>OU611982.1:4581713-6047767 GCA_914767915.1 Agriopis aurantiaria
CATGTCATAATGTATGTTTTAGTATTAGAAAGCTCACAGTGAGCTAAATCGACTTTTAATTAGTCAGATAAGGGGCTCATTACACAACCATTAGTTGTGACAACTAACGTTTTTCCATAAACAGCGATGGGGTTCCGTGAGAATTGTGAACATGAAAACGCTAGTCACGAAAATTAATTTTAAAAAGATATCTATCCTATGTTAAGATCAGGTACTCTCCTACTATAGGTAAACATTATTAAAATAGATAATGTTTATTTCTCAGACATATCTCAAACTAGGCATAATCGTGTCTTATTCTAAGATTGTTAGACAATTAAGTACTGACAGTATTTGATCGATACTCGGTCTAATCTCATATTACGAGCTTGTCCATCTTTGAAAGTCTGAACCAAATATATTTAAGACTATAGATTCAACTTTACCAATCAAAGCATAAGTAAAATAAGTATACTAAACTTACTAACCGATTTTGAAATAAACAATTCACAAAAACCAACCCTATTGTTACGCGGAACCCTACGTGTATAATATATTGTTAAAACATGTCAAATGTGTGACTGTGAGTATCTCTAATTAATGACGTGCTTTTCGCATTTTGTAGCCATTTTCAGCAAATTTTAGCTATCTTTGGTCTAGACTTTGACACATAATTTTTATATACATATTGATAGTTAAGTGCACGTTATGGTTTGTGGTGCAGTTCAAAATTCAAATTATTTATTCCACATAAATAGTACAGCAACAAATATTGTCAGCTCTAGCCATCAAACTGAGCGTAGGAATCCGTCCAAAGATAATGAATGTGTAAATTATGATCACTAGAATTTCTGATATAAGATTATAATTCTAATATAGCTGGTTATTAATAAAAGAACTAATTGTGTAAATAATAAGAGAAATGGTTTAAAAAAGAGTTTTCATTCATATTTTTACTATCCAAGATAAATGTTATTGCAACTGTCTTTGTCATTCTAATTACAGTTAGAAGTATAGACACAGAAGACATATTAGTACAAGTAAGTACAGAAAATTCATTTATCATTTAAATAAGTAGCGAATCTACCATCAGGACGCGCGAGCGCTAACTGCCTACAGCTATATTAACCTAAAAGTTGCCTCTCTGTCTATCGCATAACTCTTGTCGCGTTATCTCTTTCCATCGCAAGGCAGCGGGCGCCGCTGATCCGACAAGTCGGCTACTTGTAGCTTCATACCTTTGCCTAAAGTGCGGAGTGCGCCAGGCCTGGTATCGATAATATTTCGTATTAAAGACTATACGGAACCATTCGCTTGGGAACACGCTTGACATCCGCCACAAATTGCTCCAACTTCATAATATTAGCGTTTCCGACGCAAGTGAGCGTGTCGCGCGGTAATGTCGTTTTAACAGATGTTAATGCCATTCCAGCTCCGTAGCCATCTTTGGTTACAAATGTCTGCCAGTTTCTATTACCTGAAATTAGGTTTGTTATTTTGATTTAGTATGATAGAGTAGGTATTTTTTACATAATGCTATACAAGCTAACGCCATAGCAATATCACAACTTTATTTGCGTCTTTACACATAAATAACTGCGATGAAGTTTTTCTCTAACATAGGAATTTAATAAGTAAGTAGGTACTTACCTACATACTACTTACTTTTACTGTTTTCACAATGTAGTGTGATAACAAGTGCTTTAACGTTAAAAGCAATCTCTGAACTTGCACAGGCAGTACATAAGTATCTACTGGAACTTAGCTCAAAACAGGAAAAGGAAAACTTCCAATGAAACATAACAAGCCAGCACAATACGTGCAAATATACGTAATTCATTTGTAAAAACAAAACGAGCTCCAATAGAATGTAACTCGTATCGGCTAATTCAAAGATTACGGCCCATTACTCGCACTTAGGCACCGGACAAATGATACACTCTGCCAGTCCCACGGACGAATAATCCCCAACACATTACGGGACGATTTTCACGGCTAGCTATAATTTAATATAATCCAAAGAAATAGGTGCATCGCGCACTTTTCAAACTGCATGCCTCAAACGAAACTCATCGCAAAGACGAAACGCAACTGGTTCTAAATTTAAAAAGGAATGTTTTCTTCAACTCTGGCTGAATGGAATAAAATTCAAATTTGAAAATCGAATTTGATGCAGTCTTGAAATAAATCCTATTGAGATGTGCTTACAGGTGATGCGTTGCAGTTTCTCCAATCCAAACGATCGTGATTTCGATAATCGGATGGTATGTTATCGATCACGACGCTCAAGTTTCGATTCGATTTGATTGTGGATCAATGCTTGTTTTGATTTCCAATTCGCGCTTGCGCCGCTTTGCACTAAATAGCGTCACGTAGGAGGTGTTCTCTTATTACGCATCGCAATTTTCGATTTGTAATCGAAATTGCAGCGTTGTATCAATTTCGTTTTATATATACATAAGTGCTTAAACTTTTGGTAGTTACACTATTTTCCTCTGATAAAGAAATTGGATGAAATTAAATAGATAATTGCTATTTGATGAAATGCTATGGATAATATAATGATAATTGGACATAAAAAACATTACTACTAAAGTAGGGCCAATTTAATAGATCATATTATTATTTGACATCTGTCAGTTTATTGTTTAGAAGTCAAAGTAAATTATGAACTTGCCTTCTTCTGTCATTATACAATAAATATGTATTTTTAACTAAAAAAAGTTATGCAACTGTGCAGTTCTAACATTGAAAATAAATCGTTACAAGGTTACGTTGTTGAATTTTGGCAAACGTAAGCTATTAAATTGACCCTACTTCAACATTTCAACAGCTGCTTTGTCATCTAAAACAAATTACTAAGTGTATACCACCCACACATCGACAATTTTACTTCATTTATAGAATAATTTTTACCAAATTAAATTTTACTATAAAAACAACTCTGAGACTCGGTCTGTTTTACGTAAACGTTATTTAGTGATCCGTAAGCGTTCATTTAAAGTGCCATCAAACCTTCCACTAACGACCGAGCCCAGACGTGACATCCGCTTTGCATCTTCCCGAAACTTAACTAATTTCGACCAATGACGCCGAAATTACTTCGAATCAACCTTTATAAATTGTAGTGAGTGGATGATTACACACAAACTCAACTTTGTATGTAACTGTGCTCAATAAAACGAACGTTTTGACGTCTATAATTCGATTCCCAATTTTTTATTAGCTATCGAATGATCGTCGATTTCTAATCGACTACTCAGATCTATTTGGTTTGATGACATCCCTTGGTTTCTTTTTAATTTCATCCATGATGAGTAACTAATGAGGTTGATTGTGAAAGGCTAAAGAAAAATCCTAAGGAGAAAATTCGTAAGGAAATTGCCGAAGAAAATTGCAGCTATTATAAAGTGATTTTCTCTGGCTGCGCGATGAAATTAATATAATTTTATGGTGTATCTGGAAGCACATTTTATTTAAGTTTATTTGAATGTACAAACTGCGACAATAGCTTGAAACCGCTCATCATGTTCCGTTAGATCCGAACATAATAGTGGTTTTTCATTGTCCGTGTTAAAAAGTACGGAAAACGTCAAATCTAAATTGATTTACTGGTAGGTATAATAGGGTTGTCACTTCACACGTCACTATACTTAACGCTTCTGGTAAAACCTTTACCATTTTACTGGCGCATAATTTGAACTTGACCGTAGTTTACTTTGCTTGACTAGGACTGTGACTGTAACTCGTTTGACGATAATATGTTTTCCAATAACTTAAATACACAAATATTTAAAAACTTGACTCTAGAAAATACACAAGACGTGAGACGCCAAAAATATTTCAGGAGAAAAATAAAACAATTATTCTATAGATTAGAAATAGATTTTAAATGTTTGCTGATCTCAAAAATAAATAATAGGAAAATTAATTAATTAAGGTGGAACGTTTCACCTAAATAGCGGGAATCACAATTTTTTTTTGTCCTAGTGGCTAGTCCGGGTAATTATTGTAAATGGTCACGGTTTTTGCGTAAATCGATGATACATACAAATTTCGAAATTGGTAATGTATATAAAATTAGATAGGTACGTGTCGTAGGTTTTTTTGAGTATTGAATATTCGTTTTTCACATTTCACCCATAATATGTACAACAAACTATCACCTATTCTGGCCTAACACCTAACTGTCACTGTTAAGCCACTTCATAAGCAGTAACGTAAATAATTCTCACTCATTATTAAAGACAGCAATCGTTAATCACATTAAGAATTAGCATTTTTAATCGGCCGGTAGTGCAAGTAGCTATTCACGCGATGCTGCCATGAATCTACCTACGCTTGGAATGCAATGTAATGGTGGCAACCCTGACGGGCACGCATTTGCGTACCTACTATTTATCTATGCCTACATGAAGTGAAATGTGTGCAAGACCTATGCGTGTGTGATAATGTTGGAGAGTTTACTGCTAGTTTGGATAAGAACGTCCGGCTGATAAGAGCTATAATACGGCCTCGGAAAAGACAAACAAGGGAGATAGATATGGTGGCGGGTGCGAACGCATCTGGCCTAAATTAGACTTGATGTCTTTAGTCGAACTCACCCAGCAGGCGACCTTGTCGTCCTTTTTAGAGTTCCGTACCCAAAGGGTAAAACGGGACCCTATTACTAAGACTTATTACTAAGACTTATTACTAAGACCCTGTATTTCTTTGTTGTCTGTTATGTTGTGTTCGTTTTCATGTAAATTATTTTAAAAGTCTAGTGAGCCTTAATGTGGTTCAAAGTGTTCGGAGTCGACCATTATAGACTCATACAGTGCAGCCGCTGAGAGAATACGTCTGACAGTTGCAATAATATTGTAAACATTTGAATAAAAACATATTATTTTAAATTATTTATTTATTTATTAAAACGGCACTAAGCCAATTAAATCAATTAATTACAGCTAAAAATATAAAGATTAAAAAAAAATGCATTTCTCAAATTCTAAAATATCTAAAAACAACGTAATATTTTACTATTGTAAATTGGCTATATTATCTACAATCTTAAGTTCAAAAAGCTATATAGTGGGCGAAGTACAAATATTGGCTACGTAAAATACCTATTACATATTGAATTTCATACAAATTTCAATTTCAAAATTTTAAATTTGTATGCAATTCGATTCGTATTACTACATAGTGAATACTTGTACTTCACCCACTTCTCGCACGTTCTGCGAGTGAGAGAATCTGCTTTTTTTTGTTTCGCGTTGTGTTCGCATTTATCCATCAACTGAACTACGGAGTCAGCTCTCTTACTATGCAGTAAGGTGTGAATTGCTCTCACACCATGTTGGAAAACAGGAACCACGCTCACTTGGGGCCAAATTAACCGAACTCACCCAAATAACGAATAGATTTTTATACAAATGACATTACGAGTGTCGGATATTGTCATTATCAATGATTTGAATTTATATTTCTGTTGTTTAGTGACGGTACCCAAAACTAATACAAACTGTAAAAATTAAAGAATATTCCGGATATTTTTGCCCACACGGTCATCTGACCCCTAACTAAGCAAAGCATATGATATGGCTGTTAGAGACTAATATACATATATATTTATTTTTAAATACATACATAAATATATACTAACACAACAATAAAGATATTAATAACACATTACTTATAACAGTTTTTATTGGTAGATTATAATAGAACAAACACAAATGTTCATCACATAAATGTTTGTCCTAGGTAGGAATCGAATCCACGCTTCAAAGCGCAAAAGGCAGGTTCACTACCAACTGGACCAACGGGCTATCTGTGATCTAACTACATCAATTTTGGTGGGCTTTTTTCTCTAATAATTTTAAGCGCCATACGTCTTTTAAATTTGCCAATGTCACGTCTAGAATTTATTATCTTTTTATTGCTATTATATACTCAAAAAGTGGTATTGTAATCACAAAATTTTCAAAATCGTTTCGAATTAAGGTTTTTAATATACTTAGCATGGCAAGTTACAAACTTCTATGTCTAGTTTCTTATAGTTTTAGAAATGCAGGTACCAAAAAAAATCACATTGGCGTGCCTTATTCGCAAAGTAACATTTCATAAAAAGTGATATTATAATTAAACCTTACCTTTATTCGAAAGATCTATTTACATATTTCAGCCGCCAAAAACTACTTAGACGAAATACATATAGAGTAGGCAGTGAGATTACACTCTGTAAAGATCTGAATCATTACGTTGATATGCACGCAATGCACTTAAATTCTAACATAATTCTTGCACTCGCCTCTTTTTAGTGGAAAAACGTAATTAAACCACCTTGCACACCGAAATATTGTAATTGTACCTCTATAATTTAAATTTCCCCACCAATTCTTTTTTCTTTTTTCTTAAGTACTACCTACTTAGAACAATAAAACTTATTAATACCTAAAACAACTTAACATCTTAAATGAAAACTTACATGATCATAATTATTATATCATCACCTGTTTACTAAGACCTTCTTGTTTACCATAGAGTGTTTAATCGATTGTTCCCACAACATCAAGATTATTTACTGATAAATAATGTAAAGTAACGTACACTCTTATTTACATAATTGTTATTTGCTCTAACATTATTTTAAAAAAAATCTTTTCCACCAATTATCTTCTTTTGACAGACACAATCAGACATACACGTATGACGTACTACAATGCAATTAAAAGATAACTTGGCAACATGTAGCGGCCTATCATTGCCAGTTTGCAAAAAGAAGAGAGTTGAAAAAAGTAAAATTCTAAATTCAAAACTAATAAAGTTGTCTATCGATTATATTACCAGCCAGTACTTATTGTATAGTTTTTTGTTTCTACAGTGCAGGTTGACCTTTTCAAAAAGGTTTGAAAAAATGCTGTCTGACCACCGTAGAGTTGCGAAGCTGTTCGTGAAATGCCACCTGTCAACGAAGAGATAGTAATACCTACTCCTTTGTGATACTGTCGGTTAAACAAAGGGGGAGTCTATAGTCAATCAATCCAGATTAATAATTACTGGCACTGCGATGTTTAGGCCAAACACAGACTACGGAGTCAGCGAAGCCATGAAAATTTGGTATAATTATGAAAGGAAAATTCTGGGCAAGTTAGAGACAGTAAGCTAATTCCTTCCTTGCTAAAGCAAAAAATCACGTTATATTTAAATGACACTCTGATTACCCTGAAGCTGTTGAATATTAAGACAACGCTTTATCAGTTGGTTAATAGCGGCCTTTATTTAAGTTTCTATTTTTGTATTCAGTGTTGTCATTTGTGTTCAGTGTTAAGTATTTTAAATATATTCTAGTTTTTATGATATAAAATATGCCAAAGCTATAGTCAAAGCCAAGCAAAGTATACCAAATTTGACGGTTTTGAATCAATTTTATTCGGTTAAATTACAATATTTGAGCTAGAAAAAAATACATGTCACATATACTTCTGTGTTTGAGTTTATGATTTGGTTCAAAACACGATAGAATAAACTTTCCTTGATCAAAAAAATAATCTGAAACAATGTCGAGTTAGTTTATTTTTTTCGTTTTATGCTCTAATGAAAGTTCGTAACAACCTGGACATTGCATGTACTGAAAGGCAATTTTATTCAATTTTTTTTTATTTGGATCGATTTTTGATAGTGAATGGTTTCGTTTTTTAGTGGAACTAAAAGCGTAAAAAGGTCGCGAGAATTTGCGCGCGCCGCGTTCAGTACCGCGCCAGGCGTCATCGAGGTCGGACCTATGTTCGTTTTTGTCGTTGCACTCCCCCCGCGGGCGTCCTGATTCTTGCGTGGCAAAATACATCGTCGCTATAACTTGGCGGGGGCTGAGGGAGCGTTTTGTTGCCTACGCGACTCGGATATCCGGCCGGCCCAAGTCATGCCCCAGCACAGTGGTGGAGGCTTCTATGCAGTTTTGGAAACAACACAGAAAGACATGCTTCATCACGTTTAATCACTTACCCACAATTTAACGAACACTTCATTAATAATAAAACATTATTACACACTCGAAAAAACATAAGTTTACTATCAGGAGAGTCGGTGGCAAAAAGAAGCTCTATTTATACATACTATAAAAACAAGGAGGTCACATATTTTTTTCACGTTGGTGGCGTTGGTGCCAAATCCTCAGAAGCTGGAATTATACCAAAGCAGTAAAACGTTAAGTTTTGGATGACTGTCATTTGTTGCAAGAACTTTCTTACTGGTCTATTTCGTACTTTAGCGAACAGTTAGAGTATTAAGCTGTTCAGAGTGCAATTATTGTTAATTATTGCATTTCTCAGTGAACTCTCCAATTTGATGTATTATTAAAGCCTTATTGACCTTTGTTTATAGCGGGAAAGTAGAAAGTGATAATTGACGGCTTGGTTTTAATTGAAAGAAAAATAGGTAATGCAGGAAGCTAATTGTATAAGTGTTGGTATTTTAACGAAGTCAGTGTGATATGACAAAAAATATTTTTAATCCCATTTATTCGAAATTGACGTTTAGTTCGTCAATAAGTGCGAGCAAAGTAGGTCTTTTCCGATAGGGTTTTAATAAGTGCGAATAAGAATTTTTAAATTGGAATATACTATGGACGTGATAGCCCTAAAGGTTTTATAGCATCCTTGGAATATACAAACATCTTAGAGTATTCTTGGACGTCATCAAAACCAAAGAGATTTCTATAGATTATTATTACAGTAAATGCAAAATAATTTCGCACCTGAGGATGGCGCCACTTACGTAGTTTCATTACGTAGTTTTACCTTTTCAACTTAGATACTAAGTTCCTAAGTAGGTACCTACTACCCACAGACTAGGTAAAGCTATATTGTACTACCTATAGATATTTTAACTTTTCTCACTGTTTGTCTCTGTAAGTTCGTGACCTAACCAGGAACCATCAAGCACGCCATTATCGGCCCGCAAACGTGGTAAATGAGACATCGGGCACACACTACTCGGGTACCTAATGTAGGGCCCACTAATGTTCAGCCGCACGCAACGCAGTGAGCTTGCATTGTTTTGACTGTAACAGTAGGTAATAGCTTGTTTGTATAGGTTAAGCTGGTTAAGCAAGGGTGTGTGTTATTTATTTTATTTATTTATTCATATTTATTTTTACCTGTAGAGATCTCTACCATCGATCTATCTCGATTATATCTAAGTAGATTTCACACGCAGTCCCTGTATGAAAACTAGCGTGTCAAATGTTTTGTAACTAAAAGTGAAAAGAAATTTATTTTCGCCAACTCTATTTACTTACGGCATTCTTACAACTCAGTGTTACGAAATTACCAATTTTCGTTCCAAACTGTCACGTGTTGTCGTGGCAACTATTGAGGAGACTGATTTTAACCGGACTCAATTAAGTATGATGATTAATCATAATTGTATTGGAAATATGACATGCAAGGTATATCTATAGGTCGACTTGTGGCATCTACTTGGATATAGGTCTGTCATCTCTACCTATATATGGTTCAAAGAAAATGTATGTATATATAATTATATAATTATTAACCAATAAAGAGGCAGTAAACATGCTACAGGACCAAACTAGAAATCGCAAAAAAATATCAGCCATAAAAGTTGTTCATAATGATGAATATAGCGGACCCATTTCGTCTTAGCACACCCTTTCCGCGCAAGATTAAATATTTTTTTTTCAATTAAAGGCAACTTTTTTTTTTTTTTAACGCGGGTAATTCCGCTTTTGACCACTAACTCACCCGCTAGGAGTAATAGTGTCCCGTGAACTCGCCTGTTGGTAAGCTAGTTTTTATGAGTTTTAATAACTAAAAAAATTTAGTTTAGTATAACCACAGAATACATTGTAACTTAATTTTTCTCAATTTTCCGAATCACGCCATCAGCGCCAATGACGACAGGTGCCAATGTGAACCGTCACGGCACAAAGTAAATTTCTTCGTGTCGTTTCTGCCTTTATTCGGAATCTACTTACATAATTTTCTCGACGGATCAATCAAGTTGTCGCTGCACCAGTCGTCCGTGCCAACATAACAACAAAATTATTCCTACAACATGCGAACCAACAATAAACCGGCTGAATGTCTTCATGAGCTTTCCCTAATCAACTGAATAAATTTAATTTGCTCGTACTGTAGTCAGCCGCGATTGTAGAAAGTTTAATTGGAAAACTGGTGGTAGACTTAATTTTGTGGGATATCTTCTTGCCGCTTGGATTAGTAAACGATGGTTAACGGTATGACAATTTTGTGCCTTGCATATAATTGTATAACCCTGTAAAGACACAGAATCATCATCATCATCATCATCATCATCAGCCTGTAAACGTCCACTGCTGAACAAAGGCCTCCCTCGTAGAGAGGGGTGTTGCCATAATCCCCACGCTTGGCAGGCGGCTTGGGGATCGCAGTACGTTCACCGTAAGACACAGAATACCTAACTAAAATAGGTATTACAGAATTTAAAAAAAGATAAACAAAATATGTACACACTCAAGCGAGAGAAGCTGACACTCAGATCAGGAAATACAAGGAAGATATGCCTAAAAGCCGTTGCAGACCATGCCTAGTACAAGTAGCAAGTACAAATTGCAAGTGCCTCTACGCATCGTCTGCAACGTTTAGCTTAGTGCAAGTGGTTTTGCACTAAGCAAAACGTTGCAGACGATGCGATGCGTACTAGACACTTGCAACTTGTAAGTACTTGCTACTTGTACTACTCTTCGTATGCGTAACCTTTAGTACAAAATTAGAAATTTGTAGCGAAACTATGAACTAATTAATAATAATAGCCCACATGCAAAAAGGTGGTAAGGACGTCTGCAGGATGAGTTCGACTAAAAGCATCCGGACTCATTTAGACTGGATGCGTTCGCACCCGCGCCACGCCAATATCTCCCTTGTTGGAATGATCTATGGACTTACACGTCTGTAATATCAGAAAACAACGGTAAAGCATCGACAAAAGGTAAATCCTTTTGTCGATGCGGTAAAGTAAACATTCCCTTCCTCCCTGAACGAACGAACGCGGGGATAATTTTCGGTCCAGTCAGATAGCATGTGTGCGTGTTTTTTGTTTATATGCTTATATCTCGTGTTCTTTCGTAGAAGACAATGTAGATAGAGAACAGATGTTGATTCGCAATCATTCATTAAGAAATTACAACAATAAACATCTAAGCACGCCGCCGTGGCTGAGCTTCGTAATTACGGTAATATTGATTGTTACCGCAGTAATGGCAGCCATTACTGTATTGATGGCTCACTACAATGTGTGCGGGTTTGAATCCTGCTTGCTATTGCACAATAATTAAAAACTTAGGTGCTATACAGTGTGACGCAGAACGTGTATTAAAACGAAAGGAGGGCCAGCGCCGGCATTGGTAGAGCGAGAGGTGCGGTCGCTCTAGGCGCCAGAGAGCTAGGGGCGCCAAAATGCTAAAAGCGAATAAAAATAGAGCTTAAAATTAAATTTTGATAGCGTTTTGTAACACGGGACGGGTGCAGCTGGATACAGATAGAACGGAAATGAGAAGGAAAATATGTTAACTGGCATATGAGTGGACCTTGATTGAACATTCTTATTTAGATCAACGCGTCGAACTCCGCATCACAGTAACAGTTGCTAGCTGATTTCGAATGACTAACGTTTCGTTTTTATGGGTGCAACTGGTTACAACACTTACAAAAATGCTTTGACAGAGGAGTTTTGGCGCCAACATGGAAAAAAACATGTCGGCTTTATTTTCCTAAACTTGTGTATTTTCGAGTGTTAATGTGTACTAAATGGTGAATTATTATTCATTAAGTGCTCGTAAACGTGCTCGAGTGTGGTTCAGGGATATAACGAGATGAAACGTGTCTTTTCGTGTTGTTTCCAAAACTCCATGGGAGCCTCTTGTAAAGTCGCCACCGTTTTACAGGGGCATGAGTTTGACTTGACCGTGACTTACTTAAATTGACTCTGACTATGACTATGACTTGTTTGACGCTATTAAGACTACATAAACTGTTTAAGATTACGACTAAAGGACATTGAATCAACGGTCATGAAAATTTTAACAAAAAAAAAAGGCTTTGACAGACGTTCTAATTTAACAAAAAACTGTGATTTAATAAATGTTGAAATGTATCTAATACTATCGAATTCAAACACAAAGGCACATTATATTGTTAACATTTCATAACTCGATTAGCCCTCGAAACATCTCATGAATAATTCGTGCCTACCACATGCCTCCACCGTATTCAGACAACAATAGGCTTGAGACATAAAATTAAATTATTACTAATCATGGGTGCTAAAACTAAAAACGGCTACGAAAACTTTTTATGGTAAAATTTCGAGTGAACGTGTCACGCGTCGCGGGACGAACATAAAAGAAACAATAAAGTTCTGACACGGTGTATGAGACACTGAATACTTTATTCTTCAATATTTTAGCAAATTTTGTAACTATATTAAATTTAACAACAATGTGTGACAAGTAACACATTGTTATTACACACATTGTTATAAAAAAACAATCTTCAAACAAGTCATAGTCACTACTGTGATATGAAGATAGTGAAGCAAAGTACCTAATTAAGTTACGGTCAAGTCTAAGTCATGCCCTAGGGAAGTGTTAGAACGTTACTAGAGGCAAAGATTTTACACACGTATTATGAAATTTTGCTTAGAGGTTTTAATGGAATTTTGAAAACCACACGAAATTATTTTTTCGTCCACCTTTGTAACTGAATTTTCGTAACTAGCTACGAACATGGATTTTTTCTTGTTTGATTACCAGCTACAAAAACAGAATTAAATTGCCGTTTTCGTAACCGATTTTCATAACCAACTATATAAAAAAAAAAACTTTGTTCATAATTGGTTATCAAAACAGAATTTAACTCATGTTTTACCTCATTATTTCACTTTCTTACACTCGAGCACGTTCACGAACATTTTAATAAACAATAATGCATCATTATTATACATTAACACCGAAAATACTAAACATAAGATTAATTGAGAATAATTGAGAAGATTAATTGAGAAATTTTGATAGCCCGTTGGTCCAGTTGGTAGTGAACCTACCTTCTGAGCTTGGGGGCGTGGGTTCGATTCCCATCTAGAACAAACATTTGTGTGATGAACATTTGTGTTTGTTCTATATCTGGTTGTTAATATCTATTTAAGTATGTATTTAAAACTATATATGTATGTATATCAGTCTCTGGCAGCCATATCACAAGCTATGCTTATAGTTTGGGGTCAGATGACCGTGTGTGAAAAAATGTCCTGAATATTTATTTATTTATTTAATTGAGAATAACAGATATAAGATACGATAGGTGACATGTTTTTTCACGTTGACACCAAAATTCCTGCCGCGAGCAATTTCATTTTAAAATATTTTTTTATGTTTAAGTTGACTGATTCCTTCAGTCAGACTAATAATAAGGTTTACAAGGTATTAAAAAACGTCAAACGAATCATAATCACAGTCGAAGTCATGGTCGAGTCAAAGTCATGCCCTAGTAAAGTGCGGTGGAGACTTTACTAAATGATTCTATGAAATTTTGCAAACAACACTAAAAAACTAACGTTTCACGTTATATCACTTTCCTACCACCTTACCTTAATTCACCATCATTAGGTACACATTAACACCCGAAAATACAATGAGGTGACATGTTTTTTTCACGTTGGCGCCAAAACACCCACCGAGCTTTTTTTTTGTTAAAATTTTCATGACTGTGGATTCAATGTCCTTTAGTCGTAATCTTAAACAGTTAACATTTAATAGCGTCAAATAACTCATAGTCACAGTCAGAGTCAAGAAGTAAGTCACGGTCAAGTCAAACTCATGCCCCTGTAAAGTGGTGGAGACTTACAAGAGGCTCCTATGGAGTTTGGAAACAACACGAAAAGTCACGTTTCACCTCGTTATATCACTTAGCCACACTCGAGCACGTTTACGAACATTTAATGAATAATAATTTACCATTTAGTACCTACACATTAACACTCGAAAATACACCAGTTTAGGAAAATAATCGATCGTGCCAACATGTTTTTTTCCACGTTGGCGCCAAAACGACCCACCGAGCTTTGTGCAACTAGCAACACAGTGTTACTAGTTGGAAAACACGACTACCCCATCACAATAACGAGAGTAATCAAAATAATAAATGGCGGGCCAGAGCGGATCGTTTTTTGTTCCCAATTATTTTTATTGGTGTTCTGTTAATTACATTCTTTGGCGAGAGCCGTGCGCGGGCGCTACGCAAGCTTTTTGAGCTGCCATTCTAAAGACACACGATAATACAGCTAGTTAATTTAATTTTGTTCGCTGTGCAAGTATTATAAAATTAATAACAAGAAATTAATTGTTCGTTCAATGTAGAAATCATATTAAAGTCGTTTTTCTTCATAGACGTATTGAAAGCTGTGCCATCCTGATCAGAATAGATAAATACACCGGTCAAGTGCGAGTCGGGTTCGCGCATTGGTTCCGTACCACCACAAAATTGGTCACCGACTCGCACTTGGCCAGTGTTTATATTTAGTTAATTCGCCCTAACCTTAAATATTCTGTGAATATTTCAAATAGCTATCTATTACGGTCTAAAAGATATATCATTTAAGACAGTTAGACAGAGCACAGGCTAGTAATTGGCACCCTTTGGGTACGGAACCCTAAATTTACTTATTTTATTCTACACACCCAAACGATATTCTTCTTAATCATTATCATCCACAGCCAATCCACAGCCTGGCATATTTTAAATGTAATGTTGGAAAAATCCTTTTTTCCTGAACCATTTGCCTGGTTCCTGTGGGTACTAGTACCTACCTAAAGCAGGGTACTAACCTAGCCGTGTAGCATGTAACGTAGCTGATACTGTATCAAGTGAGTACGTAAACGTTAAAAAACGTAGTCAAGTTATTACCCGTCAGAAAAGAGTCAAGTTCACTAACCTATTGTATCAACCTCCTGTCAGAAAAGACTTGTACAAAAGAAATGTGTGTAATATGTGTATATCCATTTATAATACGGTACCTAATGATATAAAAATGTTGGACGGTAACAAATTTAAAAAAGAATTGACTAATTGGCTTCTTAACCATTGTTTTTATAGTGTTAAGGAATTTATGGAATTTAATTCTAATATTATTCGTTTCTAAAATACCTATTTAAATTCTTTAGTATAAAAATGAGCATTTGCACGTCTGCTTGCAGACTGAGTACAAAGTGACATAAATATAATATTAAGACCTTTTAATGTAATGTATTCTAGCAAATAAATGATTTGATTTGATTGATTTGATTTGTAGGCGCGAGCCTGCTGCGAGCCGCTCGCGCGTGGAGCGCAGTAAGCTCGCAGTGACCCGCCGAGTGGCGGTTTCACTGCGAACACAAAGGCAAAGACCGGGAGCTTGTAGCTGGATACGCGGTGACCATGGACGAGCCGTACCCACTTGCAGGTTGATACAGTATCAGCTACATTACATGCTACACGGCTAGGTGAGTACCTGCTTAACCCTTTTAGCGTGCTCATTCGTAGAACGCATCCTAGATGGCGGTCAAACGCAAGTTTTTTTTTTATCCGTATATCCTAAAATATTCTTCTCGTAACATAATGCGTGCCTTTGCATCCCATAAAATCACCGGCGACTTTTTGTCGCCTACACGTCGCTTATTGATTGAGCTATTCGTTTGGCCGCGAAATTTTAATGGGCCGACTTTTTATCGGCCTGCGGTGTCGATGAAAGGGAGAAAATTAACTTTTTGAATCTACATTGGAGGAACAAGCGCTAATAAAAAAAAATGGTTTGAAGCTGAGTTAAATTTAAATCCGCAAACATACTTAAAACTAGTAGAGATCCACGGTTATTAATTTTTCCGGGATAAAAGAATAGCATATGAATTAATCCAGTGTATAAGGTTATTGTTTAAAAATGAGTCTAGCACAAATGATTCATATTAATGCACCATATCATTAGTTGTATGTTATATTATTATATACCTATATTTATTTAAATATCATGTTTTACAAAGTATCCTAATTATTTAACTTTTGATTATTTAATTACTGTTAGGTGCGAATGTAGCCTGAGAAGTCATATATATTTAAGTATGTTATCTATAATTATTAGACTGTGTCTGTTTTGTAAGAATGTATGTATAAATGATAAATAAAGAACATTTAAAAATCAAATCAGTGTATAAGGTACCTCCATATCTTTGTTCAGGCGTTACGGAGTTTAATTGAGTAAGGAAGTGGTTAAGTGCAAACTTTTTCAACAATCATATGTGAACATTAAGGTACTGTCATTCTGTCTTAAATTTTAAATTTATTTCTTAATTTGTTAAGTGCAAATTTTAGTTTATCTTAGTTTATTTAGAATCTATTGCTTTTTTTTCTTTGTTCTAGCAATATTCTACTTCTATTGCTCTCGCAGATACCTAATTATAATACAATGGAGCTAAATGCTTTGATTTTGAAATAGTAGGTATCATACCAATATAAAGTAAGTGTCATAGTTAAGTGTAAACTCAAGGGTTCGTCTGAAAACCGGCGCTGATAGTCCTTGACTATCAGCATTAATGCTGAGACGGACCCATTCGACACTGATTGTATCCTGTAGATATAAGTTTTTGTAAAGGTGTCGAATAAAATTTATTTTCTTTCTTTCTTTCTTTCTTTCTTTCAATATTATAAATGCAAACATATTGTGTTTGTTCGTTTTACGCATTAACAGGTCCTGAATGTGACATCCATACTTTTTACCCTGATTTTTTTTACGGTTCCTGAGTGAATGTTTAAGCGCGTAAACTTCCGGGTGTCTTCGAATCGCTAGTAAATCGGTTTCTTTTAGGCAAGCGCGCTCCATCGTAGACCGCGTCATTGCTTAACATCAGGTGAGGTCGCGGTCAAATAAAAGCTTATCATACTTAATATTGTAAATGCTTGAAGTTAGTTGGTTTGTTAGTTTGTTGGTTTGTTTGTTCCTCTTTCACGCAGCAACAGAGCATCAGATCGACCTGATTTTTTGCATGGGTATAGTTCAAAGGCCGGAGAGTGAAATCTATAGGCTAATTTTCATCATCGTCACCATTTTTCATCACTACGCGAGTGAAATCGCGGTGCGCTAATAAAAAAGAATGTCCACCTCAATAGCATAGATTTTTTATCCTATACTGTACAATAGATTTAAATTCCATTTTATACATACCCCATAACAAAATTGTATTTTGTACTCAACAGTGCCTCTTGGTGTTGGCTTCGGTCGGCCCCACCATTGCCTCTCAAAGGTACAGGCTAGAACCGCGTAGAAATTGAAAAAAAAACTGCAATGACCGAGTATAGGTTAACAATAGTTCTACAAAAACGACGCAAATACAAATTTGTCGAGACTCGAGACCGAAGTGTAAATAAAAGCAAGTGCCTTAAAATAAGTACAAGCTAATACTAACACTACAAATACAGTTAGACTGCCCATAGACCGTTGAAGGTATAAAGACAATCCAAATACTCAAGCCTACTACCAGTTGGCAGCGTACCTACCTAGCATGCTGGCGGCATTACCACGCTGAATGGCAATGCTGAATGGCGTTAAAATGTTTAATTGTTCCGTAGATTTTTTTTGACGTACAAACAGAGCTTCTCTCTTTCCTTTCTTAACAACTTCATTACCACTGCCCAAAACTGATTCCACAGCAAATCAAATTAATCAAAACCAAATTGGAACTATCTATAAAATCGCTTTACCACCCGTTTCCTATAACAGTCGATGTCTGGCGCCAAGCTTTACAAATTGAAATAATTGGTAACGATATAGGCGCCTTGCTCTACGCTGGTTTTGATTTAAAGCACCAAGCTTGTCGAATCTAATAGAGGCAATGTAAAAAAAAAAACTATCCGTATTTTTTTCCCAACAACGAAAAAGGATCCTGTAGATATACATGAAAATAATCAAAACTATTTCTTTGGATAATCTCTAGTGTATTTCCGCTTCAACGTCGCTATATCGCTATATTATAGTACAATAAAGAATTTGAGATTTAATATTTTACTTTACTAAAAAAATATGAGTAAAAAATGTTTTACAGTTAAATAATTAATCCCAAATCAAATTCCTTATTGTTGGAGCGGAAATATACTCCGTCAAAAACAGTTCCGTACTTCCGTAACGCCTGATTCAATCAACAGAAAATAAGCAAGGCATATGCGGTAAGTTGTAACATAGAACATCCAAAATTTAACAACACTACTAAGAACTCATCTTGTTCCAAAAAATCTCACCAATAAAAGAGTCCGCAGTCATAAACAAATTTGTAACAATCAAGCCGGCAATAAAGACCAATCAACGGGATTACAACACAATGGGAACAAAGCCGGCCTTTATTACCTAATTATCATGATTTGTTTTCTCTAATGAGTGCTCTATGTTTCGTCGCACTATTAAAATGTGAACACGATTTTTGTTGCTTCCGAACTGTTTTTCAAGTGATTCTGAGCCTTGTGGACTACGTTGTAAAAGTGATGGTATTTTATTGGGGTACGAAACTAAGTTTGTTATCAATTTAATATTATTATGATAGCCTAATTGGATCGGACGTTTTGTTGAGAGCCGAATAATGTCACTAATAATGTTGAAAAAGAAGTGGAGACTTAGGTCTCGTAAAGTTAATTATGATTTGGTGTGTTAGATCAAAATCGGTTCAGCCGTTTAGGAGCTACGATGCCACAGACAGACACACAGATACACACAATCAAACGTTAAACTTATAACACCCTCTTTTTGCGGGGGCTAAAAATAAATATCAGTCAAACCAATTATGCCTTGCGTTGCTCGTTTCAGGCATTTTCCTTGATAAGCCGACACTGGCAGTTTTAAGTATTAAATTGTGGGTGAAAGTTAGCTGTGTATAACTGGCATCATCAAAAGATAACAATGACAGAGTCAAATTAATTCAATGGTCCCCTAAAGCGTGGGGCGGACCGCCCAGCGCCGCCCTACTCCGCCCACCGCCTGTGACGCGGCGGTGTACTCGCTTCGTACTCTCGTTAAAGAAACAAGTGAAATTGTAGGTTTTTTACAGCCACAATATCGTCAATTGAATTTGTATATGACGAATCTCTAGTGGAATTCCGCTTTTACGTCGTTTCGAGTACAGTAAAGATTTTGGGATAAATTATTTTTCTATACAGATATTTGTGATGCTTATTTTAGCCTAATCTCTATCTCTAGCCTATCTCTAGTCTCTAGAGTAGTATAAATTGAAGTCGCTTTCCGCGTCTGTCTGTCTGTATGGCCGCTAACTCCTCCTAAACTACGCAACGGATTTTGATGCGGTTTTCACCATCAGTTAGATACATTTTCAAGGAAGATTTATATATATAACTAGCGACCCGCCCCGGCTTCGCTCGTAAATTACACCCATGCGAAGCCGGGCGGGCGGGTCGCTAGTATGAAATAAAATATTAATAAGTGCACCAAGTAGCACCAATTAGTGGTGTGGTTGCAAGTCTAATCTCCGCTCAACGAAGCGCAACTTCTGATCAACCCTCTTGTTAAGCCTCCATTACTTTACTAGGGCATGTCTTTGATTTGTCCGTGACTTACTTTGCTTGGCTCTGATTGCAACTACGATTTATTGGGCGATATTTCAAAAAAAATTAAAATATTTCAAGACTTGACAATGGCAAATGAACAAGAAGTACAACGCCAAAATCTTCATAGAGGACAGAATTAAAAAAAACACCCAACCCTCGAACCCCCAGCCACTTCGGTTGCGAATCGCTGCGGTTACGAAGTAAGTACATAAGTAACGAACGTAAAAACCACTTTTCTCTTCACCCATACCAAAGGTGCCAACAAATCTGGCCCGGTCTGATTGCGCAGAGCGTCCATAATAAAGGTCTTATTAAATAATTATTAATCGCTGACACCCCGCTGCGGGCGCGATTGCAATACTACTATACTAGCTGCAGCTAGCGGTTTCACTTGCTAATTTCCAACTTTTCCTCGAAACAAATATGTACCTAGTACCTTCGACTAAAATAAAATAGTAAGTACACATTATGATTGCAACCAAAGAAAAGTTTTTTTTTGTTTAAATTAGAACGGCTGTTAAGGCATTTTTGTAAGAAATTTGTTGTAGCCAGTTGCACCCATATAAACGAAACGTCATGCAGTCATTCAAAATCAGTTAGCAACAGAACCGTGATGCGGAGTTCAACGTGTTGATCTAAATAAGAATATTCAATCAAGGTTCACTCATAATGCCTGGTAACAGATTTTCCTTCTCATTTCCATTCTATTTACTTCTCTTTTCTGTAATTACAACCTCTTTTGGATTAGAACGAATTTTCAAGAAATCATTACAATAAATTTTAGACATTCTAAGTGACATTATAAGAGCATTCTAGACCTTCTAACGTAATATAGGTAGTTGTAGCTTCTACGAACGAATATGACGAAAGGTATTCATTCGTTCGGATGTCTAATCGGAGTTTTGGCGCCAACGTGAAAAAAACATGTCGCCTCATGCCTCATTGTATTATTATCCTAAATTTGTGTGTATTTTCGAGTGTTAATGTGTAATAATAGTGGATTATTATATATTTTCATGTCGATTCCAAAACTCCAGAGCCTCTAGTAAGTCTCCACTACTTTACTGAGCAGGCGCACTTGAGACAGTAAAATACAGAAGACGAGTCAGTATGGCCTTGATGGCTCTGGCCTGCTCGCAGTAAAATGGAAGAAAAACAAAAAGAAAAAAAATTGGCGCCACCGTGAGAAAATCATATTGCCTCACAGATCTACTACCTATAGATTTTCAATGAGCGTGGCTAGCTCAGTGCCTCTCGCTTCAACAAGGTGTGTTGCCACATTAAAATGATTTGCTATAAGTTAGGGTAATTTACCTACTATGATGGGTGTGAATCTTCAATGAGTACTTTGGAAACAATACTACCTTTTAAATATTTATATTTTATACACTAGCTGCTGCAACCCGCGGTGCTACCTGCAATTTTCTGGGAAGAAAAGTACGTTGTCTGTCCTCATGACACACCCCTATCGTCCTGACAAAATTTGACTTAGCCCATGATCTAAGAAAACAAGGTCTAGCAATTTGAGAGTGGTCCCGCAATGACGTCACTGTCCAGTTGCCACTTTATTCAATCAGCTGTTACGTGGTGTATCGTCATCTCTCTCGAACCTGTTGTAAATTGACATCATGACATCATTGCGGGACGCCCACGTAAAAAAATTTTCTCGGATTGCTATACCTGGCGGAGTATATTATTATACCATGACTTAGCCATTTCCTCGTAAAAACAGACAGAAAGTTACTTGCGTTTTTATTATAATTATTTGTTAGGATTAGAATATAGTACTAGAAAAAAGGTTGTAAAGTAACCATAGCATGATTTTTTATAATTGATAAAATATAATAAAAAAGTCAGAGTTAAAACGGAACGGGGGTCCCTCATGCAACAAACGTTAAACGTATTTTTGGATTTGTTCTAGTGTAAAAACGGTAATCCGTACAAGCGTCAAATTTTGCGGATTATAGTGAACATAAGTAAAACAACAAATAATAAACGCTGGCCAAGTGCGAGTCAGTGACAAATTTCTGTTTACCACTAAGCTAAGCAACGTCGGGCGCGGTCGGTACTTGGATGGGTGACAGCCTGGGCGTGATGTTGTCTTTTTGCACAACTTTTTGTATTTTGTGATTGTAAAGAACTCTCAGCGCGCGAGCCCGACTCGCGCTTGGTCAGTTTAGTTTTTTCATGAATGGAATTATGTATAACATTCAAAAAAATTAGATAAATAGACTCTTTAATGTTTACAGTACAAATTTCACGAACAGCGCGTAGCTTTTTGAATCGGTTCGCCGAAATCGCCTTTTGCTTTTCCAGCTTCATAACTGTGGCCTCATTAATATATATTTAATATTAACATTCACCATATTCATATGGGCATAAAAGGGTCGGTATTTTGCACTTCTTGCAATGTGCCAGCTTTTTTCAGCAATGTGACAGGATCAGTTGGAAACCTGCAGAACGAATAATTTATGTTAGTTGCGGTGGGTAATTTCTTTCATAAACTGGCAACATTCATAATTTATTTTTTTAATTTATAAGACTTTACCTTTTTCTATTATAATTAAATGATAGCTTTTTATATTATTCTAATAGGAGTCTTTGATGTGTTGTTATAGAAGGTTTAATAATATTAAGTGCGATAGAATTTACATAAGTTGACACAAATGAGACAGTCATAGATATTGTCAAGCTAGCGTATTGAGTCATAAGAAAATGGCGAAAAATTAAAAATTCTTTAGTTTTTTTTTATTCTTGCCCGTTTTGAGGCTTTTGGCTCCATGTGATTGACGCAGTTGCCATGTACAAGTTTCTTTAGATTATTACACTGATTGTGATCAGTAAAACCCACAGATCTACTACCTATAGATTTTCAATGAGTGTGGCTAGCTCAGTGCCTCTCGCTTCAACAAGGTGTGTTGCCACATTAAAATGATTTGCTATAAGTTAGGGTAATTTACCTACTATGATGGGTGTGAATCTAATCTAATCTATCTATTTACCACTAAGCTAAGCAACGTCGGGCGCGGTCGGTACTTGGATGGGTGACAGCCTGGGCGTGATGTTGTCTTTTTGCACAACTTTTTGTATTTTGTGATTGTAAAGAACTCTCAGCGCGCGAGCCCGACTCGCGCTTGGTCAGTTTAGTTTTTTCATGAATGGAATTATGTATAACATTCCAAATAATTAGATAAATAGACTCTTTAATGTTTACAGTACAAATTTCACGAACAGCGCGTAGCTTTTTGAATCGGTTCGCCGAAATCGCCTTTTGCTTTTCCAGCTTCATAACTGTGGCCTCATTAATATATATTTAATATTAACATTCACCATATTCATATGGGCATAAAAGGGTCGGTATTTTGCACTTCTTGCAATGTGCCAGCTTTTTTCAGCAATGTGACAGGATCAGTTGGAAACCTGCAGAACGAATAATTTATGTTAGTTGCGGTGGGTAATTTCTTTCATAAACTGGCAACATTCATAATTTATTTTCTAAGTGAATAATTTGATAAAATTCATAGAATTAGACCACAAATCGACCTAAAAACTGACTAATTATGAATAAAATATTTGCGAATTGATATCCTGAATTTATTTAGGTGATCGTTACAAGCTTTATATGTTTACTTACGTGTGAAATCATATTTCATCGTATTTTCGCTCACTGCGCTTCTTGCAGCCCTAAATGCTACAACCAACCATTGTAAAATTTCTTTTACAATTATTTCTCAGAGGAAACACGCATTTATCACATTTAATCACCAAAAAAAGGCAATAAATATAATTCAGACCCGTTTTGTTTGTCACTGATTATTACAGATTTTGACACTTGAGGTACCAAAAACAGGTCACGCCGATAAGGACAACAAAATCTATTTATGTCCTTTTCGTACTTGTGCTGAGCCATATCAAGTTGTCTCTTTCACTAAAATATATTGCCGATCTGGTTGTGTATATCTGTGTATTGCCTCATTGTATAATTTTTCTAAGCTTGTGACTTATGCTTCTTATGCTTGTGTGTAACTGCCTATTTTTTATGTGTTCATGAATGTGCTTGAGTGTGGCAAGAAATACCTACAATGGAGTGAAACGTGTCTTTTCGTGATGTTTCTAAAACTCCATTGAATCCTTTCGTAGTCTCCGCAGTTTACTGGGGATTTGGAATTAACCTAACTTTAACTGTGACTGTGACTTGTTTTACGAAATATTTTTAGTAGAAAAATAATGCTAATGATTCGGTTCCTTCTAGGCAAGTTTGCTCTATCGTAGACCGCATCATCGCTTAACATCAGGCGAGATGACGTTCAAGTGCAAACCTATCTATATTTAAAGGCGGCGTGTGTATTCCAACACTCTGGATCGTCTGGAACGATTTTGACGGGACTTTCATTGGCATATCCTTAGCTGATGTTATAATCCTTGCATGTAAATCCGCGTAGCGCAGCTAATCATTTAATAAAAATAAAAAAAACGGCCAGTCCGCGTATTGTCCAGTGCGCCTTTCGACTAGTCCGAGTATCGTCTAGTGCGCCTTTCGGTCAGTCAGCGTATCGTCTAGTGCACCTTTCGGCCAGTCCGCGTATCGTCCAGTGCACCTTTCGACCAGTCCGAGTATCGTCTAGTGCGCCTTTCGGCCAGTCCGCGTATCGTCTAGTGCACCTTTCGACCAGTCCGAGTATCGTCCAGTGCACCTTTCGACCAGTCCGAGTATCGTCTAGTGCGCTTTTCGGCCAGTCCACGTATCGTTAAGTGGGTCTTTCATCCTGGGGCTCAATTTCTGAATCGCTCGTATGGTATTTCCCACGAAAATATCACGCGACTCCGTATGACATAAATCTCGTGTATGGCACTGGTTATAAAGATGTGTGACCTGGTATTATTAAAGCCGAAATGAAAATAAATGTGTACTACTAATATACACGTAGGTAAATAATGACAGGGTAGAAATTGAACTGCTCAAAGCTGTACGTACATAAAACATGGCAATTTCTCCAGAATTAAAGACGTGCACTTAATGAATTCTTAACCGATACGTATTTATCGACGTAAAAATACAATAACTCTAGATATATATTAAATATTGGTACGGGATGAATCGCAAGTGAGTTATAAGAATTATTCTGCTATTTTAGGCTCTGCGCTGACTGTAGTCATCGTCGCGGCGTACAAGCGGCTTTGGAAAAATCAACTGTTTATGATTTACGGAAGGTTCAAAATTAAGAGTATAAGAAAAATCGATGTGCGGCTGACAATCGATGAGGCGGGTAAGTGCGACAGGACAATATTGAATCTACGGTAAACAGGAAAGAGTCTATTTTCCACCTACACCGTAAAGCCACCTCGACTCTACACTGAGCTTTAGACCTTTTTTCCTTATTTCCTGTTGAGAGAACTATGGCGTCACAAGTCTTGTGCATTTGCCAGTGTCAAGTGTTTAAATATTTTCGCGCTTTATTGGATATCGCAAAACGAGTCAGGGTCAACCCAAATAAGTCATGGTCAAGTCAAAGTCAGCATGCTCTTGAAAAGTGTAAACTTTTAGAGGCTTCTAATACTTTGAAAACAATACGAAAAGACTCATGTTTCACCTAATTGTATATCACTTTCTCAAACTCGAGCACGTTCACAAACAGTAAAAAAAAAAAAAACAGAATTTTTACATACTTTTTATAAAAATACCTACAAAGTAATATGTTGAGGCAACATTTTCTCGTTGGCGCCAAAACTTTGCGTTGAGTCTTAAGCCCGTTGTAGACTATGCGCAGTAAACTGGCGCAAGTAATACTTGTGCTAGTACTGTGCATCGTTTGCAGCGGGAACTAAGCAACTGCCACTGGCACTAAGCAAAAAGTGTTGTAGCTCATTGCAGGCGATGCGCTATAATACTCGCGCCAGTTTACTGCACATCGTCTGCAACGGGTACTAAGCAACTTCCACTGCCACTGACACAAGGTGTTGTAGGCTGTAGCTCGTTACAGACGATGCGCAGTAATACTCGCGCCAATTTACTGCGCATCGTCTGCAACGGGCTTTAGTGATTGCGTTGAATCACAACTCATTTCTGTTACGAAGTTTAAGAACAATATATTACTTTTGTTTGTTAAGTTAATTGTTAAATGGAGGCGCTCGTTATTTTCACGCGCATATTTTATTCGATATTGGCTTTCGATAGCCGCCCATATATTCTGTTTGATTGTGAAGGATGTATCCGCTTATGGGTTCTTTGAACAGTCAAATCGCCCGAAGCGTGCCGTTTGTAACTCGATAATTCTGTTAATTTTCATTAATTTTGTGTTATTTATATTAATACTTTACGAAAATTGGATAATCTTGCTTGTCTATATATTTAAATGAGTTACGAGTATGTCACCTGAAAAAAATTATTACTGATTATATTATGCTTCTACGGCCTTAAGTACTTACGAGCATTCAGTACCTTATAGATTATAATAATAATAATGCCACCAATGCCTACCAAATGTCCGGGCTAGACCCGTGTTTATATTGAAATAAAGTGAAATAATAATAATATTAACCGGCCGTCTGGGGGTGGAAACCGCAAGAGCTAAAAACCTAAGCTCCAGGGTGGAAGTGTTAAAGGGCATAACGCCGCTAGTAGCTCTTAGTGAAAGTGCAGCACACCTCTCGACACCCTAAGCCACCCACGTCAATGTTGCCCTTCCGGTGCCAATATGCGGCAGCCATTATGGGGGGCCCATTTAGTGAGTGGCAAGTCATCACCTGCCTAAGTATTTTGAAATGAGGCATAATTGGCAGGTGCCGTACCTCATACCATAGATCTGTTATCCCATCCACAAGTTGTTCACATCAATAGCCTAGACATTTTATATCCTATACTGTACAATAGTTTTATAATCCATTTTATACACATTCAATAATATTGTATTTTATATTCAACGGGGCCTCTTGGTGTTGGCTTCGGCCCCACCAATGCCTACCAAATGTCCGGGCTAGACCCGTGTTTATATTGAAATAAAGTGAAATAATAATATAATAAATATTTATTTTATAAGTTGGTCCTAAATCTAATGTACATTGATCTTAATAATTTTAATCTTGTTTAACAGTTTTTTAAGACCTGTGTGTTTTGACTATTTCGATACCTTTCCTCTAACTAAGTATAAAACTTGTAAACATAGAGAAAAGGGAATCTACTTGGTCTTTAAGCACGTACAAATTTTCTCAAAGGGAGAGATTAAATTTAATTTTAATGTGAACAGTAATTTTAACTATTTTACACTGGTATAGACCGATATTTTATACAGTAGAAATGAGGAAATGGGGATAAGGCCGTTAAGAGTTAGAGTAGTTAAATAAATGCGAGTGTATATTATGTTTGTGCGTGTGAGTGTGTGTGTGTGTGTGGGGGGGTGCATGTGCGTGTGGCGAGTGAGAGAACGGGTGTGCGTGTGGTCTGTATACACGCGTGAGTGTGTGTGTGTGTGCTACAATACGTGAGTGGGTGTGTGAGCAGTTGTTTGTGAATATTTGTGCGTGTAATTTTGTATGGCTAGCAATTTTTATGACATTATTTTGAGGATGCTTTCAGTCTCCATATAGTTGTGTTGTAAGAGATATGACTTAAGTTTATTTTTACATTCATTGTAAGTCAAATGATGTAACGGAATTTGTTTGTTAATCTTGTTATAAAGAAACGTGTTTAAGAAACAAGTATGTTTTTGTGCATAAGATGTTTTAAAGAATTCTATTGTACATATCTTGTGTTTGCGTCTTTTGGATAATTCTGTTGAAGCAATGTATGCAGAATTTTGGTGTTGATTTAAAAAGACTTGGTATACAAATATTTGTCGCAGATTTATATAATTATCTCGGTGAATTTTTGACGGATTTGTTATTTGACTTTATTATTACTATTTTAATCCGACATAAATTTTTAAACAACAGAGTATGTATTGTAACATAATATTATGTAGTTTTAGTGTATCATTCGTGTAACTGGCGCAAGCCGTGATAATTAAATAAACAAATACGAATATTTAGAAAGGTTATCTAAGATAATCAATGCATTTACAATTACTGTTTTTTTGTCGCGTGAGACAATTTCTTTTAGCAAGAGTAAAGCGTACAGAGATTTTTAATACGCATTACGATGATTTTACGACGGAGCCTGGAGGTGAATGGTGGAACTCTTCAATGACTACTAATCATCATAATCATCATTATCAGCTTATCGTATCCCACTGCTGGGACACAGGCCAGAGAATTTCTCTTAGAGAAAATGACTACTAATAAACGCCTCAAATTTGTGATCATTTATTTTGTTTTAATAAGTCACATAGGCATTTTTTATTCTTATTTTTTTTCTATTAATTATTGCCTACATAATTATTTGTTTAATTTATGCCAGTATAAATACCGACATAAGCCACGAAGCCTGTCTAAACCAAAAATAAATTCAACGAACTTCCTAATCACATAAAACATTAACAAACAGAATTCCTACTATCCAGTCTGCCCGAGGCTACAAACCAAATTAATTATTTTCAAAACTGGCCTTAAAGCATTTGCATAAATCGACGATATTTCACTCGTGTAGAAATTAACCTCTGCCTCGGCTCAATTAGAACAAACCAAACTGCATACTAAAAGGGTTTAATAACTTGAGACAGGGATGTATGCAAGGACCAACACGGCCGGGGCGCAGATGAATGCGATAGCGTGATAGCGTCCCCAGAGCCCCGGGCCTTGGGACAAGCAGAAACACCTAAGGGTTTAGTGAGGTAGGCCCCAAATTTGGCGCACAGTATTCTTTTGATTCTATCCTAGAAGTAGGTATAAGTTCTGTTCTTGGTCGGTGCAGTCAAAACAATTCACTAGGGAGTGAATTATACACTGAGGTAATACATGAGGTACTCTGTGTTCACTATTACATCACACACATCAGCAGCCAATAAATATCCACTGCTGAACAAAGGCCTTACTCTTAGAGAGGGGTGTTTGGTATAAAGTTCCCACAACTTGGGTATTTGAGGCAACAGTGAAAAGGCACCTCATGGAAAAGCGTGCTCCATTTTAGTTTACATCGTCACGTTCCATCAGGTGAGTTGTGTCGAGTTGTGGGAATAAAAGCTAGCCCATTTCATCATTTAAAAAAAAAAGGTTTCAAAGGAAAATATTCTGATATTGTAAGGAGTCCTTAGTATGGTTTTAAGACACTGTCTCGAACTTCCTTATATAACTAGCCAGCACATAGGTACGATCTTTGAATCCTTGAGCTAGCGTACGAGGAGAAAACATGTCGACAAGCGTCGTATGGCTGGAACAAGCCATACTTGCGGTCCCATTCCAAGCGCGTTCGTCGTTTTCGACCACACTGTGACATAATATAGCATCAAGTCTGTTAATACAGATTTCAGCCCATCATGAACTTTGTAGTCTTCATAATTATTTTATCTACTCTTCCTACCATTATTTGTAAATGGATCTTTGTATCTGAGAATAAATGATTTTGTTTTTTTATTGTTTGTCTAAATGGTGTCTTTTACTATCGGAGGCCAAGACACATTTTGGGTCGCTGCGTCAACATAAGTAAGTAAGTAGTATTGTTTGTCTGAAAAATAAGCCTTTCGTCCTGAATTCAGGTACTTATCTCCCCCCCCCCCCCTAAATTCACCCCTGACTGCATGGCGCATTTCTCTTAATTTAGTTTTTTTATACCATAAGCTCATAAGTCAAGCAATCAATTAGTTGGCATATCAGTCAGACTTGACAGACAGCGAACGGAGCCAAGGATCGATGTTCTGACGACCCCGATTATAAATTAATTGCATAAAGAATGATAGGTATTTATTAATATTTAATTTGTTATTTCGAGTCGTGATTATATGCTTATTGATTTGGCGGAGGATGTCGATGATATCATTGACAGTGATCGGAGTGATTGTTAATAAGTCAGGCAAATTGATACTTGGACCACCATTCTGAGAAGCAGCTTATTCTGAGAATAGCAGTTTGCGAGTGACGGAAACATTGCAATGCATTCCAGGTACCTGCTAAACTTGCATTAGTTTTGTTTTTCAGGCGTTCGTTTAGTGTTGCAGTCTTAGATAAAATATATTGAGGCCTACTCTGTCATACCACTCACTAAACTAAACCAATCTGACAGGACTAAAAATATCTGCCTCTCTTTTCATTTTAATAAGTGAGAGAAGGATAGCAACAATTTTAAAGCTGTCAAATTTAGTTTAGTTTCGAAAAAAGTATGCGAAAAACTGAAGGGCCTCGGCCCCTCAGTTAAACACGTATTCCACACACTGACATATTCTCACTAGTTCTACAAACGCACACTTCTATTGAAATGTGAGCGGCACACAACTGCAAACGAGATGATCAAAATGTCATCAAATGGACGACCAAAGGAGATCAAGGATGTTTCCACTTCTATTTTTTTCTGTGGTTGAAACTTGAAGTATTAAATACGCGAATGGCTTAAAAGTGAAAACGCTAACATTCTCGTTGTATGAAAATCACTTGATAAACACCGGACACATAATTTGCATTCGGCATGTCTGCCTGTTTGCCCTCCGCTGATGTATGGAGGCATAAATAACGCGCCGCGAGCGCCCCCAATTATCTCGTGTTTGGTTTACATTTAATTTAGAGGCGTAGAGATATGGGACTTGTCTGAGAGCAGGAACGGTGTAAGAAAGCTTACTTCTCACCTAAAACTTAAATAATATTATGAGGCGACATCATTGAGATGCAATAAAAATATCTTAGTTCGATATGATTTTTTCATGTTGGCGCCAAAACTCCCAGTTGAAGGTTCCAGAGACAATTCAAATGTTCAAACCACAGACTAGATAAAGGTACTTACAAAAAGTCTTTGGCTCAAGTCTACTACCAGTGTACCAGTATTAGGGTACCTACATACTACTACATATATATTTTGCCACACGCTGAATAGCAAAACATATAAATATAAACCGGTGTACATAGATCAAGATAGATAGAACATTATTGTCTCCTAATAAGTAACGTTTCCAGTTCCTTTCCAGTTATTTTATAAAAAGTACAAGTGAGTTGGAGTAGAATATTATTATGTAAATGTGTCGCGACTCCCTTGTTGCGCAGCGTGGCGCGTCGCCCACTCCTGCGCACGCGTCGATGCGACACCTACTGCCCGATCGCGCGCTTCTATCATAGGGGTGAGAGTGTGAGTTGATAATAAATGTTAAAAATTAATTTCATTTAATTTTGATTATTTCAATGGAACCTACTATGTACCTAGGTATATTATGGTTTAGATGTGTACTTTACCCTTTGGGAGAGTATTTTGATATACAATATTACACAGGGCTTCGCGGAAAGGCTAACCTGATAGCGGTCCATAATACCCATGATTATGAGCAAGTTTTACTTATATCTAGAAATGCTCGGTCGGACCATGATCTAAGAAAACAAGGTCTAGCAATCTGGGAGTGGTCCCGCAATGACGTCACTGTCCAGTTGCCACTTTATTCAATCAGCTGTTACGTGGTGTATCGTCATCTCTCTCGAACCTGTTGTAAATTGACATCATGACATCACTGCGGGACGCCCACGTGGAATTTTTTTCTCGGATTGCTTTACCTGGCGGAGTATATTATTATACCATGGGCTGGACTAATTCTCCTCCTCCCTTCTTCATCGTATTTTTCCTCGATTAAATGGGAGGTCAGTTCCCCAAATCTGACCATCCTCAAGCCCAAAGGTCCCCTTTTAATCAGCTCTTACGAGAGGTAGGTTCTTTGTGTTGTTTAAAAGTTACGCTACTTATCCTTCACCCAATTACTTATCATTATTAATAGCTGAGAAAACCAAAAGAAGTAATCACTCAGGAAGTAGTGGGTACAGTGGCCTACGATGTTTTATAAAGCATTAAAGTTATCAGCGGTAGCAGTATAGTTTATACTATAGGTACTAGTAGTACCTACCTATATGGTAGCTACTTTTAGCTTGAGAAATTTGTGAAGTTGAGGCTCTAAGATCTTGACACGAGACAAATTACATAGAGTCAAAGTCAAAGATATAGAAGGCCACAATTTGGTATCCTTTAGACAGGCGATCACTAATCAATAGGTATGTCTTCGTATCTAGGAAATACCTACATTTGTAATAGAGCATCTAGTAAATTTTCTGAGACTTAAAAACCTTTGAGTGATAGCCCTGAAGGCATCTCATTTTGCACTACAAGTTGCAATTTAAATAAGATCACGTCTGACATCAACGGTATGCTGCGTATTCTGTTGGATTAATTCAATAGTGGCGGCCCACGTATGGTAAGTAATAGGAATCGCAGGGACTGTGGGGGCAGACCATGGTGCTGCTATGCGGTGTAGTGTAGTCCACAAATTGACAAGTGGGTAACCAAGGTCTAGGTCGAGATAGGAAATTGTTCTTTAAATCACTTGTAGCTGAATAGTAGTGGAATATTTGTGGCATGTGTTGGAAGCACCTAGATACACTGCAGTCTATGGTACACCAAGGTATACAAAGTCCTTGCCAAGTGGTTAGCGAAGGGAAGGAGGGAATTAAATCATGCAAATCTGATGCACACTCTCCGAAATGTATCCGATAAAAAACCGATAGACTAGCAACTTTACGCCAATGCTCGAGACTAAGAAGCTTAGTCTGAACCTGGGATTCATTGCTGATGAGTCCCTTGGCACGCTTCTCAATAGACTCCAATGCCCCAAGCTGGTGCTTAGCTGATCCATCCCAAAGGTGAGAGCAGTTTCGCGTTTATTACCTACATAACAATTGTCAAAGCCATCATATTGAAATTAAACACTTTTAACCATTTAACGGGTTGTATCGCGTGGCAAAATGTTCGAAACATCAGGAATTGAAATACCTAATGTAAAATAAGTACTTACTTACATCGGATGTCATCGGATCGGAGTCTAAGAGTTAAGTGTTTAATTTCAAAATTTGCAATGTCTTTGTAAAGATAATACGCAATGGTTTTTTCATCCCATCTATTCGAAAAGGACGACTTGGTTTGCCTTTAAGTGCACACAAAGGTGGTGTTTTCTATAAGAAACTTTTAGCGGGCAGTAATGAGTTTTTAATCCTCTTTATAACGCGCGCGCACTTTTTGAATTTGGAACATCTTAGTGTTCAGCACCAAAGAAATCGAACGCAAATATTGTTTGCATATAGACTGGCTGGTATGACGGGCCATAGTCGCGCCGCCAGCTGAATTAAAAAAAAAGAAATCAAATTAAAAACGCGCGTACTACAGCCCGCGTTTTCGTAAATTTTCACGGATTGTTAGAAATTCATGGTTTTGTGTATGTAACAATAAATTTTCTTAATTGCGAAAATGTCTCAAATGTAAATATAAGTTTTTGGTTGTTTTATTATTAGATACTATTTAATTTTGTTGTTACTCTATGTTTTATTAAATAATAATATTACAATAAAATATGAGGCACCTTTTATTTTCACATAGTGGGTGATGAAAAGTAGTGTACCTATCACTCGGGCGCAAAAAATGTTTGGCTCGGGCGACGTACTTTGAACGTTCGGACGTACCTCGCTACGTTCTGAAAAAGCGCCCTCACCGTAAAAATATTATTTTGCGCCCTTATGTCACAATCTACTATTTTTAAACCATTCGAAGTTTTTTTTATGTGTGAAATTGAATCTCCTACGTAAGTATATTCCATTTAGATAAGTATTTTAATATGCGTTTTATTTCAGTTAAAACGCTGCTAATATTGTATGAGACGGCTCCATTGTAAAGAGATATGGTAGCCCCAGCCTATATGCGTAATGTGACAATATCGCTCCATGTCTTTACTATCTTGATTCTAGTCAATGAATAGCAATTGTTATGCCTGGGGTTTATTCACAATTGATGACATTATTTCGTGAATTTACTGCCATTGTAAAACTTTCCGAAGTCGCCAGCGGCACTACAAATCGGGGGATCGTTCGTTCTAGGTTTATGATTATTGCAGTTTGATAAACTATTGCTGCGTCTGTTTTAAATTGATAGGTATAATTTTTATGCAAAGGAGTGACAAGACAAGCACGTCGCTCATCTTATGGCGCATCACGCTTGTCCATAATGTGGGCGAAGTAGGTACAATATAACAATATTACCTACTGGAGCCCATCACAACCAATTTCTCACAGCCCTTCCTTGAGCCCTTTTACATTAATATCCCCAATCTAGTTAGCAATTTGCCGCTCGATTTGCCGCCAAAACGTCCGTACCCCATTAACTAAACCCTGCGTCACGCCGAACCATAGACAATTAAAAAAGAAAGCGTTTAGTTTATGCGTTTGAATAAACCCTCTTTGTGCCGGCCTAATTAATTACTTCTAAACAAGGACGATGATATTCTAAAAGTAAATAGTGGAATGGAAAGCCGGCGTAAAATTAACAATGTTGGTTTTATAGGGTTTTTTATAGAATTGGACAGCAACAATGGGTGTTTCCTTTCTTTTGTTGATTCAATAAGTCGACGAGACGGCAGAGGAAGCGGTTTTGTTTGATCGAAAATACTCGTCGATTTCGGATTGGTTATTTCGATACGTTAAGGCTGCGCTCAACGGCCAAAGCTAAGTAAATCTCTTTCGCAAGATTACAAAATAAAATTATTGAAGAAAAAAAACACCGAGTGAGAATAAAAAAAAAACGATTGGGCAGTATCTTTAGATTAACATAGTACCTACTAAGCAATATTCATGTTTTTTTTTATAAATACCTAATAGGCTTGCGTTTGACCATCTCGCCTGATGTTAAGTGATAATGCATAGTCTACGTTGGAAGCACGCTTGCCAAGAATAAACCGATTCACTCGTGATTTGAAGACACCCAGATTGTAACCATCGGGGAACATATTCAGGCAGCGCATTCCACTAGAATAAATGTGGAATCAAAGCGCTTTGTACGGGTTTTCGGAATATCAACTATAAAGCGGTGACGAGTTTTCGTGCTCGCCTGGCAGTCGGATAGAAAAATGGGCAGGAGGGAATTAGATCGTGCAGATCCGATGCACACTCTCCTACCTACCTATCCGAAAAATTCACACAATGTATATTTATGTAAACATTTTATAGCCTTGGGGAGATAAAAAACCCAAATATAGGTTCAAACATAGTACTTAGTAGTCACGCCCAGGGCGCTGGTAGTGCTAAAACTGGCACTGCTCAGAAGGCAGGTTCACTACCAACTAGACCACGGGGCTATCATATAATTATAATAAATTTGCATATAAAAAAAAAAATATACATATCAACATAAAAATAACCTACTTATAAAAAGTTTGCAATGTTATTATAAAATGAATTCGGTTTTTTTTTCATATATAGGTACCTCCTACTTAGCGAATTGTTTTATCTTTGAAAAGGTGTGAAAGAAATAACTATGGTTTTCAAATGACTAAAAATAGTAGTTATATTATGCAATTAGGAAATAAAGGACGGATTTAAAGCGAGGGCCATAGATGAATCACGAACAAAGTGAAGGACTCCAACACTTGAATCATGACCGTAGAGAGTGATTCAAGTGTTAGAATCCTGAGCGACGCGAGTGATTCGTAGCCCTCGATATAAATCCGTTTTATTCAAGAGTTGCATACCTACCATACTTTACCATGACTACGAGAAAAATAAAGATTTAAGGAGTTTGTATCGATTATATTTGCCCAAGGAGGTTGTATGGTATTGAGATAGAGGTCGAACATATTTCTGTGTTCTAAATTCAAACACGAAAAATACTTTTTTTTTTCATTTCGAGTTGGTTTTTAATTCTCTATCTTCGCCGATTGTGAACCGATTTTAATGTTTATAACTCCTTATTTTTGTTTAAAAAGCTCTGGTAGGTATATCTGGAGTATCATCATTATCAGCCAGAAGACGTCCACTGCTGAACATAGGTCTTATTTTATTTGGAGTGTGATCCCATTTAAATTTGTAGATAATATTCCCCTCTAAGGGTAGAAAATGAGGGGATAAATTAGGGGATTCTTTGAATTTAACCCAATTCCCGGTCGTTTAAAAAAACTGTTATGAGTGAGTAGGTAAACCACGTCGTATATTTTTTTTAAACTAAGCCACCACCTTCAACCCTGGCGCCAGAAGCTTTGTCCCGCAAATCGCTACTAAGGCGTGGTAGCCAGTTGCGAGACTTGCCAGTCAGCGTGTACCGATTAAATGTCCACGCCCCGCTCCTAACTACAAACAGGGATTACCAGCAATTTTATAATGAATCAGCTTTAGCCACGGATTGCAGACATAAGGCAAGTAACAAGGTGACACGCCCCGGCTCCGGGACGGTTACTGATATTTGGAAAAAATACCTTATTAAAAAAATATATTTAGGGCTGCGCTCAACGGTCAGAGCTATCTGTTTTGTTATCAACTTTTTTTTGATAAAAAATCACTAAGAATAAAATAACTGTTCATTCATTAGTCATTAACAAGGTGAGTCCCTACTAGGGTTTTCAGAACCGGTACTGATTGTAAGAACCGGGAATTTCGGTACTTGGTCTCATCAGAACCGGTATTTCCCGGTATTTTCAGTACTATTTTATTTTTGTTAACTAATGGTGTAACAGTAAGGAAAACAAGGAGTATAGAAGGTATTTGGCAGCCAATGAGCTTTGTTATTAATATAGGAGCCAAATTTGAGGGTTAATGTCAGAGAAACGCCCAAAAACTTAAACCGGTTAGGTATCAGAATATTAATTTATACATCCCGGAAAGTAGGAGCCAGTTGCAATGGTATCATATTTGCGGAGAACATACATGCCTGGGTCTTAGGCTGCATTGATACTTTAGTAGGTAGGGACTCCCTACCTACTAAAGTCAATAATATTTATTATACTTATACATAAACAGTCACAGTGGCCGTGGAACGGAAAGCGACCACCGGGCAGACCACCAGCCCGCTGGTCGGACGACATCGTTAAGGCAGCAGGAAAGCAGTGGATAAGGCTAGCACAGTACCGGAAAAGATGGCGCGCTGAAGAGGAGACCTATACCCAGCAGTGGGTGGAGAATGGTTGATGATGATGATACATAAACATGCTTATGCTAAACAAACTTAAGGAACCAAAACTCGAGAGGTTTACTTTTAGCTATTAAATAGTTCCAATATCCACCTCCCAACTCCATTATCAGACCCTCGTCACCAAGTGTAATGTGACTCGTTTTAACTAACCAAATGAGCCGAAACTTGAGGTATAAAAGTACCTAGCTATTGAATAATTCCACTACCCGCTTCCTGGCTGCATAATCAGATTAGTTCGATGGTGCCGAATTATTGTATTGTCACCTGATAACACATACAAAAGGTAGGGGAGAGCGGGGTGGGTTTTTTAACGGAGGTAAGTATTAACAAGCCTATTCCTGCCAAACGGTTAACTTTCCGATGAAGATATTCGGTATTTGCATTATTATTTACGCCACCGAACGTGTTGCGACTCATCAGTTGCCGTCCGCTTGTCTCTTGATGGAGATGCACGAGCCCGGATTGACAGGTAAACGAACTTTTTGAACTTTGGAATAAAATGTCTTGAGGCGTAGGTATTCACTCAATTGATAATAGTATTGCCTAAAACGATGTTTCATTTTGTAGATATTTATTCAATGCATTGTGTATGTTACAATTCCCATTGTTATTTTTTTTTAAATATACATTGTATTTTTAAGTAAAAAAAGTGCCCATGGGACTAAAGATGGGGCAATTTGAGTGGGACAAGTATTAACTATGTTAATACTTACCCCTTACGTGGGGTGAGTATTAACAAATCATCATCTAAGTGCAGCTATTCGCCCCGGGTTGTTACCTCGTGACTTTTATATCTTCACAATGCCTTGACCAGTTTGGCCCGATCCGAAATTACTTGTCTGCAAAATGTCTGAAACCTACGCTTTGCTCTGCCAATTACGCTCTAAAATTTTGTGGTACTTAGGTAGGTACCTATGTGCAGTTTCAAATTGATTCATTATTAGAAAGAAGTAGGTGGATATCGATTTCCAAGATCAACATAGTTACAAGTGTAGCTAAAAAGGTATTAATAATAAATGAAAAAAGAAACGAACATTTCACTTCGAAAATGTATATACTTTATTTATATCTACATATAAACACAACGTGTACGAAGATATTGCTACATCACTCTTACATTTAGGAGACCAGTGCATTACACAAAAAATATACAAAAGTATGTTGTATTCCTTCACCAATAAGTCTTTGGCACATTATCTTTGAAAAGGACAAAGACTCGACACGTACATTCAGTTCTTTCAATACTTATTTCTACCCTATACTTGTTTCGGTAAGTAACACACTACACCTATTCACACTGCGAGAAAAACTAACGGCTCACGATTTAGTTTAGCTGCGTTGTCTCTTAAAATTTCGGTTAAAATCAGAAATTATGTAGATATACTAGGTTAATGGTTCTTTTACACCGAAGATGTGCGAGACAGATGAAACGCGCGATGAAAAATCGACCAATAGGATCGCTTCATTCTGTTTCACCTGGCCTCCTATTGGTTAATTATTTCTCGCACACTGCTTGGTTACCTTGCACATCTCTATTGAAAAAGCACCCTAAACTGAAAAAACGGCACAGCTAAACTAAGTTAGCTTTATTCGCGGTGTGAATTGAGCTTTAGTTATAAAACTTTCGGCACTGACGACTTCAATTCAATTGGTTCTATTAAAAACTGTTATTTTAATCTAAATTTGTCCTTAGACTATCAAGCTCACTGGGTTGTATCACACTACATTTTTAATTTAAATTACTTTGAATATATGCAAATAATTAAGTCGTCAGTGTGAATAGCGATCGTATTGATTTACGTTATAGTCAAACCAGCTTATTATGTCCCAAGGGAACGACGGAATAATAAAAAAGTGTGTGCTTAAGACCACACGACAGAAGTGACAACTTCATCAAGGTTGACTATAATCTCTCTCGCTCCCTAACCTAGTCGACTCGAGCCGACGTTATCCGAATCTGAGCGTGACGACCACGCGAGTTCGGTGCTTTTTTCCCCATCCCAAAAAGTGCCCAATTTGCCTAAAGAAGTATTCACTTTAAATATTCTTTAGATGACAACACTGAATTCAATTGTTGCCTGAAATTGCGACTGAGTTTAGAGATAAAGCCACCAGATGTAGCACTAGCTCGTAAGTTTATCTATTCCAGTGTAAGACAAAAACTTCTGCACAGTAAAGAGTTTCTATCTATCTGAATGTAGAGAAAAAACAATTTTGATACAAGGTTTGATTGTTTGACATTAATCACAGACAAACATTTGGCCATTACAAAGAAATGAATTGTGACAAAACATACTGGTTTGACTATAATTTTGCTATCTTTATAAAACATAAGTGCAATACTTATTATTATTAATCAAAGGTAACCCACCCACGACCTTACTCAGAAATGTTAGAGTAGGTTATGTTAGTTATGCTTAAAACTGTCAAGTTCTAGCTGACAGCTAGTCCCGCGCGATAATGAGACGTTTTTAAATAAACACACGCCTAATTGACATTTCTAAGTAAGACCGCTTTTACAATAAAATATTTTGATACCAAGAATAATACATTAATGAGTATAATAAGTATCGGTGAGAACTAAAACAAACGATGTTCAAAATGTTAATTATTATATTAGGATGGCAGTAAAAAAAAAGTAAGATAGGAAGCAAATACATTTCCAGAAATAATACAAAAAGTCCTATTGTATTTGAAATATAATGACATCACAAAATACTACCCAATTCAACTCTGAAATAGCACAGTTACAGCCCATTTTATGCTTTATGGTCATGAAAACACTAATATTAATAGGTTTATCACCAAAAAAATAATTATATTTGAATCCAATTGTCAAACAAAAAGCAACATAAATAAGTCATACTTTAATTATAATAATGATTTAATAAGATATCAATAATCAATTAATAAAATCACTAAGATCTAAATAGTAACGATATTCTACACCAAAGTGACCATAATATTCCTAAGTATTTATAAAGAAATTGACTATACTTTTAATGTGACGAGATAAATTCTTAATCTAAATCTACTTTTACTTATTATATTATTGAGTATTAAGAATTCCACTTAAGAGTGCGTATAAAGCGAGGAAAATTTCTGATTTCACCCGCGCGTCTCGCATCACCCGCATTAGTGTGAAACACAACCACGGCAGCGCGGCAGTCGCGCGCAGCTCCAGTACACATAACTCGCGTAGTCGAACTCGTCATGCGGCAAGGAGTAATAAACACAGGATAAGCATAATGTTGGCGTTTTGGCGATTAGCTGGGTTCGGTCGCGGCGCGCAAAACCGTAAATTGTTTATTTCAATTTTCAAAATTGTGTTTGTTGTATATTTTTAAACTTAATTTTTAAGTTTTCTACAATATCAATATAAAATTAATAAATTATATAAATTAAATTGAAATTGCCTAAATTAATTTTCAAATTAAAATTTTACGCTTGAGACAGAGAGTCAGAGATCGTTAAACATTAAATCAAACTAAACTAAACTAATGCTATGCTATGCTATGCTACGCTACGCTATGCTATACTATACTAAACGAAACACGCGAAACGAAATACCCGAAAGCCCGTTGGTCCAGTTGGTAGTGAACCTACCTTCTGAGCTTCGGGCGTGGGTTCGATTCCCACCTAGGACAAAATTAATGTGATGAACATTTTGTGTTTGTTCTACGAGTATACCTGGTTGTTAATATCTATTTAAGTATGATTTATTTAATTTAATTTAATGTAATTTAATGCAATGCAATTCAATTCCATTCCATTCAATTCAATTTACTAAAAAATATCATCATCATCCTTCACAGAACCTTCCTCATTATTTGAAGTCGGCCTAATATACCTACTGTTTGACCTACCAGTACCTACCCGAGCCAACCCGGCCGGTCTAACAGTAGGTATTACTACTTACCTTTTTATCCGACTTCAAATAAGGAGGAAGGTTCTCAATGCGACTTGTATAATCATAGTGTCTCTGTCTACTTGGTCCACAGTGTTGCACCGCAGTGTTGTAAAGCAGTGTTGCACCGCAGTGTTGCAACGCAGTGTTGCAACGCAGTGTTGCAACGCAGTGTGGCAACGCAGTGTTGCATCGCACTGTTGCGCCGCAGTGTTGCAACGCACTGTTGCACCGCAGTGTTGCAACGCAGTGATTGATAATTTTATTGCATACCTACCTTGCCAAAAGATTCGCTTTTTTACCAGCTAAGGAAACATTAACTTTTTTCTGAGATTCGCCACTGTCAAGAAACATTTTACTGTTTAAAGGCAAAGTTTATTTTTATTGTTTCATTCAAGAGCAATGTTTATAACCTCAAATAAGCCACAAATGACAGCACCAGCGAAGGTGGCGCCATCTGAGATAAGTTTTGCCGTGGTTTGCCTGTAGCTTCTCATTACCCAAAATGTATGAAAAATACTGCGTTAGTTCCCTAATACTCACCCTGTGAAATCATTTACCACTGAATAAAACTCAAAATATGTAGTGATGGTCAAAATATTTTCGGATTTGAATTAAATAAAGAAATTTCGTTAGTGAAGCTACTTCTCAAAATCTCTGAAATATTGGTGCCGTCGTTTGGCTTTAGACCTCAGCAGCCATTAATCGATGCCACAGACTTAAAATATTCAAGGATGGCTGAAATATTTTCTGATTTAACGTCTTCACTGAAATATTGAAGATGTCTTCTAGTATTAGAACTGAACAATCTATAATCACCGTTACTGATTTAAAATATGCAAGGATGGCAGAAATATTTTACGATACAAGTCAAGATTCTCTGAAATATAAATGCTCTCATCTAGTGTTGGACGCAAATCACGCAAAACCTCACCTAATCCTCAAAAAAAAACTCACCTATGTTTCCAACCAATTAGTTCAAAATATTCAAAAATTGCTATTTATTTTTTGATATAACTTCACTTTGCTGAAATACTGGTGGTGCCACCTAGCGTTTGATCTGAGAAACTCGTATTTTATGCTACTGATTCAAAATATTTAAAGATGGTACCGCACTGTTGTACCGCACTGTTGTACCGCACTGTTGTACCACACTGTTGCACCGCACTGTTGCACCGCACTGTTGCACCGCAGTGTTGCAACGCAGTGTTGCACCGCATTGTTGCACCGCAGTGGTAGACTGCAATTCAACCAGTATAAAAAAATACTGGTCGAATTGAAGGTACTCTAAGGTAAATGAGAACCTTCCTCCTTATTTGAAGTCGGATAAAAAGGTAAGTAGTATTTGACTTTGACTAAGGTAAGTAGTCCCGCTAGTGTATTGTGCATTTCCCCTTACCAGCACATACCCGAGCCAACCCAACTGGTCAAACAGTAGGTACTTATGTTTTTAACCGACTTCAAAGAAGGAGGAAGGTCCTCAATTCGACTAGTATTTTTTTATACCGGTTGAATTGAGAACCTTGCCCCTGTTTTGAAGTCGGTTAAAAACATAAGTACCTATTGTTTGACTTTCCACATTTAATTTTTTTTTTATTAGAAGATGTTTTTTTGCTTCCATTATTAACCAAGCTATTTTTTGTCTGTTAAAATTGAGAACCTTCCTCCTTTTGCAGAAAGCCGCTTCTCGTAAAAACGTGAGAAAATGTGGATGGAACTCTCAAGTCAAATTAACCATCACATTAATTTAAATGATTTTTAATTTTAATTTTATAAAATTATAATGAATCTAAATTATTTTATAATGTCATTTAATTTTTAGTTTTATCTTTCTGACTCTCTCTCTCTCTGCTTCTCTCCGTCTCTCTCTCTCTCTCTCTCTCTCTCTCTCTCTCTGTCTGTTTGTCTGTCACAAAGAAACACTCCGACTCTAATAGTTATATTACTGAGCATACATAATAATGGATTCGTTAGGGCCTAGTCGTATCCATTTTATTTGTATCTATGTTATTTTTTCGTAGTAGCTTTACCTAGTCTGTGCTCTAAGGTCATTGTCACCACTTGGTAGCCGCATCAAGTGGTCGCGTTCGAGCCATCGATTTTTTATATTATCCTTTGTTTGAAAATACAGTAGGTGTTGATATAATCGCACTCGGAAGATAAAACCAAGGCGAAAAGCAAGCGCGTGCGTCCTTCCCCGTTGAGGCACAGTGCGGTACTGAGGTTAAACGGAGCATGTTTCGCTATTTAGATGCAAAGCGCAACAGAATAAGACTGAATATCGGACTTGCCGTTTGACCGAATAGTTGCTTAGAACTAAAGGACGTAAGTCTCAAATCGAATATAATTTATTATGAGAGTACTAATTAATCTAGGTAAATTTTGTCTTAACACTGGAAAACAAACTATATTTTCCTTCGGTGAGTATTTATTTTAGATATGTAACTGAAGTACTTTCCAAGTAAAATCAAAAAAAATTGCAAAAAGGCACCATTTTCAAAACATTAAAGTATCGAGTAAATATCTTGCTATTATGTTTCTGTCTGGATGGCGGAAAGAAAATGAATTGAAAATTCACATATATCAATTATTACGGTGATCGGATATTTGGTTTAGTTAGAATATCATGGCAAATTAGCATAAAATTTCGGTTGCCCCCTCTTAAGAACCCGCCCCCAGTCACAGCTACCTAGCACCGACATTTTCAATCATTATGAAAATAATATAATTAGCCGCATTAGAATTATATTTCGTATTTTTTTTTTATTATAGCGATTGAGGTCATCGAGATACAATACCTATAGATAGATTCACAAACGTACAAAAAAATGTCCGAACCAAAACTTGGCGCACGCCAACACCACACCACATTACCGACTTTTTGGTTAGTTGTAAGGTAGCCTCGATCCCGCTACAACGCCTCACGATGCCAGTGTTACAAAAGACATTGCTGAAAAGCGACGTTAGACACTATGCAAGCGAAATAATGTTTAAATTGGAGTAAATGTGGTATGTGAATTTTATAATTCAGTACAGTACAGGTTAGTTATATGGTTTATGATTAGGTATAAACTACGACGCTCGGACGATTTTTGACTGTTTTCACTTAGAGATTGTGACTCTATAGGTAGTATATATCTCGATGAATGAGGTCGAAAAAACTATCGTTTCGACGTCAGTTTTTTTCGATATCCTCCGCCCATACTAATATTATTAACATGGAAATTGCTCTTAAACAGTGGTAATATTGTTCTTGAGATAATTCATAAACGGCTTTAAAAAATCCCACTCAATGATTTTACCTACAAATAATTATGTAAAAAATGTGCGAAAGAGATAGCTTTAGCTGGAGCGGTATTAACACAGAATTCGGTGGTAAAATAGAGAGATATGTAATGAAATAGTTGGTAATAAAATATTTACAATTACGACATTTCAAGTCATTCGAAGATATAGGACACAAGTCAAATAATTTATTAAGTACAAATATCTCACGGCCGTGGTTTTATGATAACAAAAAAACTTTTATTGATACAAATGCACAGCCCGTTATGGTACAATATATTAATATTACTACATCACAAGTATTTTGTTCAAGTCCATTGCAGCCATTACTTTGACAGCCTTCAATGAAAACAATATTTTCATTGTTCCTACATTTATTCTAAGATCAAGTATAAAAATTATTCTAATTTAATGCACTGCAAATATTACGTAAGAAAATATAGCAAACAATTTACGGGTAAGGCCCAACGTCGACTGTACAGCGGAGGCGATGTCGCGGCGTACATACATTTTGAGAAAATGACGTTTTACAAAAGTGAAATTAAGCGACGTTCTGCGTCACGACCGTACAATCAGCTATGGAAAATATAACTCTTTTCGGTTTACGTTAGGTTAAAAATACTTCATTTAGTATTGATTAGTCGAGGTGTCGGTAGGAAGGTTTTGAACCTCAGATCAAACAAACAAAAGATATGATAAGGTGGCGTGGCGGGTGCGAACGCATCTGGCCTAAATCAGGCTTAATGCATTTAATCGAACTCGCCTAGCTGACGATCTTGTCGCATTTTTGCATTATTATTGGATTTGGATGGATTATTAATACAAGTTTCTTAGTATGCCTGTAAAATTAGAAACGTATCTACTAGTAGCGATAAATTGGAAGAAAAAAAAAAACTAAGGCATATCTCCCTTAATTGTCTGATTTGAGTTTTTAACCAAGGAATAGTAGACTTTTATAAAGCCGCTCGTAAGTATATTGCGACATCGTCTTTACTGTGGAGTCAGCGTTAAGCCTATTTATACTAAGAGTATTATACTTCTTTATTAAGAGCCCACTCTCCGGCCAGAGTTATACCTTTCATATTTAAAAAAAAAATATTGCAGGTTAAAATCACCAAGTTTATAAGCATTTTTTAAAACTTATTGTTCTTTGAACAACATCAAAAACGTTTTAAAAAGTCCATACATATTGGAAATGTTTTTTTAACTATTTTCAATGTGTTTACAAATACCCAATCGTTGTTTTTATTCAGTGATTTTTATCTTCAAATATTATGTTAAATTGAGCGCAAGAGCTAACTCTAGCCGAGGACCGGGTTCTTAAGGCTCATTTAAATCGATGAAAGCAGGGTAGTTTTTAAAAAAAATTATGAACTATGTTTTGGACTACCTTATGTACCTTTTGAACCTTTATTTGGATACCTGTGTACCATCTACATTTGCTTGGTTAAAATATACACACACATCTATAAGGCTCTAGGTTGAATTAGACGCAACACTGAAATTGTGAATATTATTAATATTGATAACTTATGTTGAGTACTTTTACAAAAAGAAATAATGATAAAAATTTCATCATATAATTACATACAGGGTTTCTGGTAATCGTCAAAACAAACAACTTTTGTTCTAAGACTTACTAAAACTCGCGGGGAAAAATCTGCTGTATGATATATTTTGTCAAAATAGAATGTTTTTTTTTTTGTATGGAACGGTTTTTTTTGCGAGTTTCAAAAAGTCGTAGAACAAAATTTGTTTGCGTTGATGTACTGAGGCCGCTTAAGAGGATGCTCATTGACTACCAGTAACCAATGACGATATAACTAATTGACTGCTCATCCTTTAGGGGTAAAGGCGCGGGGGCGCCGTAAGCCAACGTTACACTTTATCAGCTTAACCTTTTTCGAGCGGGCCAATCCTAGGCGCGAATTGAATGAACTACTTTTGAGTCTCCAATCAAGGGCGCCATGCGATGCCCAGCCTAAGATTTTAGCCACGTCAGTCGCGGGGTGCGGACCCCGCGACCGACGTGGCTAAAATCTTGCACAAATAAACTATGACTCGTGCGCGATCAAGTGTTTATATTATCTTTGCCAGCAACCCTGTATTTTTTACGTAATTAACAGAAATACTAATTCATAATTACTGATTCTACAGATAATTTATATATCAAGGAGTTTTGACTAATGTTAGAAATTGCAACTATTAAATTTAACATATTTTAATTGTGTTGCAAGATATACCTACGAAAGAAATTACAACAGTTTTCACAAGTTTAATTTTGCAAAAAGTACTTGCATTAGGGTAGAGAATCAATAAATAAATATTTATCTAATCTACCACCAAATTAACGGACTTACTAAAAACGAAACTGAAGTAAAAAAAAAAAAATATGCTTAAAATTCGCGAGCAATTTCAGTTTTGCTTAACTAAAGAGCTTGGACAGCCAGAATTTTCTCAGCCCTATATGTTTTTTCGGCATAATTGTTTTTTTAAAAGCTTTTATTTGACTTGCCTTGTTAGTATGGGTCATTTATTGCAACTGAATTTTAAAACAGTTGTCCCCAACCGATTGAACTGAAATTTTGCATAAGTACATGTTTAGTTTGGATGACAATGCAAGGTTAGATAAGTGACGTCATTCTGAATTCAATATGGCGGAATCCCAAAGATGGCGGACCAGTTTTTTTTATTCACCTTAATGATTAGGTATTCTATGAAAGGGTTTGCTGAGAAGAATACGAAAAATAAACTAACGTCACAATGAATTCAATATGGCGGACGCTTAAAATTTTGTTTTTTCCTGCTTAGTATTTTTTTATATCAGAAAATGTTCGAGCGATGCAACTGTGGCGGGAAGCGGGCTCTTAAGTAACGTTTTTGAGTAAGACCGTTCCCACTAAAACTAAAGGCACTACATAGTGACGTCCGTTACGTCATTCATTCTACTCAAGTAACATGTGTAAATGCCAATTATAAAAATTTAACTAGTAAATTCGTGTTTTGTGCAGTTTCAAAGTAGTTTAACAATGAAAGGTTTATACTACATACAGTGATAGTATGTAGGCGGTGAAGTTTTCTTTGTAGTGCCTAATAATTATGATTCCGAGTCATGTCTGAAAAGTTTATTACTAGAAAAGGGCTTATCTAATCGCCTAATTTTCAACCTCGACGTGGTAAAACATTTTTTTTTTAAATATTTTGTCGTTTTTGCCTATCTTGTCACCCCACTAGTATGATAAAATAAAGCAAAAAAAGATATTCGACTTTTCAAGTTTTGCTGAGTCCATAGCATGTGAAAATTAGTCGCCTATTTGTCACCTATGTAAACTTTTTTATTGTTAAATTATTATTTCTAAAACCCCTATAAATCACTGTAATAGAAAAGGCTTATATTAGGAAGCTTGTCTACTATTATTGCTAATAATTATATTAGTCCATTCCTAAAACATAATACATAAACTATCCAGTGCTATCAGTTCCTCTTGGCCCTTCGTATTCAATATTTAGAAATATTCATTCAGTGTCTTACGAATTATTTACAAATTACATTATTAATGTTATACGAAATTGTCATATCACGATGATTAATGACAATAAATATGTACAATATACAAATACATATGAAACTGACCAGGAAAATCTACTTTATAGTAGGATTTGGTCTTCAGGACCACAAAATAATGGTTTATATATTTTACTTCAATTATATTTATAATCCCCCCCCCCCTCCCTCCCTCCCCCTCCCTCTCTACGAGGGAGGCCTTTGTTCAGCAGTGGACGTTTACAGGCTGATGATGATGATGATGATGATATTTATAATCCATCACTATTACAATATTATCTATGAAAGGTGGACTACCATCACCTCTGAGCGCGATTCAAAGTAGGCGCTCAAACAAATTTGGCGTTAGCGCGTTTACGATAGCAGTGTCGACGTCATGGATTACGTCATTACTAGCGTCATCTCGCATTCACAGTGATATTACTTCCCGGCGTTAGCACTGTAAGCGCAGTCAAATCTGATGTTTAAAACGAGCAAGATATTTATGGATAATAGATATTATTAAATTAAGTTTGTGTTTGTAAATACTGGAAGGTTCGAGAAGAATTTGAAAAAATAGTAATAGGGAGAATTGTGTTAAAAATGTTGGTCATAATTAATGATGAGACAGCAGATCGCCAAATTCTACTAGATTTAAACTAGAATTAAGTGCAGACCAGTTCAAAAGAGCCATTCTGAAATGATTTCGCGCTGTCAGCTCAATAATCAAACCGGAACATTTATCACTAACAGAGCCAACAGCAATTTTGGAGCATTTCAGAACGCGGCGATAATCGATAAATTAATAGTGTCTATATCAACAATGCTTACATGCAAGCGTCGATGAGAGCTTTTCAGGCGTGTCCGTCAGTAAGATTTACTCAAGATTTAATAGATGGCGCTAATGTTATTGTATGAATAATCTCTACTAAGACGTGCCCCAGAGTTACATACGCTATAACATCGCTAGCCTTTCCGAATCGGGTGACTTCTCTATACATAAACAGATCAGGGCTGTGGCGCCACTTTTTTGCAATGTCAAAGGATAGTTCCGAAGTTTCCCGTAGGTGCTGATATCTAACCAAATCTAATAACAGATTGATAGATATAATAACAGATTTCTACAGAGACGATAATAAGTTATAGTTCCAACTGTTACGATGGATTGCTATATAACCGCAACAATCTAAAATAAAAAATGTGCTATATAGCACACTAGCCTAGTCTGGAACTATTACTTTTTTATCGTCTCTCTGAAAAGCTGTCATTGATTTAGGTATTATTGAATCGCGGTAAGAGATGTCAGTATGCCTCCAGAAACCGATCATAATATCTATACATCACTACCGACTATATTTAATTTTGCTCCTATTTAAAATGTCCTACAAACCTCTGATATCTAGAATTTCCAGGCGTGTTTGTCACATCACAGAGAACATTTTTAATTAGAAATATCAGACGTTTGAATTGTTTATATTAAAAAGAACTTCCTTCTAAAAAGTCATCTACATACATGACTTTTATTATATCCAATATTTACACTATACCCCAATTAATAATAGAGATTGTGACTTCTCAATTATCTTTTTAATACACATCATGGTAATTTTATAATAATAGTTTATTACATTTGTTTTATCCTTCGAAGCGGTCAGTATTGGTCTATACACTCAGACTTAGAGAAGGCTCTTACCGCCTTCGTGAAACAAAATGTACCGAGGTAGTGCATTATGTTTAAGGGCTAAAGGTAAATAATTTGGTATTAAGACTATTTCTCTACGTATCACCGTAACGTTCGTCGCTTTGTCTTCGCAAAGTCAACTTAACGCCAATTTGTGACGCACCTTTTGTTTTAGAGCGAGAGCGCTGCATGCGGCGCGAGCGCAAGCGCGGGGCGCTAGGTGGCGTGCGCGGGCGTCAGCGGGGGCGGCGCGGCGTGCGGGGAGGCGCGCAGGCTCGAGTACCGTCTGAGTAACTCGGTCACTGTTATGGCGACTTGCACTGTTCCTTTGCCTTCGAGGACGTCGGCCGCACAACACATCAGCTTCTGTAATTGAGAATTGAACATTAAATAACACAATTATAAAGTTTTTTAAAGCACTCATAAAAGAGCTGATAACTTTCAACGGCCGAACAAATTTTCTTGAATAGCTAAGAAAACTTTCGACCAAGTCACCTTTCAAACAAATACTAAATCAAAATTTATTCAGCCCTTTGGGAGCTACGATGCCACAGACAGACACACAGGTACACTTTTAAAGGGATAAACAGATCACACATTTTGTTGTATACTGTTTGTTGATCCTTAAATAAAACGGAAGAAAAAAAAGTTTTGACTTTAACACAGGCTGTTTGTGTCGGGAGCTAAAAACTGTCTCTTAGTATGCTAGTGCCGCTTGAGTTAGCTTTAGTTGCCGCACAGACTGGCTTTCTCTAGTGCCAAATTTTCTGTTTAAATAAGGGTGATGGTTTTATTATTTTGGGTAACTACTTGCATCACGGGATATGTTTGATAAAGGCAGTAGTTTAACTGTATGAATAGAATAGACGAACCACGATAACCCAAACCATTTAAGGCCGTAAAAAAACTGAAATTGTTGTTATTGAGAAGTCTCTTCTTATGCCTACAAGCTTCATAGTATATTATGCAATTAGTGAATAAAGGACGGATTTAAAGCGAGGGCCATAGATGAATTACGAGCAAGTGAAGGATTCTAACGACTGAATCGCGACCGTAAGGAAGTGATTCATGACGATTCAAGTGTTAGAATCCTGAGCGACGCGAGTGATTCATGGCCCTCGATATAAATCCGTTTTATTAAAGAGTTGCATACCATACTTTATACCATGACTACGAGAAAAATAAACATTTAACGAGTTTGTATAGTTTTTTTTGCGCATGGACGTCGTATATCTTTGTGATAGAGGTCGAATATATTGGTATTCTAAATTCGAACACCAACATTTTTATTCACTGTTTTTAGTGAATAATAAGCTTTTAGAGGGGGAATTGTGTAAAAAATATTTTGTGCCCAGATCGCCAACGACTCCTTGAGACAACACTTTTTTACTTTTGACCTTTATTTACAGAAAATATAGTAACGAAAATGGCTAGGCATTATAGAGCGCACTTTCGATCCGTGACGGCAAAGGATTAACAAAATTCAGACGATATAATATTTTTGACGTCATTTAGTTCTTTTATCTATGCTTACGTAGACAACCTTACAGGGACCATAATAAAATTTCAGCAGGTCTAGCACACAAGCAGCGATAAAATGTTATCCATCTTTATGTCTCGCAAGAACGTATGTTTTCTAGCTTTGTCCCGTCTACGTGCGGACATTTTATAGGGGCGCGTGTGCTAGACCTGCTGGGGTAGGAACTTAGGAAGTATCTTGTCGATCTCAAGTCCTATCATCTATATCCCAAGTGGTACCCAATTAACAAGTTCTACAAATGACTTCGTAGCACACGAAGTTCAGTCTGGATTGATGACAAATCTGGAGAGCAGGCCGTTTCAGGGGAAAAGAAAACAAAAAAAGGTTTAGCCAATAAGAAAATTTATTAGTGAAAAAAAAAAACATAGTAAGTACTTTACAAAAAAGTTAATTCAAACAATTCCAGAAATAAAACTATGACTGTAAAATAATAAAGAAAATCTTTAAATTCATACTTAATTAACATTTTAAATATTAAAGAAAGTGCAAGTTACAAAATGCATGTGATAAATCGACTATAATGGTTATGTTATGTATGTGTCGTACGACAGTACTTAAGATCTAAATTATTCGAATTTAAGTAAATCAAAATCGACCAATCACTTTGTATAATCAATCACTCACTCGACCTTAACATTTAATGGAATATTTAAATTAAATAATGGACTGGTTTTAAGACTCCGAGATAAACATTTGGCAAGAAATATATAAACAATCTCACTGTATATTTGTGCATATTTGGCAGGAATTTGCAATTTACAATGGTGTGCTGACTATATATATATAAAACTATAAAATACATTTTTGAATAAGATTTTGTGACAAATACAAAGAGGAGACGACATAGCTATATTTTTCCTTTTTAGGAAAATGTGACACTGCGCGGAGTCGACAAACCTCACCTCCTTCCACTCCACGATAGATGGCGGACTTTAAAATGTTTGACCACAAACAAAGGAGTTTTGGCGCCAAAGTGAAAAAAAAAAACATGTCGTCTCATTGTATTAATTTCCTAAACTTGTGTATTTTCGAGCGTTCATGTTAATGGAGGATTATTATTTATTGAGTGTTCGTGGACGTGCTCGAGTGTAGGAAAGTGATATAACGTGAAACATGTATTTTTCGTGTTGTTTCCAAAGCTCCATAGAAGCCTCTTGTAGTCTCCACTCCACCACTTTATTAGGGCTAGACTTTGACATGACCCTGACTTACTTGCATGATTCTGACTGTGACCATGACTTGTTTGACGATATTTCATCAAACTTGATAATATTTTAATACTTAACACTGGCAAATGCACAAAAATTATGACGCCAAAATCCTCACAGAGGAACATCTTTTGTTGAACAGTGAAATGTCTTCAACGTTGGCAACGACTACGGGCCTGACTTGGAATCACCTCTCCACTTTGTATTTATTCCGTGGACTGATACAACAAATAAGTAGTAATACTCTAACCAGGTACATATTTTAACTCCATACTGCATTGGTCAAAAATTAACTTTTCAAACAGAACCAGTCCCTTTAAACTACACAAATAAGTACCCAAGCACCAAAAGCTAATAAATAAACGTAAGCGTAAGCTACTTTAAAATTATATATTAGTAATCTATACTTATAGTTATAGCATTGTACTCAAATATTTAAAGCTCAAAACAATTGTATACATAGAAAATTAAGATACTCTCAAATATACACGTATGATCGGAAAAGTACCTAACTACATTTTAAGTAAATTTTTACACAATCAGATGAAATTGGGTAATTGGGTTAGGTAAATTTTATTGTAAGAGTAAACGAAGTATACAAAAAACACTGTAGATAAATTCAGAAAGACTACACAATCCGTAAAAATGGGTAAGGTAAACTTTATTGTAACAGTAAACTAATTATACGAAAAAAATCATTGTATAGATAAATTCAGAAAGAGGTTAGTACTTAATACTTTTTTTTAAATCAGAATATCAAAAATTACAAAATTGTTGTTACAGACATGCCTTCAATTACAGCTTCTTTGGAATGATTTATAATATAAAAAAATAATGTTGCCGATAAATCGTTTCTATCTTTGTATTATCTCATTTTAATCATAAGTATATTAATTACTTCCATATAAATATTAATATTGGCATCGTGTCGTACTTTATTTGATTGTCTATGTATTTAGGAATATAAGTAAAAATGTCTTTTGTCAGATCTTTGTCTGAATACATAAAATAGCCTCGAAATACAGTCTAATTATCACTAAAGCCTATAAATTTACGACCTTATTCAAAAACTTTTGATAACCTCAATTTTGTAAATGGTTTGTCAGGCTACATATTTTACCTCAAACTGGCCTATCAAAGTTTTTGAATAAGATAATGTTTACTAACTTGGACACAGAAAAAACTCGAACATATACATATTCTTGCATCGTCAACATTTCATGAGTACCCCCAAAATTTGGTCTTGAAGGAATCGGTGTCGGACAAAACGCTTAGTCGCTCACTAATCACAAACCACTCTTTTATATAAGCACAGAGGAAATAATAGTACAATATTACAGAAAGAAAGTTGAAGTGGCAGTGGGAAGGGCACATATCACGCAGAACAGATGGCCGATGGGGCCGAAACGTTCTGGAATAGAGACCACGGACCGGTAAGCGCAGCGTAGGACGTCCACCCACAAGATGGACAGACGACCTAAAGGTGACCGCAGTTTTCATGCAGTTTGGACCGGTTGTGAAGACTACTTATAAATAGGTCTGTGGGCTAGATCCTCAGATCAGACAAACAATGGTGATATGATAAGGTGGCGTGGCAGATGTGAACCAATCAGGCCTAAATCAGGCTTGATGCGTTTAGTCGAGCTCACCCAGCAGACGACCTTGTCGCCCTTTTTTGTATGAGGAACATTAGTTCGTACGTTGGTGTCGCTAGTACAAGTTTCTTAGTGTACGTTTTCACTGTACTTTACTACCAGTAGTTCTATCTGGAATAAAGTTTGCGTGTCCAAAATGTTCGACTATCCAGTACAACAAAGTGTTTTTTTTTTGTCCAAACAATTAGATCGTCGAACTAACTAGTCGGACAGAATGGAATAAACGATTTTTTTATAACGAAATATGCTTCAAATTTGACGATTCGTCATCACGAATATTCAAAAGTAGACTTTTAAAATCGATTAATTGACATTATTTCTTTGTTTAATAAATGTTCTTGAAATATTTTATTCGGATGTGTTCACAGATACACGATTAAAGAAATTTGGCTCGATAGAAAAAAATCGTCAAACTTCTGAAAAAACACCCGTTTTTACGTTCCCTTCAATGGATTGAATCAACTTCATTCAAATTATATAAAAGATATTTTTATTAAAAAAAATTGTGTGTTATCCTAACAATCATTCAAATACTTTAGTGGACGCAGTTTTTTTGTAAAATCGTAAGATTATTCGTAGAAAATTAAGAAAAAAATAATATTGAAATCATTTGAAAGCGCGCACGCCGCGTTACCGCCATAAAAGTGTACGGTTCCCTACCATTTCGCCTTAAGTCATTAATTAAATACATAAAACATTGCTTGCTAATTTCTTACGTTAGGCGGTTTAGCGATCAAAAAAATACGTAAAAAAATAATTTTGAAGACGAACGATAATAATACTTAGGCATATCTCCCTTGTTTCTCTGATCTGAGCCTCGATCCTTAAGCCGCTACTGACGGACGCGTCCGACATTTTGTTAGCAGCTTTATTCTTTTTGTGTCCAAGTTATAAACGAGTTTAAGAATAACATGACGTTTTGCATTAACAATACAATAACGATATGAAGTTTCGATTAAGGCATACGAATTCTTATTTTATAAGAAATATTCGATTACATTTACACAGCTAAGCTACCGAATTAGAATATATTGGCGTCGGTTTTGTTATATTATTTTCCAAATTAATTTGGCAGCTCCAGAATAGGCATGTCCTATTTTTTTCATTACCTCATAAAAAAGCTGATCATAATAGAGCCCGCCAACGAGAAAAAAAATTAAAATTTGTTATATATCAACAACTTAGTAGTATTACGAGTATTTTAATTTTATGCGAGACAGAGAGCGCACTATAGCACGTAATGACGTCAAGCCGTGCGCGCGCTATACAAATCCTATACACACGCTTTGCGGGAGAGAGACAGCGCACCGCTCTCTATCCCCGCCAAACACTTTAAACGTCCATATCTCAGAAATGTATCAGCTAATTTAAATGAGCTTTTTCATTATGTGTAATGTATGTATTATTAATCCTGTTATTTGTAATAAATGAAACTTAGGACACAAGCCTATTTACCTGCGATTTTATTCACATCCAAAAATAATGACAACTATTATAAGCCTGTCAAAATTAATTTAGAAAATAATATAAAAACAGACGCCATAATAAAGTTTATAATAAACTTGCTCTCTCTTTACATACGCACCAACATTTAGCAGGTTTATTTATTGTACTTTGTTTGGATGTATCTTACGATATACGGAAGAATTGCAATAGGAAAACAGACTTCTCACCCTCATAGACATAGCACGCAAATTAAATAGATTTTTTTGAGTTGCGTGTACCAGGTGCTAAGCGTTGATTGGTTCACTCAAGGTACACTTCGATACTGACATACGATTGGTTAGTAAAGATTAACATTAGCACTATTTGTGCTAATGACTTTTCTGAATCAATACATTGTCTATGTGGTGGGAAGTGCTTGGGAAAACCCATACGCAATAGAACGAGAACTCTTTAATTTTTTTTTTCAGGTACACTAGCTGTTTAAAGTCAACGCTGTAAGTTTTTGTTACTTATTATTCAAATTTGTTATTGTTTTATATGACTGAAACCTACTAAATAGCAAAAAAATCGTATCACCCTAATTCGGTGCAATATACTACTATGTGGTATACCTAATTAGCATCAAAACTGCATTTTAAAACACAGATATAAAATATGTAAAGACAAACCAAAATAAAATAGCTAAATATCATTCCAACAAAACGCTGAGATCTCTGGAAATGACGTCACAAAAAACAAACAAGCACGACAAAACACAAAATAGCAACCAAAAGCACAAGACCAATTGGAAAATATCAATTAAACACTAACCTAACACAATACTAAAAATTGTAAATGCCTCTTAGGAATGTTATATAAATTTTCTGACCAATTGATTCATTAAAAAATTCAGTACATGGGCTCCAAAATATTAACAAGGCTTTTAATCCACAAAGACACTCACCTCCCTTTAATCTAATAGCTCTCAGTGCTATCGCGATATTTTTCTTTTAAGTTTTGGCTCCAGACATCTTGTCTGTTTAGCCAGTAAAAAGTACAATAAAATGTCCAAGTGGGTAAACGGTTTGTTTCAAATTTTAGAAGATTATTATGATGGAACTAACCGTCTATAAAATCATATCAGAATACTTGCACTTGGAACGATTATAAGAGTAGTGTGCATCTTCGTAGACTGTACTATTCATAGATGCATACGTAATTCCATTATAAAGAGTTAAGTAAGTAATACATTTCAAAAGTTAAGTAAATTCCATCGTACAAATTCCATTCTCAATACCTTCAAGTTCCCTATCAGCCTTTCGGATATCATTGACATAAAATAACAGCCTCGAATAATAACTTGTAAGTCACAGTTTCACTGTGTACAAACGGAACAGAATTTAACCTTAGATCGTTTATTGTGTATATATCCATCCACCTTCAAGTTAATCTGTGCTAAAAGTGCTCTGTCAACTTTCAGCTGGTGGAAAGACCTACGTACGAAAACAAGACAGCCAAGACTAAAAAGAAGCTTATCAAAAATTTAAAAAAAAAGTTTCACTCACATAGCTCCCCCATTAGGGTTCCCTGTTTCAGGGATGCTATGGAACACATACAAAGACGCAGCCAACTTACACCTAGACCGGATATTAAAATTCAACATTCGAACATCTGCCTGGCAGGGAATCGAACCAGAATAGGTGGCCCGTCGTTTGTTTGCCACTTATTCTATCGGGTATAAGGGATACGCTCCTGAAGCTAAAACGCTATTATTATAAATTTAAATACGTTCGAATAACAATAACCATTTGCCATATACTTTTAGTTTTAGGGCTAATTTTTGAGTCCGCAGTTAAACGGTCAGATAGTTAGTCAATAAATTTATCAGTCCATTTAACCACTGAATAAAAGTTTTCGATTTTTTCAAAGCTCTGTTAATACCGATCAGATAGCTATCTTTGGATTTTTGTTACTATCTTCACACTAATCCCGTGTGAAAGAGAGCCAGTTATGCAAAGTCGCAGATGTTAGAGTGCAGCGATTTTCAACAGCGGCCTTATTATAGAAGTTTGATCGGGATCGAAATTGCATGCCGTCCCGTTCGCATCTATTTACTCGCACCACGTGCGCAAGTGAGATGGCACGCGCTCGCGATCACGATCCGAATCATCCATAATAAGGCATCAGTTTCACATTCGTTTTGATGTCTAAAAATTACCACAAGATAAGAGGAGTTTTGACGTCAACGTGGAAAAAACATATCGGCTCGATGTATAAAAGAAAGACAAAGACACCGCTGAATCAAATGTCAAGATACAAACGTCAAAAACTTCATTTATTGCACAGATAAGCTGTTAACTGAGGCATGTAGAGACAGTTAAATTAACTCCTCAGTTACATGTTTTACTCCGCAGATAACCTACAACTGACTAAAAAAAAACGAAATCATGCTATCAATGGAATAAATCCTATCTGATTCTTTAACTGAGAATTGAAAAATCGGCCCTTTGTAAGTTAGAATGTTGCAAACCAGCAATGTAAGCCGTACAAGCGTGCGCGCGGCGCGGGTCGTTCGTTGAACTTCAGCTGATACTTCAGCATCAGCTGATATTATATCTGCATTACATTGCTAACATGTGTTTTTTAAAACTGTTTTTTTTTTGGTGGTATCGTATCAGCCATCACGAACACTACCAGTAGCCTTCGTGTTAGGGAGCGTATCACTTAAAAAAAAAAAAACATAATCAAGTGTTTCTCGACCGTATGAAAAGTTGTTTGGTTTAATTACACAGTACATTACCATTGTCAAAATAAGCTCGTAAAGACGATCGAGACAATCTAAAAGAATCGTTATGTCTCCTAACATGTATATTCTCATTCCGTCCATCTTTACAAATCTTACAAGGGATATAAAATCAACACAATAGAAGACACTACAAAAGTGCCAAGGCATAGACAAGTATAAAACACCCTATTATCATTTTCTTTAGGTGCAGTTTCAGCTGACACTTCGCCGTTGAGATTATTCTGTATGTCAAGATTCATTTTCTCTCTATCATATCGTTCGGCGACCTCTCGTTCCATAGGAAAGTCAACTTCGTCCGTATCGTATATTTCAAAGTTTTCGCTCTTGAGAACGCCGTCGCCCTTGCAGAAGGGCGTCACGAATTGCACTTTGTTCATGTGGTAATAAGGTCCTCTGTTCCTTAACTCGCTGCCGTAAACGGGTGAATACTGCGCCGAGTCTGCGTTGTTATTTTCATAGTTTTGATATTCTTCTGCCTCATCGATGTAGTCTTCATTGAAGGTGTATCGTTCGTCGGAGTAGCGGCGTAGTTGTCTTTGGTAGTTGAGTTCTAGCGTTTCAGCGTCATCGGAGGAAAAGTCGAGGTAGGGTGGGATATCCCGAGGCGAGCGCGGAGTGGCGTGTGCGAGCAGGGCAGCTAGCGTGCGAGCGAGAGCGGCGGGGGCGGGGCCGGTCGGCGGGGCTTCGCCCTCCCGCCCGAGAATGTCTTCTGCCGAGCAGATGTCCTCCTGCAACACACGCCACCCGTCTCTTAGTCTCATATTCAAAATGCGCTCGACAAAGGATATCGCACCCTGCAACACTCGGAAACGAAACGGGTTTTCGTACGAAAAGTCCGTCCAATTAGAGCACACACACGCACACGCATAAAATGTTTTTTTTTTTAAAGAGCTGACAAGCAAACAAGCATGCGGCCCGCCTGATGGTAAGCACAAACCACCGCCTATGGACACCTGCAAAGCGGTGTTGACGGTGCTTTGCCAGCCCGGAGAGGTAGTTGTAGACTCATTTTTTGTAACGCTTCATGTTGAAGCTCGGCGAGAAGACCTTTGGGGGAAGGATATTCCACACCGTGCAGGTCCACGGAAAAAAAGAGCGGAAGAATCGGACGGTGTCGGGATGTGCGGTAGTGAAAGTCTGACGCAGGAATAAGATAACATCTTCACAGCATCCCCAAAAAACAAGCGATAAAAGATGCAAACCATGATGGAACTAAAGATAGGAACCAACATCTCTTCGGAGGCTAAGTGGATCCAGCTTGCTAGTGAGCTTGGGATCGTCAACTTTTTTTTATATAGAATAAGTGGCAAACAAGCTACGGGCCACCTGATAGTAAGTGGTTATAATATTTAATTCAGCAACGTGAAAGACTCCTACATTCGAGAACTTCTAGACGACTGCTGGTCGAGGCGGTATCGCGGCGTACAAGTCCCCGTGGAAAGGCAACTATTGATTTACGCGAAAATTTCTAAGATAGGATAATTTATTCACACAGCGTACACCCATAATTATATACCATTGCTTAATAGCACTAATACCCATTACCCATGCGGTTCAAGCTATGACTCGTCAAAAACAAAATATAATTGACTCAAATTATTTTTTACTCCTTTGGTTACCTTATTGGAGTTTTAGTAAGGATTCCAAATTTTTTTGAAAATATAATATAGCCTATGTCACCCGGGGATAGTGTAGCTTCCCAACAGTGAAAGAATTTGTCAAATCAGTTCAGTAGTTTCGGAGCCTATTCAATGCAAAAAACCATCAAATCTTTCCTCTTTATAATATTAGTATAGAAAACGTCTTGTCAACAGGAGTCTAAAGCACTGAACCTACGGTAAGAGGAGAGTAGACTTTCTAGCCGACGAAAAAAGGAGGATCTCTAGTCGACGCGCATATAATTATTTTCTTTCTCGGTCGGTTGCACGCCGACGGTTGCAAGCACAATGTCATTCACACTACGAAACTTCTAGAACAGAATATTTATTTACGATTGCAGGGTTCATTCAGATGGTAAGAATTGTGCGATCACCTTCTTACAGTTTAGTACCAACAATCGCCTAACACTGTATAAAAAAAAAAAATTTTTTCGTACTTACCTCTTCAACTCCAATTCTTCGACACGCCTCCAAGAAGTTGTCGACATTTCTTCTGCATCTTGCCATTGTTAATTTCGGCTGTAAAGATAAAATATAAATTACTAGCGGTCCGCCCCAGCTTCGCACGGGTATAGATTATAGCCTATGTCACCCGGGGATAGTGTAGCTTCCCAACAGAGAAAGAATTTTTCAAATCGGTTCAGTAGTTTCGGAGCCTATTCAATGCAAACAAACAAACAAACAATCAAATCTTTCCTCTTTATAATATTAGTATAGATAAACAACTGAAGCTTTACATACATCACAACTATAGTGAGAGGGCAATGAAAGATGGATTGTTTCATTGCCTAGAATGTTCTATAATTGGAAATTTGAATTTTTAAACTATCACGTCTACACTTCATAAGACCCCCATAAACAAGTGTAATGATCCCTCGGGTTACATACGTGTTTTTTTTAACTATAATAATAATTTCAGTTTTATTAGACTTCCCATCCAATTTGGCATAGGCAGCGCTGATGACATGTAGTCCTTAACTTCTGACCTTTTGGAAAAACTCACGAGTAGCACAGCGGTGAATGGAGAGAGCTATGCTCAGAGTATCTTTGCACGATCAAATCCAGCACCAGCATATTCGCCGAAGAACCACAGTCACCGACATAGCTGCTCAGATTTGCAAGTTGAAGTGGCAATAGGTTACATATCTCGAAGAACCGGTAACCGATGGGGAAGAAAGGTTTTTGAGCGGAAACGGAGCGTGGGTAGGTCGACTGATGGACGCCAGATAGACCGACGACTTAGCGAGAGTCGCGGGCATCCAGTGGATGCAGATGGCAGCCTGTCGTTCATTGTGGAGGTCTAAAGGGGAGGCCTATGTTCAGCAGTGGACTTCTTCTGACTGATAATGACAGGCAGCGCTAGAATCTGCAGGATCATGTGTACCTGCGCGGGTGAAGGCACGTGCACGGAGCCGACGGAGCGCGGCCGCACGTGGTTGGCGAGGTGGCACAGCACCACGCCGTCAGCCAGTACTGGCGCCAGCTCCGTGGGGAGCGACATCTTCAGTCGGCTCTCGATTATCTGACAACACAGAGAACACCTTTGAATCATGCTTCATACTAGAAAAAGCGAAGAGGAGCAATGGTGACCGAACGGCAGCAAATGCTCTTTACAATCTGACGGCACCTGGTTCGGTCCTCGGACCTGCACCAATGACTTATTTAGTACCTTAATAAGTTATGTGCAGTTTCGATGCCATCGCTCTACAATGGTAAAGGAAAACATAATGAGGAAACTGTTATGCCCAAAAGCCTCAAAAGTTCAAAGCGACTGTTCAAGTTGCAATGCACTGGAGCAGCATGGTGGCAAACAACAACAACAACAAAAGTCACTCTGTAACTATTACTAATGAGTCCATGTTGTACCATATTTTTCTCAGAGTGCGGGAGTCATTGTAAATTATTCATACCCAGTACAATGTGATGCAATAGAGAGATAGTTCATACAAGTAAAACTTTTTTTAAATGTACGTAATATTAGACAAACAAGCGACAGGCCACCCGGTGGTAAGTAGTCACCGTTGCCTATGTACACCTACAATACCCGGGGCATTGGCGGTGCGTTGCCTACCTTAAAACTCAAATTATTTATTCAAGCAAAATTGTTTGGTAAAAACCAACTCACCGTTCTCAACTGCTGCAGTAGATCCGACTCTTCCTTCTGCTTATCAAACTCCCTCTTCATAGTGAAGCTCAACTTATCCGACGCGTCTTTGCTCCAAGCCATCTTGGTCTTCGGCGCGGGACCTTTTAAATACGACACGCTGGTTGTTAGCAGCTTTGCACCGTCCCCATTCATTCTGGGTATACTAGACTTTATACTGTTGTACCCTAACGTGTTTGTTGGAGACTTGGTCGGCGACGTCGGCTTTACGTACGCGTCGCCATTCACTCGCGCGTATTCAACGTTTCCATTCGCGGCAGAATAGATCTTATTCACATTCCGTGAAGGTACAACTTTTTGCACCGGCCGCTTGTTCTCTTCTTGTTTTTCTGTGTTACCGTTGAATCGTCTAGGTGTTGAGTGGAGGAGGGGGGAGTTTGGCACTTGGGAAGAATTGGGGGATATGGTTGAGTTAGAGGATACGGAGCGGTAAAGACTAGGGGATACGTTACTATGTCCGTTGACTGGGGAGCTGTGGACTGGGCTTTGGTTCTGTGACTGCGGGGAGGAGTCTAGTTCTGGGGAGGGGTTTTCTGGCCGTGGCCGGTAAATGTCTTGCTGGCGCTGCTGCCGTAAAGCCTCTTTGTATTGTCTGGAACACATCAAGACATGAATTAGTATAAGTTAAGAGCTTTAGAGTTTCAACGAGATTTAGTAACACATTTCGAGACATTCTATTTACTTTCTTAATGGACATAAAACCAAATAACAACGTAAAAATTAATTCGTTGAAAAATAATTTCTAAACATACATATTTTAAGGTTTAATAATGTTGTTAATAAAATCTTTGTTTTGTAAAATTTCAAGCAAATATACGAGTAAAATAAAAATTGGTGATTAGTAATTTTGTTTGGAAACCAAAACAAATAAGCAAGCTGGTTACTCGAAGTACTTTTCGCCTTCACAATAGGCGTCAATCAAAGTGCGAGCGATAAGCGAGGACAGCGTTTTGTTTATTCTTATTTAATTTGATAGGATACTTATCATGTTAGAGCCGTTCAATTGTGTCAAGTGAGATAACTTTATCAATGAAAGCAACATTTCATTCTGGGCAATCAAAAATACATGGCAATTTTCTCCTTGTATTTTAGAATCACCCAGTACTGCATCAATAGCAAAAACGCAGTGTTTATAAATTAGGATTTTTCCAGCCCAATATAAGATATAATTCTTTCCAAAAGTAGTACGTAAAATATAATGATAGGCTTGTCATTTTCAAGATTAGTTTTAAGCAATAAAACAATTTATCAAAGCAAGTTAGGTTTCAAACGCTTATCGCTGCCTCACTGACCGAACACTAAAATGTGAAGGGCGAGGGTTAGATTACAGAGCTCATTAGTGTCCTAGGTCCTTTATTAAAGTTAGTATAAAGCAGTGCCCATACACGCGAGGGGAGAAATTCCAGTAGAAATGTGTTATTAAATCTCGCTCGTCTGGTGGGGTGGGAATACACGAGTAACGTAATGACTGAAATGTTTAGAATTTGCTGGTCATAATATGACAACAGAAATGTACGATATTTTTTAAACAGTATGTGTTTTAGTTTTCTACTATCGATGCAAGAAAAAACTGTCACAGAGAATCTCAGTATATTTTCTGTTCAGAACAATATTATTTCTTATTCATTTACTCTTATGTTGTGTAAAGCTTTCATTGTATGTTAAGAGATAGTTTTATATACGACAAAGAACAATGAATGTTTAATTTATCAGCCCAATTCAAATCACAATATTGAGAGCATCATTATGTGACCCGTGTACGACCATCCCAAACATTCAGAGTGCGGTATGTTAGTGAGAGTCGTGCTCTGTCATGGTAGTGATACACAATGGTGGTAAAACCAATCTGATGCGTTGTTGCACTTATCATACAGACTACGGAATTGTCTACTTTTGGATACTTGAACTAGGTAAAAGAATATTGGTAAATTGCAATTGGGATCAAAATTGCCATTTACAAATAGACAACAGAGGTATAACTCAATCGTAATTTTAAAAGACCTCATCCCCTTAGTTTTTTACATAGGCAATGACTGTATGGTTACAGAGGGTGCTTAGGGGGTGAAAGTGTTTACAGCTCCAGGAACCGTATAATAATTAAGTTTATTAAGGCATGGCGTACACTTAGGCACAGTAGATATATAAGCTAAAGCAGTAGGTTTACTTTAAACAAACCCCAGAATCTGGTGACGCAATTAAACGAGCGGCACTTCACGCCCGGCCCGCTCCGATACTTCACGGTACACTCAAAACGACAGTCAAGCGCGCCGCGTCATTGAAATTCAATATGTGTGTGTGTGTGTTTTGTCAGCGTAGAAGTAGGGTACAAAAAAAGTTCTCAATACCCGATAGCAACCCCAGCCCTGTGACCGACAGTAGGCATTGAATTCAAGAACACGTCTGAGTTGTAATACTGCTTTAGCTTAATATCTACTGTGACTTAGGTGTTGTTTGAACTGTCATCATAAACGCATACTTAGAGCGCAATGAAGCCTGAAACGATCTCGCCACGCCTTCCCTGCTTGTTTCACAAGACCAAATCTAATTCGGTATTATAAAAGTAGAAGAGATGAACGAGGCCAATCTAAGAAAAGTAACTTTTATCGCGATGTGTTTAAAGCGCATTTTGCATTGGTTTTACCATCACTGCAGTGATATACCTGTAGGTTTGCTGATGGGCAAATTTACTCTTATCATCGCCATTAGACATATTCCCTTCGGGTGATAAACGGACGCTGAAAGGGACAACACCGGGGTTAAGAGAGGTTGAAAATAAAAATAAAATAATGCACAGAGCCAGGCATGAAGTGACACGTGAGAAAATCGCAGTACCGGAGCTACAGAAATATGAACAAGTACTTTTGGACAACTTTATCATAATTTTCAGTCAATTACGTATTTACCACTATTTACAAACGTTATATAAAAGCTATTGATTATATGCTACATATACAGTGTTTTGTAAACTTCTCGTTAACGAACTGTCACGCGCAAAAAAGGAGAGAAAAAAACATAGCATTTTTTCTTAAATTTGAGTTTTGTTGGTCGAATAAGACCGACAGAATTTCAAAGCTATTGCAATAATCCGTATAGACTTAAGAAATAAAATGGATTTCAATTATTTCCTGTTAAAAGATTAAGTGATCACAAAATGGTCTGATCATAAAAAAACTGATGTTACTATAAGAAGTGAAAATCACGTTTCCTGTACAGGGGCCTTACGGCCAACTGCTTACGCGGTATCAAACTAACGTTAAAAGCGCGCAGTTTGGAAAATCTCGCGAACGTGAACCTTAACGCGCCCAGTCGCGCGGTCGCGCAACATTATTTCATCACCTAAACTGGATTGCTTTAAACAGCTAGCCGTAAGGTGGTATCTGTTAATTAACATTAGATTTAAGTTGTCCTATTTTGTATTAACTATTTTTTCGAGTGTCATTTCCGCCTGGCTCCGCACTGCATAGATATGAGAGGAACAGATTGATAAATGGTCGTGAAGAAGGGACTAATTCTTGCTGTTTACCTCTGTTTCGGCCATTGCGAAAGAAAATAAAATTATCAAATAAATATGTTGCTAGATATTTATCTGTAATGCATTCCACTATATAAATGTAGATATTTATCTAAGACCGCTTGTTGACTTCAACGGGCAGCGGAGCGTGAGCAAAGGCGGGTGGCAAGGCGGCGGCGGTTTCATTTATATACCACTAGAGCGTTTCCATACAAGTGAATGCGTTTTGGATCACCACCACGTTCTCACAACCACTCGAAGTCGCTTTATCCTCGCTGCCCGCTGAATCTAAAACGTAGCCTTATTGAGCGTGTCCAGAAAAACAAGGCTTATTTTGTACTTTTCAAAAATTTATTTGTATGTACTTAGTGCATATTTTTTTTGACTCATCAGCAAACTGGCATGTAACATCAAATGTAAATAAATTACAATTGAATTAATTTTTGAAATGGGTCAATTATAAAAGCTAGTTATCGAATAGCAAAGATACCAAGTTCTTATGGACACACGTTACAACTTCAAAAATACCTAACATTCTTAAATACAGCATGCTTCATTTTAAGCCATAAAGAATTCTAACCCAAAATAATTCTAATAGGGTAAATTCTACCAGCTGTTACGTTTAGTTTTTCATGTGAAGCCCGCATGCTAATTATATCTTGAATTTTAAACTCAGTAAAAATACCAAAATGAAAAACCTTGCCGAAATCGGTGCAATGATTTTCTATACTAATATTATAAAGAGGTAAGATTTGATTGTTTGTTTGTTTGCCTTGAATAGGCTCCGAAACTACAGAACCGATTAGAAAAGTACTTTCATTATTGGGAAGCTACACTATCCCCGGGTGACATAGGCTATAATCTATACCCGTGCGAAGCTGGGGCGGACCGCTAGTTGAGTTATAAACTTGCTTTGTACTAGGAAAGTTGTAGACTGCAAAATCACAAACATTTATCTAATACTAGCGGTCGCGGGCGCTCTTAAACCATTACCTTCTTGTCTGAAACACTACCTAACTCCTTTTAAAATAAATATGTTTCATGCTTTCCCAATCTAAACCTTACTAACTAGGTACTACAATTCAGCCAAAACACATAACACCCTTCTAGCCTCAGTGCCCTCAATAAATATTAATAACTTTACCAGTCAATATTAACTTTAGCATCCTTACTAAGAAAGCTGACGTAACAAAAAAAATCTTCTACGTTGTCAAGAACACAGTGGTTATCAACACTATATTAACTACTTGTAATTAAAGGCGGAGCTTACCCGGACAGGAGCGGAGTGAGGGGTGCGGATAAAGGGGTTTCGCTCGAGAGCGACTGTGCCCTAGAGAGTGCTGCCCCGGGGGATAGCGTGGAGGGTGTGCTTGGAGTAGATCGCCCCGATCCACCCCCTCCCCCTGCTTCGCCAGCTGCTGAAAATTTTGGAAAAGATATATTAATTAGCTTCTAGAGAGAAATAAATAAATTTCAAAGTAGTTGTTATCACATCTCATGTTTTTTTGTATTCTCAAGATTAGTTGATTGGAGACTCGTTTTGAATCGTAGGGTGCGTTTCAAATCACGCCAACACCCAATACGGTATATGAAGAAAATGACTTTGCAGAGTGTTTTACGCGTGCCGTACCGCCCTTTATCTCTACATAGTATAAATTAAAGTCGCTTTCCGCGTCTGTCTGTATGTCTGTATGGCCGCTAACTCCTCCTAAACCACGCAACGGATTTGGATGCAGTTTTCACCATCAGTTAGATACATTTTCACGGAAGGTTTATATATACAACTAGCGACCCGCCCCGGCTTCGCACGTAAATTACACCCGTGCGAAGCCGGGCGGGCGGGTCGCTAGTTAGTAATAATTACTGATGGGATACAACTTAGTTTCTAATATGATGAGGTACTAATCTAAATTAATATTATAAAGATGTAACGTTTGTTCATTTGTAAGTAAGTTTGTTTGTCGGAGGTAATCTCGGAAACTGATGATCTGATTAGAAAAATTCCTTCACTAATCGAAAGCTACACCATCCCTGCGTGCCGTAGGGTATGTTTTATAATGATAAAAGTTAGTTTTCTCTACGAAATAACCGTATTAGTAAAACATGTCACAGAAATATTTGATAAGCAGATTGGCTCCTTTATCGGCGTATCAGCGGATTTCTTCCTATACTACGCAAGCTAAGCCGCGGGCTGCAGCTAGTTGTAAATAGAATAAAAATATTAGTGAGTGATGTCAATACTACGCCCAAATTCTAGACGACACTTCCGGCGTCTATTTTCCGCCATGGTCCCAGACCATTACGGTGTAGCGGTCGCTTTAGAATGCCAATTACTTACAATGATATACGTGTCGGCGCAACCTTCGATTATGGAGCACGGAAAATCATTAAGAACTTAAGTATGTTAAATTTAAGTTGGTTACACACCCGTTCTATTACTTGGACGCATGCACGATGACTATCAAAGTCTGTATACACAGTATCTGAGTTTCTGACCAATGACTATAAGGACTACCAATTATTGTTAGAGATTCAAGTTTAGTTATTTGTTGATTATGTATTTTATTTTGTGCCTTGATTTTTATTTATTTTCACCTTCAATAGTTGAATTTTAATGTTGTTGTCTGACAAAGCCCTTATACAGCTGAATTAGTTTTAGTATTTTTTTAATTTTAAAGACTTTTTTAATTATGCTTAAGTGTACTAGTCTGACGAGGCCCTTATACAGCCGACTTATTTATCGCTGTTACGCGTATAGAACTACCCTCATTATGGTTAAATTTTTCAATTGTCAAAAACAGTTGGTTAATTCAATCACTTTCGGTGAACTTTGGTCTGTTTTGCACTGTTTAAGAATTGGGTCGACGAACTGTGTACGCCCGTCGTATAAACCTGTACCCCTTTTGAAACTGGCTTAGTGCTGGTACCGGCATACATACACGATGCTGACATACTGACATTTAGTAGCATTCTTTAACCAGAGTATACCTGAGCATTAAGTTGTTAAGGTCTATTCGTATGTCATCAAAGTAGCACAACGAGATATGGAGAGGGCTATGCTCAGGGTTTCTCTACGAGATCGAATCAGAAATCAGGAGATCCGTAGACGAACGAAAGTTACCGACATAGCCCACCGCATTAGCACGTTGAAGTAGAAGTGGGCAGGGCACATAGCACGCAGAACAGAAGGCCGATGGGGCCGAAAAGATCTCGAATGGAGACCACGGACCGGAAGCGCAGCGTAGGGCGTCCACCCTCAAGATGGACAGACGACCTAAAAGAGACCGCAGGAAAGATGCAGGCCGCTACCAACCGGCCCTTTTGGAGATCGATGGGGGAGGCATATGTCCAGCAGTAGACGTCCTACGGCTGAAATTATGATGATGAAGATGATGGATGATGATTAGTATGTCATGGATCAAATTGATAATCTTCAGAAACTATTCTTAACCAATACTACAATAGTGTGATTCCTAGTCCTTGAATGCATCTCAACACCAGCTCACATTTCACATGGTCGCACAAAAATATACACGTCATCGTCACAACATTCTTCCCCTCTCCCCTATCTATCTTATTCTAACCCGCTCTCCTTTGTTAAAGCCTCGCGTGATTAAAAGACGAGTACTTATATTGTTTCTGAGTAAATATTTAAAGTCAACTCGGACATCGACGATGGACCGACGTCGTAAGCGTCGCGGGCATCCATGCAGTGGATGCAGATGGCAGGCTGTCTTTCAGTGTGGAGTTCTAATGGGGAGGTCTTGGTTCAGCGATGGACGTCTTCCCCGATGGTTACAATCTAAGTGTCTTCAAATCACGAGTGAATCGGTTTCTTCTAGGCAAGCGTGCTTCAACGTAGACCGCATCATCGCTTAATATCATGCGATATGGTGGCAAAAAAAGGCTTATGGCTGATGATGATGATGATTAAAGTAAACTCACCATCATTCGACCACCTCTTATCGATGCCGTCGGTGCTGTACCCGCTGTCGACGACATGCCTCGGCTTATGCCTCAGGCAATCAATAGTCGCGTTCCCGGAGATGATCTGGTGTGCGGCGTTTTGGTTTGGAGTGTTGTTGACGTAGGAATTGTGCTTCACTGCTCGTTTGGTGTCGTCCACCCTTCGGTGTGGTAATGTGTCTTTGTTCGCGCTGGCTTCTAGGTATTTGAAAATGTGCACGCGCCCGCGCATGCATACCTGACAAAAAAACATAATTTTATTTACACGTGTATTTTATTTTATTGTCTTACAAAGCTGGCCATAAATAGAACCGATCACGGAAAACAACATTGAAATACATATATGTTCATAATTAAAGATATACCTAAGCACTTCAATGTCTTGCTAGACAGAGAGCGCATTATACTTTCAAATTACGTCACTGGTAAGTACGCCACACAAATTCCCTTACACTTTGTGGGAAAGGGACAGAGCATCCCTTCCTAATTCAACCACAAATTTTAAACGCTCATATCTCAGAAATTTACAAGCCGACTTAAATCAGCATAAATATTACACTACATTTAATAAAAACATTCGCTAAGCCTAATATTTTTAATCAATAGGGTACTTGACTGTATTAAAAATATTATGCCTATTGACGCCATCCATAAACATGACATAATGAAAAAGCATATTTCATTGATTTTTTGATAAAAATATGCTTATTTTTTGTAAAAAACGCGAATAAAATAACTGTATTTTCGACATTTGATCACGTGATCGAAAACGGTCTGTAACTGGCTCCATCCCTAGTGACGTCACACAAATCTAAACAAACAGATTTTGTATTGATATTTGCGAATTTAATGTTGTAAAGCTGTTTTGAGAGCGATTTATCCAGAAATTTTCACCAAAAACATTCCGGAGGTTAAATGTGAGAAGAATGGAGAAACACTTTGTGCAAGCAGACAGCAGTAACTTACCCGAAATTAATGTTTTTATGGTTGCATATTTCTTTAGTAATAATCCACGTCATTGTTTCTACGCTGCAGAACTCAAAACGTAAAAACTACAATGTCAGTATTAATTTTTAATTGTTCTCCAAGCAAAACATTCAATCAAGTTGTACAAAAAGTATGTTGTAGTAAGTGGATATAACTATTTTGTTAGGTTATGTCGAGCTTTACAATGTTTAAAAAGAAAGTAACAGTACATAAAATAGTAATGCAATAAAAACACAAATTATAATAGAAATATATAGACTCAAATATGTACCTCAAAATGATCTTCGCACATAGAAACACTTGAATTAGCTCCAATACTTTTGGGTTCTCTACGAGCTACTAAGTTCCAACCTTAGATTGGTTCCAACCACTTTTTTCGAGTTTTGGGGAGTTTTGGGTGCATTGGAACAGGAACAAATATTTTATCCGGTGTCTTTATGGAAGTATTTGTACATTTTGGCACTACACAATATTTATAAACCATTACTTCTATCAGAAATTAATTAATCATCGAACTTTTGCAGCCTGGCTGCAGTTGTTTTGTTTTGAGTGACGTCAATTAGTCATGTGATCGGAGCTATGACGCAGGTCTGCGTTTTGGCGCGATATTTTTTTATTCAAACTTTAACATCGATTTATATCGCAAATACGACTGATATCCAGAAAATATAAATGCAGTATACATTATTTTATATCAGACAATAATGTGCAATAGTTTCCCAAAAGTAGTCAAATACCCTATTAAACAACTGTTCGATAGGCCTTGTTTCTTATTCTCTTTCCTCTTTTCCTCGGTTTCAGGACGCTGGTGCCTGTACCACAGTTTAATTACTAGTACGGGTGCCAGCCAGTTCCACACACAAACAACATTGTAAATTTTAAATGTTATCATTATGTCCAGTTCGATTGCTTTTATAACAATATTGTTGTCTTTTAATTTTTGATCAATAAACTATTACTATGAACTATTTCTACTTTTGCCTATATAATTTACTTTAAAAATGTCTCATCTATTACTATGGAGGAAATATAATGTATAGTAAGACTGGGGAAAAGCGATGATAATCTATTCTATAAACAATAAGCTATTAGTGTGTAACTTGAGCATGAATTAGTAGTTACTTAGTTTTTATTGTCATGCTAGCGTATGACCGCCACGTCGCCAGTTGTTACGATCGAGCACGCTTGCTTAGAAGAAACCGATTCGCGACTTGAATACACCCATATTGTACTATATAGAGTCTGTACAAAAAGCGAACCGTCGTAGGTTCAAGGGCGCGCGTGTGCTAATTTACTGATTAAAACACCCCTCTTTTTGCGTCGGGGGTTAAAAAGTACAATGGATGCTTGCTATTTGTATAAATTCTCAATAGGTGGAGTCTGTCTAAAAAGGGAAGCGCTGAGGTCGCGCGTATGCTAATTTATACTGTTTTTAGTTTACCATTATGCCACGATGGTTCTCTTTTTGCAAAGACTATAAGGGCATAACACCAATTCAGGCAAAGTATTCAATTTTTTTTTCAGTTTCAGAATTCCATCGTTTGTCAGCAGCTGAGAATTTCATGCTTCTTATAATAGACAAAGCTTCCATAACATTTACCTTGAGTGACTAAGGAAACAAGCAATGCAGCTGTGTTGTTGTTCACTGTGATTATTAAAAGGAAGATGGGCAAAAAAATATAGGGCCCGCGAACGCCTCACTAATTGGAATAATTTATATTTAATAATATGTGAAATATACTAACTGTTGGTTTGGTGGACAAAAACTTCAGAATCTGAACCACCGGCGTAAAGCCGTGAGCTTGTCGGTATTTTATAGGATTTTCCACAGAGAGTGCAACGGAACTTAACGAATTTGTTCCCCATCACCTTTTCATTACCGGACGTCCAGACGAACAGCAAGGCGTCACCCTTAACTTGGTCGAAATGCCATTTATTCGCACCAATCCTTTTGAGTCCTCTTTCTTAATTAGAACAGCAAAACAATGGAACGCATTGTCCCTGTCTGTGATTCCGCAGCATTACATTTTTGGAGTGTTCAAGTCTAGGGTTAATAGGTTATTACTGGCCAAACGTACTCCATCTTCGACGGCATTATCGCTTTCCATCAGGCGAGATAGCGGTCAAACGTTAGCCGAGTCCGAAGTTAAAAAAAGTGTAATTTTATGTAAAGTAAAGTAAAGTAAATATTTATTTCTGAAACGGTTTAACATTATCATAATTATATTGTATACATAGCCACAAATAATATCTAAACTAGATTATATTGAGTTAGCAGTGGGCCCCAAACTCGGCTAGGCCGGTATCTTGGTGACCCGAAAAAGATTTTCCAATTTTAACTTAACGCGCGCGCTTAGTAGTTTCAAATACAACTAAAATACTTAAATTAAAACTAAAGTAGGTAGATTAAGAGTACGTTCAATTAAAGTTAATTATGTTAAAAATAAGGTACAGAGGAGTTAAAATATTACATAACTTCAAACCAATGGACAAAAAAGAAAAAATAAAAACAAAAATGTATTTGAGGCATTGCTTAATAATGTCTCAATCACACCTGTGGGCGACTGGATGTATGTAGAACAATGTTTGTTAGGACATCTCATCTCTATTTGTTGTTCTTTCGGCGTTCTGTTATAAACGTGTCAATGACCTATTTTTACAGAACAGCTGATAAAATTTTTGCTATTTTAGGGTTAGTCTTAAAGTAATAGCTGTTTACAATGATGAGTGCTATGACCCTATATTGGCGTAACAGTTATGTCTAACCTTGTAGAATGAATGCTTACTGTAGTAGGCGGAGATACTAGAGGGTTGTTGTCCAGGCTGAGGGTGACCAGTGTCGTCATGTTGCGCAGTTCCAGGGGTAATGATGAGATGCAGTTACAGCTAACGTCCAAGTGTTCTAATCGAAGGTATGTGATCTCTGGAATATATTATATTTCTCATTACCTCATACCCTATAGAGTTGGTCAAATTATAGAACTAAAATTACCACTGAATGTCATCAGTGTTGTTTAGAAAATACGATAGCGGCCCACTTATTTTGCTTTACTGATACGAGTATGTGGTACACTTTAACAATAAAGCCTTCTTTACCTACTTTATATCAAAAGATACTGAAAACCAGTCTGATGCAGTTTAGTTATTTATATTAACCACATTTAATTAAGTATACACATGGTACAAGGATATTTAACAAATATAAGGACAACTACAATAATAAGAACAACAACAAAAATAGCATCGACTTATCTAAGGGACGCTTCACACCGAAAGGCGCGCATCGGAGCGCAGGTTACAATGCAGTGAAGGACATTAACGCAAATATAGTAGTCAGTTCATATTTGTATGGAAATTATACATCTTGGAAGTGTGTCACGCCAGCTGATTTCGCGAAAAAAATATGAACTTTACCTATTGCATAACACTTTAATTTCCTTTACCGCATTGTAAAATACGCTCCATTGAGTGTAAATTGTCCTAAAGAAATATGTAGTATATATACCTACTCGCACTTGTTTTTAATTAGATCTTTTATATTAAAAACTTCAATCTCTTTACCTCTTTAGTAAGCAACGTCAAAGTTTATTTGAGTATTATTTTGCAATGTATTACATTATATACATTAGAATGCTAAAGTTATGTAAGGGCAGACGTCCCGTGAGGTTATTGCGAGGTTGTGTGGCGCTACGCAATCCCATATAGCATGTCTAATGTTAGTTATATGTCGTTTTTATAACGACTCTTGTATAATATGTAATCACCACCTGGTGGTCACCGGATGAATTCTGCTTTGTTGAAATCTTATGCAAATTGTGCTAAGGAACTTCAACCGCCCCCGTACTGTCCCGAATATCTGACACTTTTGTAGTGTTGTCAAAAACTGTTATTATTCTTTAATCAAATTTATAATTAGGACTAGCTGTTGCCCGCGACAGCCATATCACAGGCTTTGCTTAGTTTGGGGTCAGATGACCGTGTGTGCAAAAATATCCTGAAAAATGTCCTGAATATTCATATAAACTTTTAACCTTCATTTGTCTACCCCCAATTCGGCCCTTTCACAAAATCCTTTCTTAGCGGACTTATACACCCCAATTATATCGCCATAGTAATCTACCTGCCAAATTTCAGCTTCGTAGGTCTAGTTTTCGAGATTTCGTGATGAGACTGTCAGTAAGCGTTATTTCGGTTTCATATGCAGGGTTACGCGGAAAGGGTGTACTAACCCGAAAGGGGTACATAATAGGTACCAATACAACTTTTACTATGGGACCAACCCTAAAATCACGAAAAATACACCAGCTGTTTCATAGAAAACGGTCATTCACACTCGACAAAATGTATGAAGTAGATGATATTTTTTTCGCAATTTCTGGGTTGGTCTCGTAGTAAAAGTTGTTCATTATGATGAGCAAGATTATGAAAAAATCTTAAATATATCGTAGATAATAAAATAGTTTGTAAAGTTCGTAGTTGATCCAATAGTTTGCCTTTGTAACCGTGCGATCATTAATTAAACTAATGGGACAACATTTTACTAGTAGGTAAAATAGTCAAGGAAACTGAGACTTGGAATAAAGCAAAGAGGAAAAAATCCCCCTTCAGCTGACTTTGTAGTGACGTCATACTCCTTGCTCATTTAAAAATAATACTTACGTAAAGGTAAAAGTCCGAGTTGATTATTACTAAGATCCAAGGCACGTAGGCCTGCGCAGTCGCCCAGAGTCATAGGCACTTGTGTCAGCCGGTTGTTCGAGGCATCCAACTCAGCTAAAGACGACATCTTGCCGATCTCCTTCGGCAATGATGTGAGCATATTGTCGGGTAGCAGGAGCACCTGGAGAGGCATCTGACATACTTCCCGAGGCAGCTCCGTCAGCTGATTTGAACTGGAACAAGGAGAATTTACTATTAGAAAGATCTACACTAAAAAAGATCGGCTTCTTAGAATAATGTAGTTATTCTAAGCTCGACCTAGTTTTTTTTTGTTTTTATTCAGCTTCAGTTTTTATTCAGTTTATGATGTTAAGCAATGATGCGGTCTACGGTGGAGCACGCTTGCCTAGAAGAAACCGATTCACTCGTGATTTAAAGACACCCAGATTGTAACTGACGGGGAACACCCATTCAGACCTTCGTCTCCAAGTGAAATGTTGGGACTCGTTAAAACAAACCAAATGAGCTCAAACTTGAAGAGTTTATTAGTAGCAGTTAGTTCCACTATGTGGATCTCGGAACTCTTCAATGGCTACTAGCTCCTGGCTCCATCATCAGAATAGGTCGATTGTTCATGGTACCAAATTATTGTATTGTCTTCCGGATTACATATTACTATACGTATTAGTAGTAAAGTTTCAAATCGATACGATAATAAGCAGTAGTAGGTTCAAATCGGCTTTCAAGATTTGTTTACATAGTTCCAAGTGGTTCATGATATCATGAACCAATCTGTTTTCTCCGAACAGATCTTACAATAGGTTATAAAATTTGGTTCGAAATGCCCGCATCATCATCATTTCTGCTATAGGTAGTCCACTGCTGGACATAGTCCTCCCCCATCGATCTGCAATAGGGCCGGAAACACCCGAAAACAACCGAAATGCCCTAAAACTACCTAATTAGCATTGACTTTGTGATGAAAGAAATCTTCAGCGACAACGACATTGAGAAATGACTCCTTGAACAAATCTAGTTTTCAGAGGCGCATTCCATGTTCGGTGTGCTAATTGGCATGTAATTATCACGAGCAACAGACGATTGAACTGAAGTGGATGGATTATGCAACTGATGAAAATAACTAAACGGGAGCACGATTACTTTAGGAATAGTTACATCAAAATGTTACTCCCGTAACTGTGCCAAAAAGTCAACGAACTCGCACATAAACAAATGCACATCGTGCACCAAAAATACGTGGCAATATCCACCTATGGAAACAACTTTGCGTGTAATCAGATCGCTAGTAAATCGGTCTTCGCTCAACCTAATAGTAGCCCTAGCCATCTGGGCGCGATAGTGTTCAACTATTTAGTACGTGCCAAAGAGAACTCGTAAACATCGGTGGTGAAGTGTATAACCGAACTTCCTGTACTTTATGCGGCGGAACGGCATAAAGAGTGCTTTCACATTTTTATCTGTTTGCATGGTGTTATGCGGGATCGTAACTGGGGCGTTACTAATGGGAAGGGTCTCCCTAGAAGCTGATGAGCTTAGGCATTGCGTCACCAGGAACGATATAGGCCACACACGACGCTTGGGCCAGATAAGACGTAGACTATTATCTTATTACAAAAATCTATGACGTGAACCTCGTAACCAAAAACCCAGTAAGTAATTACATTCTCCTGGATATCAGCAACTGCGAAAACTTGACTTGGTCATCAACAACTTCAAAAGACAAAGAACAGAAGATCGTTCAAGAGGACAGCAATATTTTAATTAATTTTGTTATGTTGACTTTTTTATGCCATTGGTGGCAAACAAGCAGACGGCTGCCTGATGGTAAGCAGTTACAGTCGCCTATGGATTCTTTTTTTAATACCTATGGAATAGATCTGCGTTCCGCCACCAACTCGTCTGATGGTAAGCGACGGTGCGGCCGAGTATGGAACACGTTGATCTAGAAGAAATCTAATCACTCTAGCCTTGCCTCTACTTGTAACACCAGAGGCATCACAGCTACGTTGCGGACCCTTTAAGATTCTATTAACTCGCCTTTTGAAGAACCCCATGTTGTAGCTTCTCGGAAACACCGCGGAAGGTGGCTCGCACAACATCATTGTATCTCTAACAGCTAAAAGCAAGGACATGGTACTCGAGCGGTCAATGATTAATGTAAACGGACGCATCATTCCGTATAGCAGGACTACTAGCTAGTTGCCAGCACCGCAAACATTCTCTCACGATTATATTTAGAACAAATAAACGGTGAAGCTCTAGCATCGAGTTTTTTACTGTCTAGACACGTTACAAGGAAACTGGAAGCTAGAGATGTCTATTCAATAAACAGATGCAGGGTCGACGCTCGGATTGGAGTCTTGAACTGTAGGAACACTGAAAGAACTTAGTCTCTATGAAAGAGCACCAGTTAAGGTGATTCAGCATCATTTCACTCATGCCCAATCAGGTTGACGAAAATATTTTGAACAAAAAGCTGAACGTGTGTAGGCAAGCTAACAGTTTGAAATGGTGGCCTTCAGATTTTTTTGACTTTGTTCTTAATTTTATCAATCGAGCCATCAAAAGACAGTCGAATTGAATTCAAGTAGCTTTTTCTGATTAAATAGGCGTTAAGCTTCGAAAAATATCATATTGCAGCGGTTATAAACAATGAAATGAAATACAAGCCGCTAACTGTAAAGTAAACAAGAGGGTGATCGATCGATGTGTCTGAGAGCAGTTTTGATGAGAGCCAAGTTAGAATAACAGAGCTGAATGCTGTTTATTTTCATTACGGTTATGCTCTTAGGAGGATAATGCTTTTTTATTTTTAGAAGATACTGTCAATAGGCGATTTCAATCTAAAACGAGTATAAAAATGTACCAACCGTAACTTAAAGCCACTATTGTTCCAGGGGGAGCTTAAACTGATTATACAAAAAATAGATATTGATAGATTATATAGAATACCATAGGCCTGTTTTCGGATATTTTTCTGCATAAATTGCATCAACTTCATGCAATTTTTATGGTTCCGTACCTCAAAAGGAAAAAAACGGAACCCTTATAGGATCACTTCGTTGTCAGTCTGTCTGTCCGTCTGTCAAGACCCTTTTTCTCAAGAACGCGTAAAGGTATCAAGTTGAAATTTATACTAAATACTTAGGTATACGGTTTCTTTCGGCTGTAAAAAAATTTAAGTTGTAAGTCAACGCAATCAAAAGATATGAACGTTTATGTCGCATATTTTGCGATTTCACAGGGGAATCAGAACCTATTAGGGTACTTCCCGTTGACCTAGAATCATGAAATTTGGCAAGAGGCAAGGTCTCATAGCACATACATATATAGGAATAAATCCGAAAGTCATAAATTTGAAGTTATATCATTTAAAAATAATTATTTTGCTATTACAAACTTACATTTTGTAGTTGGAATGTATGGAAGAACTTTATTGTCAACTACAAAGTTAAGTTTGTCTTTCAATACTTCAACTGTCAGTATTTTTTTTTTTTTTTTTGGACCTGCACTCTGAGGTTTCCGTTGGACGGAACCCTCAGAGCACGAGTCCTACTCGTACTTGTCCAGTTTTTTCCTATGTCCTTATTTTACGGACTTTAAACGCGTATGCGTGAATTCAAACGCCATTAGGACCTTATTCCACTAGCTAATGACGAGTTGCATAATTTTATGAGAACATCTGAAGCTCTTGATACGGGGCAGTGGCGAGAGTGGCAGTCTTCGGAGGCGCAATGGCAGTAGAGGTTTTCTTAGATGTATCTAACGATTTTTAAATTGAAAATTTTGGTTCTTACGGTATCTGTGATGTGAATTTATGCACATATACAAACTGTAATACAAAAAAGCCACATTTCACGGTTTTGTGCTACGGATGGTACGAAATGGCTTTAAAGAAAAGAATAGCAAAAGGATTTAGTAGTGCTTCACATAGTAAATCGCGCAAAACAAGCACAACTAACAGTCCCATAACTATGGTAAGTATTGGGTAGCCATGAATAAAGCTGACTGCGATAAAAAACTGGAATGTCAACAGTGAGTACGTCTCCAATGATGAAGTATTATTTCTCAATAGCGTTCGTTCAGACTGATGCGACCGTTATCGAGTGCCCGTAAATGGAGTTGAGACATGCGGTTTGTCCAGATAACAGAGGTTTGTCCACTGCGAACGTGTAACTAAGCTTTCTAGACCTATAGAGGGAGTTAACGAGTAAATTCAACTATGTAACATTGTTTAAAGCAACTTTGTTAACACGCAAGCGAGTGATCACGTAACCATAGACACTGTTGTGATTGAGTTGTGTGACAATAAGTTTGATGATGAGTTGTTGTCATTCTGCAAGCAATATAACAACTGATGGTGATCAAGAAGTTGCCAATTGGCAATACATTTTACATCTGCAAACGATTGATGAGCTCAAGTGGTTTTAAAGAACTCATAAACAAACACTATTCAATAGAAATTCATTTCTATGACTTGCAGCCAAGAAGGCATTGGAAATTGGCATATTTGGCCGAACTTCAGACTAAGAAAATTTAATTCACTTAGGCATCCATAGTTAAACAAGGCACGTTCCTCGCTCTGCCAAGTTAATGTTAGCTTTACCGTCTTCCAAAGTTCTTTCAAATATTTGCCCAACGTTTGCCAAGTCATTCTTACATGTAGCGAGGGTAATAGAGTCGTGTATCCTCAGTTCTGCAAACACCCGCTCCAAATTAGCTGACAGTGGAATAACATTGCCCTGGGGGCACGTTTATTGCTGCCAAGGGTCGCAGGGCCCCGGCCTGTGCAGTAGAGAGTGTATTATTCCGTCGGCAAGGTGACCTTACATTAGTTTTATTAAAGCTGGATTTTGCTAAGAGATTGCTTATAATACGACTAGACCCTTAGACTATCAAGCACTGTAGTCAAATCTTGAAGAGCCTTTCAAGATTGCCTTGCCTAGCCATATTGCAAAAACTTTAATACAACTTCATTTAGGCTCTTACGTATTCGCCATACTAGAATAATGCGAACATAATGTCGTGACCTTTTTGCCAAATGAGCTTAGTCAGCATTCCACTATCAGAAAATGCGCATTTGGCAAGTTCAGATTATAAATGCTGACATTTCTCCAAGGCCCTTTCAGGTAAAGTCTAAGGAACTTTTAAACATTTGTTCTCAGAAAACTGCTGGCAATTACATTTTACAAATGCAATTTCGGACCCTTCTCTGTATTGGGTGCAAATTACTCGCAATTCCATACGGGTGGTTCAAGGTCGATATTGTATTGATTATTCGATGGTGGGGCGCAAGGGAACATAAAACATGTGGGTGAAGAAAATCCTGGAATCAATTTGGATTATGTTTTGGCAACGTTGCTGGGTTTTATGAGGATTACAGTTAAGGAATAGGGCGCATTAGAGATTCCCAATGTCTTTATGCGAGTTTATGTATTTAAATTTTTGTATGAGATATTTATGTGGAGTGGAGTGACAGTATTTTAGACTAGTAGTTTAGTAGGTACGTATCTTAAGTCTATAAACTTTAATGGTTTGATGCCACGGAATCCTAAATGAGGGTATCTAATACAAAATACATAATACTATATTTTATTACATCACTACATTTGCGTTTCGATTCGAGACCGGAACTTCGCAAATAGAGCTAGCCCCCATCAAGCCCGTTCAATCAGGTTGCACAATGACACCTCGCCAAGCTAACAAGCCATTGTGGCGCATTTGGCGAGCATGTTCCATTTCGAAAGCACGACCGTGTCACGCGCTTGCGCGATTTGATCGTCGCCAATCGGCATGGTGCGTGCGCACGCGCAACCAACCGAAATCACAATACCCACAATGCGTGATTTACGGTCGTACTGCTATTTACGAGTGTTCTAACCAATTTATGGATGTAGTAGGTAAATAAAGTGAGCATCTTGAGGTACCGATTATACACAGTAAATAACTACATTATGAGATTCAAGGAAGTTAATAATACGCTTGAAGAGTTTAGAATTGTTCTTTTCGTCAACGGGCGAGAGTTAAAGAGGGTAAGTGACATGAACGAGGAGAAACTTATGAGTATAACACACTCTAATATTCAATCATGCCTGATTTGATCCTTTACGAACGTACCTACTTCTAAAAAGAGTTGATTATAATTTTACCAAAACACAGAACATACATCGTTCAAACGTAATTTAAGAAGGCACAAAAAATCGACACCTCTTTATGGTTGGTATTCTGAAAACCCGAACGAAGCGCTTTGATTCCACTTTTATTGTGCGAACTGCTAGTCTGTGGAATGCGCTGCCTGAATGGGTGTTCCCCTATAGTTACAATCTGGGTGTCTTCAAATCACGAGTGAATCGGTTTCTTCTAGGCAAGCGTGCTCCACCGTAGACCGCATCATCGCTTAACATCAGGCGAGTTGGAGGTCAAGCGCAAGCCTATTATTTATTTAAAAAAAAGAACAATACCATTGAATTGTACGATACCACAAGCTAAGTTGTAATCATTTCAAGAGATGTTGATAATGATAACAACTCCAATTGTATAACACGGAGACCTTTAGCTTAGCACGGAGCTATCACATCATGACCAAAGCACATCGGGTCAACTGGTCAGCAATTAAACGGTCACATATCCCGGGGCCAGTCACGTCACGAAACGATTAACCGGTTTTAGGGTGAATATATTGTGCTTTTGGTAAAGTTATTTTAAGTCCGGAAAATGACGAAAATAGCGTAGGAAGATTGTCTTCAGAATGATTTCTTAGGGTTTCGCGATTATTTCATATCATCGAGCGCAAAGTGAGTTATTAATGCACGAGTCAAGGGAGGGCACTAAATTAACACGAACGAGTGCGTTAATTACTCACTTTAGCAAGGTGTGTAATCAACTTTTCTTTCAACTACCAATCTACCTACCATGATAAAATATAGTATCTAACAAAATAAAAACTCAAGGTAATGAAAAGTTTAATTCATCTTCTCCTCAAACATTCAAGTAAAACTTACAATTATTTTCAATAAGTCGGTTTTATTCCGCCAATTTTTATTTTCAGCCAATATCTTTTTGACCTAATAAAATAAATAAATAAATAAATAAATAAATATTTGGGACATTTTTGCACACACGGTCATCTGACCCCAAACTAAGCAAAGCTTGTGATATGGCTGCCAGAGACTGATATACATACATATATAGTTTTAAATACATACTTAAATAGATATTAACAACCACAACAACAAACACATGCATACATTTTATATTATACTTAACGGGAGACATTAAACCTCTGTGGTAAATTTATCTATACTAATATTATAAAGAGGAAAGATTTGATTGTTTGTTTGTTTGTTTGCATTGAATAGGCACAGAAACTACAGAACCGATTAAAAAAATTCTATCACTGTTTTAAAGCTACTCTATCCCCGGATAACATCTAGGCTATATATTATATATATTTTTAAATAGGGATCCTTACTGAAACTCCAATAATGTAACCCAAGGTGAAAAAAAAATTAGATTTAGAATTTTAACTTTCCGTGTTTGACAGTTCTAAGACAGGACAACGTCTGTCAGGTCAGCTATTATCTATACTAATATTATAAAGAGGAAAGATTTGATTGTTTGTTTGTTTGTTTGTTTGTTTGCATTGAATAGGCTTCGAAACTACTGAACCGATTTAAAAAATTCTTTCACTGTTGGGAAGCTACACTATCCCCGGTTAACATAGGCTATATTATATTCTCAAAAAAATAGGGATCCTTACTAAAACTTCAATAATGAAACCCAAGGTGTAAAAAATAAGATTTGTAATTTTGACTTTGCGTGTTTGACAGTTCTAAGACAGGGCAACGTCTGTCAGGTCTGCTAGTCTGAATATAAATTAAAAAAACAGTGCTCTAATAGAAACCGTACAACAATGAGATTTCATACAACATTTCTTTACTGTTTTGGTTCTAAGCAATAAATACGTCTTTTGTGATCGGTTTTGTAGTGATTATAATGATACCAGTTGAAAGAAAACATCATTACGGAATTTATTGCGTGTTATTTTATATTATTTGAATTCCTGATGCAGTGTCCGTGGTCACAGGTTGTTATCTTCGGAAGATACAACTAACCATAAGGCACGATAAACTAACCTCCTACTTTATTATGTAGAGAGGAGAAGATAGGAGAGGAGATAATAAGTTCAAAAAAAGATTGATTCAAGAATAAAGGTATCATTAGGATTCAACCCTAAAAATGTTTGTTTACCCCAATTCTTGAGTTGGCTGGTCCGCACTGTTATGGTAGCATATCCGATGCCAGGTGATCTCGTTTCAGAAATACCAAACCAGTTTTAGGCAATTGGTCGAGATGTCCGACATCCCATCGCATCTCGAATGCAGCAGATGTTTCGCTAACACATTAGCAATATTTGGCCCACTATCCTAAAATAATCGTAAATGTTTCGGTATAAAATCGGTTTTAAGCTGTTTTTATCACCAAATTTTATCCAAATCCATTCAGCCGTTACTGGGTTGAGTGGGGAACAAACACACACATGCTGACAAACTTACGCATTTATAATAATAGTTGCTCCAAAAATCTACTTCCGTTAATTAGTGGTTTATGCTTGTGCCAAAATTTAAGAACTCTGCAAACATTATCTATTGAATCTTTAACATGTATATCTATATTATATAAAAATTAATCCCTAACTACCTTTGTCACGCCATAACTTGAGAACGACTTTACCGATTACTTTACAGATTTTTTAAAGTTTTTTAATACTTTGTGGCAGGTTCTTACGGAGAGAAAAATTAAGAAAATTGCGCAGAAAATTGGAAAATTTCAGATAACTTAACGACGATTTTACCTTTGCGCGTTTGACAGTTCTAAGACAGGACAACGTCTGTCGGGTCAGCTGTCGGTCTTCTTTATATTTATTACTAGCTGAATCCCGCTGTGCTACCCGCGATTTTCCGGTTTTCCCGCATTCAGTTTTCTGGGGGAATAAGTACCCTATGTCCGCCTACCTATATGATGTACACTACCATCCTGCCAAAATGCGTTAAGATCGGCTTGGCAATTTAGCCGTGAAAAGCGAACAAACATCCAGACAGATAGACAGAGATACTTTCGCTTTTATAATATTAGTCAGGATGACAGATAATACTCCCAACGCGTGTTATGCCATAGATAAGGTAATACAAACTTAATTTATAGTACGCATTGTCTTGTGTAAGCTAGCGGATTCCTCAGCGACAGTTTTTACCGTACACTTTACGGAAACGAGTACTTATGTAAAGCCCGTTGCAGACCTACTACGCGTCGTCTGCAACGTTTTGCTTAGTGGAAGTGGCAATGGAAGTGCTTAGTAGCACTTCGCGCTGGTCCTTGCGCAAGTGAAGCTTCGTTTCCCTGCGCTAGTCGCGCGACGCCCACTGCGCATCGTTCGTCTCGTTCGAACACTCGTGCGAAGACACCTAGGTATATTGAAAAAATCAAATACATAGAATTTTTAAGAGAGTCGCTAGCTTAGTCTGTGTACTTCATAAACTGTCACAGATGCATTACTTTCCGCTTACTATGGTTTGGTTGAGTCCGTCCTCAGATAAATTTTGGGGTAACTCAACCGACAAGGAGATTATTTATAAAAGGCAAAAACGCTGTATCATTTCGATGTTTAGATTAGAAAATACTATTATTTGCACGCCTTACTTCACTAAACATAAAATTCTTACGCTTCCGTCTGTATATATATATAAACTGCCTTATTCGTAAAAACTAATCCAGAATTATTCCCGGCAATATCTGATTTGGCGGTAAGAAATAGTAGAGACCATAAAATATGTCGTAATCGTCCATCTAAAACCATCTTAATGAACCACAGTATAATGTATATGGGACCGATTATCTACAACACTATACCAATTTCGCACGCGAATTGTGCGCATCACCGCGCGAGTAGCTATTTGCGTTTGAACGCCCTACTTATTTCTACTTGCACTTGCAAGCTACTTCGCATGGTCTGCAACGGGCTTAAGTGCTGCATTTCGCGAAAGTGAAACAACAGTTAGTTGCACTTCGGGACCACGTTCCTGGTTTCCTAGTACTCATGCCTTCCTAGTAGCGGGCCTGTTTGTAAACAGGGTGTGAGCTGCGTGCTAATCCAGCGTGAGGTACCACGTAAACATAGTTTTATGACGTGTTGAGAATGGAGTAAACGTGTTAGCATAATTAGCAACAGCTTGGGTAACAATTAGGTAATACCATTACCACAGGGTATTTTAGTGTCCAACAGTACAACTAAGTTTGAGTTAATTTTAGGTATGATCTATTTCATCAGAACATAAACTTATTAATTTAAAAAATACTTTTAAATACATGCCTTTTCGTATTCTTATCTGCACACCCTTTCTTTTGATAGGTACCTATATTATGATGATAGATACAACATTTTGTCCGCCATCATGGAGTGTCTGCTATATTGAATTTATCATCTAGGACCAAAGTGCTTGGGAAGACAAACCCAACGAACCAAAACTTGACGGGGTGACATCGTTTCGTTTACGATTTCCTATGGCCACCTTCTGTCTCCATCATCAGACCAGCTCGATAGTAACATAACATTGCATTGTCACCGAACTTACATAAATATGCCAAAGAGCTCAATGGGTTGAGGATAACTGGTCTAAAATTCAGTTGCAAAATTTGACCCACACTAACAAGGCAAGTTAAAAGCTTGTAAAAATAAAGACAGAGAGTGCGATATTAGTAGAGTACAGATTACAATACAAAAATAGAATAAGCTAGGTGACGACAGTACACAAAAACCTACCAGAACATAGTAAAATTACAAGGTAAGCCATTAGAAGACTGAGATAGATAAACTGTTTATTGTTCACACCACAAATTTCATACACACGATAAAACAGCTTAAAAACTAGTGCAACAATCGGCGGCCTTATCGCTAAGAGCGATCTCTTCCAGGCAACTTTAGGATGGAGAGCCGGAAGAATGGTACGGAAGAAACGATGGCAAGTCGGAATTCAAATAACAAACTTCACTATCAGTAGTACATCACGTTATCACGTAATCCACGTGCTAGCGAATAGGAACACACGGCCATGACATCGCCGGTCGTTCACCCCACCCACTGATCTTTGGACTGGTACACAACAGAGCGACTCTTAACACGAGGTGGTAGAGTCTATTTTGGTGAGGAAATAGTCAGGAAGAGTCATTGTCATGGTGGCACAAGACATTGTGGACGAAGAAAAATGATGCAGTATCGTAACTCAACTTTGCATGGTGGTAGAGTAAAAGCATCAAGTAAAAAAAAAAAAAAACGCTAAGAAGCCAATAGCCACACTTGGGGCCAATTCCCGTTTGAGGTTAGGTGTGTTTACAATCTTCGACTATATCGTGTATACACGATATCAGGTGATCAGGTTGAAGTAAAACGCATTGCCAGTCAACTAAAAAAAAAACACTGGTCTTTTGTACTTTCTCCAGTGACTATCCGCAACGTAGACAAGACAGTCACCTATAGACTACCTAACAAATTAAATAGCCAATAGCAAACTTGTCAGGTTATGTACGGGTCCACCATACAAAAACTTACATTAAAGCATTAACCATTAAGCATACCAATAGTATAGCATATTATACTTATTAGTCTATACTAATATTATAAGAGGAAAGATAAAGGAGAAGCTACACTATCCCCGGGTGACATAGGCTATAATCTTTACCCGTGCGAAGCTGGGGCGGACCGCTAGTCTATACTAATATTATAAAGAGGAAAGATTTGATTGTTTGTTTGCATTGAATAGGCTCCGAAACTACTGAACCGATTTGAAAAATTCTTTCACTGTTGGGAAGCTACACTATCCCCGGGTAACATAGGCTATATTATATTAAAAAAAAAAAATATGGATCCTTACTAAAACTCCAATAATGTAACCCGAGGTGTAAAAAAATAAGATTTTCAATTTTGACTTTGCGTGTTTGACATTTCTAAGACAGGACAACGTCTGTCAGGTCAGATAGTACCTAATAAAGCAGTTATCAGTTTACGTAAGGTTATAGGCACAGCACTTACATAATGGTCCTTCGAGCTTGATTAAATTATTATTACCATTTGTATTGAAAATACGAAAATAATAATGTACAGTTCAAAGCATAGCAAACAATATGATATATTATACATCAGTATGACTCTGCAGTCAGAGTCACCGACATAGCTGTTAAAATTTGCAAGTTAAAGTGGCAATGGGCAGGCCACATCGCTCGAAGAACCGATAACCGATGGGGAAGAAAGGTTCTGGAGTGGAGACCACGAACCGGAAGACGCAGCGTAGGTAGGCCTCCCACTAGATAGACCGACGACATTGTGAGAGTCGCGGGCATCCAGTGGATGCAAAAGGCAGGCTGTCGTTCAGTGTGGAGGTTAAAGATGATACTGCATGAGAAGAATCAAGTCTCATCATAAACTTAAATAAGAACTAAACTTCAACAGACCATTAAAAAGAAAAGTCCTCAGAATGCTGGCGGCATTGCCACGTTGAATGGCAATGCTTAATTTCTGTGCGAAATAGAAGCCCTTATTCTGGACATCCGACACCTCCAGCCCTCCACCTATCGCCTGGCCAAGTCCCGATACAAATAAACAAAACTTTAAGTTTAATTTTTCGTTAGTTTTGTTTTTACTGGATGTAAAAAAAAAACACGCAGAACAGAATATAGAAGCAGTAACACGTAGACACACAAAAAATATATTTTATGGGACTGTCTTTGTTCCTAACGTTCAAAACTTCTTTGAGTTTCTACATCAATCTTCGTCCAAAATTGAGTTTGGATACTGCCTCCGGTACATACGAAAAATCTTGAAGTAGATGCCAACCTGAATACATACAAAGCAACTGGAGTCTTTTTGTTCGGAGACTGAGCATCAATACGAGATGCCTTGCATTCTAGTCCACTCGGATTCAATAGACAGTTTCATTTTCTAAACAAATGTCCCATTGTTGGTAGAAATATCAAACTTTTTGTAGAAAAGTCGAGTTTACGTAACTGAACGGCAGTGGTCTATTATTCTTTTAGTAGCGTGCAGTCATCATCAGTCTATCATGTTCCCGCTGCTGGAACACAGGCCTTCTCTCAGAGAGAGAGGATGTGCTCTAATCCACCAAGCTGGCCACCATTATGAAATAAATTATTGTAGTTAAAACACTGAAATAAAGCTTTGCTTTTGAAGCATTATTATTATAGTAGATTGCTAAAATATTTGACACAATGTAAAATAGGCATGTGTCCTCATGTTTAATTTATTACAAATAACCGGCTTAACGATGAATATAACTAAATACATTACACATACTGAAAAAATAATTTAAATTGGCTGATAAATCTCTGAGATATGAGCGTTTAAAGTTTTAGGTGGGGATAGGGAGGGGATGCTCTATCCCTTTCTCACAAAGCGTGTGTTAGTATAGCATTTGTATGGCGCTCCTGAGCCGTGACGTCACGGCTCAGTATAGTGCGCTCTCTATCTAGCATGAAATTTAAATGCTTATATCTGCTTATATCTTATTTATTTTAGAACTAATTAACCGACTTCGAAAAGGAGGAGGTTATCAATTCGATAGTAAGTTTTTATTTATTTATTTTGTTTTCGTTGATGGGCTCTATTTATGATCAGCTTTTTTTTGAAGTAATAAAAAAAATATTAGTCATCATGCCTATTAACATGTAACATGTAGAATTAACATTGTATGACGTACTTGCAATGTCCAAACATGAGGGACTTTAGTTTGTAACATCATAATATTATATGCATGGCAGTCGCACAACGAGCTATGGAGAGGACTATGCTCGGGGTTTCTCTACAAGATCGAATCAGAAATGAGGAGATCCGTAGACGAACGAAAGTTATCGACATAGCCCACCGGATTAGCAAGTTGAAGTGGCAGTGGGCAAGGCACATACAAGCAGGAGAGATGGCCGAAGGGACCGAAAGATTTTCGAATGGAGACCATGGACCAGTAATCGCAGCGTAGGAAACCCACCCACAAGATGAGAAGCAACCCCAATCAACCATAAAGCAAAGCAAGACTTCACAAAATATTCAAAGTAACAGCTCAGTCAGTTCAAAAGATATAGCTCTTAAATGCAAAGGCAATTTATGTTCAGCGAGGCAGAAATAGAATCATAATAAAAGCTCCAGACATAACTTTAGGACGTAAAACTGTTAGTTTATTTCTATTTGTATCTAAAGAGCATTAATTAGAGCCATTTGGGAAACGCGTTAATATTTAGCTTCTTTGAAAAGTGTTTAGTGTGATAGAAAAAGATGTGAATAAAAATGAGCATGGTAACCGGCCTAACCTTTATTCAATACAGAACCTAATTGATATCAGAAAAGGGCTCTAACAAGGCGCTGGGTAGAATCATTAAGCTGCTTTATAAAGTTTCGTATTTAAACAAAAAATAATAATATATATATATATTATTATTTTTTGTAAGAATTATTAGAAAGATTAAGCATTGGTATTGTTGTTCTGCAATTTTGTCATATTAGCGCTAAAGGCTTATTTAAACGTATGAAATGTAGGAATCAATGTAAGGTTTAGGTTTGATTTGTCCACTTCCAAAATCGACCACTTTTACTACTACAACAAGCGAGTTGGCGGTCAAATGCAAGCCTATTATTTAGTTTAAAAAACTTCCAGCTTGTTCACTCCTTGACTCGTCTAATCCAAAGTCTGTTTCGAAACTTGTTATCTTTTGACCTTTAGCGGGATTAGGTTATCCCAACTGCTTTTTGTATAATAGAGTAAATAGATTATATTCTTATCGAGTGTTAGTTGGTTGTACTTTGTGTAGTTAAAAAAGGCACTTTCCCGTTGAAAAAATACTTCCTTTCTTATCAAGACATGCCTTATATATATCGATGAAGAAATTAATTCTACGTGAATCAATGGCATTGGCGATTAAAATTTTGAAGCACCAAGAGCTGCGTAAACCACTTATTGCACAATACGCATGTCATAGAAGCATTATCATACGCGTATGTATTGAAGAGCGCGTCATGACCGCGCGTCTCGCCGCGGTCTTCATCGGCACCGTTTTCCCACTCCGCGATAACGCGGCGCGGCGATCGCCCCGCGCGACCCGCGCTGCGCTTCGCACGCTCAATACTCGTAGGGTGACCATACTTACTTTATTATTTTCGCAGACATACATGATACAATAAGCTAAACCTACCAGTAGTTCTGCGGTTGAAAAAAAAGAGGGTGATGTAGGTGTGCTTATAATAATCCAATTAAAAACATAGACAGCAAAAATACCGGTAGAAATTAAATTATAAATAAACTTAATTTATATAGGATATTTATTTTACAGCTGAAAACTTTGAATTGGTCTCGTATTGATTGTAATCAAAGATCAAGATGAAAAAAGGGGTATGTATTGGGAAGGGTAGATAGAGCATACTGGTCAATGACGACACACATTTGGCAAAAATCTTTGTCAGCTACCGCATCCTGCGTTTTCTATTACATACGTGTACGTCATACAAATTACACTGCTGAAAGTTCACGTGCAAATCATTTACGAAGTGTTTCACACTCACTTCTCAGCCCATTATTAAATTTAAAGGGCTTACCTTTGACAAATTGTTTCGCTTGCGTCCTCAGACTTAAAAAGTAATGAGTGTCTTTGTTCTTTTTTTCTTCGTCTAAAGCTGGAAACAAATTATCGGACGCAGCTGACGGACGCGACATAAATATATTTAGATAATGAATGTACACTGAGCTGTGCAAACTATCGGACGTAACCTTGGGCTGACCTTGAGAGTTCGGACATCTGACAGAAATCTGGCGCGCCGGATGTTTATGTCAGCCGTTGTTGTCTTTTGAAAGACGGTGCATACTTATCAGCCGCGTCCGGTAGTTTGTTTCCAGCTATAGTCCGTCAATCAATATAGGTAACATGTTCACCCTAGCGTCCCAGCCGCCGCGTCGCCCCGGCAGCGGGCGGCCATTATGCCGCGCAACCGCAGCGTTCCCCCGCCGCACGCCAGTCACGCGGAGTCTGCCCGCTCGTTTGCACAAGGCACAGTCCGCGTTCACGCCGCCACCGCCCGTCCATCCTTTACAATTACAAAGCCCGAGTCTTTTTTAGTTCACGTGGAACCTTCTAGATAAAGAACCACAAAGACGTCGTCGTCAAGCCAAGAATCATCGAGAATGCAGTTTGAATACGACCCTGAGAATCTCATACAGGTCGTGAGCAAACGGCCTGGCATTTGGGATTACGATCACCCTGACTACCGCGAGAAGAAACTTAGAATGAAACTGTGGAACGAGGTTGTTCAAGAATTGATGCAGACAGATGTCAGTATGACTAAAGGAGAGATGCGCGAGCTTGGTAATTCTATCTATATTACAATTTATTTTTTAATCGACTTTAGAAGGGAGGTTCATAATTTGTTTGGGTCAAACCTTGCAAGCTGAATAAGAACCAGATCTTCTTATCTCCTGTATGAATTCTCGCCATCCTAAGGTGGATAAGGTGATAAGGCCGCCGATTGTTGCACTGGTTTTTTAAAGCTTTGTAGCTGTTTTATCGTGTAATAATTTTGTTAGAACGCCTGTTGATTCGGCTATATCAATAATCTTGTTCGAGCGCTTACTAATTTTGAAGTCAGTTTTATTTATTTATAATTATTGCTAAGTACTCATCGAAAATGTCAACGACGGATTAGCCGTATCTACTTGTCTAATTATTTTCGATAGATTCTGTTTCGAAGCGTCGATTTGTTAAAATTGTGATATTTCAATACCTATATAAATAATTTATTTCTTAAATACATACCTACTTACTATTAACTTTTTATCCTGAGGAAACCTGCATACGTACGGAGAAGGAATTCAATGGCGTATGTGAATCCACCAATCCGCACTGGGCCAGCGTGGTGGATATGGCCCAATCACCCTTTCGGGGGTAGGCTAAAAGTCCAGCAGTGGACTGTTAAAAGGCTGATTATAATGATGATGATTAACTTTTTACCATTATTTCTAACATACTGAGCAAAATTATTTTATTACAGAACTCCAACTACAGAAGAAATGGAAAAGCCTCCGAGACTGCTTTCAAAAGTACGTGTCCAACCCCCACAAATCAAAACGTCCGTATCTGTACAGTAAACAGTTACAATTCCTCTTGAAAGACCAAAAGCTGCCCAAAAGATCGCCCGTTCTGATAAAAGAAGACGGTTCAGTTGAGTCAGCGGAAGAAGAAGACGATAGGAAACCAAGATGGAAGCCAAGAAAAAAGCTAAAACTCAGCAAGCACGACGACCCTTCAGACGAAGACGATGTTTTTGATACCCAGGACGATTCGGACGACTTTTCTGCAAAGCCGACACCATCATCCAGTAAAGTGGCGACTCATAACGATACTGGACAATTTGCTTTCGCCAATGTAGACGCTGTGCTCAAAGACAGTGACGATCCTGAGAAAATGTTCTTAATGTCGCTGTTGCCGCACCTCAAGTCGATACCAGAAGAGTTTCGATTGAACGCTAAGATGGAATTGATGCAAGTGTTGCAACAAGCTAATTATAGTATAGCTAAGCTAATTTAAGATGTAGATGCCAATTTTGATTGGCAACTCTATGGGCAATTACTAATTAGGTGTTGTATTTAGACGTTTCAATTTGAAATATTTTTACAATATTTATGAAATTATTAATGTTGATGTGTAAGTTTGACTGCTAGTAGTAAAGTAATCGAAGTTCGAAGCTAACTACGTATCTTATTTAAATATTAATAAGACTTACCTTAGGTCTAGGTAGGTGAGGCTCTGAAGACCGCCAACGGCGTCAGGCACGCTTCTGATCACATTTTGCGATAATAACAACTTTTCTAAATACACGTATGACGTGAGTTCACCTGGCACTTCACTGAATCGATTCTTTGACAAATCTGTAACAAAGAAAACCATATTCTTAAAACAATTTTCAACTCGGTTTCAACTTAAAAGGGTTCTTTGCTCAAGCTACCTAAACTAATGTAGATTTAACAGGCTTGACATTTTCACCGAATATGAAACACAATACAAGTGAAACTGAGGGCTTGCCGTCAATGTCAATGGGGACGCCTGTATATTTTAAGCCAAAGTTACGACTGTAGCTAATGGCAGCCATGAAAATAAACCGCTAATAACATAGGGTGCTCCAAATTAATAAGGATATGATATAATACATTCTTATTTTCTTCTTCTTCTTCTATGTTAACTTTTATCACATACAAACACTTTTCTAAATATTATGCAGAGAGCGAACCATGTGGTATAAAAAACGTAACAACAATATTGCAAGATTGTAAAATAAATTGTTAATTAAATCTATTACAATGAGCAACAAGGCATAAAATATTATATGAAACAGGTTCGACGACACGATCACATTGGCTGCTTGCTTAACAGCCTGTTCTGACCACAGACATTTTATCCAGAAATTCCTTATGGGTAGGGAAATTGTCTGTTTAAAACTTGATCTTCAATCTTCATTTACCCTTTAGAAAGAAAATGTATCGCATTTAGAATGCAAAGACAGTCAAGTACTTCTCTCGAACTTTGTGACGAGAACGTAATCGTAATACTAATAATTAACGAAGTAGCTGTGGAATCACGATGAGCACAATGCTTGAGAAGCTATTTATAATAATGAACTTGAACTTGATCTGTTAGGTCTTGTCTACGTCAAGGGCATTAAGTACTGAAGTTAGCGATCAACAAGGTCTCAATAAACGGCATTACTCCTTAATCAGGATCGATCTTGAGTCTTGAGAAGGCACTATTAAAACAAGTTTAAGTCGTCGTTTTCAACCTTAGCGGACAGATGAGCAGTAATGCCAGCGGGATTGACGGCAGTTTAACCGGCTGTGGTTCCATACAAATACTGTTGAAAAACCATCCACTCCCGCTCCGCTAAGGTAGAAACGCGGCTTTAAAACGGGAACGGATTACTAGTTGTGTAATCTTCCAAGATTACTGTTCTGCTCAGCCCGAGGTTTATCTAAACTGCGGTATCTTGAAGGAAATATGTTTCATTAGGAACGGTTGCATACACCGTAATCTACGTAATTAATCTTAAGTCAATGCACTGGCATTTGTTCAATAAAAATAAATTACGTATAAGCCAATTGCCTAATGCTATTTCATAAAAGGCTGTTTTAAGTCTAGTTTTAATTTGGAGTGCTTGTAAATTTAACCGGAAGAATTGGGATTGGAATTGGGTTTAATTATAATTGTGAATGGATAAGGCAAGTTATTTCGAACCTGAATGCAGAACAACAAAGAGAGATAAAAAACCACAAGATAAGATATAGAGATGGCGATAACACGGAAACCGACACAAGCAATGACATAGACGGAAATGGCATCGTGTAACATCGTTTTTATCCGATCAAGTAAGACGGTGGAGGAATGCAAAGTGCTTACCATTATAGCACATGTGTTCTGGTGCAAGTAAATAAATAATTATAGTAATTCAATGTCGTAATACCTATAGATCGCATATGATAAGCATTTAAGCATAATAGCCAAAAACTCACTTCACAATCCACAGAATAATATAATTATAAGCATAGATATTGCAAAGAATATAATTATACTAGCTACCCACCCGCCCGGCTTCGCACGGGTGTAACTTACGTGCGAAGCCGGGGCGGTTCGCTTGTTATATGTATATATAAACCTTCCGTGAAAAATTATCTAACTGATGGTGAAAACCGTATTAAAATCCGTTGCGTAGTTTTATAGATCTAAGCATACATAGGGACGGACAGACAGCGGGAAGCGACTTTGTTTTATACTATGTAGTGCAGTCAACGTATTATGAACGGTAACATTCGATACTATTTCAAAGAGAACGCTATTTCAATAGCAATAAAATGCGTATATATAATGAAAGCAATGAAATCAGCGAGTTACAAATAACGAGCGAAAATTGCGATCTTGCACACTGGACGAGAAAACATATATACAAACAACAACATATATTTCCATTTTCACCTTGGTTAAGGTCAGGCTTGTGTGTCTAGTCAAAATATAATTAATCAACATAGGAGTTTTAATATGGATATTTTGTTTGGTTTGTAAGAGTACATTTTTTGTAAGGAAAAACGTTCAAAAGGGTTTGAATAGTTTACTTTAACAAGAAAGTGTGGTTAATTGTCAGCATAAATTTGCGTTGCTGCTGTTTGTTTGGCCATTTCAACCTTTGAAAAGTAATTTTTTTCAAAGGATGTTTATTACCACTCTTTGTTAAATCGAATTTCAGAATATTTAATTTCAAATTGTCACCATAGCTCACACAAATGCAAATAACAGTTTAATTTTTTTTAAACGTTTATCGGGACTTATCACGTATTATTTAATTTAGGTAAAAAATATGTACCTTTCGTTTTTCTTTAAAACATGTGTTCAAATCGCGAAAGTTTAAAAATTACAGTTTAATTTTATTGTCCAATCGCAGTTCGTCTCAAGAAAATGTGTGTCAACAATCAATGGACCGGTCATGCACCGGAACAGGTTTTTTTTATGAATGGTTTCGTGAGAAATGTCTACTTGAACCGTGTATATTTTTTATAACATACTAGCTGACCTGACAGACGTTGTCCTTTTTAGAACTGTCAAACACGCAAAGTGAAAAGTGTAAATCGAATTTTTTTTACACCTTGGGTTACATTATTGGAGTTTTAGTAAAGATCCCTATTTTTTTGGAAAACATAATATAGCCTATGTTACCCGGGGATAGTGTAGCTTCCCAATAGTGAAAGAATTTTTCAAATCGGTTCAGTACTTCGGAGCCTATTCAATGCAAACAAACAATCAAATCTTTCCTCTTTATAATATTAGTATAGATATAGATGAACTCTGAAATAAAGGCAGAAAGCTTATGAAATTTAACGCTTTACTTTATTCTGTATTGTACCAATAATTTGGAGATCCAAATGGCAGCGAAAGCGACATAAATTATTTTCATGTCGCACAAAAAACCACCTAATTCCCTAATCAAATAACGTTACAAACTCATACAGCTAATGGAAACACTATTCCCAAGAGAAATATACCATAATCGATTGGAAGAACTAGGTCATACGCGAATATGCACTACTAATATACAGATATCGGATAAAATTCGGGTGTTATAGATAACTGTCTAACTTTAGATTAAAACTGGAACATGTTTTGCTTTCATTTAAACGTAGTTCATTCCATATGATACGGTCAAATTTTGACCGTCTATAACCAGAAAGAAGTCGGTCGAAGATATTTCTAAAGATAATAGCCGATGTAAAGTGCACATTGTATCTCGCAAGGACTTTGCGCTGTATAAGGACTATGACTGAACCTAAGCATAACCATAGCTGGAGTTCAAAAACCAGACTTACCCCTCTACATAAAGACGCAGAATAAAGGTTTCTTTCTTCAGTGTGAGACATGTACAAAAGGCCTCGTAAGCATTAATGACTGGAGTGGAGACAGACGCCTCGAAACAATGAAGACTCCAACTTGAGACTTGATGAAAGTTTTAGTAGAGAAGTCTCGGGAGTAAACTTGAAATGGCTTTGAACTTCTGTAATTATAATGGCTTGTGAACTGTAGTGACATTTTGGAGTTTAATGAAGTATTTATTTATGCTGTCGTTGCGGCGTGTCTTGCAAAGCTTCTAAACCAGCGGTACCAAAAACAAATAGATCGGCTCCATTCATTATATACCTGGCAGTTATTGCCGAATGCTATTCGCTAAATTGAAGTCTCGCCCTTGGGTTCTGCCTCTATTAGCCACATTGTCTGCCCTACGGCCAAATACGACGTCTTTGATTTAAATGAATAAAAACTCAAGCCAGCCACCCATTAACATTTTGTAGTGACGGTTCTGAAAGCCAATCAGATCAAAAGTACTAAGCCACCATGACACCACTTGGGTCCTGGATTATAATTATAGAGGCATGGTTTCCGGCGCCGTAAACATACTTTACGAGAACCATGAGTCATTCGCTGAGTAACCTCCAGACTTGCTTGATACTCTCGGATGTAAGCTGTTTACGCGAGGATTCTCGTGATGAATAGACGTAGTAATATTATCGTAGCCAAGGTAAACGTGTTTATTTTATACTAGGAGCTCATCAACTAGTCGAAGGTTTCGTCCTGACGACAGATGTCCTTGAATATTATATGCTGGCAATACTGGATAAGCTTGTGCCATCAAGGCAATAGTTTAATAACTTGAATAGACTACTTAGGATAATCTCAGGGACTGATGCAGATACCGTCAATTACGCCATTCCCAAAATAACTCCTAGGACAGAAATACTGCATTTGCGGATGATGTAATCGCACTTAGACGTTGATCGTTAATTTAAACTGGAACACAGAATCTAATAAAAATCACTCCACATGCGTGCAATTAAATATTATGGCAACTCAGCGATATTTTTTAACATTCTTGCTTAAAATATACCTATTTTGTTTAATTTTATGATATTTTGAACTTTCTCATAATTAAGTAAGGACATGCCGTTAGCTGAAAATTGAAAAAAAAAATGCAAGCTTATTTGTTTTATATTTATTTTCAACTAGCTGCGCCATGCGATTTCACCTGCATAGTGATGAAAAATGATGATAGTAAAAAGTAGCCTACCTATGTCACTCTCCGAGCCTTGAACTATACCCATGCAAATGATGCAAAAATCAGGTCGATTTGTAGCTCTGTTGCTGCGTGAAAGAGGAACAAACCAACAAACAAACACACTTTCGCATTTATAATTAGTATACCATTAACGTAATGGTCTAACTTGTGTGAAACTAGAGGACAAAATAAAACAAACTGGTATATTTTTCGAGTTTTGCCGAGTGAAGTTGAGTTAAAATTAGACGTTGGAAAGCCCTCAAATACGACATCATTACAGAGAGTTAAGAAACAATGCTTCCAAAAATAGGTGGTACAAAACCTCGATGAATATAGACATTTAAATGTGAAAAGTGATATATTTAAGCCTGACCAGGGGCGGTAAATGGGGTAAAGGGCATTAGATAGGTGTACGTAAACGACCCTGAACTTTTGATTGACGTTGCGTAAATAGCACGGTTCAACTCATTATAGATTCAGACATGGTTACAGAAATAGATGGGTACGAACCGTAGGCAAGGATAATAAAAGAATATTGCGTTAGATGTTTACAGAGTAAATTTGACGTAAAATTAAGCTGGCATATTAAGCTGATGTTGAAGATAACTGAGTTATAGGAAACCAGACGTCAAGAGGGTATCGTGATAACATGAAGCTTTTTCATTTATCATGCTCGTAAAGTTATTGTTTATGCCCGGTGTAAGTGGACTGAAAACGAATTTATATGAGTCTTATATGTGTATAAGTGTGTACTGGTTACTATGTTTGTGCATAAAACATTATTCTTTAAAATTTTCAAAGAGGTTCAGTTTCAAATATCAGTTTTAATTTTAATTAAAGAGTAACTTACTATATCTCTTACAATTTTTCGCTAATAAAGTGAAAAGCATAAGCACGGGTGTATAATACATAAAACCCATTTGCATTTCGACTTAAATATCCACCCGTATTGAAGTCTCATCTAAAATCAGCGAAATATTCGGTCGCTGATGGCTAAAATTATTTATTTTATGCACTCTGCGTACATACAATCTACTATTTATCGCTCTAGTAAAAATAAAGGCTGTTATTGTCTTCGTTATCAATTACATTTAGCTCGCAAAAGCGATGGAAATAAGGGAGTTAACACACAATTCCACATTCACACAGGAATTATGGTTGGGTTGGTTCAAGGCGATTCCATTAGTGTCCATTACAGCATCGTCGTCAATCTTTCACGTTCCTTTCCATATTTCACAACTTGGCCGCGGTAAAGAATCCACAACACGACCGAGCGTAGGTGAGGCCACGCGCAAAAAAACCAAGAAACGAATATAACTCCCGTATCAATTTACTTTCACTGTTTGGGTACTCTGTGCTAAAAACATGTACGAAATTATCAATGATTATTCATGTTTCTCTGTTGTCCATAGTTGAATACTTCAAACAAGTTTTTGTATTCAAGTTTTTACACTGAGTTGTGTCCTCGAAAAATAACCGCCAAGCTCGCGAGTCACGTTGTTAACGAGCCCATTTTCGCCGGTGCTCAACTAAGCTTTCGTGCTTAAATGTATGTAAGCCGGTGTTTGTAGGCGGAAAGACCAAAATAAAATGTTGAGTCTAAGGTTTTATACCTCATTCAGTATTTTCGGTCTTTTAACCGAATGACATTTTTGTTTTTAGTGCACCATCTAGTACATTTTTGTTGATATTGCGAATTTATTACACGCGAGGTATCTTTGGTTTGGTGCCAAGTCGGAGTCGCGCATTGCGGACTGCGGGGCTCACAACCTTGACCGGCAACCGAGCCATAATAAATCTTGAACCGACGATGGCTGCAAAAGTTGATTTGGCTAACAAACACAGTTTTTTTCGCAAGCAAATCGACGCAAGCGTAGTGATTGTACACCTGTAAGTCTTCGTCTCTGCATTAGAATATAATTTTTACTCGTATCATAATTAGCCTTTTAAAAGTCCACTGCTGGACTTTTGGCCTACTCCTGAAAGGGTAATTGGGCCATATCCCCCACGCTGGCCCAGTTGCGGGTTAGTGGATTCACATACGTCATTGAATTTCTTATCCGTACGTATGCAGGTTTTATGTTTTCCATCACCGAAAAGCCAGTGGTATGAAAATCCGTATATAAACTCCAAAGAGCTCATTGGTACGGGCCCAGGGTTTGAACCCGCGACCTCACGCTTTCAAGTCTAGCGGTCTCCCAAATAGGCCACCACGCCTTTTACTCGTATACAATCATTAAAACAGTCATTGTATACAACAAATTTAAGACGACGAATGCAACTGGTGCTGAACATGACGGGTAACAGTTCAATCACCAAACTTCCCTTGGCCTTGGTAGCAGATTATTAAGATTGTTGGTGGCCGTAGTAACACGTACCTACCTACATATTCATTGAGGATAACATTACATCACGCGGTAAACAAGTCATAGTCTGTAACGCTCACGTAGGTACCTCTGCCGCAGCGTTAAAAATAAATATGCATGTAAATAAACATTAAATACACGTTGTCTTGGAAAGTTTCATTTGAAAATCGGAAAATTTGCAAATGTAGCAAGAAATAAGAACAATGGTAAAAAGACGCCAACGCCAACCTTACATCTTCGATCACTAACCAGATGTTGGCTTAGTCTTTTACCGCTAGCGAACACATGACAGTACCATAAACTATTTTAAAACACAGAGACGGTAAATATTTCAAACGTAAATCGCAACTTTATTTTAACAAAATGCTGCTGTCTCGGGTGCTAAACTCAGCTATCAATCAGTATCGACAGGTTAGACAAGCGAGCAGTAAACCAATCTATCTGCCGATCGAGTTACGAGCGACAACATTATACGACCGACTGACAAGATCAAATGCCCTCGAACGCCTCTTTATGGCAATGGTGGCGATTATATTCAATATCACATAATCATCAGAATCTAAGCTTTGCAAAAGTGGAACCACATCTGGGCTCGAAGGACCAAATTATTTCCAAGAATTTCAGAACATCCGAAGCGCAAATGTGTGTCGCATGCGTCATACTCATAAAAAAATTAATCGTACACAAGTAGTACGTTTGAGTAGGTCTCGATAACGGTGAATATACGAACAACGGCTAAGTGCGATTGTTTTATTTACGGCTCTACAGTCCAGCAAATTCTGTTATAAAATTGACTTGAGCCAGTCCAAAGCAAAACAAACGTGTTCTTTATTTTTGATAAGTTTATCTCGTTTTAAGAGCACTTGAAAGACGTCGCAGTTTACTTGGCAATAAAAGCGATAAAGGCAAAGAGATACAACACTATGAACGCATTTAATTAATGGCACCCATTCGGTAAAATGAAACAAGGCGTGGTGTGGGCTAATGACCTCGCTGAAATTGAGTTCATATGGATAGACAATAATAATTGACAGGCTCGTTCATTCGTGTTTAACGAGATGAAAACTGCGAAAAGTTTATATTGGCGTTCCAAGCTGTTTCGGCATGGGTGTGTTCGGGTGGACTGTGCGGTGGGGTAGTTATGTTTCTGGGTGCATGCGGCAACAGAAGTTAGGCGGTACACGTGCCGGGCTGCCTGCTGATCAATACCCCAGTCGAGACGGCGAGAACGGCGACCGGCTGTCGGCGGGTGATATGGCGTGACACCCCTAAACACAGCTGATTCCACCTATCCCATTGGTAGTTCGTTCACCCTCGCCCGGCGTGCTTCCTTGCGCCCTTTTATACTTTCAATCTCTTCAAAACGAGGGATTTCAGAATTCCCTAGAAAAGTTAACAACCTTTGCTACAAAACTTTGTATTACAAATCGCGATGGCTGCGTCGCCAAACATTGCAATATTTATGTAGGTGTATGAAGTATAAATATGTATAACCGGAAAAGTTATGGAACTAAACAAGATTTTTCTTATAAAACGTCAGCAGTGCTGGGTACTCCATCCGACGGCTATACTGTACAGCAGCAACTACAGTATGCTAAATATCTGAAGCAGTTAAAAGCGGAGTTTGAAGAACGATGGTGTAGACGCCCTTCATTCGCTACTGACATTTCCGAGATGGAACGAATCAAGACCCTCGGGACAGGTGCGTTCGGGAGGGTCATCTTACTGAAGCACACAAAAAGTCCTAAAATATATGCGATGAAAGTTCTCGAAAAAGAAAAGATAATTAAGATGAAACAGGTCGAGCACACGCTTTACGAAAAGCGCATTCTTGAAGCTATCCGGTTTCCTTTTACGGTTTCGATGGAATTCAGTTACAAGGACAACAGTTATATTTACTTTGTCATGCCGTTCGTACCAGGCGGTGAAATGTTCACCCATCTAAGGCGAATGGGTAAGTTTGATGAGCCTCTAGCGAAATTTTACGCTAGTCAAGTCATATTGGCCTTGGAATATCTGCATTTCCTTAACCTAGTTTATCGCGATTTGAAGCCAGAAAATATTTTGATTGACAAATCTGGCTATTTGAAAATCACAGATTTTGGATTTTGCAAAGTACTGTTAGGGCGAACGTGGACGTTATGTGGTACTCCAGAATATTTGGCCCCCGAATTGATATTGAGTAAGGGGTATGGGTTCTCAGTAGACTGGTGGTCATTCGGAGTTCTTCTATTTGAAATGAACGCTGGTTATCCTCCGTTCTACGCTAACGAACCTATGAAGACGTATGAGAAAATTGTGGCTGGCAAATACAGGTGTCCACCGAACTTCAGTACAGATTTGAGGGATCTAACTAGAAACGTTCTTCAAGTGGACATCACGAAACGATTTGGTGTGATGAAGGACGGTGTAATGGACTTTAAGAACCACAAATGGTTCAAGGGGTTGGAGTGGGATTCTATTCTTAACTGCCGGGTTCCTCCTCCATTCGTGCCAAAGTACAGGAATCCCGGTGACACCAGCAACTTCGAGCAATATGAAGAACTTGCTATAAATCCTGCGTCTTACTGTCGTTTCGAGTCTCAATTTGCAGATTTTTAAATACAAATACCGTTAAGTTTTCCACGTATTAAACAATATATAAAACTACGAGCCATTTGTTTCAATACAACCTGTGTTACTATTTATATTACAGGAAGATCTTCATCAAACTCCTCGTGTTGATAGTTTTGTTTTGAACGGTTGGATTGGAATCCCCTAGCAATCGCCCTACTTCCTACTAATTTTATACATTAGCTGCGCCCCGCAGATTCACCCGCGAGGACAAGCCCTCAGGAACCGTACGATTTCCCTGGATAAAAGTTATTCTATTCAACTCTCCAATACGATATAGATCTGCAAAAAATCACATCGATGGACAGGGTTCATTTGTTGTTGAGTGAAGGACAAACAAACACACTTTTGCATTTATATTATTTTATTTAATACTTTATTGCACACTTACAAATTAAGTAGATATGTACAATTGGAGGACTTAATGCTAAGCATTTTCTACCAGTCATCCACCAGGTTGGAACAAATGGTAGGTAGGCGTGCATCAAAAACACCTTATAAAAGACAAACAGAAATAAATAGAAATACCAAAGTTTTACAAGATAATATACAAAACAACAAATTACAATAAATATAAATCTAACTTAAATTATTTATAAATACAAAATTATACTATTATATTACTACATAAATTATAATTAATATTAGACATATAAATAAAAATTATAATAAATATACATATATATATATAAGTGAGTGATTTAAGATGATAGATGAGCTTTTAAATAATGTTCACGTAAAATTTGCTTGAAAACCGCTTTTGATGGCGCTTGCCGAATAATTAGAGGGATCTCATTCCACAGTCGCACTGCTACAACTCTGAAAGAGTCACCTACAAACGAAGTGCTGTGACTAGGGGTTTTGAGAAGCAAGGTACTACTAGCTCTAGAGGGATTGATACGAACGTCCGAGAAGTAGGTAAGGGAGTCTTTAAGATAGGAAGGTAATTTAGGATCATTTAAGATGGAATACAGTAAGCCAAGAATCCTGGCGTTTCTCCTTTCGCGAATCTTGAGCCACCTAAGTTTAGACCGATACTCAGAGATATGGTCATACTTACGCAGACAATATACAAAGCGAATACAGGTGTTGAGTAATCGTTCAAGCTTGTTAAGTTGCTCTTCAGTAATATCTAGGTAGCATATGTCAGCGTAATCGATGATTGGCAAGAGAAGGGTGTTTACTAGGGAAATTTTAGTATCGATAGGTAGGAATCTTTTAAAACGAATTATGGAATGGAGGGAGGCGTAAAACTTGCGGGAAACTTCGTTAATTTGAGGATGCCAAGTCAAGTTTGAATCTATTATGATACCTAGGTCTTTAACTGTGGTGGAGAATGGGATGACACAGTTGTTATAACTCAGCGGAGTCAGTGTGGTAAGATTTACACTGTTGAGGCGACGAGAACTACCCACTATGATCGCTTGACATTTCTCCGGGTTAACCTGAATACCATAACGCCTTGACCATGACTGAAGTCGAATAAGGTCATTATTAAGAGAAGAAATAGCTACATCCAAGTCCTGAACACTAGTATGTTGATACAGTTGGAGATCGTCAGCGTAAAAGTGATAACGGCAAGACAATAGAGTCGAAAGCATATTGATAAACGAAGAAAAGAGCAATGGTGACAAAATGCCACCCTGAGGGACCCCTGCAATCAACTCACACCAATCTGACAAGGTCTGATCGGCACGAATCGCCTGCCGACGTCCTTTAAGATATGAACAAAACCAGTCGATTGAGGTACTAGAAAAATTTAAGTGGCGTAGGACTGCCAATAGGAGATCATGGTCAACTGCGTTAAAGGCATTGCTGAAATCAATCAAAACCAGAACAGTAACTTGGCCATTTTCCATGGCTCCCCTCATATCCTCAGTAACTTTTAATAAAGCGGTAGTAGTGCTATGTCCAGATCTGAACCCTGACTGAAGTGGGTTAAACAGTTTCGCCATCGTCAGAAACTCGGTAACTTGTTTGTGAACCACTGACTCAATGACCTTCGAAAGAAATGGAAGAATAGAAATAGGGCGAAATTGGTTGGGTAAAAGAGCGTTGGGGGTTTTGGGAAGAGGAAGTACGTGAGCCTTACGCCATATATCAGGAAATTGTCCGGATGATAAGGAGTAGTTGATTATATGGACAAGGGCAGGGAGAATATGTTTTAGGATGTACATTAACATGACACGGCCAATGTCATCACAACCTGTGGCTTTTGATTTCAGATTGAGAATTGTTTTATGGATAAAATCTTGACTAACGGGAGATAAATCAAAAAGGTCAGAGATCGCGAAGGGTAATTTGTTTATTTCATCAAGGGTATTAAGTTTGTCGGTGGGGTCAAGGGTATTGCAGGAGGTAAAGTGTCTGTTGAGGGTATTCAAATCCAACGGAACCTTGATATCGGGCGACTTGGGCTTGCCGATGCCGATTGATCGGAGAAATTTCCAGATACCGCCCGTAGAGGAAGACTCAATTTGATCGGCTATGTACCGCCGTTTGGCACTTCGGCACAGCTGGTTACATCGGTTTCTTAACCTTTTATATTCGTCCCAGTTAGTATCAGATCTATTGCATTTGAATCTACGGAACGCAAGATTCCTTCTAGCCCTAGCTTTGTGAATCGGATCAGACATCCACGGAGACGCCTTATGCTTGATTTTAACAGCATGTATAGGAGCGTGATGGTCAAAGAGGCTAATGATTTTAGAAGAAAGGCATTCGGTCTTTTCATCAATAGAGTGAAAAGATTCCACCTCCATCCAATTATGATCACCAGCATCCTTATTAAGCTGATCTATGTCCATACGGGCAAAATTCCTTTGAAATAGCACTAAAGGCTTCGACTTAGGAGTACGAACCTTTACCGAGACATAGATAAGGTCATGATGAGAAATCCCAGGGACTTCCATCTGACCATGGGTGGAGAAAAGATTTTCATCGGAAGTAATGATCAGGTCAAGAAGAGTGTCTGTTGTGCGAGAGTGATGGGTTGGAGACAGATGAGTGAGTTTGAGGTTAGAAGATTCAATTACAGACTTTAGTTTTTGGGCGCGATAATCGTTTTTGACTATGCAAGTATTAAGATCACCCATCATTATAATCTTATCATAATCTAATAACAACATTTCCAGGGCGTTCTCAAGGTCGGGAAAGTAGTTTATTTTATCATTATGGCTGTACGCCACGCCAAGAAGAAATTTTGCTCCCAAATTAATTTCGATAAAGAGATATTCCAGCGACCGGCTATATGTAGACGGAGACTGCATAACAATTTTGTATGGAATGTGACTTTTTAAGTAGATTGCTACTCCTCCACCTCCCTTCCCGACACGATCATTGCGAATAAGTATATTATTGGGTAATGGAAACAGGTGGGACGGTAATGTGGGCTTAAGCCAGCTCTCTGAAACAAGTACAGCATGAATATGGTCTGAAGAGAAGGTATCAAGTATGTCACTGTAGTGTGCATTAATGCTTTGAGCATTAATATGACAAATATTAAAGTTTTTAGCAAAAGGAGAGAAGGCATCATTAAGTAGTTTCGCTGGTGACGAGACTTCTTCATCAGCGCTAGCGTACAGTGAGCTATCAGGAGAGGCAGTTACATAGAGTTCATCACTCGAAGACATAATAAAAAATAAAATATAGGTATATAAATAAATATATGATAACTATAATTATTATATTAAATAGATTGAGAAATAAGCTTAAACTAACAAAAACTAAAAATCTTAAATATAATATACTAAAAAAAAAAACTTGTTTTTGTTGCATACCATACTGGCAAAGAAAGATTTTTTTTATTATTATACATCAAAAAAAAGAAAATATTACTTATCTAATTAATAGCAAGAAGAAGAGATTACATCTAAAATAGGAAACGTGATACATTTCCCCGTCGTCGCAGCGATGAATCCAATACAAGAAAAAAAAAAAAAATGCTTATACATATGTTACACATAAATATTATTAATCTTAATTTAGTACATAGTCATCTCTATGAAGCGCGTGAGGAAGCAATAAGAACACTCAAGAGCTAACAATTGCGCTAGCTCAATCGATAGGTAGTCACAGTGGGTAAAGTATAAAAATATTTCGCTCACGCGGCTCACAGATAACGTAAAAGGTTTAGAAATATTATATTGGTCATTGACAAATTCTCAAACACATAAAGCGTCACAGAGTGTAAAGCGTCAAGGACAAAAGAAAATTAATTAGGTAAAATGAGAAAGTAAAAAGAAAAAAAAAAACATTCATGGCATTGGCAAAATACATATGACGTGTTTTGCCAAAAACAAAAAATTAATATGCAGATTTTGACATTGACAGACCGCCTTACTTTCATATAAATCAATGACAATGACTTCTAATGTATACGTCAGTCACATCTCCTAATGAGCTAAAAAAGTAGGTACCTTTATTTACATTTTTAGTAAGACTAAGACGGTCGGGAAAATACTAAGTGAAGTGGGTAAACTACACACGTTGAAAGTTTGATGCACATCGTTGCTCTGCAACATACGGGACAACTACAGAATTGATCACCGACATCCATTTACTTCGCCAACCTTGCCCTGGCCGCAGTCGCGGCAGGCCTATTTCGAGCTTGAGGTCCAGGAGCAGCAGTTGGGATGGTTCCGGGGCTTGCAATAGGCTTTGGCGGCGCAGAAGCTTTGACTATATTCGCTTGAGCAGGGAATTTGGCTATGAAACCATCCAACTCTTGTAAGGACGAAATTTTTCTTCGGTCATTGTTTGGCAGTTTGATGATGACTTGCCCGCCCTGGGTCCAGCAGTGGGCTATGCCAAAGTGTTTACGACCACTGATAAAGATCTCTTGTTTAGATTTAGTGAGAAATTCGCCGAGAACTACGGTACTAGACTTTAACTTTTTCTTGTCCTTCCATATTAAGTTGCGGCTTACTACGTCAGCAAAACGGACTAAAATAGGTCTGTTCCTATTTTCTGATATGCCTCCTAGCCGATGGCATGACAGTAGTGATGCAGCTTGAAAGTCCACCAAGCCCATTTTGGTTTGCACGATATCGTGGATGGCAGCCGAGCAATTTTCACCATTGTTTTCTTGGATGCCCCAAAACAACAATGTATTACAGCGGCTCTGGCTGTCCAAATCATCGACTCTTGAGGTGAGTGAGTCAATGAGTGATCTTAAAAGTGACAAAATAGACCATACAGACTTCTTAAACTCGGTGAAATCCTGTCCAAGCTTTTCAAGGCTAGATGTGCTGAGAGGGCTGGTGGACCCCAACTGCCTCTCAAAATCAGCCATTTTACCAAGCAAAGACTCTTCAATTTGTCTCTGAGTATCCAAAACATCTTTGACACTTGCCATTTTGAGGTTGTAAATTGCAGTTAGAACAGGGGTTATGCCAGCAGGTAGGCAACTTAAAAATCACTGCATATATGAATCCCACTAATAGCACTGATGCCTAAGGCAACTATTTGAAACTTGAATAGCACTTTTTATTCACAAATACTTTAAAATAACCATTTAAATCAAATTATTTATCGAGAGCTATGTAATATTAATGTTGACACTTTTCATGCCTACCCACGAAAAAAAGGATGCGAAAATTATAATTAGGATGCGAAAGTTTGTGTCATATTATAAGTATGTTGCTAGCAACAATTAACCGGATTTGGTGTGGGGTGCTGCCATATAAAATTAAACTTTTATCAATGTCTTTTTTACTTTTACAATATATCTACAGTTTCTGCAGGACTAGCATAGGGCGTGGGCAAATTTTCCACCGGTTTTATACGCGCGTATACGCGACTAAGCTACCTGCTGGAATATAGATGTTTGTCTCTTTCTCGCGGCATAAACGCAAGCTTGCTTAAAAGAAGCAGATCCGCTCGCGACTGACACCCGGGGCAGTGATCTAAACCACATACGCAGGTGAAGCCGCAAGCAGAAGCTAGTTAGTAGTAAAGCACGTGTCATGCGTGGGGCTCCCCTCTCATTGCGTCCGCGCATCGGGACCGTGATGATGATAGAAGGCTGAGGCACGCGACGGGACTTGTCTATTTATAGCCTGTGACGCGACATCAAGGACTAATCTATCAAACAAATTCGAAGAACATTATACCAATTATACTTTAAATATTGGGAGACGTATTCAAGTTCAAAGGTGAACAACAGCAAACCTACAGGCCTCCAACATTTCTTAGGGTTTCTTTCCTTGAATAACATACCATCCATCCATATCACAATAATATTATAAACGCGAAAGTTTGTGTGTATGTTTGTACCCACTTAACTCTGTAATGGCTGAAATTTTGTATGGACATAGCTCATTCCCTGGATTAACATATAGGCTACTTTTTATATCGAAATTAATCATGATTCTTGTAGGATTCCGGTAGGCCTTCTCTCAGAGAGAGAGAGAGAGAGCGGATGTGCGATAACCATAATCCACCATGCTGGCCTAGTGTATGTCGGCGAATGTCATATTTTCAAATTTTTTGGTCGTTTTAGTTTGTCTTTAGTTTAAAATAATAAAAATGGTGTCATATCAAAATTGAATGTTTTATCTAGGAAACCGTAAAGATCCAAACACGATTAAGGACATTTCGCTCAATACAAAAAAAAGAAAGGCTGATTTGAGCTTTTCTGTATTTATTTTTTGGATTCATTCGAATACCTATTTACTATATGATATTACAGACATACTTTTTTAAAAATATTAGAAAAACCTCAAAAATAGAAGCTAAGCGAATCGCACGACTTTGTAATAGCGCCATGGTTTTGCTCCAACTAAATGCGACTATCATCAGCCAGTAAACGTCCGCTGCTGAGCGAAAGCCTCACTCTTACAGGGGTGTTGCCATAATCCCCACGCTTGGCAGGCGGCTTGGGGATCGTAGTATGTTCACGTGCACTTATAGGACGCTGCTGCCCATCCTGCGGTGGTTCTGGTCAGTTTAAATGCGACTATAATACGATATATCAAGCCTATGGTCAGCTGTAGTAACGAGCGTTGCATAAAATCTCGAAAACCTCACATAAAATATTACGAAAATATTACATAATATTTTGGAAAAACCGACATCAAAACACATGTCGCACATGATGTAAGTATACTTGGATACAGTACAGCTAGTCTAGATTCGCAAATGCCAAGCCGGTGGATGTATCTACAGACAGATGTGCCATGTACTCCTACGGTGTTTGTGACCCGAATTTGACTGAATGCTCTGCCAAGATTAGCATGAGAAACGAAGCTTCTTGGATGTTTGCTTTCGTTTATTACATTCCATGTTCATCTAACTCAACGATTACTGAAATATTTGCATATACATATATAATATACTGTAGAATTAAAATAAATAAGTACTATTTACCATGGACTAAACAATATGGACATTTTATTTCTGGACTTCATGTTTATAATGCTTTTCTAACTATATAGGTGTTGAATTGCTGATATACCGTATGTGAAAAAGCAGTATTTTACTGAAATTATCTCAATAAAATAAACTAGCTACGCCTCGCGGTTTACTCCTTATAATATTAGCTAGCTGCCTGTGAAAGTCCCGTCAAAATAGGTCCAGCCGTTTTGGAGTCCATTAGGAACATACATACACACATCGCCTTTTAAGAAGATATGGAAGGGCTTGAAAGTGAATTATGGTGTATGCTGCAGTTGCTTATTATTTTAGTTCACGAGGGGAGGTGATGGACGTGCCCTGCTTGAATAATAAACTGAGTCAGAAACGCTCTCCTTTTAGATGTTAAACGGACTTTAATAGTATAGTCTACATTGTGTGGAAAGTCCAACGTATCGATTACCATACAATGCCAAAGCTTTAGACACGTCATCGAAAAGCTTTCAAAGAAGTAACCAGTATATAGATTTTATGTAGACATTACATACAATACAACAGACATGGACAAGGTAGGCATTAGCAAGCAGCCGATGGCAAGAAAAACTAGCAATACTAGCCACTAAAATAACAGATGACATAGAAATTAATCCGCAAGCCAATCAAAAGCTTCAACATGAAACGCCTCAAAACTAAACTCATAAACCTGAAAGCTTTGTTATCCCACAAGGCGCCAGATTGGTGTTAGCACAAGCGTTTTTATGGTCTGAACGTCATTATGGGGACATTGTGTTGGAACAATGGCCGTTACCTAGTAACTTGACGGCCGAAGGGACGAAGTCAGCCGAGCGGAGAGAAGGAAACGCATTTCCGTATCACGTAAGGGATACGGCGGTCAGGAAATTGCTAAGACTTCGACACTGGATTTACGCAGTAAGGCTTAAACCAAGACAACTTCGAACAATCAGTAGTTTAGCTGTTTCTAAGCAGTTATCACAGGAAATAGCAACGTCATTTAATAATGATTAGAAACTGTACTGGTGAGTGTAACTCTGCTATTGTCAGTGTTTCGTTTAAAATTGAATCTGTTGAAGATAAAGGTATCTTCTGCAGCCGCGCCACATCTAACCGCAGCTGCGGCATTGCAGAAGCTAACGCTGGTTTCACAGTTTCAGAGACCCGTGCGGGTCGCCCGTACGGGCTCCCAGGCGGAGACACGTGAGGCGTTTCATCACAGCGTCGCGGATTGTTCTGTACGGGACTTGCCTCCGCGTAGATCCCGTCTCCCGTAGTACGTGTGAACCGTACAGTCTCCCGCACAGCTGTGAAACGAGCCATAACGCGTAGACACGGAGAGGGATCTGATTCTGATTACAAACCCAGACGTTCAGATAGCTTTAACCGAATTTAATGCAGTAAGGAAATCATTACAGTTTAATGCCATATGCATCATTAAACTATTTATTTGACATAATAAATAAAAACCGCAAGTGGACCGGAGTTCTGTTAGAAATATTTCGTTTACAAAACTTTTTTGAGTTCTGTAGATGTGTGAGAATTAAACGATAAGGCTGAGCTGGCAGATTACTATAGGTAAGTAGTAAGTTCCCATACAATAGGTTAAACATAAGGTTTGACAATAAGAATTCTTCATAAACGATTCCAATAGGAACGTACGCGAAACCAATCAATTGCTTTGCTTCTAATAAGTATCTAACACTACAAAAGGAATTGAGAAAAATAAACACCCATGACGTCAAGACAGTTCTACCTAATACAGCCTGGTTGAAAATAGATGCAAATTCTTCAGTCCAAAATTTTACAGCTTTAATTGTGAAGTATTAGAGCAATTAGAGCTCATAAACCAGTACTAGATGTTACACAATTTATCGCGAGCGTAAAATCCGATGACGCAAAGGCAAGGGCTTCGAAAGCCCTACAAGCCATCGCTATTGATGGAGAAAGCTGCGATCCATTAGGGGTGTCAGCGAATGATAAAGTAATCCTGTTATTACTATCTATCCTGGAGTGAAGCCGTTATGAGACGTGGTTTATTGAACGGAAAGTGTTATGAAACATATATTTTAAGTCGGGATTTGGATAGGATGTAGAGATCGTGTTTTTTTATTCGACGATGTTTCAGTTGATTACTTAGTTTAATTTTATTACTTAACTCTGTCCAAGTATTTATTTTCTCTGACAACTACAATAACATCGTAAAAAGCTGCATAAAAACACGAATTCTGATCACTTTCGTAACGTAAGACTGGAGCAGATACCCGACATACTTCATTGAAATATTAAAAGAAAATGCTTTTATTGCAGCTGTCAGAGCAAATAGACGCATGGGAATAGTGCGACTATCCGTTTCAAATTTCTGCATGCAATATTGTTTCTGTCATCGTTGCACTTTAGCATGTCCAAGAAATTCATCAGGTATCTTGGATCTCGAATTCTTACTCCTGCGCAACCTAGCATATTCTTATAGAAATATAATATCAAAAGATGACCCTAGTAGAAATGCTAATACCACAAACTAACTTTGGCCAGCGGCTTCGACCGCGTTGTGAACAAAACATAGCCTATATCGCTCAGGGATAGTGTAACTTTTTATAAATTTAAGAATTTTCAGTATCGGTTTAGTAGTTCTTTAGATTACCTCCTACAAACATACAAAGTCAGAAACTTTTCTCTTTAGAATACTTGTAGAATTGAAATGTGCAGAAAAGTTATTTCTATCCACTGGACAGCCCTAAGTAATATAGCTAGTGTTAAGTATCCACAAGAGTTAGCGCTTACAGGAATATGGGTCACTAACGTTGCAGCGCCGCCCGATGGAGTCGATATACGATGAACTGCCAGTGGATACGGAGGTCAAAATGAGAACCTGGATGTAACAGGGTTAGTAACATTGTCCAAAAATTTTAAAATACGATAGTAAAATCACCGAGTGCGTGTTTTAAAAATACTATAGGCGTTATATTTAGATTAACGATATTATCTTGTTATTTTTAACCCCCAGACGCAATAAGGGGGGGTATTATAAGTTTAACGTGTGTATCTGTCTGTGATTAAGAAAAAAATATGTCCATTTGATAATCTCGTTTGCAGTTGTGTCGTTATTAAAGTGTGTGTTTGTAGAACTAGTAAGAATATGCAATGCGTGCAATACATGTTTTTTTTTCGGTACTAGGTCGAGTTTATGGCAAATCCAAACTATATTACGAACAAAGGCCTGTGACATCACAGCTCCCAAATTTGACCCGAATTTGATTGAGTTATTTTTTTGTTTGAAAGTTGATCGAGAGTTCTTAGCTATGATTCAAGAAAATTTGTTCAGCGGTTTGATGTTTTTTTTTTTTCAATGTATATTTTTATTTTTACTTATTTTTAACTTCTCCTGGCTTCTCTGTCTCTGGAAATCAAGTGTGCCTGTACAATGTTCCCATGTATAAAACGGCCACGAAATGTGATGAACTTCAATCAAACACGTCTCAGGACCTCAAATGGCATAGTCAGAGAAGTGACGGCAGAATCTAAACAATCAAACGTTTTCAAAGGGCTTGCAGGAATCCACGTAAAAACGTGTCAGTGTAATTCAACTACCGATCTGATAGCTCGTAAAGGCCGGCTTGAGAGCCGAAGGGAAATGAGGTTGAGTACATCGGCTGTTAACTTGTGATCTGAAGCTTTGATGATGGAAATAGAACTACTGATACTTGATTGATAGTCGATTTATGAGGACCAGAACTTGAACGCACTTGAAGAATAAGTAACGGTGATTGTAATAATAAAAGATATATTTAATGATACGTCGCGTGTATTTGGATAAAGATGCTTGTTTTTCAACCGACTTCAAAAAGGGGTTCTTACTTAATTCGATTTTTTAAGTATAGGTATGTCACGCGACGTCTTAGCCGATTGTAAACCGATATTAATGATTGTTTTTTTCAAAAGGTTATATCTCAAGTGTTGTTTCATTTAATTTGAAGAAAATTTCAACCTCTGAGAGTGGAAACTTAGGGGCTGAATCACGTTTATTATAATTTTCGTTAGGCCGTTTTTTTTTGTAAAAACTTTTGATTGACCACTGATAATATTGTAAAGTATGACTGGCATGAAATATTACTTTTTACTACTAATTGGACATTTTTATTACTTTCTTTGTCATTGGTTGTTTTTAACATATAATTTGCGTTTTAATTTTTGTATTTTTTTATTCATGTTTAGTTTGCTGCTTTATATTATAATTCATGTGTTATTGTGACGTGCCTAGTGTAATATATAAGTAGTAATAAGGGCAATAGAATATATCTATTCAATTCTGTTGTTATTTAGTCTTAACTACTCCGGACAAGCCCAAACACAAATCCCATAATTTATCGACTGTACACAGCTTTCCAATTTCATTACACGTAATTAGGCCTAGCCTAGGTTAACCAATTAGCCAGCCTTATACTAATTGAATAGACATGCCGTTAGCGAGGCAGTGACGTGAAACACTAGATTTATGCCAACATTTTGTTATGGCCCTAATTAATTAGGATGGCTGTTAAGAATTTAACGTTTACGATTTTAACATGAGTATGGCAATTGTGGTAGCGTGCAAATATGAATTAACTTACTATAATAACGCCAAATCACGAAAGATAGTGCCTATAGATATTAAAATAACCTAGAAGCTTTTTAGGGTCCTTCTTCGGCTAACCCTTACTAGACGGTCCTATGTATCTCTGTATAAAGGTAAGAAAGGTCTAGTCTAGTTAAAAAAACGTCCGAACCAAAACTCGGCGCATGCTACGAATTGCGCCGACTTTTTGGTTAGTTAAAAGGTAACCGCGATATAACGCGCGCTATGCTAGAGCTACGATGACATAGCGGACAACTAACGTTGAACACTATGCAAGCGACATAATCTAAATTGGAGTAAATGTACAATGTATGTACAATGATGCTCGGACGTTTTTTGACCGTTTTCACTGACAGATTGTGACTCTATAGGAATTTTATCTCGATGGCCTATCAGAATGCTTTATGAATGGTGTCACTGATATTGATGTCCAGATTTTTTGACACTTGGTCCAGCCATCGGCATCGTTGGAAATAAACACAAATTACAGGGTTCAGTCTTTGGAAATAAGCCATTAGACTAACAATAATTATTATAGCAATCATACGTTTAGCCTTGGTATTCATCAGTGTGTGGTAGATGCGTTGTTGATGCCTCATTCTCAAGCAAATATGAAATCGCTATCAAAGATCCAGAGCGTCGAACAGACACCCTTGTGCTGTTATTAATCGAGCGTTAAACTCTGCAGATCTCGACTCGATTTCAATAGCTGCTCGATTTAGAGGGGTTAATTTAATTCATAATCGAATCAATGCACTTCCCACGATATCCGCTTGCAAGCGTAGGTTGATATACTTACTGTATTTATCGTTTTTGCGATAGAAACCCGTATTTTGACATTAATAGGAACGTTTGATTTTTCTTAGCTTGTTTATGAGAGAAAGTTTTGTATTGTTCTCGTTTCGAGCAAAAAATTGTCATATGAAATGGAAATGGTGCGCACAAGAAGTGTCATCATTATCAGCCGATCATGTTCCCACTGGGACACAGACCTCCTCTCAGAGAGATAGATGATGGGCCCTAATCCTCCATGCAGGCCAGTGCATGTTGGTGAATGTCAGATGTCTTTGAACTTTGAAGTTCTTGGACATATCGGTTTCCTTACGATGTTTTCCTTCACCTGTTTTGAGCGATGACATCAAAACTGCACATAATTTATTTAGTACTAAAATAAGTCATTGATGCAGAACCGAGGATCGAACCGGGTGCCGTAGACGACAACACCTAATGTAGTCCAGAACATCGACCAAAATAAAATGAATGGACGGGCCCAGAAGAAGCAAATTTTTTAAGCTCCTACAAAATGAGCTCACTTCGATTTAGTCGGTCCCTAGCCGTAGGAAGTGCGACACATCACTTTTGTTGCATGATAACGAAACATCTGACAACAATTATGTCTTCGTGTGCTTTCCCGAAGTGTAATAACACAACAAAGAACCGCTATCAATTTTTTATAGCTAACGTACTGTACATGGTTATAATTACCTAGGTGTTGAAGTATATGTCCGACGGTTTGACTCATTTTTACTGAGCAAGTTCAATGGTTATGGCCCGACCATCCTTTTTATCTTGGTTGAAGGTCTCAGAACACTTACGTTGATCAACTTGATTTGTTTGTTTGCCATTAAAGAAATGTCTTGTGTCAAAACATACCTAATGGTGTAGTTACATTATCTTCACAAATTTAGAGTAGTCCGAAATATTTAACGTTTCCAGAAACCACTTTAGCCGAAACGGGTTGCACGTTTTAAATAAAATATGCGCGCTCCAGCAAGCAAAACACATTTTCGACAGAATCTCTAACGAAAGCGCCGACCGCAGAGGCTCCACGCCTATAAGCCTACACCTATGTAAATTTAAAGGGACACGGCCCAGACAGCCTCGGAGGAAGCTCTTTACTGCATACTAATGTACCGACTCTATACGCCCAAGAGTTCCACACCAAAAACGTTGTATCGAATACATTATGAGCCGTGCTTCGTACGTCCGCTATCTCGCTCGCGCAATTCAATATTTTTTTTCAATATTGATATGAAATAATAGTAATAATTGTCTGTCTGTATGTTTGTTCGCTTTTCGCGACTAAACAGCTAGGCTGATCTTAACGAAATTTGGCAGGATGATAGTGTATATTATAAGGGCGGTTTTCCCTCTAGAAAATGCGGAAAACTGTAAAATCACGGGTAACACCGCGGGATTCAGCTAGTATTATATAACTTTGTGTACATGTAAATAGAGTGATTTAGCAAATAATGTAATCGTGTAATAGTGTATGAAAACTCATTTGAATTAAAATGAAACTTTTACTGAACATTTGTGATGTTATTTTGTTTACAGCTTAGAAGTACATTTTAAAAAAATGGCTTGCGTTTGACTGCCATCTCTCACGATGATGCGGTCTACGATGCCGATGGAGCATGCTTGCCTAGAAGAAATCGATTCACACGCCATTTGACGACACCCAGATTGTAACTCTCGGGAAACACACATTTAGGCAGCGCATTCCACCGACTAGCAGTTCGCACAATAAAAGTGGAAATAAAGCGCTTCGTACGGGTTTTCGGAATATCAACCATGAAGCGGTGTCACCTTTTTGTGCCCACTGGCAGTCCGATAGAAAAATGGACAGGAGGAAATTAAATCATACAGATCAAATGCAACTATCCGAAAAGTATCCGATAAAAAAGATTAATCTTTAAAAATGATAAAAAGCGCGAGGGAGATAGAAGATGCGCAAAACGGTTCCAACAACTGGGGTCTTTCGGCTAACTTTAAACGCGGACGAAACAGCGTAGTGCGGACAATCATGTGAACGTGAACCTTAACGCGTGGAGATACGGTTTGCGGTCGCACATGTTTTCGCAATCACCTAAACAGGTAGCCGCAAGGCACCTGATCGGTATTCTTGGCGACAATCGACGCGACGAATAGGCATGACCATGCGTCGTAAAATGTAAAGTTCGCTAAACAATTGTGTGCGAAATGCGAATAAACGGACGCACGCATGAATATTCCATCATCATTCCGAAGCCGAGTGACCCTCGGGTAATTTTACGTCAATTGCTTACGGCTTCATCACAACGAACGGGGCGATCAGGTGGAAAATTAAAAGGGCTATTTTATTATAACATCCCTATGATCCCTATAAAAAGATTAGAGGTCGTTCTATAAAACTCCGACGGTAAGGTCTGCTCACGGAGTGTCGACATACCTACCACATCTAATTTGTCAGCATCTTTATTTGATTCCGAGTTTGTTAGTAATATGGGGCTCGATTTTTAAGTCGCTGGTATATTTCGCACGAAAGTAGCATGCGAAATTACTGACTTTCGATCGAAATCCCAAACAAATTATTTGACTTTGCTTCTATCAATAGAAAATCTTTCATTTCGCGTGATAACACAAGCGATTGAAAAATCGAGCTCCTGAATATTTTAATCTCAACGATCGATTTTTGAAATACATTGGCGTCGATTCTGTCATACCACGCACTAAACTAAACCAATCTGACAGAACTAAAATTATCTGCCTCTCTTCTCATTTTAATATGTGAGAGAAGGATGGAAATAATTTTAGAGCTGTCAAGTTTAGTTTAGAGCACATCAGAGTCGATGCCATTAAATACTGCTACTGCCAACCACAGAAAAGAGAAGTAAACAAAACAAAAATCTTTTCTGTGCTAAACAACATAATCATTTATGGAAAAACGTGAAAATGTCAGCAGAGGCGTAGCCGAGGCCAGCGTACGTGAGTCAATAAATAGAGTATGTACCGCTTTTCATTAAATCATTGCCTAGAAACCGAAGTTCGAAAAACCTTTTCAAGATATTTCCACATAGACAGATATTTTTAGTTTATATATTAGTTTGCAACCAACCTTAAAATATTTTTCTCGAAGATGGTATCTATACTAATATTATAAAGAGGAAAGATTTGATTGTTTGTTTGTTTGCATTGAATAGGCTCCGAAACTACTGAACCGATTTGAAAAATTATTTCACTGTTGGGAAGCTACACTATCCCCGGGTGACATAGGCTATAATCTATACCAGTGCGAAGCTGGGGCGGATCGCTAGTAATATAATATTATAAAGAGGAAAGATTTGATTGTTTGTTTGTTTGCATTGAATAGGCTTCGAAACTACTGAACTGATTTGAAAAATTCTTTCACTGTTGGGAAGCTACACTATACCCGGGTGACATAGGCTATATTATTATTATTTTTTAAATAGGGATCCTTACTAAAACTCCAATAATGTAACCCAAGGTGTAAAAAAAAATAAGACTTACACCCACCCGTGCGAAGCGTTGCTAGTGTTTGATAAAAATAATTGAAGGGCTCATTGGTTGCAAACTCTGGTTGCACTTTGAAGATGGGTTGCTTGGAGTTGGAGCGTTTACAAACTCTCCTATCTTTGCTTACGTGAGTAGAGCCAACGTAGCGGTTAAAGTGAAAAGTGATAACGATGCAAACGCTGCGCTCGCGTCTGTTTACTTTTTTCTGCCCACACATCCGCCCACTCGAACCTGTCTGTTACCTGAGTTGTGGCTATCAACAATCGTATCTATGGACCGAAAAAAGGGCTTGTTGAGTAGAGTTACTGTTTAGTTAGTGGTTAGTGGCATTCGTTTTGGTTCAGAGACTTTTCGAAATATTTATTAAGTACTGTCGCAATAAAAAATAAATACATTGGTATTGTTTTATTTTTAATCTTTATCTATAAATAAAACGCCAAATAAATATTGCTGGAGATCCGCAGCGTCTTTCAGCTCATAACTCTTCCCAGCTTGAGCCTAATGCGTCTCATGTATAAAATCCTTTCAATCATACTAATATTGTAAATGCGAAAAGTTTGTTGGTTTGTTTGTTCCTCTTTCACGCAGCAACAGAGCAACGGATCGACCTGATTTTTGGCATGGGTATAGTTCAATGGCTGGAGAGTGACATAGGCTTGCTTTTCATCATCATCGCCATCATTTTTTCATCACTACGCGAGTGAAACCGCGGGGCGCAGCTGGTACTCTATAAACACAGACTCTGGTGGCTCGTAGCCGGTATAAAGTTTATATGGAAGTATAGACGACAGGTGCGCAGCCGTGCTCGGCCAACCGTCCCGGATACAGGGGGAAACGATAACACCACGCCACAGCACAGTTCACTGCCTGCAAATATTATACAAACATACATGGGAGCTGGCTGGGTGTATAGAAAATATAAAGTTTTAAGCTGCGCACCGCTGTACATTCCAGTTTATCTCACATATTCCACTATAAAAAGGACAAACAATATGAGTACGAGAAAAAAATGTATGCCACAGGTGGAAACAAGCATACGGGCTGCCTGATGGTAAGCAGTCACCGTCGCCTATGGATACTTGTAACACCAGCGAAGTCACAAATACGTTGGCGACCCTTTAGAACTCGATTAAATCGACTCAACTAAAGTGCGGACGTTGAAAGAATGCGTCTGCTATAACACTGTAAAAAGAAGAATGAAAACGCTTCCCTCCCTCTTCCCTCTTTTTGTGTCGCGGGCTAAAAACAAAATGTGTGTAAACCACGTCAGTTTCCATAACAGAATTCGTTTTTAGACCGTAGTGCTAATGTATTTTTTAAGTGAATAAATCGCGTGTTTTAATACAAAAAAGAAAAGTCTAGCTTCACATTTCATGTCTTAGCTCGTGCGTGTTTGAACTATAGTCGGATATGTTGTGACCTAGAAAAGAGTTTCAAATGAGACACGTCAATATATCACGCGAAAGAAAAAACTTAATCCCTAGATATATAGATAAGAGTTTAGATAGTTGCTACTTTCTTTTGCGCACACGCACGCTTTCGAGATTTGAAACGGTTTCAAACGCGATAAGTCGTCTGACAAATTGAGTGGACAAATCGATTACGATTTCGCGGATTCAATTTATAATGTGGATTTTGCTACACGTCCTATTCTTAACGTTTCACTAACATGAAATTTGTTTCTCAAGTAATTTTCATAGTAAAAGAGATATTACTTGTTGCGAGACGTTTTGATAAACTAGATTTGATATAATGCTCCAAGTTTCTGTCGGGTTAACATTGAGGGTAGTACAAAAAAACAAAATACTTTTAAGGTTCCGTACCCAAGGTGCCAACGGAGCCCCATTAGTAGATAAGACTACGCCGCGGCCGTCTGTCCATACGTCCGCAGTATATTTTGGACTGTAATAGACACCCGGTTGATATTCTAGCAAACAATGCATGAAGCATGATTTTTTCAATATTTTTGTTTATGCGGTTTCGTAAAAGCTGTTTACAAAGTCTTCACAATCATCCTCATCATTATCAGCCTATGATGTTCCCACTGGTTCATCAGGAACTCAGGCCTTCTCTCATAGAGAGAGGATAGGCCTAATTCACCGTGCTGGGCCAGCAGTGCATGTTGGTGAATTTCAGATGTCTTTGAACTTTGAAGTTCTTGGACATGTATCAGATTGTACAAAACAGTAAGAACACAGTTTTTACAAAACTCTCGTGTCAAACTTGGTATGATTATAGTGTAAACCTAAACTCTATATTTAAATAATAAAAACCAGCCAAGTGTGAATTGGGCTCGCGCTAAGGATCTCAAACTGAATGAAAGTTTTTTTTATTTTATTTACACAATACATTGTGTTGTGTGGTGGTACGGAACGAAACCCTCGGTACGCGAGTCCGACCCGCACGTGGCCAGTTTTTTTGCCAGTATTGAGATTTCGTGAAGCACAAATTAACAGAACTTGCTCTCAATGTTTCTAAAGCACTAAGTTTTTTTGAACTTTTGTAATGGCTTTATCAAATAATCTAACAGCGAGTTGTTTAATTGCATAATAGCTTTGCGAGGGGAATCGTTTATGATAATTAGAATTGTAACAACTTTACTATTGTGTTGAGATTCACACGAAACCGAAACAATCACAACATAGATATAGAGAGTGCAGTGTTGGTTATTTTAATTAGATACCTATCGACTAGTTACTTAGTGATAGATATTTGATTGCCTGTAAAGTAGAGACATATCTAGGTTTTTTAAATATATAAATAGAGCGGCAAACGAGCATGCGGTCCGTCTGACGGTAAGCTGAAACCGCCGCCTATGGACAAGACCCACTTTCTGTTAGCGTTAATGCCTAAGGAAAGATGAAATTGTATGAAAAAAAAATCTCTCGCCATTTATCCTCTACTAGCGGTCCGCCCCAGCTTCGCACGGGTATAGATTATAGCCTATGTCACCCGGTCTTCCCAACAGTGAAAGAATTTTTCAAATCGGTTAAGTAGTTTCGGAGCCTATTCAATACAAACAAACAAACAATCAAATCTTTCCTTTTTATAATATTAGTACAGACAAGTCAAACTGTGGATAGTACGTTAAGTATTTACCTAGCGCTACTGATCACCGCGAGAAAACCATGACATTTTACATCAAAGTTACGAAAGTTAACGGAAAATCTATTTCCACATTAGCTCCACGCTTTCTAACACCCACACAATGTCGAAAACTATGTTCATGGTCAGGCTGTTGTGATGCGATATTCATTATTTACTAATTAATCTTGCAGTCATTAATCCAAAAAGTAACTGTGGAAAGGGTAACATTTCCAGTGAAATTACAGAGCATAACGACAGAAGAATTTGTTCACTTGGGTCAGATTCCGCTTTCCTCAGAATATAATTAATGTGAAAATTTAAATTTTTGGACAGAAACAGCTTTGGGTATTATTACAATATTTATTAGATGTAACACTTCACAATCAATAAGCTTAAACCAACAATTGTAATGTGTTAATTTTCGTAAAGGTAGCATTCCGATCTTGGAGACTGCGACTAGCGGTCGTGTCGCGCGACCCATTGCTCAGTATGAATGTATTAAGGAGTGATAAACAATGCATGCGAGCGCGTCGCGCGACCAGGGCCCCGATTCTACTAAGAAATTATCTTTAAATTGTAATTGTTGCGATTTTAATTGTTATATAACTGCCTCAAAATTGAAAGTTTTAGATATTTTTTTATACTAGAAAAATACAACCACCTAATATTATAACTTAGTATAAAAAATTATTAAAAACTGTCAATTTTGAAGCAGTTATTTAACAATTAAAATCGCAACAATTACAATTTATATATTAATTAAAAAATTTATACTAGAAAAATACTACCTAATATTATAACTTAGTACAAATAAAAAACGGACAATTTTGAGGCAATTATTTAATAATTAAAATTAAAACAATTACAATTCAAAAACAATTGTTTAGTAGAATCGGGGCCCTGTTCACTTGCATTGTTTAACACTATATAAATTCATAATGAGCCGTTGCCAGTTGCCAGTCATTCCGGTCGCGGTCGTCGCCGCCAGTCGCCAAGATCGAAATGCTACCTTAACTGTTGCAAACTGTAATTGTTATTTTTCCCGTTTAAAGAATTCCGTTTTCGTCTGTAAAATTAAGTTAATATTTATTCTAACGAAAGCGGTATCTGAACTATAGGAACGAATACGTTTACATAGTTATAAATAAAATAAATAATAAATATTTAGATTTTTGCACACACGGTCATCTGAGAATATGGAAGATAATATTAGTGTAGATATAGAACAAACACAAATTTTTATCACATGAATGTTTGTCCTATATGGGAATCGACCCACGCTCCCAAGCGCAGAAGGCAGGTTCACTACCAAACTACGGCCAGGGGTCTCCAAACTACGGCCCACGGGCCAAATCCGGCCCGCCACTGCCATCAATCCGGCCCGTGACAGCTTAAGACTAGTAAGACAAGTCCATGTTATGGCCCTTGCAACATACCGAAAAAAATATTATGGCCCCAAGGCTTCAAAGTTTGGAGACCCCTGAACTAGACCAACGGGCTATCAAGATACAAGTTCAGATACAAGCTTTCATGTTCACCACGTAAAGTATTCAAAGTTCAAAATTCTGTGTGGCATTGCCACTGTTACAAGCAGGAGTGGCGTAGCAGTGAAGTGGTGCTTTTATGATGGGATAGTTATCTCCATGTGAAGTATACAACATATACTTAGTATGTTTATGGTACGAAAGTGACTGATTTCATTGCAAAAATACTCATAGAACTGCACTCAGTGCTGTTTTTTTTAGTTCTAACAGCTGCAAGTTATAAAAGGCTGAATAAAAACATTTTCTTTTAGTAGGTATTTCACTTGCTAAACAGTAAGAAATAATAAAAAATATTTGGGACATTTTTGCACACACGGTCATCTAACCCAAACTGAGATTGATATACAACATATTTTTAAATACATACTTATTAGATATTAACACTCGGATACAGAACAAACAAATGTTCATCATGTGAATGTTTGCCTTAGGTGGAAATCGAAACCACGCCCCCAAGCGCAGAAAGCAGGGTAACTAACAACTAGGGCAGTCAAAGTTTTACGATACATGTTTCTTAAATTATATTAAACTTATTTATATCGGCAAGTATTTATAACCAAAATATTAATGATAATTGGTACTGTTTGCCATAAGAGTGCAAATTAATGCAACACAACTCGAGTTGACAACATATCAACTCTTAACCCTCTGAATCCAGCATCTGGATTGTCCCAGATGACCTGGTTTCTCACAAAATGTTTCGAAATTAACTGGGCTGAACTACATTTATTCAGCACCACATGTTCAAATAGGTATGTACCCACAAAAGTGGTATAGCCTCATTAGAAATACCTTATTTGGCCTGAACAATAGAACAAAACTGACAAAAATTTCCAAGCTGACTATTTTAGATATCTCTACAGAGTATAAATTAAAGTCGCTTTCTCCGTCTGTCTGTCTGTATGTTTGTATGGCGGCTAACTCCTCCTAAACCACGCAACGGATTTTGGTGCGGTTTTCACCATCAGTTAGATAAATTTTCACGGAAGGTTTATACCTATATATATATAGCTAGCGACCCGCCCCGGCTTCGCACGTAAGTTACACCCGGGCGGGCGGGTCGCTAGTACTTAATAACTATAGCTATATAACCAAAATTTTATGAGGTCAGAATAACACTAAACATGTACATAACTAATTCTTGTCTGTCTCTCTTTTCGTTGTCATGATTCCACTTGTATTGTGCGCACCGCTAGACTGTGCAATGCACTACCTGAATGGGTGTTCCCGATTGTTACAATCTGGGTGTCCTCAAGTAGCGAGTGAAGTAGCGATTAATAAAAAAGTGATTTCTCAGAAGTATAAGTTTAACAATCAGTTGTTAACTTGTTACCTTATAATGTTAGGTCTGTAACAGAATACTGGTAAGTAAATAATATGACTACCCGCAATGGAGCTGCCTACTTGTGGTTAGATATAAATCCTATTAATAGTTCAAGAACATTCATACGGAAAATGGACATGGACAAGTTTGAGACATTTTTACTAATAGATATTGCTATGAATAATTGTCTGTAGAATAACAACTATAAGAAGCCCATAAAAAATTTGAAAAAAGCTTATATTTATAACTTTTAACAGATTTTGATCAAACCTCAGATCAGAGAAACAAGAGAGATTGGTACAATGATCATTAAATTTTTCACTACCACTGGACCGCTTAATGCAAAAACCTGTAACTTTGGAATGACTACTAATTTTTCATGCACACTAAGACACTGTAAATTCTTATCACTTGTTCTAGGTTATTGAAGTTAGCATAGTTACTATACTACAGCATTAAAAGAAAATATTTCCATTCAGCTTTGTACAGTAGTATAGAAGCAGTCGCGGTAAACAAAAAAAATACATTTTAGTACTTACTAATTCGGAATTGATGTAATTTTTTGGCCAAGTCCATGTAGAAGTGTTATTAATATTTACTAAACATTTGTAAATCTCTGTTAACGCAACTAGGTACACGATAATAAATAATATTCTATTCAAGGACCGAGTATAATTTAATTTGATTAGCCAATAAATTAAATACCTATGCATGAAACTTCACACTAATACCTACTATGAAAACGAAAGTAATCCATTTATCATGTTTTGTGACTAAATGGCAAGACCAATCTAGATGAAGCTTGCCAAAAAGTTAATGTGCTTCACAAGGACAGAAATGGGATACTCACCTTCATAAGGATGGGAATCTTCTTCTCTTGGGGTAGCCCCACATGGATAACCGAAAAGTCACAAACCGCAGCCTATTATTACTCTATTCTGCATAACTTCGTGATAAAGTTGTAAAGTGAACGACCTAGCATGTAAAATAGCAAACTGGTTTGTTGGTTCCAAATTACCCCAACTTGGTAGGTAGTTGTAATGTAGATATTTCATAGTAGGTTAGAATATTTAAATACATATGTATTGTTTTATATAGGTATGTATGTTTTATATTCACAACTAATTGAACTTACTAAATAGCACAAAACTTAGAAAATTTTAAGACCAGCAGAACTCATTTGAAAGTTTTGGTTTGATTATTATCATAAAAACTGTCCTCTAAAGGTAGAATGAAGATACGTCACGCTTTTAGTTCCTGGAAATAAATGCGGCTATCAATGCGTTATCCTGTCCTGTACTGTACCGGCAGGTTATCGCAACCAACGGATCGATTTGATGACAAATAAATAACCAAGCCAAGGCAACATGACCGGCATCCATTCCACATTTAAAAATAACACCACAAAGTACTGTCGAACATAGCGGCTACATTTAACAGCACAAGGAGCTCTTAAATGTAATAGTAAACGTAAAATGCACAGAAATGCAGCAATATTTATTTATAAATCGCAACTTACCAGCTAAAACTGTATCGCTCAAGTCGAATTTTACCGGCTTTGGAAACTCCCGCAACTTGCGTCCACTTAATTTTAATTCACCACTCAAATAAGCATCTTCAAGAATTCTTTCTAATGATTTTGTTAACTGACTGTGAATATTACTGTGCCCGTTCATATTTACACTCACGCACGGGCCTAACACGGCCATATTCTTTTTGAACTGAAGAAAAAGCAGTTTTTTGAGTTTTTTCTTTGACAGTTCGTTTCGATAGAAATTAAAATCAATGACACCAACCTCAGCAACAACTTGATAACAGCTAACTTCGTCGGGTAACTTATCTATGGTTTAAAGCATATCAGTCACGAACGAGCAAACTGACTGCTTGACTGCATCGATTAGTTACATAACAATCCAGTTCAACGTAAATCCGTACAGTGTAAGAAGTCAACTATTGTCAATTTCACAGTAAATAATATTACATATGTCCCAGACACTCTATTGAACGCATCGATTATGGTGGGTAGTAAGACAAGTGTGGATGTTACAACTTTAAACTACTATCAATAATAATCAATAATTCCGTAACTTGGCAATGCCTAAACATCAGATGTTTATAGCATAATTTAAAAAAGGGGCTGTTTGTATAGTCGGTATAGGGACGATAATTTTACGTGAATACGCTTAGGCCGATCGTGCCTCTCTATCGCTTGTTCCGCGCTCTCGCTTGCACGCGTGGCTCAGCAGAATGTGACCGTAACAAATGTTCGTGCGTGCAGCCGGCGTTCATCGATTTATAAGACGTTATCACGTCAAAAAAGATAATGTTAACGGTAATCAATTCGACGGTGTTGTCTCGGTATCTTTGTCTATGCCTATGATTAAGCAAAGGCAGTTGCAGTGTTGCTATATACGACTTCCTCATGCATTAAAAAACCTACATGCTTGTTAACAGCCGCTTGTCAGTCTCCGTGCCTCTTAATTCTTGGTGTTATAGAAGTACTTCATGCTGCAAAGGTACCAACATTGCCGCATCTAATTATTGACATTGAGATAATATATAGCGCTGTCATTTATCAGGAGTTCTGTCAATGTCATATCATCTGTTCAGTTGAGTTGAGAAGTTGAATTAAGAGGCCATTAAATAAGAGTTGAAGTTGAAGTTGAGAAGTTGAATATTGAAATGATCTTTTCTATTATAACCTAAAATTTAATTAGCAGGATTTCAATTATTCAGTATTTTTATGAGATAATTACTAAAATTATCATTAAAAATGACCATATCAAATTTATCACGTGTGGCTAATATATTTAGAAATACTAGCAAGTCAAATGTATCCCAGATCGAGGTAAGATCGTTTTTCCTTTAGTCGAAAAGTATCTCATGGCTTCACAGAGTTCACAGCTTCCCTACCCTCAAAGATTTACATAATCTGTGAGTACATACTCTTTATTAGTATTAAGACTACGTTTTAAAGGCTACCCTCAAGCATACAGTACATTAGCATATTATTGCTAGAGATAATTATGCACCTCCTGTTTTCTGATTCCTTCTTTTAGCACAAATGTAGACAGTATTTTTTGCCGGCTAAAAACGAGCACTATTGTGCTCAGAATTTTAAATTGTTCCTAATGTTGACGACATTAGTAATAACAACTAAATTAGTTATAAGTGTTCTATCTTTGTACTGTTAAATAAATCTTAACACCATCATCACGTTAACTAAATCACAAAATAATAAATAAATAACTTACAACTAAGATTTATATGCTTGATTTATGTTTGCGTTACAGAAATTTTCATCCCACACAAAGTTTGCGGAACACAAAGCCTTGGAAAAGATCAGAAACATTGGGATATCGGCTCACATAGATTCTGGAAAGACAACACTAACAGAACGAATATTATTCTACACTGGGAGAATTGAACAGATGCATGAGGTATGTAAATAGTTAATTTCATCATCAGGCAAAGTCTATCCACTTCCTCAAGTACAAAAAATTAATTATCATTATTGATGTTAATTTGCTTAATATCCAACCTACTTCTTAATATCGAAAGCAAGCTTGCATTTTCAGTAGCTAGTAATTTTTTTACTAAAAATCAAACTTAAACTGTGTGAGCCTCTCTCCATTTCACCCCCCAAGTGCCTTACGCAGTGCATGTCTGCATAAGCAAAACAGGACCGATGTGTCATAAGCAGGAAAGGGGTGTGTAAGCAAATGGCTCCTATTCGTAAATTTTTGAACGACCGGTCCATCGACAATGTACGTTCACTAGTCTGTAGCTAGCTTCAATAACTATAGCTGAATGTATCTTTACGCTGTCGCGTCATGGGTTAATTCAATGAGCCGGGCTGGCTTGGGTGCCTACAAGGGGCAAAGCACTATACAATACACCCAAACAGGACATCATTGCAGGACTTACCACCCCCATCTCAAATACTTTATACTCATAATGTAATGTGTATAAACATCAAATAAGCCAACTTCATTACGTTACAGGTAAAAGGTAAAGACAACGTCGGAGCTGTAATGGACTCAATGGAGCTCGAACGTCAAAGAGGCATCACTATCCAGTCAGCGGCCACCTACACAATATGGAAAGACCACAACATCAACATCATTGACACACCGGGCCATGTAGACTTTACTGTAGAAGTAGAAAGAGCACTAAGAGTATTAGACGGTGCAGTGTTGGTGCTTTGTGCAGTGGGAGGAGTGCAGAGTCAGACTTTAACGGTGAACAGGCAGATGAAACGGTACAATGTGCCCTGTTTGGCTTTTATTAACAAGTTGGATAGGCTAGGGTCCAATCCTAATAGGTAAGTGTATTTGGAACTAATTATCTCAAAGTCTAAAAGTAAGTATATAATACAAAATTGACATGACAAAGCATCTAAATCACACCACGAGGTGAAAGTTTGTATGTGTGTGTGTGTGTGTGTGGAACTATCAAGGAAGATCAAACCAGCAACTTGCCTGATGGTGCATCCAGGGAAATTTTGCGAGTTGGCACTATTTGGGCTGCTAATACTGCTATGCCGCTGACCCGCATGGCTTTGCGGTGGGTGATCACTAAGCTTATCACCAGCATCACCTGGGGACTACATAATCTACATATATAGAGTTTAAAATATACGAAGACCTTCCCATGGACAAGAGTGACTCAGTCCCCAAAGATAAAAATAATAGAAATATTAAAGGCTATATGTTTTATGTTTTAAATGTTTATCGGGACTTATCACGTATTATTTAATTTAGGTAAAAAATATGTACCTTTCGCTCGACGTTAAACATTTAAAACATGTGTTCAAATCGCGAAAGCTTAAAAATTACTATATGTTTTATCCCCAAAAAAAAACGTTATTTTATCCTTCTTGATGAAATTTGCCAAAGAAGCTGTAAAGAGGATGAATGAGATACATTTTAAATCAAAAATGCCAATTAAGTTTTGTTTTCCAGAGTGCTACAACAATTGCGTTCAAAAATGAAACACAATGCAGCCTTCATCCACCTTCCAATAGGGCTAGAGAAAGAGTGCCAGGGCATTCTGGACCTTATCGAAGAAAGAGCTGTGTACTTTGAAGGAGAGTACGGCGAAACAGTTCGGTATGATGAGGTACCGAAGGATAGAAGATCTGAAGTGCAAGAGAGGAGGCATGAGCTGGTGGAGCATTTGTCTAATGTTGATGAGACTTTGGGTAAGTGAACACTGCCATTAATATCACCATCAATCATCAAGCTGTGGTCCCAGGACCCATTAACAGATAGTCCACCCTGGATGTTGTAACGCTTGTGTTGAACACTTTCGATAGCATGTTTTGGCTTGGCAGTGGCCACTAGCTGCCATTCTAACATAATACCACAGTCTATAAATCCATGAAGTCATCCAACGAAACTGTCTAGAGAGAGCAATCATGCGAGGTGTGAAGGGCGAGATGCGTATGGCATTACCAAGCTGCATACATCGCCCCCCTTAGTAGGTTGGTACACAAAACTCTCGGCTGTCCTGCATTCCTTTTTGCACGCACACCAAAATGGTGGATATGCTGTGTGGTGGTGGATGTGCTGTGTGAGAATACAAGTTATCTTACAGAGATAAAGAGATGAGATTTCATCAATTTCTACACATGGTAGAAAGGTGAAAACTTATAGGAGATAAATTTCCAACAAGTTACATTGTGACAAGTACTGGTGTGACTTGTTGGGAACTCACCACAATAAGTATTAATAGTTAGTGCATAAGTAATTTCATATTATAAATGTTCGTAGTTACCTAGTGTTGGACACACCCTGTGTGCTACCCACAGCCTGTCAGACTGGCTATGTGTGGTCTGGCCTGTTATAAAAACTGGCTGTGGCTCAATTCAATTGAGAGTTACCAACAGAAGAGCCTCGTGGTCTCCTTGCCTAAGCATCTTTTATTCATGTGGAATAGGTTTATGTGGAATAGCCTATTCCACATGAATAAAAGATGCTTATTAATATTTGTATCCCAATAATAATTTACCCTACGTTAATATTTCAGGTGAAATGTTCCTCGAAGAAAAGACCCCAGCAATTGCCGACATCAAACAAGCCGTGCGCCGCTCCACCCTCAAGCGTACTTTCACACCAGTTCTACTGGGCACTGCATTAAAAAACAAAGGCATACAACCATTGCTCGATGCTGTATTAGAATACTTACCAAACCCAGGCCAAGTTGAAAATACAGCCTTGCTATATGAAAAGAAAGACGGAGAAGCACAAACTATTGTGCTTGATCCGAAGAGAGACGGTTCTAAGCCGTTTGTGGGTTTAGCCTTCAAGTTGGAAGTGAGCAAGTTCGGGCAGCTCACGTATTTGAGGTGTTACCAGGGACTGCTGAAGAAGGGGGATAACATCTTCAATGCCAGGACTGGGAGAAAGGTGAGGAAGTTCTTATTGGTTCCTAAAATTGGAAATTCTGAGCACTTTAGATTGCTACATAAAGTAGCCAACAGACGATCGATCAATCGATTTTCTCTTTCTCTTCTGTTGGTTGGACGGCGGTCCGTCAGCCATATCCACATCCACACGTCTATTATGGTTTTAAGATTGTAGCTTATAGGTTTTATAATACTATAGTATTTTTTAACTTTTTACAATGCTATTGCCGCTGTCAATATACAACAGTATAATTTTTTTAAATTTAGAATTTAATACATACCTGTATAATTTACACTATCGTCAGGCTAATTCGATTCTTATCCCATTACCTTACAGGTGAAAGTATCCCGCCTAGTCCGCATGCATTCCAACAACATGGAAGAAGTAAACGAAGTCCTGTCAGGCGATATTTTCGCCCTGTTCGGTGTAGATTGCGCGTCAGGTGATACTTTTGTGAACGATGGCAAACTGCAGCTGGCGTTGGAATCAATACACGTGCCTGATCCTGTGGTGTCGATGGCTATAAAGCCGAAGAATAATAAGGATCGGGATAATTTCTCTAAAGCTGTTGCTAGGTAAGTGTCTAGTTTTTATTTATGGTCTGTTTGTAAAGAGCCCTAGTTTTAGGCGCCTTGAGAGAGCGAGAGGCGAGCTGGGGGTCGACTGTTCTAGGGTCTAGTTTGCCCACCTTTCTTAGTGCATTCGGTTTGCTTGGTCTGCCTACTCCTATTAGAGCCTGGCTGAAGTAATCCCTAAGGTAATTTTGTTGAAAAAATGCTTGGAAGTTAATACAGCTGACCTAGGCAAAAGAGAAAATTGGAAAAGAACTCATCATGATCGTCATTATCTGGCTATCATTTTCCACTGCTGGGACCCAGGCCTTCTTACAGAGGGCCTTAATCAACCATGCTGGCCCAGTGCATGTTGGTGAATGTCCTGCCTTTGAACTTTTGGGGTTGCTTAGACATGCCGCGCGGTTTCCTCACGATGTATCCCGCACATAATTTATTAAATTACTAAATAAGTCATTGATGCAGGGCCGAAGATCGAACCGGGTGCCTTTAGATTGTAAAGCGCACATGCTACCGCTCGACCACCATCACTCTCTAGAAAAGAATTCTTGTAACGTTTCGATTCTATGTTTCTAATCCGTACAGCCAAAGATTGGAACAACCTGCCAGCTTCCTTGTTTCCTGAGAGATATAACCTGGGCCTTTTCAAGGCCAGAGTGATAAGGGATCTTCTAAGTCTGCGTGCTTCATCTTCGACCACATCGTCGCTTACCAACAGGCGAGTTGATGGTCAAACGAGGACTAATTCGCGTTAAAAAAACGTATTGTCATGTTTTATTCACCAGATTTACCAAAGAAGACCCTACATTCCAATTCCGGTACGACGGGGACAACAAGGAGACCATTGTCTCTGGAATGGGAGAGCTACATCTCGAGATATACGCTCAAAGAATGGAGCGAGAGTACAACTGTCCTGTCGAACTGGGCAAGCCTAAAGTCGCTTTTAGGTACGTAATTAAATTACAAATATTGTTCACTAGCTGACCCGACAGCACATAGCACGCAGAACAAAGGACCGATGGGACCGAAAGGTTCTCGAATGGAGACCACGGACCGGTAAGCGCAGCGTAGGACGTCCACCCCCGAGATGGACAGACGACCTAAAAGAGACCGCAGGGTAATGCTGGATGCAGGCCGCTTCCAACCGGCCCTTTTGGAGATCGATGGGAGAGGCCTGTGTCTAGCAGTGGACGTCCTACGGCTGAAATGATGATGACCCGACACATTGTCCTGTCTAAGAACTGTTAAACGCGCGAAGTTAAAATTGAATCGATGTTCTGAAATTTTCCAATCATCTACGCAATTTTCTTAATTTTTCAACAGAGGATTAGAAATCTTTAAAAACAAAGATGAATGAAATTGGTAAAGTCGTTCTCAAGTTATGACGTGACCAAGGTAAATAGGGATTCATTATTATGTACATAGTTATAAGATGTTGTCGAATGTGTAAATGTAGAGAGAACTAAAAAAAAAATGATAGATAAAAAGTTTATCTATCTATCTACTAACTAGGTAAAACATGATAGAAAATGACCAATATTGTTTAAAAACCTATTGTGCATGCGTTTTAAAAAGTGTGTATGATTTACTCGTGTTTTATGCAAATAAATCATCTTTATCGCCACAGTGATTTTCTCCTCAGTAGTTGTAGATTCCGGTTCATTCAGATCTGTCGATGTCTGTTTCCGGAAGTTTACCATTGCGACAGATACTAACAGTTTCGGATTGAGTTGTCCCCAGTGATGTTAGATCTGTCCCCAGAATTTTACATTGGGGATAGTTAGGGATCCACAGGTTCGAAGACAGTTGTATTCAGAGAAGTTTGACTTGTTCCCAGAAGATTACATTGGTGACAGTAAGGAGTTAAAAAGTACGGGGACAGCTGTGTCCACTGAAGTTCAATCCGTCCCCAGAATTTTGCTTTGAACTGATAGTAATTGATCCATGAAGATTATGTTATTTCCTTTGATCTAATTTAATTATTTATTTTCCGTTTTTTGACAACAAACAAATGAATAACCGAAAAACAAAAATTATGAATATCAGGAAAACAATTGAAAGCTTGAATGGATGACTGGTATTTTTCAGAGAAACGTTGATGTCGCCGTGCTCATTCGACTACCTTCACAAAAAGCAGTCGGGAGGCGCGGGACAGTTCGCCAAGATCTCAGGCATCATGGAGCCTTTACCGCCGCAGCAGAACACAAGTAGGTTTGCGCTTACTATCAAACGAAAGATAATATAACCACTTGATCGCGCATATAGTCAAAATTCCCTTTTGCAAAATGATGCCCGTCGGTCCCGGGGGTCCCAGCCTGTGATTGGAGACTCGATGCTTGTGATTGGAGAATCAAAAGTCATTCATTCAATTCGCGCCTTGGATTGGCCCCGCTCGAAACAGTTTAGGTTGACATGTTAGAACCTTTGCCTCATGCGGGGTAAAGGATGAGCAGACAAGTGGTTATTTTGTCATTGTATCAAACGAATGACAGTATTAATAGTTTTTTTAAATCCCAAAATCCTTATTGTACTCGAAGCAACTTAGAAGCGGAATTACACTAAAGATTCGTCATATAAAAATAAAACATGGACTTCGCAAAGTGACGCCTGATTAAATCAAGTACTAATAGTTAGCTTAATACAATTTTTTAAATTATTTTAGGAAATCATTCATTAACACCCAGTATCTGTTTCAGGATTCAGGTTGTCCTCCCTGGACATAGGCCTCCTCTAGAAGTCGCAACTCTTCCCTGTCTCTGGCCATTCTGCGCCGCTTTTTTAGGTAATTTAAAATGTTAGTGCGATTAATAATGACCAACTTTTTTTCTCATCCACAGTGCTAGAATTCTTTGACGAGACTGTAGGTACAAATGTGCCTAAGCAGTTCGTGCCTGGCGTCGAACGAGGCTTCATAGACACTTGCCAGAAGGGATATCTATCTGGACACAAAATCTCTGGTGTAAAGTTCCGATTGCAAGATGGCGCGCACCATATAGTGGACTCTAGTGAACTGGCGTTCTTTTTGGCGGCCAAAGGAGCTGTCAAAGAAGGTAAATTATCTTTCCTAAAATAATTTTATAATTTAACCAGTCTTATTGAGCTTTTTGAATACTTGCCAGAAGGTACATATATCTTTCCGGACGATCTCCAGAACGAAAAAAATATGTAGACCTTAGCCGTCTACATATTTTTCTTTGATTTTAGTAACCAAACATTAACCATCCATCAATACAATACAATACAAAAACTCTTTATTAAAACACCACAAAACAAGGATAACATAAAAATTACAACAAAAATATGCATATGCAACCATCAATATGCATATGCAATGAATGCTCTTGCTCTGTTGCTGCGTGAAAGAAGGACAAACATACCAACAAACATGCGAAAGTGTTCGCATTTATAATATTAGTATGTTTTATACATCATCATAATCACCACACAAGTCCACTGCTGGTCTTTTTTATTAATTAATAGGCTTGCTTTTCACTGCTAACTCGCTTGCTGTTAAGCGATGATGTGGCATAGGCCTCTCCCAAGGCACACCTCTCAGCCAGATCTTCGGCTTTTCTCTACCAGCTACTGCCAGCTGTCTTTCGTATATCGTCATACCAAGAAAGATAGACTCTTCTTTAGTATAACGGAAACCCAACAGATTCTGGCTACGTGTTATATGTAGCCAGAATCTGTTGGGTTGGCCTACGGTAGTCAGTGGATCCTTAGCATCCCTTGCCCTGCTGTTACCGTGACCGCCACCTTGGCCAAGAATATCAGGGCGGCCGGGAACCGGGGGCCATGTATTATAGTGTGTATCCACACTGTTGGGGGCGTAGCTACTCGTACTGGTGACGATTTTGCCCTTCACTAGTCTGAAAATTTAGCAACGCCGTAATTCGTGATGGTTATACCGCCATTAGTCGGTCGCCTTTCAGTAGGCTCTTACTACAGGCAGGGGATACCGACGTCTTATTCTAAAGCCCCGGCAGCAGGGCAGTTTATATTGTTTCATCATCATCATCATTTCAGCCATAGGATAGTCCACTGCTGGACATAGGCCTTCCCCATCGATCTCCAAAAGGGCCGGTTGGAAGCGGCCTGCATCCAGCGTTTCCCTGCGGTCTCTTTTAGGTCGTATGTCCATCTTGTGGGGTTATATTGTTTATCATTTACTAATTCCATCAAACCTCCACCAGTGTTCGACATCGGCGCATGGCAGATCCTGGAACCCATCATGTTCGTGGAAGTGACACTGCCCGAGGAGTTCCACGGCACTGTCATCGGCCAACTCAACAAGCGAGGCGGCATCATCACAGGAACCGAGGGCGCTGAAGGCTGGACCTCAATATACGCTGAAGTACCTCTGAATAACATGTTCGGCTATGCCGGGGAACTTAGGTGAGCTTGATGGAAACTGCTGGACCGTCTGTCTACACCACATAGTGATTCTAATTCAAAGTGGGGAAGATAAGACCTGCGCTGACTACGCTTGGGGTGTATTGTGCATTTGCCCCTGAACATAAGGGCTACCAGATGGAATATTTAAGTCTGGAGAAACATCCTGAGATTTTCTAACAATTTGCAGGCGTAAATTACAACTTTGTGGAAAAAAGTCAAATTATTATTGGTTTTGTGTACTGGGAGCCCGGGGATTACGAGTCTACGAGACGCGCAGATATTTGTTACTTACTAGCGGTCCGCCCCAGCTTCGCACGGGTATAGATTATAGCCTATGTCACCCGGGGAAAGTGTAGCTTCCCAACAGTGCAAGAATTTTTCAAATTGGTTCAGTAGTTTCGGAGCCTATTCAATGCAAACAAACAAACAAACAATCAAATCTTTCCAAACCCACGTAATACATAGTAATACTTTGAGTAAATTAGTATTCCAATTTAATTAATTAATAAACAATTAATTATAATTTGTATTTATTTTCCTCGCCTCCAGATCAATGACACAAGGTAAAGGCGAGTTCAGTATGGAATACAGCAGGTATTCCCCATGCTTGCCCGAAGTACAAGAACAACTCATCAGGAAATACCAAGAGGAGATGGGTCTACTACCAGACCAGAAGAAGAAGAAGAATTAACCGCCTACGTGATATTGTGATTAGTAATTATATTTATTTTTATTTATTTGTAAGATAGCTGAATTAAATTTTATGTTATGTAGTCAGTTGTGTAATTTGTAATAATGTAATTTATGTAGAGCAGGTAATCTTATTAGATAGCCGCGTGTCGCGGTTTCGCCCGCTATCCTACAGGATATTATTATTTTCCTGACTTCCGCAGACTATCGACCTTACTAAGTCTCTAATGTCCATTGCTTATTTGAGCATGTATTGCCTACCAACTTCAGCAGACCCCCGCTGACTTCCGCAGACTATCGACTGTACTAAGTCTCTGATGTCCATTGCTTATTTGAGCATGTATTTCCTACCAACTTCAGTAGATCCCTGCTGACTTCCGCAGACTATCGACCTTACTAAGTCTCTAATGTCCATTGCTTATTTGAGCATGTATTTCCTACCAACTTCAGTAGATCCCTGCTGACTTCCGCAGACTATCGACTGTACTAAGTCTCTGATGTCCATTGCTTATTTGAGCATGTATTTCCTACCAACTTCAGTAGATCCCTGCTGACTTCCGCAGACTATCGACCTTACTAAGTCTCTGATGTCCATTGCTTATTTGAGCATGTATTGCCTACCAACTTCAGCAGACCCCGCTGACTTCCGCAGAATATCGATTGAGTGATTGAATATTGGACTAAATCTGGTGTATGTCGGTTGTATGAACAGGTATTTAAAATCTAGACGCTTGTAGTTAGGATATGTAGGTACGGCCTTAGTTAGCAAGTTTAGTATTTTTATTATAACCATAGGAAGCGTATTATTTGATTGATTACCTCTTTATTGTTCACACCATTATATTTGATACAGAGGACAAAAAACTCTTAAAAACCAGTGAAACAACTGGCGGCATCCCTCGGTTTTTCCTCCGAAATATAATTTGGACTGCTTCAAACGAAGGGTGAATAGAGTCCTCAAAGGTAGGCAACGCATTGACAATGCCCCGGGTATTGTAGGTGTCTATAGGCGGCGGTGACCACTTACCATCAGGTGGCCCGTAGCTTGTTTGCCACTTATTCTATAAAAAATATAATATATATTACATTATTTTATTTGTTACAGTAGATTTATCCTAGCCACCAACTTAACGTATTCCTGTCCTCTGAACCAGATATGGCTCACTAAACGTGCGTTTGGTACGTACAGGAGGGTTCATGATCCACAATATGTGTCAGAGGCCAATACAACTTCTATAGCGAATAATTCCACTGAACATGTTAGGACTATACTATATTTGGATTGATCGTACTAGGAAGATCATATAGTACAGAAATATGTCGGTTTTCCAGAATCACCGTTCCATGTAATCCTGAATAAGCTTAGAATCGGGGTTAGTAGCAAAAAAACTGCACGCTCGTATTTAATTCCATTTATTTTTAACTGCACATTTATGTCCAAATAATACAAATTTGAATCAATGGATTACGTTAAAAAATACAAATTTAACAAATGTGGTACAAATAATATACCTACCTACGACTACGTCGCTAAAACTATTTAACAGACTGAAACTGTATTTTACTGTTTAAAAAAAAAGGTAATTTACTTTATTTTCTATAAGTAAGTAAATATTATGAGAAATGCGATACACAATAGACAGATACCTATGTCATAATAGAAAATATTGACATTTATCAAAATTGTTTTACAAAATCTGGGACTTATGAAACTTTGTTTTCTTTCAGACTAAGTATCTACACATTTAGCACTTAAAACAATTACTGGGATTTAAGTGGTAGTGGGTACTACTTCGGCTACTTAATTACTATATAATTTACATTACACTCCCCTCTCAAACGCCATTCATAAAAACCTATAGTTTAATAAAAAATTATGATAAATAAGTTTTCAAGGGTGAACGGTGTCACAAAACATATTCATTGGCGGATCCAGGGGCATGGGGGCCATGCCCCCCCCCCCCCCCCCAAACACATAGCAATTCCATACATTCGACTCAATTTTTCGATTTGATTCCTTCGAACCTTGTCAGAATTCCCCCCAAAAAATGAAATCCTGGATCCGCCCCTGAACATATTCCGTGGTACAAGCTGAAACCTAAACTAAGTTTATCGTTTATGCTAATCAAATGTTAATTCTAAACCTTAGGTGATTACTATTGGCACTTCGTTTTTTTTCTTTTAACTAGAGCAGGGTTTCTCAAAGTGGGGTTCGCGACGAGAGTTACGTCATGGCGGCTGGTTAGGAAGCTGCTACCTGGCACGCGCGTGTGACACGCACGACTGGGCTAGCTGTCATATTCGCCTCAACTTGTCTCTTGTTATTTAACTGAAAAGCACGACCCGTCATTGAGATGCTCAGGTAAAAATATCTTAGCGACTCGTTTCATTCTTTGTTCATCATTGGCCAGAAAAGTAGACCAATTATTATTGGGGTTCACAGTTGTCTGGGAAATTATATAGGAGTATGTAGAGCTACAAGTTTGAGAAACTCTGCTTTACTAAATGAGATAAAATTTTGAACCTATACGGTAAATAGGAAAGATTGGAAAGAATTGTTTTTCCGCTTCAACGTCGCGCATAATATAGAGCATTCTTACCCCTCCTGTATACATCCTCGGCTCTCGTACTCTTTGTGTAAACGACGAGTCCTGTTTGATTCTAGGACCCCGATACGCCCTAGACCGAGCGAAGCCAAGCGCGGTACTGAGACCCAAACGAGAGCCTCTATAATAGGTACATCCAAGATTATCCTAATTAATAAACACTTCTTTTCTTCATTGGTATTGGTGGTTGGTATTACGAAAACCCGAACGAAGCGCTTTGATTCCACTTTTATTGTGCGAACTGCTAGTCTGTGGAATGCGCTGCCTGAATGGGTGTTCCCCGATAGTTACAATCTGGGTGTCTTCAAATCACGAGTGAATCGGTTTCTTCTAGGCAAGCGTGCTCCACCGTAGACCGCATCATCGCTTAACATCAGGCGAGTTGTTGGTCAAGCGCAAGCCTATTATTTATAAAAAAAAATGGTGTATTGAGAAACGTTTGATAAAATATGTAAACGTGCAGGTAGAGCGTCAAACCTAGTTTACGATAGTATCAACCAAGTCCATTCATTTGTATTTCGCACCAAGCGCTTTGCCTCTTCGTTCTTTATTAAAACGGCAAAACAATGGAACTCCTGTCTAGGGTTAATAGGTTTTTACTAGGTAAACGTCTAACTATGTTCACGTCATCGCTTTCCATCAAGTGAGATCGCGGAAAAACGTTAGCTTAGTACGAAATAAAAAACACCAATTATTATCTATTACCATAGATAAACATTTAGAAGAAAATTATAAATTTACTTTTGATTAGGTCCTACACGTCATGTTTTAAGACAATTCAAAAGTACATATAGAAGAAAAAAAAAACATTAAGTATAAAAAAACTTGTTCGGTTTAAAACCAATAACCAACAGTTACAATTTACTGTATATAACTAAAACGAATAAAATAAAATACGCACCTAATAATAATAAAATACCACAGCAATTAAGCAATCACTAACTTAACATTTGTACCGATTCTAAAGCATTTCTACTAATAATTATACGTATCACAATTATCAAAGTCTATTGCCTACGTTTAATAATATTACTGAAATAATACATGGCAACAGTTTAAAATTTCGTAATCAAAAATATGTTCCGGAATAGTTATATGAAACATGGTAAAATGCTACATCTAAAAATAGACAAGTAATTGCTCATTTTAGAGTAAGGCCGCGTTTTCGACCCTAATATGGCGGTGGTGAGAACGGGTTGTGATTCAATACGTATTCATTCATTTGTATAGAACCGTTGATGACTGACCTGCGTTGACAGCGGAGGCGTTGGCGGACTGACTGTATATCCTAGCCAAATTAACACCTCGGATAATAAGACGTAAACTTGTATAAACCTTTATTCTGGCATTCTAAAAGTTGTCACAAAAGTCTTATAAAATCTCGTACCCGCGTCTTAAGATATTCAAGGACAAATACACGAAAATACGGATACAGTTTTGGATATTGGTCACATAAATAAAATTTTCACTTATATCTCGCTTCCTATGGTTTTAATGATATGACAGACCTTGCATTATGCTATGTATGGCCATAGATAAATATGTATGGATAAGCGCTGCGCGCTCTCCGCACGTTAAATATCAATAACGGTTAAGCGTATAAAAACTTGAAACAAAATTTGTAGTAAATATGATATTAAACCAAAGAGGACCCATGAACCTTTTTTTGTACCAATTAATAATAACCATTGAACGAACTGGGTAAAACTATCCGTTGATGGAAACAAATTTTATGCTTTCCATTTTTATAATAGCGCGATGTTTGCGGAAGACCCGCTTATGTGACGGACAAGATGGACGATATAAAAGAGACCGCAGGGAAACGCTGGATGCAGGCCACTTCCAACCGGCCCTTTCGAAGATCGTCCTATGGCTGAAATGATGACTTTTGTGACCTTTGACCTTGAATATCTTAAGACGCAGACATGAGATTTTATGAGACTTTAGAGACACAATACCAGAACAACACCCCGCCACGCCCCCTTTTGGCTAGTATAGAAATGATGTCACAGCGGCGCCGCTCTCGCCCCCGCCTCGCAGTCACTCCAGCGGGCGAACCGCTGGAGTTGAATACGCGGCCTTATAGTACAAGGGGGATTAAACACTGAAATACGTAGATACATATTAGACCGAAGTTTCAGCAGAGCTATTTCTCCTAATGTCGCACTTTTTATTACCGTGACCACTCCAGGACTCCTTCCGCTTTATGATGTCACTCTGCAAGCATCCAGAAGGATAATGAAAATACCTAACATATATATTTTATAAAAAATAACAAAGTAATTGTTTTATTTGTATATTCCTTGTGAGCGTTAAAAACATAGTATATTTAAATAGGAAAAAACATGCATAGTATAATAATCTAAAATTTTCACGATTACTTGCAAGTAACAGTTTAGTTGGTATGTCTGTGGAAGGAAAATGAAATGAAATGGAAAACTTGTGGTACTTACGGTGCCTAGGTTACGTGATAGTCATGGCTGTGTTTTGTGTTGTGAGTGAATGTATGTAACCACTAATAATTACACTCTAACATAAAGAAAGGAATGGTAGTGCATATAATTAATACATTATTTTTTTTAAATGCAACAGACTTCACGGGAACTTCAATAAACGGGATTCATCCCCTAATTTCCATCCATAGATGTGGAATGTTTTCTTCAATTAAAAATTAAACTTTAAAATCATTTCATAATCAGCGGAGATATCACGCACGGTTGCGTAACGCACAAAAAACAGTCGAATTGAAACCTCCCTTTTTGAAGTCGGTCGACTAATAATAATATAGTAATAACACTTAATTATAATACAGTATTATAAACAAGTATTGTTAAACATCGTTATACATAAAATAGTGTATAGTAAAATATACAAAGATGTAAACTGCTACGCTATGTACATATGATATACACACTAAACTAATCTCTAACATTTGCATATTTACAAAAAAAACCTAAAATATTTAGCTACATTGTAATACTTACTTCTACTGTTCTGTATAAAAACGTAATCATAGAATACAAGATAACAAGAAAAGTTAAAATATTAATACCTGCAATACGTTACCAAAATATTGCTTAGGTTCTACCAGTGGAACATGCATAGGCATATTTTACGCGCCCCATGCACATTGGTTGCTCAAAATTCTTAACAATCAAAATATAACACATGCTTGGATGGTGCTTCATATTCCTGATTCTAAAAGAGGTTACATTGATCCTTATGAATCCTCAAGTGATGGTTGGTGTCTGGGAAGGGCCATGCTTTGTCATCAAAACTTGGTGTCGGCAATGCACACCTTGTATGATTGGTCGTCTTCTTCTACCTCGTCCATAACGGAGAGCCGCCTCTCGATCTCTGTTTGTGCGTTCTTGGATAGTTTCTTGTGTTTAACACTGCAATAAAATATTTTACATTTTATTTGTACCTTAACGGCCTCATATACCAAATTTGACGGTTTTAAATCAATTTTATTCAGTTAAATTACAATATTTGAGCTGGAAAAAATACATGTCACAGATACATGTTTGAGTTTATGATTTGGTTCAAAAAACGATAGAATAAACTAACCTCGATCAAAAAAAAAACCGAAACAAAGTCGAGTTAGTTTATTTTTTGCGTTTTATGCTCTAATGAAAGCTCGTAACAACCTGGAAATTGCATGTACTGACAGGCAATTTTATTCAATTTTTTTTTTGTTTGGATAGGTTTTTGATAGTGTTTAGTTTCGTTTTTTAGTGGAATTAAAAGCGTAAAAAGGTCGCGAGAATTTGCGCGCGCCGCGTCCAGTACCGCGCCAGGCGTCATCGAGGTCGGACCTATGTTCGTTTTAGTCGTTGCACTCCCCCCGCGGGCGTCCTGATTCTTGCGTGGCAAAATACATCGTCGCTATAATTTGGCGGGGGCTGAGGGAGCGTTTTGTTGCCTACGCGACTCGGATAACCGGCCGTTAAATAGTTTCATACTGAAGTTTTCCACACTTAGAATTTACTATTTTTGTGTTAAAGACTTCAAAAAGTTTACTTCCGGCAGGATTCCAACCTGCTCAGCGATCCGGATAAACGCCCCCATTGCTTATTTGTATCTGCTTATGGGCTTCTTTACTATACGTCTCCTTTCGTCCACAATTATCTTATCAGTTAGTGAAACATACAAATTTGTTCTAAACACTCGTGAATCTACTCACTTTTTCTTCCCAGACTTCGATTTCATATCCTTTGCATCATTTTTGTTCTTCATTTTGTTACTGTTATTAACTTGCTTCCAAATTCCTGTCTTGTTGACTTCTTCTGATATGTTTATCGAAGTCAGCGGTATATTCATTATATTTCCATTTATCAGTGGTATTTGTAAGTTTTCTTGATACGCCGCCGGTGGGATGCTCTTGGGCGGTTCCTATAAATGATCTTCCTAAGAAACTTTAAAGCGACAAAATTATTAACGAAATAGGATAAAACTCTAATGTTCTCTACTCACCAATTACAAATGCGGAGAATAAGATGATAGAGGTAAATAAAACGGCAAAGGAAACCAATAAAACAAAATACGAGTACTAACATGACACTGATTTTATTTGAAAACGAAAAGACTTGTAAATGGCACGTGACGAAGAAAATGGTTGGTGAAATTTAATTGCGCCAAAAGAGGCGTATTATTTTTACATGCCATCCCACCTCTGCGTCCCCTAGCTCCCGAAGCTCGTCTTGATTCCTTTTTGTCATCTCTGGCATGACGTCATCGAGAATCTTCAACTCCCTTCTTGTGAAGAACCAGTCTAGTGATTTTCTGATTCCAATCATAACAACTAACATCAATGGGAACAGAATGGACGTTGAAGAGAAAGACTTAATCACCCACAGGCAGACTAGGCATGTGAACTGAACTGCCGTGAAGAGATGAACACGACGTATCGGAACCTGAAACATTTGACCATTTTAATAGGATAAAAATGCAACTGCGAATTTTAGGTTGTACTTCATGCTTACCTGTCTTAAAAACATGTGATCAGGCTGATACTTTTGGGGCATGAACATTATCAAGATCCTATCGAAGAATTGAAGACCCTTTAACGACGCCACTCCCATGTACAAAAATACTCCAAATAATACTGGCATTGGTATGTGACTTAATACTGGAGTTAATAGTACAGAACAGCCTATCATTAGGAATATTAAAATGTGGGTCACTCTTTGTTCTCTAACTCCCAAGAATTGTGGCTTTTCTCCCGGCGCAGCACACTCAGATTCCACCTTCAGGGAATTAACATGATTGATGCTCAATACAGTAGCTGCTACAAACCATGGCAAACCCATTATAGAGCAAACCTGTATAAGAATAGCTAGTACGAACAGGTCCAAATGGTATCCACAGCCCTTCTTCAGTTTGTTTTCTTTCCGATTAACTATCACAGCGGTGATTTGTTGATCCATAAATATCAAAATTGTTCCTAAAAGAGCTGGTAAGAGTGCTAATAGAGCAGACCAGAGGGGGTTCCCATTGAAAGGTGTTATTACCCAATTCCTTGTTGGGAGTGTTGGTTTGAATTCTGAGGGTACTTCCAGTTTAGGCGTTTTAACCCCCACCTTATAGTCTAAAAACGACATAGACAATATGGCAATAATCACTGAAAAATCACTTATGATCTGCCTGACCTGCAAATAGAAGAAAGTATCAATTCAGTCTGAAATCCTTAAGACTAGAAAGTATTATAAAGATATTATAAAGACTTTCCAAAAACCTGGAGGTTACCTTTGATGGGAAGAATAGAGAATTTTTAAAGTCCTTTAATATGATGGATATTATAAAAGTACCCAAAAATAAAATAATCGACATCAAGTAAACATCTGGCACGTAAACTTTCGTATCACACCCTCCCCCTGCCAAAGTCCCGTTGAATATCTGCAAAGAGCAAATGTAGCAAACCATTATTCAAAGGGTTTATTTAGTTATGTGGGTTGTTCGTAAGCTGATAAAACAACAAAACAAGTTACTTGTACTATAAAGTAATAGTATGAATACCTGACAAGACTCTTTGCCGACTGAAGTCCAATTAAACTGCTCTGGCACTCTAGAGTAATTAGTTGGCAAACAATAGCACTCATAATTGAGAACTTCGTCAGGGCGTGTCTTTAGAGGATGTTTCTTCCCGATAGAAATCACATTTTCCACCGCCTACAACAAATTACATTTTATGAATCTTTGATATAAAAAAAGAATACTTTGAAACATAATGTTGTTTGTTTTGAAATTACCTTGTAAATGAAAATAAACGCAATCAAGGTAGCAAAATTTTCCTCAGTAAATCTCGTTATATAGCATACCAAAGCACTGGCATCAATCGCTACTAAAATTATCAATATTACGGATATCCAAGTACCAATGCAAAGTCTAAACGACATGTAATCCCAACCGATTTGTTTACAGAATTCAAATACTATGGTTTCAAATACTAAAACGGGACCAGTCGATCCTAATATCGTTAGCGGTTGTCCTGAAAAAAAGCCGTAACCCATGCCACAGACAAATCCAGAAATTAGGGATTCCATGGCAGCCATGTTCTTTCCGGTCGCTTCTCCTAATAGCCCACCAAATGTGATGATTGGCGATAAACAAGCGAAATACAAAAATATCCATGAAGCAATACACTGCAGTGCTAATGCATCTTTGAAATCAGACCAGTACCAAGGCATTTTTCTTTTGAGATCGTTTATCAATCCTCCAAACAACTTGCCTGTTCTAGCTAGCCCAGACTCTTCTCTCTGTCTCGCTTCTTCTTCCTCCTCGTCTAACTCTTCTTTTGGGTTATTATCGGTAGGACGTTTTCGCGGATCCTGTGATGGGATCGCTGCTGGTGGTTCGATGCGAATAGCTGGATCCCACTCCCCGGGTGGCAGCACAGTCACCGCATCTAGAAACTCATCTATTCCCGCTAAAAGATGGTCTCGTTTCTTAGCTCGATAAGCAACTTCATGAAATATTTCATCAGACATCAAAGTCGCCATCGCTCTACCGATTTCGTGAAAACTGGAATTACTGTTTGGTGGTCCTAGCAACACAAACATGAATCGCGTCGGGACAGGCACTTCTGTCAAGTCACCCATTATAGTTCCAGTTTTAAGTCTGACAAAAGCAGATAATGTTTTCTCGAGAAAATCGACCTCTCCTACAAGAATGTTGGAGGCTTCAGCTCCTGGCGGTATTTTCCGCATGAAGTTGGTGTTGCTTTTATGATTTATGTCTCCGTTCATGTGAAGATCGCCCGAGCTGTGGTTTCTATTCATGGATATGCTACTTGGACTTTTTACTATCCCCTCATCATTAGCAGCACCTAAAATTAGTTTTGTCATTATTAAACAGATACACATTTTAACAAAAACGTTGAAAAGCTTTTAATGTTACCAGATAGTTGAAAAAACGGCAAAATAAAATCGCAAAATTAAATTGTGACTAGTACTGAAGTGTTTATTAAATTATTGTGGTTGAAATGTTAACAAATTGTCATGAATTCGATTAACTAGAATGAACATAATGACAACAATCTTAACTACTTCGGGCCCTAATTGGATTGTCCCTTTGTATAAAGCTTTAGCGAGTTAAACTAATAATAGCAGTTTACTCAACATATAAAATGTAACTTCGATTCTAAATAAATGAGTATTGAGAAAAGCCCAAATTTTGTAGTAAGGAAGAAAAGTTGAAAGAAATAAAACAATGACAACATCGATGAGGAGAAGCGGTTACCCGCGCTAGGAAGGCCTAGGAAACGACTGATTTCCCCCTTGTAAGAATGTCCACTCGCTGTACCGCTTTCTTCCACTGTAATGACATAAACTAATTTTGCAAACCCATCTCAAGATTTTCTTACACTGGAAACAGTACTCAAGAAACCACCAAGATATATACAAGTTAAAAATTAGTTGCAGTGCAGGTGCGTTGAGGATACCAAAAGGCGTGAGTCAGTGAGCGTACTGCACACAAGTTACCGTTTTGCCTTGTTGGCTAACCTGGCACTGCTAAGTATGAGCCTCTCGCGTCAGCTGCCTGCAGCAGTGCGGTGTGGGGGGACGAGGTGGACCCTCGACAACTCCTCGCGCTAGAGCGTCGAGAGCCACCTTCCTGCAAATCTGATAGGATCACGCCACATCCGTTACATCATCAATAATCATAAACTCACTTAAATCTATAACATCAAGAACTTACTTTTGCATGAAGAATGATTCCTTCCAATATCGGCTAGTGACCGAATCAGGGGTAATCGAGACATGTTGTTATGGTTTCGTCTCTCATGTTGGTGCCTGTGTCTTCTCAATAAAGCTTCTTTGACCTTTTCCCTGCAATCGTACCCTAAAGAACCGTCGGCCACCATGTTATCCAATACGTTATCAGCGACTTGCTCTAATGAACCCGCTTCCATGTCCAAAATTACTGATCCGTTAAGAATGAGGCTTCGCAATTCAAATAGTGAGTGTAATGAGAGAGTAGCAACGTGTGGCTTCGACCACCTATTGCCACCTTCTTCGACATCCTCTTCGAATTTGATCCATCTCGCTGTCTCTTTCCATTCGAGCTCGTCGCCCTCTTTGACCAGCTCCTCCATCTCTGAGAATAGTGGATGAGATTCCATTGTCGAATCATCGACATCTTCGCCCAGAATGAACTGCACTCTCTGGGCCGGAGGCGTCACTGAAAACAACACCCAACGTTCATTTATCATTTGTCACAAAAATTCTGTGCGAAAAATAGAGAAAAAGAAACGCATTCCCAGAACTATAAATCTAAAAGGAGGAAAAGTGTGACCATAAAATAGTGGTAAGGCTGTGATAATCATGCGGATGGAGCTCAAGACAAAGGGCGATATCGGTTCCCATGCCTGACTGACGTTAATGAGGTGAAGATTTAGAGGAAACTGAGTCGTATCTAGAAAGCGATAGGGCTTATAACTGTCTATCCTTACGTGTTTCCCCGTCATCGGTAACGCTTAGTCGTCGCACTCGAGACATTATCCCGGGTCCTAGAGATGAAGGAATGCAAATTTTTGTTGGAAAAGTTTTTTGCTAATTTAATTATACAAATATGTATTATAAATGCGAAAGTGTGTTTGTTGGGCTGTCCGTTTGTGTGTTTTTCTTTCACGCATTGACGATATGATTTTTTGCATGGACATAGTGAAGAGCAACATAGGCTACTTTTTATCTCGGAAAAATTAACGGTTCCACTTATGTACTTATGAATAAGCCTTATTACTTTGAAAGATTTAATTAAATTCCTAATTAAGTAATTAAGTTTTCTCATAATTCTAATTTTAGTTATAGTCATGATTTTCAGCTAATAAACTGTAAAGTATAAACTGAAAAGTAGCTCTGACTGTCTGTTGACATTTAGTAAGGAGATCCATCATGAAGATTGTCAAAGGTTAATTTAACCCCGGAAAATACGAAACACCTTTTAAATCGTGGTTTTCGCGAAGTTCAGCTTGTAAGGAAATAAACAAGCTTTTCATATTCTTTTCAGCTATCTCTTTCATATCATGACGGTAGATAAGAAAATTTTGTCCACCATTTTGGGACTTCCGCCATATTGAATTTAGTGTGACATCATTCCATTTTTCGTATTCTCACCAAACCCTTTCATTTGATACCCATATCACTTGGGTGCATAAAAATTACTGGTATTCCATCTTTGGGAGTCCGCCATATTGAATTGAGAATGACGTCATTTAGCTAAACATGTCTTGTCATAATAAACGTGTATTCAAAATTTCAGCTCAATCGGTTGGGTATAACTGTTTTAAACTCAATTGCAAAACTAGACTCGTACTAGCAAGGCAAGTTAAAAAAAAACAACTAGTAAAAACAGGTCAATCCTTTCTCTGATCTGTTAGAATTTAGATAGCTATTTTACTGACTGCTTAAACATTATTATTATCTGCGACAAGGTCAAACCAAGGTCACGAGTGAATCGGTTCCTTCTGGGCAAGCGTGCTCCAACGTAGACCGCATCATCGCTTAACATCAGGCGTGATGGTGGTCAAACGCAAGCCTATTAATTATTAAAAAAAAAAAAAAAACCTTTTGTATACCTCACCTTTTAATTAATGAGTGAGTACGCAAATATCTGATGATTTCAAAAGTAATATAAAACATTTTAAATTAACCCTTTTTGGGGAAACCTGAGCTTTTATAAACATTTCGATCCGTTCATAGAAATTTCAATAACTCTGAGATATTATGGTATGACTCTCAATCATTTATTCCAATATTTATAAAATTTGTACAGTCAACGACATAAAGGCAATAAATCTAGCTAGAGTCATACGCACCTATGAATACATACATAATTATACTAAGAAAATCGAGAATATTGTATTGTATCAGTAGGTAATCCTTAAGGGGGGATTGCCAATCCACGCCAATCGATGGGGGAGGCCTATGTCCAGCAGTGGACGTCCTATGGCTGAAATGATGATGATGATGGTAAGTAGGTAAGCAGATATCTCACAGATTGTACTTATTACTTGTTTTTAATATTAGTACGATTTTTTTTCAACCGACTCCAAAAAAGAAGGGAGATCCTTATTCGGTTGTATGTTTCTTTTATGTTTGTTACCTTAGAACTCCGTCTTTATGTTATTTGAAAGAATATACTTTTTAGATTGGCTCCAGGGAAATTTCATCAAAATCGATTCACTAGTTTGGTTTTTAAATCAAAATAACTGGAAAAAATATGCCATTCATCAAAATAGCGTACATATTTACAAATTTTCAACTCGGGTTTTTAAAATTCGTGTGAATATTATATCAGTAACATTTTTGCTAATCTAAAAACCCTAAAAAGGCCAAGGTTTATAGAAAAGGCCAACATTATAATAATAATAATAATAATAATAATAATAACCGCCGGGGGGATACCCGCATGGCAAGTGCGGATCGAGCGGCGTATCAGCACGTTCAGGACTCTCATTGCAAAGCTAGTCTGCTTCAGGCGGGGGAATAATCGCCCCCGAGTCATGCGTTTCGTGACTCAGGCATTCGCTGGGACCGATATAAGGCATCAGCACTATCTAGCCAATGTCACGGAACGCATCGACTATCTGAAGCAGAAAGTCTATGCATGGGCAAACCGTATTCGCCGCTACAGAGAGCGTGTGGATAGATATTGGCAAAATCGCCTCTTCCAAAGTGACCAGAGGAAGGTGTACCGAGGCTGGGAGGAAACTGACCAACGTGTGAGTGACGGGCAGCTGCCGGATGCAAGCGCCATGATTAATTTCTGGCGCGGTATCTGGTCGGTGCCCGTCGAGCACACGGAGGGTGATTGGATGCGTGTTGTCGAGCGGGAATGCGAGTCCATCGAACCCATGGGGTCTATTTTAATAGACCCCGTAGACGTTAGTTGTGCGATCCGTACGGCACAGAACTGGAAAAGTCCTGGGCCGGACGGGTTGCACAACTTCTGGATAAAATGGATTCGATGCTCGCATGACCGCTTGGCGACACAATTCCAAGAAGCCCTTGAGCTCGGTTCCCTTCCCAGCTTCATGACCACCGGTGTCACCTTCCTGCTCCATAAGTCCGGTAGTACCACGGAAGCCAAAAACTACAGACCCATCACGTGCTTGCCTACCATCTACAAGCTCCTTACATCCATTTTGAGAAATAAAATTAACGCGCACATTGTTGCGAACAACGTTTTGGCCCATGCTCAAAATGGATGTAGGGTTGGGTCCCGTGGTACTAAGGAGCTCCTCCTCATCGACACCGCCATTAGTCAGCAAGTCCGGCGTAACAAGGGAGCCCTTTCCGCTGCCTGGATTGACTATAAGAAGGCCTATGATTCAGTGCCTCATTCATGGCTAGAGAGGGTTTTAGAGTTGTATAAAATTGATACAACTCTAAAATCATTCTTAGGCGCATGTATGAGGCAATGGACCACAGTCCTTCGTCAACCAGGTGGTGGGGATGGCGCCTTTGGCCCGCAGGACTTGTTAAGGATTGAGCGGGGCATATTCCAGGGTGACAGTTTTAGTCCATTGTGGTTTTGCCTAGCTCTGAACCCTCTCAGCACTCTGCTGAGGGATTCAGGACTAGGCTATCGACTTCGAAGAGATGGTCAAGTCATCTCTCACCTGCTGTACATGGACGATCTCAAGCTGTTCACACCGAAACGCCAAGACTTGGTGGAGCTGCTAAAAATCACAGAGGGTTTTAGCAGTGCCATCAGGATGGAGTTCGGTGTAGACAAGTGTGCGGTCATGCATGTACAGCGAGGAAAAGTTGTGAATTCTCCAAATTTACAGCTTTCTGAGGTGATGACTCTCAGATCTCTCTCCGAGGCCGAGACCTATAAGTACCTCGGTATGTCAGAGTCGTTGGGTATATCGGTAGAGAACATCAAGAAATCGGTGAAGGAACGCTTCTTTTGTCGCCTTACAAAAGTACTTAACAGTCTTTTGTCTGGCGGCAACAAGGTGCGTGCCTTCAACGGTTGGGTGATGCCTTTGCTGATATACTCCTTTGGCATATTGAGGTGGACTCAAACTGAGCTGGACGCCCTGGACAGGAGGGTCCGTCAACTGCTCACATCACATCGCATGCTACACCCACGCTCGTCTGTTATGAGACTGTACATTCCGCGGAAGTGGGGGGGTCGAGGCTTTTTAAATGCCAAGAACCTACACAACCGCGAAGTGTGCAGTCTCAGGGATTTTTTCCGTAACAGCGAGAGTGGGATGCATCGTGATGTTGTGGCTGTTGACAGGGGCCTCACGGCGCTCTCCTTGGCAAACGAGAATTGGCGTAAACCATCGGTGCTGAGCATCGAAGATCGCAGGGATGTATGGAAGGGCAAGGAGCTGCACGGGCGGTTCTATCGGGCCTTAACAGGGCCCGATGTGGACTTGCTTGCGTCGGTGAACTGGCTACGATTCGGTGATCTCTTTGGGGAAACCGAGGGTTTTGCCTGTGCAATTGCGGACGAAGTTATCAAGACGAACAACTACCGGAAATATATCATGAAGGACGGTACGGTCGACATCTGTCGGGCATGCCACCGTCCCGGAGAATCTCTCCGTCATATCATTTCCGGTTGTTCGCATCTTGCTAACGGCGAGTACTTGCACAGGCACAACCTAGTGGCCAGGATCATCCACCAGCAACTTGCCCTTCGATATAGCCTTGTCGAGTCTGAGGTGCCGTACTACAAGTACGCACCAGCGCCAGTTCTCGAAAATGGTCGTGCTTTGCTCTATTGGGACCGCTCTATCATCACGGACAGGACTATTGTCGCCAATAAGCCTGATATCGTGTTGGTCGACCGATCCCAGCGCCGGGCAGTGCTCGCCGACATCACCATCCCACATGACGAGAACCTCGTGAAGGCCGAGAAGGACAAACTCAGCAAGTACCTTGACTTAGCTCACGAGGTTACCGCCATGTGGGATGTTGACTCGACGATCATTGTCCCGATAGTCGTATCGGTGAACGGTCTTATAGCGAAGAGCCTCGACCAACATCTTAAGAGGCTCTCGCTAGATGGTTGGGTCAAGGGTCAGATGCAGAAGGCGGTAATCCTGGACACGGCACGTATTGTCAGGAGGTTCCTCACTCTGCAGCCCTAACCACCGGTAGCTTGGGCCCTGCCCCGCTGCCGGCGGCACTCTAGGTTTAGGTTTTTTTATAATATTTTGTTTTTATAGGAAATATTGTAAAAAAACGTAAATTTAAGAAGGAAAATAAATATCTGAAAAATAATAATAATAAAAAAAAAAAAAAAACCGCTGACACCTACGCACGTCATTTTTTTTACAGTGATCATTTATATTTAATTTTTGATTATTTTGGCCTTATCACAACTACAATTTACTACAACGAAGAAGTGCAAAAAAAAACTGAACAGTGCAATATATTTTTATCCCACAAAATCGCAAAACATCAATAGTGAAATAACTTACACGAAATCGCCTTGGAAAAAATTTGACATTTAATTGTCAAGAAAAATTGAAACATGGAAATAGATTTTATAATAAATGATCACACGTTCAAAGACAAAAACAGCGGCACTACGTAGCGCACATCCAAGACCATTGGCCACCCCGTCAACATCAGCAAGCTCCTCATCGGAGGATGGTGATTATCTCACATCCCGCGACACCAGCGCTTCGAGTGATGGGAGTGGACCTTCGACGCCGCCGCCGCCACTAAGACCTGCGCGACGGGGACGTCCTGCACTGCCGGCACGCCTGGGGCATGTGGAGCTACCAGCTCCGCTATCTGCCCCTGCTACCGGTGGGGTGCGTCGCATGCGATGGACTCCCGTTATAAACGAAAACTGCATGCGCGCATATTATAGGGCTACAGAGGGGGGAACTAACCTGTCAGCGTACCGTGTTAGGATGCTTCCTTTGTTCCAGGCCCTTGAACCGACTGTCACTGTATCCGCCCAGCGATTATCGGATCAAGTGCGGGCTATCCAACGGTGCAATTTGTTGGATCAGTCTGTGCTTGATCGGCTCCGCCTGGAAGAAGTACGTACTCGCCCGACTCCTCCCTCGACGCGGAATCCGCCCGTTGCGTCGTCTGCACCGACATTGGCGTCAAGGCCGGCATCGGTGGTGACACTAGCGACATTGGCTGATCCCGTAGTCGACGAGGGAGATTTGGCGAGTGGTGTCTCCGACCAGGTAAGAGAGCAATTGAGGGGGGCTTTGGAAGACGCGATTTCACAGTATCGGTTCACACCCGTTTCTAGGCCACGACTACCACGTTTACCCACCCATAGGCGTAACTTGGCGTTAATGGGAGCCCTGAATGCTTTGCTAGCTCCATATTTGAGGGCTAGCAAAGATTTAGTTGATACCCACTCGATCTTGTACTGCGGTGCCATCGCGGCGTGTCGCGTTGCACGTGTTAAGTTCCCGGACACTAACCGTGCACCGCGAACCGTCGGGAGGGTGCCTGCATGGCAAGTGCGGATCGAGCGGCGTATCAGTACTTTCAGGACTCTCATTGCAAAGCTAATCTGCTTCAGGCGGGGGAATAATCGCCCCCGAGTAATGCGTTTCGTGACTCAGGCATTCGCTGGGACCGATATAAGGCCTCAGCACTATCTAGCCAATGTCACGGAACGCATCGACTATCTGAAGCAGAAAGTCTATGCATGGGCAAACCGTATTCGCCGCTACAGAGAGCGTGTGGATAGATATTGGCAAAATCGCCTCTTCCAAAGTGACCAGAGGAAGGTGTACCGAGGCTGGGAAGAAACTGAGCAACGTGTGAGTGACGGACAGCTGCCAGATGCAAGCGCCATGATTAATTTCTGGCGTGGTATCTGGTCGGTGCCCGTCGAGCACACGGAGGGTGATTGGATGCGTGTTGTCGAGCGGGAATGCGAGTCCATCGAACCCATGGGGTCTATTTTAATAGACTCCGTAGACGTTAGTTGTGCGATCCGTACGGCGCAGAACTGGAAAAGTCCTGGGCCGGACGGGTTGCACAACTTCTGGATAAAATGGATTCGATGCTCGCATGACCGCTTGGCGACACAATTCCAAGAAGCCCTTGAGCTCGGTTCCCTTCCCAGCTTCATGACAACCGGTGTCACCTTCCTGCTCCATAAGTCCGGTAGTACCACGGAAGCCAAAAACTACAGACCCATCACGTGCTTGCCTACCATCTACAAGCTCCTTACATCCATTTTGAGAAATAAAATTAACGCGCACATTGTTGCGAACAACGTTTTGGCCCATGCTCAAAATGGATGTAGGGTTGGGTCCCGTGGTACTAAGGAGCTCCTCCTCATTGACACGGCCATTAGCCAACAAGTCCGGCGAAATAGAGGAGCCCTCTCCGCTGCCTGGATTGACTATAAGAAGGCCTATGATTCAGTGCCTCATTCATGGCTAGAGAGGGTTTTAGAGTTGTATAAAATTGATACAACTCTAAAATCATTCTTAGGCGCATGTATGAGGCAATGGACCACAGTCCTTCGTCAACCAGGCAGTGGGGACGGTGCCTCTGGCCCGCAGGACTTGTTAAGGATTGAGCGAGGCATATTCCAGGGTGACAGTTTTAGTCCATTGTGGTTTTGCCTGGCTCTGAACCCTCTCAGCACTTTGCTGAGGGATTCAGGACTGGGCTATCGGCTTCGAAGAGATGGTCAAGTCATCTCTCACCTGCTGTACATGGATGATCTCAAGCTGTTTACACCAAAACGCCAAGACTTGATGGAGCTGCTAAAAATCACAGAAGTTTTTAGCAGCGCTATCAAGATGGAGTTCGGTGTAGACAAGTGTGCGGTCATGCATGTACAGCGAGGGAAAGTTGTGAATTCTCCAAATTTACAGCTTTCAGAGACGATGACTCTCAGATCGCTCTCCGAGGTCGAAACCTATAAATACCTCGGTATGTCAGAGTCGTTGGGTATATCGGTAGAGGACATCAAGAAATCGGTGAAGGAGCGCTTCTTTTGTCGCCTTACAAAAGTACTTAACAGTTTTTTGTCTGGCGGCAACAAGGTGCGTGCCTTCAACGGTTGGGTGATGCCTTTGCTGATATACTCCTTTGGCATATTGAGGTGGACTCAAACTGAGCTGGACGCCCTGGACAGGAGGGTCCGTCAACTGCTCACATCGCATCGCATGCTACACCCACGCTCGTCTGTTATGAGACTGTACATTCCGCGGAAGTGGGGGGGTCGAGGCTTTTTAAATGCCAAGAACCTACACAACCGCGAAGTGTGCAGTCTCAGGGATTTTTTCCGTAACAGCGAGAGTGGGATGCATCGTGATGTTGTGGCTGTTGACAGGGGTCTCACGCCGCTCTCCTTGGCAAACGAGAATTGGCGCAAACCATCGGTGCTGAGCATCGAAGACCGCAGGGACGTATGGAAAGGCAAGGAGCTGCACGGGCGGTTCTATCGGGCCTTAACAGGGCCCGATGTGGACCTGCTTTCGTCGGTGAACTGGTTACGATTCGGTGACCTCTTTGGGGAAACCGAGGGTTTTGCCTGTGCGATTGCGGACGAAGTTATCAAGACGAACAACTATCGGAAATATATCATGAAGGACGGTACGGTCGACATCTGTCGGGCATGCCACCGTCCTGGAGAGTCTCTCCGACATATAATTTCCGGTTGTTCGCATCTTGCTAACGGCGAGTACTTGCACAGGCACAACCAGGTGGCCAGGATCATCCACCAGCAACTTGCCCTTCGATATGGCCTTGTCGAGTCTGAGGTGCCGTACTATAAGTACGCACCAGCGCCAGTTCTTGAAAATGGTCGTGCTTTGCTCTATTGGGACCGCTCTATCATCACGGACAGGACTATTGTCGCCAATAAGCCTGACATCGTGTTGGTCGACCGGTCCCAGCGCCGGGCAGTGCTCGTTGACATCACCATCCCGCATGACGAGAACCTCGTGAAGGCCGAGAAGGACAAACTCAGCAAGTACCTTGACTTGGCTCACGAGGTTACCGCCATGTGGGATGTTGACTCGACGATCATTGTCCCGATAGTCGTTTCGGTGAACGGTCTTATAGCGAAGAGCCTCGACCAACACCTTAAGAGGCTCTCGCTAGACGGTTGGGTCAAGGGTCAGATGCAGAAGGCAGTAATCCTTGACACGGCTCGCATTGTCAGGAGGTTCCTCACTCTGCAGCCCTAACCACCGGTAGCTTGGGCCCTGCCCCGCTGCCGGTGGCACCCTAGTTTTTAAGTTTTTTATGTTTTTTATGTATTTTTTATTTATTATTAGATGTAAAAAACTTAAAAATTAAGACTCAAAATAAATAAAGTGAATAATAATAATAATAAATATTTTGGGACATTTTTGCACACACGGTCATCTGACCCCAAACTAAGCAAAGCTTGTGATATGGCTGCCAGAGACTGATATACAATTATAATGTAGGTACTCTGTGATCTGTGAGGTCAAAAGACATTTAGTCGAAATGCCTTTTTTGTTTGACACTAAATACCTGATAAAAAACTAAAAGATTATATCTGAATTAACTTGCAACATAAGTTTCGTATACATCCCTAATTATGTTTAAAAATTAAAGAAGGCTAACGTACGCCCCGTCAGTAAAAAAATAAGTACTACTTATCCTTAAAATTCCATCTATGTACTTTTGTCTCCGATTATACGTCGAAGCCTAACGAAGCTTATTTGTGCTTAGATCAAGGGAGCCAATTTACTTAGAACAAGGTTACAAAATTATACCCTAATAAAGCCTATTCATGGATGCTGAAGACTAAGTTATGAGACATTGTAATATATTTTACAATGTTTACGTATAGATACGAAACTTTTGGACGAGTTGTCAAAAATAAATTTTAAGTATTTTAATTTTGGGTCCGTTTTCTTAGCGTTTCGATACGTTATTTTTGTACAATCTGTCAGAAACGTATTATCAACATTTAACTTTGGGTCAGTTTTCTTAGCGTTTCGATACGGTACTTTAGTAGTAGTACAAGCTGTCAAAAATGATGTTTTCACATTGTGGGTCAGTATTCTAGCCTATCGACAGTCAATAGACTCTAACACTTAGGTTTGCAACTTAGTAACTCGCCTATACGAAAGTACGTAGAAATATAGTGTTGCCTTACCAGGGCGGTCCGGCTCCTTGTCCCCGTTGTGATGGTGGTGCTTGTGCTTTCTGTGGGAGTGCCGCCGAGCTGGCACGTGCACACCTACAAACACTGTGTGCGCTCGGTGACCTGTGGAAGAACATCACTATTATGACGGATACAACAACAAAAATACCTACTTACGAGTAGAGCCCTGGGGTCTTACGCCCAACTCGTTACGCGGGACTAAACTAACGTTAAAACTGCGCAGCTTGTTGTAATTCTGGTTCTGGTGGAGTCACACAGCGGGCAATGGAGAGAGCTATACTCGGAGTTTCTTTGCGCGATAAGATCCGAAACGTGGATATTCGCCAAAGAACCAGAGTCACCGACATAGCTGTTAAAATTTGCAAGTTGAAATGACAATGAGCAGGCCACATCGTTCGAAGAACCGATAACCGATGGGGAAGAAAGGTTCTGGAGTGGAGATCACGAACCGGAAGACGCAGCGTAGGGAGGCCTCCCACTAAATGGACCGACGACATTGTGAGAGTCGCGGGCATCCAGTGGATGCAAAAGGCAGGCTGTCGTTCAGTGTGGAGGTTAAAGGGGGAGGCCTATGTTCAGCAGTGGACGTCTTCCGGCTGATGATGATGATGATGATGAATTCTGGTTAGGTGATTGTGAAAAGTTGCGCGACCGCAAACCATATATCGGCGCTATGGTTCATGCTTCAGCGCTGGACGTAGCCGGTAGGCTATCCCGGACATACCCTGACACTGAAATGTCGTATCTACGTCGGGTTTTCCAATAACAATCATCATAATCATCATTAACATTTCACTGAGCGCATCAGTCATATACGAGTAAATGTCGACATCTTTCCAAAGTGTAGATTTTCGCCGAGCATTTCTCTAAGCGTTCACGAGAATTATCAATAACGCTGTTGGATCTTCAAACGCTGAATGATCAATGGTTTGAGTGAATGCTCGGGGTCCTAATTCTGTATGAAACCACATAACACGCCAATAGCAGGCGGCAAATGTGTAAGAACACGGTAAACATGGTTACCTCAAACTAATCAAACGCGTTTGGATACTACCTCAGATCAGCCAAACAATGTAGCCTTGTTTGATCTCAGAATACTATTATTATCTTGACAAATGCGCACGTAATACGATAGGTTGGTTACGTTATTTTGACAGTTTAAAACAAGCGCACTATACGCACCTCAGCGCGTTACCAAACTTGACATGGCCAATTCCTCGCAGATAACGTCACTACGATTACGGCATTACGATTGTATGTGGTTATACTCGTAGATACTAAGACATCCATTTCCAATAGACGTCCATTTTTCAATTCATGTTATGTCGCCCTGCGTTTATGGAAAGGAATGTCATATGAAATAGAAAATAAGGGTCTTCATATCTACGCCATAAGACGCGTACTTTACCATAAGTGTATTAGAACATTACGTCTCACGCGACGCGATCATCCGCACAAGGCTTCGCTTTGTTATTTGCCATAGCGTGGATGTATAGGGCATTTACAGGCACGTATTTATAATTAAGATGTCTCTAGAGCATTTGCCGGTCGATTGAGCATCGGATTTTCCGCACAGGTAGACGCGCGTGACTCGAATAAGCCGTGTCTTGGGAAAATATCACTGTAATCAATAACAGCTAAGTAGGACTTTATCATACACAATGTATGAAACCCATACAGTGCGACCAACTTATCTCTAAAGTTGAATTTGAGTGCTACGATTGTATTTTTCTGAACAAAACTGAAAGCCTCGCATAGAAACGTTTGGTTCTATCATTTAACCAACTCTAAAAATAAACTAGTAGGTAGGTAAGTATATACGATAAGCGATGGTGGCCGTGCGGTAGCATGTGCGCTTTACAATCTAATGGCACCCGGTTCGATCCTCGGCCCTGCACCAATGACTTATTTAGGAAACCGGTATGTCCATGAACCTTAAAACTTTAAAGAACAAGTTTGCTATCTGGGTGTCTTCAAATCACCAGTGAATCGGTTTCTTCTAGGCAAGCGTGCTTCAACGTAGACCGCATCATCGCTTAACATCAGGCGAGATGGTGGTCAAACGCAAGCCTATCAATTATGAAAAAAAGCCATTCAACAACAGCACTGACCAGCATGGTGTATTAGGGTCTATTCTCACTATCTATCTCTCTCTCTCTCACTCTCTGAGAGAAGGCCTATGTAACAGCAGTGGGCAGATAATGTGAATACAGATAAGTTGAACGGTCTGTACTTTGTGTTTTTGTCGTCAAAATATGCAAATTGCCAGCGATATTTAGCCTTTTGCTCGTGTGAAATGAAACGAAAATTCCAATCCTACCCGCAAAATTCATGCTCCGTTGCATTTTACGAATCGTTAGGGGTATTGTGAGTAAGTAGTATTATTTTTGTCTTACTTATTTTAAAAATGTGCTCGCAATTTAATATATCTGTGGCGTGAAGCAGACTTCAATTGTCTAATTTTAATTCAAGAGTCTAATTCAAGCTTCTGTACGTGGTTTACCTAAATAATGCAAAATACAGAAACGGTCTTAAACAGGGCTTTTAATATTTGATCTGTTATTTGCCACATTCCCGTGTAATAACCCTGATATTCAGTGTTAACCTATCAGACCCTTGTCAAGTCAGGAAATTAATCGTTCTACTTTATTAGGAACGTCGGAACGTCGAGGCCCTTGAGATGAAGTAGAATCTAAGTAACACGTAAAATAAGCCATTCTTTCATTATATTTTCCAGGTTTTCTGTGTTTATGAGAAATGGTCAGGGGTCAGGGTAATAGTGGCAATAGCTTGCCAAGCTTCTATTCTATTCTATTCTATTCTATTCTATTCTATTCTATTCAAGTCGTGCAAGTTTGGGAGTTTTGGGAGTTTTGGCGCCAATATGGAAAAAAACATGTCGGCTCGCTGTATTAGGTATTTTCCTAAACTTGTGTATTTGTTGTGTTAATGTGTAATAATGGCGGATTATTACTTATCAAGTGATAATTATAACGAGGTTAAAAATGTATTTTCGTGTTTTTTCCAAAACTCCATAGAAGCCTCCTTGTAAACCACCTTACCGGGGCTTGAGTTTGACGTGACCGTGACTTACTTTGCTTGACTCTGACTGTGACTTGTTTGACGGTATCTAATACTATGTAAACATACTAAACATATTACGGCTGAAGGACTCTATATCCATGGTTATGAAAAAAACTAACAAAAAATCGTACAAGTTTACCCCACACATTCCAGTGATTCCAGTTTTCCAGGCATCAAAGCATCATGTTTCCATCATTGGAATGCACATTCATTCTTTATCAAATTTCCCTAAGATATTCGCCGTTTAATCGTCAACTGACAGATAAAGTGAAAAGGCGTAATAGGTACTATGTAAACTTATTTAATATTACGACTGAAGGACTCTGTAGTCATTGTCATAAAAAAACTAACAAAACTTCGTGCAAGTTTACCCCACATAATTATTCCAGTTTTCGGTCTTTTCCGGTAATCCAAGTAGAGTCTGGCTAATGAAAGTTGAGACTGAAAACGCCTGCCTATTTAAAAAAATCCGCATTGCAACCCCAAAATTAATATGAAATGCAAACATTACTGTGTTCTGACTGTGTTACAATAAAAATTAATAACTTACAAGTATTAAGTGAGATTATTTCAGCCATTTCATTCTAATTTTTGGGGTTACAGTGCTGATATTTTTAAATTTGCCGCCCTTTTTCAGTCTCTACTTTCATTAGCCAGACTCTATCATATTTCCATCGCTGCGATGCACACTCATTATTTATCAAATTTCCCCAAGATAGGAATCGCCGTATGATCGTCAACTGACAGAAAAGAGCAAAGTAACTTTTTTTATTAAGGACAAGATTTCAAACAGCTGAACTCATTTTCTTGATTTATAGCTAACAATATTAAGTCTCGTTTTCTTAGAAAATTAAGTCACGTTTCAAATAAATACAATGATTGGTTCAGCTGTTTAGTAGCTACGATGCTACTGACAGATACACGCGTTATACTTAGGTATACCTAATATACTCATCTGTTTGCATCGAGGGTTAAAAATAACACTGAATGCTACTACATAGGTAGGTACTTTTCCTTTCATACCACCAGCGCGAATGAGTTTCCATTACGTTCTAATTGAGTTAATAACTCAAAGCACTCTTGAAACGAGTGACTGCAGCGCGCGACCGCTTCACTTTTGAATTTGCCGAGATAAAAAAAGAAAACTAAAATGGAGCTGAATGGAGATGGTGTAAGTATTGAATTGGCGTTTAAAAGAATTGTTTATAACTACAGTACGAAAATAGACTTGAAATGAGCTTCAGTTGGATTATTAATAATGACGTAGCTGGATGGACATGGTGTAAGTATTGAATTAGCGTTTAAAAGAATTGTTTATACCTAAATACGGTACGAAAATAGACTTTTACCTTTTATTTTCTTTTAAAATTTGGTTCCAGACTTCTTGTCTATTAAGCCAGTGTCAAGTATAATTAAATCAAGTATTCGGATTAGTCAATTTAAAAAAAAGTTAAACATGTTAATAGTCACAGTCAAAATCAATCACGGACCTTTTATAATTATTTTTATTGTTTTTTATTCACATCGAGATGACTGAACTTAATGAGTTTTACTAAGAACTGCCTCAGTTTCGCTCATGTGTAATTTTTATATTATATTTATATACCTTTCGTGAAAAATTATCTAACTGATGGTGAAAACCGCATCAAAATCTGTTGCGTGGTTTAGGAGGAGTTAGCGGCCATACAGACACACAGACAGACAGACAGACAGACGCGGAAAGTGACATTATTTTATACTATGTACAAAATAGATAAGTTGAGTACATCAATAGATGGACTTATCATACTAACTTTTTTTTAAATAACGAATAAATCATCAATAATGAAATACGATGGTTCGTTACTTCATAAAAAAGTACTAAAATGCGAGGACAATCGGGACATACAAGTCCAATTTCAAGTTACGCCCGGAGGCGTTTGCCTAAATTAACGTCGCTTGATTTCCCCCAATTTTCCTATACGTAGAGATGATTAAATTTGTGTCCAAATCATAAAAGTCAGTCGTGATGGAATTGGAATTGTTTCCTGTTACGGTGCACGAAAACTTTTACGTTCACGCAACTTTTAACTGACAAAATTTGAATCCTAATAACATTATAAATGCGAAAGTGTGTGTTAATGTTTATAATAAGAGTGATGCTAACTAACTTTGGTACGCTCGCTTCGCTTACGTGTTTTTACTCCTGACGCTTACACAGTGCCGGTTTAAGCAAGCGCGGGGCCCATAGCAAATTCCCTTGCAATAGCCTTCGATCTACTATGGGTTAGTTGTAACGTTTCACGTTTTTGTGACATCAAGTAACTTCAATATAGCACATCTTAATAAGTTTCACTCAAAAAAATTACGCTCAGGCAGAGATGAGTGGGTTTAAATATGCGGGGCCCGTAGCAATTGCTACTCTTGCTACGTGGTTAATCCGGCACTGCGCTTACATAGTGTTAAAAAAGTTTTTAACATTTTGATTTGTACTATTATATATTTGTGTTTGTTGTACTGTACTCAACTTGGTTTTTCCAGATCTGTCTCCAAAATCCTGTTTATTAAATAGAGAGCGGCAAAATAGATAAAGTGTCTAGGCAAAAGAAATCCTCGCTACGCTTGCCCCTAAAATTTAATTGTGGATCCTGTTATGCATAAGATAATATGTAGGTGTCACTCACTGCCCGTACCAAGAACGAGAAGAGAAGAAAATAAAGAGATCACATTCACACATACACACACACACTCACACACTCACACACACGCACGCACATCCCTCTCCACACACACATAGCCACACTAACACACACACACGCACGCACACACACACACATACACGCACGCACTCACCCACACACACACACACACACACACGCTGCGCATAGAATAGCTCATACTGTTGCATTTAATGGTTTAAAAATTATTTTATCTTATTATTATTTTTCTTTTGGCTACTTATTGGCATAGTAAACAAAGTTTTAAAATACTTTGAAAAAATTTAACTTAATTTTAAAATGTTATATTGCTGTTTTGGTATAATTCATTGATACATTAATAGGAGAAGCCATTGGCTCCCGTCACACAGTCTTTGACTAGTTCGGGAGCCTCTGGAATCATTACTATAGCTTATAATAAATTATGCCCGAATAAATGATTTGTATTTGTATAGCAATATAAGGCCCCCCTGTGTTTACACTAGTTTTAAGTTGTTTACGTTCTATGCAGGACACGTTGCTAGGCGCAGTGATGAAAGGTGGAGTAAGGTTTTAACAGAGTGGTGGCCGAGGCAAGGTAAGCGGAGCGTTGGTCGTCCAGCTGCAAGATGGGTCGACGATATTGTTACTATCGCGGGTCGAACCTGGACTCGATTAGCACAGGACCGAGGCAGATGGCATAGCAAGAGAGAGGCCTATACCCAGCAGTGGGATAAGGAAGGCTGTGGATGATGATGATGATGTTCTATGTATGTCAATTCTGCATGTATGTCTAGCAATCGAGCCACGTATCCACTAATTTTTTTTCGTGAGAAAAAGGTAGACCATTTTCAAGCTTTGTCGCGTCAACGCGCGGATAAAATTGATACGCAGCAGTGCGCGTGCTAAGTCTGCTGGTTTTTAAGGTTCCGTACCCAAAGGGTAAAAATGGAACCCTATTACTACGATGTCTGTCTGTCTGGCCGTCCGTCTGTCTGTCTTACCTATTAACGGCTATATCTTTCGACCCGTAACAGATAGACAGTTGACATTTTCACAGAATATGTAACGTTACGGCGGATTAACTAACAAATAATAAAAAAGTCTAAAAGTAAAAACGAAAGGGGGGTGGGGGTGGGTCCCCCCAACAAACGTATTTTTTAATGTAGTTTTGTATTAGCTCTAATGTAAAAACAATAATACGTACAAGCGTCAAACTTGGCACGATTGTAGTACACACTCTAAAGTATAACAACAAATAATAAATAATGGCCAAGTGTGAGTCGGTGACAAATTTCTGTTCATTACAATGTTATTATACTCGAGCGCCTGTAGCAAACTGCGTAGCAAATTACTCCGACGATTGGAAGACGTTGTAATAACTGGTAATTCGGTTACTTGGACAACCTTATTGTATTTTGTGGTGGTATGGAACCCTCAGACCGCGAGCCTGACTCGCATTTGGCTGGCTTATTATTTTTCCTCTCGGGTAAGTACGCGTTTGATCAACAACTTGCATGTGGGTAAGCGACGGATGTTGTCGAAGATGAAGCACGCAGACTTAGAAGATACCTATTCACTCTGGCCTTGAAAAGGCCCAGATTATATCTCTCAGGAAACAAGGAAGCTGACAGGTCGTTCCAATCCTTGGCCGTACGGATTAGAAACGTAGATTCGAATTCGATTCGTTTGGTACGTATCCAAGAAAAATCCACAATGTATTGGTAGTGGGCCCTTTTCCAATTTGTCCTGTTGTTCCTACTTGTACTGGGGCCTCACGGACAACTGCTATTACAGGCACCTAATCCGCTCAGTTGGTAAATCACGCGACCGCAAACCTTATCGCGCCCAGATTCGGTTTGCGGTCGCGTGATTTTCCAACTGAGCTGATTAGGTGCCTGTAATAGCAGTTGTCTGTAAAGCCCCTGGTGTGTAAAATAAAGTTATTTTAAGAAAGAAATTACAAAAAACGTGTTAAAAAGCTCTACATAATATGGGCTCGTATATTTAGATGTAAGAGCACAAAAGTACCTTCTCATTTGTTTATGGACCCCTCGTAAAGTTGTCGCCCGCGTGCTTGCCCAATGTGTCAATGTTTGCACCATAAAGAGACAAATTCATTTGCGCAAGCTTAGGCTAGACTAACAGGCTGGCACAAAAGGACATATTAACCGTTTTTTTTTTTTTTTTTTTTTTTTAAATTAAAAACACTTATAACACCTTTACATATACACTTAAGTGATGCTATAATAACTTAAACAAATTAACTATTTTTATTTGAAATTACCAAAAATATATTTTATATTTTTTTTGCGTCAACAATAGATGTAACTGAAAGTAAAGTATTAGATATTTTGTGAGCCGTTTTTGTGAAATTATGTGGGTTCGTGGATTTATCTACAGGGTTACGCATATACACTGTACTAAACCGAAAGGAAGTCATTGTACTCATCATTATGAATAACTTATACTATGGGACCAAACCAGAAATCGCGAGAATAAAATCTACTGTTCCATAAATTTTGCCGAATGTCAATGACCGTTTTGTCTATTCTCTGTAGTTCAATTGACTGACTACCATAGTAAAAGTTGTTCATAATGATGAGGACAATGACCTTCTTTCGGCTTAGTACAGTCTATTAGTAAAAGTTGTTCATAATGATGAGGACAATTACCTTCTTTCGGCTTAGTACAGTCTATTAGTAAAAGTTGTTCATAATGATGAAGACAATGACCTTCTTTCGGCTTAGTACAGTCTATTAGTAAAAGTTGTTCATAATGATGAAGACAATGACCTTCTTTCGGCTTAGTACAGTCTATTAGTAAAAGTTGTTCATTATGATGAGGACATGCAATTACCTTCTTTCGGCTTAGTACAGTCTATTAGTAAAAGCTGTTCATAATGATGAGTACAATGACCTTCTTTCGGCTTAGTACAGTCTATATGCGTAACCCTGTATATTTATCAACGAGTTGATTCTTGTTCGTATAATAAATGAAAATGTAGAGTCGGTTTCACTCATGTGGACTGCCTTTCTGTGCCAAGCGATACTCAACCGCAATTCAAAATAGGTATACACTGTTCAATGTTCAACACCAACCTATTTCGAGCACTCTGCATGGAAATGTAGTTTATGCCCCACCAGTCTTAATCAGCAACCCAGCCGTGCATCCCATAAAGTAGGTAGGTACGTGGTAGGCTCACACATACAGTGTGATTTTCGTTACAGTGCAAACCCGAAAGGTAAACGTCATTGTAGTCATCTTTATAAACAAATTCCACAATAGGACTAACTCTTATTAAAAATCCATTGTGATACAGATAAAGATCATCAACATCGAAAGAATATTATGGAACAGCTGATTTTCTTTCCCAGTTTGATTGATTGATTAACTCTCAGGGTTGGTCTTCCTGTTATTAGTATTTGTTCAGTGAAATTCTCGCAACAGTGCAAATCTGAAAGGTAAAAAGTTATTGTAATCATCTTCATGAACGAATTCCACAATGGAACCACCTAGCTCTGAAACTTTAAGGCATGCAAATTAGGTACAATATATGGTTTAAATAGTTCATTTCATTAATGGTTTATGTCAATGCCTCCTCCTCCTTAAATCGTATTCCTCATGTCTGAGGGTCGTGACCACCACCTTCCATCAATCTCTCTCTGATGATATATTTCCATCGTCTTCTATCTTCAGCAACATGGAGTGCGTCGTAGACTGAGGTGTCGAGAGTGGTGAGATGTCAATGCCTACCAACAGTCAATTTATTAATGTTCATAACATTTTACATTTTGATGATTTTAATTTTGAGTAGGTACACTGGGTTTGCATTTTACCTACATACCGATAATTACACTATATGATAGGTTTATACCTATATAATTATGATTTGAGAATAAGAATTAAGAAAAGAAATAAAAGATTGATTCTAGCCAACGTTTTCACCCACTTCTTGACTAAGGGCAGGTCCAAGATTAAGTTAAGACCCATCCTACGAACCTACATAGCATTTTCTATCTCCATTTCAAATAAAAGGTCTGACCGGGTTTTACACTAAAAGCTTTCTTGAACATAAAAATGTACAAATAGAAAACGTGCTTGCGTTTCGAACTGCTATTCTGCTTCTTTGCACAGGTCTAGGTAGGTGTGTACCGTCAGAAAAAAGACTAAAAAAGTAGTGCTAATTTAATCTAACCTAGCACCGGTTTTCATAAATTTTGTTTGTAAACTACATATAGACATGGTTTATTTATGTATAATATTGCAATTAGAAGTGTATAAATATAAATAGATAATGGAAAATATCTTTCAAATAATTGGTTTCAATTGTATAACTTAAGGCAAGAAATAAAATAAGGCAAAAAAGTAATATAAGAAATATAAAACAATGTAAAAAATATATAAATGTATAAAAAATTATAAATATATGGTATTATACATTGAAATATAAGTCTGAAATGTTATAATGGTAAAAAAATATATATAAATAAGATAACTACATTTTATTTATTTGACATGGGAATTACTATGATTAAGCCGGTTACTTCGACTATAGTCGGTCGGTCTGTAACTGGCTTAATCAAATGTGTGTATTTCCCGTGTCATATAAATAAAATGTGTGAAAACCACGCCAGTTTCCCGAAACTAACTTTTATAAACCTAGTAATTAGAATTTAGAATTATAGAGCAATATGAAAGCGCAGATGCTTATATCACAGGTTTTTAACCTAGCATACAAGAATTTGAAACAAAGTAATCGAATTGTATGTTTCGAATTCGGTCCCGTATTGATAGTCAGAGGATAGCTCCATAGTGGGAATAGTTATTATTTATTAATTTAGAAGAAAACTTGATGAAAACAACAAATAATTCTGCAAATATATGCGTCTCATCTTTCTTTTTAGTCTTTTCAACTGTATCAATGCTAATGAACTTGTTTTTCTCAACAGCCGTGTGGAGCAAATTATAGCTAGCATAGAATCTAATTTCAGACTACCCGCGTGTTGAATTATATTATAACTTTGTGAATAACTTCATTAACTTATCTACAGGCGTTAGTATCCCGTGGAAGAGTTTTATTAAATTAATTAATGTTTGGTATGCTTGCCCCAGTTTTGTTTAAGAGGTAGGAAAGTTTAAAATGTGGTACCTACTGGGGGTGCTTAGCTTAATTAGACTAGATAATAATTACGCTACACTATGTGAGAAAATTATGGATTTGCCAACAGCGTTCTCTTTTTACCAAACAACGAAAAGCAAAAAGGATAATATTGTGTGTTTAACGCATTAACGTGTTTGTATATAGGTGTGTAATTAATATTTTTTCATTGTGTAATTTAATTTAAATTTTTTATTTCAGCCGTGGCACGTGGTTCTCCTATTGCAGGAAAAAGGCTTCCCTTCCTTTCTTCTACTCATCTCTGTTCTGTGCTATGGTGGATCAGTCTTTTGCGTGAGAGTCAAACTAGTACCTCCATTTTTTTCTGGGCTGTCTAAGAGGTCGTATGGCATGTGGTAGCTTTCGGTAGTTTCTATTTCATTGTGTTGTTCTTAAGTGTACTAAAATTACTGTTCAATGAAATAAAAAAAATTGCGTAGGCACGTTACTGGCATATTAAAAAATAAAGTAAATTAATAAATTAGAAATATTTTTTTTTACTAATTAAAAATAAAGTAAATTGTTAGGGTTCTGTACCCAGAGGGTAAAATCGGGACCCCATTACTAAGCCTACGATGCCTGTCTGTCTGTCTGTCTGTCCGTCTGTCCGTCTGTCCGTCTGTCCGTCTGTCCGTCTGTCCGTCTGTCCGTCTGTCCGTCTGTCCGTCTGTCCGTCTGTCCGTCTGTCCGTCTGTCCGTCTGTCCGTCTGTCCGTCTGTCTGTCTGTCCGTCTGTCCGTCTGTCCGTCTGTCCGTCTGTCCGTCTGTCCGTCTGTCCGTCTGTCCGTCTGTCCATCCTACCTGATAACGGCTGTGTCTTTCGAACCGTAATAGATAGCCAGTTGAAATTTTCACAGAATACGTAATTTTACATCGCATTAACTAACAAATAATAAAAAAAGTCAAAAAGTAAAAACATAAAGGAAAAACCCCATACAACAAACGTACTTTTTTAACGTATTTTTTTTTACCTCTAATGTAAAAACGATAATACGTACAACGACAAGTACAAGTACGTTAGTTTAAATAATGAATTAAGCTCACGTTAGTTTCTATAGTAATATAATACGTACAAGCGTGAAACTTGACATGATTATAGTACAAGTAAAGTATAACAACAAATAATAAATAATGGCCAAGTACGAGTCAGTGACTAATTTCTGTTTATTACCAAGTTGTAATTGTGTTATACTCAAGTGCCTGTAGCAAACTGCGTAGCAATTGCTCCGACAATTTTGGAAGGTGTTATAATAACTGGTAATTCTGTTACTTGGAAACCTTATTGTATTTTGTGATGGTACGGTACCCTCAGTGCGCCAGCCTGACTCGCACTTGGCCGGTTTATTACTACAACGTAGATAAAATAATGTTTGACAGCGTAGCGCTGGCTTTGACAGCCCTTGGTAGCGGACCGAAAAACAATCTGGGTATATTTGAAAAAACTTGATTGAAGTTTCCCTAATTTTCCTTTTGGCGACGTCCGTTTTCCATGTTGCTAAAATGTTAAAGGTGACAGGATTGACGATTTATTTTAGAAAATCCAACGAAATGAAATGGCATTAATGGCATTGAGTTCAATGGAAGATTTACTTATTAAAAGTAAACTAGCTGATCCCCTCGGTTTCTCTCGCCATCGTACCAGACAACAATAATATCCGGGATAAAAATTTGCCTGCGTTAATCCTTGGTATAACCATAAAATTAGCTATGATACTTATGGTTTAGTATTGATTGACATTGATTGTTGGTTTAAGAACAAATTCCATTCAAAGCCGTCACTGAGTTGAGTGGGGAACAAAGACTTTCTATAATTATCATAGTAGCTTTATCCAGTTTTAGGGGAACATACATATAAAAACTATTTTTTTGTCTATATTATACGAGTATTAGAGAAAGTTGGATTGTATTAGTTTTGCAAATAAAATTTAAAAACCAGCTTGAGGCTTGAGTCGAGTCTATTGAGAAACGCGCCAAGAGGCTCATCAGCAACGAATCCTCGATTCGGACTAAGCTTGCATCCTTTGACAAATATACATGGCTTGCATCGACGTAAACTTGCTAGTCTATCGGTTTTCATCGAATATATTTCGGAGAGTGTGCATCGGATCTGCCCATCCTCCTCCTGCCCATTTTTCTATCGGACTGCTAGTGTGGACACGAAAAATCGCCACCACTTTATGGTTGATATTCCGAAAGCCCGTACGAAGCGCATTGATTTCACATTTATTAGACATAACTGCTAGTCACATAACTGCTAGTCTGTGGAATGCGCTGCCTGAATGGGTGTTCTCGAATAGTTACAATCTGTATGTGTGTGTCTTCAAATCACCAGTGAATCGATTTCTACTAGGCAGCAAGCGTGCTCCATCGTAGACCGCATCATCGCTTAACATCAGGCAAGATGGCGGTCAAATGCAAGCTTATTATTAATAAACAAATAAATAAAACTTGGAAACGCTGGATGCAGGCCGCTTCCAACCGGCCATTTTGGAGATCGATGGGGGAGGCCTATGTCCAGCAGTGCAGCATACTTTACCAACCCTTTTTCCGAGTTAAATAACAACATTAAAATTGCAGCCATATCTCAAAACCCTCGGGTGATTGGTAGGTATGGATTCGCAAGATTGAGATTCCGGTTAAGTCGGAATATCGTTTCGCTCGGCGCTGCAGTTGCAGGCGGGATAAGATTTGAATCGATTTGGGATTAACTAGGTAGGACGAATTAAGGTGTGCTTGATTTTACTAGGGTCAAGGTGAGAAAGCAGTTCCTTAGCATACTTTGCTTTGCCTGCCCCGGTGGTCCAGTTGGTAGTGAACGCTTAGGGCGTGGGTTCGATTCCCGGCCTAAGGCCTTACGGACAACTGCTATTACAGGCACCTAATCCGCTCAGTTGGAAAATCACGCGACCGCAAACCGTATCTGGGCGCGATAAGCCTACCTAGCTTACCCATTTTGAGAAGAACACAATGTTAATTTTAGTTTAGTGTTGAAATATTAGTGCAGTAATATTATGTTCTAATAAATAAATAAACCGCATACCCACATACACGAACCCTAAAAACATAACACTCCCTGTCCCTGGGCTCTGGGATACCAGTGGAACATACTAACAACAATATACAAAAAAGTTCGTACAGATGCAAGGGCGTCGCCAGGTACGGGCAGGGGGGCAGGGAGGGCAGATGCCCCCCCTAGGTGATTGTAAGCGCTCGTTCAAAGATGTTCCCAACCAAAAAAGTAATTTTTAAATAACGTAGCATTTTGCCCCAACTGCCCAACTCAAGAAAATCCTAGCTATTTAACGCCCTTTTATAGATGTTTTTGATAAGAAATTCCAATAGAACCTACCTTAGTAAAATTAACCTGATTTTATGTTTCCCAAAATAGCTTGCGTTTAATTAACAGCTAAAATATAACTCCCATTAAGTTAATTAGACTGGTACTGAAATTTTCGTAGGCGCGATAAAAACACCGAAATATTTTTACAAAGGTGAAACCTTGTTATTTTTGTGTTGTTAGTCAAACTTTTTGTAAAAAATAAACTCCTAAAGTTGAAATAAAATAGAGATAGTGAGAGTTCTCTCATCTTTACTCCCTTACTCATAGGTGGTAGATAATGTTGAAAAAACATATGTAAAGCAATGACTGTACATCAATGATGTAAAGCCTTTTTACTCTGGAAGTAGAAACTAAAGCACTGTGTCATTTGTATTATTTGACATTTTGTCTGCTGCTGGGTCTATTATGGGGATGGAAAACTAGACCACGTGGCGTGGCAAGTCACACTTATAGCTTACTCCCTCCCCATTAGGATTGCATGTGTCGGGGATGCCATAAAGCACAAAGACAACACAACAGACACACACAAAGGACAAAGACCTACCCAGTTGATTGCTTAAAATGGCTGCTATGGTATATATAAAATGGTATATAAATGTATAGTAGTAAACTAGGGATGTTTATTGTTTTTAACAGCTAATGCACGCGTGGCAGCTACTGACAATGGCCGATGTGCCGTGTGGAGATCTAAGATTGTATTTTTTGCGCGTCCGCTCTATGGAGTGTCCTTGTTTACTAGATATATAATTAGAATATTCTGCCTACTAGCAGCGTCGGCCCTAGCCTAAGGATCAGGGTAGAGCGAGATTGTCTTTCGGTGCGTTTCGTTTCTAAATACTATCGTACAGGAATCAATTTCGGGATAAAAAGTATTCCATGTGCTAAACCAGGATACCTATAAACTATTTCCATTTCAGAATTGTATGCTATCTAAAAACAACAAAAGTGTGCCCCGCCGCTTGCACGCCGCGCCACCGCCCCAAGGCGCGAAATGCCATAATATAAAAAAAAAACATCTCTTTTGTGTTTTGGCGCCCCAGTGCTATCTGGCGCCTAGAGCGACCGCTTTTCTTGCTTTACCCCAGGGCCGGTGCTGCCTATTAGGTAGGTACAATAATAAATCTAGTTTCACATAAATGTCAATAAGTCGGCTATAGTTCGTTCGCTATCGGATGATTGCCGACCGGTGCAATAAATGGCAAAAAGGTGAATAAAAACATCTTATTTGTAATTTCCTTTTTAGTATATAAACCTATTAGCTACAATTTATTACTTAACGTTAGAAAAACTATCTAGGTGAATTACAACATGATTTTAATTCACTTTTAGATAACTACTTATGTAACTGCAGTTGTCAGTGATCATTCGATAGCAAACGGAGTATACATTAAAACCTATACTACAGACCTACCTACTACGAGTAAAAAAACAATAAAATCACAGCTGCCAGTAAAAGCAGACACTATCCGGTTCCAGTTTTCATGGGAAGTCAGGGAATCCCTCGGTTTTGTTCCCCTATTCACCGCCGCCCTTTTGACCTAATTTCCCGTAAGACAAATTTATAGGGGCGTAAAGCTCTTCGTGTATCCATCAGGAGATGAGTATCTTTACTATGTGACAAATGTGCGATGTTGTACTCTTCGTAAAACCTATACGCTGAGAAATTCCAACCACAAATTAATTTGACAAGTAAAATTATAAAAAAAAAAAAAAAATTATAACAAGCTTTTAGGCGTCCGCCACATTGAATTTACTGTAAAGTCATTAAATTTTTCGTATTCTCAGCAAACATTTAGCTTTTTTTGCATTTGATACTCATATCATGGGGGTGCATAATAATTACTGGTCAGTCATCTTTGGGAGTCCGCCATATTGGATTTAGAATTACGTCACTTATCTAACCATGCATTGTCATTCAAACTAAACGTGTATGAATCATTTCAGGTCAATCGGTAGGGATAATTGTTTTAAAATTCAGTTGTAAGATTTGACTCAAACTAACAAGGCAAGTTAAATAAAAACTGCATAATAATATATAAATCGATGAAGACGTTTTGAAAAAAAAAAAAACTGTAATACACTCAATCACAATACAGGATGTATGTGGGTGTGTGTATTACCTATAGTTGTCAACCCCAAAAAAAATATCTCTGTTCTGTCTAAAAAAAGGTTCTACAGAGGCTTTCTCTCAGAGAGAAAGTATGAGCCATGCTGCATCCACCATGCTGGCCCAGTGCATGTGTTAGCTTTTCAGCCAAGAAATCACCTTTTAAACTGTTTTACACACAATTCGTTTACACTTGTTATCGCTTCGAGGTTCGAGCAAAGAAAGAGGGTGATTGCAATGCAACCGCCACTTATATACTGTGTTCGTTGGCAGTCGACAAAAGACTGTCAACTGTCAACGAACACGTGTGAACTTCGCCAATACAGTTTCATTATAATGGTGTTGTTAGTTCATCTATCCATTAAATGATTAAACTAAAGTTGTTCTACATTCGGCCATCCGACTCAATTACACGTCCTCGTGTATACGTGTCATGTATTATATGATAATAGACGTTATACGTGTTAATTAAATGTGTACTTTACAATCTTATTTTGAAGTCTTATCCTATCGTTTTATGTTACATAATATCAGAATGCAACTGCATACTGAAAAGCACATCATATCAGACTAAAACCGAATCTGGTTTAGTTAAGTCAGTACGCAACTGCGTACACTGTCTCTTACGCAACTGCGTACATCGGCTCTTACGCGACTACGTACACCGGATCTTACGCAACTGCGTACAATGTCTCTTACGCAACTGCGTACATCGGCTCTTACGCGACTACGTACACCGGATCTTACGCAACTGCGTACAATGTCTCTTACGCAACTGCGTACATCGGCTCTTACGCGACTACGTACACCGGATCTTACGCAACTGCGTACAATGTCTCTTACGCAACTGCGTACATCGGCTCTTACGCGACTACGTACACCGGATCTTACGCAACTGCGTACAATGTCTCTTACGTAACTGCGTACTGCAGGCTCCGCTGCAGGCTCAGCTGGCAGGTTCGACGGCAGGCTCAGCCGCAGGCTCAGCCGCAGGCTCAGCCGCAGGCTCGACAGCAGGCTCAGCCGCAGACTCCGCGGCAGGCTCCACTGCAGGCTCCGCTGTATGCTCCGCTGCAGACTCGACCGCAGGCTCGACAGCAGGCTCAGCCGCAGGCTCGACGGCAGGCTCGACAGCAGGCTCAGCCGCAGGCTCGACGGCAGGCTCAGCCGCAGGCTCGACAGCAGGCTCAGCCGCAGACTTCGCGGCAGGCTCCACTGCAGGCTCCACTGTATGCTTCGCCGCAGACTCGACCGCAGGCTCGACAGCAGGCTCAGCCGCAGGCTCGACAGCAGGCTCAACGGCAGGCTCGACAGCAGGCTCAGCCGCAGGCTCAGCCGCAGGCTCAGCCGCAGGCTCAGCCGCAGGCTCGACAGCAGGCTCAGCCGCAGACTCGACAGCAGGCTCAGCCGCAGAATCGGCGGCAGAAATTTGCATATATAACAATAAGTACACTAATCGGATATATAATCTGAAGAACTTTTAACATGAGCACAGTTATTTAGTAATTAGTATTAAATTAATCATTAGTAAATAAATTATAATCAAGAAAACGCAAGGAATAAAACAGCCACTTTGTAAAATAACTATTAATTAGGGCTCTAAAAAAAAACATGACTAGCAAACAGGTTTTGAACCACTTAACAAAAGACAAATTACACTCTGTGGACATGGGAAAATAAGAAGACATCTGTAACTTATTAATCCCGATTCTGATTTGTTAGCTTTTCAGCCAAGAAATCACCTTTTAAACTGTTTTACACACAATTCGTTTACACTTGTTATCGCTTCGAGGTTCGAGCAAAGAAAGAGGGTGATTGCAATGCAACCGCCACTTATATACTGTGTTCGTTGGCAGTCGACAAAAGACTGTCAACTGTCAACGAACACGTGTGAACTTCGCCAATACAGTTTCATTATAATGGTGTTGTTAGTTCATCTATCCATTAAATGATTAAACTAAAGTTGTTCTACACATGTTAATGAATATCATTATGTCTTTGAACTTTTGAGGTTCTCCGACACACCGGTTTCCTCACGATGTTTTCCTTCACCGTTTTTGAGCGATGACAATACATCGAAAATATAAACAAGTAATTAGGCCATCATCACTTTTTCTTTTCCTATCTTTTCCTTTTTGTTTGTTGAAATTCAAATATTTCAATGAAAATTAGGTGTAAAGGTTAACAAACTACAGATGATGCGACAATTTGCGCGACCGCAAACCGAATCTCAGTGGCATAAGGTTCACGTTAGCGTGATTTTTAGCGAGGTAGCCGTCAGTCAGCCTCTGGACGTTGTTCAACTCTTGCGCACTCGAGATTCTCGATGACTGTCTCTCTTAGTAGATAGAAATGAAATGTGATAATTTCGGGCCAAACAGAATAATATGATAGATGTCAGAGCGGGCACAAAAAATCGACACCGCTTTATGGTTGATATTCCGAAAACCCGTACGAAGCGCTATGATTCCACTGTATTATGCGAACTGCTAGTCTGTGGAATGCGCTGCTAGAATGGGTGTTCCCCGATAGTTACAATCTGGGTGTCTTCAAATCACGAGTGAATCGGTTTCTTCTAGGCAAGCGTGCTCTACCGTAGACCGCATCATCGCTTTACCGCAGGCGAATTGGCGGTCAAACGCAAGAAAAAAAATATAAAATTGTTAATTGAATGAAAAACAATAGTTAATTCTAACTCAAAAAGTTTATTTCATTATTATATTCTTAAGCTGTACTTAACTTAAAATTGTTTGTTATGTAAAGGATGCCTAATATCAAGATACGGGTTACTATATCCAGTTTGATGGTTAGCGCAGGAATTGTTTTTTTGAAGTACTATTATGAAATAAATTATATGCAAGGATTATCTGATTATTTGTAATTTTTTATCTTCTGCTTATTTAAGAGCCATGCTTTTATCGGTGGAAAGTTTTCAGCCTACCTGATGGTAGACAGCGTTTGGTTTCATTTTTGACATGACCTTCACATTTCCTTAATTTGGTCGGTAAACGCTCGACTTGATCTGTCTGCTCCTACAGTCTGTCTCACATCTACGGTCTGGGCCTTTCTTTCTTTCAACTTTTCCTTCTCAGATGGTATTTGGTGTTTGGTTTGATAGCCCGTTTGTCCAGTTGGTAGTGAACCTGCCTTCTGCGGTTGGGGGCATGGGTTCGATTCCCATCTAGGACAAACATTTATGCGATGAACATTTGTGTTTGTTCTATATCTGGTGGTTAATATCTATTTAAGTATGTATTTAAAACTATATATGTATGTATATCAGTCTCTGGCAGCCATATCACAAGCTTTGCTTAGTTTGGGGTCAGATGACTGTGTGTGAAAAAATGTCCCAAATGTTTATTTATTTATTTATTTATTTTGGAGATAGCTCTAGTAAAACAACTCTTTTATCTGGCGACTGGCAATACATGCGCTAGTAGCGGACGGTCACCCATTTTTACAAACTTTTATTTAGTTTCACCTGTCCCGGTGTCTGTCTGTCTGTAATCAAATCTTGAAAGTTTAATTTGACCGGGAAGTGTCCCGGTCACAGATCTACTACCTATAGATTTTCAATGAGCGTGGCTAGCTCAGTGCCTCTCGCTTCAACAAGGTGTGTTGCCACATTAAAATGATTTGCTATAAGTTAGGGTAATTTACCTACTATGATGGGTAGTGAATCTTCAATGAGTACTTTGGAAACAATACTACCTTTTAAATATTTATATTTTATACACTATCTGCTGCAACCCGCGGAGCTACCTGCAATGTTCTGGGAAGAAAAGTACGTTGTCTGTCCTCATGACACACCCTATCGTCCTGACAAAATTTGACTTAGCCCATGATCTAAGAAAACAAGGTCTAGCAATTTGAGAGTGGTCCCGCAATGACGTCACTGTCCAGTTGCCACTTTATCCAATCAGCTGTTACGTGGTGTATCGTCATCTCTCTCGAACCTGTTGTAAATTGACATCATGACATCATTGCGGGACGCCCACGTAAACATTTTTTCTCGGATTGCTATACCTGGCGGAGTATATTATTATACCATGACTTAGCCATTTCCTCGTAAAAACAGACAGAAAGTTACTTGCGTTTTTATCATAATTATTTGTTAGGATTAGAATATAGTACTAGAAAAAAGGTTGTAAAGTAACCATAGCATGATTTTTTATAATTAATAAAATATAATAAAAAAGTCAGAGTTAAAACGGAACGGGGGTCCCTCATGCAACAAACGTTAAACGTATTTTTGGATTTGTTCTAGTGTAAAAACGGTAATCCGTACAAGCGTCAAATTTAGCGGATTATAGTGAACATAAGTAAAACAACAAATAATAAACACTGGCCAAGTGCGAGTCAGTGACAAATTTCTGTTTACCACTAAGCTAAGCAACGTCGGGCGCGGTCGGTACTTGGATGGGTGACAGCCTGGGCGTGATGTTGTCTTTTTGCACAACTTTTTGTATTTTGTGATTGTAAAGAACTCTCAGCGCACGAGCCCAACTCGCGCTTGGTCAGTTTAGTTTTTTCATGAATGGAATTATGTATAACATTCCAAATAATTAGATAAATAGACTCTTTAATGTTTACAGTACAAATTTCACGAACAGCGCGTAGCTTTTTGAATCGGTTCGCCGAAATCGCCTTTTGCTTTTCCAGCTTCATAACTGTGGCCTCATTAATATATATTTAATATTAACATTCACCATATTCATATGGGCATAAAAGGGTCGGTATTTTGCACTTCTTGCAATGTGCCAGCTTTTTTCAGCAATGTGACAGGATCAGTTGGAAACCTGCAGAACGAATAATTTATGTTAGTTGCGGTGGGTAATTTCTTTCATAAACTGGCAACATTCATAATTTATTTTCTAAGTGAATAATTTGATAAAATTCATAGAATTAGACCACAAATCGACCTAAAAACTGACTAATTATGAATAAAATATTTGCGAATTGATATCCTGAATTTATTTAGGTGATCGTAACAAGCTTTATATGTTTATACTTACGTGTGAAATGATATTTCATCGTATTTTCGCTCACTGCGCTTCTTGCAGCCCAAAATGCTACAACCAACCATTGTAAAATATCTTTTACAATTATTACTCAGAGGAAACACGCATTTCTCACATTAAATCACCAAAAAAAAGGCAATAAATATAATTCAGACCCGTTTTGTTTGTCACTGATTATTACAGATTTTGACACTTGAGGTACCAAAAACAGGTCACGCCGATAAGGACAACAAAATCTATTTATGTCCTTTTCGTACTTGTGCTGAGCCATATCAAGTTGTCTCTTTCACTAAAATATATTGCCGATCTGGTTGTGTATATCTGTGTGTCCCGGTGTTCGATTGAGCTGAAATTTGACATACTTGTCATGATGACAATACAATAGTATGGTAGCAGCGAGCTCATTTGATGATGGTGACGGTGGACTAAGGCACTCCTTGATTGATAAAAGTAGACTGGCGGTGTTTGGGCTCATTTTGATCAGCACACCGTTCCGATCCTTAATTTCATAAAAGTTTGGTTTGATAACATTGAGAAACAATATATATAGAGTAACAATCGTGCCAAAAAATGTCCGAATCAAAACTCGGCGCACGCTAAGAATTGCGCAGACTTTTTAGTTAGTTAACAAGTAACCGCGATCCGACTACAACGCCGCGTGATGTCGGAGCTACGATGACAGCAAACAACTAACGTTGAACACTATCCAAGCAACATAACGTCTAAATTGGAGTAAATATGGCATTGTGAACTATAATATAACTGATACAATGAATGTATAATGACGCTCGGACGTTTTTTGACTGTTTTCACTGAGAGATTGTGACTCTATAGGAACTGTATTTCGATGTTTAAAAAAGAACAAAAAAAAAAGTTGTAATTAAGTTTTCATTTTCATGCCATACAAGTATAAAAGTACCTACTTAGGTATTTATCCCTGGAAAAGCGAGGAAAGTGGAACATAATTTAAGAAACCTCAGAAATCTCCGGGAATCTTCTTTCTATAGGTACCTAGTGGAATAAAATATTTAAACTTTTGCGAAGTCACGTACAACAAGCTTTTAGGTATTGTTAAGGCGTTAACATGGAGCTTAGCAAACAAGCGTTGAAAAGCGCTTTATCCAGGTCTTCGCAATACCTATACAGGGGCGAAAGGTCGTAAATTCAAAGACAGCGTCGCTGGCTTCTGACCTTTCTTAATAACAGAAGAGCTTAGGTTGACTTAGTCTGAAAATAAATCGTTCTAACGACCTTCGACGAAAATAAAATGAATGGACGGGCCATAACAATAGAATTTGCTCAGTAAAAACGAGTCAAAACCGTCGGACATATTTATAAAAATGTACAGTATATTTGTTACAAAAAATAGATCCCGGTTTTATTTGTGTATTTACACTTCGGGAAAGCATATGAATGCATAATTTTGTCAGATGTTTCGTTATCGCGTTACAATAGACACGTGTTGCACTTCCTACGGCTAGAGACCGACTGAAATGAAATGAGAGCCGGCACTCATTTTGGTATCTTCAAAAATGTGCTTCTACTGGGCCTGTCCATTCATTTTATTTTGGTCGAAGCTAACGACGTGTCTTTTCTTGTATTGTGTTTTTAGGGTTCGGTATCCAAAGGGTGTAAAATATGATGATAAATGGTGATGTACCTTCAAAATCCTGTTCAGTATAGTCATGGTGCGTGAGTTTCCTTGCCGCTGGATCCGTCGGTGCCTCGTCGTCGTCAGCTCGTGTCTCCATATTCCAAGGTCTGAAGACAAACACTCAGTTTAACGTGTATATATTGATACATCATAACTGTCAATTACAAATCCAATTGAAGGACTGACTGAACCAGGAATGGCATAACTTTGCTAGACATAGCTTTTTACTGTAGAAACAAGACACGTACATAGTTAGTAATGTTCATCTATACTAATATTATAAAGAAGAAAGATTTGATTGTTTGTCTGTTTGCATTGAATAGGCTCCGGAACTACTGAACCGATTTGAAAAATTCTTTCACTGTTGGGAAGCTACGCTATCCTCGCGTGAAATAGGTTTTTTTTTTTATAAATAAGCGTCCTTACTAATACTCCAATAATACCCGTGTGAAGCCGAGGCTGACCTCTAATCTATACTAATATTATAAAGAGGAAATATTTGATTGTTTGTTTGCATTGAATAGGCTCCGGAACTACTGAACCGATTTGAAAAATTCTTTCACTGTTGGGAAGCTACGCTATCCTCGCGTGACATAGGCTATAATCTATACCCGTGCGAAGCTGGGGCGGACCTCTAGTCTATATTAATATTATAAAGAGGAAAGATTTGATTGTTTGTTTGTTTGTTTGTTTGTTTGCATTGAATAGGCTCCGAAACTACTGAACCGATTTGAAAAATTCTTTTACTGTTGGGAAACTACACTATCCCCGGGTGACATAGGCTATAATCTATACCCGTGCGAAGCTGGGGCGGACCTCTAGTCTATACTAATATTATAAAGAGGAAAGATTTGATTGTTTGTTTGTTTGTTTGTTTGTTTGCATTGAATAGGCTCCGAAACTACAGAACCGATTTGAAAAAATCTTTCACTGTTGGGAAACTACACTATCCCCGGGTGACATAGGCTATAATCTATACCCGTGCGAAGCTGGGGCGGACCTCTAGTATATAATAAAGCTCGTATTCGAAAATTTACGTTTTGTTCGTCAATAAGAGCGAGCAAAAGTGTTTTTTTTGCGATAGGTTTAAGCACAGAAGAGAACAAAAAAGCCTTCTCTTTTCTGTGGGTTTAAGTGTGAATAAACAGTTTTGAAATTGGAATATACATATTTCTTAGAATATTCCGCGACGTCCTCAACCAAAGAGATTTGTATAGATTATTATAAGAGAAAATGCAAAATTAATTCGCACCTAAATGTGGCGCCACTGTAGTTTCAAGTACATTAAACTATTCGCCTTATTTAATAGTTCGATTTTCCGCCGCACTAATAGCAGGCATGGCGCACTTCGGACTTTAGGTATGTTCGGCCGGTGTCCCTTCCCGAGAGGGTCACAGCAGGGCAATCAGTGGCCGCTCGGCTCGCGCCCGACCCGCAAGCTACGCTAGCCACGTCGTGCCAATTATTTTCAACAGAATGAGGTCTCCATGTTTCATGTAGTATTTACCTAAATATGCATCGGGATGATGATCTTGTAATAGGCTTCTTAAACTTATACTTTTGCATATGATTGTTATTGGACCAAATTCAGAATAAGCGTTAGTTTTTTTGTGCAGATTAGATGTCGTTCCAATTATAGTAGAATAGGTAGTAAAATAAAGATATATAAGAAGATAATATAGGTAAATAGGTATGTAGATAATTATAGTAGAATAGGTAGATACTACATAGGATACATAGCTGGTAAGTAAATACTTATAAGTATTCTGTGTAACACCCCTCTCGAAGAGGGAGGCATGTGTTCAGCAGTGGACATTTACTGGCTGATGATGATGATGATTCTGTGTAAATATCAAGAAGACAACCCTAACGTTACACGTGCCGCGTCAGGAGAGATAGACCTACGTGATAGAAAGAGAGCGGCCTTCTAGGTGAATATAGCGAGCGGCATCCAGCGCTGTACGAGTTGAATTGCTACTTTATTGCCACGTGGATAGAGTCCTTATTTATTTAAATTTCTTCGCGGAGTGAACCTTCTGTGTCTATTGTCTTCTGTGCTAATAGCGTTAAAAAAAATACCGACTGTATTCAATTGGACTCCACGGTGCTATGCCTGTGCTACGCTGTGAATGTTGTCATTTGTTAATATCTCGCTTATTCTATCTATCGTATATTTTTAATCCACCGAATCAAAGATTATGAAAATCAGTCCAACTGTTCTTGAGTTATAAATGGTGGAACTAATAATAATAATAATATTTTTTTATTTCTTTAACACGATTTACTAAATATAAGAAGTAGGCAGGAGCCCTTTTTTAGACATAAAATGTCTGTGCCAGAGAGCCCCGCTCTTCCGTCTCTACATTAATTATATAACATATGGATATATAGTTTTACTTTAATTAAAACTTACAAAAACCAAATTGTGTGTGTGTGTGTGTGTGTGTGTGTGTGTGTGTGTGTGAGTGAGTGTGAGGGGGGGAGATAATATAGTTAGATACATTTTAAGTAACTGTCTGTAAAAATGCCTCAGATTCTTCAAAGGAAGATAATTTTAGCCAGTCAGTAATGATAGATTTACACTCATAATACTGTTTGTTGCAAATGTTTAATTTTTATTTATTTTATAGTATATAAACTCTGAACGCCTCTTAAATTGCATACTTGCAAACTTTGTTTTAGCTTGAGATACAGGAACTAATAGGACTTTGTTTTGTAATAGATCTGAAGTATTCATTTCCAAGTAACAAAACTACGCTTTACAAGCATTGAATACTACCTACTAGTACCTACTAACTAGGTATTTGCTTTGACTATTCAAAGCTCGGATTCAAAGAGTAATTGCTTTGTAACTTCGACATAAATCCACCTACATGAATGTATGTATTCATTTCGTTCTTGAGATGACATGAATTCGTTACATGGATATTATGAAGTATTTTTTTATTCAAATTCAAATTGTTTATTTTAAGTAACCATGGACTCATACTTAGCAATATTCGGACAAAGAATTAGGTATTAAACTTAATGTCATTTGATTATAGTCCGACAGAAAAGAAAAAAAATCGTTTAAATTTTTCCTTTTTGTGGTGCGGACAAACAAAACTCAAACACTGTGCACGTCGTGACAATGATAACAGAGCAGTGGTATTACCTCAGAAGAAGGACTAAAGCATAGAAGTACTGCTAATTTAGCATAAACGAATTAAATATGTTACATTCTTTACTCATATGCCAAAATTTATGTTATCAGAACGAAACAGCAGTGCAAGTACCGTTCTTTATCGATCGTCAAATTCGCCAAAATGCCATAGAATCGATCACAGCGAGTACTGAAAAAATGGCATATTATCGAATTTGACGATCGATAAAAGAACGGTACTTGCACTGCAGAATATATATTTTTTTGACAGGGCGGCAAATGCAGGATTGTACACAATTTTTTTAGTATACTAGGGATCTGTACAATGCTCCAAAGGATACATACTATTTGACAGACGGCTTTGTACGCTTTTTAAGTCTCGGACGGATTCTATTATGCTTTTTATTATTATTACAACGCCCAAGGTAAAAAATGTCAAAAAGTCCGGACAAAGATCTAAAAGTCAAAAAGACAAGTCCGGAAGGATGGTGACCCTAACTATGAGCCAATGTGTGCGTGCAAGTATTCGTGATAATAAATCTACAACAAAAGTATAAACACAACAGTCATGTGGGTATAAAATTAAACACAATAAAGATACACGCGCGTTTATGTATGCGACAAGAACTAAGTAGTATAGGAAATCGCTATAATATACAGGTGATGGTGTTATGGGCTTATTTCTTTAAGGGCGTGAGAATTTGGTTTTAGTTTGCTCTTTTATGCAGGTACAAAAAGTTTTAACTAATGATACAGTTTTTATCACAACTCTCCATGCGCATGTTTTGGAACCTAAAACATGAAAAGTTACATCTTATGTACGTGGATGAATCAATTGTGTTGATAGGGATAAACAGTGTGCTTAATATATAGTTTAAGACGAACACCCCTATACAGTGTGCATATATTTTATTTTAGAATAAGACATTAATTAGTACGTGTTCTATGGGTCAAGTTGCCTGATATAAACGTTTTTTTTTTGAGCAACCCGTTTTTACAACCTATAAATATTTTCCCAAAATTAATATTGCATTAAAAGCCACTGAAACAGACATGTTTAGAAACGATTTCCAGGAAAAAAGCCCTGTCTAATATTTGCGAAAAAAGGAATCTTTTGTTCATGATCTGCAAATTGAAGAATATAATTTTGTATGTTTTGTTGTTTTGTATGTTTGTTTTGTTTTTGTGTCTTTGGTTTTAAAATTGTCGTTAAGCAGGAAAACGTTCAAGCTATACTGCACGTGCAATAAAAGTTAAAAAAAACTGGAAGTTTATACATACATTTATAGAAATATAGCTGGCCTAGGGTCACAAAAAGGTTTATTTTTATTTTTAATGAAATTTTAAATGTTTTGATAAGCATTAACCTTTTCTGAACTAATTGTATCGTTCAAGTAGAGTCCATAGCCTCTATAGACGCGCCCTTAAAGGAATAAGCTTACAACGCCATCACCCTGTAGGCATAGCAATCATGGTAGGTAAGTGGAGGATCGACTCTTGTGTATTAGACACTATTTGTATTCTGGAGGGAAGTGTAGTGTGTTACCCGATAATTGGTTATACATTCGCATTATCGGGATTAATTAAGCTTTAAATATAGATCCGGCTCTCACAACTTTATGGTTATTACTGGAGCAGTTACTGGGGCACACACTCAGCGTCAAATTGACTGTAGCGTTCATCATCAGCCAGAAGACGTCCACTGCTGAACATAGGCCTCCCCCTTTACAAAACACTAAAACACAGAAAACACAAAACACCTTTAGTCAAAACACTGAAGTAGTTTAATTTCCGTTCTTTTTCTCGTTTGTTGCCCGTGGTCCAACCGCGAGATTCTACCAGTAGGGCCACGGGTAATTTCTGTTGCCCGTGGTTTTACAAGCCCTTGGTTCAACCACGTGGGTTCTACCAGTAGGGCCACGGGTAATTCCTGTTGCCCGTGGTTTTACCAGCCCTTGGTTCAACCACGTGGGTTCTACCAATAGGGCCACGGGTAATTTCTGTTGCCCGTGGTTTTACCAGCCCTTGGTTCAACCGCGTGGGTTCTGCCAGTAGGGCCACGGGTAATTTCTGTTGCCCGTGGTTTTACCAGCCAGTGGTTCAACCGCGTGGGTTCTACCAGTACGGCCACGAGTAATTTCTGTTGTCCGTAGTTCTACCAGACAGTTGGCTGAATCTGTTACATCAGTGCTAATTCGTTTGAGACTATGTCGTGGTTGTAGTCCCGATTTAAATTCAATATTGTAGAATCACCTATTTGTTCTTGTGGTTTAGATATTGGTACGTTAAATAAAAAAAAATTTATTGCCCTCCGTAGTTAATAACCATTTTACTCTACCATCACTAAATGTAAAGTTCCGCTTCCTTTAGGTATTTCCTCACTAGGTACTTTATTCCCGAACAAATAAGTTTTTATTTTCATTAACAAACTCGTTAATCCAAGTAACATCCGTCTATAGTTTTTCATTTGTGATTTTTCTTTAGTAGGTTTATTTTCCGTCTGAACAATTTTACTATCTCTTCCCTCACTGTTGATGGCAAAATTGCCACAACACCCAGAGGGGTACTAGCCAAGTTGATAAAAAAATAATCACAAAGGCATAGACTTATTTATATCTACGCAGTCAGAATACATAATATATATTGTTGTAAGCAGCCAAAACGGTCAGCTTGTCATAGCAACACAGTTGCCAATATTATGTAAAGTAAGTTTTTCGATATTATGTTTTCAAATGAAACTTTTAACGGCATTTATGGAACTAGCCCTCAGTCTTCTCTTTATACGGGGTTGAAACATGGACTCTTAAAGTTAAAGACCGACAGCGCATCGACGCCTTTGAAATATGGTGCTGGAAGAAAGTTCTTCGTATCCCATGGACTGCGCATAGAACCAACCAATCGGTTCTCAAAGAACTCAAACTCCATAAGAAGACAAGGCTTTCCAACACGTGCCTCGGAGAGTTTTTGAGTTCTTTTGACGCACAGCCCGTAATAAGCTTGGTGACAACCTCCAAAAACTGATCTTTACCGGGAAAATAGAGGGTAAATGACCGAGAGGAACGAACCCAATGCGTTGGACAGATCAAATCCGCACCACCCTCAGCATCAACGCTGCCGAAGCGGTTGCTGCTTAAAGCCGGAGATGGCGGAACATCATAAGGGAGAAGTTGATACTGTGATGGACCCCCCCCCCCCCCCCCCCTTATAGCATTAGAGAATCGACGCAGAGAAGAGGAGTGGTTCAAAAATCACAAGCATGTCTCATAAGGTCCGTTAAAAAAAACAACAAATTTCACGCCCTCCGAAATTATCTATATAAGATTTTCTTTATAACAAACAGGCGCTCCAGTAATATTCAAGTACCTACGTATCTCTGTAATCCAATCTAAACTACAACTCAGTCCATTTATAGTACGCATTATTAGGTAGGAATCTACCTTTCATTAATCTCACTAATTATATGTGACATACTGTACCTACCCGTACGACCCTTTTGTAGAGGTTTCATACTTACAAGTAGTTATTAAGCCTAATAAAGTAGCGGTTTAATGGTAATGGATAGCATGGATACATTTCCAGGCCATAAGCTATCACGAAATCAGTTTGCCGTGTCATAACAATACATTAATCATGAGCCTGCCCCGGCACAGAGCGTAGTCGAGTACCGCTCCGCCCGTAAGTGGATGGCATAATTATAAACTAAATACTTATGTCACTATGAAGCTTTCAAGCATTTTACTAACTGTGCAGTAAACATCTGTGACCTATGTTTTTATACGAGACCTAGGGGGTTAGAGAAGATCCATTTTCTGTTAGCGTTAACGCCTGCAGAAAGATGGAATTGTATGAAAATGACATTAGCTTGAGATAACATCTCTCAAGCTAAGGTCATTGTCAATGTCATTTTCATACAATTCCATCTTTGCGTTAACTCTAACAGAAAATGGGTCTTGTCTAACCCCCTAGGTCTCGTATAAAAACATAGGTCACAGATATTTACTCGAACCTGGTGGGCTACCACAACCTCAAAACCATTCTTATATTAATAACCTTACATTGAATTTTGTCTTGCTCTCTTATTAGCCGATACAGTGAGACAAAGCTCAATGTAAAATTATTATGACAACGTTTTTGATTTTCTTTTGATATAATTTTGGGGTAGCGCATCTTATGCATTTGCCAGTGTCAGTTAAAATAGGAAGTATTGCCTAAATCGAACTGTTTTTATACATCTTATCATTTAAAAAACCTAATTATTATGATTCAATTATTTTATCATTCTATTTTTCGTTTATCGTGATTATTGTGGTGAATACTAATTTCTAACAAAGTGATTAATTTCCGAATAATAAACACAAATAGGCATTATTTATAGATGAACTCACCGCTTAAAGTTATGTCTCAGATAAATGTAGTCTTTAAAACAAACACTTTTGTACGCCATCACTGATCACAAGTTCTTGTAAAACACGTAACACTTCGATAAATAGCTTTTTATTGCTCTTTTCTTCTTATTAACAAGGATAAATTTAAAATGTAAAAACCCCCTGATGAAAGAGCTGATAATCTCCAAACGACTGAAAAGATTTTCTCGAATCATAACTAAGAACACTCGCGATCAAAACACTACTGAAATAAAAATTAATATTAAAAAAGACTGTTGAGCCGTTTGGATCTACGTTGTCACAGACAGACACACAGAAACACACACTAAACTTATAACACCCCTCTTTTTGTGTCTGGGGTAAAAAAACGACAAAATGTTAATTAATTTTATCTATTTTTAAGCAGGGCTATTTAATAAAACAAAAAAAAAAGATTTTTTTTCGTCTAACTTGATTTTACGTTTGCTGATAAGGTTATATAGGTACAAGGTGTTTCGTCGTCCAAAGCCCGGTAAGAACTCAACTATATATCTGCCTTCGCATACATAAGCGCATGACCTTAACTATACATAAGGAAACTAATCATTGTGATTTAATTAATTACAATATTCAATACTTACTTTGCTTACACTTCTTTGTATAAGTACCTACCTTCCAACCGTACAAATAAGTATACCTACACATTTCAGATTGCACCTTGCATACAACGCAATAAGCCAGTAATTTAATGGATCGTGATTAATAAACCTTGCGCAAAATCTGTCGAGAGCAAAGTATGTTGTCTTTACATAATTTTTTTGATCATGATTTAGTTGGATAGAAAACTACAAACAGAACATTGTTTGTAAAGATATTTTTACCAAGACATTCAGGATTTCTAAGAAACCCTTTTTTTCTTTCTTTTTTAAAATCTTTTTTTTATCATATCATATAATTATGTTTTTTAAAAGTATTTCACAGTTTTGTCTTGATAACTTAAAAAGTTTCAATCCTACCGTACGGGATATAATTTTTAAGGAAAGTTTGTATTATGATCTAACAACGTAGAAAGTCACAAGTAGTTTCTAGTAAGTATCAATCGGGAAGTTTGCACAAAATAGTCGCAAATAAATCGAAATCTACGTAAGGAAAGGAAGAGGTAATTAGGAATCTAGACGGAACGTGGAACTATGGAACGTCTTTTAGCAAATTGGTATTCCAATATTAGTTGGCAGCTTAGTAAAATTCAGTGACTTGACTCTGATACAAACATTTACCGTTACGATTACTAAATAGAACAAAGACCGTGCTCCATCGTCGACCAAATCAACGCTTTCCATCAGGCGAGATCGCAACCAAACGTTAGCCTAGTTAGATGAAAAAAAAAAAAAAAAAAACATTTCTGTGAAAAAAAAAAAATCAATAGAGATAGGATAATCGCTGTCAAAATGATCTAACAAAGGACTTATAGGTATGAATATTTCTATATTCTAGTAAGTAAAAGAAAAAACTGTGAAGAGACCGGTTGTTCACAAGATTCTCAGGCCGAGGTGAACACCTCTACGTAAATAGCGTTACCGGCGCACACGCCTGCCGGTCAAATCATCCAGATGATTTGAATCTGGCTACTAGTAAGAGCGGTAGGTAAGCATCACACGGTGATAACACGGCAAGGTTAGGGGAAATGCAACTTTTTTGAAATGAAAATTTCACTATAGCCACAGATTAGGGCTGGCGCGGCGGCAGAATCTGCAGAGGATCTCAAAAGGCGCAAATATGGTACACTAGATAGTGGATACATTTTTGAGCCTTTTGGGGTCGAAACAATGGGGCCGTGGGGATCGGGAGCCAAAAAAAATTTCAAAGATTTATCTTCACGTCTGATAGACGCAACTCGTGACCAAAATGCCGGCCTCTACTTTGCTCAAAGGGTGAGCATCGCCATACAACGTGGTAATGGGGCCAGCATTTTGGGAACAGTTCCCACTGGTAGCGGTTAAATAGAATGATAGTTAGGTTTTAATTTGTTGTTTTTTTTTTTTTTTTTATAATAGAGTAAAGTAATATACTTGGTAAATACATTTGCAATAATTATGTTATTCATAAAAAAATTTGGCTGCCATAAATTATTGAGTATGAAAGCAATATAAATTTAAGGTCAATTTTAGAAAAGGCACAATGCGATTGTGAATTTCCTGATCTAGTATAAAAAGTTCATGCTATAGCCACTATTCTTGGTGGGGCCAAAACTTATAGATTCGCGTCAGCGACTTGATAATGTGACTTATTAGTATTCAATTCTGTTGGCAGTTCCCATGAATGCCTATTTTTTATGCTATTGGTGGCAAACAAGCTAAGTAAGCGATCGCCATTGCCTATGGATACCTGTAACACCAGAGGCATCACAGATACGTTGCAGACCTTTAATGGCTTTTAAGAGCTACAAGGACAAGAAAACTGTTTGAAATTTGATTTTCCCGCCATGGGTGAAACGTACCACCTTAAAGATTACTGTTTGTTGTTTATTATTTTAAGACTGGCAGCTGTACAATAGCTGCTTGACACATTTTCAAAAAATGTATACCACCTTCTTAAAATAGGTCGGTTATTTTTGGAGTGTGTATTTGTATTTTCCGTAAAATACCGTAGCCTATTGTAAAACATATAGTATTTAATGTATATAAAATAGCAACACCATTTTAACAAAACTGTATATTGAATTGTATTAGCAAACGTCATGTGTATTCGTTGACAGTTGACTGCTGACAACTATCAACGAACACAGTATATAAGTTGCGGTTGCATTGCAATCACCCTTACCAAGTTATGCCGAACGCACCCTGCGTTCGCTAACTAGTCCGGTCAAGCTGTAGAGGCCAAAAGGCCAAGTAATAGTCACTTATAAAAAAAAAAAAAAATGCAATCGCCCTCTTTCTGTGATCGAACCTCGAAGCGAGAACAAGTGTAAACGAATTGTGTGTACGATAGTTCAGGAGGTGATTTCTTGGCCGAAATGCTAACACTATGGTATTTTCAAAATACAATTTATTTCTGCAGTTTTTTTTAAATCAATTATGAAATCATGCCAAAAACCTACCTGCCATAAAACGTGCTTGGCGTCTTTTTATGACGTCACGATCTTTACACTGGACCATATCAACACTGTTTACTGAACTTTCTGCGAACGTTCAAACAAAACGGTGTTCGTTTACATAATCGTGACGTCATTCACTCTAATTGGCTTTTCACTTATCATGGCGGATAGCTATATTTTCACAAACTATTTGACTTTTTTTATGCGATTAATGTAATCGTGCAAAAATATTAGCTGTTCCAAATATTTGTATGTAATTTTAAATGAGATATAAAATATTAAGGAATACCAAATATATTAAATACTATCACTAAAAAAAAACCGATCCAAAAAATGACCAAACCATATTACCTAAAAAGTGATCTACCTTAAAAAACCTAAAACTCTTACATTAGGGGTGAACAGCGTATACGAATTTTCATTTAAAAATAAGTATGTGATTTTATAGTTTGTTTTGACTCTATATATCTGAATGTCGCCTCAGAAACAATTGACATGATAAGCCCCTGATTTATCTGGAAAATATACCAAATAACTTTTATCTTCCAAACCATAACGTTATAATGGTTAAATTCCACGCTAAAAGGGTGAAAACAACGTTGTTATACAACAGAATAGCCTTTTGAGGGCGACCTTGCGCCGGAAATGGGTCTTGCTAGCTATTTTAAGGTTTTATACTATCTGGAGAGACATTAACACGACTAAGCAAAGTTAACTAAGTACCTAATAGAACCTAGGCAGGGCATGTTTATAGCCAAGCATATTACGAAGTGCCAGGCACGGCAGGCACCACTACTTACGGGTGGTACATCAAATAAATAAATATTTGGGACGTTTTTGCACACACGGTCATCTACTAAATTTTTCTAAACTTTGGGTAGCACTGCGACTAACATTGGCGGGTGGGAGCGCTTACCATCAAACAAGCTGATATATCTATTATCTGTTAAGTTACAGGTCGGCAACGTATCTGTGATGCTCTGATGTTACAAGTACCTATCCATAGGCGACGCTGATCGCTTACCATGCATCATGCGATCCGTTATATAGTTGTATGCCATATATGGCATAAAATAAAGGAACAATATGTGACAGGTAGATGTATAATTTCGAAACTTCGGTGAGCCAGTAACAATTTTAAAGGATTGGATTACTCGTTTTTTTTTTTAGAAATACCTACTACTATTATACCTCCAAAAACAGGGAAACGGAAGGAAAGGCGAAGTTGTTTACTTGTTTATAGAGGAATGTGATCAGGATGGATTGGTTAGGTAGGGTTGGACTGCGTTATCAAAGGACCTGGGTATGTGTAGGTATGTATGTAGTATAGTCAACTCTGGTACCGCTCCATTGATTTGGAATGGTTTCAATGATGGCCGAGAAGGGTTGAATTTAGACTAATTTAGAGTAGGCATAAGTATGATATCAAAGACTTATAAGTAGCTTTGATTAGTCTGTGGTCCATATGCTAGTAATCTGTCTATAGTTCTTACATATTAAGTACGCACAAACACACATCAGCTATACTAAGTGTGGCTAGTGGTACCCGCTATCCTGCTGCTCTATCCTGCTGCTGCTATAGCTGTTTTATCGTGTGTATGATAAAGAGTTTATCTATCCTACTTATTTATTTTATTTTATTGGATAATAATTGGCTTGCATCTTTCTGCCAATTTGCCTTATATTAAGTAACTAGCGGTCCGCCCCGGCTTCGCACGGGTATATATCATAGTCTATGTCACCCGGGGATAGTGTGGCTTCTCAACAATGAAAGAATTTTTCAAATCGGTTCAGTAGTTTCGGAGCCTATTCAATGCAAACAAACAAACAAAGAAACAATCAAATCTTTCCTCTTTATAATATTAGTATAGATGATGCGGACTACGATGGAGCACGCTTACCAATGATATATTATATAGCCTATGAGTTAATTATACTTTATACTTAAAAAATGTGTTTGTATGTTACTTTTTCACATAGCAACAAAGCAACGAAACGACATGATTTTTTATTTATTATTCGAATAATTATTTAGCATTTAATTGCTTTTTTGATTGTATAACTCTTTTTTTATATTATATAGCCGTTAATTTCAATAAAAAATCTGATCTATTTATCGCAGGAATAAAATTTTCTATAGATTTTTTTATTTCCTAGAATCAGAACGCCTAAAATCAATTTTTCATTCCTTATTTTGTAAAAAAAAAATGAGAGGGCAAGTTGCATAAAAAGTAGCGGAACAAAAAAGTTGTAAGGTGTTATCTGGTGTTATGTAGGGAAATTGTCAACAAGTGGTTTTTAACTAATCTTTTTATAAATAAAAATTAAACACTGTTCGTTGGAAACCGAAAAACGGCTGGACCGATTTTGCATTTTGCAATTTTTTTTATATGTTTGTTATAGATTAAATTAAGTTTTTATGAAAAGAAAACATTGAAAAGTTTCCCGGTTATTTTTAAATTTGGGAATACCTAAACGACCTTTTTTCTGTGGGATTTTTGTATGAACTTATGAATTTAACTGTGGACAAGACAAATAGATACATTGAATATTTTATTATGCATAACTTAAAAACATTATTAGAACCTACATTAATTTGGATCACATGTGAAACCAGAGGGTGCCACTAGTTTATATCTAATTTTCTCATAGCCATGACCCCATAGTTTTTACAATAACAAAGCTTACATTTTCGTAATTGAGTTATGCTCATACCAGCATCATTTAAAAGTGAGCATTCCCAAGTGGCCTTATCAACGCACCTTTATTATTACTGACCCATTTTTCTCAGCCCAAAAATACAATACGCCGACCCCAGTAAATTTTTCAGCCAGGATGAGGAACTGCTTACTATTCTATGACTCAGAGGGTATACCTATAAATATACCTACATATTATGATCTCTTGGTTGGGTGTAATCCGTATGATGTTTCTGTTCAGAAATTTAGATTATGTTATTAAAATTAGATTTTGAATTCGCGATTTCAGGCTTGGTTGCATAGTAAAAGTTGTTTGTAATGGTGAGTACATACATACTCTTCAGTATTATCACACCTTTTTTGTTACACGTGTTGTGCAGTTTCTTTTCTGAGTAGAAGCAATCATCATCATCATTTCAGCCGTAGGACGACCACTGCTGTACATAGGCCTCCCCCATCGATCTCCAAAAGAGCCGGTTGGAAGTGGCCTGCATCGAGCGTTTCCCTGCGGTCTCTTTTAGGTCGTCTGTCCATCTTGTGGGTGGACGTCCTACGCTGCGCTTATCGGTCCATGTCCACGGACCGGTAAGTAGAAGCAATAGGTCCAGAAAAAGATCCACTTATTTGTAACCCCAACGAAGGCACTACCAAGATGGGAAAAGATCATTATCAAAAATAAAGTACCTACCTTCTAATATTACGTACAGTACTATGAAATTATAGGTATCCTCACAATATGTAGCAACTGTTTTTGAACTTAACACGTATTCATACGTGTATAATAATTATTTTTTGCGTTGTAGATTTATTTGTTATCGCACTGCTGGGCAAAGGCAATCCCTATCTATCCCTTTCCTGTGCCATGTCCTACCATTTTTGGTAGAATAAATTCAGGTCGTCTTTCTATCGTTTCTGGAGTCTGCTTCGGGGTTTCCCGTCTTAGGCACCCATAGCGTGACTTTTTATGCCCATCTTTCTGGATGATTTTTACAAACATGGCTCACCCACTCCCTATTCATAAATTTTTCTTTGGTTTTTGCTCACCAACTTTATTAAAAAGATAAAACTTGAATCTTGGTAAAGGTTCTTTTAAAGGAACGAAGGCGTTACATCTAAACAGCGGGATTGAATTTTGGCATGTTATTAAAAAATACCCTTTTAAAGGTTGGCATTAAAACTTTTTATGGAATAAAAGTGACGAGATGAGCAAAACGTTCCTTTATTAATATTATACCGGGTATTTGGTTAGGTGACGGAAATATTCAAGAACATCATTGCATTCTCAACATTATCACCAAAATGTACTATGGTGCCAACTCAAAAAATCGCAAAGAAAAGATACATTACAGAGTCAATAAATCTATGGAACATCTGAATCATTTTCGCGATTTCAGGTTTGACACCATAGCAGGCCTGGCGCACTCCGCAAGTAGCCGACTTGTCGTTTCTGCCGCGTGATAGACAGGGATAACGCGACAAGAGTTATATATACGCGATAGACAAAGAGGCAACTTCTACGTTAATATAGCTGTAGGTAGTTAGCGCTCGCACGTCCTGAATTGCACTTTATTGTGTAGTAGCAAGAGCTAGTAGCAAGTGCCGCTACTTATTTAAATGATTAGAATCTTCTGTACTTGTACTAAGTAATATGTCTTCTGTGCCCATAGTAAAAGTGTTCTTAATGGTGAGTTCTTACTCATGATTCAATGGACTCTTTTCAGCTTATTACAACCTTTCCGTATAACACCGTAAGTATATATTTATTTATTTATTTATTGATAATGTATTTTATTTTGTGCCGTGACTAATTTATTTATTTTTACTTTTAATAGTTTAATTTTAATGTTGTTGTCTGACAAAGTCCCTATACAGCTAAATTAGTTTCAGTATTTCTAATTAATTAATTTTAAAGACTTTGTTTACTTATGCTTAAGTGTACCAGTCTGACGAGGCCCTTATACAGCCGACTTATTTATCGCTTTTACGCGCATAGACCTACCCTCATTGTGGTTTTTATTTCGTTCAATTTTCGTTTGCTGAGCGAGACTCAATGGTTGTTACATACACCTAAAAAAAAAAAAAAAAATGTGCACCAAACTGACGAGTCCATAATAGGAGCATTCGTAATACATATATATTTTCGTTATAAAAATTATTACTAATGTAACTGTATGATAATAAATGATATTCTATTATATTCTGTTCTGTTCTGTTCTGTTCTGTTCTGTTCTGTTCTGTTCTGTTCTGTTCTGTTCTATTCTATTCTATTCTATTCTATTCTATTCTATTCTATTCTATTCTATTCTATTCTATTCTATTCTATTCTATTCTATTCTATTCTATTCTATTCTATTCTATTCTATTCTATTCTATTCTATTCTATTCTATTCTATTCTATTCTATTCTATTCTATTCTATTCTATTCTATTCTATTCTATTCTATTCTATTCTATTCTATTCTATTCTATTCTATTCTATTCTATTCTATTCTATTCTATTCTATTCTATTCTATTCTATTCTATTCTATTCTATTCTATTCTATTCTATTCTATTCTATTCTATTCTATTCTATTCTATTCTATTCTATTCTATTCTATTCTATACGACAGATATCGTTCATTTTCTAAGATACAAATATTTAACCTATTTGTTAACCCAGTTATGTCTAATATATAGTTTAGAAATGCAGGAGTACCAACTTTTTGCTATTTTGGCGGGCATAAACGTAAAAAAATACATTAGTAGGTGATATAAATATAATTTTCCCATAAGAGCTCAAGAGTCTTAGGAAACAAAATAGAGTTTATGCTCAAGACAATCAAATTTCACCGGATAAATAAAACAAGGGAAAGCTTTTGAGGAAACAATCATCCGGCCAGTTGGGAGCGGTTTGTTATTACTTTTGTATTATTAGATCACCATATTAACTTCATCTACGATTTTCCAGTATTCCAATATTTTGCATCATTTTTTTTCCATAGATATTGTATGTAAGTACCTATTTTTAGGGTTCCGTAGTACTACAAGGGTACCTTCTTATGAGTTCATCGATCGATCCGTCTGTCCTTCTGTTTGTCCGTCTGTCTGTCCATCCTAATCCTTTAGTTAGAACCTTCTTACTTCTAATGTATAGTTATAAAGATAAGTGCATGATACATTGCACAATTACAATTTTGGTATGGTACAATTTTAAAAGTATAAAAGAAATCTTTTTGTGGGTTATCGGTGAATAGGTATTTTACTTTTTACATGTATAAATGTATATCCTTTGTGAAATATGGCCCGCCAAAGTGGATAAAAGTGCCCTCCATTCCTAAACTATTAGACATAGAAACTTGTAATTTGCCAAGTTATTCAATCATATTAAAAAAAAAATGAACCTTTTTGTGGATATAACTTTTTACGTTATGGCGATAAAACTGTAATAGATTCAAGACGGTCTATTTCAAAGGTTTTCCCAAGCCTTTTTCTTTTTTACTAAACGATTTAAAAATATATGTTATATCGAGTAGACACATCTCTGAAATGTCCACTGACAAGTCCACAGAGCTTCGTTTGTTAGAATCTACACATAATATGTAGATACATAGTCAAAGTCTACATCCACCAATTTCTGAACTATGAATGTGATCACAGTAATAATGGTTTTGGCTACGGAACCCCTTCCATACGCGTGTCTCGACACGCTCTTGGCCAGTTATTAAGTCAAGTCAAGTACTTATTCTTATTTTCAATGAATTATGTAAGTCAGCACTCCCGTAGTTACAAAAGTAACGCTTTAATTCCCCTTTGTGGTTTTAACGAAAACCTACGCATTAGAAGTTCACGTTACAAAAACATAAGCTTCCCAGAAATTAATTTCAAAACATGGTTTACATATGATACGCGCTCACGCCCACAAACGGTTTAGTAACCCTATAATTACATGTAGTTAAAAAAACTGCTAGATGCAATCGAAAAAAAAACCCGGTGACGTGCGGTACCTAAGTCGAATCTCGTTGTGAGGCAGAGGTTTATAACTGGTTACCGAAGACAGTGTCAACCCAGAAGTAATAAAAAATATTCTGTAATTTAATGATGATATTTTTACTATTAAAAAAAACTTCAACACTTGAATCTAGCAAATGTACAAGACGCAGGACGCCTAAATCCTCTTATGAAGAAAGAAGAAAAAAAAACATACATTTTGATGCAGTGATACTTAACTTGTCTAAAGTTTATATTTTTATGTATAAGTAACAAGCAGTTCATTAGGTTTGCATGCAGATCAAGACCGTCTCACAATTTCCTGTTGCATTTCCATTCTGTGGACTGCGATTCATGTAGACCAAGGTTGGACACAGTTGCATGGATACCATCAGATACTTACTTGATCACAAACAAATGATCTCAGATCAGGCAAACAAGGGAGATATGTCTTAGTACTATTATCATTCGTGTTGAAATGTCTCTGTCTGATTATTTTTTTCCTTAGTCCGCTAAACTGCTTAACGCTGTAAGATTAAGATTTATTATTGTTTTAAGAATAACACCTTAAAAATAATATTTTGTTATTGGCACTAGAAAAAAAGCCTGTCTCGTAGGGGCTTAAAAACAAACTAAACAAAAATGATATACTTTATTCTACGAACTACGACAAGAGCTCACAAATAACAAAAACTAAGTTAACATAACAAAAAACATAAATAACATAAGAAATATTTTAAGATATAATATAATATTTTAAGATGCGACATGCGTAGACACAATGGCTCCGTCTCACCTTCCTGCAACATCAGTTCGGGCCGGCGCTGCCGCCGCTCAAGCCGAAAACCTCAAACGGCGCAAATATGCACACCTTGACCGGGTGTACATGTTCGCTCCGTTTGGGGTGGAGACGATGGGTCCGTGGGGGCCGCTGCTATGGGCCTTTATCGGGACTTGGCCAGGCGATTGGTGGAGGCGTCGGGTGTCCAGAATGCTGGCTTCTATTTCGCCCAGAAATTGAGCATTGCCATTCAACGTGGCAATGCTGCCAGCATTCTGGGGACCTTTCCCTCCACTAATGGTCATTTAGTTTAAGTTTTTAGTTTGTATTTAGTTATTTTAAGTTTTAGTTTTTAGTTATTTATTTAAGTTTTCGTTAATTTTCTGTTTTTTTTTAGTTGTGCATAATAAAGTATTGAAGTAAAAAAAATAAAAAATTTAAGAAACTTTTCGGTATCATCATAATATAAGGATAGAAGTCACTTTTGGACAATGCGCTTTGTCTGATATTTGACATCTAGCGTTGTCAATTTTGTTGTAAACAAATGGTATCAGAAACTTGGGAAGTTTTTGAGTGAATTAGATACGAACAAAGGCACGGGGAGTTCTGAAAGTGCGATTTTTTAGTTTCGTACGTGTACGTACGTGTATGTTCGGCATACTTACTAATTTTTCACGCATACTAAGAAACTTGCAGCGACACACACTAATGAACTAACTAATCCACTAGTTCACATGCAAAAAATTTGGATGACAAGGTCATCTGCAGTCAGGTTACTAGCAAACTTTTATCGGTACTAACTCGAGTTTAAGGCAAATTCAATCTATGTATGATCAAAGGATGAAAATGTAAGAAAAAATCTTAAACTTCATCGTAGGTATGATAAAAAGTCGATATGATAGGTACGTCATTTGGGGGAAACTACAGATTTTAAGCTCGGACGCATTACGGCCATCGCTACGCTCGTGCTTCCCCCGCGTAAAGTAATGTGTGTAAGCATAGAAACAGAAAGAAAGAAAAGGAACTGGTAACTACGTGTCTTCTCTTACGTAGGTAAACTAACAAGTATTATTAGAAATGTAATTTGACGACAAATCTGTCGGACGATGATCCCAGCCATTTGAGAAGGTTCCAAGACAATGGTCTCCAAGTTGAGGAGGGTTGACAGGTAATGTTACTAAAATATGGAGCGTACTAGAATAATAACTTACTACAGGTAATTTATTATTATACTTATTATTGACTCGTAAATTGGCTTTATCAAATAAATGAATATGAATACCTATAGAGTTATGAGTCCAAAGTTGCGCAGCTTTTTGTATTTGAATACTTATATAAAGGATCTTGCCTAAAACCAGGCTGAAGACGCGTCATCACCATTCGTGTACCAAAAATTTTGGTCTTAATTATGAATTATTTTATTTATTTTTAGGCCTATTGAAATAGAATAAAAGTCAAATATGTATAATAATAACGATGCTTGTATTAACTTAGAATGTTGGGTTTTGTGGTGAAGTCGGTTTATTTAAAAGAAAATTTATTAATATACGTTATATTAGAAAGGAGTTTATATTTAGCAGTGTAAATATTGCTAAATTGCGCCGATTGTAGAATTGTACCAATCGCTCATTGTACTAATAGATAATTTATGTAAATAAAGGATTTGCAGCATTTTGTATCGATTGCAGAATTATTCCAGTTGTAGAAATGTACGAATTGATGATTTGTCTGTGAATAAATAATAAATGTGCGAATAATATTTTTTTACGGATGGCGATGATTTCTCGGCGACCACAGGCCGACCGGCAACTGTAAAGTTTTCAACCAATGTTAATGGAAGAAAGCAAATTAAAAATTTAGGATTATTCCAATTTCTTGTCAAATATTTAAACGTTTTTTTAAAATAATATCTTTAGGACATCTCTTGTTATTTGGCGATAATTTGGTCCAGACTCAAGTTCAGTCTAACTTTCATAGAATATTGGGCAAGTGCCTTTCAAGAAAATTTTCACCATGGTTTAAAAAAAAAAAAAAAAAAAAAAAAAAATAGGCTTGCGTTTGACCACCATCACGCCTGATGTTACTCTAATCTGTGTAATTGCGTACTGTCAGCATCAAATAGAATTTAGAGTTAGGCAAAAATCGAAACGGCGTAAATTCATTTTTAGGGTTCCATACCCAAAGGGTGTAAAAAGCGCATTAAAGTTTCATCGAAAAAAAATAAAGACGTCACACTAAATTCAATATGGCGGATGTTTAAAAACCTGTTTTTAAAAGCTTATTTAAATTAATAATTTTATTTCGTGTTTTAAACAATATTATTTAAATTTCGTATGACTATTGGCGTCCTAAAAAGTATGTTACAAAGAGGCACTTAATAATTAGATTGGACCCGTTAATCCTACTATCCACTACTTTGATTTATTCTGTTACGGTGGTAACAAAAGACTCCGAATATTTTCACTACGTGCTCAAGTGGCGGCACGCGTATGTACTGACCCCAGAACCCGGATTAGGTACTTAGTTGGGTATTGGGTTGGGTTGGGTTAGCCGAATTAAATTCTCCTTTAAAAATATCGAGGTTCGACCAGATTAAAACCTAGTTAGGTTACAAAATTTGTCAGATTCCAAATAGGTCTAAATTACTCGTATTATGGTAGAGAAAACATTTTGAATTGAACTAAGTATTATTAAATTTAAATTCTGTGGTATTGGGAAAATAAACCTTTTGATAGGTTCAGAAAATTTTGCTATTTACTCTTATTCACGGTAAAGCTGTGCTCATTACTTTTGATGTGAAACGTCTATTGCCGCGCCTTGGCAGTAAAACCGACTTGTACGCCGTGACGGCAAACGGCATAACGCCCTCTTATGCCGTCATGTTACACATCTACCAGGAGTCCCGCGACGGCCAACTTTTATTTTAATAACACGATTTTAATAGGTTCACTAGTATTTATGTAAAAAAACAAAAATTTTAACCTATTACTTTTATTTAACTAGTTGTATCGATCTGAATCTTCGAAAGTAATTGTAATCCGGTTGACTATACAATAATTTAATATCACAGATCTGCTGATGAAGCCAGGGATAGCGGAACTTTTCAATAGCTACCAGTAAACCTCTCAAGTTTGGGGTTCTTTGCTTTGTTTTAACGAGTCACAGTATAAGAATGTTTCTTCGTTTTTTTAAGTATAATAAAAATAGTTATACTCGGTCCAAGTTATTTTAATTTTGACAACTGCAGTATATTGTGTCTATAACATTCCTAAAGTGTTGAACAAAACATCAAATATAAAAAAATACTAAAAGAAAAAGTAGGTATTCATCCGCTTCTTTCAATCAGTGCAGCCGCCAAGTATAAAAAAACTTTACCCGAGTATGATTTTTATGGGACTGTATGAAGTATGCTCCATCAAAGTTCTTTTTTAATTAATATTAAGTGCTACACCATTGTCCTTTAACGTACACGGGAATTAACAGCCGTTCATTTAAAATTCTAAATGCGGTGGAATTCAACGGTCATAAAAAACATATTTTGCTCATGGGAGTTATAAATTTTAATGCCACTTTGTACGCTAACCCGCCTTAGATTAGCTTTGAGGTTTATACAATATCATCTCCTAAATTATGTCCTTTTTATCTTTAAGAGAGTTAAAAAGTATGTTTTATAACCAAGTGACGGATTGATTTTTGGGGTTTCGTACCCAAAGGGTACGCAACAAAAACGGGACCCTATTACTGAGCCTAAGCTGTCTGTCTGTCCGTCTGTTCGGCCTACCTTTAAATGGCTGTATCTTTCGAACCGTTAATAAATAGACAGTTGAATTTTTTACATAATATGTGATGTTACGACGGATTAATCAAGAAATAAAAAAAAGTCCAAAAAAGGTAGTTTTTGTATCAAAAGTGTCTAACATATACCTATTATATTTTAAAACTAGACCATATAGGCTTTATCTTAGTGTTTTATGACTCCCATTTATTTAGACGTTTAATAGAATAAACAACTTTTCAACATAGAATAAACAAAATATAAATGTCGTCAAAATTTAAATTTTTACGTAAGCTTTTATAAATATGCTTTCTTTTAAGGAAATAAATCTATTTTGTCTGTTTAATAAGAAAATAATATTACACAACTCCTAGAAGCATTAATAGTTGCGTTTTTTTTATTCAGGCGCGGCAGATTCGTACTACCCTACTGCGAAGCAGAAATGATTTTTTTTCTTGTAGTTTTTGTATAAAATTGTCTAAATAGTATTATTGTTCCAAAAACTAAAATAAATTGGCTCTATTTTGGCATTTTGATTGCTTACAATAATTGACACATAAAAAAAAATAAGCAATTGTTTGCAAAAAATGTCACCAGGCTTTTTACTTTTTCGTATATATATTTTTTTTTTATATAAATGAATTCCTCGTATCTATTTTATACGAAAACGATACCATACAAGCCATAGTAGAATTTACAGTTCCGTAAAAAAAGTTAATTTAAGCGCACGACTTCAACCCCTCCCCCCACGCTCCTAGGAAGAATCTCACTTCCTTCCATATTTGAAAATAGTCATGGTGGGCCCCCCCCTATTCATGGTAAAAATTCCATGTTTTATATAACCCGAAGTGCACAAAGTAGGCCAAAATTGGCTCTTAACACCCCTATTATTACTAAAAACTACTTTTATTGTTGTTTTAATGTTTCAGTCAAGTATATCGGCTATCGTCTTACGTTCAAAAACCTAGCGAAAGTAATCAGGATTCGTGGTTTTCATTCAGGTTTAAATTGCAGCTGTCAGAGCAAATAAATGCTTGGACCAAGTTTACGAGTCACACATTTCAAGCGTGATTATAAATAAAACTGTTCTAAGTAATAATTCAACAGCATTGTCGTTAACAAACGAGTCTGCAGAGGCATATATTTCAACTCAAAAGAAACTGGAAATGGCTCCAGGAAAACACATTTTTTCACAAACAGGCACATTTTTTCTATCCAGTAAGATAGAATTATTTCCCAAAGCGCTACTCAAAGTCATACCTAAGTGATTCTAGGTAATACAGACGTTTATTTAAGTCTACAGGTGGGAAGTAAAAGGCTTCAGTGTAATTTCTGCGGCTTCTCGGTCGAGGGTAACCGGTAACGAGTAGTGTAGGTACAATAGACACGTTTACTGTTAGAGGGTCACGACCCTGACTCTTTATGGTGATATCTCGACATACTAAGATTAAAGTCGTCCGATTTTTATTATGGGTGCAATAGGGTAAAAACCTCAGACCAGACAAAGAAATGAGATATGTATTAGTACTATTATTTTTGTGTTCAAATGTCTCCGTATTTATACACTATCTTCACTATGTCGCTAAAAACTAAAAATACGGCAAAATTAATAACTTTACACGCATACTAAAAAACAACTTGCAGCGACACCAATGAACTAACTAATAGTCCACATGCAAAGAAAAGGCAGCAAGGTCATCTGCAGGGTGAGTTCGACTTCAAGCCTGATTTAGGCCTGATACGTTCGCACCTAATAATTAGCCCACATTTGGACTAATGATAGGGTAAAATTTGTGACCAGCCACAACATAAACCATTGCTGCACCCTTTATGCAGGGTATATTTCGCAATGTAGGTACTCTAAAACTATTTTTTTGAAAAAAAAAGTGTACATATTTTTATTTTTTATTATTATTTAATAATAGGCTTGCTTTTGACCGCCAACTCGGCGATGATGCGGTGTACGGTGGAGCACGCTTGCCTAGAAGAAACCGATGCACTCATGATTGCAGTAAAGAAAGAATAAAAAAAGTGATAAGTGGATGTAGTGATATGTGTTAGAAATAACATTAAGATTTCATAATTATCAAACTCAAAATCATACTAATATTCTAAACATGAAAGTGTTTTTGTTTAAATATTCGGGACATTTTTGCACACACGGTCATCTGACCCCAAACTAAGCAAAGCATGTGATATGGCTGCCAGAGACTGATATACATACATATAGATGTTTAAATACATACTGAAATAGATATTAACAACCAGATATAGAACGAACACAAATGTTCATCACATGAATGTTTGTCCTAGGTGGGAATCGAACCCACGCCCCCAAGCGTAGAAGGCAGGATCACTACCAACTAGACCAACGGGCTATCAACTGTTCCTCATTCAATTTGTTCCTCTTTAACGCAGCAACAGATTACGTGAAACCTTCTCGTCAAAAATTCCACAGTCTCTAAATACAAGGGTCTCCAGTCTGTGTTGCCAGTGATAACATAATTGAGACATGGTCCTAAACTGCTGGCCTTGTGGAAAAATTCAGTCGAACGGCGAGCAATGGAAAGAATTATGCTCGGAGTTTCTTTGCTTTCGCTATAAAGTCCGGAACGAGGATGTTCGACGAAGAATCACCAGTTACCGACATAGCTGCCAAGATTTGCAAGTTGAAGTGGTAAAGGGCAGGCCAGCTCGAAGAACCGATAACCAACGGGGAAGAAAGGTGGAGTGGAGACTACAAACCGGAAGACGCAGCGTAGGTAGCCCTCCCACTAGATGGACCGCCGAAATCGTGAGAGTTGCGGGCATCCAGTAGATGCAGATGGCAGGCTGTCGTTAGGTGTGGCGTGCTAAGGAGGAGGCCTATGTTCAGCAGTGGACTTCTTATTGATGACTAGCGGTCCGCCCCAGTTTCGCACGGGTACAGATTATAGCCTATGTCACCCGGGGATAGTAGCTGTAGCTTCCCAACAGTGAAAGAGTTTTTAAAATCGTTTCAGTACTTTTTGAGCTAATTCGTTACAAACATACTTACATACAAATCTTTCCTCTTTATAATTTTAGTATAGATGAACGCAGCAATAGAGCAACGGATTGACGTGATTTTTACATGCGGAGCGCGATATTGAATATTTTTTAATTTGGAAAAATGTTTGATTACTGAGTGAAATCGCGGAGGGTAGGTAGTGATTGATAAAATGCAGGGATGCCATAAAAATACTACGTTATTCGAAGAAAATGAACAGAACAAAGTCGACGAGTTAGCAGTTTTGACGAAAATGTATCGAGTTTCTTTTATAACACAATTTTTCCGCGTTCTTGTTAAGTCTAAATGATGTCGTGTGTATTTTTTCGAAACAGCAGAATAAGTATAATGAATGAAATAACCTTGGCTTTTTGTGGAATCCAGGGTTATACAGAAATGACTTGTGCTATAATACTTTTTACCTGCTTTATTATTAGTTTTATTTGCGTGCATCTGGCTCAACGCATAAACATTGCTATTCAGCGTGGTAATGCCGCCAGCATGCAGGGTACTCTGCCAATTGATAGTAGGCTTGAGCATTTGGATTGTCTTTAGACCTTCAATGGTCTATAATTGTCTGTAATGGTCTAGCTGTTTTTGTAGTGTTTGTGTTAGCTTGTATTAAAGTAAATCAATAAAGGCACTTGACCTATAAACAAAAATTGCTTTACTTGTAACTATATAACTAATAATTTAATTAAATTTCAAAACTCAATTTAATCTACTTCTGTTTGTCATAGATAGTTAGGTAAACTCTTTATTGCTCGCACTACAATAGTATATTATGCAATTAGTGAATCAAAGACGGATTTAAAGCGAGAGCCATAGATGAATCACGAACAAGTGAAGGATTGTAATGACCGAATCACGAGCGTAGAGAATGATTCTAGTTTTAGAATCATGAGCGACGCGAGTGATTCATGGCCCTCGATATAAATCCGTTTTATTCAAGAGTTGCATACAATACTTTATACCATGACTACGAGAAAGAGAAGGGTTTCAGCAAAAAAAAAAAGGAGATTGTATAGCATTGAGATGGAGGTCAAATATATTGGTGTTTTAAATTTAAAATGATTTTTTTTCACTATTTTCAGTGATTAGCTTTTTAGAGGGGAATGGTATAAATTCTATTATACACGAAAAAAAAGGTTAAAAAACTAGTGCAACAATTGGCGGCCTATCTTTTCGTATCGATTTGAATATTTCCAAGTATGTATAAGTAATTTGGATGAAAATATTATAATTTGGCATCATCGATCTGATAAGAAACTCTTAAATGGCGTGAATGATTCGGTCTTTATGAAAAATATGAATATGACCCAAACGTACTTACATCTTTCGGAAACCGTCCGTTCGATTTAGATGAAACTTTGTAAGATAAATTTTATGTTGAAATTTTGGACAAAAATTTCTTTTTTGAAAAACTTTATGAATATTTTTTTTCCTTAGCTTTTTACAATGAATCGAGCGTCGGTCCCGCTTCAAAGCTTTATTGAGATTATTCCAGTTATCGGCTTTATCGACTAACTAGCCGACAACGCCGACAACTCGATAAACCGCAATTTAATTTTACATCAAACACATACAATTTGTACCGAAAAACAATGAATTAAAATAAAAAAATCCTCTAGTTAAGTTATGTTCAGAACAGGGCCTACACATTTTATTCAGGTATAATCAAACTTTACTTACCGTATCAGCCCATTAGCATAGTCAAAACACACTTGAATATAAACTTTATTACCACCGCACAAAGCTCAGAAAGACGCTTATTCGGTGCATATGTACTAAATATTTCACTAAACAATTGACATCGATACAGTCATACACAGAAAACTGTTTGTATTTTCAAATGGAGGTGTGAATTTTTCTAATTATGAACGAGCCGCGTTCGGGGGCGTTCATCCCACGACTGGTATTTCTAGGGTTGTTTGTCGATCTGTACGCATGCGTACTGCCTTTAAGGATGCTCTTGAAACCTCAGCGAGCAGCGGGCGGATGTCATCATCATAATTTCAGCCTATCATGTTCCCACTGCTGGGACTCAGCCTTCTCTCAGAGATAGAGAGAGTATGTGCCCTAATCCACCATACTAGCCTCGTGCACATTGGTGAATATTATGTCTATGAACTTTTAGGATAAGGTTTATAGACATTTATTCTCATATAAGATGTTACATCACTTCCATGAGAACACTGCTAACAATACATTTACAGTTCGTCGTCGCAAAAATAACTAATAACATTACAAACATGTAGAACAAAATAATATAATAAAGCATACAGTACATAATATCTATCTAATTAATCGTCCATCACATTTGCTTGATAACATGCTCAGCAAGCCGCTTTTTAAATGCGTTGAACGACTTAGTGTTTTTCATTTCCGAGGGTAGTTTGTTATAAAGGATTCTTGGACATACCGGTTTCCTCGCGATTTTTTTGAGCGATGGCATCGAAACTGCTCATATTGTGTCCTAATGTATTATTTATTACAAATAACAAGCTTAGCGATGAATATAACTAAATAAATTACACATTCTGAAAGGCATCTAGGTATTTAGTAGATTTTCGTGTTGTTCACAAATAAAATTCCAATATAATAATAAAATCCAATCCAATAATAATTCGCATTTTGTAAAAAAAAAAGAAAAAAAGGGTAATGTGTGAATAAAATTGAACACCATTTTTTTCGCTTTTTATATTTTTCCATTAATAGCGTGTTCTTGATTAGGTGTGTGAAACTATAATACACAATATAATAATAATATAATGGCTCGAAGAACTGATAACCGATGGGTCAGAAAGGTTCTTGAGTGGAGACCACGAACTGGATGAAGCAAGTAGGCAGGGTAGGGTAAGTAGGCTTAACTAGATGGGCCATTGATATCGTGAGAGTCGTGGGCCCCCAGTGAATGCAGATGGCAGGCTGTCGTTCAGTGTGGGTGGAATTCTAAAGGTGAGGCCTATGTTCAACAGTGGACATTTTCTGGCTGATAATGACATATGATATTTTTTCATTCTAATTAACATTTTTTTTTCTTCATTTTTTAACGTGTTAAAAAGATAGCTGTGGCCATTGAGCGCAACCTTAAGTACCTATAGTCTCCCTTGTCGGATAACAATGTTATCAGCTATGGTATTAACGGAAGTTTCAAGGTTTATCGTTTAACCTATTTTCCACCCTGTATGAACTATAGGGTGGGGATTCATGGATTCTTAATGTATAATTATGTTTTAGGTTGTGCTTTGTTCGCTTTGTTACAGGGCGTTGTCTGTCTAGCCGGAAGCGGTCGAAGCCCGCACCCTCTTAAGAATAATTGACTAGGTATCTCTGAAGTTACTTAAAAATATACTTCGTAGTAATTCAACTCCAAATCTTAACTATATTCTGACCGAATAAAAATTGAAATTTTTGTTTATTTGTTTAATTTTGTTTTTATTTCGAATTTCAAGGAAATGCCATTAATTGGAAGTTAATATTAAATGGGGAAATCTGTTCGCTATTTCAAGCGTTTTATTAAAAAAAATACAGGATTATGAGAAGTTATGTTGTTGTTGTGAAGTTGTGTTATGTTGTTTACTAGGACCACATAAAACAAAAAAAAGGTGTTAAAACACTTTTAAATTTTTGGTCGATCGAAGTTAATAAGAAGCCAGAGCAAATAATTGCCTAGACCAAGTTTAAACACTGAGTTGCAACCTTTTAAATTGATATGAAAAAAGAAATAAGCTAACAAGATATAGCTTTCAAAATAATATTGACTTTATGAATTCAAAAAGAGGCTCAATAAATCTCTGTGACGTAGAAAAAAGTATAACTTAAAAAGAAATAAAGTTTTTACCTTTCATTGGTTATTTTAAGTCTACTCAGAATCTACAGTCCTATATCAAAAACCAGTTTCATTTATCATCCAAGTATTCTGAAAAAAGAACGTGGTATTTATTTTATTCCATTTTGGTAGATTTCATTCTTCTTTATACACATTTGAATATACGTAACGACTAACGAGTAAAAAGTCGGATATCGGGTCAGTGTTCAAAAAGGCCTACTAAAACCAACCGTTACTGATACTGCGTATGTAACTGTAGTATTAGTAGGTATACTAACACTAAATGTAGACTAAACCATAGTGTTATTTTTGGAGTAGTTATTTTTTTTTAATAATATTCAGGAACTTTTATACGCGTAATTATCATTATTTGCGTTTGCCAAAGTTGATTAAAAAAATCATCTGTCAATATTATTTATTGAGATTATGATTGGAAGTATTTTTTTATGAGGCAGGGAACGATTTCAACATATCTTAATCTAAGATGACCTCATTCAAAGGAAAGTCTATTCATAAATATATTTCAATTATTATTTCACTATAAACTTATGTAACGTGATCAGGGAGTATAATCATCCAAATAGTTTTGTTATGCGTACTTTCTAAGCCTTTTTGCATGGGGAACGCAAAAAGGCTTCGAAAGTACAAAGGCGCATGCGCACTAAAATGTATGGTGGCTGCGAGTGGATTTGCGGTCTTAGCCTGTTTCGGCGAGAGTGTACACTATACAGTCTGGGTTATATTTGAAAACTTCATCAACTAATTGGGCTTTGAGATTATGACTAAGAAAATTTTGAAATCTACTTTTTCATAGTATTCGTTCTTCTATAAGCTTTTTTGGACTCGTTCAAATATCTAGAAAGTAATACAGTTATATATTGTTAGTGTTTCTTATTGACTCCCGACACCAACAAAGTTTTGCATACTCAACGTTGGCCCTACAACACAGATGTATACGTAAGTTTTTTTTTATTTTTACGTAAATATAAAGATGATATAATTCGAGAAATCTTCTCTAATAATGTTTTATTCGCTCTTATTAATGTATCTGGAGCTGATAAAGTATTCTGTCACTCTTTGGATTTATCTCTGTGTTAAAAATAACTTAACTCAAACAAAAAACGTTTTCATACGAATATAATCCAGGGTAGAGAAATAGATCAGAATAATTTTGAACAAAGCATCTCGTAGCCGCGTAGCGATCGTAGCAGCTGGCTACGCCGGGGTCAAAGACCTCTACCACGTTTTCCAAAGTAACTTATGTTTAATCTGTGGATTCACCCTCTCTTCCCTATGTTTATTAATTTACCAAGAACGAACTCTGCTAGAGACGAGATCTCAATTTGACAAGCAAGTAGAATTTGAGTAGAATAAATACCTACCCATGACATGACATTAATGACAAGATATTAATTTGGTTTAATAATTATTTTATTGGGTATATTTCAGCAAGTTAATTTAGTTCAATCTTTGACGCTCATTGATTTGGAATTTTTCTCGATCTTTATTTACGATCGTTGATCTCGAATTTTTATACCTTTGTTGTTTGGTTACAATTTGTTGGTTTTTCAACAGTTAAAATATAAGCATAAATAATATACCTACTACAAAATAGGCATTCTTTTTTATTATATTCAATAAGTCAGTGTTTAACCACCTCAAGGTATTAGTTTTGTTAACTCTAGCTGTCTAGCCAGATATTAAAATGCTTATATTTCCCTTAATTTATTTATTTATTAACGCGGATAAGTCTTTGTTTTACCACCAACTCGCCTGTTGGTAAGCAACGATGTGGTTGAAAATAAAGCATGCAGACTTAGAAGATACCTATTCACTCTGGCCTTGAAAAGGTACAGATTGTATCTCTCAGGAAACAAGGAAGCGGGCAGGTAGTTCCAATCCTTGACTGTACGGATTAGAAACGTAGTATCGAAACGTTTGGTACGTATCTAAGGAAAATCCACAATGTATGGGTGGTAGTGGGCCATTTTGCTATTTGTTCTGTAGTAGATAGGGGATGGTAGGATAAGGCTTTTTTTTATTTCAAAAAATTTTTAATTTTGTTTTCATCAACCGGCTCTATTTATGGTTAGATTTTTTAAAGGATAATTAATATAATTATTGTATCAAACTAGCAGCCGCAGTTTCACCCGCAATCCTGCAGATACAGTCTATTTTGTAAGAAAAAAAAGTAATAAGCTAACATACGTTTTTATCTAGGGTATTCAAATTCAAATTATTTATTGAGAATGTAAACGAATAGGATCGGAAACGAATATATAAATCTACTAACATTTATCTTACAAACGGTTAAACTAAAATTTATTTTCCAATACAAATAAGAATGAAATAAAACAATAAACTAAAAGAATAAAACACTGTTTTAAACTATCACGGCTAGCCGTAAAAAATCATATAACTTTATTAAAAGAATAAACACAACAAACAGTAAAAAAAATCAACATAATATTAGTGTCATAAAATTGTCATCATAGTCATCGGCTTTTTTGCCTCTGTCCCGTTTGCTTGGTCAGTTAAGTTTTCAAAAATCAAAAACACCCCTTTACCAAATTTCAACGAAATCCAGAGTCGTTACAGAGTTGAGTGGGAAACATACTAACACACTCACACATTTACTAAAACACAAAATTTCGTGTTTATAATATTAATATGACTTACTGAATATGAATTCTCCGCACGTTTTAGCGATTCCAATTTGCAAATATGTTCCATTTATTATTTTACAATATCGTCTGGTTATTTTGAAAGCAATTTTGTTACTCAAGCTTGTAGCTAAAAAAGCTTATAGGCTTTAGCAATACAAATCTATATTTCATACGATCAAAACAAGGCACACCTGGATTTTGTATCGCAGTGGCTACAGCCATCTTGCTCGGTTTTTGTTTAAGGGCCTAGCTTTAAAAAGACGTATAAACGGAACATTTTTACACCTCTGATATAAGAGCTGATCACCTTCAAACGCCTGAATAGAATATGTTCTGCTGGGCAAGTGCCTTTATTAACTAAGCAAAATATAAGCTTTTTTTTTCTATCGGTATTTTGGTCTGCAAACATATTCTAATTAATAGACACATTTTGATGCAAGTCAGGGATTTTTAATTTGCAATCAAATCATCATCATCATCATCAGTGTAAATAAATATTGTTTAAAAAACGAAAGAAACACAGAAATGTACACATTTTTACCTAAATAAAATAATACGTGATAAGTCCCGATAAACATTTAAAACAAGAAAGAAACACACTTTTGAAAAGTTACCAAACTCAAGGGGTTCACTAGTAGCCATTGAAAAGTTACACTATTCACTATTCCATCATCAGATCAGTCCAATATTCTGATTATTTATACTTACAAAGTTTTAAATCGATACAACCATGAGAAGTAGGTGGAAATCAACTTCCGAGATGTGTTTACATAGTTAGTTATACAAATTAAGCTAATAAAAGCATATAGTGATCCAACACGTTTGATGCTGAGTAAAATTACGCTTCCGTCTAGACAGCGATGTACTAGCACGAGACAACCCGGGTTGTCCGCCTTAGCACTTTGCCCGCTGATGCATATATAGGTACTTACCACAGAATTCTCTCTATTACAGACACAGTACACACCTTTGTTGCTGTCGAAGGGAATACTTCCAAAGATACCCGGATGCATAGGGGTAAAGCCAGGTTATGTGGGATTATACCCACTAAAACTTACTCAGGTGTCCAGCCTTGGTGGTTGAGAAGAGGGCTCCGGAATTTCCAGAGGAACATGCGTGCACACCTGGATTTTGTACAGCAGTGGCTACAGCCATCTTGCTCGGTTTTTGTTTAAGCGCTTAGCTTTATAAAGACGTATAAACGGATTTTTTTTAAACCTCCGATATAAGAACTGATCACCTTCAAACGACTGAACAGAATATGTTCTACTGGGCAAGTGCCTTTATTAACTAAGCAAAATATAAGGTACTAGCGGTCCGCCCCAGCTTCGCACGGGTATAGATTACAGCCTATGTCACCCGGGGATAGAGTAGCTTCCCAACAGTGAAATAATTTTTCAAATCGGTTCAGTAGTTTCGGAGCCTATTTAATGCAAACAAACAAACAAATCTTTCCTCTTTATAATATTAGTATAGAATACTAACACTACAAATACAGTTAGGCTGCCCATAGACCGTTGAAGGTCTAAAGACAAGCAAATGTTCAAGCCCACTATCAGTTGGCAGCGTACCCAGCATGCTGGCGGCAATACAGAAGTGCAAGTACCGTTCTTTATCGATCGTCAAATTTGACAGTTGTGATCGTCAAATTCGATAAAATTCCATTTGATCAGTATACGCTATAATAATACGCTAGATAAAGAATGGTACTTGCACTGCAGATACAGATACAGAACACTTGATCAAGTCACCATTACTCATCATAAAACATATCACATACACCTCTTTTTGCGTCAAGGATTAGTAAACACGCGTTAACCCTAAATGCCGCGGCCCGAACTGTGTTTTGGACTAGATTAATAAGGGCATTATTCACAATCTTCGGATAGTTCAAACAATGTCCACTATTTTAGACGGAAGTATGATTGCTAGTAATTACTCAAAATATCAAGTTGACTGGGAAAAATATAAAAAATAATAATATATTGCACCTATTGGGCAGAGTAATTAAATGAGACGGTGTATGGTACCACACCTCCCGCGTCTCGCCCTTCAAGCCCCCACGATTACCCTGTTTTGAGGCTTAGTTGGACAATTATATGGATTTATAAACTGTTATATTACTAAGCCTCACTAAACGCCTGTAACTTTCTAAAGAGCAAATTAACCTATTTGGATTCACGAACTATGTCGTAATAATAACCTATTGGTTCAGTACTACGCTGTAGACCCTGCGTAGCGCTTGGAGCTACGCCAGGGCGCTGATCTGACATAATGCCAGGCTGTTATTGGTATTTTTTCTATGATGCCAGAGCCACATCACAGGTGGCAGACCAGACAGTCTAGACTCTGGTTAAAACAGACATCATCATCATCATAATCAGCCTATACTAGTCCACACATGCCTCTCCCAAGGCACGCCACTCAGCCCGATCCTCGGCTTTTCTCCAGCTACTGCCAGCCGTCTTACGTATATCGTCACTCCAACGAGTCTCGGGTCCTACGCTACGTTTGCCGACTCGAGGTCTACACTCTAGAACACGTCAACCCCAACGGTTACTGCGACAGACCAGCCCACTGCCACTTCAGCTGGCTAATACGCTGAGCTAGGTCGTTTACTTTGGTTCTTTGGAGAATAACTTCGTTCCTGATATGGGTAAAACAAAAAGCATTGTTTTTTTAAAGTTCTTTATTTATAATTCGTACTCAAATTCTTACAACACTGACACAAGCTAATAAATGTACAAAGCATAGGTAATTAGGCATGTACGAAGCGAGCAGTGTGATTACATCACAGAAAAGAGAATAGAACGGAAATGAGAAGGAAAATCTGTTACCAGGCATTATGAGTGAACCTTGATTGAACATTCTTATTTAGATCAACGCGTTGAGCTCCGCATCACAGTTGCTAACTGATTTCAAATGACTTTCGTTTATATGGGTGCAACTGGCTACAACAAATTTCTTACAAAAATGCCTTGACAGCAGTTCTAATTTAAATCATCATCATCATCATCATCAGCCAGAAGACGTCCACTGCTGAACATAGGTCTCCCCCTTTAACCTCCACACTGAACAACAGCCTGCCTTTTGCATCCACTGGATGCCCGCGACTCTCACAATGTCGTCGGTCTAATTTAAACAAAATAATAATATTTTCTGTGGATTACATCTATTACGCAAGTCTGGCGGAGACATCTGGGTGTCTTAAGCTTGCCACCTGCTGTACTCGTATAGTCCTGGCTTTATATAAGTTAGAAATGACACTTGGGATTGAATTATGTTATGGTTCAGGTGTGAGGAGGTTAGACGTCGCGGTTTAGCGCCGAGCTTGCGTGGGTTCAAGTCTTATAAGATTATATTTAAGCTGTTGGCAAAAATACTTCAATTTACGAGTAGATAATAAATTAAAATTATTTTACCAAAAATTTCATTCTACTACGTGTTTTATAGATTTATTTTAGGATTTCCTGTGACAGGCATGCCATGAAACAGATGCAAAAACGCGAAAAACTAACGTCCAGACCGAGCGCATACCTTTATTTCATCATTCATACTACATGGCCACAAATCGAACCCTTCTGTTAATTTGCAGCAGACGCACCTACTGAGCCATACCAGTCGTTTTTTTTTTCAAGACATTGTAAACATATTTTTCCTATTTCTTTACTTGGATGGAATATTCAATTTTATTCGGTTTTGATACCACATTGTTTACAACTGTACGGTATGTTACGGTGTACTGGAGGGGGTGAAATATTAATTCCTGTTCGATCTAAGAAGTATTTTTATTTTTTATTTGGAGGCTGTCAACATTTTAATATTGTAAATGTGATTATTACTAAGCCTACGATGTATGTCTGTCTGTCTGTCCGTCTGTCTGCTACAGCTGTATCTTTAGAACCGTAATACATAGCCCGTTGAAATTTTCACAGAATATGTAACGTTACGGCGGATTAACTGCGAAATAATAAAAAAGTCAAAAAGATTGGCAATAATGAATAATGACGAATTGGCCGTTTTTATTTTATTTTAAAGGTGATTTACACTAGAATGTTTTTAGCTATTATTCAATAACATCTGTTCATTCACTTGAAGATAATCAGCTCTTATGTCCGGGTCTTTTAAAAGTTTTATTACTGAACAAACGTATAACATACTAATAGGTGAGTAATTACAGGACCTGAGATCACCGGATTCTCATTCTGATTGACATAACTGAAACAATATCGCAGCATAAAAAACAAAACAAAAGCATTGTAACGGAAGTTCCACACAGTCCACGATTTGTATCAGTCACAACGCCTGGCGTATCGATCTGCGTCGTCCGCTTGCGATGTGGGAAATATTGGATACGGCATATAACTTTTTAGCACGTAAAACCAACACAGTAGAACTTTTAATAAATAACAATAATGAAATAACAAAGCACAAATAATAAATAATGACCAAATATGAGTCGGTGAAAAATTTCTGTTCACCACCGGTTCTTGTACGATCAACGAAGTTAAGCAACTTTGTCGTCGGGCGCGGTCGGCACTTGGATGGATGATCGCGTGGGTGGTAATGGGATGTTGTCATTATTCATAACTTTTATGTGCTCTAGTAACAAGGTATGTGGTGGTACGGAACCCTCAGTACGCGAGCCCAGCTCGCTCTTGGCAGGTTTTATTTAACGTTGGTGCCATTTCCTTCGTTAAAAGTGTACATATCACATTCACTAAAGTTTCATAGCTCTCTGTTATCACACGGTGACGACTATTGCTCTTCCCAATTCGCAAGCTATACTAGCTACCTACACTCTTCGACCAAAATAAAATGAATGGACGGGCCCAGAAGAAGCGCAATTTTGAAGATTACAAAATGAGCGCCTGAACTCACTTCGTTTCAGTCGGTCTCTAGCCGTAAAAATTGCGACGTGTCTATTGTTACATGATAACGAAACATCTGACAAAATTATGCCTTCGTGTGCTTTCCCGAAGTGTAAATGCACAACAAAAAACCGCTATCAATTTTTTGTAACAAATGTACTCTGTACATGGTTATAATTAGGTGTTGAAGTATATGTCCGACGGTTTTGACTCGTTTTTACTGAGCAAGTTCTATGGTTATGGCCTGTCCATTCATTTTATTTTCGTCGAAGTCTACACTCATACAGCCGTGACCAGACTTTTATTAGCACAGTGCGTGTGTGAAAGTTTCGATACGCGCTTTTATAGATATTGGTATTGTGAACTAGTGTGAACTAGACCTTAATTGAAAACTTATGGGGCCGTAACATAGGGAATTTACTTAGCTCGATTTTGTCCCTTAATTACATCCTTGGAATTTCATTAGGTAATAGGTTTTCATTAGCGCTATTTTAAAAAGGTTTTATTTAACTTGCCTTGTTAGTTATTAGTATGGGTCAAGTCTTGCAACGGAATTTTAAAATAACGCTAACCGATTGAGCTGAAATTTTGCATACACGTTTAGTTTGGATGGCAATGCTTGGTTAGCTAAGTGGAAGTAATTCTAAATCCAATATGGCTGACTCCTAAAGATGGCGAATCAGTAATTTTTTATGGATAACTGTTATCTGATGGAAGAGTTTGCTGAGAAGAATACGAAAAATAAAGTGATAGCACTCAGTAAAGTGATAGCACTCAGTAAAGTGATAGCACTCAGTAAAGTGATAGCACTCAGTAAAATGATAGCACTCAGTAAAGTGATAGCACTCAGTAAAGTGACAGCACTCAGTATCGGTAGGCCTCCCACTAGATGGACCGACGACATAGTAAGAGTCGCTGGTATCCAGTGGATGCAAAAGGCAGGCTGTCGTTCAGTTTGGAGGTTAAAGGGGGAGGCCTATGTTCAGCAGTGGACGTCTTCTGGCTGATGATGATGACTCAGTAAAAAGCTTGTTTCTTTCATAAGCCTTGCAAAAGTAATCTTAGGTTACCCGTTTTTCAGCTCTTTACAATGATAATCTATTGCAAGCTTCTGTCAAAGTTAAAAAAGATGTTTAGTTGTGTTTATGGAGAAACACAGACTCCGTTGAAGCATTAAAATACCAATAGGTTGTTTCCTGAGAAATATAATATGGGCCTTTGCAAGGCCAGAGTGAATAGGTATATCTAAGTCAGCGTGCTTCATTTTCGACCACATCGTCGCTTACCAATAGGCGACATGGTGTTCAAAAGGTATTTAAATGGTTTCATTAATAGTATATATTAATAGCGATGTTGGCCGAGCGATAGCATGTGCGATTTACAATCTGACGGCACCTGGTTCGAATAACTTGTTTTGTACTCTATGTGCAGTTTCAATGCAACTGCACAAAAACGGTGAAAAAAAACGTCGCGGGGAAACCGATATATCCAAGAACCTCCAATGTTCAAAGACATGACATTCACCAACACGCACTGGGTCAGCATCTCTCTCTCTCTCTCTCTCTCTGAGAGTAGGCCCGTGTCCCAGAGGTATATGGGAACATGATTTACGATTAATGATGATTAATAGTATCTCGACCATCTGATAAAAATTGAGGTAAATACTTTTAATACAAAACTTGAATTATATTATGGAAACTGACGTAGTTTTCACGTATAAAGCCGGTTATCTTCAAATCTTGAAGTCTATGAGACCCTGTATTCACAGACATTTCAGCAAACAAAGATGCTCAACTTTTGACATTTTCAGTATATCCTGTAGCGAATGACCTGCGCTATCGATTCTAAAGTCTAGACCTGCGCCAGACAACTTTTACGACTCCATAACATTTTGAACGTTGTGTCTTTTAAAATAAAGCATTGCTTCAAGTTATAAACCTCACTGTGAACGGTTTTTGAATGATTACTGTTTTATCAAAGTGGTGACATTAAAATGTCGTAGTTTTTTCTGAAAATTTTGTCGTTTGTCTGATCTGATTTTGAGTTAGCTTTTGGTTGAACTACTAAATAAATTTTCTACTAAGTAATATAGTTTGATTTATGTTTATGTAATAGGCAAACAGTCTCACGAAAGTCATGATATTTCTTGCATTTTTATCGCCTAGTCTCGTCTAGACCATGACGCCGTGTTTGCCGATGTGACAAACTAATGTATGAACATTGATTCCTAAGTTTACCATCGCCTTTTTAGTGAGACCCACCCTTTAAGATAACTACACCTTTGTCTTTACTTGACTCATTTAACTGCAGTCAGACTTCTATTGAAGTCATGTTAATTTACAGAGATCTTAAAAATGTTTAGTATTAGTGTTGTAAGTAGTTTAGTGTTTTGTGTAGTTTCAATTTTTGCATCCAAAACTGTTGAAGGGTAAGACAAAACCTTAGGTTTTCGTACCTACCTCCCAAAAACTTCTTATAGACATACATATTTTAACTCCGATATAAAAAATGTTACAAGGTTAACGTGTGTAGGTATCTGTGTATGTATGCGTGTGTGTGGCTGTGTCTGTGATTTTTTTAATGATGAGATGGGCTAGTTTTTGACCATAACCCACCTGATGATAAGTGATGATGCAGTCTAAAATGGGGCACGCTTGCCCATGAGGTGCCTATTCACTCTTGTATTGAAGAGACTCAGATTGTACCTTTTAGGTAATACCGAGGCATTCCGTTCCTGTGCAGTTTGTATTAGGAAGGAATTTCGGAAACGCTGCGTGCGGACTTTACCAAAGTTCACAACGTAAGGAAATGTCCACCTCGATGACCTATAGCGGAAATTGGTTGACGGGATCAGCTCTTGTGTATATGTGTGTCTGTCGAACTAATTTTGGTTTTGTTTGAAAGGTGACTTAATCGAGAGTGTTCTTAGCTATGATTAAAAAACCCTATTCAGCCGTTTGAAGACTGTCAGCTGTTTTAGGGGTTTTAATTATTTTTCAATTTATTATTTATTGGTAGATTACTTAACGAAATAGACTTTAAAGTGGGATTATTAAGCGCTACTATTTTGATAACAAATAAGGTTGAAAAAAATAATCAAATTAAACCAATTTAGGTACGTAAACGTAATTGACAATATTTAGATCGTTTTACGAATTAATGTGACATTGGTATGGATACAGCTTTCCAACCTTTAAAAGCATTCAATTTATCAATTTACATAATCCCATTACCCGTTTCAATTTCAGATCTCAGCCAGTCCTACAGAGGACAGTGGAAGTGCTATTCACAGAGAGGTCACAAGTATTATACCCTGGGGCATGCAAACTGCTCAGATCCTCCAAACGGCAAATGAAAATTTGCAGGCGAGACTCCGGCTTGCCCGCCGTACTAAATATTGCAAAAGAGCAAGCCATAACCGCTTGCGAAGAGGCCTTTGAATACGATCGGTGGAATTGCTCGCTCAATTTCAACCGGAGAACGAATAAAACCATTTTCGACAGAGTCTACAGAGAGACCGCGTTTGTACATGCTCTAATGGCGGCCTCGATTACGCATTCAGTTGCTAAGGCTTGTGCCTCAGGAGATCTCTTCTCGTGTTCCTGCACAGGCTCTTTGGTAAGAAATTCGACATGGAAAGGCAGCGGATGTGGCGACGACTTTAAATACGGCAAGCGAGTGGCTAAGAACTTCTTAGACTACAAACACGTGGGGAACGATCAAATAGGCGAAGTCTTGAAACAGGACGTGACCATCGGGATAGATTCCATTGGAGAACAGTTACGTGAAGTCTGCAAATGTCACGGCTTCTCCGGATCATGTACAACCAAGACTTGCTGGAAACGACTGGGGCCTTTCAACTCTGCTATGGGCCTTCTAAAGAAGCACTACCACCACGCTGTGAAGAGGAAGCCATTCAACTTTACAACTAAAAGAGCAGCCAGTTCAAAAATTAAGAGAAAAATGAACGATGATAGACAGCATTTGTTGTTTCTGCACAAGTCTCCTAACCTGTGTGCTGGTACTAGAGGTAGGACTTGTAAAGACAGACACGTGTGTTCTGTGCTGTGCTGTGCTAGAGGGTACTTGTCAAGTAAGAGGAACGTGACATCGAGATGCAGGTGCAGGATGGTGAACTGTTGTTTTGTGCAGTGCGATACATGTGTGGATGAAGTGGACTATTTTACATGTAAATAGCGTAGGTACTTAATTTATAATTTGTATATGACGAATTTCTAGTGTAATTCCGCTTCTACGTCGTTTCGAGTACAATAAGGATTTACACTAAACTATTTTTCTCTATATATATTTGTCATGCTAATTTAATCTAACCTAACCTAACCTAACCTGACATAAAATATTAATTACATAAATGAGAAAAATTAACCTAACCTGAAACAAAAAGTAATTAAATCTGTAACAAAAATTCGTTATAACAACTTGTACCAATGATATAAATGTTCAATAAAATGTTTGTAAATTTTGAAGTCAATATATGAAAATAAATTGTTATAACGAATTTTTTGTTACAGATTTTTAACTTTTTGTTTCAGGTTAGGTTAATTTTTCTCTTTTATGTAATTAATATTTTATGTCAGGTTAGGTTTAAATTAGCATCGCAAATATATATAGAGAAAAATAGTTTATCCCGAAATCCTTATTGTACTCGAAACGACGTAGAAGCGGAATTACACTAGAAATTCGTCATATACAAATAAAAAATGGACTTCCGCAAAGTAACGCCTGATTCAATCAACTACTTAATTTATAATGTTAATAACGCTTCTCTCTTTTTCTTTAGTTCTAAGTATAATGATAGACAGAGTATTTCAATCGATATTATGGTCAGTAATAGCTTTAGGATTACAAATTAATGTATATAATGTGCCTAATTTGGAAAACTTTATTTTTCTTCTCTTTTTCGGGCCAGCTTGAACCGCTTTGTAGCTCTTTTTTCTGACCAACAACAACAACAGCAACAGCAACAACGTCTGCGTCGTTCCAACATGTCATCTGGCCCAAGGACTATTCTGTTTCCACTGAAACTCTAGAATGTTTAAAACACACTTGCTAAGGTCGCAAGAAATGTAGGAAAATTTTGAATTTCAGGGAAATTGGGTTATTGGTACGCAATAAATAGTCTGTAGTACCTACAACTAAGTTTAGGTAGCGATCGAAACCTTCGTCAAATAGTCCAGGAGTTTACGGACAAGTCCCTTGAAACCATCAAACAGATCAAACCAACAACATTGGTTTTGTGGCGGCCGAAAATGGCTTTGTAATGAGGAAACACAGGAAATATTCCGATTGTTATTAATTAAATTGTATAGGTAACATGGTCAAAGGTAACTAACGCTAAACCTCTTAAGGGCGACTTTGGTGCATCAAGACTTACAACGTTTGTGCTACAAGTTTTCGAAATCCGAAAAAAAACTGCTGTTATATACATTTTGTCGGAAGTGAACAACGAATTAAATTATTATTGTATACTTATAGATCGATGTAAGTGGATGATTTTTTTGTATGGAACAGCTGATTTTTTTACCTGATGAAACTTTTAGCCCATCTTCAGATTAGCCCAGCGAGTAATCCTGTGAAGTTTGGTATTTGGTAGCGATCGGATCAACATATTGTTTTGGTGTTATAATGTTTTCCCAACAAAGAATATTATAGAAAAAAATAACAACTAAGTCAAAGGAGGCTACTGTCTTTATCAAGGAGGCTGCTTCAAGGAGGTTGCATTGTTTTCATATTTCACTGGAAGATAGCTGACTTTATTAGGAATAACCTAAGAAAATGGACTAGCAATCCGTCACGTGATTTACAAACCATAGCACGCCGTCTGTCAAATTGTATGTAGCTTTTGGAGCCTTTTACAGGTCCCTAGTTCATTAAAACAGTGTACCCTGCAATTTGCCGTCCTGTTAAAAATATATCTGTTTCGTTCTGGTAACAACAATTTTGGCATACCTATTATAAGTAAAGAATGTAACATGTTTCGTTTATACTAAATTAGCGCTCCTTCTAATACTACTAGTCCTTATTCTGTGGGAGTAACTTAGGATACTTTTATCCCGGATATAACGCGGGCTAAACCACGAGGCACTGCTGTAAAAGTTGATCATAATGATGAGTATAATTGACCTCTTTCGACTTAATTGGTACACCCTTTCCGCGTAATCCCGTTTATATAGAGGTGAATGTTTGTATATAGAGTTAGATACTCAAAGGCTCTGTTTCACATTAACGACTGTCGAAATTACCGGAAGAATCCCGTTACAAAGTCGTTAGGTATGTTATTTGTTTGTAAGATAAGATTGAATGTGATAAGTAGGCTTCGTCGACTCGCGACGTTCATATTAAAAACGCAGGTTGCGTTCTACTCACTGAGCTCTTTGATATCTAAGTAATTTTTGTTTAATCATAAACCGTCATGGCAATTTTAAGTTTGCCTTTGCGACAACTTTAGTGTTATTGAAATAAAGCTAAATAAAGCATGAATAAAATGAACCCAGAGAGGTTTTGACACAGAACGCGTGTAAGTGAATCTGTAATGTGAATGATGCGTAAAGATTAGCCCACATCGATTGTTCGCACGCTAATATAAGAACAAAAAACGCAAAACAAGTTTATACTTACTTTGAGTTTTTTTGTTGTTTGTTTTTGAAAAAAAAAAAAACAATTTGCAGTTTATTTGACGAATAAATTTATTAATAATAATATCTTTATCATCATCATCATCATCATCAGCCTGTAAACGTCCACTGCTGAACAAAGGCCTCCCTCGTAGAGAGGGGTGTTGCCATAATCCCCACGCTTGGCAGGCGGCTTGGGGATCGCAATATCTTTATATTATAGGGTAAATGTTATTAATAAAAAAAACCTTAACAAAATATAACTTTCACAAATAGGAATCTTTCTAAATTCATAGTAGGTAGTTTGTAAACTATTATTGTGGCTTGGCCGTATGGTTGAGCGGAACTCGATAAGCTGTGATATATATAAGTCAAAAGCCAATTCGACAGGTGATTGTAATGGATCATTTTATGAAACATGGCTTTTAATACAATAAATTTAAATGGAATGAATAACTAATAAATAATTTAGTACCGGTTTTGCCTTTTTAATTACATGATAATAAGTATTCCGGTCATTCGGGATATTTTTTTTGCACGCACGGTCTTCTGACCCATACTATTTAAGCAGAGCTGGTATGGTATGGATGCCAGAGACATACATTATCTATATATTTTTAAATACATACATAGATACTAGCACCCAAATATAAAACAAATACAAATGTTCATCACATGAATGTTTGCCCTAGGAGGGAATCGAACCCACGCCCTCAAGCGTCTGCTTCTACCAACTGGGCTACCGGGGCAGTCGAATGTAATTGGCGAAATATTTTTGGGTTTGTATCCACGGATCCCGGTATCGGTTTGAATTAGCCACGGATACCGGCGAGTTGTATCCACCGATACCGTGATCCGTTTTTTTCAAAAAAAATAATTTTCATATTACCCGCTGATACCGGTATCCGTGGAAACAAGAAAAAAATAATTTTCAAATTACCCGCTGATACCGCTTGTATCGGTGGATGCAAGAAATAAAATAAAATAATTTTCGAAACGAATCCCGGCGTACAGAGTACTTTATTTTTATGGTATTTCCCAAAAGGAAAGAAGACGGCCTTGGGCCTCTCTCTTAGGGTAAATGTGGGCATCGACACATGGCAGTGTGACAGATGTCAAACTTGGCTGGGCGATATCTCGGAAACTGTCCATCCTGGACCATCAGTTCTTTTACAAAAGTGATAGATCTCGTCAAGATCTTAATTTCGGATGACAGCTGTCAAACTTGGTTGGACGATATCTCGGAAACTGTACATCCTGGACCACCAGTTCCTTCACAAAAGTGATAGGTCTCGTTGAGATCTTCATTTCGGATGACAGCTGTCAAACTTGGTTGGACGATATCTCGGAAACTGTACATCCTGGACCACCAGTTCCTTCACAAAAATTATAGGTCTCGTCGAGATCTTCATTTCGGATGACAGCTGTCAAACTTGGTTGGACGATATCTCGGAAACTGTCCATCCTGGACCACCAGTTCCTTCACAAAAGTGATATATCTCGTCGAGATCTTCATTTCGGAAACTGTCCATCCTGGACCATCAGTTCTTGTACAAAAGTGATAGATCTCGTCGAGATCTTCATTTCGGATGACAGCTGTCAAACTTGGTTGGACGATATCTCGGAAACTGTACATCCTGGACCATCAGTTCTTGTACACAAGTGATAGATCTCGTCGAGATCTTCATTTCGGATGACAGCTGTCAAACTTGGTTGGGCGATATCTCGGAAACTGTCCATCCTGGACCATGTACAGTTGACCATGTACAAGATTTACAGTTTCCGAGATATCGTCCAACCAAGTTTGACAGCTGTCATCCGAAAGGAAGATCTCAACGAGATCTATCACTTTTGTGAAGGAACTGGAGGGCCAGGATGGACAGTATCGGAGATATCGCCCAAAAAAGTTTGACAGCTGTCATCCGAAATGAAGATCTCGTTGAGATCTATCACTTTTGTGAAGAAACTGGTGGGCCAGGATGGACAGTTTCGGAGATATCGCCCAAAAAAGTTTGACGCTATCACCCAAAATGAAGATCTCGTTGAGATCTATCACTTTTGTGAAGAAACTGGTGGTCCAGGATGTACAGTTTCCGAGATATCACCCAAAAAAGTTTGACAGCTGTCATCCGAAATGAAGATCTCGACGAGACCTATCATTTTTGTGAAGGAACTGGTGGTCCAGGATGTACAGTTTCCAAGATATCGTCCAACCAAGTTTGACAGCTGTCATCCGAAATGAAGATCTCGACGAGACCTATCATTTTTATGAAAGAACTGGTGGGCCAGGATGGACAGTTTCGGAGATATCGCCCAAAAAAGTTTGACAGCTGTCATCCGAAATGAAGATCTCGTTGAGATCTATCACTTTTGTGAAGAAACTGGTGGGCCAGGATGGACAGTTTCGGAGATATCGCCCAAAAAAGTTTGACTGCTGTCACCCGAAATGAAGATCTCGTTGAGATCTATCACTTTTGTGAAGAAACTGGTGGTCCAGGATGTACAGTTTCCGAGATATCGCCCAAAAAAGTTTGACAGCTGTCATTCGAAATGAAGATCTCGACGAGACCTATCATTTTTGTGAAGGAACTGGTGGTCCAGGATGTACAGTTTCCGAGATTTCGTCCAACCAAGTTTGACAGCTGTCATCCGAAATGAAGATCTCGACGAGACCTATCATTTTTGTGAAAGAACTGGTGGTCCAGAATGGACAGCTTCCGAGATATCGTCCAACCAAGTTTGACAGCTGTCATCCGAAATGAAGATCTCGACGAGACCTATCATTTTTGTGAAGGAACTGGTGGTCCAGGAAGTACAGTTTCCTAGATATCGTCCAACCAAATTTGACAGCTGTCATCCGAAATGAAGATCTCAACGAGATCTATCACTTTTGTGAAGGAACTGGTGGTCCAGGATGGACAGTTTCCGAGATATCGTCCAACCAAGTTTGACAGCTGTCATCCGAAATGAAGATCTCGACGAGGCCTATATTAAGAGAGAGGCCCAAGGCCGTCTTCTTTCCTTTTGGGAAATACCATAAAAATAAAGTACTCTGTACGCCGGGATTCGTTTCGATTTTTTTTTTTTTTTTTCTTGCTTCCACCGATACAAGCGGTATCAGCGGGTAATTAGAAAAATTTTTTTTTCTTGTATCCACGGATACCGGTATCAGCGGGTAAAATGAAAATTGTTTTTTTTTTAGGAAACGGATCACGGTATCGGTGGATACAACTCGCCCGGATCCGTGGCTAATAAAACCGATACCGGTATCCGTGGATACAAACCCATATTTTTGTACCTATTTAGGTATTTGGTTTGTTTTATACATACCTTGCGCAACAGTTATCATTATTGTTTCGTTTTTCTTGAAAACATGGATAGCCATCTGTTAGCGTGTAGATGTACTACCTCAAAGTTTTCCTTCAACTGCATTCAAAAGTCTTTTGCATTTCAACTGCTAGCAGTTCAGGTTCTAGCAAATTAGTTTTAACTACGTGTGAGAGATGGCGCTGTACAACAATTTGTCAAAGATAATTTTCAACACAATAAAATTAACATTATCTGTTTGTTCTCTTTTTATTGTGAAATATTCATAGATTCAGTGTACCTATACTGAATCTATGGAAATATTAGTAAGTATATTTGATTTGACTTAAAAAAAAATGCATAGAAGTATACATGGCAAATGCGTCAATCACGCGAAGCCAAAAGAAACCTGGGGAAAAAAGATTGAAAATAAAAAACTTGATTATTTTAGAATAATTTGATAATACTAACGTGTTCAACCCACAGAAGAGAAAAAAAAAATTACTTCTCTTTTCTGTGGTTCAACCAACCATTCGCGACTGCCTTGATTTATCACAATCATTTTTCGTCATTGATTGAAACATTATCTCAAAACACGAATCGTTTTATTTGAAATACTCGCGATGCAGTCAGGCTTATTCATATTTGCAGCCGCGGAATTAAGATGCATCAGAGATAACATCAGCTTTATGCATGTCGTTCGAGAAATATTATATGCGTGGAATATGCATCACCCTTTGATAATATAAGTATATATAGTTTGGATCTGCCTTAAACTCGAGGTACGAGGTTCGGTCGAGTACCGAAAAAAGTCTGCCAAAAACTGAAAGGGCGAGGTAAACACGTATTGCACACACTTTTGGGGCTGTAAGTGCTCAAAGGGAAACTCTGTAGGTATAACGCCTATATTTTTTATTGAAAATAGCGCCTTCAAAATCTCAACATAGGTAAGAGGAGGAGGAGAAAGTTTGAGAGTGGATTTTGCTTTTATTCGGGGGACTCGTGTGTTATTGTAGTCTTGATTATCTTGAAGCGTGGCGGGTAAGCTCACACCAGGCTCGCTCTGCTGTGTGATCGCACACGACGGCTCTGAGGAGCAACTGAGGGAGCAATGAATAAACTCAGCCTCGCTATAAAGCTACAGGGTGCTCCGAACTAAATCATTAATGTACTTTATCAATTAACACTTTTTTAATATGTAGAGTAGGTAGATACGCTTGGCCACCAACTCTCTTGGCAATGAGGTTTTAATAACTATACACTGTTGCTATAGTAAGTTACGAGTTAAGATGCCTATACACAAGGGTTCTCTACGAGATCGAATCAGAAATGAGGAGATCTGTAGACGAACGAAAGTCACTGACATAGCCCACCGGATTAGCAAGTTGAGGTGGCAGTGGGCAGGGCACATATCACGCAGAACAGGTGGCCGATGGGGCCGAAATGGTCTTGAATGGAGACCACGGACCGATAAGCGCAGCGTAGGACATCCACCCACGAGATGGACAGACGATCTAAAAAGACCGCAGGGAAACGGTCGATGCAGGCCGCTTCCAACCGGCCCTTTTGGAGATCGATGGGGCAGGTCCAGCAGTGGACGTCCAATAGCTGAAATGATGATGATGACACTGTTGCTTGTAAAATTTGTAAATCCGGTTTCCTCGTAACAGGCTTGCTTAGTGAGAAAACCAAAAGGTTGTCTTGGCAGCTCAAACATCTGTAAAATTAGGCGCTAACTTAATGGTTTAATACATTTTCACTTACTTAATACATTTGGTACTCAGATAGGTGGAATATAATTTATTATGTGGGTAGTAGTTTTAGTAAACTCGGTCCAAGCATTTATTTGCTCTGATAGCTGCAATCACATTGTAAAAAGCTATGAAAACCACGAACTCTGATTACTTCTGCTAGGTTATTGAACGTAAGACCAATATAAATCAGTGAAATATTAAAACAAAATGGTTTTATTCAGATTTTCACAGTGTTATTGCAGCTGTCTCTGACGATATCGTTGGTCATCTATAGTTGGAAGCCTACCTACGCTGCGTCTTCCGGTTCGTGGTCTCCACTGTCTCCACTCAAGAACCTTACTTCCCCATCGGTTATCGGTTCTTCGAGTGATGTACCGCGGGCATCCAGTGGATGCAGGCTGTCGTTCAGTGTGGAAGTCTTCTGGCTGATGATGATGATTGCAGCTATCAGTGCAAATAAAATCTTAGACCAAGCATAGTTACCACAATTTTTAACTTTTAAGTAAGTATTTGCCTTTTGGAGATCGATGGGGAAGGCCTAAGTCTAGCAGTAGACGTCCTACGGCTGAAATGATGATGATAATGAAGTATTTACTTATATACTTCAGCCGGTGACTCACGCACGAACGAAGCTATACGGATCAACTCGAATGATTTCACTTTCCTCCCAAAAGCCCAGGAACTACGCATTCCTGCGCTATATTGAATTGCCCGAATGATTTAAGATTAATTTGCATATACAACAAAATTATAATAATTTAATGACTAACACGGATACAATTTAATATGAACATCTAAAAATCTCGCCACACTATTATTATGACGCCTTTATACAGTCATAAACTATTAAAGAAGACCACAAAATTGCGGTTTGTTTTCTATGGCAACTCACATAATTACGATATTAATGAAAAATAGAGTAAAAAATGCCAGTGTTGAGATTTATTTATTTATTGACCCTGCAGCGAGATGGATAAATATTTACTACAGAAACTCGAATAGTTTATTTTTGAGTTATCTTGTGAAAACGGACTCTTTTAAAAACGTTGGAAAGTTTTAGTTAATGCGATCGGTTCTGCTTTAGTAATTAAAGTTTCTTGAAAAATTTATTGGACTACATAAATAAGCGAGATTTCTAGTGCCAAACCTAAATTAATTAAAAAAAAAAAAAAACTAGATCGGCTGTCTTCATAAATTTTTTATCAAGGATTTTCTGCCTTCTTTTGGTTATATATAACATCCTTGATTTTTATGAATGTTATGTCTTTATTTGACGTTATGGATGTTCCATTTTATTGGCAGCTATTTTGAGAGATTGTAATTTTAATTCGATATCAATGAATGACAGTCGGGATTATCACAGAAAAATTACATACCAATTTTCTATAGTCTTCCTACTTCCTCCTCCTTAAATCGTATTCCTCATGTCTGAGGGTCGTGACTATACCACCTTCCACCAATCTCTCTCTGATGATATATTTCCATTGTCTTCTATCCTCAGCAACATGGAGTGCGTCGTAGACTGAGGTGTCGAGAGAGGTGCGAATCTGATCGGACCAACGTATTGGGCTGCGACCTCGTGATCTTTTGCCGTCGACTTTCCCTGTCACTGTCAACTTTTCCAGGTTGTCGCCTTGTTTCCTAGCAATGTGGCCAATTACTTGAGGACACGTTTGAGACAGGTGGTAGAGAGTCTTGTCGTGACCTTGAGTTGGTGTAGTATAGATACGTTGGTCCGGTGTGCTGTCCATGGTATTCTAAGCATTCTCCGCCAGCACCACATCTCAAAAGCATCGATGCGCCCTTCCTACCTACCATATAAGATATATGGAAGTGACAGCTCTATAGCTCTACAAAGCCCACAAAATCCCGTATCTAGAAAACCTTGAACGTTCGAGTTTGAAACACGTAGTAAGGGAAATGACAAATAGAAGTGAAGTCTATCTGAGACAATGCCAATAAAAATTATGTTATTCCAACCAATTACCGGCCATTAAACAAAACTTTTTATGACCCAATGTACCTAATGGTCACGTTTATTTTATTCTGTTTTATGAACTAGGCGGGAATTTATATGAGCATTGGATTTACAACTGAGAAACATGTTAATTCTGTTAGGTGCAAGTTGATGGGAGGTTTAACAAGTTTTTACATAAAAAACGAGACATTGCTTACTAATATTTTGAAATATTAATTTCAGGCATTTTTATTCTGGGGGCGTGGGTTCGATTCCCACCAAGAGCAAAAATGTATGTGATGAGCATCTGTGTTTTTTGTATAATGTGGATGTTAATATTTATTTAAGTATGTATTTTAAAATATATTTGTATGTATATCAGTCTCGGGCAGGCATAGTACAAGATTTGCTTAGTTTGAGGTCAGATGACCGTGTGTGCAAAATAGTCCCGATAAAAAAAAAATTGAGGGAAGTAAATACTCTATGAAGAAGTTTATTGGAATAAGCTATTGGACAATTGTTTGATTGGTTAAAAATAATAGTAAGAAATATAATTAAAATGTTAAATACACTTACTGAAGAAATTATTTAAATCGGGAAATAAAGTTATGTGATATACCTAAGCATTTATTTTTGGATTAGGAATGGCGCTCTGTCGCTTTCCCGCAAAATTAATTTCAGTATGGGATTTGTATGGCGTATTTACTATAGTGACGTCATTTGAAAGTAGGTATAGAGCGCTCTCTGTCTAGCAAGACATTAAATCTTTCGTAATTTTGAAACCATTTTATGTTTTCGGTAATCGACTTTTTTTAATGCCAAACGTGGCCAACTATCAGACGGGCTGCGTGATGGTAAGCAGTCACCGTCACCTATGGATTGGTACTTGTAACACCAGAGCCATCATATTTATCGCCAGCTTATTATAACATAATTTAAAAAAAAACATTATTCAAAACTCATTAGGGACGGTATTACGCGTCTCAAAGTAATCTGATACATAAGGTGCGTTGCGAATAACGCAATCAGCGCTAATGAGAATTAACAGGGTGCAAAGAAAACTTAATTATTATTTGTTCCGTGTTGCTTCTCATCATACTCTTGGTGTCATTGGCGTTGTAAGCGTGATTCAGAACGCGCCTCTTCTTTATTGCATTTTAATAACGAATTTATTGTGGTACATAAAATCAAAGTAAACATTTCAAAACTGTCTTTCAACTCACAAACACTTAAAAATCGTCACTCGATTAACGTTCATATTCAATCGATTTTTATAAAACAAACACACTGTATCGGAGCTAGTGACGGATATTGGACGTCGAGATCGATTATTAATGTTTGCTTAACTCGATGAAGTTGTCGATATGACCATAGAGACGTAATAACTTTGCTTTTTGTTTTGTCAATCTGTCAGTCGGTGGGTATTGGTATATTAATTATGTTAAATAACGCGATATTATGCATATCGCATCACACGGATCGATTAGTTTGGAATTTCAATCGATTATTACTTACTTGTTTTTTGTTGGGAGATACAGACATCAAGTTTGGCCTGGGAACTTTTTATTGGATTTCTTCTGTTTTAAATTGAAAATGATATCTATTACGGTTCGAAAGAAGCGTTAAAAGAGAGGACGGACAGACAGACAGCGTAGGCTTAGTAAAAAGGTCCCGTTTACACTTTTTGGGTACGGAACCTTAATAAAAACGAAATACTAACTCAATTACTAATTCATCACGATATCTCAAAAACATACCGACTTTTTTATAGAGGATTTCTTACAGATACCACTAAGAAAGTATTTTGCGAAAAGGCTGAATAAAGGAAGTCAAAAGGGGGTTGAAAGTTTATGTGAAAGTGTGTATGATTTTCCGCACTTAACTCAGTAACGGCTGAACGGTTTTTGATGGTGTGCGTCCTGAATGAACACATAGGCTACTCTTTTATGAACGGGTCAAATACTATAAGCATGTGAAAGACTGGGGGTGGAGTTGGTTTATATACTCGTAAATTAATTATGGCTAGCAGGAATTCTATAACTATACTCCGTTTTTTTATCTTAGATATTTTAGATAAACAAAGGACTTACAAGAGAAAAAAATATCTGTTGTAATGGTAGTTTACAATATTTGACCAAAAAGATATTTTATTAAGTTTTCTAGTCGTAATATGATCAACCATTAAATAACAATCGTTTTGTACTATTTATATTAATATCTGGTCTATACAATGTTATGATAAAAAAATCGATTTTTGATAGAAAATATTTTATTAGACTGGTAGGACAGTAGTGGTACTAAACATTTCTGGCCACCGTTTGATTTGACCTCTATTTCCTCTAACATAATAGCCAACGCCTTTATAATCAACGCCATCTATTACAATCTTTTAATAATGTTTTTTTATTAATTTTTTGAACTATCAGATTATCCCCCATTGTACCGCGCGAGAGCAAAGCCGAAGAAAATAGAAAGTAAAATATTGACGTAAGAGAAAAAAGTTTTGAGCGACTGGCATTTCACTTTGACAGTGACTTTTCGTGACATTTCTTTGTTTACATAAAATATCTAAGATTAAAAAACGGAGTATACATACTTAGTTTTTTGCCCCGAACTATAACCTCAAGAGTTCAAGACCCTTTTATCTTTGCAAACCCTTCACCTATTTTGTTTATACACAAACTTGAACATTGTGTTTGTATGAACTCACAGATATACACAACCAGATCGGCAATATATTTTAGTGAAAGAGACAACTTGATATGGCTCAGCACAAGTACGAAAAGGACATAAATAGAATTTGTTGTCCTTATCGGCGTGACCTGTTTTTGGTACCTCAAGTGTCAAAATCTGTAATAATCAGTGACAAACAAAACGGGTCTGAATTATATTTATTGCCTTTTTTTGGTGATTTAATGTGATAAATGCGTGTTTCCTCTGAGAAATAATTGTAAAAGATATTTTACAATGGTTGGTTGTAGCATTTTGGGCTGCAAGAAGCGCAGTGAGCGAAAATACGATGATGAGCGAGAGGCACTGAGCTAGCCACGCTCATTGAAAATCTATAGGTAGTAGATCTGTGGTATGAACTACTTACCTGCAATGTTTATTAGCGTACAAATCAACTCGTCAACACCAATCTGTTCCCGTAAACTCTGAAAACTTAACTTTACTCGGTCATGTGTTTTAATCTAAAGAAACTACATGCCTACAATTTTTTTATGACGATAGGATTAACGATACGCTAGTTATCTTTGAATCAATATAGAAACGCTGCTGACTTGTCCTATTAGAATCTGAGAACTCTCTTCGCTTGGTCAACTAATCCAACTCTTTTCAAATCATAAACTTAATAATATACCATACCAAAATGCCGCAATACAATTCTGCACAATAGATTACATCAATTTTAAACTTAAAATGCCACCCACTATTCGGTAAAGCCTCTCTCTTACTGCTTTTATGATTATTTTAGGGGGGATAATTGAGCATATTTACTTTTAAATAACTACCATTACCTCAAACGAATAATGTGAAATAAGTGTCCCAAAGGATTAAACGATAAAAAATAAGTAATTCAACAAAAGAAATCAACAATACTTGACAAGTAACTGAAGATAATTAGGGTCTCGTCCATTTAGCATCACACATTGCGAATTTTTCGGTAGTTTATTTGTTGGAAAAGGCTTCTTACTTTGAGAGTCATCGAGTCAGAAAATTGCAAGATACAAAGCTTTGTAATAAGTACCCTACCAAAGAATGGTAGATTGTGAAGATATCATCATCATCATTTCAGCCAAAGGACGTCCACTGCTGGACATAGTCTTCCTCCATCGATCTTCAAAAGGGCTGGTTGGAAGCGGCCTGCATCCAGCGTTTCTCTGCGGTCTCTTTTAGATCGTTCATCTTGTGGGTGGACGTCCTACGCTGCGCTTACCGGTCTGTGGTCTCCATTCCAGAACCTTTTGGCCCCATCGGCCATCTTCTGCGTGATATATACCCTGCCCACTGCGACTTCAATTTGCTAATCCAATAATGATGTGAAGATACAATTTCATGAAAAAATGCTTGTTAGTTTTAAATAAAACTGCAGTTAGTAATTTTTAAACTTTCGCGATTTGAACACATGTTTTTAACGTTTATCGTTTATCGTTTTTTTTAATAATACGTGATAAGTCCCGATAAACGTTTAAAAACTGCAGTTCTGTAATTCGAGTAAATTAAAGTATTATTATATGTCTAGGTAATCAATGTGTATTTATGTGTATGTTTTTTGTTTGGTTAATAAACGCACTTGAAAAAAACAATGTTAACTACCTACATGACATTCTGTATTACACATGTTATTACCCATTCTCTTTCTCTGTGAGTAAAAGTCTGTATCCTAGTAGTGGGAACATGATAAACTTATAATAATGATTAATAGAAGTTCACAAAATAGAATAAATAAAAGTGTAAGGACTCTACTATAAGCCACTACAACTAACAATATGTCGCAGCACCACACTGATTGAGTTACCCTAGTTTTAATACATGCAATTTTTTGCAAAGCGTTCTAAACCCTAAACCTAAATACTGTTTACAAAAACATTCTTAAAACAGCTTCAACTAACAACAAAAGCCTCTTCTCACCGAACCGAATTAAACGTGTAAGAGAGCTCTTAACTTGCTCACTTACCTGCCGTTTGAATGGACTTGTGTTTAATCCCTGTACAATGGTATCAATAAGTAAGTACACGTGTTTTGTCTGCGACTGATTTACAGTTACGTAGTTACGTGGGCCCTGAGCCGTGTGATGCGTAGCTACAAAAGACATTGCATGCAGAAATTTCTGGCATCTTGAAAGAATCTTAGTGTTCCCAGTTGACGAGTTGACAATGATATCACAGACCTATATCTAAGTAGACTTCACAAGCGGTCCAAACTGTATCTGGGTGTCTTCAAATTGAGAGTGTCGGTTTCTGCTAGGCAAGCATGCTCCACCGTAGACCGCATCATCGCTTAACATCAGGCAAGACTATTTATAATTAAAAAAATAACGTAGTATGTCAAATTTTTCGTACCAAAAAGTACTTACCTGTGTAAAGAAATATCTTAATTCATTTTCTTGTTTTCTTGTTGTTTTTGTTTTCTTGTTTTCGTGTTGTCGCGGCACCAATTGAGGAGAAGGGTTATAGCCGGACTCAACTACGACGATTTATCGTTGTATTGGAAATATGACATACAAGGTAGGTTGACTTGTGTCGTCTACTTGAATGTAGGTCTGTGAATGAAACTTATTTTGAGTATCTCGAATTAATAGCCACACTACTGTTCAATTCTGCATGCCCAGAGACGAATAAAAGTGATTTGAATGTATCAGACTAATTTTAAATAAATTCAGTTTATTTTACAGGTCCTTATTAACTAAATAACATGTCTTTTAATATAAATAATCTATGCCTACTATATAAATACAGATTTATTTATTTGTTACAATTTTTCTTAAACGTAAACATAAACTAGAATACTTTGAGCCCTTTAAAGAAGTGCCGTGTGTTTATCGAACGTAATTTTGAAGAATTTAACACGCTTTTGAAGCAGTACATTTTAATATATTAGTTAAAACTAACCAACATTTATGATAATTATCCAGACACAGTTGAATGCGTAGAGATAATTCAATTGCTCAAGTCTTCTTTTTATACTTTATAGTCAGTAGCATGTTCGCTTACGACATCGAAACGCAGATTCGATCAAAACACGATTTAAAAATAAAATTATCTAGTATTATTTTAGTAATATTGAAATATTAAGAACCTCTCCAAACCAGACACGTCACAACACAGACCAAATCCTTAAAAATTTCGATTTAACCACTATCTTTTATTTTTAAACTCTTCCTTATAAAGCAAACGAATTCTACCGCATAGTTTACGCGACAACACGCATTGTCTCCACTCAACACACCTCCTAAATTATGTATTACAACGTTAATGTATTATGTAACACTTGGTCCAGTTTCGTCACATTCCTCGGACTCCCCGTAGAGTTCCTGCAAATTGGGTGGGTCAAGCGAAAGGCGGGAAGCGATGATACTCGGCAAATTTTCTAGTAATGCATCTGGCACACGGTGCAAATAACCTGCTCAACTTAGAATAAAGACGCGCGTGTAAGACCAGGATACGCGTTTGCAATGAAGAGCATTAGATCTACCTGCGCAACCTAGATAAGCCGTTTACAAGACGTATGAAGGCGGAAAACTACTGAAGTTGTGTCGGGCTAGGCTGGTATAAAATATGTAATTTTTTCAAATAAATATATTTTTACGTATTTTATTTATATTACACGGGAATTACTCACGTAAGATTAACGACCTCATATACCAAATTTGACGGTTTTAAATCCATTTTATTCAGTTAAATTACAATATTTGAGCTGGAAAAAAATACATGTCACAGATACATCTGTGTTTGAGATTATGATTTGGTTCAAAACACGAAAGAATAACTTTCCTCGATCAAAAAAAAAATCTGAAACCAAGTCGAGTTAGTTTTTTTTTTCGTTTTATGCTCTAATGAAAGCTCGTAACAACCTGGAAATTGCATGTACTGAAAAACAATTTTATTCATCATTTTTTTATTTGGATAGATATTTGATAGTAAATAGTTTCGTTTTTTAGTGAAACCACGACAGTTTCCATAATAAAATATATTTATACGTGTTACGTGTGTGTTTTGTTTCAAGTTTTCAACCCAGCAGTGCAAGTACCGTTCTTTTATCGATCGTCAAATTGACAGTTGAGGTCGTTAAATTCGATAAAATGCCATTAGATCAGTACTCGCTATGATCGATTCTATGGCATTTTATCGAATTTGACGACCGATAAAGAACGGTACTTGCACTGCAGTTTAGCTTCACATAGCGTTGCCATTCAGCGTAATAATTCCGACAGCATGCAGGCTACGCTACGCTGCCAACTGGTAAGGGGCTTGATCATTGAGATTGTCTTTGGAACTTCTACACTTGATACTTCTAAGAAATCAATTAATCATTTCATTAATAAAAAGTACTTTATGCTTTGTCTAGATTTTATCCTGAATAACTTAATCCGCTGCTTTTCTTTACTTGCGCTACTCCGACACCCAAGTTGTCTGGTATTTTTTTTACGTTGACATCGTGTCCAGATTGACAGCGCCGGGACAGAACTGCGATACAGCAACAGCGTTTGTCAATCAACCCAGCGAGGGCTTAAGTATATACCGGTTCTTAAATGTATTAAGAAATTACTTACTAATGGCGGTACCTTCTTCGATAAGTAGGAATAGCCTATATGTATGTAATGCCCATTTATTAAGCCTTTTTAACAAATGGATGCAGGCCGCTTCTAACCGGCCCTTTTGGAGATCGATGGGGAGGCCTATGTCCAGCAGTGGACGTCCTACGGCTGAAATGATGATGATGATGAACCAATGTATAAAAGGAGGTGGTTCAGGAGAGTGCCGACGCTTTTAAAATAATAATGAAAAAATCAAATAATGTTTTATTGCGAGTCATACATGTAGCAAAATTATTATAGGATTAGCTTTTACAAAAAAATCCTATAGGGCCGTAAAATAGTCGGAGATCCTTAACATTAGCGATGTAAACCTCATTATTCCAATGTCCGTTCTTCACACATTACTGATACATTCCGATTACAGCTGTAAATACATTTTATTTGCATTTATCAAGCTAACAAAGTACCGGTACACTGACTCTCAAACTTAAGATCCACAAACCAATAATAAAATTAAAACTTAAACTGGTAAAATATCCACGTTTAAGTTAAATATATGTAAATATATAATATTAGTATATATTCCATACTACACGGAGTTTAAATAAATAATGTGAGCAGAACAAAATAATGTATGTGAGATTTTTAAAAATACTTTGGGGACCGGGGGCACACTTGATTTTTTAAAATCTTTCAGAGCGCCAGGCTAATGCGACGCGTGACCAATATGCTGGTGTTTCTGGCTCAACGCTTATAAGCATTGCCATTCAGCGTGGTAATGTCGCGAGCATGCTGGGTACGCTACCAACTGGTAGTGGGCTTGAGCATTTGGATTGTCTTTAGACCTTCAACTGTCTATGAGCAGTCTAACTGTATTTGTAGTGTTAGTATTACCTTGTTTTTTTTAGTAAATAAAGGCACTTGCCTCAATAAAAAAATACTAACATATAAAGTGATCTTAATTAACACTTCTCCCATACGTTGTTGTGATATATCTTTTCAATTAAACTACGTATCGAATCGCCACCGTTTATAAGTTGCGTGTGCAAGATATTTAATACAACGCCTCTCCTGCGATGCTGATCTTTGGATGACATTCGCAAAGTGAGATTGTGTTTTGTATAGTAACTCTAGTTGAGTTCTTTATTATATTTTTAACCGACTTCAAAATAAGAGGAATGTTCGTTTCGTATTTTTATCATGTTTTTATTTATTTATAAAGGAACTCTAGTTGAGTTCTTTATTATATTTTTAACTAACTTCAAAATAAGAGGAATGTTCGTTTCGTATTTTTCATCATGTTCTTATTTATTTATAAAGGAACTCTAGTTGAGTTCTTTATTATATTTTTAACTAACTTCAAAATAAGAGGAATGTTCGTTTCGTATTTTTCATCATGTTCTTATTTATTTATAAAGGAACTCTAGTTGAGTTCTTTATTATATTTTTAACTAACTTCAAAATAAGAGGAATGTTCGTTTCGTATTTTTCATCATGTTTTTATTTATTTATAAAGGAACTCTAGTTGAGTTCTTTATTATATTTTTAACTAACTTCAAAACAAGAGGAATGTTCGTTTCGTATTTTTTATTATGTTTTTATTTATTTATAATATAAAACATGATAAAAAATACAAAACGAACATTCCTCTTATTTTGAAGTCGGTAGAGGTCCTACACAAAACACAACATATTATGTTTTTATTAATTAATTGTCACTGACGCTAATTGAGATTTTACTATAATTTACGATTTCCTGCGCGACATGATTCTTGCAAAATTTCTAGCTCTTGCTTATCTAAAGTAGAGTTGCAAGATTCTAGTTGACAACAACTTTTCAAATTGAACCGTTTATTTGTTTAAACTTACCTTTAAAAGGCGATGGTTTTATATTCACAGTGTGCAGTTAAAACTTCATATTTTTTCTCAGATAATTATCGTTGATCTGATCTGAATATTTCAAAGATTTCGTGACTCTCTCGCTTAAGGCTTTCTCTTTTTAATATTTTTCGTTGATTTTTACGCTCCGAGCGTAACTTGATTAAGTTCTCACACTTAAGACGTAAAATTTACTTAATCGAATTTAATTTGGCCAAGATCTGCAAACTTATTTATCGTCTTTTTTGTATAAGTAAAACGTAGACTTAATAATGATACTGAAAAGGAAATTACTTTCTGGATACATTTATTAGTGACAAACAACAGTTTTTTTATTAACTGGCTTATGTTGAATCGCACAAGTTATGATAAGGTTTACGTAGAGCAGGCACAAAAAAGAAAACAAATCGTTTGGACTTGAAGGCACTGAAATTCCATTACGCATATTTGATGTTAGTTAAAAACCTTGGATTGTATAGTATAAACATTTACTCGTACTAAATTAAAACATTGATCGTTCATACTTTTTAGATACATACCATCCAAAAAACAGGCGCCAGTTTTTACTCCACGGTACGAGACGGTTGGGAATCCCATTGTTTCTCAAAGTTTCATTCATGAGCCCTCCATTTCACCCATTAACAGAATTAGTACCAATAAACTGGTCCATTCATTGACTCTGCGTCGCAGAGACGTCGCATCGTTGGTGGTTCTTAAAAAAAAATGGGAAATATTAATATTAGAAAAAGAAGGTAGTGGTGATACCACAGGAGCTTCACTTAGAAAAGTAGTACTCACAAAATAAAGAAATGGAAACTTTTATAAGTAATTTAATGATATCTTTCAAAACGTCAAAATTATTATCATTACATTATTCTATCAAAGATTATTACATGTATTAGGAAATTAGGACCTACCTATATATATATGTGTATAAATGCATATAGCTTTGCAAAATGTACTTAAAGTTTTTTTATGACTTCAATAGAGCGATAATAGACAATCTTATCTGTGGTTTCTATTACCAAGCCACCAAGAAAGCGCAAAATTTACGGAAAAAATATTATGTCAAGACAGGATCCATAACATGAAAATAAATATCTAAGAGCCGCCCATTACAGAAGGTACGCCTTTGAACACCTTTCGGGACCTTCTGCCGGCGCTAGCTGCACAAAGGGAACAAAGGGAAAAAAAACAAGAATAAAATCATTGAGATACATGAAGCTGCAAGCCATAAGAGAACGCGTTAAGCGTAGCGAGAAGCGGTGGTTGGAATAACAATGTAATAAAAAAAAAAAAAACGATACGTTACCATCATACTGGCGTTTATATATGGCCATTGCTAAGCAGCGTAACTAGTGATGTAGTCATCATGCTGGGCACGTTTTACAGTGAAGATGGGATTTATTATTTCAAATCGTTTCTAGAGCTTTTTTAATAGCTTTGTGAACTAGGTAGTTTTTTAAACATTTGCTTACAAAATATTATATATTTTTAAAAAACAAGGCACAAATCAACTTTCCAGTTGTGTATAAATACATAGTTATGTTACTTTTTAATTATATCTGTTAGTTACCCTTTTACAAAATATGCAGATGTTTTGGCTGCACTAGTCTTGAAAAAAAAAGGTGGCATGCATCATAAGTATGGAAAAATTAAATTTTTATTTAAAAAAAACCGGTAAAACGGTATCTAAATGTTTATTTCAAAGATTTTGTAACGTAGTATTACTATACAATCTTTGGTTTATTTGAACTAGTGATATGAGTCAGCAGCTAGTCGCTTATGTCTTAGGCACCTCAATATAAGAGCGTCTTTGGGCCCTTTAGGAAATTTGGATGCTCCGGGTGCGATGTTTTTTATAAATTCACGTGGGAGGTGAGACATAATTGCCGAAATTCCTGATTTTTGACAATAAGCAGACAGGATGTTGCTTATATGATGTACCGGCGACGGGAGTGTTTTGAAAACGGTGGTCTTTTTATTGTTGTTATTTGTATGGAAAATTGCTTGTAAAAATGTTTTTTGAACTACGGAAACTGATGAGAGATAAGTAAAATTATTTGATTAACTCAAGTACAATAAGCAAGTACATGGATGGATTTAAAAAACTTAAATTGAGATAATAAAAGCTCAAAAAACATTGCTATGTAACCCCATCCAGCTGACTAGTCTCTAGTCTAGTGATGGAAGTAAAATTTTCGTTGATAGATTAGTAGTTCATAAAAACCAGGTTTACTTACCTACCAATATTTTTTATATTATGTTAATTAGAAGAATTATTATAACATAAAATCTAGTAGGCAAATAAAACCAATATAAAGCATGTATTACCTACTTCACAAAATAACTTTCATCTTGATATTTTTGACTAAAAGCAAATAAGAAAAAGAACTCGCCGAAATAATTTAAACTAACGATACACATAGCTAATTCGTTCCATCATAACAAAACCTTGTTTAAATTGTATAATTTAGTTTAATTGTGCATTCATACACGGCGAACCTTCGGACTCACACGTTGATAATGAACTTGGAAAGTGATGTTTTAATAAAGTTCTTCCTCTCTCTGTCTAACCCACCATTGAGAGAAAGAAAGGGAGAGAGTTTTCAGAGAGGAATCTCGCTCACGACTCCTTTGCCTCCATTCGTGACGCTCGTCCTATTTCCATCTATAAGAAATTGTGGTTAGGATAGTGTTGGGATAGTACTTGAGAATTAATATCGATAAGTTCCCATTTTTATAGACTAGGTTAGGAATATGGATGCGTAAGGCGCAAGACGTGCAGGCTATTGAACATACCTGTAACAAAAAAATCTGTGTTATACCTACAGTTTCCCTTTAAGCTCCCCCTTGGTCGTACGTTTGATTATCTCGTTTGCAGTTGTGTGCCGCTCAATATTGAAGTGTGCGTTTGTAGAACAAGTAAGAGTATGTCAGTGTGTGCAATACGTGTTTGTCTCGCCCCATTCAGTTTTTGGCAGATTTTTTGCGGTACTAGCTCGACTTTTTTATGTTTTGTATCGTATTTAAACGACACTAAGGTTGAGATTGATTTGAAGGAGCTCTCCTTCAAATCAACTCGTGTCCGCATTCCGTCTTAAGAATGCTTCTTGTGCTCGAAGCAGAAGATCATTTCATGTGGTGTTTAGGCAAGGCCTACGTCCAATGATGGACAAATATTAATTAATAATAATAAATAATATTATTATAAAGGCATTTTGAATTTTTTTTACAATCTAAATAATTGATTCTTTATGCAGCTACTCTTGTACATAGTATTATATACTTGTATAATCCTTCGTAGGACATATAAGTCCTTGGTGCAATTGAATATTGGAATTTGAAGGAAAATTAAAAATATAATATATTATATTAATCGTATAATATATACATACGTTCTATGATTCCAATAGATAAGCGATAAATAAAAAGTTGATAAAAAAACATCATCGTTTGAAGTTTTTTCCTGGTCTACAGCATAAATAATACCAATCCACAAAACAATCTAAAACACCATCATTTACCCCAAAAACGTGGTAAGTTTGTCGCCTAATTTGTAAAAATTGTTCTTGGACCATTTTTTGTGGTCCATTTTTAAACTTTGCCAAAATGAGCAAGCGATTTCCACGCTCTATGTGTGGCTTGAATGCCCAGAGCCTCCAAGATTAATTATTCTATATGAATCATTGTTATATGAAGGTTTTTTGTGGGAAGGATGGCTCTATTAATATTGGTATTTCTGTCTGTACCTACGTGGGAGGTGTGATGATTTGTTGTGTGTTAATGTATGTTTAGAGATGAGACAGACTTTAATTACCTTTAGAAAGAAATTTCAGTTGCTTGGATTTACGGAGTCAGTTTCTTGTAGTCTACATATACCTACCTACATTTGCTTATAAATAGTAGGTAGGTATAAACTATAAACGATCTTCAATCGATTAGTTTTTTTTTTTTTAAAGTTCTGAGTTTGGTATTCATCTTATTTAACAAATTACAATAATCAAATGCATCATTTAAATAAAAGCTTGTTTTTAGGGTTCCGTGCCCAAAGGACAAAAACGGGACCCTATTACTAAGCCTACGATGTCTGTCTGTCTGTCCTACGTTTAAACGGCTGCATCTCTCGAACTGTAATAGATAGCCAGTTGAAACTTTCACAGAATATGTAATGTTACGGCGGATTAACTAAAAAAATATAAAAAAGTCAAAAAGTTAAAACGGAAAGGGGGTCCCCTCCCCATACAACAAACGTAATTTTTTTAAACGTATTTTTGTATTAACTCTAATGTGAAAATGGTAATACGTACAAGCGTCACATGATTATAGTATATACACACTCTGAAATATAACAAAAAATAATAAATAAAGGCCAAGTGGGAGTCGGTGATAAGTTTCTGTTCATTACCAAGTTATAACTGGTAATTTCGTCATTGAATTTTGTGGTGGTACGAAACCCTCAATGCGCGAGCCCGACTCGCACTTGACCAGTTTATTTAAATAAAGGCTTATTGACACACTAGTTTCTAACACTTGCTACCAAAGTTTTAGTAGGGTAAGAGATACGAACCAGCCTTTTGTCGGCTAATCCTCACACCAGAAACGTTGAATACCTATTCAAACAATTGATGTTAATCTTTTGTTTACCCACAATAAAACTAAGCAGATACTAATTCTCAAAAAATTCAAATAACTAAATCTTTCCAAGAACTTATTGGTATACCATATGTTAAAAATATGGAATTTGGACCACTTTTGCATTGAGAAAGGGAAAAACAACTATTGTACGTGTAACAAGCTCAGAGCAAATAAAAATAAACAAGTGCGGACCTGAGTAAGGCACAATAGTTTTTTATGGTCCTGGATTGTTCTAGAAGCAAAAGAACCACTGAGGTAAAGATACCCACCCAATAAAGTTTTACAACTTTACCTTCTTGTTATAAAAATGTAACTGTACATATAGGCGCCGAGCGCGATAGCCAATTTACACTTGGTGTGCCTTTGTAGTACTTTTTAGGTTGTAAACGATGTCTGGTTCTCGCAATATGACAAAATTAGACAAAATTGTACATAATACTTACTCATTTTCTGTAATTTAAGGTACTTGCTGACTTTCGTAAAGATTGCAGAAATCGAGTTTAGGTACCGATATTTTTTAAACCAACATTCTAGTTTGAGATTCATTGTCTGAAGGAGCGTTTCCAGTAATAAAAATCGTATCGAACGTTGAAAATAAAAAACGTTGCGATTTTATGCAAGCGTAATATCGCATTGTTTACTTTTACGTTTTTTAGCAAGACGCAGACGCAGCGTAGGGAGGCCTCCCACTAGATGGACCGACGACATTGTGAGAGTCGCGGGTATCCAGTGGATGCACAAGGCAGGCTGTCGTTCAGTGTGGAGGTTAAAGGGGGAGGCCTATGTTTAGCAGTGGACGTCTTCCAGCTGATGATGATGATGAATATTTTTTATACTTGAAAAATGCTACCGCCTTATATTATAACTTAGTATAAAAAATATTAAAAACTGTCAATTTTGAAGCCATTATTTACAAATTTAAATTGAAACAATTACAATTTAAAAACAATTTCTTTAGTCTAATTCTAATCAATTTCTAATCCTGAAATAAATAAATTTTGAATTTGAATTTAGTAGAATCGGGGGCCTGGTATATCAACTAGCTACATTTTTTCCGTATACTTCTATAGTTAAATATTTTGTTGAATACTGTTTGTTGGTCCTTAAATAAATAAATAAAAATCCTTCCCAAAGCCTGATGTAGAGCAGTTAGAATGATTAAAACTACACTGCCTGTGTATTTTTCCATTTTTATAACATAGAACATCACGTGCACGTTAACAATTCTAAATCTTTTCTCAGTAACCAAGTCCGGGGTGTCGATCATCTCAGCCGTTGTTTTGGTTACACCTAAAAGGATTTACTTAATTATCTATTGTTCAAATGTAGACAAAGACGCCGCTCCCATTTTGTTCTTCCGCTTCAAAATAAGTGTTATCTGATAACGTTCCATGAAATGAGTTAAGTGAATGTTAGTTAAAATTTACATCAACCGTTGCTATTATACTTTACATAGGAGATACCTAACAAGTTAAAAAGAAGGCTTTATCTAGAAAGTAGTTGCAATTCGCAGAAAAATAAATTTTTGAAATAACTTTCTACTTACACTATTTATCTCCCCATTTATCTGATTCTTAAACTATTGTGTATACCAAACATTATATTCTAAATTATTTAAAAAAAATCACACATTTAGCACTTTCGTATTCCATTAAATTTTGTCTTATAATATCGTCCGGCGGAGGGTATTGTTACGCCATAACCCAGGTTAATTCCTAGCTTGGGTAACAAGGCTCCTCATCATGGATTATTTATTTAAGGGGCCTGTATACCGTCTGTAGCTCTCTCGCTCGCACATTTTCACATTATTGAAGATCTAAAATCAATGAGTGTGAATTTCCAAAAAGTAACAAAATCATGTATTGATGTCTATCGTAACATTACAAACAAAGAAATTGTCAATTTGATATATTTTAATTTGACACAGTAAAATGGTAACAAGCGTAGAACAAGTGATTTTTATTTCTCGTGTCATGTTATTCCGTCAAATTACAAGATATCGAAACAAACATTTCTATGTTTGTAATGTTACGATAGACACCAAGACATGATTTTGTAATTTTTTGGAAATTCACACTTATTGATTTTATATCTTCAATACTGTGAAAGTGTGCGAGCGAGAGAGCTGCAGACGGTATACAGGCCCCTTAAGGAACAAACTATATGTAGACACCAAATATATATTTTCATTTTCACTATATTTATCAACATATACAATTGAAACCTACTTAGGCTCAATCCAAGAGTTTGTTATTTAAAAAAATAGCAATAAAATTGTTAAAAGCTAAATGTAAACAACGACTATTCATCACTCCCGCTAGGTTTTTTGCAGATACCTACTCGATAAAAAAACGAATAAAAGTAAATAAAGTGAAAGATGTAAGTAGACAAAGTGAAATATTAAACGAAATAATTTTTATTTAGCTTTTTACAATGTTATTGCAACTGTCACAGCAAATAAATGTTTGGACCTATACACATAATTCACAGAATTTAATACAAAAACAAATTTTTTGTTTAAAAACGTAATAGTAATTTATCTAATTTAGATATGAATATTTTTGATTCTTAATAATTTTGCTTTAAGGTGGTACGTTGCACCTATGGCCAGCCTAGCTACAATGCCAAAAAAACTGTTGATATTTGAATTTCCCGCCATATCTGAAACGCACCACCTTAATTTCCAGTCTTTTCAATTTCTTCATTCATTAATAAATCTAATCAGAGGCTTCACGTACTGCGTAGGCATTTACGATGAACTTTTACTAACACTTTATCTCTATTCCATACATCGACAGGTATAAAATCAAAATTTATATTCTTTTCCCTCGGAACTCGATCATAGTAACGGGTTCTGAATAGATTAAAACATCATTTGGTTCCATTAAAAAGAGATTCGATATGTAAGGTTCGTAAAAATGTTGTAATCCAGTTCTTTTGTAGGGCAGGAGCTTTTAGTCATTGTAGGTTAGGTTCTTTATGTCTAAACCATTAGCAGAAAGGCTCGCAGAAAAGATCGAATGTCCCTATATAGTCCACTGCTGTAAGTTGCACATCACACACAGTGGGCCTAGTATGAGTTTTTCTAGTTGCGTTAACATACACGACCGCGTTAGCGTAAACCACGATTTGTATGAAATAAGAGCAGTTTCATCTACATGGCGCCAGATGGCGTTGTTCTTTTTTCATACATTCGTGGTTTACGCTAACGCAGTCGTGTGCGTTAACGCAACTAGAAAAACTCACACTAGGCCCACAGAGGCTAGCCGGATAAGTCTAAAATAAAAATCATATGTTATAAAAAAAAGCTTACATTGTATTATTTGAATTGTAATTTGTAAAATATATATTACTATGTAATTTTTTATGATGTGACAATTTAATTTTGACTAATAAGCACTGGGAGTCGATGTAACATGAAGCTATGAAGTAAGTAAATATGGAGGATATGATTATAAAAAAATTAACTTACGTATACACGAAGTGAACCTACAAAATAACGTTTGGTCTGACCATAGTATGCACGTTTACAATCAGTTTATTCCAACTTACGCTTTATTTTGAACCGTTTCATTCCACTACGGTCACTGCACGCGCTTAGATTTTGAAGTCGAAATATCCACCCACCCACACCCAGCACTGTTTTCTACCTACAAAATAATTATCACTCAATATTCAGATTATTGGACACCCAAGTTACTCTACGCTAAGTAGAGCGACTTGAGTCGAGCATAATTTTTTTTTCTACTTGATAACTCATCATTATCAACGTAACATATTCCCACTGATGGGACACTAGGCCTTCTCTCAGAGTGTGAGGATGACCGCATATCCACTATACTGGCCCAGTGCATGTTGTTGAATGGTATGTCTCTGAACTTATGAGGTCCTTGGACATAGGTACCAGTTTCCTCACGATGTTTTCCTTCACAATTTTTGAGCCATGGCATCGAAACTGTACATAATTTATTTAAGTACTAATATAAGTCATTGTTGCAGGGCCGAAGATCGAACCGGGTGCCTTCAGATTGTATAGTGCACATGCTACCGCTCGGCCATCATCGCTTTACTTCTATATCGTTGTATTTTATAACTAGTAAGTATACAAATTAATAACTAGCAGGTATATGAGCACCTAAATTAAAAGAAAAAAAATGAATCCCTAAAAATACATTTATTTCAAAGGAAGACCAAGTGCCTTAAAAATATATATAACAATCTTAATAGATCTAGAAGCTAATTATAAGTCCTCGCGGATAATAATTATTATCTAATCATCATACAAATATTATTTTGTATTTTCTCTAGTAAAACCAGGTCGTCGTACTTACCTTCTTACTAGTTCTCGTATCCACATGAAACTGCCGTTAAAATCTAAATGAAGCACCTTAGTGAAAGTAAAGACTGCCTCTCCAACCTGTAAGTGTTTATTGGCCAAGTTGCGTTCAAAACATTTACAAATAAGCTGGACATCAATAAAAACAGTGGATCTGTTTACGGCTTGACGAATATCTACATTTCTGAGTTTACGATGGGACGCGTGAGCGGTAGGACGGTTGTAAAAATACGAATAAACCAGCCAAGAGAGAGAGGACTGTCGTATTTATTAGAATGTTACATTGGAAATGCGTATAGAAATGGTAAGAGGTAAAAAATTATGTGTAACGTCTGCAAAGTAAACTAATATCATGCCGTACATAATTATTCAGTTTACAGCTGTTACACTAACAGCGCCTCGCAGTTTTTCTCGCTAACGTAAAGGAACCTTAATCTTTGTTCTACATAATAATTTGTCTAACAGGGTTATGCATGTAGACCGTACTAAGCCGAAAGGAGGCCATAATACTCAGCATTATAAACAACTTTTACTATGGAACCCACCTTGAAATCGCGATGAAATCGAGTATCTAACCAGGGCCCCGATTCTACTAAAGAAATTGTCTTTAAATTGTAATTGTTGCGATTTTAATAGTTAAATAACTGCCTCAAAATTGCCAGTCTTAAATATTTTTTTATACTAGAAAAATACAACCACCTAATATTATAACTTAGTATAAAAAAAAAACTGTAAATTTTGAGGCAGTTATTTACCAATTAAAATCGCAACAATTACAATTTAACGACAATTTGTTTAGTAGAATCGGGGGGCAGGTGTCAACAGATTGTAAAGTGCACATTGTACCGCCCATCCACCAACGCTTTCCATAAAATGTCGATAATTTAAACTTTTATCTCTTTGTATAATATTCAAGTCTGTTGCAAGTCTGGGCCAATGTTCCCAAGGATGCTGACGTCTACCATTACATGACACGCCAACTTACATTTGAGTGGCGCCCGCTCTCCCACAGAAATATTTCGATGCGTTTCTTCAATGGCGGCCATCTTCCCTTACTTTTTTTCTCTTTCAAAATATTCACACGGTCAAGTGAGACATTGTCGCGCTATCCAACATTTTAGTTAAACGCTGCTTATAATCGGCCAGCTATTAGTTTTGGGATGTCGGCTCCTCGATTGATGGTTTGATAACTCTATTGATGCCACCATTTTTTGTCTGTGACGAAAATGGCGCCAAAACTGACATGGTGAGAAATTAATGTCACATTTTTGTGTTGAGCACACATAGAAGATAATATATTAAAACGATATTGGAACGAACCTATACAGAGTTACAAGGAACGGTGGCACCTAAGTCGAAAGGAGGTCTTTGTACTTATAATTATGTACAAAGAACAATACAAATTTACTATAGGACCAACCTTGAAATCGCGAAAATAATAGGTACGTATTTTTTTCATGAATTTATATTTGATCCTATTTATTAACCGACTTCGAAAAAGGAGGAAGGTTCTGGAAGGAACTCAAGCCTTTTTTTTATGCATTCACATCGACTACGCCAACACCTGTACACCAACTATTTGACTTCAAATTCCATGTAAAATTAATATTTTGTTCTTTGTAGTGGCATATTGACTTAGAATGTTTGTGTTTTGTGGTTTTTTGACGTCAGTTTTTTAAAAGATAATTTGTATGTAATATATTTATTTTATTAGCAATAACACTAACACACTAAAACAATTAAAAAATTACTTCGATACAATAAAAAACATAACAAACAAACACAAACGTAAATTAATAAAAAAAAAAAGAGATTAATGATTTTTTTCGGCTTGCAGAATAAGTGAAATCTGAAGATAAAACAGTTAGATATGAATTGTTATAATATAAATCCAGATTAAAGATTTACTTGTTAGGTAGGTACTACTAAATTTCTTTCCACGCATGAACTTCATGTGTTAATTAAATTAGTGGCAGGTATTTAACTTTATGGTAATCAATGATACGAATCATCGTATTTAAAAAAAACGGAAATACTGCAAATATTATGTTAAATATTTTTATCCTTGGGTGGCAAACATTAGTTAAAACGTTGACATACAAAGAAACATTTTTATGTTTATACATATTTCTTCTCAAACAAAATCGTTAATATTTATTATGTTGACAGCCCATTACCACCACGGTTGCCAGACCACTGACAGCTTAGAACATAAATATTCACGACATAGTTAAGTTCAAATTAAATAAAGAATTAGGATTTTACAGCGTTTAATTCATATGAAGAAAAGGACATAAATTTTTGGTTGCAATTAGTAGTCTAAGAAGGTTGATATTCTGATCTGCCTTATAAAAAGCAAGTGTTGGTTTATTCTTGGCAAGCATGCTCCATCGTGAACCACATATCAGGGGCCTTACGAGGCACCTAATCCACTCAGTTGGAAAATCACGCGACCGCAAACCGTATCTGGGCGCGATAAGGTATGCGGTCGCGTGATTTTCCAACTGAGCGGATTAGGTGCCTGTAATAGCAGTTGTCCGTAAGGCCCCAGCAGTCAAATTCAAGTCTACTTATTTATAATAATAAAAAAACCTAAAATAATTCCAGGGCAGGTATGATATTGACACCGATTCGAAGACTCGATTGCAGAATTAAATTAATAACAAGTCACTTTAATTCGCTACTCTTTAGCTCAAAAGGCGAATGATGTGTTTTTTTATATGAAGGCTTACTAGGTTTGCTTTAGCTAGGAATAATAATATTAAAAAACAAAGTAAAGGAAATACTGTAGTGTGTGGTCCGCCCGCGGCCGCCACCCTGACGGATCAATTACTTTATTGTTGCCAGGATCCAGCCGGTGTAAGTACCTAGTGTTGCCAGGTGTTCAGGTTTTATGGAGCGAGAGATGGACTGGGAAGCGTTTTGATGGTAAGCTGCTATAAAATGTATTGCATTCCCAATATGTTCGCGGCGCGCCGTAACAGCAATGGTAAGAAACAGCGGAAATAACAAAAACAAAAAAACTAGATACTGACTATCAATTTCACTTGACTGCAAAATGGCTAGCTGAGGATTCGCACAAAGGCTTTTTATCTCGGTAAAAAATATGAATCCCGTAGGATAGTAAGTAAAATTTGCTTATTATATTTATTTTATTACCTGCAGTACATTTTAAAAAGGAAAATGAAAATCATAAATTATTTATCACTTTAACTTGGGTTGAAAACGTAAAATTATAGTCAATGTGTTCTAGTAAAATATTATAAGAAAAGGTTTTAATTGAACTTCATTATATTGTTATTTTAGCTGTCAGTGCAAAAATACTTCGACTGAGTATTATAAACTAATGTTTTTTTTAAATAATCTGACTACATATTTTGAATGAGAATGATAAATTAGGTTTTGGCCAGTCATTATAAACCTAATCCGTTTGTATCTAATATAAGAATCCTAACAATGCAACTAATAACACCTCCGTGTTTTGTAGCTTGAGGCTAAAAGCCTGGAGAGCTAAAATGCTGCTAGTGGAAAACATTTATAGAAAAAAATATGAATTTGGATGGAATCCGAACTTACGACCTTCGACTCGGCGCGTTGGTTCACATCCACGAGCTCATGGTAAACAGGGCAAGTGCTTGTCGGGCTTACGCTATGCGGTTCCGTACCACCACAAAATACAAAAAAAAATGTGCAAAAAGACAACATCACGCCCAGGCAGTCATCCATCCAAGTACCGACCGCATCAGACGTTGCGACGTTGGTGGTAAACAGAAATTTATCACCGACTCGCACTTGGCCATTATTTATTTATATTTTATTATTTTACTTAGTGTGTACTATCATCACGTCAAGTTTGACGCTTGTACGTATTACCGTTTTTACATTAAAGCAAGCAAATACAAGTTGTATGGGAACCCCTTTTTGGTGTATATTTTTTTACTTTATTATTATTTGTTGGCCGTTTTATTAATTGGCCGTAACATATTATATTCTGTAAAAATTTCAACTAGTTACCTATTACGAAAGAAACAGCCATTAAAAGGTAGGATAGACATTCAAATAGACAGCGTAGTCTTAGTAATAGGGTCCCGTTTACACCTTTTGTGTACAGAACCCTAAAAACAAACATGTTTTGAGTTGATACTGACCCTAGATACTGGAAGAAGACCATATATATTTTTGAATCATCGACATGAGGCGGAACATCGAAACATGATTATTATGCCACATCACCACTTTGGTGATCTATTTGAAAAAGCCCTAGTAAGTAAGAATGTAACCGAGAACCGTACACTTGTATGACGGTAATGCGGCGTGCGCGCTTCAAATATTTTATTTTTTCTTTATTTTCTACAAATAATCTTACGCTTTAACAAAAAACTACGACCACTAAAGTATTCGAATGATTGTTAGGATTAAACACAATTATTTTTTTACAAAAATATCTAATATGAATGAAGTTGATTCAATCCATTGAAGGGAACGTAAAAACGGGTGTTTTTTAGAAAAGTTTACGATTTTTTTCTATCAAGCCAAACTTCTTTAATCGTGTATCGGTGAACAAATCCGAATAAAAAATTTCAAGAAAAAAAATTAAACATAAAGAAATAATCTCAATTAATCGATTTTAAAGGTCTACTTTTGAATATTCTTGATGACGAATCGTCAAAGTTGAAGCATATTTCGTCCTAATCGCAATTAGCTACCGTTTTGTTGATCAATTTTGCCTCTGAGCGACCCAAAATCTGAGATAGGGTTTGTGCTTAAAGCCCCCTTTTCCTACCTTTAGGAATTTTGGTCACTTTTAGCAGTTGTACTAAAATAAGTACAAATGTAGAGACAGAAAAATAAAATGTCTTATTCATTAGGTACGTAAATAGTGCCAGATGACATGGACATTAAATTAGCCGTTTTGTATTAAATAGTTTTAAAAAGCTTTCCCATTTAAATAATGTCTAATCATCAGATTAAATATAATTATAATTGAAAATAAATATCCGGCTTTTAAATTTATAATTTTATTTTTTTTATTTTTTAAATAAAATCTTCCAATTCGGTATGCTAAAAAAAATTAACCTATGCCAATTCCAAAACCATTTCGAGATTTTATGTTACTAACCCTTATTTTTCTACTATGACCCTTTAAAACGATAAGATGCCATTTATTTTAACATAAAACTAAGAAATCATTCGACTTTCATTGACCTCTAAATGACGTCACGGTGTAGCATTTTATTTTCTGTGCCTTTTAAGAATAAAAATATTATACATTTGACACACTGTTCGTCACACAGAATAGAATATTTTTTCATTTCTGTGGTTTGACTGTCTGGTTTTTTTCAGGGCTGTCAATATGGGGTGCTTTTTTAGACTTCTCAACGCAACGAAATTTTGTGCTATATGGTGACGTCACATAATTTCAATTTAAAAAAAAAAAATGTAAAATAACTACTCAATAGAAAACAAAAATATTGAAATTAGTTTCTTAAAAAAAAAAACGGAATTTATCTACGGAATAAAAATATAAAAAAAAATACAAAAAAAAAACTTTACATACCGAATTGCCAAGTTACGTTTTAAGCACCCATCACTGTTTCAAGATCGAACTTGTCCAAGGTCGTGGCCTAGACAGTACTATTTTTTATTCTGTGACGTCGGATTCGCACTAGATTGTTCGCTTCATAAAAAAACTTGTTTCGAAGACATCGCGTGAGTGAACGAAAGCGAATCTGGTGAGATGTCGAGATTTGGTTGAGGTGCGTGAGATAAGACTGTTATTATGTCATATTAACTAATATTTAATTGGGACTCGTATTTTGACACTAGGCTCGCCTAAGAAATATTAAGAAGCATGCAGTAATGTTCATGTCTATTTAAACGAGTTTGAAATCATGACGATATGAAACCATGACGACTTGAAATCATGATTACCTAAACTCATGGTGAGCTGAAATCGTGACGACCTGGCTGGTTACCATAATCTCATAAAATATTATTATAATAACCTTACATTGACTTTTGTCTTGCTCTCTCATTAGCCAAGAGAGCGAGAAAATATTCAATTTAAGGTATTATATGAATGTTTTTGAAATTATGGTACCCACCTGAAATCATGACGAGCTGAAATCATGACGACTTGAAATCATGGTGAGCTGAAATTAAGGCGAGCTAAAATCATGACGAGCTAATGCCATGACGAGTTTACGGTTGTAACCACTTACTTTCTTGACAGTTTGAAGACGCCAACCTGCAAAATTAACGATCTGCTTGTCACCATAATATAAACACATAATTATAATAGGTTAATGCGCAAGTTTGCGAATAAAACATATGTTAGTATGTTTGCGCTATAAGTCCTGATATAACTATAAAACACGGTTATTTATTATGTATTTTTTAAAAGTAATAATTATTTATGTAAAGGTACAATGGGACTGATGGAGACCTGAAGTATGAAAGTAAAAAATAAATAATACCTACCTTATATTAGTTCCTATGTTAAACACAGTTCCCCGATTTAATGCTAAAACACCTAACCTACCTGTGTCTACCTTTTTGTGCCGATTTCAAATGACTAAGCCAAGATATTAAAATGCTATTAGTCTAATATACACAATATATCATTCGGAGGCTGTGATTTTATCGCGGCTAAATGAGAACAAGAATTTTGATGTCTCCATTTTTTACGTTTATTTTTTGGGTTCCGCTACCTTCAAGGCTTGAAGGAGCCTTATTAAATCTGTGTGGTTTGCTTGTAATTGTTTTGCAACTACATTTAACTTAATTTGAGGTCGTATTAAGGGTTTTAAAGTTATGTTTTTTAACAGTGAATGGGAGAACTGGTTTACTGTACGAATAAATGAGATTCATTTATTCGAATGCACGAGAATATAAATAAAACGATTTTGTTAAACACTGTCTGTCTTACTACAAAAGATTTAAGAACGCTTTAGACATGTGTTTAACATATTTTTCCCAGTGAAACAACTCAAACACATGTCTAATGCGTTCTTAAATCTTTTGTAGTAAGACGGTGTGTGCCTTAGTTAAAGCTTTTATTTTAATTTTAAAATGCTTATGTCAATTTGTGCTATGGTCTGACCAGCAAAACATGTTATACGAAATTAAATGTAATAACAATTCAAAATATATCGACGGTCGACAGGATTCGTATCTGGGTTAGCCGTAGCTTAGTCTATAGAGCGCTCGGGGCGTATACCCGATATTGTAGGTTTGAATCCGATCGATCGTCAATATTTTTCTATCTATAACATTTAAATAAAAATCTTTAAGCTTTGAACAGCACTTCAAATAAATAAATTATATAATCTATACTAATATTATAAAGAGGAAAGATTTGATTGTTTGTTTGTTTGCATTGAATAGGCTCCGAAACTACTGAACCGATTTGAAAAACTCACTGTTGGGAAGCTACACTGTCCCCGGGTAACAAGGGCTATATTATATTTTCAAAAAAAAATAGGGATCCTTACTAAAACTTCAATAATGTAACTCAAGGTGTAAAAAAATAAGATTTACAATTTTAACTTTGCGTGTTTGACAGTTCTAAGACAGGACAACGTCTGTCAGCTCAGCTAGTATGTTATAAAAACACGCTCTGGAAACACGGGAAAAATTAAATTACCTTTTTTCTTGGGATTTTTGTAGTCAAAACTATTCAAATTCTGACAGGACAACGTCTGTCGTGTCGGTTGGTTGTCAAATAAACAATACATATTTTTCCCACATACTATAATGGTATGTAATAATTTCTGCTGATCAAACCCTAAATTGACCACAAATTCTATCGGTCTACATTTTAATATTTTTATATATAAATACAGCATTCGTCATGTAAAAGCCACCTCGAACTTGGCAGATTTTTTATCTTCATTTTTGCGGTTTTGAAGACAAAGGTTACCTATTAGCTAGAATTAGATGGTGATGTTTATGTGTGAGCTTAGATTGTCTCACGGTAGGAGGGAGTAGACCTCCTTAGAGGTTTCGCTATCTAGGCGGTGAAGAATGGCAAGATCGAGATAAGCCAAAAAAATAAGGTATTGATAAACATCGACAAAAGGAAATTCCTTTTGTCGATGTTGATAAATGGAAAGCTTGGAAATTATAAATACACTGCTTATGATTGTACGCTGATTTATAATAAAATGTTCCTAATTTATTTATTTACCATTCTCCCTCTAAAAACCTTATTTTGTTCACTGAAAACAGTGTATAAAAAGCACTTAATCACTATTTTGGTGTTTCGACCTCCATCCCAATGATATAAACCTCCGTGCGAAAAAAATACTCAATACAAACTCCATAAATCCTTATTTTTCTCGTAGTCGATGCTCTATAAAGTATAGTATGCAACTCTTGAATAAAACGGATTTATATCGAGGGCCATGAATCACTCGCGTCTCTCAGGATTCTAACATTTGAATCACTCGCTACGCTTGTGATTCAATAAGAATTCAATATAATTCAGTCGTTAGAATACTTCACTTGCTCGTGAATCGTGATTCATCTATGGCCTTAGCTTTAAATTCATCTTTTATTCACTAATTGCATAATATACTATTATTTTTTATAGAAACTGAACTAGTGAACAATTTGTTAAAGTTGTGATAAAATTTTTTAGGTAGAAGATTATTAAAATAATATAATAATCATTTAATTCATACGAATTGGTTCATTATATACTATTCACAAACCAAAATAACACAAATAATAAAATAAAACATAATAAGAATTAAGTAGGCGCTCAAGTAGATAAGACTGTTTTATTCCAATTTGATGAGACGATCAATTCACTTACCTGATGGTAAGCGCCGTGTTTGCTTATCTAACGTTACTTTGTGACCCAGAATATTAAAATTCATTAAATCAAAAGCCTGCGCGACTTAACACTGTTTTTATAACCTCACTGTGATTTAAAAACTAGGCTAGCATCTTATAGTTAACGCCTACCCACTATCCATAGTATTCATCCAAATAAAGTCGTCATAAAGGAACCACCGACCATGAAATAACGAAAGGATTAAAACGTGATGACACCGTACATTTCCCACTATTAACTTTTAAATAAACCTTTTTAATAATAAACCTGCTCAGTCATAGATACATCATCAGCTTTTGTACCACGAAAATAGTGACGCTCTAAAACCCTACCTCAGTAAATTATTTTGAATTATCTTTTTGGAATGTTCAGACATTTAGATATTTCTTATTATGACAAAGTTTCTTATTGTTTGCGTGTGTAGTAGCTGATATAATGTGTCGAATTTGGCGTTCCTTTCACGATTCCGAGGAGGAGCTACTTGCAGTTGTCAGCACCATAAACTTATTGAGGGTAGTTTTTTCACCTCTTTGGGAGGCGACCACACTGGGTGAGGTGAGCGTTTCAAAACGGACCGCGCCTATCCGTAAACACAATAAAACTTTAATATTTACGTTCACTCAAAGCAATAAAGATACAATGAGTGAGTACCAGTAAAAATCCGCTCGGTATACATTCAACACACCGGAAAATAACCTTTAAATCTAATAAACTAGAGTTTCATCTAGGTTATTGATTTTGTAGCACCTCATTGTCAGGTTGTAGAAGATATTTGTTATTGCGTATTGTCTTACTTTATATTTGCGTAGCAGATAAGATGGCTGAGAAAGTTTCGATCGCAGGATACCGGCCGTGTTTGTTTTTCGCAGTGAGTTGTTTGACTCGTCCTTTTGGTAGTCTTTGGACAAATAAAATTGACGGACTGTTGGCTATAGATGAGTATTTTTTAACCGACTTCCAAAAAGAGGCGGTTATCAAATCGACTGTAAGTTTTTTTTTTTTTTTAATCTTACTTTTTTCCTGCGACAAAGAAGGCTTGAATGACATAAGTCAGTTTGTATGTAATCTGTATAAATATAAAAGCGAAATTCAGCTACTCACTCACTCACATATTCATTCACTCACTCACCACGAAATCTCGAAAACTACTTGACCTACGAAGCTGTTTGGCAAGTAGATTCTTTGTGGAGTGTAGAAGTCCGCTAAGAAAGGATTTTGCGAAAGGTCTGAATTAAGGAGGGCAAAAAGGGGTTTAAATGTTATAAGATAGTCTACGCGTACTCTTTCTATTTGATAGAACCAGAACGCCGAAAATCCAGTTTTCTTGGCTTTTTCGTCAAAAATGTGAGAGGGATAAGACGCAAGCATATATACAAATAAAAACCGGACAAGTGCGAGTAGGACTCGCGCTCTGAGGGTTATATTGGCATTTGGCAGGAATCCTCAGCGTGAGTACACACAAAAAACAACAACAAAAAAAACTTAATTTGTAGTGGACAATAACGTTCTTCCATACATACCAACTACAAAATGTAAGTTTGTAATCATATAACAATATTTTTTTATATGGTTTATCTTCAAATTAATATTTTATAGGTCTTTCTCCTTTATATGTGCTGTGAGACCTTGCCTCTTGCCAAATTTCATGATTCTAGGTCAATGGGAAGTACCCACCATATAGGTTTTGATTCCCTTGTGAAATTGCAAAATATGCAAAAATATGTGACATAAACGGCGCATGGCGCATATCTTATAGTTTGATTTTTTTACAACTGAAAGAAATCGTAGACTTGAGTATTTGATATAAATTTCAACGTGATACCTACACGCGTTTTTTAGAAAAGGGTTTGACAGACAGATGGACAGCAAAGTGATCTTATAAGGGTTCCGTTTTTTCCTTTTGAGGTACGGAACCCTAAAAAAAGTCTCAAAAAGTGCAAAAATTGGCTACCTCTTTTCGGTCTTAAATATTATATTTTACGATTACTCTTTGCTTACAGGAAGCAGGAACAATAACAAAGTCCTCATAATGAACCTTTATTCGTTTTCTCTAGTCTTAATTTCACGCACTCTTTTGTGCGCCACACTCCTGTTTCAGTGAATGAAGTCAATTCTACGCTTCACACTATTTTGTCAACGTATTCGGAACTTTTTGAACTTCTGGTTAAGATCTATAATTATTGTGGATAGGTAAGTTTTGAAAATGAAGTGTGACTACCAAAAAATATGGCAGTCAGTTAGCGAAAAGGAATGGCATCGAAGGAAACAATGTGTCGTTTTTAGTTGTAAAAGTTGTATTTATTGGCTTTAAAAAGCAGTAGTTCCATTAATTAGAAAAAGTTAAGCACTGAGGCCTATTCTGTCATACCACTCACTAAACTAAACCTATATGACAGGACTAAAATTATATGCCTCTCTTTGCATTTTAATACGTGAGAGAAGGATGGCAACAATTTTAGAGCTGTCAAATTTAGTTTCGTTTCGTTTAGAGTGCATCAGAATCGACGCCACTGTGAGTGAACATTTATGAAGGTATATTTAGATGTTTATATAGCAAAACAAATATGTATTATAGTTTTTGTTCATACTATTATGAAATATTTGATGAGCCAAGCGTACTACTCTGAAGATATGTTTATTTAAGACAGAATACAATGAAAAAAATCCGTATTAAAATAATTACAAAAGAATCAGCCGACTTAGTTTTTCAATTCAATTATTATTAACTGGCAAAGCCTCTTTACAGCTGCAAAATTCTGATGTACTCTAAATTAAACCAAAGACAGCTCTAAAATTGTTGCCATCCTTCTCTCACGTATTAAAATGAAAACGGAGGCAGATAATTTTAGTCCTGTCAGATTGGTTTAGTTTAGTAAGTGGTATGACAGAATCGACGCCAATATCATTTTACAGCTATTAATGTGTTTTTTTTAATGTTAATTTAATTTGTTACTTTTATTCTGTAAATGACGTCGTCATGTGTATATTAAATATTTTGTTTCACGATCGTAATGCACAACACTGGGGTATGTAGTATTGGACCAATACTCGTATAAAAAACGTCTAGAATGCTCTCTTGTGCCTTCGCAGTAATGCGTCAGCGGTGAGGAGCAAAACTTAACGCTGCGTTGAAGCCGCTTACCGCAGCGTCGTGTGTCCTATCAAGAGACAATGCTCTAGTTGTACCTTTAACCTGAAACAAATTAATTGTATTGAATAGTCATGATGTCTCCTTTTGGCTTGGGTATATCTGCGTAACCCTGTATAATTATCAATACAAAAAAACCAAACCTTATATCCTCCCGGATATAAGGTTTGGTTTTTTAAGAGGATTCCTACCCACCCTCATTACAATTTTGCGCTATCGTGTAAAGAAAAAAAAAACAGATTCTACATCTGCCAATTTCACCCCTCAAGCAATTTATACAAGCATATTCAATTAGCTTTAACTAGGCCCATCAACAAATCGTCACATGACAAACAGATGTACCTATACAGACACGTGCTGAGTTTTTTTAAGCGAATCGTCAAAACACTTGAAATACATGTGGTTAAGTGGTAGAGCTATTTAGAAACGATAAAATATTTTAGTATTGCTTCCGTAGTTGCTGTAGGGATGATAAAAATAGTCAAGATAATATTTTTTGTGGTTGACTGGCGTTATCACAAGTTTTTTAATGTTTAGGTACAAATGTAAGCATGATTAAGTGAATTAACTATAGCCGGAGTGACTTAATCTTATGTGAGTAATTCCCGTATAATATAAATAAAATTATTAAGTGAGTTCGTATGGTCAGTCATAATTTATTATCAGACATAGACCTCCCCCTTATAATTCCACACTGAATGACAGCCCGCCATCTGTATCCACTGGATGCCCGCGACTCGCACAATGTTGTCGGACCATCTAGTGGGAGGCCTACCTACGTTGCGTGTCCAAGCAAGCAGAGTGTCTTTGAAGATGTAAAGATATATTTTTTTTTTTTAATTATTTCTTATTATTTTTTATATTGACTTCAGTGCAAACTAAAGGTAACCTTCAGAGGGGTTTTTATTGATAAATAAATTATTCCCAAAATTTTAAATAGCAAATAACCTACCACAGGGCACTTAAATTACTTAACTGTATCGCAACTTCACATTTTTAAATAGTTGTAAAACATTTACCAATAAAAACGGCCATGTGCGAGTTGGGCTCGCACACTGAGGTTTCCGTTCCACCAAACAACTTGCTACTAAACACATAGCTACTAAAGTACAAAGAAATAGTGCATAAAGACAAAATTCCATCAACGCACAGGCGGTGACCCATCCAAGTACCGACCGCGTCCGACATTGCTTCACTTGTGATCGTACGAGAGCTGGTGGTGAATAAAAATTTGTCACTGACTCGCAATTGGCCTAGGTATATTTATTATTTTTTATTATACTTTAGAGTGTTTACTATAATTTTGCCAAGTTTGACGCTTGTGCGTATTACCGTTTTTACATTAGAGCTGATACAAAAATACATTAAAAAATACGTTGGTTGTATGGGGACCTTCTTTCGTTTTTACGTTGTGACTTGTTTATTATTTCGAAATTAATCCGCCATAAGATTACATATTCTGTGAATATTTCAACTGGCTATCTATCACGGTTCGGAAGATACAGCCGTTTAAAGGTAGGACAGACAGACATCATAGGTTCCCGTTTTTACCCTTAAAAACGATAAACCAGTTAATGTGATAACTAAGTAAAATCACGTTTTTACTCATTCCTCTAGAGCGAATTCCTCGACCAATAAATTGGTTTTCGAACAAATTATTAAAATCTAGCTATTAACGTAATAAAAATATTTGATAACTACAATTCGAGTTTTGTAAGCAATAAACGGAACCTATAACGTATTAAAATCTCGCAGTGGGTGTAAATTGGTCGAAGATCGTAGACCGCACGCGTTGATGTCTTTCCAATAGACGTACGTGCTCGCGTAGTATCACGTAGCTAGAGTTCGTAGCACATTTTACCTAACTGCGTCTACATTCAACCCCAATGTCGAATAACATAAAGATTTTTTTTATAATTTTTGTATATGTAGTTAGTAAGAAAAAACGTCGAAATAGACACGATAGTTCTATGTATGTAACACATTCAAGTATTTTTTGTTAGATAGAAATTTATTTATTTGCTAATATGAGAAATGATATACGTAGGTATTACAGAAATACTTGATGAACTAGTGCCACAACTAGCGGTGTTATCGCTAAGAGTGATCTTTTCCAGGCAAATTTGTAGGAGAGGATGTTATTTCTTATATTCTGAAATCTTTTTGCTATATATTTAAGTTTATTTTGAATCCTATTTAATTAATAGGTAGTGATCATATACAAGGTAGAGTCACTAAGGTTTGATCTATTTAATTGTCAAACAGTAAACATAACAAGAGCTTAAAATTAAGTTTTATACATGACCTATTATGTTTATTATGGAATGTTTAAATGCAGAACCAAATTCGATTCTGTCTTCTCAGGAGCAGTAGGTGCACGTCCGCGTCGACACGTGGCCGCGGAGTGCGCGCGCGCAGGCTCGCTGCGCACTGATTGGCCGCCGCTGCGCCGCTCCTCCCACCGCGCAAATGCTGACTCACTAGCATACCGTCGCGCCACAGAACAGTATGAACACGGTAGAGAAGCTTCAGATCTTAACAAAGTTGTTGGCTTATGATTTTTATTATAGTGATAATTAATTATTATAAATCAATGCCAGAGGAATAAGTACCTCAGTACTTTTATATACCAGTTTACAATTGCATGCACCATTTTCAAGAGTACCCCTAAATGATATCAATATTTCGGGAACTTAATACTCGAAAAAATCTCATTGAAACCTGAGCTAAAAATTTGTTATGCTTTATAGGTTATGTTGTAACATTCGTGACAATTTTTTTTTTTTGTTAACCTATACTGTCCCACTCCTGGGCAAAGGTCTCCCCCAATTCTTTCCAATTCATTTTCAATTCCATGACTAGATTATTTTCCTTAAAAAAATATACAAGTACATATCAACTCTGATAGCTGCAGAAAGTGGAAAAGCTAAATGTAAACTCTCTGGTCCCTTTTGCTAGGTTTTGTATTTGGTAGCCGACTTACCTGCAGTGAAATATCAAATGAAATGTTTCATTCAGCTGTTTTTGTTTTATAAAAAACCTGAGGCTTTCGGGTAGAACTCCGACATCATCGCTGACCAAGGCTGGTTTTTACGAACTTACTTTTGGCTTTATACAATGCTATCACAGCTTTCTGAGCTAAAAAACTTGGACTAAGTATAGAGTGTAAACTTATATTTCTTGTCATTTGTATAAAATGCCACCACATAATTATGTAAAATTGTAACTTTTCTTATACCCAAAAATTAATAAAACACTTGTATAAAATCATCTGCACATTACTTACTGCAATGTTCACTTAACTGTGACATTACTTGAAGAATTCGAGTAATATCTCTTGATTAGTCTGTGTGAATGGAAGAGTAATAATAATTGATATTTGGTATCCTTTCTCACCATTCTTACATCGAGTCTGGTAAATATTATATTTGATATACTTTACATGGACATTTTATGAAGTATTTAATATGGCTGATGTAAATACGGTATTTTAACTATACTCGGTTCACGTTTTTCCTCTTATTGCTACAAGTTGCGAAAAGCTAACAGTATCTAATCACTTTTGTTAAACAAAATACAAGCTAAAACTAACACTACAAATACAGTTAGACTGCCCATAGACCGTTGAAGGTCTAAAGACAATCCAAATGCTCAAGCCCACTACCAGTTGGCAGCGTACCCAACATGCTGGCGGCATTACCACGTTGAATGGCAATGCTAATGCGTTGAGCCAGAAACACGCCAGCACTTTTGATAAGTTCTTGAACGTAGAATTGCAGTTGGTAGCCGATATAGGTACTACAGTGAAATACTTATTAAAAGAAAAAGTTTTCATTTTGTGATTTTTATGGTTTTTTAATATTACATATTGAATTTAAACACTTTTAACGGACATTAACACGTCTATTTTAACCAAACCTATCTAACTATCAACCAACCAACCAAGAATGATAAGAATGGTACGCGAAACTATTGAAATTAATAGGTATATAAAAATTTCATTTAACACCACATTTTACATTTTAACAGCGAGTATGGTTGGCGAGACAAGAAGGTATCACCTGTTTAAGATCCAGTAGGTAATCAAATTAATGAAATCTCAAGCTTGGCGCAGAACTGTAGTACTAAGCACTACCAAGTATTAGTACTAAGCACTACCACTGCTAGTTGTACTAAGCAATACGTTGCAGACGTTACTTAAAACTTCTACTACGCATCGTCTGCAAACGCCTTAAGACCTCTAACACCGTAAGCCACTACTGCTTACATAAGAAACGTTTTGATAAAAATCATTGGCGGTAATTTTTATTATTTTAGATAAATATGTTATCACTTAAGTGACAAATAATTGTCTTTCTGGTAATAAAGTTCATTAAACCTAAACCTAATTGTAAATAATTTCATAATATTTCTATCATACTTCTATCATCCAGTCTACTTTTGACCATGTACCTAAATTGCAAATAAGTATTCAATACATCAGAAAACAAAATAATGTTAAATACACAAGAGTGATAAAACTAAATAAAACTTGGAGCTAGTATAAATCGGCATATAAGTTTTATCCAATGTAACAAAAAATCATAGGTATAACTACACCAGTATACATATATCAGTATAGTATATACCCTTTACCAACCTGCCTTCTTATACCCGGAAGGCATAACACATAGTTAGGTACCTATTCGTGCGACGCGAAACCTAAATGTTGGCGTTTTTCTGGCGCAAAGCATCAGCATTGCCTTTCAGCCCGACAATGCCGCCAGCATGGTGCCACGCTGTCAAGTTTAAGTCAAGTTCCGCGTAGGTATACAATGTTATCTACCATCTACCCATTTTGTGCTCCTGGTACTTGTTTCCTATGATATATGATTAGGGTTTCATGACAATTGTGTGTAATTTTACTTGGAACCACGTACTCGATTGTTAGCAAGGTTATAATTATTTCAAGCATATTGGAGTTAGGCACCTAGTAAATAGGCACACACTACTTACAAATAGGTATATTTAAATTTTGAAATTAATTTGGTGATTTTAATTAAATTCAGTAGGTAGAAAATCTATTGGATTTAATGTTTTACAAAAAAACCTACCCATACTCCAGGATAAGGCTATGTCGGTACATGACGTGAAATTGTTTGAAGCTGTAAGATCAACTATTGCCGATGTGCTGGTATCAAAAAGGATAATAAGTTTGTTTGCAAAACCACAAAATAAACAGACCAATTCCAACTCATCTAAAATCCCAAACCAAACGAAGCCATAATCCCACTTTAATCCAGATCCATGACCAGCTATTGCATTACCAAATCATAATCCTCGCTGAGATATCGGAATCGCATAAACCTAATGACCTAAACACAGGCGAAGACGGTAAAGAGTGGCAAAGATTCGAGGAAAAAATGATAATAGAAGTGTGAGACCAATCGGGCGGTGAGGCAGGTAGGCCTCCCACCACCGACCCCGCCTCGTGCGCGGCACGGTCGCTGGCCAGACGTTACCGAGCTGCCACCGGCCGCGCTCATGTGTAGTGAGGACGCGGCACCGCCCCTCGCAGAATGAAGTGTTTGGTGTTCATTGTGCTCACAGTTCTGTGTTTGAGGTGCGAAGCCGCCGGCAATAAGCCTCGGAGAGGAAGAGGCAGCATGTGGTGGTGAGTTTCCCGTCTATCGTATACTTCATATCTACTCTCTTCAATATTTGTTGTCACTTAAAAAGCATGTTTACATGTTCAGTTTAAAGCATAAAACTACATATTTAGCGAAAATACTTTACTTGTGAACTATATGATGTAATTCATAAATCTTTCATTTCATCACGTTGATGTTTTTATACGTACTAAGTTTAAAAGTTGGCTAGAGGGATATTAAATTTTATCATCAATAAAACTGTTTAAATCATGTCAATTCGTAATTCATAAATCTTACATATCGTCACGTTGATGTTCTTTAAACGTACTAAGCTTACGACCATACGATACGTTGACATATTCTACATAGACATATAGAGGAATTCCTGTGGTAATATAAAATTTTATCATCTACAAAACTGTTTAAATCATGTCTAATGTCATATTTGTGGTTAAACATATCACTATAAACACAGATTTCAAAGTTCCACTTATTGAGATTTATCTGACGTTTGCTGGGTACGTTTTGTGTGCAAATACGCCACATGTTTTGATTCATGGCACATTGTTATGAATGAAATTGTGTTCTGTCCTTAGAATAGGCAAGTGCCTTTATTAACTAAACAAAATACAAGCTAAAACTAACACTACAAATACAGTTAGACTGCCCATAGATCGTTGAAGGTCTAAAGATAATCCAAATGCTCAAGCCCACTAATAGTTGGCAGCGTACCCAGCACGCTGGCGGCATTACCACGTTGAATGGCAATGCTAATGCGTTGAGCCAGAAACACGCCAGCATTTTGTTCTGTCTGTGGGTGTAATAAGCACTATTATTTTGTGGGTTATGATTTTCCATATCTTAGTTTACTGTATAATATTATTTAATTATATTATTTTAGATGTTATTAAACTAGCATAAAAATGCGTATAATTGTACACTTCAAATTGTAACCTTGTAGTAGCCCTATACAACTTTTAAACCAATTTTGCTTACATATATTTGAAAATTGTCTACTTGCCAAAAGTTATCTTCAAACAAACATACCAACAATCAAACGCCGATCCAGTCCCGATAACTCTGATACTGAGATCATTGCTTCGCTCTGGCAACAACCTAACCTAAAATTTTAGTAATTTTAGGTTAGGTTAATGGTAATGAGAGAAAAGTTCTAAAATACTAGGCTGTATTGGGGTACAGCCAGGTCATATAGGATTGGACTTATAAAACGCCTTTGGTGGCTTGTTTCTTTGCCTGGTGGAGGGCACCGGGATCTTAGTAGGAGCGCACCGATGCAGCCTATATTTAACCAAATACATATAAACATTTATTACCTATAGGCAGTCTAAATAGGTATAATACAAATGTTTAAGCCTACTACAATTTGCCAGTGCACTCACCATTTTAACGCATTAGCAAATCGTTCGCCTGATGGTAAGCGTCACGATTTCCTTAACAGTTCAGTGTCAAACTTCATCAATTCAAAATATATTATAAATATACAACAGATATTAAATGTTAGGTAAATCTGTCCTGTAATTTCACTGGAAATATTACCCAATGTATGCAAACTACTGCTTTGTTGTTGAATAATTGGCAAAGTTGTGTTAATTTCCTGCTGACTGCAAAATAGTCCTACCATTTGTCTCCTACTCATCCCAATGACAATTGATATACATATATGCTAGAAATTACGTGCCTAGTTTATGTACTACATAATTTTGCTACCTCAGAGAAAATTACTGCTGGATTTTAACGCTATTCAATTTATACAGGCAGTACAGTAACTTGGTCGTCTCCATTCATATAAACGAGTGTAGATTGATTTTTTTAAACGTCCAATAAACGAGCTGATAATTTTCAAACGGCTGATAAAATTTTCTAAACTCATAGCTAACAACATTCTCGATCAAGTCACCTTTCAAATAAAATCAAAATAGTTTCAGCTGTTTCGGAGCAACAATGTCACAGACAGACACATGACTACGAGTTTCTCAGTAGATACGTTTCTACTTAGTATAAACTTACTAGCAGCTATGTAGAGGATATTTATGTAAAGTTAATTAACAATGCGTAGGATGTACCTAGCTTAATTTGTCTAGAATAATTTAACAGAGTTCCGTTACCTTTGTATTTAGTATTCACACATTACAAACGAACACCGCTATTTGGTAATAAAGCAATTCGCGTACGGCATAGCGCATACTGCCTTCGCATCCAGATGTTGAGTTCGTCCCACACTGGACCAGATATACCATGAGTTACGTACTGACGCGGACAATTTTTAGGTAGACATTTAGTAGACAGTCTTCAAACTTACTTTTCAAATTGCTTTTTCACTGTAACAATTGTAACCCATACAAATATAATAAGCTGCCTATATTATTTTAACCCGTTCGCTGTCTTGCCAATGAGATTTTGTTTATTTTGATTATTACCGGGAATTCGGTTTCCTCGATACTTGCCAAGTGAGGAAAATAATAAGCAAGTGCTGTAAAATAATAAATGTTTCAACCAAAATACTTTTAACAAACATAGACTATTTACTTACTTAAATTTTCCGTTGGTTTTTGCTGTAATTTTGTTTTCCATTTCATTTAATTTTTATATGTAGAATTGTCAACATAAATGCTCAATAAAGTAACATTGCACTCATGCATAAAAATATGCGTCCTAACATAATTATACACTAAAATTCCCAAAAATTTTAAGAATTTGAATGTTTAAAAATAAATAAAACTTTTATACCACAAAAATATGAAACTTCAGAAATTTGTTATTGTTTTTTTTTTTACTGATATATAACATAGACTAAATACTTTACATCAGATTGAGACTAGGAACTATAAAAAGAAATATAACTAATATAGGTAGTAATTTACATGTTTTTTCTTTCTTTTATTCGTTTAGGTACTAAACAAGCGATTTTGACAATATTTTAACTGACATACTTTATTTTTAACTTGAACAATACTAATAAAAAGAATCTTACATTTTTACGCCGTAATTAGTAAAAACATAAAATACGTTTCCATTTGTACGACCCTATATGTATATGCTACTTTGTATGAACGCATACCTACCTACCATGTTCTGACGACTAAATGATTTCAATTTGAAAGTAGCATTAAAGTGACTCTTAATTTATTTACTAAATTTTAACATTACTAAATATTGTTTTAATTAATTAACTAAATTACCTATGTGACAGTAATCAATTTGAAACTCGCTACCTCTCACGCGAACTGCAGTCCCATTTTAAAGCTCGTAACAAACATTTAAGACTTTTTTTTTTTTGACGTTTCTCCAGGTTTTTTAAAATATTTTGGTAGCCCTACACTGTGAGATAATTAGCGGGTCATTAAACGCAGCGTAAACTCTTGTGCGAGATCGATAATAACGTTATAAAGTTTTATGCTGACCACACTTTTCGTTTTGTGTTATGGCAAACGTTAATGTATGGTTTAATTGCTTTTATTGTTGCCTTAGTTAGTAATTTAAAGGACTTGAAATGGTTAGCATAATTTAGTTCATTGATATGTCTACTATCAACATAAGTAAGAAAAAGTCGAGTCAGTAAAATCAATAATTCCTGTTTGCTAATTAACAATTTTCTAATATGTATATGATGTTGTTGTTTTTTTTCAATAAAAGAAATATTTACATTTAAAAACACCGACATTTAAAATGTATTAACAAACCAATTAAATATTTAACAATTAATTACTAAACAAAATGGCCACTTTTCCTTCAATTAAGGCGTTTTTAGAATAGTAATTTACTTTAGTTTTCTGTAAATTTATTTTTAAGTAGTTTGGGCTATTTCAGTTCATATTTAATGTAATAACTTGTGTTAGAAAATAAAAACTCTTCTCTAATTTTTTTTATTAAATTAAAGGTATATTAAGTGAGTAGTTGTCAAATTCAAATATGCAGAAAATAAAATATACTATTAGGATAAAACATTGCTTAAACAAATAGCGTTAGTTCGTCTGTTGTCACGCTGACTTTTTGACTGACAGATGCGTCAAGCTTTTATTTGAACAGCCTATCACTGCTCCCGGTATGCGACCGACCTAATCCTGACCGTAGACCATTGTTTCGATTAAAAAAGACACCACAAAAAATATTTTTAAATAACAACACTATTAAAAATGTTTTTCATAGAATTAAACTATTTAAACTTAGCTTGCCTATTTAGGTACTTGATAGACATAGTTCGTATTGTTTGTTTAAATTTATTCATTTTATCGTGAAGTTACACAATTTGTACAAATACAAATAATGAACTTAATTAACCTTATCTATTTTTTAATTTCATCTGTCACTTTCAACTGTCACATCATACTAATATTATAAATGCGAAAGTGTGTTTGTTTGTTTGTTGGTTTGTTAGTTTGTTTGTTCCTCTTTCACGCAGCAACAGAGCAACGGATCGACCTGATTTTTTGCATAAATATAGTTCAAGGAACGGAGACTATCATAGGCTATAGGCTTTTCATCATCATCGTCATAATCACCATTTTTTATCACTACGCGGGTGAAACCACGGGGCGCAGCTAGTATATAAATAAGTAAACGGATCGTTCAAAATTAAAAGGGTAGAAAATGATGTTTTTTCATGTTAAAAACGATTTTATTTTAGCTAATAAACCTCCAGTTAATTCGTTATGTGTTAAAGAACATTAAGGTGACACAAATTATAGGCGCAGTTAAATGTCAGACTTAAAAATTTAAGGGCGTATTTCACAAACTTGGTAAAGTCGTTTAATTTAATTCCAGTAAATTTGTGTTAACTTTAAAAGTTAATTAATTGTGTACTGAATTGTAAGCACCTACTGTAATTTACTTAAAAATCAAAATGCAAATTTACAAAGTAAGAAACTAACGTACTTTAGATAGGTGCACCCAATTAAATGATTTCTCACGAAATAATAATAAATTTAAATGCGTTGTTATTCAACGCATTTTTTCACTATAATATACCTCAATTAAACTATCTAATAGTCATCTAGAATGACATTAATTGCGTTAAAAATTAATTACTACTTCAAAGATCACTATTGTTTATTATACTAATGTAATTATATGTTTTTAAACAGCTTATCGGTACTTATCGCACATTAAAATTGTAAACCCTAATTTGCCTGATTAAAAAAAACATCATTAAAAACGCGCAAGTTTAATAATGTACTTAATAGTATTACCGCCTCTATACCTTTATAATGTTTTAAATATAACTCATCCGACTCATATCACAGAAAGTAAATATAAACACACAGTGGCACGTGTTGATTGCATTAATCAAATAAACTTCTATTAACAAAAGAGTCGGAAATAGACGGTTAAATAAAATTCACATTGAAAATTCGAAAGTTGTACAGATTATACGCCGCCGCTGCTTTACCGTCGGGCTTATACAAATCTATTGCCGTCGGCAAAGTCAACTACTGCCATACATTCAATGACAAATTAGTTACAAATAAGTCATGGTTAATTGGATGAGACAAATCAATTATTTAGAGGAGGATTTGTTAATAAATTTTGTTGAAGGTTTATTTGGTATGTTTTGTATATTTGAACTAACAGTTTTCTAAATGAAAATAAAACATAACAAAGATAACCTGCAGTTATATAATTTACCTTAATGAAAGCATGTTTTATCCTAATTTTCACCAAATCATAAAAAAACAGTTGTTTTATTATATTAATTTGAAATATAAACAAACTAACACTAAAATATAAAACTAATATTATACATTGTTACCAACAGGAATTATTCTCAAAGTGCTGGCCGCGTTGAATTGCAATACTAAAATACACGGAGAGGAAGTTTTAAGGGGAATTCATTAATTTACTGTAATTTTTAATAAATGAACTTTTAATAAACGTAACTTTTTATAAAGATAATAAATAAAGATATTTCACGTATGAAACTCGTAATCAAAAGCCGATAGCATCTGAGATCCGTCGGCCGTGGCCGCGGAATTCAACTTTAACTTTCTAAAGATAAAGCTGTAAAAATTACGTTAACTATGTTAAGTATTTATATTAATTACGTTTTAAAGGTTTGAGGAAAAAGTGTTGCTTAAAATTACTGTAATCAAAATATCCCAAAATTTTGTTTTCGCCTCTTAAAAAGAATATAAAATTGAATTTCATTTTGGCGTAATGTTAAAATTATCAAAATATTAAATTAATATTATTAAGTATGGTTTTTAAATCGTACATAAAACAATTACTGTATAAAATACATAAAACATACTATTGAATTTACTAAGATATTTATGACATTTCCTTTCTGATACAATTAACATTATTAAATATAATTTAACTGATATAAAATTTGTTAGTTAACTATACTTAAGTGTTAACTTAATATATATATATATATAACTTTTCACAAATGTTTAATTCAACTGCATTATTCATTTATAAAAACTAAAATGTAAATAAAATAATAATCTAGAATCATTTATAACCGATTTTATAAACTGAGGAATATTCTCAATTCGGCACAAAAAATTATTTCAATACAACCCAAAAAATAAATAAAACAAGAAACTAATATTAAACATGCGAATGTTTTAAATGAAATTTAGAGTGTAGGTAGTTTAAGTTATGGAATAAAATAAGAGGCAATTTTTTTATTTTTTGATAATATATTGTTCTCCTGCTCACGACAAATCAATTACGCGGGAAAAGCCGCGGAGCGAAACTTTTTTTAATAATAAAATCTGCGAGAAAGAGCGCTTTGCTCTTATGCCCTTCAAGACCATCAAAGACAGCTGCCGGATCAAGCGAGATTTATCCAGCTTTAAAGCTAAAGGCAATTACAATAATGGGGATTGGTGACAGACTTTAAAATAATAATAACGGGCTGACTAAATAATGTTGAACGTTTTGACCTTAAGATTTCGAGAATGATAGGTACCTACTTTTCAGATTCAAGTATTGTAAGCTTATTTTATTGAATAAGTTACCCATTTTAAGTAAGTACACACATGTTTGATCTGATGTAAATATATTTAATGCAAATCAAAAATTAATTGGATAGGCAAATAGTCGGAAGCAAATTAATTTATAAATTATTCTGCTGCGTTCATAATTTGAAAACTATCTTCTTCGAAAATTTCACTTTAAAGTCACGACCGTTTCAATTTGCAAAGAGGTTTGATAACGTTTTTCCACTTAAAAGAGACGATGCACAGAGGTTATGTTAAAATTTACACATAAATAATAATTGTCATTTCCGGCTGTTACTGGTTTATAGTACAAGCCAAAGCAATAAGTATTTTTATTAACGTTGTTAGGCAACGTTTTAATGAAATGTAAAATTACCCCAAAATAAGTTTCCAACATTTCCGTAAATATAAATCCAATGTTTCAGAAAAGTGCTATACCTACAAGCCGTGGCAGCAACAGAGCATTTATTGTATCACGTAAGCTGGCCTCGGCTACGCCTTGGTCTACATTTTCATGTTCGTCCATAAATGCTTCTGTGGTTAGCTCTTACAGTAATGTAGTATAGTTTCAAACTTTTTTATGTTAACTGTTAATAGTGGCAGTTGAAAAAAAAGTGAGTGTGAACTAATTTAACTAAATACCTACTTAGTTATCATTACCTTGTCTTATGAATTCAGAAGCGCTCGTCATAAAAATTATTCAATATATAAAAATATAACTACTATAATGCCAACATTACAACATGTTACTAAGAATTCACGACTGGAGACGCTAAACCCGTGAAAACACGAAAGTGTTAACAAAACAGTTAGAAGATACCCACTAACCCGGAACCATTCCACTGACTAGCCCACAGGCAAAGTAAGCAACTAGGCCGACGACATCATAAAATCTTCTTTGCCTCGAGCAAAAAAAAGAAATCGCCTCACCTTGGTACGGTGTTACCTGTAAATGCAATTAAAGTCCCTTAAAAAATTACAAAAATGCTTTGTTAACTATTCAAAGCTAATTTTTACTGGACTCCACGTCACCCTTTTTATATATTATACAGAAGAAAATATTGTGAATGAAATACAAAAAAACATTGTAAGGGTATTACAAGTAGTTCCTTAAAAATTTAATTGCCAATTTCTAACCATTCAGTTTAGTTCCGTGATGTTGTAACATTCTCCTTATAGAGTAGGGACAACTTAAAATTTGGCAACACTATCCCAACTAATTCGTATTCATCACTCGTAGTACATATTACATTACGGTCGCAATCGCGTGCTGGTCTCATGATACCCGATAGCGCCAACCACTTTATAAAGACACTTTATATCATTGCACAAAAGCACTGTAACAAGAGGGTCCAAAGCTCCTACTTCTTTGGACTTCGAACTTTGATATTTTGACGCCTCGAAATACTAACAAATTAAATAATAAAGAACTGATTTGTATGCAAGACGCGGACGATGAATGAAATCGTCCTTATAAGGACATGTCCAAAAGGCAAATTGCAAGGAAGCTGATAAATACGGAACATCGATAGTATCTGTCAACGAAGTGTTTTGTCAGGCGGCAAAATGTCAGATGGACAAATTGAGACAAAAGCCAAAACAAATGCAAAACAATGCCTTCTTGAAGTGCGGCAAAGAAAATAAGCGTAAAAACTGATTTTGTTTGCGATGTTTTGCTATCAAGATCAATATTAATACTGTATCAAGTCATGCAAAACAAACGCGAAACCATAATTTTGCAGTAGGTATATCACAAGTTCTTTGAGAGATAGAATCAGAAATGAGATTATCCGACAAAGAACTAAAGTAACAGACATAGCTCAAAGAATTAGCAAGCTGAAGTGGCAATGGGCTGGCCATATCTATAGAAGAACTGACAACCGCTGGGGTAGACGGGTTCTAGAGTGGAGACTGCGTATCGGCAAATGTAGAGTAGGACGTCTAGCAGCCAGGTGGAGTGACGACCTGCGAAAGACGGCTGGTGGTATGCAAAAAACAGAAGATCGTGCTAGTGGCGTTCTTTAGGAGAGGCCTACGAGCCTGCGTCCAGCATTGGACGAACATCAAATAGGCTGATGATGATGATATCGCAATTTTATAAACTAAACCAATTTTATTAACTGTTTTAAATATATTCAACATGCACTTACAATATAAGATAGACTGTAAGACATTAACAGGTTACGAATAGAGTTAGATTCATTCAGGCAAAGATACCGTCTGAAGACTTACGACTTACGTCTTGAACATTGAATAAAACTCAGGTTTCGTTACACTTAATAAGTCAGAACTTACATACATGCATTAATCTCCTTCCCATAATCCCACTAAAAACATCGGACCCCAGAACACAGGTTTAGCCTAGTTTGGGGACTATAGCTAACACTACGAGTTCTAATTAAAAAAGCCAACGAATAGCGTCAGACTCAATAAGACAAAGATACTGATGTCTGAGGACCTATTCGTGCACACCGATTAAAATTCAAGTTCCCTCACACATAATCCACCAGATCTTACACATATTTATTGCACTAAACTGCTTCCCCTAATCCCACTAAAACAATGGACCTCAAAACACAGATCAACATGGGGTACTTCAAAAGGAGAGTTAATCGAGTCCTAAAGGGTCGGCAACGTATTTGTGACACCTCTTATCCATAGGCGACGGTGACTGCTTACTATCAGGCAGCCCGTCTGCTTGTTTGCCACCTATGGCATAAAAAAACTGATTTAACATATTTTGGGGCCCATAACTAATGCCACGTAAGTACAAATTGTATACCAGGAACCAATTTTAGCTTAAAGTTCTAAAAAGTAAGCCAACACTACGAGTCCTCTCAGCAAGTTTTAAATGTTTATCGGGACTTATCACGAATCCCAGCGAGGCTTAGATTTGTCATGTCAATTCTGTCAAAGAGCGTGAACAAGAGGACAAAGTTCACTAGCCTACATTTCCTGTACATCTCGGTAAATACACAAAATTCCTACGTTACAATAACGCCACAGGAACGAGCTTTAATTACCCAAGCGTGGAGACACAAGCCCCAACAGACAATATTTGTTGTTTTGACACATTCACACAGCCTTTATCTCATCGCAAACATCACGTTTGCTCGTGAAAGCCATTCAGGGATTTTTTTCCCGAGGACCTCGTGTCGTCTATTTGATCTTCTACCAACGTGACAAGTGCAAAGGACCTGATATTATGGACGGGCAAATATGGTTATCCTCAGTTTTTGTTTTAAACCACTCGTGGGTGTCAATACCGTCGGCCCCTTAAAATTTATGGCTCCTTCGGACAGCTTATGAGCATTTCGAACGATTATCGATGATGCAGACGATGTATCGAAGACATTAATGTCATCTAAAAAAATTAAAACCATTTTATTGAGAAATGTCAAACCCCAGACGGATATAATAACATATTTGCAGCAATAACAACTTCCTTTTACAAGTAATTAAATCCTTAAATATCTTGTTAATTGAAGGTTTTGATAAATGAAGTGTTACATTGATAAATGACAAAAACTTGTTGGATTTGGCATCGGTATCTATTAGTTAGATAAGACATTAAATTGGCTTAAAATATTATAAAGAATAAACGGTAGTTAAAATAACATAAAATATAACTATTATCGCTAAACACATAAAATTATTCATAAACAGTAGGCACGACGGTGATGTTGTCATTGTTGATTACGTTGTTAAGTCACTCCGAGAGTAGCCATCTTAATGACCTTACTTTATTTTTAGATTCTTAATTATGTATTTGTTTGAAATTCGTCATAGTTATATAAAAGTCACATTAAACTCGGACAAACGTTTATTTGAATTTGATTCAGATTATCTATCGCTTCCAAATAAAAAAATAAAAAAAAATAGTTTAATTTTAATATTTTTAGTGGACACAGCACATTAGGTGAAGAGGGCGGCTAATGTAACAATTTACAATGTCAAGATTGTAGGTCAAGAAATTATATATTTACTTTCTGAACCCCGCGGTTTTACATGCGGTTTTCCAGTTTTACCGCATTTTCTGAGGGAAAAGTACCCTATGTCCGTCCTCATGTTGTAGGTACACTATCATCCTGCCGAATTTCGCGATTCATTTAGTCGTGAAAAACAAACAAACAGACAGAGAGACAGAGTTACTTTCGCTTTTATAATATTAAAATCTAGGAGTAGGTCATAGTTACATTTGAATTAATTTGCTCTGACAGATGTAAGTAATAACATAGCTAAAAATCACGGATACTGAATCTCTTTCTCTAGATTTTTGAACATTAGACTATAACATGTATCTACTCGATATACTTTAGTGAATATTAAACAACCTTTTTATTCAGCATTTTACAATGTTAATGCAGCTGTCAGAGTAAATATATGCTTGGGCCGAGTTTGATATTAAAAACGCGAGAGTTTATATATGTAGGTAAAGGCGCATGTGTGTAAAGGTGTATGACTGTGTATGTCAGTATGTTTTGGTTACACTCAAATCTGTAACGGCTGACCGGATTTATATGATATTTGGAATGGAGGTAAAATAACGTATTATGATGCAAAGCGGGTGAAACTGCGGGGCGCAGCTAGTGAGTCAAAAATTCAAGTTATCTTCGTTCAAAGTCTAAACAAAAAGACCAGCTAAAATCTTAAAATTAAAAGCGTGTGCGGAGACGCTCCAAGGAAATGAGAATTTCCGACGGACGCGTTCATATTTACGTAACACTCGACTACAAAGAAAGGTAAATAGAAAAGTAATACGATTTCCAGCGCAGCAAACGCACGGCACCGCTAGAGAGCTCCGACTTTTTTCAACGTAGGCCCGAGTACCAAAGTCAACAGGCCGTGATCTCGATAGACCTCACTGTTTAACTTAGCCTCTTCTCATTCCTGCGGCCCTCGAGGATTAATGCGCGACGCAAATATTTATCTAAACGTCTGCGGATTGACAGTTCGCTCGTCAATTGTTTGTTGTCTTTGCCTTTTCAAATGAGCATTTCATTTCGAGTTGCACCCATTGCCTTAAGTGGCGTTCGGGCTTGTTTACTTTATTTTTTACGAAGGCATTGTCTTTGGACGGTGACAAAAGTCAGTCGAGTTTTTGTAGCTATACAGTGTTCTGATGGTTGCTTGTTTTTTACAGGGGTATAGCGAAAGCGGGGGAGCCGAATAACTTGTCACCGATATCTCCTGGAGTGCTGTACATGGACCCAGCAGTGCATGCTACGCTGAGGCGGAAGCAGAGGAGGTTAGCGAGAGAGAACCCTGGCGTGCTCGCAGCAGTTGCCAAAGGAGCCAGTATGGCGGTCGCAGAGTGCCAACACCAGTTCAAATATAGAAGATGGAACTGCTCGACGAGAAACTTTCTAAGGGGCAAGAACCTTTTTGGCAAAATCGTTGACAGAGGTAAGTTTTGTTGCGAGATTTACTAAAATGCAATTGATAAAGGTTGACAAGCAATACAGTAATACTCAAATCACGATCTACAATTTAAAAAAGTTAAACAATGATGATTTTGAGAACACGCGTCATCTTTGTCTCGATCCAAAAATCATAACAAAGAAAACAAAAAGCTTAGATCTTTAAGCACCCTTCAAAATACAGAGATAACAGATTATAAGTAAGTATCTAATCTCTAAAAAACTTAATCGCAAAATTGTTCTTGAGTATTGCAAAAAACATGTTCAAAAAGGATGTGTTTAGTATAAGCCTGTAATTCCAGTAACAAAGAAAGGCTACAAATTAAGTGATATCGTTAGTTGCAACCCTTTTAGGAGATTGTATCTGTATTTACCGGGAGGGTAGCGCGTCGGGGGCACATTATAAAAGGGCTCATCAAGATAAAACATCCTGGATCAATTACATGCGACCGAGTGACGTTGAGTTCCCGTTTGTCGACAACTTTTTTACTTTCCTTTTTCTCAGGCCAAATGTATTGGTTGTTAGTTCTATATCAATGATGACATTATCTTTGTTCTTAGACGCTTTTGACTTTAGTAGCCATTGAATATTGGCTGTTTCTCATCGCACTAATATTATATTTATATGCAAAAGTGTGTATGTATGTTTGTTTTGTTTGCCTGCACTTAACTCCGTAGCATCTGAACGGATTTGAATTAAAATTGGTATGGAGGCAGCTTATACCTTGAATTAACATAGGCCACACACACACACATACACACACACACGCATACATACACACATACACACATACACACACACACACATACACACACACGCATACATACGTACATACATACATACATCCATACACACACACACACATACATACACACATAAATACACACATTCATATTCACTTTTGCATAAAAATAATATTTGTGTGATAATTGTACTAAGTCTAAAAATATTTGCTGTTATTTTTATTTTTGTAATATATAATTATGTCTTCGCTGAGATTAGAATCATAATCCGATTTTAATTCCGCTTCGATGACGTTGTGATAAAAGAAAGAAAAAAAAAAAACACCGGTTTACAATTGCGCGAGCGTCGATTCCATTTAGTTGATTTGAATGGCCATAGATGGATATCAATAGATTTAAATCACCAAAAAGATAGCCATTAACTCAGCTTAACAATGGCTTGAAAACATTACCACTTTAAGTACCAAGTAAGTTCTTTAGTTTGTAACAAAATTTTGCGCGTTTAAAAATCATTTTGCGTTGTTTATTGATACGAGTTTATAATCTTTATTTTGATTTGGAATAAAAAACTGAGTTTACAAAGGTACACATTGAAATTAAAATGTTTTAAAACACATTACAATATTGTGACGAACGCATATTAGAGTTGTAAAAAGGTCTTATTCTGTAGCATATAGAGTATACAATCTTTTGTAAATCATGTTTTGGGATAGTAAATGTAACTTTGTTGTAAGAATGAGTGCTGCCCTATCCCGGTGTCCGATTTCGATGCTTTGTGCGCGATATGCCTTATAATGAGTCCGCGAACATCTGTTCTTTAAAGAATTACTTGCTCTTAGCAAAAAAGGCAATTCAATTCTGTCGTTTTCATTATAGTTTTTTGGGCAGACAAAATATTTGTGTGCTAATGTGATAAGTGTTTTTTTTGTTGTATTTTATGTGTATTTATTTTTATTACAATACTAGCGACCCGCCCGCCCGGCTTCGCACGGGTGTAATTTATGTGCGAAGCCGGGGCGGGTCGCTTGTTATATATATAAACCTTCCGTGAAAATGTATTTAACTGATGGTGAAAACCGCATCAAAATCCGTTGCGTGGTTTAGGAGGAGTTAGCGGCCATACAAACACACAGACAGACAGACAGACGCGGAAAGCGACTTTAATTTATACTATGTAGATATATGGCAATTTTAATTGATATTTGTCAACTTATATTGTTCTAATAGTTTTTAAGCTCTGACTACTTCAGTCAGTTATTGTCTTTAGACCTTCAACTAACTGTTATTGTAGTGTCAGCTTGTATGTTGTTTAGGTAAAAAAAAAACAAAAAAAAACTCGTTAATCTAGTCACGTTTAATTGATTGATTTAGTATTTACTGTTCACACCAACAATTGCAAACAGCGGACAAAAACTTCACCCTTTAGTGGGCTTATGAAGCTGGTAGCTGATAAATACCTAGTAAAATATGAAAAGGAAATGTTATCATTCGGCTTTTACAACGTTTATTGTCAGACTAGAGACTGAAATAGGCGTGCATGTGTCCTAATGTTTAATTTAGTACAATTAACCGGCTAAGCGATGAATATAACTAAATACATTACACATACTGAAAAAATAATTTAAATCGGCTCATAAATCTCTGAGATATGAGTGTTTAAAGTTTTAAGTGGGGATAGAGAGAGGATGCTCTATCCTTTTCTCGCAAAGCGTGTGTTAGTATAGCATTTGTGTGGAGCTCCTGAGCGGTGACGTCACGGCTCAGTATAGTGCGCTCTTTGTCTAGCATAAAATTAAAATGCTTATAACTTATTTATTTTTGAACATATTTTAATTTTGTTTTCGTTGATGTGCTCTATTTAGGATCACATTTTTTATGAGGTAATAAAAAAAATGTCATCATGCCTAAATATGTTGCGTATTTAAGGTTCAATAAAATAAATTGATCAATCTCATTTGTACCTACATTGGGCTGTTGTTCTACTTTTCAGACATGACGTGCAGATGATTTACATTCAAAAGCTTTTGTAAATCAAAGTTCAGCGCCTGCATTACGGGTTATCTTGGATTAAAAGCTCCCTCGTATCGTAATCGGTACGAATTCGAATCTATTCTGAATTCGGTCCGATATCGGAATCCAACCTTTCAACCGGCCCGGTTATTCACCCGCCGACTAAGCGACTTTTGAAATGGTTTATTTTGACAACGGAATACTTCCTTTACATTCATTTTGACAACGGAATACTTCCTCTACATTCATTTTGTTTACAGTAATATCTAGCAAAAAAAAGTTTCTCTTAATTAATTGCTAATATATTCATCGAAAACTAATTTAAAAGTATCACAATTAGATTTATATGTTTACGTAAATATTTAATTTTGTCATAAAGAACGAAGGCAGGTCGGGTCGACACTAGCCCCAGGCCGCAGAAAATTACTCAAGAAAAATACATTTGTCATAATTTCTTATTAATAAAATACGTAATCAAGACAGAAGCAATCAAGGCAATGAATTACATTAAAAGCTTTTTATATTTAAGTATTTGTAAATAAAATATCATATTATCTGTCTATTTGTAAAATATTAAACGTATCGTAAAACCAAAACGCCTTGGGCAAAAATAAATATTGATGTTCCGCTGTAGTCTGTAGCGAACAAACTATAAAACCTGAAGTACCATTTTTCTAATTTAAAACCAGATATAGCACGAGAAGGTAGCGGAGTGCGGACCACCGCCGTAATAATTTCACATGATAAAAAGAGCATGGAGATTACAAAATTTATGTTATATGCGTGCGCATTTAGAGCATATTACTATATTAAGGGCAGGCAGGGAGGGCGAATCACGCGCTCTGTATATTACAGGGCCAGCCGCAAATACCCACGATAAACTTTTTAATACATTGCAATTACGTTCATTTGAGGAACGCATAAAAACGAATATCCGATCGCAGCGGGAGACGTCATGACGCTCTCCAAGCTCGCAAATCCCGGGACACGATTCAGTAACTCGTCAACTTCCCAAATCTATGAATCAGGTTGTCGCGGACATAATCACGAGCCTGCGCACAAAGGCCCCCCGGACGGGACACGAATAATTACTAATTTACACGTTGACACACCATTGACATTTGTGACGACGTCGTCATCTCATTGTGGCGTAAACCTCAAGGATCGTATTAACACAAATGATGACAACGGCACAATAGTGTGAGGGCTCTATCCGGAGCGTTATTGTCGAGTCGAGAATAGAAAAATATATGGCCGGTGTTCCCGCGGCGCAGGCGCAGCCTCCCGCGGCGTAGTTTAGCGACGCCGCGTGGCTTGGCCCGGCTCCACGGAAGCCACGTTTACACCTAACACGGCTCCTAATGGCAGGTAACTCGCCCAATAAAACCCGACCTTTTTTCGAATATTTCCTGTTTTGGTTTGTATCGCATACGCTCCCAAGATTCCGACGTCGTGGGTGGATAAAACGTATAAAACGATCGACGCCGAAAATAAAGTCGATATAAAATACCCTCGACGAAATATTTAATGCTCAATTAGATAAGCGTTTTGGGTTTTGTGGCGTTTGAATTGTTTTCGAGATAACGCACGTTTTGTGAAACTGAAATGAGACGATTAAACTCTGGTATCGATGCGATGACAGCGAGCACGTATTTATTGGCCGATTTCGAGTTTCCAACGTTTCGGATCGCCCTTTTATTGTTTATGGACAGCTCACTTAAAACCAAATTATTTTCGGTGTTTTTTTGTTGAGTTTGAAAACAAATGTCTTTGTCGATTGTGTGAATGGATGTCACAGGGCGGTCGGTAGTCGAGCGCTGGTGGCTGGTAGCTGCAGTTCTTTGTGCCACTCACAATGAGTGATATACGACCGACGTAATTCTGAATTGTCGCACTGGACTCTTGGGACGCAGACTCAATGTGAAATTATCACCCATACATGGCATAACGAAAATGAATTATAGCTTTTTATTGCCACTTCTCCGACGCATACAGCGAAAGCTGCTTTCAGCTTCCCTCTACTTTTGCTTTATTTTTTCTTACTAATTCGTCACACCAAAACCTAGGTATCTCAGTAATTGAAACGATTAATCTTTGTGTAGATAAAAACTCATTAGATTCTCGTAAAATACATGTTTTGGTCCGAGCGCGACGTCAATGACTTCATCGTACTCCGATAAAGCCGCGGTCAGATTTCCCAATGGCCGGACTGTATTATAAAACGAGTGATTTATGAGTGTTTTGAGTAATTACGTCTCATCAAATTTGAATAATGCAAGTCGTCATAAATAAGGCACGAGAGCGCGCGAAACTGACATAAGTCAATCTTTCAAATTAATCTTACGGAAACACCGTGCGTTGATGACTCAATGAGGGCAGGAACATATTTAATTAGTATATTAATTTTGAATTATTTAATGTCTGCTCCGTGGGCCAGGTGTTCATCAAATGTCAACAGTGATTAAGTTTTATTTTAACAGAGCGGTCGTACGCAGGACGCGGTATTGGATTTACGAGTTTTTGACTTTTATAAATTCTCAACGCCTCGCCTTAACTGTCGATCCGTCGGGATGGAGTTATTGCCTGCACTCGCTGTAAACCGACCGCGGGACCGTTCCTTATCCTCGCAGATAATTCGCGGACACCACTTTATTATCAGTTATAATAATAATTTACTTTTATAGATATACATTACTCATGTTTGTTCTTATTTGACTGCGATTTGATGGAGCAAAATTGCCTCAATAAAATAATAGAATGCCTTAATTATGAATACCTTTAGTGCGGGTCTACACGAGCGATCGTTTGTAATCGAAGTGATATCGGCGGCCGGCGTTCGTTGGATTAGCGTTGTTTGCCCTTAATTAGGCTCGCGGTGGGAATTTACATTTTATTTAATGCCGTGACTAATCGTCCCCGGACAGAGTGTCTCTTACATCTGTCATAATTTTTCTACGTCGCGATTTATTTGCAATGCGCGACAATCGGCTTTGTTGCCCGCAGCTCGGGCGCCGCCGGTGATATATTAAATCAATTTATTTGAACGCAAATGTATTCAATTTTAAAACTGGTAGTGTGCCTACCGAATGTCAAACAGGTCGGAGCGAGTTCGGTGAATCATCGATAGACAAGCCTTAAAATTCTCGTAGATTGATTAAAAGTTGTTTCCAGTTGTCGTTTTGTGTTTAATTGGTCGAGTCGAATGATCGCGTACGATTTTATCATCGAGATTATTGTGAGAGCGCTGCGTTGAAGACGCAGGGGGCAGTGATTCACATCTGCTGAGGACAGATGCGAGTGTCGAGTCTATGAGCCAAGAGTTGGAGACAGCACGTGGGGCTCCACCTGGCGACACGGCGCCAGACCTCCGACCACGCTCCCCGCCAGCCTCGGCTCCCCGATTACTTAACAGCTATAAAACATTTGCAGATACGTGAACTTTTTACTCCCGCTTCACAAATACCTTATTTGCCATTCGCTAGTTAACCTGTCACCAGTAAATCGGATTAGAGGAAAGCTATTATTTTACGAGTGTTATTTACGTGTGCCATATTTAATTGGCGCGCACCTATTCGTTATATTTAATGCGAGAGAACGTTTCCAACTCATTACTGAAGATAAATGCGAATCTCCAACCGGTCATATACGTATCCCTGCCTTGAATTAATTTCGTTCGAGCATTGAATGATGGCGAAATTGACATTAAAATTCCCGGTCGAACGTCTCAAGTAATTGCTGAATAAAATACTTTTGTATAACATCCCAAATGGAAGCATAAAAACCGAATCGGAGAACGCTGCGGCAGTGTGCGCGACCCGTAATTTATTTCTGTGCACGATGACAACTCAATAAAAAAATGATTTCATTTGCTTATTGAGTCTTTAATAAAGCTGGCGCGGGCCGAGTCGGGCCCACTACACATATTATTATAAATAACAACAAATACTTATTATTTTTACGTCCTCGAGCTCAGTTTTTTCCGATTGGTTTGGTGAGCGAGCGAGCCCGCCGGAAGCCCACCAAAGGCGCTGGCACTGCCTGTATATTTCTAAATGAATGGCATTAGCCGGGAGGTGACATGTCGTTACACCGCGCGGGATGACCGCCGATAGTCTCTTTTATGATCATCCACTCATTTAGCGATCAGGATCGAACTTTTAATGGCTCTCGAAGAATTTCATCATAATCTTCAAGGCGAACGGGCTTTAATGAGTACGGCAACAAAATCGCTTATTTTTATACATTAAAGTTACTTACGCACGTGTTTTAATAACGAGATAATAAGCGCAAGACAGCTTAGTGAGGCGTTGAATATTTATGTGAAGGAATTAATTAATATGGGTACTTATTTGAACATAGTATATTTTTTATCCACGCATTTTATATGGCTGTCTCATTGTGTGCCCAGCTTGCGTAGACAAAGGGCTGGTACCGTATTAATCGTCAAAGTACATCGGCTATTAAATCGATATTAAGAGAGACCATTCGATGCGCGCGCCGTACCACTTGTAATGATCAAATTTATAATCTTTAGTGTAGGTAAGAGGTAGGGAGTTCTTTTATTTTCAATCTGAGAGATGTGCCCTCTCTCTCTTTTAATTGTATTTTATGAGTATTTGATTCTAATGCTGGGGCCATTAATTATTTATAGTATTCGATACGGCATGCAGTATCGATTTATGTATTCGAACGAGATGAATGAACGCGATTCGATGATTGCTGTTGTTGATGCGAGCCTTTATTGTGTGAACGTTGCTTAATGACCTTGTTGTTGATTAGTTTGGTTTATTTAATTCATCATCATCATCATCAGCCAGAAGACGTCCACTGCTGAACATTGGCCTCCTCCTTTATCTTCCACACTGAACGACAGCCTGTCTTTTGGATGCCCGCGACTCTCAAAATGTCGTTGGTCCATCTAGTGGGACCTACGCTGCGACTTCCGTTATTTAATCGGAATGATTTTATTTAAATGAAATTAATTTCGGAAATACAAATAACGCAAATAATTTTTTATATGAAAACGACTGAAACATAACTTTGCACTTAAAATGTAACCAAAAAATATTGCTATAAATTCGTTAATTATAAAGTTTGTTACCTACTTCATACAAAGATTTTAGGGAATTGATGAGTCCAAATGATTCGTATTTTCAAATTTAAATATCTTAAATGTTCAAAGGATGAATCTTGATTTTTTATCGCACACAGTAATAATAAAATTTGATTAAAATATGAACCCCTGTTCTGTTTGGGATGAATAAATTAAAGAAATGCCAAACATGCCAATGTAAAATTATCTATATCTACCTACAAAACTTTGGTAGCGTGCCCTTTTTGTAAAATCGATTTTACTTAGTATATTGTATCTTTGTATTATAAATGTGTTAACAAAATCATCATTGTTTAAGCTTGAATGTTATAACGCAATTTTAGGCAGATGCCCCACCGTCGCTGTGTCTTCTTATTTTATAGCTCTAAAACTTAGGTATAGCTGTTATATAAAGTGACTGAAAGATCATCTTACAATAAAATTTAATCCGCTCATAGCTTTGGAGACCACAGAAAAGAAATGTTTTTATTTTTCCCTTCTCTTTTTTGTTGTTAGATGTTTCATTTTTAGCCGACTTCCAAAAAGGATGAGAGTTCTCAATTCAGTTGTATTTTATTAATAATTTTTTATGTATTTGTTACCTCAGAACATCATTTGGACGATTTGGAAAATTATTTTTTTAATTGAAAGGATATGCTTTCAGTATAGTCCCATAGAAATTTCATCAAAATCGGTTCAATAGTTTGACGTTTAAATCAAAATAACTGGAAAATTCGGTCACTTGGGTTAGACTGCATACTTTACAAATTTTTTGTGAAGTCAATTGTTTAATTGATAAATATTATACTTACATTACAAGTAAACAATTTTATGGAAATAAGTTGATAAGTTACAGAATTGACAAGTACTGATGAGGTAATTTTGACCAGGTTGTCGAGAAACAGCGTTCATCTACGCGATGACGAGCGCGGGCGTGACGCACGCGGTGTCGCGCGCGTGCGCCGAAGGCTCCATCGAGTCGTGCTCTTGCGACTACTCGCACATCGACCGCGTGCCGCACCGCTCCCGCGCCGCCGCCGCCGCCAACGTGCGCGTCTGGAAGTGGGGCGGCTGCAGCGACAACATTGGCTTCGGCTTCCGCTTCGGCAGAGAGTTCGTCGACACCGGCGAGCGCGGGAAAACGCTCAGGGAGAAGATGAACCTTCACAACAACGAGGCCGGCAGAGCGGTGAGTATCATATGTCTTGAATCCTCGAGTGTCCGCTACCGAGCCGCCCAATCGACACTCGGTAGCACTTATCCGTCAAACAATCGAGCCAATGACGGCCATTGTCGACGCTCGTGTTTACATTACCATTACGGGTGACGATCGATCGTCTCGACATGTCGCTCGAGTGGAATATTAATTATGCGTCGGCCAGGTCTGCCTATCGCGGCGCGACTGCGCAACAGGCACCCATTCGTCGCGCTTGCGCTTCCCCTCCCACCGCACACCCACATTTGCATACTCACCGATCCTACCCAAAATTCATCAAAAAGGGACGTCGGGCGCCTCGAGCCTCGAGCCACCCAGACGCATCATTAACCGAAGCGCTTAATTCCTGTCACGCCGGACGCGCTGGGTGTCCACCTGATGAATATTCACGGCATTCCGCCGATTGTTTAACACATATTTTGGACACTAGACCGTACACCATCTACATGTCAATGAATAAACACTGCTGCGGAGGTACTACGAAGCGCCTGCGCTCCGGATAGGAGAAAAATTTACTGTCTCCGCGTCCTCGCGTCATTTATCTACCTTCTAAGAATGATGAATGTCCCTAGCGCATGATTTATGACCCGTCCACGCGCGGTGACGACCGACCCACCTCCTCACGATTTGTAACAATTTGCTCGATCGTGAGATGCGATCGATGGGGTGCGCTTAAAAGATCATCGATCACGCAGTATCGTGGTTTATCGGAGGAATGTAAAAGACATTCAGACGTAGGACCCCCGGGTATGTCAGAGCAGGTTAGATTTGGATGGTGACGTGCGTTTTATTGTCGACAGCACGTGCAGACGGAGATGCGGCAGGAGTGTAAGTGCCACGGCATGTCGGGCTCGTGCGCCGTCAAGACGTGCTGGATGCGTCTGCCGAGTTTCCGCTCGGTGGGCGACTCGCTCAAGGACCGGTTCGACGGCGCGTCGCGCGTCATGCTCTCCAACACAGAGCTGGAGCCCGTGGCGGCGCGTAACGACCCGGCACCGCACCGCGTGCCGCGCCGCGACCGCTACCGCTTCCAGCTACGGCCGCACAATCCCGACCACAAGTCACCCGGCGCCAAGGACCTCGTGTACCTGGAGCCCTCTCCGGGCTTCTGCGAGAAGAACCCGCGGCTTGGCATCCCCGGTACGCACGGCCGCGCCTGCAACGACACCAGTATCGGCGTCGACGGCTGCGACCTCATGTGCTGCGGCCGAGGCTACCGCACGCAGACCATGTTCGTCGTCGAGCGCTGCAACTGCACCTTCCATTGGTGCTGCGAAGTCAAGTGCAAACTCTGTCGCACCGAGAAAACGGTGCACACGTGCTTATAGACGAGCGACGTCAGTCGACGATCGTCGACAGACTCTAGTGAACGGTTGTGACTGTGACTCAGACTCGAGAGTGGACAAGTTCGGATTCAGTGGCCGATAACGGACCGTGTATATAATTACTACACTATATCATCTATCGGAGTCGTCGAAATCGTATATCATGTTGACTTTTGTAAATAGTTCTTTATCGATGTTTATTTCTTCTGTACTGCGATAATTGATCCGGCGTGAAAATAAAGCGAGCCACCAATACGCCGGTAATTTATTTGGCTATTAAGTGCGAACATGTGATCTAGTAACGCTACTTTTAGTGGACACTGTCGCTTGGAAATTAATGAGACCAGTACATGGACGATTTATACCTGTCGGTTTGTCATCACTATAAAGAGATTGGACTCGTTGATTTCCCGCGCGGTCGCTCGTGTATATATTTAACTAAACCTGGTACGTTGTCTGCTTCCCGAGGAGGCACCGTGTGCGAAACGCTTGCGACTTTAAGTGATATTGCTTAATATCATTCCAAAGTTAAATTTCGCGTCCTCAAAATAGTATTTCGCAACAATATGACTACGGCAATAATAATGAGAGTTTTATAAATACTTTCTACCCTGAAGACTGTGGCCGTCGGACGCGCGGCCGCATAACTGTTTTGAGAATCAACAGCGAAATTATCTTGTAATTATAATTTCATATTATAATTAAGCCGGTTAATGGAATTTGTGGCTTAACAGCATTTGCATAAAGTGTCTTCTTGGGTGTCCGCCGCGGAGGCTGCATGGCCCTTATCAGAGAGTAAGTAGCGCCATCGTAAAAGTGTCCCACATTACGAGATAACCGCTCTCGAGAATTTTAATTAAATATTAAACGAATTAAATAATCAGTATTATACGTATATTATTGTATGCGTGTCGCAGAACATACTCCGAGATAAAGTTGCACGCGAACCAAATTGACACTTGTTATACATTTTTATATTTGCTCGTCAGTTTATGTATTTCTAGTGTAGTTAAATGCATGTGTTACTACCTAGTAACGTGGTATTTCAATGCCTTATTATATTTTTTTTTATAATATTTAAAATTGTCTCGCAAACTGTATGACTGACAGTTTCCGGCCTAACGTTAAAATATATTTTGAACAATGTTCAACCTTACAGTCCGACTTAAAATTCAATTGAAATTGACAAAGTTTTCACTTTGGTCACAAAAATTTTGACATTCCATTTTTGATGTGACAGTTTGGCGTAATTTAAGGAAGCTTTATTAATCATACGTGAATGATATTTCATTATGTGATATAAACTTAAGTCTAGATTGTAAGTAATGATAAATGGCTTAAATATAAGCTTTTTGTATGATACCTACAGCAATGAACCTACTAACTCTATACGAATGTGTTTTTTAGGAAATATTTATTAAACCTTGATTTAATTTATTTTTAGTATTTTACTTTGAAAAATAAATCAATTTTTAAAGTAAAATGTGTTTGTTAGTTTTAGAAGAAAAAAATCCGATGTCAAAATAATTGGCCAATGCAGGTATTCAGTAAGCACTAAATGTCGTTATCTTACCTTAATATTTGGATATCTACTGTTTTTAAGATTAACGCATTAAAATCCAAGGAAACCTGAAAAACAACAACAACGGCAGAGTTTTAAATATTGAAAGAACTGATACCACGTCGGATTTAAAAGACTGAAATATTGTTTTTATTTCGTAGTTGTAATAATATCCATGACTGGATTCTAAAGCAGATTAATGAAAATTTTAGCATGATATGATAAAAAAATGTGATAAAAGTATTTTAAAATATTTTAAAACCAACTATGAATTTGGATTTGTATTAAAATCAGTGCCATTTTTAACACTTTATATTTGTGACAGTTTTGCAACTTATTGACAAAATTTTCACTGAATCCGTTTCACTATCAAAATGATGATTGTAAAATGGAAATTATGAAATTAATTTTACGCATGTAAATATGTCTAATTTTAAGTTATTTATGTGAATGTAGCCTTTTAATAAATTGTTAATGTTAGTTAACAAATATAATTGAAATCAGCTGAACTTAACTGAATCTCAACCTTGTTGTATTATAAAAATGTACCTTTTTTGAAATATATTTCGTCCAGTGACCACCTATTGGGGGGTTGACACATAATTATTATAAATTGGTTGTACATTAGCAGTATCTATTTATAATAAATATTGATTAGTTGTTACTAAAAATATAAAATCGATCAAAAACATAACTTTGATTTTATTTAACTTCTTGAGAATAGGAGAAATAAGTTATTTTTTTATAAAAAAGTTGCAACAACCGTTTCCAAGTACACATTCCAGAATTCCTACTAGAATTGAGACTGTTGATTCGCATAAAATAAAACGTCATAATTTCTGAAACCACGTAACTGTACTGTATAACATAATATTAGTTAATACTAATGATTTGTACCCATAACATCACTACTCCTACCATCACTAAAACTAATATTGATATTCATATAAATAACAAACCATAAAAATGGAAGTCATAACCATTCATAGTCATAAAATCAATAACCATATTGATAAAATGTCATACAAAAACACCATAAAGCTTATTGTCATAACAGTAACTCGTCATACAATTAAAATATGAACTTAAAGTTTTTCTTTTCTTTTTAACTTCTGAGATTGAAACCTTAACTATCGCCTCGTTATCGCACCTATATATGACAGCCTTAGACAAGACATTATGATGGCAAAAGAATTGCCTTAATATTCTTCTGCTGGCGCGTCGCTACGCCAGCCGCCGCCGCGGCACACTCGCTACACTCGCACATTGTAGCGCACCAGTAACCTAACACTCCTCGCTTCGCTCGTCATCGTACCTATGTATGACTTTGCTAACAACTAGTTACAACTAGTTAGTGAAATATTACTATGTGTATATGAATTTCTAGTGTAATTCCGTTTCTACGTCGTAAATTCATATACACATTTAAAATGGACTTCCGCAAAGTAACGCCTGATTCAATCAAATATTACTATAATAACCAAACGACATTATCCACCCATCGATAGGTATGATGCGCCACAACGATCAGCGGTACATTAATAACAATAACCCATAAGGACCAACAACTATTATGATCAAAAACCATTAGGACTTGTTTATTACAAATAAAATTATTAACAACAAATAGTATGACAAGAGACGATAGAAATAGTGACCATTATAGACATTATCATTATGTCACAAAAACATTAGGACACCAAAAAAGTATGACTGACTACACCAAAATATGCGAATCAAATATTATGACTTCAAAATATTATGACTACGTACTACGTACTCAGATACGTATGACGAATGATTTTATGACAAATACCATGATGCGTATATCACCTATTATTATATTAGCCTGCATCGTTCCACTGCAGGGCAAAGGCTTCCCTTCCCTCCTTCCATTGCTCTCTGTTTTGGGAAATTTTATTGCTATCCTTAAAAAAAGAGTCCATTTCGTCCTTCCATCTCCATTTGGGCCGTCCGAGAAGTCGTTTGCCACCTGTGGAAGCCACTGTGCCGTGGTTTCGACCCAACGATCAGAACGAATTAATTTTTTGAATAAACATAATTATAATATACCCATTTTAAGTGGATGCAAAAGGCAGGCTGTCGTTCAGTGTGGAGGTTTAAGGGAGAGGCCTATGTTCAGCAGTGGACGTCTTCTGGCTGATGATGATGGCGATGAAGCGACAAGGAAGTACATATTTTTATTGAGCAATGGTGGCCGAGCGGTAGCAAGTGCACTTTACAATCTGACGGCACCAGGTTCGATCCTCGGCCGAACCACTGTAATGCAATACACTGCACTAATGACTTCTTTAGTACTTACATTTGTTTTTTTATTAATGCATGTGCCTTTATTACCTAAACAAAATACAAGCTAACACTACAAACACATTTAAGACTGCCCATAGACCTTTGAAGGTCTAAAGACAATCCAAATGCTCAAGCCCACTATTGGTTGGCAGCGTACCAAGCATGCTGGCAGCATCTACTTAAATAAATTATGTGTTATAATTAACCAATTATAACCAAGTTATAATTATCTAATTTGTTATAAATTAGTTTCAATGCTATCGCTCAAATACGGTAAAGGAAAACATCGGGAGGGAACCGATATCTCTAAGAACCTTCAAAAAGTTCAAAGACATGACATTCAACAACATGCACTAGCATGGTGGATTAGGGCCCATCCTTTCTCTCTGAGAGAAGGCCTGCGTCCCAGCAGTGGGAACATGAACGGCTGATAATGATGAAGTAATTTTACTAATAATTATAAACACCTCGAATTAGCAAAAAAACACCGGTATTTACTTACATCAATGGTTCCATAACAAAATATCATTTTCATTACTCATACTCGGAAAGTAGGTCTGAAGTTTCCTGAGGATTGTGTTGAAAGTAATACATTTCAGCCCTAGGGAGAATCACTTCAACTGACAGTGACAGTTGACAACTGACAGACACTGAAATTATTAAAAAAAAAACTTAGTTCTATTTTCACATTTGTATTGAACCAACTCCAACTTTTTTTTCTCTTCAGAGGATTGTGGTCCCGTACTTCTCGTGCATATTCCAGTGTTAGGACGTTCCAAAAAAAAATTGGCGGGAATCCGATCTTCATTAATATTGTAGACTTTTGTTTATACTTCCGTATAGCAGATTTGTATTAACACAATCAGTTCATGTTGTTATGTTTAGTTTCCTTGTTTTCGTAATGAAAAGCACAGTGTTTACCTCGGGGTTAAAGACTTATTTAGTCCCTCGAACTATTAGCGCCCTCGCTACGCTCGGGCACCAAACCCCGTCTCGGGACTAAATAAGTTACTTTCACCCCTAGGGTAACAATATACTATTATTCTACACTGGACAAAATTTATAGAGTAGATTTTTTTTGCAATTTCTGGGCTAACCCTGGACTGACTAGGACTAATCCTATGGTAAAAGTTGTTCATAATAAAATTATGAGTACCATAACCTCCTTTCAGCATAGTACAACCGTTACATGTAACCCTGTATAAATACATTACTTACCTGTTTACATTGCCCCATTAGACAGAGTACTAACTTTAGCATAAGTAAGCACATAATTAACATAATATGAGTATTTAAATTTTACAGCCGACATAATATATTTAATATGTAATTTACATTTTGGAACTTCGAACCCGTTTATATATATATATAGTAGACTTTGCTTGGAACCCAAACGAGGGTTGTCAAATGACTTTATTTTTTCTTGAGATAATTTTGGCGTCGAACGTCTCGTGCATATGCCAGTGTCAAGTAATTATATTTCTTTATTAGATGTCAACAAGTCACATTCAAGCAAATTAAGTCACGGTCAAGTCTAAGTCTTACAGCTGCACTCAGAGACGTTACTTAAGCTAAGGAATACTTAAAATTGCGGAAATTGTCACACATGAAAACGAGACAGAGCAATTTTAAGTATTCCTTAGCTTAAGTAACGTCTCTGAGTGCGGCTGTATTACTAGTAAAGTGGTAGAGACTTTACTAGATGATTCTATGGAGTTTTGGAATTTGTACATGTTTCACCTCGTTATATCACACACTCGAGCACATCCAAAACGCCAAAGCTAGTTGTCAAAAGATACAAGTAATTAACAAATCTGTTTAGCCTCGAAATGGACCGGAACGCACCGCAACCCCGTTCCGGTTCGTGAAAGCACCGTTCCGTTTGGTAAAGAAGTGCAACAACACCTCACTCGTCGAAATCGGTCAAGCCGTTTAGGCTACAGGAGGTACTACAGGAACCCAGAAACATACTTACATGCTTACATAGGACCCAAAAAGATTACCCTCCTTCTTGGACAGTTGGTTAAAAGTTCGCAAGGTTTGAAGGGTTTGAGGATTTGCGGGTTTGAAGGGGGCGTTCCGGTTGTGAGTACGTCCAGTTCGACCCTAGGAACAAACATACACACACACTCCCACAAATTCGCGACTTTAATATCAGTGTGATGTGGTATAGGCACTTATGTAGGTACACCTTTATATGTTATACTATCGTGGGCAAGTGCGACTCCAACTGACGAGCGACTTGCTTGTAAAAAAAAGTTAAAAAGTACTGACACATGAAATTAAATCCTGTCGTTATCATAATCTAGCATGCAATAACTGCACTTTCGAAACAGTTGCGGTTTTAGTCTTCCTTTGGTTTCCTTGGACAATTTCGAGTGCTTACCTGAAATCCAAAGTTATAACGAACAGCGAAAAATAGGAGAACGTTCTCTAGTCGACGCGCATATTATACGCATATATTTTTAATATTAATATTATTAAGAGCAGACAACAGTTTTACAAGCTTAACATTTACTCTTTTATCTACAGAGTTACGCGGAAAGGGTGTACTAAGCCACATATGGGGTCCTTAATACTCACAGAAAAGAGAAGTCAACGTTTTTTTTCTTTACCTAAGAAAAAAAATACAGCTGTTCCATACATTTTATCGAGTGTGAATGTCCGTTTTCTATGGAATAACAGTTTTTTTATTGCGATTGCAGTGTTGCTGACATAGTAGAAGCTGTTCATAATGACGGGTACTATAAACCCCTTTCAGCTTAGTACAACCTTTCCGCTTAACCGTGTATATGTTCATACAATGAACAGATCTTCGACCTTTTAATAAAATATCGGAATGGCTGCATATCAAAAGTACTTACAAGATATGCCCATTCTGGAAATGTATGCTAGCATTTCATAATATACCTGTCATTGAGTCCGCCATTTTGTTTTATTGCAGATGCAACCGTAGCAATTTTGCTGAAACCACCTTATTTTCTAACAAAAGGAAACCAGACAATCCAAAAGTTGCTGTATATCTTTTCTCTAAGGTTGATTTTGGCTTACGTATGGGTGGCGAAAGTGAAAAGTCGGCCTATGTTGGTGGTCGTCGAAGCCGCAGGCTTGTTCCCACGAGTATCGCCCTCGTTGGAAAATTTATGCATATGAACTAAGAAATCTGTCATGAAGGATATGAATGGCGTGCTCGGATCTGAGGGAGCGTAAATAATTTTCCCGCGAAATGAATTTTGCTGCGAATTTTCTTTGCTTTGGTTCTTTTTCTTTATCCGTTGTTTTTGTATCATCATCATCACTTCAGCCATAGCTAGGGTTGCTAGATCCTGGCTTATCAATTCCTGGACATTTCTGGGGTTAGGAACGGCGTCAGTACATGGACCGGTATGGATACTATGCTATTATTCAGAGAGCACATCCCATGTCAATTTTAATTCATCTGATTTACGGGATTAAAGTTTAAAACTTACCAAATAGTTGATTGCTCTTTCTAGGAAAACGTGTGCCTGTGATGTGAATTTATTCGTTTGGTCTTCTGTGAGGTTCGGCAGCGCGTGCGTAGTTTGGTGTCCGAAAGTTAGTAAAAAAACCTAGTATTCGCGAATTCCGGGACAGTAAAGTGAAATTACTGGACACTGGACAAGACACCTCATTCCGGGACTATCCCGGATTTCCCGGGTGTCTGGCAACCCTAGCCATAGCACGTCCACTGCTGGACATAATCATCCCCATTGATCTCAAAGGGCCCAAAAGGGCCGGTTGGAAGCGGCCTGCATCCAGCGTTGAGTTTTTGTATGGTGGCACTTAATAAAGAAGTGCTGAAGTCACAATATTAACTTTGAAGACAATTCATTAATTAGGTAACCTATTTTAGTATAAGTATACAAATTTTTTTAAAAAAAAAAATCGGTTTATTGTATAACTAATAGTAAAATGTTGTTCACACAAAGCGGAATAAGCGAGCCGCAAATAAATCATTTTCTTTCGCCATAGCAAAGTCTATAAAATGATGTTATGGCCTCTTATCTTCGTTTATTATATGCAGTATTTTTTATTTATTCAACTTGAATTCTCTAGAACATGTTAAGAAATACGCTCAAATTCATCTTTGTAATAGTTTTGTTAGTTTTTCTTGTTGTTGAAGTTTTGACTGATGATAACATAGAAGTAAATGTTAAGCTAGGTACTAAAGAAGAACAGGCGACAATTAGTAATGCGCAGTCAGACTTCAATGCAGCAATCGAAGAAAATAATGCAAACGATGGTGCAGATGCTATAATAAACAAAGCAGAAAATCTGAAACTCGAAACTAAAAGTGTAAAAGAGAAGGAAAAGACAAGTACAGGGATTGATGGTCAAAATTCTTATGAAGATATTGACGAAGTGATAAAGAAGTTCAAAGATAAACGTATACCTCTATGGAAAATCAAAGATAAACTAGGCAAGAGGCAGGAGCCGGGATTTGATTTGACGCCTGAAGATAAGAAAAAGTTGAAAATTTGGAAGGGAGGAATTATACCTTATTATATCGATGTTCTGTCTTTCAGCGGTAAGTATGGTGATGCCAACTCTACACTTGCTCTGAGACAATATAGTTTGATCAACTTATGAAGAAGCGTGTCACCCTGTATCGCGCTTTTCTAATTTGGCCGAGCTATATAATCTCGTCCAAGATACCACAGTGCCTCAAGACAAGGGTCTTTGACCAGTGTGTGTTGCCAGTGATGACACATGATACTGAGATGTGGTCCTTAACTGTTGGTCTTTTGTAAAAACTTAGAGTCACAGCGGGCAATGGAGAGAGCTATGCTCGCAATTTCTTTGCGCGATAGAATCCGGAACGTGGATATTCGCCAAAGAACCAGAGTCAACCGACATAGCTGTTAAATTTTTCAAGTTGAAGTGGCAATGGGCAGGCCACGTCGCTTGAAGAACCGATAACCGATGGGGAAGAAAGGTTCTGGACTGGAGACCCCGAACCGGAAGACGCAGCGTAGGTAGGCCTCCCTGAAGATGGACCGATGACATTATGAGAGTTGCGGGCATCCAGTGGATGCAAAAGGCAAGTTGTCGTTCAATGTGGAGGTTAAAAGGGGAGGCCTATGTTCAGCAGTAGACGTCTTCTGGCTGATGATGATGATGATGATGTAATCTCAAACTCTCTCGGCCTTAATGTACTGCTAACGTATTATGTAGTTCATTTTGTCGTAGATAGTCAAGAAACTTTTGAAAATGATACATTGATACGAATCCTCAGATTATTAGGTAGGTATAGCTTCATTCTGAGGCAAGTTATTTTATTACTAGCCAATAATATTATTTTCTTCTTCAGACAAACTGTTACGTGACAAGATACGAAACTATCTTGAGATGGTGAACTCCGCCGCTAGGCTCAACTTTATCGAGCTTCCAGGCCCACCGTCAAACGATAACGAAAGATGGGTTTTATTTATGAACCGCAGGGGCTTGTTGGGATGCGCTGACCATACAGTGAAGAATTTCACAACCAAGGGCGTTCAGGTGAACTGACATTAGGAGAATACTACCAGTTTAAAACACGTCCTTAATACTTATACAGAGTTATTTTTAAAGTACCGGAGACTTATCATAGACAGGTTCCCTACATCGTACTTAAAGACTTTTGTTCCACTAATTTTAATAGTTCGTCTATTTTTCTTCCATACAAAAACAAAATATTGAAATTAGGGCTCTAAATGGTAATAACTACGCGGTGAGACCGCAGAATGAAAAGAATTGCAGAGGCCTAGGCAAGGTTTAGATGCGGACTCTTGCGTCTACAAATTTTAACTAATTTAAAACATGATTTTGGTGAAATTTTGTGAATAGTCATGGAACAAAATTTGTCAAGTATGGTGTAGGGGTATAGAGTAGGCCTGATTATTTAATGCGTATTCTTGATCGACTTGACAGTTTCATATAAATAAATCACGTCTCACACACATACTCCTAGCTCCACACTTAGTTTCCCTGTATATGTGCCATGATTGAAATTTTGTAAATGTCCCGTGATTAAAATCAATATAGGTAGATTGGTAAGACCATATATATCTTTATCAAGTTACAAACCCGTCAAATTGTATGACCTAGCGTGCTTTTTTTATACGTTGCGTGAGTTCTCCTACTTTGTGTCTCTGTTTTCCGTCTTAAGTAGGATTAGTGCTCCAACTTCATTCAGTTTGACCTCTGTTGTTTTCGCAGTAGGACGTCAGACGTTAAAGACAAATTGCGCTATAATAAGCTGTACAAACTCGCGGCATCTTATGTGCTTTCAACTAAGTAATTTATTTACAGCAAGTAGTTCTTGGTTACGACTGCATTGTGACTAGAGGAGAGATTGCAGAAGCAGTCATGTCTATTGCCGGAGTTCCGGCTCAGCACAATGCGCCTGGTCGTGATAAATACATCCAAGTTAACATGGAAAATATTATGCCTGGTACAAAAAAAACTTTCTTCTTATAAGGACAAGATCAAATATTTTACACTCTTATGCATAAACACTCTTTAAGTTAACTTCGCTATAAAATGGTGTATTAATTTTCCTCTGACTAGAAATGTTACCCGTGAGAGAGAGAAGCCAAATTTTTATAGGACAGATTTAGCTAAACGAGCGATTTCGTTTTTTTATGGATAAAAATCATAGGAATAGAAAGTGGTTAAGATAGTATTTAGATTTAATGTTGCATATTTATATTTTCCCTATAAGTTTTACCCTAGAAGGTTTTGACTTATGACAACAACGTACGATAGGTGAATAGTTTGTCCGATCCTGTACCAGTCCCTTCCACTGCTTTGCTGTTGCTCTCGAAACGAAGTCTCCAACCAGCTGCTAATTTGTTTAGTATTCGCTTACTTACTAAGTATTCTGTGACTGATTTTAATCCATTGTCTTGCTGACTAGCCATGCTCTTTTCTGCCTTAGTTCTACCCATCTCCACTTGAGTCTTGTTGAGACTCGTTTACGCATCTTCGACCTTCGTTTGTTATTGAATTTCTATTTAACCATTTTGTTGATAAGAAATGCCTTATTTGTACTTAATGCCAACATTTGATAATTTCAGATAAAAAATACCTATTTGAAAAGCTGAAGGATGATGAATGGATATTTCATGATTTAGACTATGACTTTACTAGCATCACTCATTATGACGTATTCAAGTATTCTGCTAATGGTCGTCCTACTATACAGCTAAAGGTATGTTCTCTCATGTAAATACATCGTAAATGCCTCTTATCGGTGGCGTGTCAAGAATTATTATGCAGAATCTTGGTTGCAAAACGACGCTTTAGCAAAATGACCGGGCCGTGAAAGCATCGCTATTTTAATTATGGGTTTTATAATGACACACGAATTGGAGTTCAAACGAAAACTATTCTCCATAAAATATATTTAATAGACGACCAACCAAAAACCACGTAGAAAAAATAATCGTAAACGATATTCTGTGAAATAGTAAAGCATGGTTAGGTCCATCGATGGCTGGAGAATTGAGGCGGAAGATCATCAACCAGAAGACATCCACTGCTGAACATAGGCGTTCCTTTAGAATGCCTCAATGAACAACAGCCTGCCATCAGCATCCACTGGATGCCCACGACTCTCGCAATATCTTTAATTCATCTAGTGGGAGGCCTACCTACGCTGCATCTTCCAGTTCGTGGTCTCCACTAAAGAACCTTTCTTCCCCATCTGTTATTAGATATTCGACCGACATGGTCTACCCATTGTCACTTGAACTTGCAAATAGGCATGATTCCTAATGTTTAATTTATTACAAATAACCGGTTTAGCGATGAATATAAGTAAATACATTACACATACTGAAAACATAATATGAATTGGCTGATAAATCTCTGAGGTATGAGTATTTAAAGTTTTAGGTGGGGATGGAGAGGGGATGTTCTATCCCTTTCTCGCAAAGCGTGTGTTAGTATAGCATTTATATGGCGCTCCTGAGGCGTGACGTCACGGCTCAGTATAGTGCGCTCTCTGTCTAGCATGAAATTAAAATGCTTATATCTTATTTATTTTTGAACTAATTTTAATTTTGTTTTAGTTGATGTGCTTGCTCTATTTATGATCAGCTATTTTATGAGGTAATAAAAAATATTAGTCATCATGCCTATTATAAAAATGATGGTTTAAGCTTGTTTCAAAATCGTACCTATTTAACTATAGGTGCGGCTGAAGCACGACTAGGCGTGAATGGACAATTTTAAATGCACGGTTAACTGAGCGGAGTTGAATTTTCTCATGCTCATACAAAACTCACGCACACAAAAATTACCAAAGTGATGCGAGTTAAGACCAGTTCTATTAGCTGATTAAGTTGGCAGACCTGTCAGCAGATTTTCATTTTAGGTTGTAATTTTAGGTTTAAATAAAGTTCTTCCCAGAGTACATCCAAATAACCTGTATATTCATTTTCATTTACTTAATTTCCCAATGTAACCATTGTTGATTTTCTATTACAGAATGAATCTACAGATTTAGGTCTTGCAAATGAATTAAGTTCTACTGACTTACTCAAAATTAAAATGCTTTATAACTACATAACAAGAAATGTGAAGTTGCAACCACCAGTATGTGAAAAATTATTTAAGCCACGTAGTAAATTTGAACGATTTGTTCCACTTATATTTCATATTACACCAAGAAAGAAGCCTTTTAGATACTCAGGCACGTCAGAAGGGCGTTTGAACATGAGTTATAAACATCAAAATTCTAACGAATATTTACAAAAAGTTCTTAAAAAAGATCGCGAAAAAAGCGAGAACAATAATACCCTGAAACACGAAGAAAGCAAAAATCAAAAAGTTAAAAATAGATGGAAAAATTCAGAGATACCAGCAGAAAATGGGTGTAAAATTGGTAATACAGAAGCTATACCAATCCTATCTGACTATCATTCAAATTAAAATTTACCCAAATATTTTTACTGGATTGGATTTAAGTTGGATTGCAGTTAATGGCAAAATATTGCAGTGGCAAATTATTCCGTATCAAATAAGACTTATGAAAGTAAAAAATAATTTAAAAGTATATTGTGTATTTTTGACCGACTTCGAAAAAGAAGTAAGGTTCCCAATTCGGCCCGTATTTTTTAATATATTTTTTTATGTATGTACAGTGATTGCGATCTGTACGCCAATTTGAGTGTTTCTTTTTTATCATGTGGAAGAAACTCTCAAGTTGGTCCCAAAAAAGTTTCATTAATTAGGGAACAGTAGTTTTTAAATCTCAAATAGTAGCTAGGACCTACGAATTTTGCGATAACAAATCACTACAATACTTTTGTTTTGTATTTTGTTCGAGTCAAAACAAGGAGGTATTCATGCTTGAATGTGTAATCGTATCTACAAATAAACTAGTAGTTCGCCCCGAACAGTTTAAGAAGGTTTCAAGCATTCCACTATCATAGGTGTTTCACAAAAAAATCCAAAATAAATTATGTTTTAAAAAACTGACTCCAAAAAACCACAAATCACAAACATTCTTAGTTAATACGCCACTACAAAGAATGAAATAATATTTTTACACGGATAATGAAGCCGGGCGGGAACAACTACAAAATAAATTTTGAAGAATTTAAATCTGAGTTTAATAATAAAATATAGATCCGCCCAAACTCCAAATCCGTTTCAAAATATTATTTTATTCTTTGTAGTGGCTATATTAACTTAGAATGTTTGTGTTTAGTGGTTTTTTGAAGTCGTTTTTTAAACATAATTTATTAGTTAATTATTGATCCCAACTGCCTTAAAATAAAAATGTTTAAATTTGTAAGATAATGATGTATGATATGACTGTAATGCGAGTATGATATGGTACGTACACATCCTTTTTATTTGTGTCATAACATGTATATTGTATGACCGGTTTGTGTAGACTGATTGGACATTAATGAAATGAATTGAATGATTAAATGAATTCATAAAAATAATAGCTATATTACCTAAATACGTATGTGAAACTGAGATCTGATGAATCTAATGATGTCCTTAAACATTTCTTAGTAAGATTTGCTATTTTATTGTTATATTTTCCATTAAAACACTCAGGTATAAGTAATACCTACCAGTAATTCGTATTTATTAATCATTCCAATCACACAAATATTATAAATGCGAAAGTTTGTTAGTGTAGATATATGTTTGTTACTTTTTCACGACAAAACGGCTGAACAGATTTGGATAAAATTTGGAATGAAGACTGCTTATACCCTGATTTAGCACATAGACTTCTTTATATCCCAAAAAATAACGGTTCAGGTAGGATAGCGGGTGAAACCGCAGAGCACAGCTAGTATTATAATTATGTATACACGAAAACTTATTTCGCCGTCCCCGGAGAACAAAATGGCATACGCTATTGTCTTAGTTTTATGCGATATTTGAGTTCTATTAGACCTTAATACATCTATACCATTATTTCCATATTTTTCTTCTTATTTCATTGCTAAAATTGTTTTTACATTAGAAAGATTGCCACTACTCTATAAAACATTATATTTCAGCACCGTAAAATTTCGCAGTAAAATTGTTAACAACGTTACGGTCAGAAGTTAGAATGAAAATGATAAAGGCGTTACAGGTTTTTTTGGTTTTACAAGTAATTTTAACAGTATCAGCAGCAACAGATGAAGAATTTGTGGTAAGAGGCAATAGAGATGACAAAGAAGAAGTTGGAAATATACAACCGTTACAAACAGCTGTAGATGAAAATAAACAATTAAACGATGATAATGGCGAAAACGTACAGCTAAACGAAGCTGATACCGAAAAAGAACAGTCATATGATGAAGTTCTGTACGGTGAAGTAAGAGAACTAAAACACCAAGATATTCCAAATTCGAACTATAAGAAACGGGGGAAAAACCAAAAAAAGAAAAAACCGTCATCATGGAAATTTAAATACGCTATGGACAAAAAAGACGAGCCAGGTTTTGATTTGACTCCTGAAGAGATGAAGAAATTTAAAATTTGGAAAGATGGCATCATACCATATTACATTGATGTAATATCATTTGGTGGTAAGTCCGAGCTATTTTTTTAGGAAAACTGAGTACGTATTAGGACGATAAATTGAGAATTTGATTTATAGCACTCATAGATAACCGTACGAATTAATAATTACCAGCAACATGATATTTATCGCAATCTATTTTGTAACACTATGCTTGACCTATCTAAAACCCTGGTTTTAATATTAACTTGACAACTTGTGTCAAAATGATTATATTTATTCAATAAAAATTAGAAGTAACATTAAAAACTATCTTATAAATTTGTAACTAAAATTATTAAATATGTAGTTTGTGTGTTGTCTGTTTGTTAATAAAAAAAGGTCAAAATTAGGTGAAACCTATTTATTATTAGCATATAAATTAGTAAGTTTATATTTTCTTTAACATTGAAGATATTAAAAGGTTTTTCTTTTAGATAAGGTGCTTCGTGACAAGATAAGAAACTATCTGCACATGGTGAACTCTATTACTAGCGTTAACTTTGTGGAGCTACCAGGCCCACCTTCCGATGACAAGGAAAGATGGGTGTTCTTCATGAACCGCAGGGGCTTGCTGGGGTGTGCTGACCATGCCGTGAACAATTTCACCAATGATGGCGTACAGGTAAATTATATTAATACTAGCCGACCTGACAGACGTTGTCCTGTCTTAGAACTGTCAAACACGTAAAGTCAAAATTATAAATCTTATTTTTTTACACCTTGGGTTACATTATTGGAGTTTAAGTAAGAATCCCTATTGTTTTTTAAAATATAATATAGCCTATGTTACCCGGGGATAGTGTAGCTTCCCAACAGTGAAAGAATTTTTCCAATCGGTTCATTAGTTTCTGAGCCTATTCGATGCAAACAAACAAACAAACAAACAATCAAATCTTTCCTCTTTATAATATTAGTATAGACTAATGGTTTGCCCCGAACTGTGACCTAGCAACCTCTGTATCTTCGCAACTGCTTGACTCATTATGCTTATATTTAAACTTTAAATTTTATTTGCATGAGCTACTTGCCTTTAATTTTCACGATGGATCAATAACGGTTCGCAAATTTTCGTCGAACAATTCATGCACACAAACACCGTATTTTTCCTGTTTTTTTTTTATTTGGTCCTGTAGACATTAAGACATGGGCTTAAGACATGCGCAAAAAAAAGTTATTTAACTAGTAATAACTTTTTTTTTCTTCTAGTCATTTGCTCTAACTGAGATCATGTGACCGTAATATACCAAACCCTTACAAACATACATACAAACGAATATTCTGTTCCCGTTGACTCTCGAGAACTTCGCTTCACTCGTAAGAGTCCATGCTTCGTGAAACCTCTATGTCATTCGTGCATTTTAACATTTTTGAATGTACGTGTCTATGTGAAATTTAAGCTGAACGAATGAAAAACATTCATACGAATACGAACATTACAAATATTCAGTAAAAATTTCATTTTTATTTAAACTAGTTTACATACTTGAAAATCAATTCTAGTACAAATATTTTTCCATTCAGTTTTTATGTTTGGAAACTTGTTTGAATAGAAATGAAATTTTTACTGAATATTTGTTATGTTCTTTCCTTTATTTGTTCTGCTTAAAACTCATATAAGTAAATTCAATCATTTTATATCTTCAAAAATAGACCGAGTGAGATAGAGGATGCACGAAGCATAACCCTTTAAATAATTACGATAAACGTCTTTGACTACCTAAAAAAAAAAACACGATACAGACCAATTGCTACCTTCTGCTTAGGATAGAGGGCACACAAACTGTAATTCTGTGTCATATTTTTTTAATTAACGTTATTATAATTATTAATACTTTTTAAACCTATGACCAGGTTATCTTGTAGGTTTACCTATAAATCGGCCCTATAAAATTGTCATAAGTTTTGAAATTGTTTGAATTAGATTACGTGTGATTTTTGTGCTTTGGATTCTAGAAAGTAGTTCTCGGCTATGATTGCATCGCGACTAGAGGCGAAATAGCAGAAGCTGTGATGTCCATTGTAGGAGTCCCGGCCCAGCATAACGCACCTGATCGCAATAAGTATATCAAAGTTAACATGGAAAATATCATGCCTGGTATGAAATACTTAAATTTATTACTCATTCTTTTCGGTCTTACTTAAAAACGTTAGTTAAGTTGATCAATGCTTAAAGTTGCTGTCTCGTTTTTATGTGTAACAATTTTTGACAGCGAGAAGTTGACAGCAATTTTAACCATTGTTTTGTTTGAGAAACGTTTTTAAATGAGGCCGTTAATGTGTAAAGCCCATTTCAAACCAATGAATGTTTTATAGCAACACGACGTGCAATATATTCTACGACATGGCGCTGGCGGTAATAATGGAAATGTCCTAAATATTTTTATTTTATTTACTGTTTTGACAATAATTGTTTTAATTACTATCTTTGTGGTAACAGTTTTAACAAGTACAATGATTTCAGATAAAAAATACCTATTTGAAAAACTAAATGACAACGAATGGCTATTTCATGAATTAGATTATGACTTTAATAGCATAACTCATTACGATATATATAAACACTCTGCTAATGGTCGTGCTACAATTGAGCCGAAGGTACGTAGAGAGGCGTATTTTATTAAGGAAAACCAAAAGTAACTAAATTTCACTAAGCAAAAAGGTTCCATCTTTTTCACTTCCATAGACTTAGACTTTTTTTGTTCCAGAAAACCTCTGAAAATTTTAATCCTGCTACAGCATTTAGTGCTAATGACCTTCAGAAAATAAAACTAGTTTACAACTTTAATACAAAAAATAAGAAAATGCAAACACCACTTTGCAAAAAATTGTTTAAAATTAGTAGTAAGTTTAAGCCGGGTTCTTCAATGAGTAAACGTTTAAACCCTAAGAAGAAACCTACCCGGTATTTGGGTCTTGCTGTTTCTGGAGCCAACGAATTTAAAGAGGAAACTGGGAATGAAAATCTTAATAAACACAATGACGAAAATAAAGATCAGAATGCAGATAATCATGATGAAGAAGAAATAAGTAATAAATATAATGATGATAAAAGCGCTAATGATGGTGAAAAACATGATAATGATGATAGTAATAATGAAAATAAAGAAGACAAAACCTACGCATCTGGAATAATTGATGCTGAAAATCCTGTTCAAAAAGATACTATGAACCAACTTCAAGGTTATAAAGGAAAACGTCCGAAGAAAGGCCTTAAAGGTAGAAAACCTAAGACTAAGAAGGTAGAATCTAAGATCGACTTAATTCATCAATTATCCGATTACGATTCAAATGAAGAGCATAAAAGAGTAGGATTAAAATTGAAAGGCAAATTAGACCCTAAAAAAAATTACCCACTATTAATGCTATCCGATTATCAAACTGGTGAAGAAGGCATGTAAAAGTAAAGCAGAGTAATTTAAAGTACTTTAATATTTAACAATTACATCTATCACATTTCATTATAGGCACGTTTGTATGTTGCGTTTGACGTAGCATGTTTCACATATGACTTCGCAGCACCATTTGAATTGGCAGTTGCAGTTTTCAGTCTCTCTGATCGTCGTTTCTGTGTACCCCCGCCTGCAGCACATTTGATCGCAGCTGTCTGTGCCAGCTGATGACACATTGCAATGCCTTCCTTGCGTGCCGAGAGATCCATACGTATTTGGGAAACAGAAATCTGGAGACTCCTCAGAGTATATAATGTCTTTCTTGCCAGGTCGCTTGATACTTGGACTCTCAGGCATGAAGCTGTCACCATCGTTGCTGGCAATTACCTGTAGAGCAAAATGAAATTATTTATTATCCAACAGCACCAAAACTCTTGTCTCTTCACTTCGTGGCCATAGCAAAGACAATGATATAAATTATTAAAATTTTAAACTAATTTTAGCAGCAATGGCGGATTAGGTAATTCCTCATTACTGTCATCTAGTTAGATGAGTATACTATAGTCTTCAAATAACATCATCACATCACATCATCAGCCATTAATGTCCACTGCTGAACAAACATTTATAAATCAAAATAAATATATTTTAGCGCCATTTTTTGTCATCGGCTGCTCTTTTAGTCGCTCGTTTGAATTGGTGGCTATATTGGCCATACTTTGTACTTTAGGGGTTGGTTCTCTCTGCAGCACTGTTGTTACTGCACGCAAGTGACCTGCTTAAGCCCGGTACATTTGGGTATTCAGAGGACAGTATTGTTGTTGAGAGATACATATCCAATGTCCGAGCTAGTAGTGAAGATATCAAACTACAGAGAGAGGCTATGGTAGACCGTTTGGACTTATCCTTGAAGGCAGTCGCAGTAATATATCACCTTGAGCTCCTAGGTGTCCTTTTCACCTCTAACTTGAACTTTGGTTCGTACATTGAGTGCAAAACTAAAGTCGCAGCTAACATAGAACATACATCAGAACAGTTTCTCATCTAATATCAAACGCAGGTTCAATCGTGTATGTAGTACAGCTGCCATCTGTGGCATAGATCTGCCAATTATCAGCTTGAGGCGATGGACTTCATAGAACACGTGCCAAAAAGCCAAAGCCTATCAAACTGGCGTGAAGTGGCTAGTCTGTCGATGCTCTAAACTGTAGTCTTCAGATACTAAAACGAGTGAGCATGAGAACCTAATCCTGCCATCACCATTCTTATAAAACAATACCAGAAGTACAATAAAGAGACATCCACTTATTGCGGACATTCCATTCTGATGCTCCAAGTCTTTCTAATCCACTTTTTAATAAGAACAACAGAAAAGTGGAACGCCTAACTTGCGTCTGGCTTTGCGAACAGGTGCAAATCAGGGTTTAATAAAAAAAGTTAATAAGTATTGTGTGCTACATCTTCGACCACATTATTGCTTTCCATCAGGTGAAATCGAGAACGCAGACCTAGTTGTAAAGAAAAGCATTTCATTCTTCAGTATTAAGATAATCGTCTTTACCTTAGCAGCACCTTCGAACCTATCTCGTAGTCTGTCTCCAACCTCTCTGAAAGTAGGCATTCTCCACCAGCAAGTCCTAAGCGTGCAGGACCCGGAGAGGCCGTGGCATTTGCATTCTATCCTCATATTATTCTTGATTGCCTGGAAACAGTACAGCTATTGACATGCCGATTCAACGTGTAAAGAAGATGTAGAACCATCTACGCTCTCTCTACAAGATTATATCTTATAATTGTTTACCACCAAGCCACGCTACATTTTCATTTTTATAAAGGCTTACTTTGGCCAAATTGTGGCACTAGGGTATAAATGATTATGTGACTACTTCTATACTTAATACTGTGACATAGTAAGGCAAAAAATCATCCTCAACTCTTCAATGTGACAGTATTTTGTTGTGATTAAATGCCTTTGATAAAGTTCAGTCGTTTTCATTCATAATCCTGTGTAAAATTAGAGATCCTTTCAACGCTATACATATAGACGGTCAAGAAACATTACTAACCAACCTCCCAGCGTTGTGGTTGTGTAGTTTGATCAGCGTTTTAATGTCGCTCCGCTTCCTATAGCGGCTGTCCATGAACTCTCTGGACTTTTTAAGCCCAAATCGTACGTTGTCACTGCAGCCCCCCCACTGCCACCGATCTGTCGGGACTTGAGACGGAGGGAGAGTGACTGATTCGCGCCCGCGGTGAGGTTTTGGTGCCCCCTGAGAAAAAGAAAACTTGAAAGCTGTATTCTAGGCTAGGTATAATCTTTGGCTACACTATGACTTAACATGGTCGAAAAATTGTAAATACTGGCCTGGTTAAAATTGAGAGTTTTCAAGAACCATAAATTTTGCATTTATCAGAACACATCGTGGGATGCATGGCGACAGGTTTGAGGGTAGTTGCTAGCAAGTCAAGCACTCTAACCTGGCTATGAAACTGACTGACTATCATTGTTTTGGAATAATCAATGCGCAATGAGCAATGTGTGTGTATGAGACATGGATAGTACAATGTACAATAATTTAAAGTACTTTAATATTTTAAAATTACATCCGAATGGCTTTTAATGAATGTGTTTAAGCGTGCTGATAGGGTAGGATGATGATGATTTATACGTGTTATGTGCAAATAAATCATCTTTAGCTTTAAAACTCTTTTTACCACGTTCGAACTGTCGCAGTGATTTCAGTAAAGCCAAGTTTGATTATTGCATTTGGCACAATATGCACAATACATACACAAGAGGTACCTTACCTTTTCACATGAGCATTCGAGGAGAGAGCCCGCGGTGCACGCCCTGGTGATGGAGTAGGAGACTCCGGCAGCCGTGATGGCGTTCACGAAACCGGTCTCTCTTGTGTCTGTTGACAAACACCTGTGTTGAAATATACAGCGTATAGAATTTCGGCAAAATAAATTAGAGAAAACATAGCGCAGATTTTTGTGCGTTGTATATAATAAAGAAACTTTCTAGACTAGCTAATAACTCAAATAATTTATGTCTTACGTAACTTTGGATGGATCAAAATTTAAAGAGCTAGGTACACATAATTATGGCGTTATGAACGTGACGCTACCATCAGGCGAGTGACTTTTCTCACTCAGTTGCATATAATAAATATGGCCAAGTGTGAATTGGACTCGCGCAACGTGGGTAGGCCTCCCACTAGATGGACCAAAGACATAGTGAGAGTCGCTGGCATCCAGTGGATGCAAAAGGCAGGATGTCGTTCAGTGTGGAGGTTAAAGGGGGAGGCCTATGTTCAGCAGTGGACGTCTTCTGGCTGATGATGATGATGATGATGAACGTGGGTGCCAACCACATAACTCATTTATTCCATTCGATTCGGGATTGTAAGCGCAAGTCTGGCGTTTGACGGGTTTTTAGTATTTGTCGCTGATACATAATATAGTACAGAAATGTCATGTTCATAGGTAGTTTAGATTTTGATATACATTCCGTAATAAAAACGCTATAAATTTGTGACGGAAAAATCATATCTTTGTTTTAAAGCATGTAAGTTAATATTTAAAAATAAATTTTTCAAAACAAGCTTTTAGCTTGACGAATGAAAATGTAATCCGCTATGTCATGGTGACACATAGGATTGGTTATCATTACATAACTCGCATTCGTATTCTCAGCAAGTCCTTTCATTTGACCCATATTGTAGGAAGCAATAAAAACTTAATCCGCCATCTTTAAAAGTCCGCCATATTGGATTCGTAGTGACGTCACTTTATTTTTCGAGTCATTCTCAGCAAGCCCTTTCATTAGATACCCATATTGTAGGAGTGCATTAAAAAATTACTTGTCCGCCATTTTGAACCACCATGTTGGATTTAGAAAGACTTCACTAATTTCTAAATCCTTCACTCGCAAATCATGCATTCTCGTCCAAACTGTCTAAACAAAATTTCAGCTCAATCGGTTGAAGATATCTGCTTCGAAATTAAGTTGCAAGATTCCACCCGAACAGACATAGTTGCATACATACAGTCACTGCAAGTTAAATAAAACCTTGTAAAAATAAATATTTCCCTCAGGGGTGGACGAGGAAAACAATTTAAAAAGTTGTGTCGCAGACTGCCACTGGTAGACAGTAACCAAGGACGTTTTATTTTATACCCTATGTATAAGACGTCCTTAGCAGTACACAAAACTTTCAAAATGTGTCACTGTTCACCAGTGTGTCACCAGTTGTGTACAAGCGGGTGGTGCACAAATAGTATATTATGCAATTAGTGAATAAAGGACGGATTTAAAGCGAGGGCCATAGATGAATCCTGAGCGACACGTGTGATTCATGGCCCTCGGTATAAATCCGTTTTATTCAAAAGTTGCATACCATACTTTATAACGTGACTACGAGAAGAATAAATATTTTTTCGAGTATTTTTTTGCGCAAGGAGGTTGTATCGCATTGCGATCGAGTTAGAATAATTATATCGGTGTGTTCTAAATTCAAAGACCAAAATAGTGATTAAAAGCGTTTTATTCAATGTTTTCAGTGCATAAAATAAGCTTTTTAGAGAGGGATAGGTATAAAATAATGATCGTTTGTGCTACACTTAACAAGTTCTAGAAAATTGTATGCCAAATACTATAATATGTAAAACACTGTTTTAAGCTATCACGGTTGTTCACTAAAGTTATAAGATTATTTCCGTTTTTTTTTTAAACTATAATATATGTACCTACTTATGTCCATACTCAGGTCTCCATATCTGTTATCATAACACGCCCTTACATCACACCACAAACATTTCCCAATTCAGTTCCACTGATAAGCGTACACGTAAATTAAACATAATACAGTTCTCGGGTTCGCATATGGCACGTCCTTAAGAGACTGAAATAATTATGGCTAAAGCTGCTGAAACACGTCATATACTCATAACAAATTCGCATGCACTTTAGCTGTTAAGCTGATTTGGCATGATTGTTTTAAGATGGCCTTAGCTCAAAGCAGTCAACTTGGCACACGTTATAAGGTACTGAAATACATTGTCATTTTGTCATTGTATTTTATTAAATAATAGGCTTTCGTTTGACCACCATCTCGCCTGATGTTAAGCGCTCGATGGAGTACGCCAGCCTAGAAGAAACCGATACTTGGACATCCCTCCTTCCATCCGCACCTCAAGTATCTGTTTTTTTTTTTATCGAAAGTCAATTGATATTTTTTTCTCTACATAAGTGTTGGTGCCATAGTAAAAATTGCTCATAATGATGGTTATTATGGACACCATTCGGTTAAGTACACCCTTTCCGCATCACCCTGGAAATTATAGATTATTGAGTTTAGGGACGACCGATCTCTAACTGTCAGTAGAGCACACAGAATAATAACGAGCATAGAATATGTCACGTGATTTACAAAACGTACAAGGCCGTTTGTCAAATAATATGTAGCCTTTGGAGCCTTTTACAGGTCCCTAGTAAAATCAATTAGTGTATAACCCTGAAAACTGCCGTCCTGGCAAAAATATATCTGTTTCGTTCTGGTAACAACAATTTAGGCATTTTAGTAAAGAATGTAACATGTTTTATTCGTTTATGCAAAATTGGCGCTAATTCTATGCTTTAGTCCATCTTCTGAGACTTAGCACGCCGAAGAGTCAAGTCTTTTCAGTTCTCTACTCCAAGCAGAATGCAACTGATGCATTATCCATTGTCAGTGTCAGATAAAGATAATGCTATTCGAAACTGAAAATCTCAGTAACGACGTGCTATATAAAAAGCCGGTTACTGTACTCGTAACTTCAAACAATACAGTCCAAGACTATTCCATCTTATTCTACCATTCGTCCCGCTCGTAGATGTAAAACGAAGCTGTTGACCCAAAAATCAATATTCACAGAGTTCTCGCTATAAAAGTCGATGAGCTTCGCGAATCGAAGGCTCTATTCATAAAACATATTGTTGTGATACACTGTTATGACGTTTAACGATCCGCCATTAAACATTCATGGTTTTGTACTATGCAACTATAGTGCATCGTTTAATACGAGTACATTCCAAACAATAGTGTACATATTTTACAACAACATGAAAATTCAGTAATTTTTGGTTTTCTTCCGTAGTATAATTTAAAAGTGAAAGTTTTGTATATCTGTCTGTTTGTTTGCTTTTTACGACAAAACGGCTGGGCTGGTCTTAATGTGTTTGGCAAAGAAATAGTGTGTATCGTGGATGGAATGGACATAGGGTACTTCCCCCCCCCCCCCCCCCCCCCCCCCCGAAATACAGACATACTGGGAAAACGCGGGTTACACCGCGGGATTCGGCTAGTTTTTAATAAATGAAACGTATTTTACAAGCTTTTATTTAACTTGCAATGTATGTATGTAACTATGTATGTTTGGGTGAAATCTTGCAACTCAATTTTAAAGCAGATATATTCAACCGATTGAGCTGAAATTTGACACTTACACTAACTTACATACTTATGTAAGTTAGTGTAAGTGTAAAAGTTCAGAAATAAGGAAAAAAACAGAAGTACTAGACAAGCTTCAACATGCACCAAAATTAAAGTGGCGCTGGGCTGGCCATTTGACACGTACAACAGATGGACTAAGACGGCTACCCAATGGTAAGGCCCAGGGAGAACCCGGGCAATAGGAAGACCACAAGAAAGATGGGCAGACGAAATAACAGCCACAGCAGAGAAAAACTGGACGGACAAAGCACAGAACAGACAAGACTGGAAAGCTCTGGAGGAGGCCTTCACCCGAAGAGGGGTCCTCAACTTTAATCAATAACTAAACTACTATTGTATAAATTCAAATTTAACTATAATAATATAAGATAATTTTATTGTAATTTAATACTATGCAATAACAGCAATCTAATTTTATTGTAATAATACTAGCATCAAATATAATTTAATTACATTTTTAATTGTAATACTATGCAATAATTGTAACTTAATCTTTAATACTACGCACTGATTATTATTTAATTTTAAAATTTCAATATTATAATACTGTTAAGTACATTTAGAAAATCACGCTAATGCATGCAAGTGTGTTTATTTATAGGTTGAGGAAATAAAAAGCAATTTTATTTTATTATGTAAGTTCGGTGACAATGCAATGTCATGGTACCATCGAGCTGATCTGATGATGGAGACGGAAGGTGACCATAGAAACTCCTAAACGAAACGATGTAACGCCGCCGAGTTTGGGTTCGTTTGATTTGTCTTCCCAAGCACTTTAGTCCTAGATGATGACCAGGGTCCTGATGATGAAACCGGAGAGTGGCCATATCTACTTGATATGGGTATCAAATGCTGGGTTTGCTAAGAAAAATAAGAAGAGCTTCTTTTAAAAAAGTATTTAATTTATTAATGTATTTCCATTGGCGTACCTATACAGGTAAAAATATATAATATTTACTGCTATTTTTCTCTCTTCCATATCATTATCATTTAGCTGTACTGACGCGACGGGGTCTATAATTATGTTAAAAATACTCTACCACCAAAAAAAAAAACATTGTGGAATGCTGAAATAAAAGGAATACGAATATCTCTTAAAAACACTTAAAAGTCACTCTCTCCATGTCTTGCATTTAAGTTAAATATTACTTCGTAAGGACCGAGCCTGTGGCACTCCTTTCAAAGGTTATATGATTATTTACGGGATATTTACCGTGATTAAGGCAGTAAAAAACAACGAGAGACACAAATCTGCCATAGCTGAGCATCTGCTGGACGCAGGTCCTAACCACTGGATCGAATTTCACAACCCTGAAATCCTGTCCACCGAACGCCATTACATACCAAGGCTAGTAAAGGAAACTATTGAGATCTCGAAATGTCAGAATTTCAATCGAGGTGATGGTTTTGAACTGGCCAGTGCGTGGAATCCAGTATCAGGTTGCCTCAAAAATAAAAATAAAAATTCGCGTTCAAAATGTGTTCAAAATACTATACGCAGTGATACAGTGAGTGTGTTTTGTCGGGACTTAGGTTCGAGTTCGAGTTCCAGTGATAACCGTAGCAAAAGACTAAGAAAGAGGGTAGATCGTTATGTCTGCACCTAACTTTTTAACTGTTCTCCAACCACCCGCATTCTTCAGTCTTCCCGTGAACATGGTGCATGTAACTGCGCCGAAATATCGGGAGCTCATTCCACAACCTTACCACGGTAAATATCCCGTAAATAATCATATAACTTTAGTGAACAACCGTGATAGTTTAAAACAGTGTTCCTTTCAAAGGTACCATAAAGGTAGGACTGGTGAGCACAAGTAGGTATATTGCTTACAAATGTGAACTCAGTCGCACATCGATTTCCTTGATGTGTGATCGGTCTATTCCACTTTGATCACCACATCGACTATTTAGTCGACTTTGATCACCTCGGAATATAATCACCTGATTAATCATAGGAGACTCCGTATAAATTATTATTTGAGTATCCTTTGATCACCTGCAACTAGTTGACCATAGGCGAATCGATTCCAATGATTGATTTGGTATTTTTTGATTACCCGCGTCGGACCTGAGAGCAAAGAGGAAAGATTTGACAATAGCGTTAGCGTTCATCTCACAGAAGAGAGATTCTTTTTCGTTTTTTTACTTCTCTTTTCTGTGGTTCATCTAGACATAGGTAGGGGAGATAGGGGCTACAATTAACAGGGGTAAGAATTAACAAGCGATTTGTCGCTTAAGTATTAACATTATGGCTGTATATCAACAATATTCCAGCTCTATGAATGGTGCCGAACGCGATCAAACCGGTTAATTCTCACTCAGGCGCCGCATAGAGAGAACTTTTTTACGAACGCAATTTTTTGATTTCTCGTTTAATTATGCCTCTTAAATAATGTTGATAATTATTATTCGATTCTTTGTAAAATTGGCTGCTATATTAACTTGTTTTATTTATCGTAAAACTTATACCTAATTTAATAAAAATACAAATGTGATAAATGGGGGCATGGGGCTAAAAGTAACAAATTGACAGGGGTAACAATTAACTTGTTAATACATGCCCCACAGCGATGGCAGCCAGGTTACTTGGTTTTAGTCTTAGAACAATAATGCATAGGATTAGTTTCATACAAAGCCTATTTACTGTTATTTACTTACATCAATGATACAAAGTGTGATCGCGAAAGTGAAGTACAAACCCGATTAATGTGTTTGGTTTTCATGCGTTATTTTTCAAAGATTTTAGCGTCTTACCGGCCAAAAGCAAAGTCCGCGTTGTATGATTCTACACGATGTTTTTTTTTTTACCGTACGAGCATTATGTACCTTACTACCATATAGAATTAATTTATTTATTTTGCCGTATGAGGACGTATAAAAGAACTACGGAGAAGCACTGCTTCAAAAGAGGTCTATGAATTGGCTGCAACAGAAGTTTTGGAATACAGATATATATTATATACAGAGATACAGAAAAGTTGGATACAAGAAGACACGATTCGTTTTTACACCAGAGGAAGAAGCAAGGTTAACATATTACATTCTTCAATGTGCAAGGATATAATTCGGTCTCCTTCCCACTGAGGTAAGGAAATTGGCGTATGAATCAGGTGTTTATCATGGAATACAAAACATGCCAGAGAGTTGGGAAAAAACAAAAGGGCCAGTTCAGGTTGGTTCGCGTCATTTTTTTAATGAAACCCTTGCCATCTATCCGTAACCCCGAAACAACGAGCTTAAGCCGAGCCACCTCCTTCAATTGGACTAGCATTCGACCATCAACAAAGTTTTAGCTGAACTAGGTACAAGACAAATTGGAGTGGTAACCTCAGCAGAAAGAGGTACGTTGGTTACTCTGATAGGGGCTGCAAATGCCATCGGAAACTCTATTCCTTGCATGTATATTTTATCATAATGAGATACAGCGACATATTTATCAAGAATGGAACAACTGAAGCGATAGGTGCCGGAAACAAATCGGGCAGGATGGCCGAAAAGGAGTTTTTGATATTTCTAGACCATTTCATTAAGACAAGACCTTTTGCTGAAGATCCAGTATTCCAGACCCTCCTGTTTATACCTGCCCCACCCATGTTAAAACTAGCCCCGAAGTCGGGGTTAAAATTAACACCGGACTTTTTTCTTTAAACTGGCACCTGTTAGTTAATTATTTGTATTATACCGTTTTTTTAAATTATGGATTGTAGCTAAATATTTTTCCTTTAACATGGTCTAAAAACCATTTTTATACGATCTTTCGTTTCAAAGATATGAGCTCTGAACTAAAATTTGTTAGGTTTGACCCCTCTCTCCCCTACTGAGGCAAAAATGTGTTGGGAAAATCATATATCTTTATTTTTGAGATCTTTGATGCCGTGGGAAATTTTGCTTTCACGACTTATACCATAAATTAATCAATGAAAAGTAGATAGATAGAAACTATTTTGTACACCAGAAATAAATACAACAGATAGAAAACACCCACAAACTAGTGCTACAAGTGCCAAAAGTCCCAACTTTACAAGTGAAAACCATGAGCTTTTTAAGTTACATCAAAAGTTGTGAAAACCTTGAGCTTTCTAAGTTGAAAATATATATATATATATATATATATATATATTTATTAACATAAACATAGACTTAAATAAGGTATGTACACCAAACGAACAATATAGTAAATAAAACAAAACAAAACTGTAGTAAACCAAAACTGTATTTAAAATTTAACTGTTTATAGCTCTTTCACCAGATACCCGTAAAACTGTATGTCTCTGGAAGCCAATAGCTTGGCTACGACAATTAACAGCTCAAACCTCTCAAATGAATATTCAGACTGCATGGCTAATGCAATCTCTGGCACTGGAGCCAGCTCTGAATACGGCTCGGTCATCAACTTTCTGCTTGATGAGTTATTGTGAGCTCAGGTAGTAAAACAATATCCAGGGTTATTCTGTTACGGTATACTAAGCCAAAAAGAGCTCACTATTATTTACACCTTTTTATATGCCACCAACTCTGAAATCACGAATAAATTACAGCTGACATTTCATAAAGAGCCTACAGACTATTTGTTCCAACCTGGTGGATCACATAATTTGTTAGGTGTAGTTGTATTGTACAACTACAATTCCGTCTTCTACGTCTTCTATAAATCCTTTCCATCCTAAGGTCTATGCCTGGAAGGGATCGCTTTTAGCGATAAGGCCGCCAGTTGTTACACTAGTTTTAAGAGTTTTTTGTCCTCTGTGTCAAAAATGGTGAGAACAATAAAGAGTTAGTCAATCAATCAATCAATAAAGTTTTAAATATATAAATATAAAAGTGAAGAGCTAACGGGCCACGTGATGGTAAGCGACCACCATCGCCTATGGATACTTGTAACACCAGGGGCATCACAGATACGTTCCCGACCTTTGAAGGCTCTATTAAGCACACTTTTGAAGAATCCCATGTTATAATATTTACTCGGAATTACCGCAGGAGAGCTCAGTTCACATATTGCCAGTGTGAGGCAAAAAAGGGCAAGTAAAATGCACAGTATACGATTTCATCCATTCTATGATATGCGGATGAGCTTTCAGGCTATTTTTATATTATTATAAAAAAATAAGCTTGCGCTAGACCGTAACAAAATTTGTTCTTGATAATAGGTATATAAATAGGCCCCTTTCGGCTCAGCATACCTTTTCAGAATAGCTTGTGTATACTGTGTGAATAAATACTTTGGCATAGATGAATAGTAAAGATGGCTATCAAACGAATGTGGCAAAGAGGTGCGAAGTGGTTATGGCAAACAATTTACGTAATGATGCTATTATGTTTATTCTGTTAAGAAAGGCTAGATGTAAAGGGAAAACTTAAGTAATAACAAGGGGTTTTAGATATTTTCTGTAGTAATATTATTATTGATTGTAACCATCGAGATTTAATACCTATAAAGACACAATCTCTAAGTGAAAACAGTCAAAAAACGTCCGAGCGTTGTAGTACATATATATAGTTCACAATGCCACATTTACTCCAATTTAGAACTTATGTTGCTTACAACTGTAGTATTTTGTATATTTCTCTCTTTCAAAATTTGAACTCGATCGAAAAAGACAAAAGACGGAGTAACTATTCCAAGGCTAGTCCAAGTTTATTAATAGGGGTACTAGTGTTTAACGTCACTTGTCCGCTAATGGCATCGTAGCACTGGCATCGCGCGGCTTTGAAGTCGGATCGCTGTTGCCTTACAACTAACCAAAAAGTCTGCGCAATGCTTAATGCGTGCACCGAGTTTTGGTTCGGTTAGCACGTTTGTGACTCTACAAGTATTGTATCTCGATGATTGTAACGCAAAAGTTTATTTCGTGATTTGAACACAATAATAATAAGGTTTAACTATCGAGGCTAGAGTGAATAGGTTTCTTCTAGATCAACGTGTTCCATCCTCGGCCACACTGCTTACCATCAAGCAATTGGTGGCCAAAGATAGATCTATTACTGGGTGAATTTTTCAGGTGGGCGTGGATGGCCAAATCCGAAACTATGAGGAATAACGAAAAGAACTCAAAGGAGTCTCAGGCCCGATTTTTATGAAAACTAAAACTGCAGCATTGGACTTAAATAAATAATATTCTCAGTAATCGAATCAAAAATTCAGTGTGTGTACATTTAATTATTTCCCACCCCTATCCTTATTTCTCCTTTGAACTGCTGTGTAAATGGTTATAATATGCGTAAAAAAATATACTAGTCAATATGAAAACGTTTTGTTACAATTATAAATTAGTACATTTTAGTCGTATGTCCAACCTTAAAATTTGAAAGTAGTTTTTTTAACAGGCGTGACTGTGCTTTCAACAAAACAAACAAGTATAAATTGATAACGTTTAAAAACAATAAAACTGCTAATATTCTTCAAACAGCTGAACAGCTGATTTTCTTGAATCATACATACATAGGTAAGAACCACCTAGATCAAATTACCTATCAAACAGACAAAAAATGGCTTTTCGGGATTTACGCGATGCCATAGACAGACTCACAGATACACAGACATTGGTACCCAGATATACACGTTAAACTCATTACACACCTCTTTTTGCGTCGGGGGTTAAAAACACAAATCAACCAACAATAAATACCTAATTTATTGCCCAAAGACCGTTGAATATCTAGAGACAGTCCTAATGATCAAGTCCGCTACCAGTTGGTAGCGTACCCAGCATGCTGGCGGCAGTACCACGCTGAATGGCAATGCTTATAATTTGTTGGTTACTTTGAATATCTACCACACGAAAACACGACCAAACACACCAAACACCTGGTTACTCCAGGAAAATACGGCCAACTAACATCTTAGAGATTTAACTAGCTTTGCAACCTACAAAGAACGCAGTTGCAATTAGGTCTCTGGCTAGTCATCCCAGAACCATCCATCCTAGATTTTCCCATCAAACGTGCCACAATGCCCATTCATATGGTAACGAGCTGGTTATCTATGTTCTGTTGTGAGCACGCATTTCATTTCGTCACGGTCTGCCGGCCTCAATAATTGCAAGCGACATCGTCAATAGACTGTGTTAACATTACAAGATGTCTATAGCGTATGGTTTTGTGTTCATCATCATCATAATCAGCCTATACTAATAGTAGATAGTGTTTTTGACTTATTGTGAAAACTTAACTGACCAATGGGACAGGGGCAAAAAAGCCGATGATTATGATGACAATTTTTATGACATACAAAATTTATGTTGACATATTTTTACAGCATTTTGTTGTATTTATTATTTTAGATTTTTAATTTTAGTCCAAGTTTACTAGGAAATCTATTTTAGTATGTAAGATAAATGTTAGTGGAATTTGTCCGTTTTTATTCTCAATAAATAATAATAATAATTTGAATTTGAATAGGCTTCCCCAAGGCTTCTGATGTTCGGCTTTTCTCTTCCAGCCACTGCCAGTCGTCTTGCGTATATCGTCACTCCAACGAGTCACAGGGCGTCCTACGCTACGTTTGCTGATTTGTGGTCTCCTCTCTAGAACAGGTCTACCCCAACGGTTATTGGTTCTGCGACAGATCATAAACTAATGTCTTTGTCAATGTCATTTTCATACAATTTCATCCTTCCGCAGGCGTTAACGCTAACAGAAAGTGCGTCTTGTCTAACCCCCATGAATGGCCCACTGCCACTTCAGCTTGCTTAATAATATTATTAAGCTTATTTTTTAATACGCTGAGGTGTCGGTGACTTTGTTGGTAATTTTGTTTTGCTGATGTTTTGTTTTGATTGTTTTTGTTTTGATAATTTTTATACGACTACCCTAAAAATAGGATAATGTTTTTGAGCGTTATGTATGTATGTTCTATGACGTCACTGTCCTATACTGGGTTACGCGGAAAGGGTGTACTAAGCCAAAAGGGGCCCATATAGTACCCATCATTATAAACAACTTTTAAAATAGGAGCAACACTGAAATCGCGAACAAAATATCAGCTGTTCTATAGAATCGCTGTTCAATCTTGGAGTGTTCAAGTCTAGGGTTAATAGGTTATTACTGGGCAAACGTGCTCCATCTTTGACCGCATCATCGCTTTCCATCAAGCGAGATCGCGGTCAAACGTTAGCCTAATCCAATGTAAAAAAAAAACTCATTCTCAAAAATATTCAATGTAGATATAGATATTATAGATCATTAGATAGAAATTCTTTGTTGTGCAAACTATAAATAAAAAAATTACATACCGATAGAAAACACTAGTGCCACAAGTGACGGCCTTATCGCTGATCTCTTCCAACCATCAAATGTAATGACACAGCTGATATATTTTATACGATTCCCTCGTTACTATTAGTTTCACGGGTTAGTCCTGTAGTAAAAGTTGTTCATAATGATAAGTATAAAGGACCCCCTTTCAGCTTAGTACACACTTTCCGCGTAACCCTGTACCTACTTGTTTCACACACACACATTCACATTTTACATGGGCCTTAGTGCAGCCTATTCTCAAAAGACTTAGTTCTCTCTTCTCTTTTTTGTGATAGTAATTACCAAGGCAATTATTAAGTTAAGGTTAGATAACCCAGTAGCTTGCGCAATGCGGTGGAGTTGACAGCAGATCGGCATCAAGCGCGCCTATCGATCTCATGCTAATTGGGGCTGAATGCACCGAGTCCGGAGTATCGACGGTGCATTCCTGGCCCGATTCCATCCACAAAGATACAGAGAAATTTATTGCATAACAATTTATATAATTGACACGCGACCAACAAGTGAAAGTGCACACCCATCTGTGAGAAGATGCCATAATTATGATAAATAAACTCTTTATTGTTCACACCAATTTCATACACACGATAAAACAGCTTAAAAACTAGTGCAACAATCGGCGGCTTTATCGCTAAGAGCGATCTCTTTCAGGCAACCTTAGGATGGAGAGGATTCATACAGGAGGTAGAAGGCGGGGCGTGCAATATTGAATAATGTGATAGTTATAATATAAACCGTACGTTCTAATAACAATACATACTAATACTTATAGTACTTAAAATTATGATAATATACTAATACATAAAAATATAAAATGTATTATATGATGATAAGCTGATGAAAAGTCCGTCTCCTGGTTCTAAACTACCTCCCCACGAATTTTCAGCCAAATCGGTACAGCCATTCTTGAGTTATAAATAGTGTAACTAACATGACTTTCTTATATATATATATAGATGACTAGTTATATATATATAAACCTTCCGTGAAAATTTATCTAACTGATGGTGAAAACCGCATCAAAATCCGTTGCGTGGTTTAGGAGGAGTTAGCGGCCATACAGACAAACAGACGCAGAAAGTGACTTTAATTTATACTATGTAGAGGTAGAGAAGAGATGCCATGCACGTCATTCCATGAGTTGTAGATTGTCTGCGCTATATCAATATAAGATTTTTAAATAAAATTTCGTCTGACGACGTCAAGGATACGTCCTTTGTAGCTATGAAGAGAATGCCAATTTCGAAATTTTTCGCTAGTCGTTTAGATAGGGAGTAAAAAATGACGGGTGGCGGTGCATGGGAACTGGTCCGCCCGCGCGAATGCCGTGGACGCCGCCGTTTTTCTGGCGAGCGTCGTGGACGGGGCACCATGGCCGCGACACTCGCTCGTCATTATAAATCCGCGGCGGTGAGCTCAGAGCGGGGCATTCCTCGCGCTCCGCCCGCGTTATGTGCTGTAATTATCGCAAAACGCGACCGACTCGCAAATATGTCGTTGGGAACGGGGGACATGACATTCTCATCACCAAACGTTGTCTTTTTTCGACGTTTTCAGCATCGAAAGCTTCCAGCTCCGAACCACTCCCACGAGCTCTGCCGTCGATTATATTCGGGTGCTTGTCAACTGCGGTTTTTGCTTGTGCTGCCACGGGCGCCCGCGGATTGTCGGTATTCGTGTCCATTGAATAATTCAGCGAAATTGTCAATCGATCAATAAAATCGATGGAATCGTATCGATTCACACTTGAGAGCTTCAATATCTCGAGAGTTTTTGTAGTTTCAAAATGCTTGGGAGTCGTTCCGCGGTCCGCGTCCAGTCAATCAAGCGCACGTGCTCTCGCCGGACCACTCATGAAAATGCTGCAATTTTTCTCGTATCGGTTCATCGAAATGGGACATTATATGACTTGGAGTGCTTGAGTAGTTGACTGATTGAATACGATATAACCGTACAACCAGTTCTTGTAGGAAATGTGTAATTAATACGTTGGAACTCGTTCTATCGGCGACATAAATCCTTCTTGCTTGTTAACTTGTTCATAAATCTATTCTGTCATAGCTGTCATCAATTATGACAATTTGGAATTGATTTGTAATTAAAAAAAATTGGATATGCAACAAATAAATGTAATAATAATGTGAGTAGGAAATCTCTTGACAAATCTTAGCCCTACCGAAAACAATGTATTCCATCTAGCGAAAACGATCACATCCATCTAACAGTTTAACAAACTTAGATCTTGTAATAAAAGCGTAATTTTTCTAATAATGGATCTGCCCTTAGCCTTCCACTACATCACATTTGCCCTAATCATAGTGTCAACTCTCATGGAAAAGGAAGAAGAATTCTCTTTTATGAACAATAATTACGTCGAAGATGAAACTTGAGTGGAACAATCGTTAAAAACATTGCGTTAATGTCTTTGTTGAAATATGGTTTAAATAGAATAGATGGGTAATAATAAGGTAACAGAATATTTCATTTTTGGTTAAAGAATGGGTTAAAAAATACGACCGCTACGACGTATTATAAAAACATTTTAGGTTAAAATTAATAGTTTCTATGAATCCATTCATGATCCAATTCAAGCGCAAGCCTATCAACTATATAAAAAAAATATTTTTGTGTAGTTATGTATAAATTATAATTTTTCATGAAAATTTACATTGCCTAAAGGTCTGAAAGAGCGATGGTAACATGTGCGCTTTACAATCTAACAGCACCGGGTTTGATCCTCGGCCAATCCCTTATTTAGTTATGAGCAATTTATATGCGATCACTCAACAACGGTGTAGGAAAACATCGGGAGGAAACCGTTATGTCCAAGAACCTTAAAAGTTTGAAGACATAATTATTATGAAATACCAACATGCACTGGGCCAGCATGGTGTGGGAATCCCAGCAGTGGGAACATGATAGGCTGATAATAATGATGGTGGAAGTTCTGATGGCTAACAACATAGGCAGACTTCCTTACACGGAACGGACAGTTTACACCTGATAAAAACACTGATGCGTGCGTCCGTAAGCTCGATATGAACTCTATTAATAATGTACAGTATATTAAAAAGATTTAAACATTAATCACTTGTAATAACAACATAAATTATGTTGATATAGAACAGTGAGAATGCCTCGGGCCACGTCAAACTAAGGCGATAAAGCGACGAGGAGCGTTCCGAGATCATCTCGGCTCAGCCCATATGTGAAATTGCTGGGAATTTTGCAATTTTAATTTTATTTATAACGATGTGTCTCAAAGTGGAAACTGCTAGCGGTTTTGGAAACTGTTTTGAGTTGTTTTAAGGGTTTCAGTCAGTAAGTCAGGGTTCTTATCCGAAGATAAATTGATGAGAGTACTTATTAGAAGTGGCATAAAGTGTGTGCCTGCAGGGTACGTAGTAGCTTTACCTAGTCTGTGCTGCAAGGTGTGGAATGTCCTTCCTCCGAAGGGCTTCTCGCCGAGCTTCAACATGAAGCGTTTCAAAAAAGGTGTGTACAACTACCTCTCCGGGCTGGCAAAGCACCGTCAACGCTATTAGTTTACAGGTGTCCATAGGTGGCAGTTTCTGCTTACCATCAGGCAGACCTATTCTTTCGTATCATGTGTTCATATATCCTAATATACTTGAATATATAAAAGGACAAACTGATATTAAGACAGATAGGGGGAAAAAAGGGCCAGATAGCATTTATTTATTTATTTTTATTTAGCCCAGCGACCAGATCTGCCTGATGGTGCTTACCATGCCTATGGGTACTTGTAACACCAGAGGCATCACAACTACTTTGAGAATCTATATACTTGCCTTTTGAATTTGAAAAACTCATGTTGTAGCTTCTTGGAAACACCGCGGAAGGTAGCTCAATCCACATGTTGCATGTGTAAAGCAAAAAAGGTCGCGTGAATCGCACAGTGTGCGATTTCTACTGATCTATGAACAATAGATCTGTAGATGAACTTTCAGGCCGTGGTGGAAATGTGGTCCAATCATTTATCCAATCATAGGAGCAGCCCGCTGCCGCCCATAACTCGACCGCACTCTCCAATCGGGCGGACGTTCCCGCTAGATACTGATAAACTGAAACTCGCTTTCGATATCGATCGCGGTCGCATTCGCGGCTGACGCGACTTTAAATTAACCGTTCACGCACTCCCGTACAGGAATTTTAGATTTGAGATGGATGAAACGCATCGAGATCGACCGCGGGTTAATAAACAACTGTTTATATTAAAGCGAAACAGAAATAATTGCGTGGTTTGTTGAGACTCGCGAATGTAGAGGCTGCGCTTGGGAAGAATTCTGGATTGTATGTGGAAACTGACGTCGCGCGTCGATTTGAAGGGCCAGAATACTAGGTGCAGCGATATGAATCGCGCATTTGTAGTATTTTTTAAATATAAAATTACAGTCTACTTTTGCAAAATTTCGGTAATTTCCGACGTTAATATATCAAAATATTAACAAAAAAAAAATATAATGGCAATAGTAAATGGGAAAACTTAATTTCCTTTTTTTATGCTCATGATTTTTTTGTTGATAAAAATTTGTTCAAAATGACTCAAGCACATTTTCGAAAAGGAGACACAGTAATAAAAAAAGTGTTCAAAACAATATTTTTGACAGGTAGAGGTACAGCTCACATGTTTATGTAAGCAGTTAGAATCTTTTTCTTGCACCGAAAAATAAATTTAACATGCCAACATGTAATTAAATATAACATGGGATAGGCCAACGCACCAATAGGTCACAGAAAAAAATGTATTACCTACTTTACTTGACTTGACAATGACACGCGTCTTACTTGCGCGTTGGTGCCACATCAGCACCAACGCGCAAGTAAGGCGCGCGAAATTTAAACCATTGACTAGCGCCAGTATTTCGATGCGATCTTTAAATTTCCGGGACATTTTTGCCAATTCCGGGACCCGAGATATAGGCTCGCATTCCGGGATAATCCCAGTGCCCTCCCCGACAAAACAATAATGTTTCATCAAATTTTTGTCAAGTCAGTACGATGTAGCCAATATTTCTATTCTATTAAAAATTTATTCAAATCATCTAACCCGAGACTGGAATTACAGGTGGTCTCTTAAAGCTTGCTGCAATGTATTTATGGAATCAGGCCATAACAACTTACTATGATTTATAGCACGACGACCGCATTCCTCGCAAATTCCTGCGCGTAACATCTTCATCCCCATTTCTTAGTGGCTTGAGTGAAACATGCACCATGACACGATGTTTCCTTGCAGACCTGCCAAGTATCGTGTGTCGGGTGAAGTCGGGCGTCGTAAACACGTATGTCACACGGGCTACCTACGTGCTGGTACCGCGGCCCGCTCGTAAAACGATCATAACAACATTTACAACCATTTAGTTTATAACAAAGATGGAAACTGAGAAACTACCCGCAAATTGATTAGACAACTCACCGCGCTCGCTCGACCTTTCCTGCAAATGTAAAAGCGAAGATCAGCTCGATGCGAAGACAATACATCGAGTTGTCACCGCGACCGCAACGGAATGCTTAAACGAACGTGAGCATTTTATCTCCTTTGATTAATTCAAATATTTAGCGCAATAAATACAGGCTGGCGGGTGATAGGAGGGTGCGGGGTGCGACGACGTCCGCGCTTGTCGCTCCGTGTGACGGCGCAGGCGCATGCGAGCAATTGCGTCAGTGTCAGCATGTCACCGGCGACCCATTGTGGGTCCCGTGGCCGATATACGAGCGTGGCGCGCCCGCTGCGCCTGCACCTGATTTATCGACGTCCCGCGCCAGCGAGGCCGCGTACGCTCGAGATGCGCTGTCGCCGCCGAATAAAGCGCATTCTCACGCTACTGAACGCACGCGAGCTCGCCCGTCTCCTACCCGTATTTAAATGGAGCGATCGTTTCTCATTCCATTCCCCCAGATATTTTACGTTGGGTAATACGATACGACACTGTCCGGCTCTTTCTGCAGTTCTCGCGCTCCTTTTTCCCTCGGCCCGCTATTGTTCACTTGTCAATTTCTTTAGCTAATGCGAGTAAGCGTCTCATTATGCGGTGCGGTGCGTCCGCGACGCGCATTGCGTGTTGTGACAGCAACCACCCACCGGAAGGGGCCGAGCGTCATTCAGCCGAGTACAAAACGCAAATACTTTATTCAACGACGTCCGATGGCTAATTTGAATGGATTGTGCCCGTTTAATGGGAATAATTAGCTCTGTTAATGCGTGGTTCGTTCGGCCGGTGCACCGGAATATCTCTTTTAGTGCGTGCTGCTTACTTTTGTTCTACTAGTTAACACTTAATTATCGCCTAGAGATGCACCAGCGCGAGCGCAGGTTACATCACAGGTCAGAAGGATCACGTCGCGTTGTCAGTTCACTCAGATCTATGGGCCGTCCTGCACGAAAGCGACGTGTAACGTTTTAACGTCACACAGCATTCCGCGTAAAAACCTACCTACTTTCTTGGAATTTTGCAATCAATCAAGTTGTTTTCTGTCATCTGGCATCGCGCATTTCTCCTTACGACAAAGTGGGCGCACATCGACGGACCTGAATACCGCGCCCAAGGCTTCTCTCATTTTCTCCCATCAACCGGACGAAATAACACTTTAGCGTGGTATTTCTGATGTGGTACAGTGACTCGTAAAAAGTCACATTCTTGAGCAGCGCGAGTTACCGGGGAGATTTTCAGATGCTATTTAGTGAAATAACGTTAACAAGTACAGACCGGCCAACTCTTGCGCATCTATCTTTCGTGACGTGACGGACATATGTGCTGCCTGGTTCTCTTCAAGAAATGATAATGCAATTTACCAGATTTATTTTTTTCTGGAGAAAGATTACCAAATAAAAATAAATAAATAAATATTCGGGACATTTTTGCACACACGGTCATCTGACCCCAAACTAAGCAAAGCTTGTGATATGGCTGCCAGAGACTGATATACATACATATATAGTTTTAAATACATACTTAAATAGATATTAACAACCAGATATAGAACAAACACAAATGTTCATCACACAAATGTTTGTCCTAGATGGGAATCGAACCCACGCCCCTAAGCTTAGAAGGCAGGGTCACTACCAACTAGACCAACGGGCTATCTGTTACGTTAACATCTAAAATATTTATATAAGTACAATATAATATATTATGTGCATTCGTTTTGAGACTGTATACACTTCTGTGGCTTACAGAAAAATACAGTTAAAAGTGACCTGACATTTCTCATATTTCTGACAATGCTACTTATCTTACTCAAAAAGTAAATCTGAGGCTCAATTAAGGGTTTTCCAGAACGACGAACATACGATTGATAATGAATACTCAGTGCTGCGCTTAAGCCAATAATCGATATCGATAAAAATAACGGGCGGCGGACTCGTCGGATCGTAAGAGTACAGATTAGATATCAAACGCGCCCAGGATATTACACTATAATTAAGAACATTTACGTGTTGAGGGCGCCAAATTTATCGCCGAGTTTTTTGTCGATATGAAGCCATTCACCAGGAATTTATGTGGGGTTCTGTTCATGTGTGAGGTCCTCGGGCTCGGGTCCAGTAGTCGTGCTATCTCGTGGTAATCTTTACGATCCCCGGGACCTCTCGCTGCGACCTGTCGACAGCTAATGGCTCACTGAGATTAGTATGGGGTCCTATACCCCAATATTTTGGGAGTCCGTGTTTGTGGCTTTGTTTATAGCTTAATTAGGCTGTTTTGTTTAAGTGGAAATTGACCTCGGCGTCGACTCTAGCGAGATAAGGTGTTGAGGTATTTACGATTTGGAATCGTATCAAACATTGTTTTGATTGAGTTGGCTTTTATGGTTTTGACAGTAGAACGTAAATAATAGCTTTCAGTACCAAATGAAATGGAGTCACTAATAAATAGTTGGATTTGGTATAAATATTTACCAATAATACCGTGGAAGGTATACATAAAGATAAATATCAAGAGAGGGTTTTATCGAACATTGCGTTCCAATGTAGTATTTAATACTTTAAAAATGTGCGCCATTTGTCGATATTTCAACTAACTACGTCGCGCGTCGTATCGTCGTCGTCATACGTCGTGTTGCGAGCATCCAGTGGATGCAGATGGCAGGCTGTCGTTCAGTGTGGAGGTTAAAGGGGGAGGCCTATGTTTATTAGTGGACGTCTTCTGGCTGATGATGATGATGGTGACGTCGTATCGTAGCATGCCTATACGTGTACATAAATTTTGTATATTTACGTTTGGTCGCAAGAAAATCGTGTCGCGACACGCAACGACCGCACAAGCAAAGTCAGCGAGCGGTTGCTTTACACTGATGCACAGTTTTGTAGCACCACTGAGTTGGTACAGTAAAAAAAGTTAATTTGCTCTATCCTTACTATTATATAAGTCCATGGTAAAACATAAATTGATGACAAATTATTGATTTAAAAATACGAATGAACCAAATTTTTTTCCTTTCAAGTCGTAGGTAATTCATTAAACCTGTAGCACCACTGAGTTGGTACCTTTAGAAAAGTTAATTTGCCCTATCCTTACTATTTATTATCACAGATTATTGATTTAAAAATACGAATAAACATTTTTTTCTTTTCTTCTCAAGACGTAGGTACTTCTTTAAGTAACTTCTTAAGTATCTTATAAGTACGTAAGTGAAGCGATATTTAGGCGATCACCGGTCATCAGACAGCTTCCGATAAAGAAATTTAAATAAGAATGAAATCCTTTTTCCATTGATAAAGATTTGACACCGAAAAAAAGAGGAACCGTGGAATGCACGGACTTACTAATGAAAGGGACCAATTAACGAGCATTTTTTTCTCATCTGTACTGATTTATGTACAGGATGTTGCTTAATGTGCAACAAGTTTGTGACATGGAATATGATATCAAAACATTATAAATTACCGAATTACCTATGTATTAGTAATTCATTTGTGTGATGAACATTTGTGTTTGTTCTATATCTGGTTGTTAATATCTATTTAAGTATGTATTTAAAGATATATATGTATGTATATCAGTCTCTGGCAGCCATATCACAAGCAAGCTTTGCTTAGTTTGGGGTCAGATGACTGTGTGTGAAAAATGTGCCGTTTTTTTTTTTTTTTTTTTTAAACTTCTATTAGAAAAATACTTGAAATATCTGATTGTGTTGTTTTAGCGTGTTTTTTATTTTATTTAAATTGGGTTTATTGTGAACAAATACAAAAACAATTAATTTATCTTTACTATTTAACTAAAAAAACGTCTTGCTGGCTTCCTTGTTTCCTTAGAGATATAATTTAGGTCATTTGAAGGCCATAGTGAATAATCTTCGACCACATCGTCACTTACTAGCAGACGAGTTGGTGACAAACGCGCTTTAAAAAAGTATTTCATGGTAAAGTTCCATGGCCAAGTCAAATATCATACCATACCTATAAATACCATACCAAACCAAACCAATAAATAATACCATACCTGTAAATATCATACCAATTTTTTGTGGATATTTCAGTATTGGTATGCATTTATTTATTTATAACGTTAGTCTATGTTTAAACTATCAAATAACCCAATTTGATAGCACATCCCGTCCTTTGTCTCCTCTATTGTATCCTTTTCATATGCTAAGGTTGCCTGGAAGAGGTTGCTTCTAGCAATAAAGCTGCTGGTTGTTACACTTTTCTTGTTGTTTTTGTTCTATGCATATCATTTCTGGTGTGAACGATAAAGAGTTACATGTCCATCTATTACCTATTACTAGAATGCGCGCACGGTTTTGCCCGCGTAGTGAAGAAATCAACTATACGATAATCCAATCTACTTCCGTCCCACTTATAAACTTTACGTCTTTATAATTTTAGTGTAGATAGCGTCATCATAATCGTTATCAGCCAGAAGACGTCCACTGCTGAACATAGCCCCCCCTTTTGGATTTGACACTGAACGACAACCGCCAACTGCATCCATGCAGGATAAGGACAAGGCAGTAATGCAGGATGAATAAATAAAAATCTCATTGTAAGAATTGATCATCCTGTAGCCCCCACTTTTTTCTTGTCACCAAGTGATAAAAAATCTGGAGCTAATTCAGCTGTTGGTCGTTGCGCCTGTGCCACCCATCGCTGTTCGCATCAATTTATAGGCTTTTAACCTAATTTGTTGACTGTACCCACTTCCCTACCTTGTTTTTACTTAACCTACAGTCTCGTTTTCAAAATTGTTTTGAGCCACACACGAACTAAATACGATTTTTTTTTTAATATATATCTATCTATATGATATTATATAATAACTATTACGAAAGTGTGTTTGTTTGTTTGTCTTTCACGCAGCAACAGAGCAATCGACGATCATCGTGATTTTTTGCATAGAGATAGAGACCTGGAGAGAGACATAATATGATATTTTTTTGAAACCCATAAAAATTTTCGGCCCTGAGGGGTTGTCACCTTGGGTGAAACCAAGGGGCACAGTTAGTGTTATATAATGAATGATAGGCAAACTAAAAACACAACAGTTACAAATAAATGCGTTATTGTAAGAGACCATGTTTTGGTAGAGGTATTTCTATTTATGATTATGTATTCCAAACCAGCCGCCCACGCGTCTCATTTTACCCTTTTAATAAATTAATTTAGTACTGAGACGCGACGCTCTTATCTCCAAAACAGACCTTAATCCTGGATTTGGAAGCCCAAAAATTCATTATACGATTAAAAACGAATCTCGCCAAAAACTCAGTGAATAAGAAACAAAGTTCCAAATTAAGCTATCATGCCCAACAATAAAGTATCTAATTAATGCATCGTACATTAGCAGAATGACTGTCGATGCCCAACATACTCGTAAAAATAAGCGATGACATTTAATCGACGAGTATTTTTTACTTTATAGGTTACCCATGCGCTATAAACAATTTAGCAGTCGTTCTTTTTCCTGAATTAGCTGACCCAAAAAGGTGTGGGCACAATCGCTGGATTATTTATTGAAGAATGTTATAAAGGCCCCAGGGTGGTTAGGTTTATAAATATTTTGTGTGCGCACGAAATTTTGACAAATACCACTTAATTTACGCTAATGAATCTGAAATGAATGCATCGACGACTAATGGTTGGGTCGATAGTGTTGGGACTCGATCGATGGCGTGCCGTCATATTTTACTGTGCCAGTAAGGGATGTTTCTGTAAAATTCAAATAGTCGTGCTAGAAGTCTAGAGTTGTTCGTACGAAGAAAAAGTTAACGTTTAAACAGAGGACAAAGTTCTGTAAGGTGATGAAGGAAGAGGGAAAAAGGGTAAGCGTCGTGGAATATAACTAGATTTTATCTATTTATTTGGCAGACGTAAGTACAAGCAATACACAATCTGTTGTCTTTAAAATCATCCGCATAATCTAGCAAAAAACAATATAAAATTACTCTTGAGAATAAATCCGGAGAAATAACACTTTTGACTTTTTAATCTTCTGCATAGAATTTTAATGCTTCCCAAATAAGTTGGTCATGTTACATAATTATGTGTATGAAGTTTTTCTACTGTTTTTACATGTATCTATCGATGGTACAGCGTAGGTGTTAATTTATTGTAAAATATAAAATTACCATGTCAATTAACGTGCATTTGAGATTTTATCTATATAATGTTTCAAGGTGTAATTGATGTTATTGCTCTCTTAACTTGGCTTAAGTGAGACACTTTTCTTTTTAAATGTTGTTTATCTCCAAAATATGCAAAATTGAGAGATAGCCATGATTAATAACTAAGAATATAAATAAGAATTCTCGTTACTCCAGTTTGAGACAAAGATTTAAATTATCGCAGTCGTTTTAAAATAAAATATGAATTCAATAAGTGAGTTTGGGTAGTAATTCCTTAAGCATTAACCACGCTTTAACATTAAGATTATAAAGTCTGCTATTTTCTTTCAGCAATAACACAAATCAATGATTAGTAAGTACCAAGTAAATACTTAAAACCATGTTTAGATCCCAAGCAATAATTACCAATATCGATATCAGTTGGATGAGCCTGCACATCTCTAACCGGTCGCATTTAGATAAACGACCGGTCGCATAAAAATCAACTCTTCTGCCCTAATCGAATTAGGGGCGATATCCATCTGTGCGATTTAGCACGTTTTGCATCCTTTTGTCCGTCGACTAATAAAGGCAGCAGGTAGCAAACCTCTTCCCACATTTTACAACGTATCTTAAATGTTGATGAACTCATCGACTCCATTCGAATAAAATATGTCTATCGATAAAATATCGATGGCTTGTTGTAAATAGAATTCACGATTCAATATAATCAGTTGAATGGGCTTGATGTTTCGCAGATTATAAACTGCGGTCGTCGGTTGTTGTGAATGGGCCCCGGTGGGCTTTAATTGACAATGTTATTGTGATCGATTACTCATTTGCATTATAAGGTGGATATTTGCTTTTATTGGCGTATTGTGGAGGTAAGCGAATGACGCCTTTGTTGTGTCGTATGGGAAGTTTGTGGGAATAAATTGAATTCTTTATCAGTGAATAACATCAACTCTAGAGATCGTATAAGATGTTTGTTATTGTATCTGAACTGTGACTCAGGTTTTTAGTTAGTCGATGAAAAAAATCGAGGTTATTTTTTAAGTTTGATAAAAAAACAATCTCGATATTCCATATAAGCTGGTTCCAATAAGCCAATAACTAACTTTAACTTTCCTTCTAGCATGTACGATACATCCATTGAGCTTGCTCATCTCTATGATACAGTCTAACAACTTGTTTAGTACTAGGTATCTACTATCTAGTCTGCGGAGCATAACCGCCTAATGATTTTTATGAGAGCTGCGCTCCGCGGTTACACCGGCGTTACATCCAGGACATTATTTAAAAATAAATGTCTTAATTATTCCTTATAATATCAGTTATCTGCCAGTGAAAGATGAAAACAGTACAACCTCCTTGGTAGCGACAGCAACCGCCTTTGACTTGATGATAATTTCCTTTTTTTTTCTATGTTGTTATAATTACGTCAAAATATAGAATTTCATTCTTGTTCTTGTTTTGTGTGCGGAAAAAAAACTGTTGATTCGATCGCTACCAAACTTTACCGGATCACTCGCTGGGTTAATCTGAAAGATGTCTGAACATTTCATTAAAATTGGTTTAGCCGTTTCGGAGTCCATAAGGAACAATACATACATACACACATCGCCTTTTATAAGCCTTATATATATACTAGTGGTCCGCCCCAGCTTCGTACGGGTATAGATTATAGCCTAAGATTATAGCCTATGTCACCCGGGGATAGTGTAGCTTCCCAACAGTGAAAAAAAAATTCAAATCTGTTCAGTAGTTTCGGAGCCTATTTAATGCAAACAAACAATCAAATCTTTCCTCTTTATAATATTAGTATAGATTGTATAGAAAAAGATAGAAGAGTTAACATTGTTTGTTTAGGCATTGTTCCAACAGCTAATGATATGACTCCTGGCTGCAGGCTACCTCACCTCTCATGAGTATTTTCCTCATGCTGCGCCTCTGTGTGGTGCAGTTCCATCGTCTTCCACGGAACTGGTGCGCACACTCCGTGGCACCGAGCGTGACGCCCTTGGTAATCTCCTTGAGCAGCCCGGTCTCGTTGCGGCAGATCTGGGCCAGGCGGCCGCGCGTGCGCCTGTTCTTCTTGCAGATCATTCGCGGATCCAGGATCACAGCGCTGCCTGACGCCCTACAGACAAAAACTGTAATTAGATTGTATCTAAGCATGTTTGATGCAAAAGTAAGAGAATTATTATTATTGTTGTTTATATTATCATATCATGCTAATATTATAAACTAGCTGCAACCAGCGGTTTAACTCGCGTAGTGATGAAAAATTATGACGATGACGATAAAAAGCTTATGTCACTTGCAAAAAATCACGTCGATCCGTTGCTCTGTTGCTGCGTGAAAGAGGAACAAACAAACCAACAAACCCTTCGGCTCTGGCTGATAAACGTTTCGGCTATAATGACTTGTTTTAAGCACTCGTTGTACAATCTACTATTTATAAAGATATGATTTAATTTGGCAGAAGAGGTTGAATTAAAAAAAAGCATATTTTATTTCGATCTACTCTGCCATCCTTTAAAATACCGGCCGGCTAAAGGCAAGTTGTCAAAAATGTTTCAGGTAAAATTTGATTTAGCACGATATACAAGTCAATTATGTCTCTTTGCAGGCAAGACATTGTAATGAAGCCCATTCATTAAGATTCTCCCTGGGAACCACTCCAGTTTAACACCAACATCGGAATGTCTTCTTACCAATTAACACAACATACCAAATTAGAAAACTTTCATAATCACAACAGAATGGCCATAAAATCCGACTCGCACGGTACGACTAGTGTTGTTCTTTAGAATAAGTATCGATTTACGATCGGCCACGGTGAGCGCCGACAGCCGAGCGCCAGGTCGCGGCGAGTGATCGATTGTTTACTCGATAAGAGTTCATTGTCAGACTATCGAGTGCAAAGCCGTTCGAATAAATTTAGACCTGTCTGTACACCGTAGACTACGTTCCGGGAATCGAATCTCTCCGATTGATTTCGGATTGATTAGTTTGTATCAAGTAATTGATATCATTCGTAGGAAAATCGATTTTAGAAGGTTATAATTAATCAAGTGTTGGTTTTTTATTGTGATAGCAATCAGTCTTCGTCTGTTAACTGAATGAACTGTTATTGCGTGCGAGTGCGTGTGCGTGTTTATCAGTCGGACTTCCGAAAATTCTATTTTAAGAGTATTCGTGGTAACTATTACTATGGATTGAAGTGTGAAGTGAGTTAAACTAAATTTAGATATTGAAAATGTGAGTTACTATAGACAAGACATACATCTAGTATGTCTTGTTTAGAGAATACATCTAGTATGTCTTGTTTACAGGGTTACACATATGGACTGTACTAATCTAAAACGAGGTCATTGTATTCATCATTATGAACATCTTTTACTATGGGACCAAACCTGAAGTCACGAAAAAAATATCAACTGTTCCATAGAAAAGTGATGTAAATGTACGATAGTAAGTTGTAAATTTGCTTTGGCTGGTAAGCGCGACCTTAAAAAGCGATTTTCCCTAAAGCTTTCGATTGTTTCAAAGCTTGTACGTAACAAACTTAACTTTGAACTTCACACGCTTTAATGATTCCCTCCGCAAGGAAATGTTTACTTCTACACCAGCCAAAACTATGTCTTAACTCATAACTCTGGATGATAGATCGCAGGAGCGCTTTATTATTGATAGCCCGTTGGTCCAGTTGGTAGTGAACCTACCTTCGGAGCTTGGGGGCGTGGGTTCGATTCCCACCTAGGACAAATATTTATGTGATGAACATTTGTGTTTGTTCTATATCTGGTTGTTAATATCTATTTAAGTATGTATTTAAAACTATATATGTATGTATATCAGTCTCTGGCAGCCATATCACAAGCTTTGCTTAGCTTGGGGTTAGATGACCGTGTGTGAAAAAATTCCAGAAATATTTATTTATTTATTATTTATCGCGACGTATGCAGCCAAAACTATGTCTTAACTCATAACTCGGATGATAGATTGCAGGAGCGCCGTACTGCGACGTATCGCATGCAATGCAAGTAAACACCATAATCCTACGCGTCCATGAAGTAAACTAACAACGGAAACCTGCCCATGAGTAACGCCTTCAAAATATCCAAGAAGTCTGAGAATGTTACAACAACTCTAGACAGTCTTCTAGTGAATGGCCTTCGCGGTTTTACTACAATTACTGTAAAAACCGACCAAGTGCGAGTCGAGCTTACGCACTGAGGGTTCCGTACCATAACAAAATACAATAATTATCAATTTAAAAAACCGACTTTCGATTCGGTGAGACGAATGATGAGGTCACCTAAGTAGCAAAATACGTTGCTTCACTTTGTAATGAACAGAAATTTGTCACCGATTCGCGATTTATAGTTTTTTGTTGTTATACCTAATTTAGAGTGTGTACTTTAATCATGCCAAATTTGACGCTAGTACGTATAACCAAACAAAAAATATTTTTACATTAGTGATTAGAGCAATTACAAAAATACGTTTGGTATCCCTTTCGTTTTGACTTTATGAATTTATTTGTTAATTTGCCGTAACATTACATATTCTGTGAAAATTTCAACTGGCTATCTATTACGGTTAGAAAGATATCACAGTTAACAGCCGTTTAAAGGTAGGACGGACAACCAGACGGATAGACTCAGAACTTAGGCTCAGTAATAGGGTCCCAATTTTACCCTTTGTGTACGGAACCCTAAAAACTGTACAACACTAAAAGTCAAGAGTTAGGTAAATTACGAGCGCAGTATTCAGTAAATTACAGGTTAACTGTTCGGAATGATTTTATTAACCTTTCGATTTGGTATTCTGTGTTTACGTTAGCGCTGCTGTTTCATAATAGTTCATACACCGATGACTGAGTTCTTGAGTATTCTGTTTATTGTTTATTTTTGATTCTCGTGCGATGTTAGGTCGCCGCATTCCTGGAAGTATTGTGTGAGTAGTGATTGGATAAAACTTTCAGGTGTTTTAATAAATTAAAAAGCATAATGTTAGATGTCATATAGTCTAGATTAATATAGTTTTCACACCACCTGCTCGACATTGTTCAATATCAATATGTCGTGCAAACCAAACCAGTAAATAATTATTGCCTTAAATACCTATTGCTCTAGCCAGGCAATAATTTTGTGCTGAATTTCATTATAACCCGCTGGCTATGGTCTAGCCGGGCAATAATGTTGTACTTAATTTCATTATAACCCGCTGGCTACGGTCTAGCCGGGCAATAATGTTGTACTTAATTTCATTATAACCTGCTGGCTACGGTCTAACCGGACAATAATGTTGTATTGAATTTCATTATAACCCGCTGGCTATGGTCTAGCCGGGCAATAATGTTGTACTGAATTTCATTATAACCCGCTGGCTACGGTCTAGCCGGGCAATAATGTTGTATTGAATTTCATTATAACCCGCTGGCTACGGTCTAGCCGGGCAATAATGTTGTACTGAATTTCATTATAACCCGCTGGCTACGGTCTAGCCGGGCAATAATGTTGTATTGAATTTCATTATAACTCGCTGGCTACGGTCTAGCTGGACAATAATGTTGTATTGAATTTCATTATAACCCGCTGGCTACGGTCTAGCCGGGCAATAATGTTGTACTGAATTTCATTATAACTCGCTGCTCAACTACTAATTTGTATTAATTTTTACAATAGCGGCCTGCACCAAAAATAACTTATTCAAAAGTTAAAAAAGTAATTTCTTTGAGTTATAATCGTGATGCCGTCACAATTATAACACAAAGAAAAAACTGAATAAAGGCGCGAATACTGCAAATTTCTATAGTGTTAATCAACAAACAGTCATTTATCTTCCCACTACTGGTCTAATGTGGTATAAAGGTGCCTTCGTCTTAGGCGTGCTTGAATCCCGAGCGTAATTAAGGATTCTATTCTTAACTCCCTCGCTACGCCCGGGAGTTAACCCTCGGATCCTTCATTACGTTCCGGAGTCAATATGACGCCCGCGACTTGACACTGCTTTATGCCCTCGGTGAATTAAGTATCTACTATTCAAATACGACTGACGTTATTTGCGTTATTAGGTTTATACTTGGAGCAGGTGCTCTTTGGACAAAATTGTTGTAAAACAAATGTGTAATTTAACTTCGACGAAAAATGAGATCATCGTAGATTCAATATTTGAAAAAACTTCGAGAAGCGCCTTTTGATATTGCTTTCAAAAAATGTACTAATTATAGTTCAAAGCGTGTATTAATGTAGTCTCTTTACTTTTTATTTGGTTACTTTCCAACCTGATGTTATTTTTTTTACTAGTTAAGGAAGAAAAGGAAAAAACAACGTTTTCCTCTAGATATATATATATGTATATAAGTTTTTGTAGTAATGTTGAATAAGTATATTTACTTTCTTTATTAATTCTTGCAGAACAAAACTAAATAACAACAAGTAGGAAAGGTCATCATTACCCCGCGTTGCCATTATTAACATGGCCCAATCAATCGGCGCGGGCGCAGAGTGGCGGCACAATGCACTCGTGCTGACATCTAGCGAAGGCCATCCGCGGGAATGTATACGGATTTTTACACCCTTATTTTTATGAATAAACACAACTTTTGGGCTTAACCTAGTATCTGATTTTCATACAAATTTGATTAGCTCGCCGATCTTGAAAATTACCTCTTTAAAACCTTAAAAAAATGCACAAAAAAGCCTAATCTCAAAATGTTTTTTTCGTCTGGTGGCATTTCATATTTTTAATTGTGGCAATGTATGACAAAATAAAACGAACAGGTGCTTACTTTTAAAATTCAGGTGGATCAAATTGTATAAAAATTGGGGCTGCTTTACCACAATAAAAGGCTTCGATCGAATAAAGAGACGAGCTTATGTCATGCCATCCATGCATTGCGAATATAGTGTTTTGTTAAAAATAACAGGCCTAGTTTTTTTTTTTATGTAATGTAAATACTCTTACTGAATAATCTATTTAAATTGGCTCATTAAGTTCTGAGATATAAGAGTTTAAATTTTGTGTTCGGATTAGGAAGGGATGTTATGTCCCTTTCCCGCAAGGTGAGTGTCAGTATGGAGTTTGTATGGCATACTTATATGTGACGTCATTCGCAAGTATGCTCTCTGTCTAGCAAAAATTACAATTATTATTTCTTTATAAATTTTGAACATATTTTAATTTTGTTTTCGATATTTGGCTCTAATTTATGGTCAGTAAAAAAATCAGTCCAGTAGCCTATTTATTGTCAATACATTCAAGATGTGCATTTGTTGGTGGCAGGTAACGAGTAACTGGATGCAAACTGCTGCACCGGTGCGGCACGGCGGAGTTTTTAAGGAGCGGTCGCACGGTTGGTGCAATATCTTCTGATTTGATCGAAGCCGATCAAACCGATTAGCTATTAGTTGATTTTTTGTGATTTGTGATTTGGACAATCTATAGTAAAGTACCTTATTCAATGTTTTTTTTGGAACTTGCAGGTATCAAAATACCTTGACATTTCCCTCTTTTGCATGTACATTTTTTCTCACTCTCACTTCGGCAGAATTTATACGCGTCCACAGACAAAAATTTTGTTTGTGTCTATATGCTTGTTTGCCATCTATGGCACAAAAATATTGTATTATCTAGGTATTTTTAATGAAAACTGAAATGGTTTTCACACTTTTTGCATGAATATTATACGGGGATTAATTAAATTTTAATAAGATTAAACAGGTTACTCCGAGTAAAATTTTAATCGCATTCTTCGGTTAAACTTGATTAAAATTATGTCTTCTGTGGTTAAAGGTGAGTATGCGCGCGGCTTCGACTCGCTTTGCGGAATCTAGGTATTTTTATTAAGGAAACTTGAAGGTACAATTTAGAAAGGTGTCAGTAAATTTCCTCTAAATAAATCACCACAGAAAGAGTCTCTCCAATACAATACGAAAGCTTTTTCATATTGTCACTGCGAATGCATTTCATCCATAATCCAAATTGCAGAATCAATCGGCGCGGGAGTGGCGGCACAATGCGCTCCCGGTGACATCTAGCGACGTGCGCCCCACAACAATTTATGGAGGTATTTTTACACCCTGTATATTTATTGTTAACATTTGTTATAAATTCGTGGTGTTTCACTATTGAAGCCTTCGCAATTTGTTGGTATTTTGCAGTAAATATAAGTTTAACTTTTTTATGATACAAGTATAAATTTATTTATTTTTAAACCCCCGGTGAAAGAGCTGATATACTTCAAACAGATTTTCGCGAATTATAGCTAAGGACCACAGATCTACTACCTACAAGTCACATTTCAAACAAAAAAAAAACATTATTGGTTCAGCCGTTTCGGAGCTACGTTGCCACAGGCGACACACAGATACACAGCTACACACGTTAAACTTTTTGTATTCTATCTATACTGTCTCCGACACGTCATGCCGGATACATTGTTAGACCAAACAAATTGCATAGCAGTGTAATTGTTTTTTTAATTCTCGCTAATCACTTTATATTTAATAATTTGATAAACAAATTATACATTGTACAAGTATACCTACATAATTAGTAAACACAATTGCAGTAAAAAAAAATTTTGCTTTTTTATCCAATAAATATATAACATAATACACGTTATACACGTCACGTCACGTATCTGGGCGCGTTAAGGTTCACATTCGCGTGATTTTTCAACTGAGCGGATTTAACGTTAGTGTGGTGCCGCAATAAAACTACTGGTACTGAGACGTGGTCCTTAACTGTTGGCCTTTTGGAAAAGCTCAGAGTCACACAGCGGGCAATGGAGAGAGCTATGCTCGGATTTTCTTTGCGCGATAAGATCCGAAACGTGGATATTCGCCAAAGAACCAGAGTCACCGACATAGCTGTTAAAATTTGCAAGTTGAAGTGGCAGGCCACATCGCTCGAAAAACCGATAACCGATGGGGAAGAAAGGTTCTGGAGTGGAGACCACGAACCGGAAGACGCAGCATAGGGAGGCCTCCCACTAGATGGACCGACGACATTGTGAGAGTCGCGGGTATCCAGTGGATGCAAAAGGCGGGCTGTCGTTCAGTGTGGAGGTTAAAGGGGGAGGCCTATGTTCAGCAGTGGACGTCTTCCGGCTGATGATGATGATGATGATATGGTGCCGCAATAGCAGTTGTCCGTAAGGCCCCTGGTGGATTTGATAATGACAAACACCCCTAGACTAATTTACCGCAATTTTCTAACAAAAATCAAATTGAATGCTTTATCACTTAAAGTTCTTAGCACTTTAAAGTAAACTTTGTCCTATTTGGAGTGTATAATATTTAATATTAATGTTAGCACAATAATAATTCGTAACATATTTCCAGTACTGTTACGAAACACGTCATAGAGCGGTTTTGAATTTATTTTGGCTACAATTTGAGTTTTCTTAGAGGCAGTATTGGTTTAGTGAGCTCAGATGATAGTTAGGCACAAATCCGTGGAAAATTCGACTGTCTAACGTACAGATTGAGTTGAAAGTCGTGTAGTTTGTGTCGAAGTGGAGTTCTGCCAAATAGGCGACACACCTCTCTGTATCCAGACGAATAAATTAACTGTGATAAGTTGTACGTCAATTAATTATTCTTCAAAGCTCCATCTGGTGTGAAGCTTGTCTGCACGCGGAGGAAGTGAACTAATGATTGAGTAGTGGATCGCCAAGTTTGTGATTGAAAATCGCTTGGGAATGCTTTTAGGATTGAGACATTGTATGTACCTATCTTTGATTTAGGTCAACATTAATTAATGCTAGTATGTATCGTGAGGTCAACTTTGAATATTAGTATGATTGTTATATGTCGATCAGGTCAACTTTAAATGTTAGTATTGTTGTTAATTGTTGATCAGGTCAACTATGAATGTTAATTTGGTTGGTATATGTCGATGATGTTAACTTTGAATGTTAGTATGTTTGTTATATGTCGATGAGGTCAACTTTGAATGTTAGTATGATTGTTATATGTCGATGAGGTCAACTTTGAATGTTAGTATGTTTGTTATATGTCGATGAGGTCAACTTTGAATGTTAGTATGATTGTTATATGTCGATGAGGTCAACTTTGAATGTTAGTATGGTTGTTAATTGTTGATCAGGTCAACTTTGAATGTTAGTTTGATTGGTATATGTCGATGAGGTCAACTTTGAATGTCAGTATGATTGTTATGTGTCGAAAAATAGCAATATTTCAAAATTGTCGTTCGGAACAGGTACAATCCGGGGTTGTTCAAGAAAAAAGTGTATAGGTATTTCCTAGGCAAGCGTTCTACATTTTCAATCACATAATTGCTTCCCAACAGGTGAGATAGTGATCAAACGCATGCTAAGTCAGTAATAAACATTTTTCATGTATTTTTTTTACTCAAACCATTTTGTCCTAATTTATATTCTGTACAGAATAATAAACACCCACGAACTTCTCACATTTAAAGGAAGGCGTTAGGTAGATTTCCTTTCATAAATCATAAGCAGAATAAAATGCTCTTTCAATCTACGAACAGATAGCGCAATCACGTCTACGTGACACCACGTACATATCGGCGACTTTTGAACATGCTGAAATATTTTAAACCTTATTCGTCAAAGATAAGGTTTAATGGTGTTATGAGATCGTAAGCTTGGAACTGATAAAGCCTTCACACGTGATTCAGGTCTTATCTCATAAATTGCCACACCTTTAATAACGAACAAAAACTTCATACCTAATATAGAGCACATTAAGTTTTGTAACAAAAAGTTAAATTTTAAAGTGTCTCGTCATTTTTTTAAATTTTATTCGAATGAATCCACCTACATACCAACGCTTACGGCGGATACTTACGGCTTATACCTACTTGAATAAACTATGCTTAAAATTGCTCTATCTTATTTTTGCGGTTTACAATTTTCGTCACCGAAAAGTTTACATTGTGTAACTTAAAGAGTCGTTACTCGATATTAAAAGGTCAGCTTAAACCCAATTATTGCTGCTGTGCGATACAAATGTATGCGACCTACGATACGCAACATTTCAATTTGTACGACCATGTATGCTACTTTGTATGTAAGTGTACTTTTTTTTTTTTTTTTTTAGTGTACCTACCATATTCTGACAAATAAATGATTCGATTTGATTTGCTCATAATTTTTTTTCTAATTAAAAGTTATTATTATCTTTAAATTGGGGAAAACCGCTGTTCCACAAGCATGTCTTTAGCTGTTCTATGCACAGAAAAAGTTACGAAACTGTAGTTTTTTTTCGTGATTTTAGGGTTTGTCCTATAGTAAAAGTTAATAAGAATGATAAGTACAATGACCACCGTTCATCATGGTCATCGTCATTTCAGCGATGGGACGTCCACTGCTGGACATAGGCCTCCCCCATCGATCTCCAAAAGCGGCCTGCATCCAGCTCTTTCCTGCGGTCTCTTTTAGGTCGTCCGTCCATATTTTGGACGTCCTACGTTGCGCTTACCGGTCCGTGGTCTCCATTCGAGAACCTTTCATCGGCCATCTGTTCTGCGTGATATGTGCCTGCTCACTGCCACTTCAACTTGCTAATCCGGTGGACCGTAGAGAAACCCCGAGCATAGCTCTCTCCATAGCTCGTTGTGCGACTTTGAGTTTGCTTATGAGACCCATAGAGTCCACGTTTCAGCTGCACGCTGGCCCACATAACTTATCATAATCGTGCAAATACCATTGACCTTACCACATTACCTACCTAAAGCTACGTCACAAACTGACGTATCATTTGTGTGTTCAAATGTGAAAATTGGACTGTCTCGATTTTGGAGGCTTTGAACTCTGAAATATTTACGCAAAATTGTAATATACTTAGGCACTTCATAAGTTCAACATACATTTATAAGAAGAAAACTTGCATTTCGTCATCCCTACTAATACTTCGTCATACATTTTTGACATTTAGAATTTGTATAATTTTTTCATTGAATTTTTGTACTATTTCAATAATTATGTTTCTAATTTTTATATATATTTTGATTGGCTTAATTTATTTAATACTGAATTTACATTGATGTTGTAATTAAGTTGTTATTAAATTTTTTATGATTATTATTAGAAAATATTGATATACCTAACCTACCTACAGATTAATTATTGTTATTGTACTGATTCGTAATTTTTATTGTAACTTTTAATTGCATGACTTGTTACACGCCTTTGCGTAGCTGTAAGTGTGACGAGTATTTTGTCTATTAATAAAGTAAAATAAATCACGCCAAGGTGGGCACGAAGAGGCGACAGCAGTTGATATTCCGAAAAGCCGTGCAAAGTGCTTTGATTTCATTACCACCTAGCCTGTGAAATACGCTGTTCCCCGATAGTTACAATCTGAAATGAGAACGAATCGGTTCAAGACAAGCGTACTCTATCGTAGACTGCACCATCGCTTACGACGCAAAATTATACAACAAGCCTGTTTATTATACGTAATAAAAAACTTTTTTTTTTACAGAATTACGCCAAAGAAAACTTGCATTTCGTCATCACGAAACCACCAGCGAAATTCCGTTGCAGAACTAGCATGTCTTACTTTGTATAAACTCCATCATGAGTCATCCATGCATTTTATTTGTCAGTCACTTTGCGTTTGATTTATCTATTCTATACTTACTATAATATTATAAAGAGGAAAGATTTGATTTTTTGTTTGTTTGTTTGCATTGAATAGGCTCCGAAACTACTGAACCGATTTGAAAAATTCTTTCACTATGGGGAAGCTACACCATCTCCGGGTGACATAGGCTATATGATATAAAAAAAAAATAGGGATCCTTACTAAAACTCCAATAATACCCGTGCAAAGCCGGGGGCGGACAGCTAGTTGTTTAGTAAATTAATGGTCGGAGCCTAGAGACAGACATCTAAATCCTCCTGATCTCGCCTAGAGAAAGTGATACGTTTGCCGTGACCTACGTCAACAATGAGCACTTGGCACAGAGACAATCCTATGCTTTATTATAAGGCGGCGCGATATTTAGAGCTGCTAACTAGCGGCGTTGGGTGTTGAAATTAGCTTTTCTTGCGATACGTTTTGATTTAGAGCTTTCAGTAGGTACGAATTGTGCAATTGCCAACTACCTATATATTTGCCAATTTGTTAATAATAACTATCTTGTGGTTCAAATTTGCTTATATCCTTGGTAAAACCATTTTTTATTAGGTAGGATACTTTTGCTGCGCTTCGTGGTTTTAACCACGTGGAAATTTACTCAGGAACCTTACAAATGTAAATTTCCGGAATAAAAAGGCGAGATGGTGGTCAAAGAGGGCCTTATCCGTGATTTAAAAAAACACCACAATTCACTGCAAGAAGCATAAACAAACCAACGTAATAACAAACACGCTTTCATATTTATAATATTGGTAGGTATAATAATACAAGTCAAAATTTTACAAAAGTTTAATTTTGTGCTGACGAAGTACCATCATTACACTTGCGTGCTCTGATACTTGCCACTACATTCTATGTTATTTTAAATATATAATACCAGAGTACTTCAATAAGCACTAATATGAAATTACAAACAAATCTATCATACTTTCGCAAGCAAACTTGCAGGACAGTAAATAATGTCACTTAAAATGTATATTTTTTTTCTAAAATACTCTTTTTTACTATTCTATATTAACCGTTGTACATACTTATCACGATAAAAATATCTCGTAACAACTTTATCACGGTAAGTATCCTATAGTCCTAAGTATATTAATATAACTATAATTTTTGCCGTATACGAGCTGACATAGCGCGTGCTAACAGCACAAGCTTTACTGAATAAAACTGTTTATATACATAGACAACATGTCTTACGAAAAAAAGGCTTTTAAAGACCCCATCCGGAAGGGGTTACTATTCAACTAGGGTGACAATGAATGACTATGTTTACGGACACCGGGAGAGGCGCTAACTCGCGACATCTTGCCGATTAGCGACCATACGACGACCTAACTGTAAACAACATTACCATTACCATCTACAAGATATTTGTACCCACAGCTACACAGTTTCAAGCCCTACACGAGTCAAAGTAAAGTTGAAAATAAAATGCGTGTAGTTTCATATTTGTTAACAGGCAAGAAATCGTCATACTAGATCGCTGTCACAGTGTAGCGAGTAAACACTTTTAAAAGTTTATGTAGCTATAAGCAATGTTTTCTAAAGAGTTTAGCGGGCGCATCATGAACTCTCATGGGTGGATGGTGTTTGGAATCCGACCTGTGTAATGTCGCTCGCTGTCAACCCATTTGGAAGTTTCGAAAGTGTGTGGGCAACGTGTTTGCTCTCGATTTGAGCGGTGGACAACGAAATGTTAAATGCGTGTTGAGTTTTAAGTCGTTTTGTGTAGATTACCTACTCCATTTTCGGTCGTACAAATTGGTCAGCTTTCGATGAAATAATAAACTAGCAAATTCAAAATATATCTCACATAGACTTGTGTTACTATTGTCAGTTACAAAGCGAATTTAACGTCATCTAGTGGTCCAGAAATCAGCTAATTTGACTAAACTGCTAAACATGAAACAATCACCGGCGACGGCGAGCTGATTCTAGAGCGGTCTACATTGTTTTTGTCTCCGTCTCTTCCATGTTCGATGAGGGAATATTGCTTGAGAATAAGCTCGTTGCTCACACAGCAGTAAGTACATGTCCAGAAAATTGTAAAGCCGTTTATTTATTCTTTACTTGTTGTTCAAATATGGTCCATATTGAATGGGTTTGCTTTGCGGCGCGTTTTAGCGCCACCGTGCGCCGCGTAATGGGCGCAATACGTTAATTGACTACGCACAATGACGCACACTGTCCTCTGGATGAGCCAAAGGCTAGGTAAATTGGGTACAGAGTGTATGAGCAAAACCACATTATCATACCTATTTTCAGAAAATATCTTAAAATTAAATAAGTTTTTATAGGCCCTAAAGCATCGAGATTTATTGTATCTCGATGCCTTAAAGTTACTTGGTCGCTCGACGGCTTTAGATATGACTAGGTGGTTGCTTTTATAAGACAAAACAACGGGAACCTAAGTTTTAATGTGTCATTAGAAAATGGCGTTAAATAACTTTGTGTAAAATGGTTAAATAAAATTTGTATAATCTTGTACGTAAGATCGCAACACAAAAAATGTATTCAGCTCATTAAAGTTCTGTAAGAAACAAGTACAAATATGATTTTGTGGCAAGCGCAGCAATTGGCTCAGTCAAACACCTGTAAAACAACTTTAGTTTAATCATTTAATGTATAGATGAACTAACAACACCATTATAATGAAACTGTATTGGCGAAGTTCACACGTGTTCGTTGACATTTGACAGTCTGTTGTCAACTGCCAGCAAACACAGTATATAAATTGCGGTTGCATTGTAATCACCCCAAAGTAATAGTGTTCCGTGAATCACCCTCTTTCTTTGCTCGAACCTCGAAGCGATAACAAGTGTAAACGAATTGTGTGTAAAACAGTTTAAAAGGTGATTTCTTGGCTGAAAAGCTAACACACCACAGTTGTAAGCTTAAATCCCAGAAATAAGCTTGGCTTCCAGTGAAGAGAAGTATCGTAATGCAACCATATAAATAACAGTATCAGGCCGTTCTAACACTTGTCAGACTAACTAACATCCATAGGTTGAAAGTGCGCGGCAAATTTTGCGGCAGGCTCACTTGCCCTCTTGTTCCTAAGCTAAGCTAGGTAAATTTTATTAGTCGACATTAAAAATACTTTTGAAAGCTAATTAAAAAAATTACAAGGGTCAGGATTCGATCCTGTGCCATCCAGTCTTACGCCCGAGCACTCTATCCACTAAGGTAATGTTTTTTCCCTAGTAAATCCTAAAGTGTGGTACACTTCATTGATAAAAAAACTACTTACTTTTAAAAGAATTTCTAAATTTTTTCTTAAATACTCGTATTTTGTTTTTGATAATCATCAACTCCTCTTAATCATATTTAAGGTAAAATATTTTTTTTGAAAGAATAACATTTATTCTCTTACATGAGAAAATACATGTTTTCCTTAACTAAGGTACTTACTAATTAATCAATGCATCTATCACCTCTACACTCATCTATCTACTCTTTGGTCCAACGACACAGTGTTAGCGATGCGTCGCTAAGCGGCCGGCAAACATGTGCGGGCGGTCGCGGCGACAGAGCATCGGCTGGTGCTAAATGAACTAGTTTCACATTGCTGATGTTCTGACTATCAGTACTCTTTGTCAGGAATGTTTTGGAAAAATGCGCTTTTAACCACATCGCGTCAACTTTGTAAAGTACCTACATCAACTAAAGTGCGTAAGGTATAACTTCCTCTAACTTTATGGTAACACCGGAACCACCGGAGGATGGGCAGCAGCGAACACGGTGAACGTACTGCGATCCGCAAGCCGCCTGACTACCGTGGCGATTATGGCAACATCCCTCTCTAAAAGGGAGGCCTTTGTTCAGCAGTGGTTGTTTACTGGCTGATTATGATGATGAGCACTGGACAAGATGGGTACAAAACAGGGTTATAGTTGGCGAATTGCTTCTTTTCCTATATATTTGTGAAAACTTTTAAGGCTTGTTTGTTTTTATTTTTAACCGACTTCAGGAGGAGGTTACCAATTCGACTGTTTTTTTTTTGTTACGCTATTACTCCGCCAATTTAGAATAGTTTTTGATGATTCTTTTTTTGGTTGGTAGGTCATATCTCATAGGTGGTCCCATAATTTTTTTATCGTCATTGATTCAGTGCTTTTTGAAAAATCTACAAAAATATCTACGAATTCAATGTACATTGTAAACATTGTACAGTGCCACCAACTTAGCTGTTAACGTGGGCAACATTGGAACTACAGTTATTTCTTGGTGAATTTCATACTTTGTTCTCCACTAGCGACGCTGTCAACTAAACAGCAAACATAGAGGAACAAACTTTAAAAAAACAAAGAAATGTCATGGCGACCATGCCCTGTTGTTTTTCGTTAAATTTTTCATGACCATGGATACAGAGTATTTCAGTCGTAATATTAAATAGTGTCGTGTATTTAGTATTAAATATTTTATATAGTGTTCAATAGCGTCAAACAAGCCAGTCAAGCAGAGCTAATCATGCACGGTCAAGTCAAACTCATGCACCAGTAAAGTGGTGGAGGCTTTACAAGAGGCTTCTATGGAGTTTTGGACCCGTATTAGGGTTTATTATTCCTTTTTAGGGTTCCGTATCCAAAGGGTAGAAACGGGACCTACGGGTTAACTGAGCCTACGCTATCTGCATGTGATGTCTGTCCTACCTTTTAACGGCTGTCTTTTGAACCGTAATAGATAGCCAGTTTTTTTTTCCAGATTTTGTAAATTACAGCGTATTAACTTAACAAATAATAATAAAGTCAAAAAGTAAAAACTAAAAGTGGCCCTAGAACAACCTTTACGTATTTTTGTAATTGGTCTAATGTAAAAATGGCAATATGTAGGTATAAGCGTCAAACTTGGCATGATTATAGTACACACTCTAAAGTATAACAGTAGGTAATAAATAATGACAAAGTGTGAGTCAGTGACAAATGTCTGTTCAATACCATGTTAACCAACGTAGAGCGCGGTCGGTACTTGGATGGGTGACGGGGCAAGGAAGTTATTAGGGTATATAATTATAACATCCTTGGTGACGGGTGATGGCACCTGGACGTGATGTCTTTTTGCACTTTTTGTATTTTGTGGTGGTACGGAACGTACGCGAGCGCGCTCAGTGCGCGAGCCCGACGCGCACTTTTATATTTCTGCGCAATAAATCCCACAAAAAAATTAAAAATGAAGAAAATTTTTGGAAAAAAAAGAACCGACTTCATGACTATACCTTCATTTACAAACTGAAACTAAAAAGTAGAAAATAATATTTAAATAACTTCAAAGCAATGAGCATTAAAGGACGATCAACGAAATTATTAATACATATATTACCTACTTATATATTTACAATTTATAATCAGTTATTTTTGGAGTCGGTGCCAGCCAAAGCAAAAATAACCTTAACAAATACCTACTTGATTAATCTATTAATATTTATGATATGAATGTGAAATAGAGATAAATATCGAACGAAGCTAATAATTGAAAAGAAGCGCATCAAAATTTATATGCGTTTAGACACAACCGTCAACGTGAATTCCGCACATCAGCTGTAAGACTACAGGTGCCAAAAATTAAACTTCAAGGCAGAATAGTGCAGAAAACATAATATCCAAACAAAGGCAGGATAAATTAACCCTTTGCTGACACCGACTCCAAAAATAGCTGATTATAAATTGTAAATATATAAGTAGGTAATATATGTATTAATAATTTCGCTGATCGTCCTTTAATGCTCATTGCTTTGAAGTTATTTAAATATTATTTTCTACTTTTTAGTTTCAGTTTGTAAATGAAGGTATAGTCATAAAGTCGGTTCTTTTTTTTATCTAAAAAATATTTTTATTCTTGCTATGTTTTATGTTGTTAAAGCTTTTTATTTCCTTAAATAAATAAGTAACCCTGTCCCGTTTCTAGAAGGTTGAATCATAGATTGAGCTAACTATTCTAGGTCCAAGCATTTATTTGCTTTGACAGCTGTAAAAAACATTGTAAAACGCTGAATAAAAACACGCATTCTGATCAATTTCGCTAGGTTTTTCAACGTAAGACTGTAGCAGTTACCCGATATACTTCTGTGAAATATTAAAAGTTTTAATTCTATTTAGCTTTTTACAATGTTATTGCAGCTATCAAATCAAATAAATGATCAAATAAGCGCTTTCATTCTATATTTATTGTGCGAACTGCTTGTCTGTGGAATTCGCTGCCTGAATGGGTGTTAGTTACAATCTGGGTGTCTTCGAGTAGAGAGTGAATCGGTTTCTTCTAGGCAAGACGTGTGTTCCTTGTAGGCCGCATCATCGCTTAACATCAAGCAAGATGGCAGTCAAGCGCAACCCTGTTATTTAAAAAAAATTATTACACCTCAAAAAGGATATTACAAAAATAATAAAACAAACATTTTAATATTAAATAGGCATTCTTATCGCCAAGAGCGCTTTCTTTTAGACAATATTCAGATAAGTAGGCAGTGATTCTTTGAGGAGTAAAGACGTAAAGAATTAAAAATAAAAGAGCATAAAGATTTTAATAAAATATTTAAACAAGTTCGCATGGCCGATCGACTGACTAAACTCTTATAGAAATAAATTTCTTATCCTTCATATATTACTACTACACGAACAGTGTGACGGTGAGGAACTTTTCTTCTAACCGTCACACCAGTGTGACGGAGCAGTGTGAAGGTTAGTCGGTCGCGCATATGGAATAACTCATTCTATAAGATGCTTGAAATCTAAAGACATCAAAGTCGAGTCAAAGAGCTTTTTACAAAACCATGACGCAAGATCTGGATTATTTTTCTACAATTTCTCAATAAATCGAAAACGGTATTTTCCAATAGTTCACTCCTCGTGATAGTGATTGAAAGGTAGATAATAAACAAGCGCCAATTAAAACTAAATCGGTATAAGTTCAGAATAACTCTGTTTTTTATCATAATTCACGGATATCGCTTCTATAGGAGAATTTCTTACGTAAAATCGACAAACCAAACAAAAGATTATAATTAATTGAGCTTTGTTAGTATTACATTGTATGAAAATAGTTTAAGTAATTGTAGCCACTAATTTAAAAACTTTGTGTTCGTTTAAATCACTAATTAGTTCATAAGTAATATAGCTCAGCGCATGGTATAATAATATACTCCGCCAGGTATAGCGCTCCGAGAAAAAAATTTCACGTGGGCGTCCCGCAATGATGTCATCAATGTCATGGATACACGTACACGTGCATAAGCAAAAGCAGAATAAGTAATTTACAAAAAGTTCGAGAGATATGACGATACACGAAACAATGGCGGACTCTCTATGATTTTCTGTGTTAACAGTAGCGTGAAATTATAACTCCCCAATATCCGTATATTACCTGTGGGAATCCATCAATGTGGTTTTGATAAAATTGTGTTTATTATATTCAATTCATGCTTAACTTGCTTGAGCGGACAAACCAAATGACAATTGAAATTGTAAACCTGTAATTGTAAACTGCTTTTTGTATTTTATTTAATAGATTATTTAAAAAAAATATTCCCAGTTACTGTGTTTGTTATAATAAAGTGGCAACAGGACAGTGACGTCATTGCGGTACATCTCCCAGAGCGCTAGACCTTGTTTTCTTGGATCATGGCTCAGCGTATCGGCAAGCTGAAGTGGCATTGAGACGGTCATATATAGCGGAACTGATAATCGTTGTTGCAGACGTATTCCAGAGTGGAAAATATGGCAAACGCAGTGTAGGTCCCTGAGACTCGTTGGGTTGAAGATATGAAAGGCAACTGGTATTGACTGGAAGCGGAAAGACAATGATCAGGCTGAGTGGCATGCCTTGGGAGAGGTCAGCAGTGGACTAAGGTGGGCTGATTATGAATACCTACTTTTTTGCAGATTCGGCCTGTTGCCGCTTGCTTTGCAGCATGCAGTATGGTCCAAGTTTTCTCTTTACTCGGTTGTATGAACAGATTTTGCTTGAAATAACGCGTTTAACTATACTCTTATGATAAACGAGATATTAATGCTTATTCATAATTTTTGTCGTAGGTAACGGATTTTAACAAATTTAGTATAGCAAAGCTGTCAAAATTCGTTGTTAACGCGTTCTTATGAATTGTGCCACGATAACTAGAAGTATGATGGTGGATCATCAAGCGTGCTGAAAATGTTGTAGCAATGACCTCAAGGACGAGATTCATCAAAGATCAAGAAAAATGCCAAAAAGTGTAAAGGGCAGGAAGAAGAAGATAAAAGCAGGTAAGGGTAGGCAAGGTAAGATTTTACTACAGTTTGCTACGCAGCGTAGCAAAACGTAGCATTGTTAACGATTGTACGTAGTGCTACGAAATCGTCTATGCATTGTAGTCATTGTAAAAATTGTGTGGGTAGTTAAACAAACAATAGCAGATAAAAAGAGGTGTTGAATACATCTGTTTTTCCGCAATTCTTAGGATATAACAATCGTCTACGTAACATCTAAGGAGTGTCGTACAGTATCAATACATTTCCGTGCTAATTTATTTCTGACGGTGTATTTGTGCTGTTATTGTATTTTCATTCTTTTAACACGGAATAACTAGACATGGCAAAAAACAAAAGAAGTGAAAAGGAAGGGAATTACGCCTTATCCTTTAGTTTTCCGCTGATATAATCCACGGCCACTGTATCATGGTCGAAACGTCGAGTGAAAGGTAGGTACCTGTTTTTACCTAAATAAAATAATGCGCGATAAGTAAAAAATTGGGCGTGACTTCCATGGAGCAGCAAGTCTATGGCATAATTGTTAACCAAATTTATCAGTTTTCTGGAATCTTTTGTGGTATGAAAAATCACCCTAAAATAGTATGTTCTCCATACATCTATGCAAAGTAACTATTTATATAATTATATATGTCTACTCATGCATGTAGCTGGCACACTAAAAAAAAACCGTTTTGGCAATAAATGTCTTTCGGTATGTGTTGCACACACAACATCATGACATGTGTTGTCGAATAAAAAGTATTTCCTTTTTTCATTTTTCTTAAAAATCATAATCTTTCAAAAAAAAACACAAGTCAATCGAACGTGAAATGTTAAATCTAAAAATATGTATTTGTATAAAGTTATATGATTATTTACGGGATATTTACCACGTTTTTTTTTGTTTTTTTTTACCTTACCACGGTAAATATCCCGTAAATAATCATATAACTTTAGTGAACAACCGTGATAGTTTAAAACAATGTATTTGTATGTACAAGAACAAATTAATCAAACTTTTATGACTAAAAGTAATTTTACTCTTATATTTATCAAAATATAAATTACATACTGGTACATAAAATATCACAAACTCAATTTACACTGACCGCTATTAGCATCAATCCATCAATCTTAGGCCCGAATCGGCAAAAATCAGCGAAATTAAGTCATCAGTCACTGTTATGGTGGTCGTAACTTCAAGCTGTCCCTTTAATGGCTGGATTACTGTCGATTAATGTCAATCAGTGACTTTATTAAGGTTACCTGAAAGTGATCGCTTACAGCGATAAAGCCGCGTGTAGGCGTTTTTGTCTTATTCATTTGAAAAATTCATTTCGGCAAAAAAGTATGTGTGTTAATCCAGGGTATACATTATACATTGCCTCCACACCAAATTTACCGTTTACCCACAAGATGGCAACGGCACCGGCAACGGCACCGGCAACAGCTATGGCACGGCAGCCAGAGACGCCAAAATGCATGAAAATATTATTATGTGGCGTGGTTTTAGAATTTAAGGTGACGGCATGCAGCGATAACTTTCAGACGGTGCCATTGGCAGAGCCATTACAGAGAGAGAGAGAGAGAGAGAGAGAGAGAGAGAGAGATCAAGCAACCCGCTCTCGACAAACGACAGAAATACTAATGTGTAATGTAAACTGTAACAGTGTAAATGAGTACTCGCCCAGTACTGGGGCCTTACACCTATCTGTTTAAAGCAATCCAGTTTAGGAGATTAAAAAATGTTGCGCGACAGCAAACCGTATCTGGGCGCGTTAAGGTTTACGTACGCGTGATTTTCCGAACTGCGCGGTTTTAGCGTTAATTTGAGACCGCGTAAGAAGTTGGGCGTAAGGCCCCTGGTACTGTTGGCGTTACCGTGCCGTTGGCGTTGCCGTGCCATAGCTGTTGCCGTGCCATCTAGTGAGTAAACAGCCATTTTCTTACAAACAAACTTTCGCATTTGATACTAAGTACTTAGCTGTATCTAATGGTGTAGTACATAATTAATTTGGAATTGAAATTATGTTGTTTAGAAACTGCAATCAGCGTGTACACTGCAGAGTACTTAAATAATATCTACACTCTATATTATTAAAGTATCCTACCTATAGATACCTAGACGCATAGTAGTCTTCTTCACTATCTAGTAAAACTAGTAAATGGAGTTCAACCATTAGTCCTGACTACGCTGCTAATAGCTTCGACTAAAATAAAATGGCTAATAGACAAGTTAACTTACTTTCTCTGGAGCAAAATCATATTAATATCTGTTACTTTGTTGCAATATCGATGGCGTATCGACGGATCAACGTTTTAGGGTTCGGTAGATTTACACAAATACAAATCCAAAATTATGTACTGAAGACAAGTTTGACACGGATTTTTTTTTGGAGCCTCAATCTCAGCTAAGCCTGTATCTTAATGTCTGGAGAGAATTCACTTTTAGGAAGTATAGCGCTTAACGGCTGGTTATCCGAGTCGCGTAGGCAACAAAACGCTCCCTCAGCCCCCGCCAAGTTATAGCGACGATGTATTTTGCCACGCAAGAGTCAGGAGGCCCGCGGGGGGAGTGCAACGATAAAAACGAACATAGGTCCGACCTTGACGCCTGGCGCGGTACTGAGCGCGGCGTGCGCAAATTCTCGCGACCTTTTTACGCTTTTAATTTCACTAAAAAAACGAAACTATTCACTATCTATATATATATATTTCAGAGAATTAAATGTTGGAATGTTTAAAAATAAACTAAAAACTTTATTAGCACAAAAAAGCTACTATGAAATTTCAGAATTCCTTAATGATAAAAATGTTTTGATATGTAATGTAGACATAAACAAATAAAATAATTATAATAATAGCTTAGATAGGTAGTAATAAACATCTAATTAAGGTATAAAATACAACTAAACCAAAATATGATTCTAACAATATTCTAACATAGACATAATTTTGTTTATTTTTTTCCTTTTTAACTTTAACAAAAACTAATAAAAATATTAATAAAAAACTAACATTTGTACGCTGTAACAGGCAAGGACATGAGATACGTCTCCATTCTTACGACCATGTATGCTACTTTATATGTATGTGTACCTACCATGTTCTGACAAATAAATAATTTGAATTTGAATTTGAATTCTGTGTGTCACCACAGATGTATCTGTGACACGTATTTTTTTCCAGCTCAAATATTGTAATTTAGCTGAATAAAATTGATTTAAAAGCGTCAATTTAGGTATTTAAGAGGCCGTTAAAGTTGAAGAAATATGTACATAGTATAATAAATAACGATAAAAAGCTTAATTTGATTTCAGTATTACATTCAAAACAAAACATCGGAAACGTTTTGTTTTTATTACACGGTAATTACTCACTTTTGATTAAGCCAGACTCAGACTATAGTCCCCGAGTCAGTTGAAAACTTGAAACCACGTGTTAAATCCAGCACGTTTTCATACATTATGTTTTTTTATTATACGGAAATAAATCACGTTAGATTAAGCCAGTCACTCCGACTATAGTCTCCATATTTAAAAAAAATCGGACAAGTACGAGTAGGATTCGTGTTCTGAGGGTTCCGTTGGACGTTGGAGTCCAAAAAAAAAATTGAAGTTGAAATATTGAAAGGCAAACTTAACTTTGTAGTTGACAATAAGGTGTTTCGTTACATTCCAACTACAAATGTAAGTTTGTAATAGCAAAATTATTATTATTAAATGATATAACTTCAAATTTATGACTTTCTGATTTATGTGCTTATTATTATATGTGCTATGAGACCTTGCCTCATGCCAAATTTCATGATTCTAGGTCAACGGGAAGTACCCTATGGGTTTTGATTCCCCTGTGAAATCGCAAAATATGCGACATAAACGTTCATATCTTTTGATTGCGTTGACTTACAACTTTATTTTTTTTACAGCCGATAGAAACTGTAGACCCAAGTATTTAGTATAAATTTCAACTTGATAACTTTACGCATTCTTGAGAAAAAGGGTCTTGACAAATGGTCAGACGGACAGACAGACAGACGGACAGACAGACGGACAACGAAGTGATCCTATAAGGGTTACGTTTTTTCCTTTTGAGGTACGGAACCCTAAAAACACAATGTATGAATAAAACTTTCCATAGTAAAATCTTGAGTCCTCTTTATTCTTATGAAAGTATTAAAAATACCTTCGTATAACACATGTGATAGTGTATGGAGACTATTATTATACTCGGTCTAAGTTTTTATTAGCTGCAATAAATTGTTATAATACACATAAAGCTAAATGAAAACATTGTCTTTCAATGTTTTACTGTAGTATAACAACCAGTTAGATACCTACAATGAAACGTTCAAATACCTAGTAAAAGCGATCAGAGTTTACGGTTTTCATTCGGCTCAAATACAGCTTTTCTTCAGCTTTACAATCAATAGCTGTCTGAGCTATGAAAATTAGGACTTAGTATAACTAATCTTAACATTTGTGATTTATAGTATTATTGAAATTAAAATAATACTTTTTGTTAAGAAAATAATTTCAAGCCGATAAGGTAAAATTGATTTAATACAAAGTGCTCCAACAACAAAAAATAAAGACTCGTCACACTACGCCATTTCTCTTCGGATCTGGAGTCTCCTGTGCCATTCATTACTAGGTATATAGTTTTTTCCACTTCATTTGTACGAAATAGCGACTTCTTGGACCACCAGAAGGTTTATACAAATCTTTATTTTTTGTTACAGCAATAGTTTAAATAATTTTTTTTGAGATTTGAGAATCGTAAAGAATATTCTATAGAATGCTACAGAACCTTCTCACAGACTGTGCGAGTCACTCTGCGATTTTATTTATTTTTTGTTTTATCGATGCACGAAGATCCTAATTTAGGGTCCGGGTTGATTAATTGCAAATTAAAGTCGCCGACTTGGTGGTACGCCGTCGAATATGACTTTATTGAATTTCATGCCAAGTGATTTATGCTTCGAATCGCTAATTTATTATTGAGAGAATAAGGCGAGTCGATTATGGACGCTTTCTCTGTGGTCATTATGAGAAAATGATGTTTCGTACGAATTTGAAGGACTGCTTTATTTTGAACTAGCTGCGCCCCGCTGTTTTACCTGCGTTGTCAATCAGGAAACTTGAAACATATATTTTCCGGAATAATGTCATTCCTATGTCATACTCCAGACTTTTAATTATATACATGCAAAAAAATCATGTCGATCCATTGCTCTGTTGCTACGTGAAAGAAGGACAAATAAACTAACAAATACACTTTCACATTTATAATATTCGCTTCGCTTTGATTGCACTTTGATTGTACGAACTGCTAGTTTGTGGAATACGCTGCCTGAATGGGTGTTCCCCGGTAGTTACTGTCTGGGTGTCTTCAAATCAAGAGTGAATCAAACAGTAAGCCTAAAACTGGTAATTAATTGGCAAAAACATTACTAACTACATCCCAACCGTTGCATACCGTTGACCAGCAAACAAAGTAATTTTCTGACTCAACGCATAAGCATTGCCATTCAGCGTGGTAATGCTGCCAGCATGCTGAGTACGCTGCCAACTGGTAGTGGGCTTGAGCATTTGGATTGTCTTTAGACCTTCAACGGACTATTGTCAGTCGAACTGTATTTGTAGTGTTGGTATTAGCTTGTATTTTGTTCAGTAAATAAAAGAACTTGCCCCTGTAAAAATAAACAAACAAATACTCCTAGGGTATCTAACGGTATCACAGCATCCTAAATATACAAATTCATTTCTATTTATTACATCTATAAAATGATATTAACGTTCTATACATACGTACCACTGCACAGGTAAATAGACACACCTGACAAATCACCCAACCATTAGTCTTCAAATGATTATAAATCTTAGCTAACATCGTAAATACGTTTTATAAGACATCCTACACAATAAAGGTGGACGCTGGACATATGCTAGCACACTAGACCGTTGAAAAACGATTTTATTACACTTCCCTGTTATAAATTCGACTGTGCAATTTAACTAACTACCTAATGGTTGGCTTTATTCTATTTTATTGTAGTGCAAATCCATTAAGTACTTGATGGTCGCTTTTTTGATACCGTAATTCTGATAACTACCGAACTGTCGTTTTTTGCGACAGTTGTTTGAGCTTCTTGATTTTATTGCTCCAGTTAAATTGATAGTCGAAACCTGCAATTAGTTCAATTTAACTGCAATTGTACAGTAGGCGACATAATTGTGTTTCCTACCAACGGAAATAAACGAAAGAATTTGTCAATTCGATACGAATTTTTTAATCAATAATCATGCATATTTTTTTTGCAGTAAGTTTTGATTATTTTTATTCCAATTAATATAGTCGTAAATCGATTGGTACCATCCAAATTATATCGAATCTAACGATGGACTCCGAATATCATAGTGAAAAGCATTAACTAAAGAGATTAAAATCGGTTGCACCATTTTTACGTAAACGAAATCGGCCAAGTACGAGTCGGGCTCGCGAATTGAGGGTCCCGTACACATAAATATAAATAAATAAATAAAAATCGTTTAATTCAGGCAACTTGACCCATAGAACTCGTACTAATTAATGTCTTAATCTAAAATAACATAACATAGCTTGTCAGCTACTAAAGTACAAAAAGACAACATCCCATCAATGCCCAGGCGGTCACCCATCCAAGTACCGACCGCGCCCGACGTTGCTTAACTTTGGTGATCGTACGAGACCGGAGGTGAACAGAAGACCACCGACTCGCATTTATACATTACTAGCTGTTGCCCGCGACTTCGTACGCGTAGACTTTCATATAAACTTTCAACCCCCTTTTGTCATCCTTAATTCGGCCCTTTCGTAAAATCCTTTCTTAGCGGACCTCTACTCCCCACAAGGAATCTACCTGCCAAATTTCAGCTTCGTAAGTCAGGTGGTTTTCGAGATTTTGTGATTAATAAGTGAATGAGTGAGAAGATGAATTTCGCTTTTATATAATTACATATATAGATTTATTAGTGTGCACTATAATCATGCCACGTTTGACGCTTTTGATCTGCGTAGGTATACATAGCTATCAATTGTGTCTAACATAGGTTATATTGATTTAGCAGTGGACCCCAAACTCGACTAGGTCGGTCTCTTAGTGACCTGTGAAATAGATTTGCCAATATAAATTATTTAAATTGAGATCTATACCAAAACATTGCTCATCGCTTAACAGCAGGCGAGGTGACGTACAAACGCAAGACTAATCCTAAAAATAAACAAATAAATAAAAAATGTGTAAAGTAAGCACTTAATTTAATAAATAGTTTATTAAGGGTGTTGAGATCTAAAGAATATAGAAAGTTCTAAAGAATTAGGACGGACGGACATACGGACAGAACAAACTTATAAGGTTTCCTTGGAGTACTACGGAACCCTAAAAATTAAAGTCTCAATGGTTTATTTACGAGTAATAATGAAGCTGACTGTAACTCTACCTACTTTTTTGCTGTTTAATGTTAAATTAGAATAAATAGTTATGATTTTAAACAAATACTTTTATTCAGTTAATTAGTAATAATGATTTGATCAATGTAGTACTTAGTGGCAATACGGTGGGCGTATTTGGACATAAATATTCAAACTTATTACAAATTGTCTTAACTTAGATACTTACTCAATTATAATGTTATATAATTAATATAGGATAGTTTTATCATTTTAAAATTATATAACTATCGTAGTTATATAATTTTAAAATAAGTTTTTTTCTGAACTGAAAATGATTCCAAAAGCTGCTAATAGGACGCTGTGTTTACTGAGTGAGCAATTCATCTAATAATTAAGTATGTTTACTAAATTATTATATAATTAACATAATTAAGATTTATTTTATTTTATTAATTCATGTAATTTAAAATTAATGTGTCTTTAAATTCCTCATTAACTTCGAATAATTAAATTCAAACGCAAATCAAGATGCATAATAATAAATAATGATACATGGTGAAAGTGAAGGGATTTTGCTTTGTTTTTTTGAAACTGTGAGTAAATATCGAGTAAATCTTTTAAATTTACAATTAAATATCTTGCGACTTGAAAAGTTTATGTAGATACCTAAGTGTCGATCTTCAATCAGAATCAGCTGTTTGCATAATCTCAAAAGTATCTGTAGGTATACTAACTCTAGTCGATTTTTAGTAACTAATCGCTTTAACACTAAGCTTTCCAGGCAGCTTTTGTTACTTAATTTAATTAACCTATAAAAATAAACTTGTCGATAGAGTGACAGATCGCTATGTTGAATTTTAAGAGATGCTTACATTGTGAATATGATGGCTACTGAACTGTGACTATTGAGAAGCACTCGAGTGCAGTGTCGACGACAAACTCACCACCAAGAGTCGGTGATGGGCGCTAGCAGCAGCAAACACGCGGCGATGACAACCGGTCGCATCTCTGCGACATCACTCTCCCCACACCTTGTCCATGCCTATAACCACCCTAAAAATATCGACACACGAAAAAAACGATCCATAGTCAAAAATGACAGCTTAATTTTTTTCTGCGTTTGAAAACGTTCGATTTTGAAAAGAGTACCGAATTTCGCGGCGTGTCGAGCGTGGATCCCTGTCGGTGGGAGATCGCGGCGCAGACTGACGTTCACCTGTGCCCACCCCGCCGCAAGCGCAGCGCAAAACGATTTTCGCGCTATTTTGGCTAAGATTTTAGCAGATTAGGCTTCGCGTGATTAGCTATGCGAGTGGGGATACGATTTGTTACAATAAACGCGTGTGGGCGACTCGATGAATTATGGATATTGCTCGATTAATTAATGTACGAGCTTGTAATAATCCTGTTTTATCGTTGCGATTCTTATTTATGAACTTAAGTGCTCGTTTTTATTTAATATGTATTTGTTTTTCCTTACATGAAATTGTGTAGGTCATTCTTGTAAGCGAAAGATCCATTTTATGCATTGTTTTTGTGAAGCGCCTATATGTCGATATATAGACATAGACATAGACATAATTTATTTGTGGCAAAAAAATACAATAACACAATATACACGGAAAAATTAAATTAAATTAAAAATAAAACTAAATAAGAACTTATATTTTTTTGTCACAAACCGGCCCCAACTCAGCATGATGCCGGTCGTAAACAACCGGCGCTGGTCTTCCGTTGGCACCGGACATAGGATATCGACATATTGGCTATCTATGATCATATTGGCTATCTATGATCATATTAGGTTATCATAATGACATCATTATATTAACTCTAGAACAAAAGAAAATCTTAAAGCTAAAGCTTTTTCACCCTTCATCAATTGAGAAATAAAAATAATTTACATGAAAATGTAGGAATTAAGGGACGGGAATTAGTAGGTCTAACTAGTCAAGCATTTAGGTATCTTACATAAAATAAGTTATATTTCAAGTTACTACAGCCTAACCAATTTTTTTTTAAACTTTGGTATGTAATTTTTTTTATTTTTAGTTGAGTTAAAACTTTAGTAACTTGAAATTATAACCTAACCTATAAAATTAAACAAAACCTACGGATAATTGAATATCTTTTTAAGACTGGATACTTGTAATTTGTGGTGTGAACAATAAAGAGGTTTATCTATCAATCTACACAAAGGGTATGTTATAAAAGACTTTTTTTAATGTTTGTCCAGACTAATCCGGCGTTACAGTTATATAAGGAAACTAGCAGACCTGACAGACGTTGTCCTGTCTTAGAACTGTCAAACACGCAAAGTCAAAACAGTAAATCTTATATTTTTACACCTTGGGTTACATTATTGGAGTTTTAGTAAGATCCCTATTTTTTTTTGAAATTATAATATAGCCTATGTTAACCGGGGATAGTGCAGCTTGCCAACAGTGGAAGAATTTTTCAAATCGTTTCAGTAGTTTCGGAGCCTATTCAATGCAAACAAACAAACAAACAAACAAACAATCAAATCCTTTCCTCTTTATAATATTAGTATAGATTAACCGGGGATAGTGCAGCTTGCCAACAGTGGAAGAATTTTTCAAATCGTTTCAGTAGTTTCGGAGCCTATTCAATGCAAACAAACAAACAAACAAACAAACAATCAAATCTTTCCTCTTTATAATATTAGTATAGATAAGGGGATAAGGGAAAATAACAGGGATATAATAGGGGATTATAAGGGGATATTTACCGTGATAAGGACTAGGAAAGAGGGTAGATCGTTTTGTCTGCACCTAACTTTGAACTTTTCGATCAACCACCCGCATTCTTCAGTATTCCCGTGAACTTGGTCCATAATTATAGCTGCGCCAATATATCGGAAGCTCTATCCACAACCTTATCACGATAAATAAAAATAATAATATAAGAATAATAATAAAAACTTTCATTGCATTTCTGTAAAGGCCTACAAGTAGGTAGACAAAGATCTCAAGTAGTTATATATACATTTTAATGTGGTGTAAGAAGGAGAGACAATCATGTACCTACCTTAGTGGCACTCTGGCCACCACACTGGGATAACATGTGTCGTTAGGTCGCAGTTTTCAACTCTGGCCATGATTGTCTTTCCTACAGAAGTGAGCTTAATATCCTGTAAATAATTGTATAACTGTAGTGATAGCTCGTTGGTCCAGTTGGTAGTGAACCTACCTTCTGAGCCTGAGGGCGTGGGTTCGATTCCCACGTAGGACAAACATTTATGTGATGAACATTTGTGTTTGTTCTATATCTGGTTGTTAATATCTATTTAAGTATGTATTTAAAAACTACATATGTATGTATATCAGTCTCTGGCAGCAACTTTGCTTTGGGGTCAGATAACCGTTTGTGCAAAAATGTCCGGAATATTTATTACTATATTATTATTATTATATTCAGATATTTATTTTCCTTCTTAAATTTACGTTTTTTTACAATATTTCCTATAAAAACAAAATATTATAAAAAAACCTAAACCTAGAGTGCCGCCGGCAGCGGGGCAGGGCCCAAGCCTATTATTATTATTCAGATATTTATTTTCCTTCTCAAGTTTACGTTTTTTTACAATATTTCCTATAAAAACAAAAAATTATAAAAAAACCTAAACCTAGAGTGCCGCCGGCAGCGGGGCAGGGCCCAAGCTACCGGTGGTTAGGGCTGCAGAGTGAGGAACCTCCTGACAATACGCGCCGTGTCCAGGATTACCGCCTTCTGCATCTGACCCTTGACCCAACCATCTAGCGAGAGCCTCTTAAGGTGTTGGTCGAGGCTCTTCGCTATAAGGCCGTTCACCGATACGACTATCGGGACAATGATCGTCGAGTCAACATCCCACATGGCGGTAACCTCGTGAGCCAAGTCAAGGTACTTGCTGAGTTTGTCCTTCTCGGCCTTCACGAGGTTCTCGTCATGTGGGATGATGATGTCGACGAGCACTGCCCGGCGCTGGGATCGGTCGACCAACACGATATCAGGCTTATTGGCGACAATAGTCCTGTCCGTGATGATAGAGCGGTCCCAATAGAGCAAAGCACGACCATTTTCTTATATTATTATTATAGTGAACAACCGTGATAGTTTAAAACAGTGTAAGTATTCCAGCGTTTGCCAGCTGTTTCCGAGCAGGGCAATGGTAAAGCGAACCAGACATGGCTGGTACCGTGATGGACAGCGCGTACATCTATTATTAGGCAGCACGTGCGAAACTCTAATTGTGTTAAACAAACACTCTCGGCTACTACACCTGGCGTCTCACGCCGTCTCTGCCGTTCGTGATATGACACTCTATTCACACAAGTTTACACTGAAAATCAAATTACAATACAAAACACATTACTCGATGAAAATAATGTCCATGAACTTAAGTCAACAGTTTTGTTAAAACAAAAAATGTACTGGACCACTGATGTGCTGGTACTTCAGAACATTACTTTCAAAAGAATGAGTCACTCGGCAAACAGGCCTTTTTAGGAATTGTCATTATGTGAACAGGCCTTTTAAACAAATAAGTGATTATGCGAACAGGTCTTTTTAGGAATAAGTCATTATGCGAACAGGTCTTTTTAGGATTGTCATTATGCGAACAGTACTTTTTATGACAAAGTCATTATGCAAACAGGTCTTTTTAGGATTGGCACTATGCGAACAGGACTTCTTAGGAATAAGTCATTATGCGAACAAGACTTTTTAGGAATAAGTCATTATGCGAACAGGCCTTTTTAGGATTGCCATTATGCGAACAGTACTTTTTAGGACAAAGTCATTATGCGAACAGGTATTTTTAGGATTGGCACTATGCGAACAGGACTTCTTAGGAATAAGTCATTATGCGAACAAGCCTTTTTAGGAATAAGTAATTATGCGAACAGGCCTTTTTAGGAATAAGTTTTAAGAGTAAGCCGTTTTACGAATAGGTCCAATGTCGACTAAACCGTTCATAAACAAGAATGTGAAAAAAAATAGTAACCCTGCCTACTGTTTTAGCGTTAGCTAGTGTCTTTTTTATGTCATTGGTGGCAAACAAGCCGACAGGCTGCCTGATGGTAAGCAGTCACCGTCGCCTATAGATACATGTAACACCAGAGGCATCACAACTACGTTGCTGACCCTTCAAGAATCTTTTACCTCGCCTTTTGAAGAACCCAATGTTGTAGTTTCTCGGAAACATCGCGGAAGCTCATTCCACATTTTGCAGGTATAAGACAAGAAAGATCGCGTGAATCGCACAGTGTACGATTTCCACTGATCTATGATATACTACATCACACATACGTAGTTACGTGCTACGAAATCTGTTCAAGATTACCTATCAGCTTTTTATCGGGGGCTTAAAAACACAATTTATACTCGTTACATGCAAGCTTGATGACGTACGATAATATGCATTTCCTATATGCATTTGTATTTTGTATTTTGACTTTTAATATTATTAGATATACTTAGATGTTTTATTTTTTGGTTTTGTTTATGGCTAAATAGCATTTTTTTACAGATTGATGAAACGAGCATATAATTCACCTGATGGTAAGCGTCATGCTTGCCCATAACAGTTCAGTGGACTTAGGACAAAACGATTCAAAACTAGTGCGACGAGGAACGAAAAATAATACGAATTTTAAAGAAAAATCAACACCTGGAAAACTTAGGTGGTTAAAGCAAATACTCAATGCATTGATGTCAGCCCCCTTTTTAAAACAGTCATTTACTCAATGACATTTTATTGCTCTGTCAAAACAAACGTTTCAATTGACATTTTGTTTATCCGCTTTTGCGAAGCAATTCACGTTAAACACGAATTTAATACCTGTATAAAAAATATTATTTAAATTAAAACCACATAGTTTTATCGGATTCCCAGAGGATACACGGAGATTGGGGAGTAATATTTCATGTTACTGGAAACACAGCGTCGATGACGTAGGCTTGTGTCACCCACGTGACATTTGTGTCTCGGAATGCCATACCTGGCGGAGTAAATTTTATACAATGGTACTATTTACTTTATTTAATCTCAAACGCATAACATCAGGCGAGGCAGCGGTCAAACGCAAGACTTATATTAAAAAATAAATTTAAAAAAAGTGTACTTGTATTTGCACCTAATTGAAATAAAGACACTGAACTGAACAGTGGCTTATTATTTTATATATACAAAATTCAAAAATCATCAAATCAAATTTAAAAAAAAATCAAAATCATATCATTATATCATTCATTCAAATCTCGAAAAATTCAAAACTTAACTGAGTTTAGAGTAAAAGCTCAAGATATTTACATTGCTTATGCTTTATCCCCCTTATTAATAAACGTGGAGTAGTCTTGGAATAGTTACGCCGTGTTTTGTCTTGTTCTCTCTTTCACATTTTGAACTCGATCGAAAAAGACAAAAGACGGAGTAACTATTCCAAGCCTACTCCACGTTTATTAATAAGGGGGGTATGAGTTTAGAACATCATTGAAGAAATTGTTATTTATGATCTCATAAGCGCTTTAAACAAGTTTACTCTGGAAAAACAATCGTATAGCAATTTGCGCCTTTTATTACGCCATTAAAGTAAGAAGAGCTCCTAATTATAAACAATTCTGTATTTATTGCTCCGCGCACATTATTCAACGGCTTTTGAGCGCGACTGTACTTTTATTAACGTGCTGTGACTGTAGAGTCATAGACAGAGCTTTAATTGAAATTGGGTGGGGGAATTTAGATACGACAATAACTGCCGAAAACAAACGAACAGAACCTGAAATATTTTTTCTTTGATTGTACCAATTTCCACTGTCGCTCGCACAGTACAAAAGATAAGTAAATAGAACAGAAATGAGAAGGAAAATCGGTTACCAGGCATTATGAGTGAACCTTGACTGAACATTCTTATTTAGATCAACGCGTCGAACTCCGCATCACATTTGCTATCTGATTTCGAATGATGGGTGCAACTGGCTACAACAAATTTCTTACAAAAATGCCTTGACAGCCGTTCTAATTCAAACAAAAAAAAAACTTTTCTGTGGTTGGTCGAGTTGGTCCCAAGTAAAGTAGGTAAAATAAAAAGGGGTCACCTCGGCTGCGCGGTCGAGTTTATAGCCCGTTGGTTCAGTTGGTAGTGAACCTGCCTTCTGAGCTTGGGGGCGTGGGTTCGATTCCCATCTAGGACAAACGTTAAATTTGTGTGATGAACATTTGTGTTTGTTCTATATCTGGGTGTTAATATCTATTTAAGTATGTATTTAAAACTATATAGTTATGTTGTAGGTATACTTGAATGTTCCTGAAACAGAAATGCCTCAACCGACGTTTCAACGTTTCGATTCTACGTTTCTAATCCGTACGGCCAAAGATTGGAACAACCTGCCAGCTTCCTTGTTTCCTGAGAGATATTACCTGGGCCTTTTCAAGGCCAGAGTGAATAGGTATCTAAGTCTGCGTGCTTCATCTTCGACCACATTATTGTTTACTAACAGTTAGTGGTCGAACGCGGACTTATCCACGTAAAAAAAAAATTATAAATAGGGTATAGATAGATTCGAGGTTAAGGATGGTGGTCACTGTGTAGGTAGCGTCATCATAAAAATAAGATCGACATGTAAAGTGGGGATGGAAAAAAAATTGACAGCACCCCCACTTAATTTCTGATTCCATGACATATTATTGAACAGGTCTTTTAAGATCAAAGTTAGGTTTGGTACAAAATTTTTGGTCAGGTACTATTTGCAAACACGAGTCACCAAAAATACAGTTGTTGGAATATTAACCTTTTAGAGAAGGGCAGAGAAAAATAGTTTTTTTTAAAAGTTATGAGTAAGTATCGGATTTTATTTCTGAGAACAAGTAGATAATTAAAAGAGAAACAAAATGCAAAATGTGCCTTGTGACATTTTCGGCATGAAGAGAAGACGAATCTAATCACACCTCACATCAAAATCGGTAAAGCCGTTTAGACTATAAGGGATATTGCAGAAACATAAAAAAATAGAAATAGTAGACATAATACATATGATCGGAAAGCTTGGGTAAAAATAAACTGTTTGCAATTATGAGAAAAATATTTAATTAGAAAAAAGTTTTTTCGAAATCTTCTCAGCAAACCCTTTCTTTTGTTACCCATATCATGAGGTTGCATAAACAATAACTGGTCCGCCATCTTTGGGAGCCCGCCATATTGGATTAAGAATGACGTCACCTTGACATTGAAGCAAAATTTCAGCTCAATCGGTTGGTGATAACTGTTATAAAATCCATAATAACAGGGCAAATTTAAAAAAAGCTTGAAAAAAAACAGATTCTATGAAAATAGATATCCAGCACAATGAAAATTATAAAATAAGGTTTTCCTAGTGACCGATAAATAAAAGGCAATTCCGAAAATTACAATTCTACCAATTCATATCTAAGAAACCAGCTGTTCTGCCTCAAACTAAAACCAAACAACATAACACTAAAACCTTTGAACTGCAATGGGAAAATGTAATATTTTACCTAACAATGCATACTTCTTTGAAGTTGATAGCTCCACGATACTGACAAGCGGAAAACGGCAAACTTGTGATATCTCTATTCTCTAAGCTCTTTTGATGAAACTATAAACAATTCTTGGCTTTTGTTTTGTTAACTAATTTGTGAATAAAAAGTGGGACAGGAAAACTGAATGGGGTGAAGATTAAAGCTTAGTTTCTCATTTGGCCAGACGTGTCTGTTATGTTTCCTGTCTGGACATGTCGGTGAATGAAGTAAAACTAAAAGCCCTAACAGACGTGTGGATTTGGTTGACGTCAAACGCAGTGTGACTAACGAGAGAAAAAGAGGGGGAAATATATGATTCTCACTCTTTCTCTCCCGTTGGTTGGGAGGCAGTCCGTCAACTAAATCCACACGTCTGTTAGCTACTTTATAAGAAAATGGTTACTTAGACGAAATAATTGACCGCGCGAAAAGAGGCCTCGGATTCTAATGGGACAAGTCAGCATGTCTGTATGCTTGTATATTTGTTCAACGATAACTTGCGTAACATTGACCCGATCTCCACGAAAATTTGTAAGCAAGTAGTTCATTTAAATATAGTTTTTAAATTACATTTCGAGCAAAATTTGTGTATAGTTTGCGGAGGTATAGAGGTCGCGAGGTTACAGTTCGGAGCAAACAACTAGTAATTATAATATAAAAAACAATCGCTTATGTGGCTTATTAAAACCAACCAAACGAGTCCAAACTCAAAGAGTTTACTCATTGTGTACTCATTGAAAAGTTTCACTATAGGTAGGTTACACCTCCTGGCTCCAAAGTCAGATCAGTCCGTTGGCATCAAATCCAGATTACAAATAGGTACATACTGGCAAATTTTTACAATCTTTGGTACACTCTGTTGATTTGATCGAAGGCCCAAACAGATTTGTATGCCATACCGGCTACTTGATGGTACTTAACTGTCGCCTATGGATACCTCTAGCACCAGAGGCATCACAAGTACGTTGCCGACCGTATAACACTTTATTAGCTCGCCTTTTGAATAACTCAATGTTGTATAATTATATTTTTTTAAAGAAATACAGAAACCTGTTTCAAGACAACACATAAAAACAAACAACAACAAACATAATTAAAACAGAGATTAAAAGTTGTCATCAAAACTTTTGCTGAAGGGAATCACAAGCCAAAACATCATCTGTGTATATATTTTTGGTTTTTATTGATTTTTTCAAAAAGCTCTGAATCATCTTCGATAAAATTTATATGGAACCACCTCTGATATATGACCTACCTATTACCTATTAATAAGTAAACGCGTAACAAACAAAAACAACAACAAAAAACGAATTGAAAACCTCCTTTCGTCGTTTAAAAATATTCCATCTCCATGACAAAAATCCCACACAGTGAAAGTGAGCAAAGAGGTTTGTATCACTTATCTAGCAAATTACGACAACGCCTACCGTTCACGTCCACTTATACCGTTAACGTCTAGTTCAGCCGGTAATTAGCAGTATATTTACATAATTGGGCCATTCGCATTCGTAGACTGCTATTAAGTTGTTAGTTGAATGTAACAAGTTTTGTTAGAAGGCGTTTCTTCTAATAACTTTTTAAAGGGAAAACGTCAAACTCTACTTTTTAAAGTTACATACAGTAATTTCTTCTTTCCTCTGAAGATTTTGGCGTCCCACGTAGTTTGCATTTGCTAGTGTCAAGTATAGAAATATTTTTAAATTGAAGTGCTGGCTAATCTAAGAGGCTTCTATAGAGTTTTGGAAACAACACGAAATGACACATTTCACTTCATAAATATCACTTTTCGACATTCGAGCACGTAGTGAACACTTAATAAATAGTCATCATCATCATCATTTCAGCCGTAGGACGTCCACTGCTGGACATAGGCCTCCCCCATCGATCTCCAAAAGGGCCGGTTGGAAGCGGCCTGCATCCAGCGTTTTCCTGCGGTCTCTTTTAGGTAGGTTTAATAAATAGTAATCCACCATTATCAGGAAAAGTATGAGGCTATATGTTTTTTCATGTTGTCGCCAAACCTTACATTTAAAACACTTCGGCAAATTTTTTGTTTTTGTTTGTTGAATTAAATGCTATATATAACATTAGTGGTATAGTAATCGACTAAACATAATATTATAAGTACCTATTTAAAAAAATATCTTTGATTATTTTGGTAGTTACATGGAACAACCTTGTTTTCTTTTTTTAAATTAAATAAATATTACTGATGAATTATTGTAAGCTTAGAAACTGCACTTTATAATGTAGCATGTAAAAAGGAAGCAAGAAGAGAAAAAAAATACGGTATTGATTTAAATAGATGTTAGTCCATGTTTAGTAGAGCCAAGTTTTTTTTTGTCCTTTCAATTTGCTTGCAAGTTATCGCAAATAATCAAACCGAGTAATTCCCGTGTTATATAAACAAAATTTTACCTTAATAAATGAAAAAAATCCAAGTCATGGCAAAAAACCAGTTTCTGTATCGTTGTATGATTTTCACTAATTTCTCTTTGATTAAATTCTCTAAATTCTCATGAATTTCTACAATAAACACCAACCTTCCAATTCACACATAGGAAACAGATGCAGATTATTAAGTATTTAAAATTTCAAATACTGATTCCCTAATAATACATACGGGTAAATCCCGCTTATTATACTCACGTATAAGCACCTATCCGATACAAAGCAAACACTGGCCACTTGTCATAGAGAGGCCCTTAGGCCTACTCTAGTACGTAAAGAAATAACACTCAGGCGCAAACAACTGTGCAGGGCACCGAGGGCCACTTCACTTAAAATCATTTCTATGTTTTAATATTTGACTCTTGACTTGACCAACTGGATCAAGGTATAGGAATAGGCATGTCACCAATCATAATACATACTAATATTATAAATGCGGTAGTTTGTTTGTTTGTTGGTTTTATTGATCGAATCAAGTGTAATAGATTATTTGAATGTTTTTAGGAAACCATCTCAAACTGTTTTTATTATTACAATAAAGAAATCTTGTGATTTAATCCTCAAAAGTTTTTGTATTATAAGTAGACAGTCAAAATTCAACTTATTATACTACCGCGTAAATACTCCCTTTGACTTCAATGACTTCACAAGCAAGTACTAGAGGCAAGAATTATTATTATGCCCGAGTGTGGGTATTGATATAACGAGCTGAAACGTGTATTTTCGTGTTGTTTCCAAAGCTCCATAGAGGCCTCTTGTAAAGTCTCCACCACTTTACTGGGGCATGAGTTTGACTTGATCGCGACTTACTTTGACTGTGACTACATTTCATCAAACTTGATAGTAGTAGTTAAGTGTTTATTGTATTGTCACCAGAAGTAAAGTTTCATGCAAAATTATAACAAACTACCGGTTAGGTATATCGGTACATCGGTTAGGAATAACTGCTATGGTATTATGGATGTCCGTTCGTGATTCGGATTGTGATCACGATCGCGTGCCATCTCACTCGCTCGCGTGGTGCGAGTAAGTTGATACGAACGGGACGGCATGCTATCTCGATCACAATCAAACTTCTATAATGAGCCCGCTGGTTCCAATTAAGCTTGCAAGAGCAATTTGAGCTAAACAAACCACAAAAAGATTTTTTTTTGTTTATCTTAGTACGGCAAAAAAGAACGGTATGGTAACAAAGAATTTCTATCTATATTATATCTACGGCTGTCAAAGCATTTTTGTAAAAATTTGTTGTAGCCAGTTGCACCCATATAAACGAAACGCAAATCATTCGAAATCAGTTAGTAACTGTGATGCAGAGTTCTACGCGTTGATCTAATTAAGAATGTTCAATCAAAGTTCACTCACAATGTCTGGTAACAGATTTTCCTTCTCATTTCCGTTCTATGTACTTCTCTTTTCTGTGAAACAAACTAACAAACATTGCAAGTTAAATAAGAGCAGTTAACAGATAAGTCTGTCTTATTAAGTACCTACTGGGTTTGAAAATTTAAATCTATTACAAACAACATTTCCTAATTGAAATTCCTACCTTGTAATAACCATTTGCTACTAAAAAGATATCGTAGAAAACGTTATAAAGATGTAAAACGCTACTTTAGTCATTGATAAAAGCTTTTCCAAAATGTGTGCTAAGTTGCCACCAATAACATTAACATAACACTTTATTGCCCACAAAATTTACTTTACAAACGAAAACTAATTTTCTAATTGATAAAGGTCATATTTTCTACAAATAAAAATCAATTTAGGTGGTCTCGCCGCAGCATACACGATATGTTTTAGAATCTCAATTAAAGATGGCTCACTCAACGAGAAATATCTAACAAATCAATTAAGTAATGCAAAGAATTCATTCACCTTTAGTGATGGGGTTAAACAATACATGAAACTTAATCGATATTTGATTACTCGAGATTTTGTAATTGGAAGTTGTAGAAAGCTAGGTTAGCCCGCAACACTTTGATAAGGTTTAGACGTAGGCATTAAACGCATTTAATACAGTTCTGTATCTCTAATTTTGTTGCATTCGTTGCCATGAGGCAATAAAATATCTAATAACTCTTGTAACTTGGATAACAGATTTAATCTGAAAACCAATAAAATCTTTCGTTGCCAATAAATAGGTAGTTAGGTAGATTTCTTTTATCAAAAATAATTATTATTAATAATTATATTAAGTTAGTATAATTATTATTTGAATAAGTTATGGATGCAAATCTGGACAATAAACAATTAAATATTTTTAAAAGGTTGACAGGCTAGGCGTTTGACCACATCTCACCTGAAGTTGCGATGTGGTCGAAGATGGTAATCACACTTCTTATAAAATATATTCGAGTTTAAACTAACGTAGAGCTTATCAAAATTATTTAATAAACATGATCTGAACACAAAAAATTTAAATCATTTTGAATTAAGGTTTCATAAGTTTCATTTCAAAAGACTTGTTCAATGATAGCCATGGCCCATGAAGCAGTGATAAAATAATTTATTCCCATTTCGCACGTACCAGAACCACTCCTAAAGTACAAAATAATAAATAATTATATTTTTAAACTTTCGAAAGAACAGTATATGTGCAAAGTTTTGTGCACTTTTCTTTTCTTTACAACAAGGTATTGAAGTTATAATGTACTAAAAATTAGGACGGACGTACGGACAAGCGGGCGGAGAGAACGAACTTTTATAGGGTTCCTTGTAAACGAAAATCCTAAAAATCGACTCGTTTTGTTTTGGTAGTAGGAATAGTTTCTTTTCAGTAATTATAGATTTAAAACTATATTACTAGTTTCACAAGTAAATCATTAAAATACACATTAAATCAGGCTAAGGCAAACATTACTGTTTAATTCATCAAGAAACCGTCTTACTGTAAAATAAATACAGTTCATCGACATAAAAACAGACGGTCGTCACAAAAAGCGCATCACTAATGTTATCGCGTCATCGATTAAAACATTTTGATTAGCTTTCAACTTACGAGCAATGTCATGAGAAGTCAGAATAAATAAAACGTCGTATCCACCATTATGGGCAGTCCGGAACCTGTCTTTACGTATCTGTGTGGGTTTATAGAAATTAAATTCCATACATTAGACGCTTAATATGGTACTAGATAGCTGTAACACAATGACGTGATGCCACCCCAGTCAAGTGACTGTGCAGGAATGTATCCAGTGTGGCCAGGTTCCGCTTTTCTCCTTTTATAGTGGGTTGTACAGATATATCACTTTGATCTTCTTAGTTATTTGGGAAGATAGTATTTCAGGTTAGAAGTTTTAGGTACACACACGGGTACGTACCTAATTAGGAAATTCGAGGTTTAAATTATGTCGCTTTGTAAGTATATGTAGCTTAATGTATATTTTTTTTTATCAAGTTATTTTATTTCAAATTATTATCGTGTTTGTGAAAATTAGAAATAGACAGATATTAATAATATATCCTGTGTAACATTTGGATAAAATTAAATCTGATAAAGAGTTGCCAGGAAGTGGCGTATCTTTCTGGCAACACTAAACGTATCGATAGTGATCTGAGATGTTTCGATGTCGATACGTCTCGCAATACCAGTCGACATCCCTATTGAAATCACGAGCTTGACGATAATTTTAATGAATTGTGACTTTTAATGACGCATCGAGAAAGGACGCGGATATCGATCGACAGTTCATCGATAGGAGCGCGTCTCTACTTTTTTATTTGGTACAAAGAATTGTTTTTGATTAAGCTACGTTTTGTTTTACTTGCTATATTTAAATGTGTTGGACCATTGATGTAAGTAAATAGGGGGAAGATACAGGACGTACTTCTTGACGTGGACCGTACAATATAGGCTCCGGGACACAATCCACTTCAGTCACAATCGAGCTGGCGTTTTGATAGCACGTGAATTACTTGTCAAAATTGTGTGTAATTAAGCAGCAAAAGTTACTTCCTGCGTTTTCACAAGGTGCACCAACAGTTCGAAGACAAAAAACAAGTTTCACGGCATTACTTTTACTCGTAAATACTTAAAAACAATAAATTAAATTTTCTTAAAATGTCACTTCTATGGTCTAGTGTAGTGTCTAATGGAGCGGTGAAGTTGACGTTTACAGTGTAGACGTCAACGTCGCCGCTGACTCGAGCCGAAACAGAGCCATATTTATTGGGTACAATATTTAAAACCTTTTTAAAACAGTCATTGTGTTGGACTTGATTAGTGGCGATCGGATAATTTTACATACAACCGCACTTAATGCCACCTATCATAAAATATTCAGAACAACCAGAATCCTTAGAACACGAGGTCCCACATGCCTATTTACTTAGGTTTTAGTGGACTGCTCCATACTCCAACCCTCAGACAAACAAGTGAGATACCTATGCTAAGGTGGCGTAGCGATGCGAATACATCAGGCGTAAATCCGGCTTGATAGTTTTACAAAATATTTTTTTCTATAATAAAATTGATAAATTGATAACATTGATGATACTTTTAGTTGCACTCTCCCCGCAGACGAAGTTTCCGTCCTTTTTTAACCGACTTTACAAAAGGAGTGGATTCTTGAAGCAGTTGTATTTTTTAAAATGTTCGTTGCCTCATAATCATAATCAATCAAAGTCATTAATAAACCTATTTGGAAAGAAAAAGTACCCTGCACACCGTGATCAGTTTAGAAAACTATTAGGTATGTTTTATTTATAGTAGCCACGGATACCGTGACCAGTGGGTAAAATATTAATTTGTTTCTTTGAGGGAAACGGGTAACGGTACAACTCTCCAGGATCCGTGGCTAATTCAGTCTGATCCCAGGATCCGTGTAGACGAACCCATGAAATCTATATCTATATAATATAAAAATTAGCCCCTGTTATTTATCTTGGTCACGCCATAACTTGAGAACGAATTTATCAATTTTATTCATCTTTGTTTTAATACTTTGTAGAAGGTTTCTACGGAAAGAAATAATTAAGTAAATTGAGCAGTAAATTTGAAAATTTCGGAATACTTAATAGCGACGATTTTAACTCGCGGGTGAAACCGCGGTGCACAACTAGCTTATGATAAATATCGCAAGACCATGTTCAAACGTCAACCAACAAATCACAGTTGGCTTTCAATTTCTTTTTAGATAGTCCGTTGGTCCAGTTGGTAGCGAACCTGCCTTCTGCGCTTGGGGGCGTGGGTTCGATTCCCACCTAGGACAAACGTTCATTTGATGAACAATTGTGTTTGTTCTATATTGTATTATATCAGTCTCTGGCAGCCTTATCACAAGCTTTGCTTAGTTTGGGGTCATATGACCGTGTGTGCAAAAATGACCCAAATATTTATTTATTTTTTAACGCGAAGGGTGTTTTAAAGTCAGATTATAATGATAATTAGTGAGGAACTTTTTAAAGCTAATGACCATTATGAAGCGGCGGTGGCACAGTGATTGTAAAGCTCGGATCCGACCTCAAATGAATTGTTAGGCGCGGGTTCGATTGTGAAAATAATTAGTGCCCCTTGAAAAACGCTCATTTACAACGCGTCATAAATATTTACGAGTTATTGTTCGTACGGTGTGAAAGAATTGCGTGGATTCTGAATAAACAAAAGAGAGTAAATATTTTACCATAAAACACGCTGATGTGGCTCGATAAAACTGACCAAGGGAATCCAAACCCGAGGCTATAGCTATTGAAATATTTGACTATCCACCTCCAGGCCCAATCATCAGCTCCTCGTCAGCAAGTGTAATATTTGAGAATCGTTAAAATATTATCAATTTTAAAAACTTATTTCACTCGAAACTTGTCAATGAAAAATACTTTTTTAATTCTGGTGTCATAAGGGCACAGTCAAGTTGCCGCCTTATGAATACGCCACCTTAATTCACACGCATTAAAAATATGAAAGTTTGTGTGTTAAAATGTTTTAATGTGAAGCGTGGTTTGTATACTTCCAGGTTTATCCACAAGTTTCAACCTCAAATAATCTACAAGCGCGTTTAAGTTGCCATAACAGAGGGAACAGTGATTCCGCAATAACTTGCGTTATTGTATCGGTGCCAGTTCGCGGTGTAATGAGTTAGTTAATTAGTTGTGTTTAAAGTTAAACAATGGTGGTTGACCCGGCGGATTGCATTGTAAACCATTTACGAGTTAGGCGCTTGGCTAACTTGGCTTTCTTGAAAGTGAAAGGGGAAATGCTCATAATAAGTTGCCTACTTCATTCCATTAACGACTGATACCTAACGAACGATGACCTTTTTACAGAAAATTTCAGTATGAGGCGTTTGAGCCAATTGAGAAACGTGCCAAGAGACTCATAGCAAATCTCTTTTACAGGCTAAGCTAAAAAGCTTTTGCCATTGGCGTAAAGTTGCTAGTCTATCGTTTTTTTATCGGATACATTTCAGGGGGTGTGCATCAAATCTGCGTGATTTTTCTATCGGCAGGCCAGGGTGAGCCCGAAAGACGACACCGTTTCATCGTAGATATTCCAAAAAACCCGAACGGAGCGCTTTGACCCACTTTTATTGTGCGGACCGAGAGACTGTCAAATGCGTTGCATGAATGGGTGTTACCTGATTGTTACAATCTGGGTGTTTTTATGTCGAGTAAATTTATTTTTCTAGGCAAGCGTGCTTTATCGTAGACTGCATCATCGCTAAACATCAGGCAAGACGGTGGTCAAGCACAAGCCTATCTTTCAATAAAAATATATGTTTATTAATAAACTTCTGGATTTCAGCTGACAGACCACTTGATGGTAAGTTGTCACTGTCAAGGTATTTGCAGAGTACCAAGATACAAAGACATGTAACCGTACCTATGGGACCGTCCATTAATCACGTGAGGCTTGAAAGGGGCGGAGGGAGTTTAGCAAAAATCACGAAATATCACAATCAATACACAAATAATGGTCTTAAACCTCACCAAGAGGGAGGGGGGTTAGAAAATGCAAAAAATAAAAACACGTGATTAATGGACGGCCCCTATGTGGATTAAAAATTGGAGTCTACATCTTTGTTGCTACACATTTCACAACTTCCTTCCACCAGCTTCTTCAATATTCATGAATCACGACAACTGTCAGTTTCTCGGTAGTTCACGTGGTTTTCCCAAATCATCGGCTATTCATTATATTGCAGGCTGAATCAGTTCAGTAAAAAGCTCAATTAGGGGTGATTCACTCGTTTTTCTCTCTAATGGCTCATTGAGTGACGTCAGATTCGGGGAAGAACGGATGTGTCTGGTATGGAACTTTAGATAATTAGATTATGGTCTGGCGTGGAAAAGTTTGAGGCACTTACGCTCGTCGGTTTTTTGGCAATAGACTAGGCCGATTCATTCGCAGCATAGTATAGATATAATAGTACATATCTCGTACACATCAAAAGGTTCTGGAATGGAGACCACGGACCAGTAAGCACAGCGTAGGACGTCCACCCACAAGATGGCCAAACAATCTAAAAAAGACCGCAGGGAAACGCTGGATGCAGGCCGCTTCCAACCCGCCCTTTTGATGATCGATGGGGGAGGCCGATGTCCAGCAGTGGACGTCCTATGGCTGAAATGATGATGATGATGATGATGATGACACATCACATAGCTCATCAGTACATATACCTAGTAAATCTAAATCTTAGATCAAGCTTAATTATTCAGCTGTTCTACACATTTCACAGAGTTTGAATGAAATATTTCTATGGAAAACCTGATAATTTTATGCCAGTTCTAGATTGGTCCCATAGCAAAAGTTGGTCATAATGATAATTGCCATTACCTCCTTTCGGCTTAGTACATACGTTCTGCGTAACATGGCCGTGCGAACGTGATATATATATACTTGAGGGTGTGTTTTCGCGACCACAATATTAAGAATCAATTTTTTACTAGCACCGATAGCTGCCTAAAAATATCAACATATAGAAACTACTAGCAGCGCCCCACGGTTCACCCGCGTGGATTATGGCTGCTTTTATCAAGAATAAAAGTAGCCTTAGTTACTCCTTACAAACAGCTATCTGCTAGTGAAAGTCCTGTCACAATCGGTCCAGCCGTTTTGGAGTATATAGAGAACATACACACAGAGTTATAGGTATGTAGAATATGTATAATAATATACTTAGATAGATTGCAAAAGTAGGTTTGCTAAGTCACCAAGATACATGACAGGCGTAGCCTAGTTTGGGACCCACAGGTTACCACGTATCTTGGGTACTTTCAAAAATTGTGAGGTTACCTATATTAGTTGAATACTTATACTTACTATAAATAAAAACTCGTCATAGGTATTAATTTAAGGTTTGTAAGTACCCATTGTATAGGTATATATTGTATAGGTATTCTTGGATTGTCTTTATATAGACCTTCAACGGTCTATGTCTAATTTTATTTGTGGTGTTAGTTTTAGCTTGTATTTTGTTTAGTTAATAAAGGCACTTGCCCAGTAAAAAATATTGGTATTCTTTAAGGCAAATAAATTGATTGAATTGAGGTTTGCTAAGTTTGTTCTACGTAGCTAGGGCTACACAGACCATTGGCGGATCCAGGGGAGGGGGGGGCATGGGGGCATGCCCCCCCACCCCAAAACACCTAGCAATTCCATACATTCGACTCAATTTTTTGATTTGAGTCCTTCGAACCTTGGCAGAATGGCCCCCCAAAATTAAATCCAGAATGCAATGAATGAATTCAATTCGAAATCAATTAAAACATTAAAACGCTGGTTTCAATGTGGTGGTTCTAAGCTATGTTTGATCAAAATTTGTTCAGTCGTTTAATAGTTATAAGCCCCTTTCCGAATTGAACATGAATTTTTAAGCCGTTGTACGAACAGTTATATTATTATACTTATTATTTATAGGTATACTCTTATATCTACACACCTTTTTGTTAACTACTTAGATAGTGTGAGATTATTTAAATGAAATTCACTCGTGTTTAATTAACTCATTGTAGGTATTTTGAGGAACCCAAAACATAACCTATAACGATAATCAAATCATAAAAAACACGGAAAAACTAACAACAATTTTTAAAACACCACGCCCTTGTTCATTGAGCAAAAGTCACCCCCGTCGTCGTTTTTCTTCTTTTTTTAATTCCATATACACATAAACTTTTTGTAAACAGCTTGGTGTACCACAGACTGCAGTTCTTCTAAGTGTTGCGAACATTTTGTTAAACAGTAACCATCTTACCACAAAAGATTTAAGCACGCTTTAGACAAGTGTTTAGCATATTTTTCGCAGTGAAACAATTGCTAAACACATGTCTAAAGCGTTCTTAAATCTATTGTGGTAAGACGGTAATTCTTTATCATTACAAGTTATTTGAGTCACGCAGACAGACCGTCAGAACGCGCTGTCAATCACTCCAGTCACTTCCATGATAGCATCTGCCTCATCATCAGCAGATATCATCGCGAATTCACTTAATTTGTCCCATTCCCATGCCTACAGGCATCTCTGCAATGTTAGCCCTAATTCTGGTCCCTTGGTTCCAAGCTCGGTTCTCATGACAACCTACCGCGTTCGCACTACTCAAGAATGGCAGGCATTTTGTTGGGAATTGGGACAAGAATGAATCTTGTGACTCACATCTATGTAATAATTGGCCAGGAAAATATATTTATTTTATTTTATTTAGTATAGATTATATAGTATAGACATATAGCCTATGTCACCCGGGGATAGTGTAGCTACACTATCCCCGGTGACAGTGAAATAGCTAACAGTGAAATAATTTTTCAAATCGGTTCAGTAGTTTCAAACAAACAAACAATCAAATCTTTCCTCTTTATAATATTAGTATAGATATGTATATTATATTGTTAGTATATTTTTGGCTGTCGTCGCTATACCTACTACGTCTAAAGTTTTTATTCGGTGTGAGCTTGTTTGAAACCACCCAATGTCATCATGAGCATTCCCAATTCGTCACACCTTGGACCCCGAGGCGTTATTTGCTCAATATTTTATTTTGTTCACATTAACATTTTAATTTATCCATCCTGTATCATTGAGCTTATAGGATTAAAAGACGACATAAATTTCACATCTTTATTTGATTTAATCTTTTCACGGTCGGGCAACACTAAAAGTTTGCGTTTTTATTAGCCGTTAAAACGTGTGTTTTATTTTATTATTCAAACATTTATTATTTTAATTTAACTATATCAAACGTATTTTACAATTATAACTTAATTTATAAGTTTTGAAACTACTAAAAGCATGCAATTTTAAGTATAATAAGAACATTAAGAACTAAGAATAGAACTAAGTAATAGCACAGGAAGGGACTTAGAATTTAGAACTTTATTGCTATACCTAGTCAGGGTCATTAGTGTCATCAGGGTCATCATTTGTGATATCTAGTACCTACATTAAACATGCTACTTAACAACTGTATGTGCATTTCATAATGTTATGCAATAAATCATTGAGTATGGAGTATTGAAATGAATTTAGAGGTGAACTGTTTCTAATTTTTTCGACACGTTCACAACTTTGGGCTCTCTATCTAAACATAATTATACATAATCTAAGGTTACTAAGTACATAAATAATTGTACTTGTTAGTAGGAAAAATCTATTCTATTCTAAAGTATTAAAAGGAAAATAGTTGCAAGTAATTTCCATCTTCTCAACCAACTTACAGGAAAGAACGTTTCATGTATCAACTTGTTGCCGTTTTCACACGTTAATTAAGGGAATATGACTATTTATTATACAAAAATTTAATAGACATCCGAAAAGTGGTTGTACCCGATACTGCGTACCGAAAAGCCGAAAACAGACCGGACGCCGACGTGTAAACACCAAACACTCGCATCGGCGCGAGCGCAATAAAAACGCTGTAAAATTTTGATGTTTCTATTCAAGATAACACCTCCCTTTCCATCTCTCAGATCCTTCTATCTCCATCTTCTTCTCTCACCTGAGAATGGCTCAGATTATTATCAATGCACTTTACACAAAGCAGAAGTTCCGAACTCAGGCTGACATTAATGTGATTTTGAGAGTAAATCGTGTAGGTTTAGTACCCGATAAGTGGCACGTAAACGAGGTGTCAAGTGATAAAATTAATAAATGGAGCTAGATTTCATCGGTACTAGGACGGTTGTAAAGTAATAGATGAGTTTCAAAACAACGCAAGTAAGATAAGATAAAAGACGAGCCTATGTTAGTTAGGAACTGCGTTGAGAAACTGGCGACACACGCGTTCAAATCACATCTGTGATTTTTCCCGAATGGAGGTTTCAGTAAAAGGTTTTAGGTGAATTAAAAATAACTCGGTAGGTTATTCCATTGCAATGTTTTATCTCTAATACGATAAAAAAGATAAAGAGACAATTGAGTTACTCGAAAAATATTTGATTATAAAAAAATAGGAGAAACTAGTCATTCAAACATATTTTATTATTGTATAATTAGTTTATTGCTGTAATATTAAGAGTGCGTATAAAGCGAGGAAAATTTCTGATTTCACCCGCGCGTCTCGCATCACCCGCATTAGTGTGAAACACAACCACGGCAGCGCGGCAGTCGCGCGCAGCTCCAGTACACATAACTCGCGTAGTCGAACTCGTCATGCGGCAAGGAGTAATAAACACAGGATAAGCATAATGTTGGCGTTTTGGCGATTAGCTGGGTTCGGTCGCGGCGCGCAAAACCGTAAATTGTTTATTTCAATTTTCAAAATTGTGTTTGTTGTATATTTTTAAACTTAATTTTTAAGTTTTCTACAATATCAATATAAAATTAATAAATTATATAAATTAAATTGAAATTGCCTAAATTAATTTTCAAATTAAAATTTTACGCTTGAGACAGAGAGTCAGAGATCGTTAAACATTAAATCAAACTAAACTAAACTAATGCTATGCTATGCTATGCTACGCTACGCTATGCTATACTATACTAAACGAAACACGCGAAACGAAATACCCGAAAGCCCGTTGGTCCAGTTGGTAGTGAACCTACCTTCTGAGCTTCGGGCGTGGGTTCGATTCCCACCTAGGACAAAATTAATGTGATGAACATTTTGTGTTTGTTCTACGAGTATACCTGGTTGTTAATATCTATTTAAGTATGATTTATTTAATTTAATTTAATGTAATTTAATGCAATGCAATTCAATTCCATTCCATTCAATTCAATTTACTAAAAAATATCATCATCATCCTTCACAGAACCTTCCTCATTATTTGAAGTCGGCCTAATATACCTACTGTTTGACCTACCAGTACCTACCCGAGCCAACCCGGCCGGTCTAACAGTAGGTATTACTACTTACCTTTTTATCCGACTTCAAATAAGGAGGAAGGTTCTCAATGCGACTTGTATAATCTTAGTGTCTCTGTCTACTTGGTCCACAGTGTTGCACCGCAGTGTTGTAAAGCAGTGTTGCACCGCAGTGTTGCAACGCAGTGTTGCAACGCAGTGTTGCAACGCAGTGTTGCAACGCAGTGTGGCAACGCAGTGTTGCATCGCACTGTTGCGCCGCAGTGTTGCAACGCACTGTTGCACCGCAGTGTTGCAACGCAGTGATTGATAATTTTATTGCATACCTACCTTGCCAAAAGATTCGCTTTTTTACCAGCTAAGGAAACATTAACTTTTTTCTGAGATTCGCCACTGTCAAGAAACATTTTACTGTTTAAAGGCAAAGTTTATTTTTATTGTTTCATTCAAGAGCAATGTTTATAACCTCAAATAAGCCACAAATGACAGCACCAGCGAAGGTGGCGCCATCTGAGATAAGTTTTGCCGTAGTTTGCCTGTAGCTTCTCATTACCCAAAATGTATGAAAAATACTGCGTTAGTTCCCTAATACTCACCCTGTGAAATCATTTACCACTGAATAAAACTCAAAATATGTAGTGATGGTCAAAATATTTTCGGATTTGAATTAAATAAAGAAATTTCGTTAGTGAAGCTACTTCTCAAAATCTCTGAAATATTGGTGCCGTCGTTTGGCTTTAGACCTCAGCAGCCATAAATCGATGCCACAGACTTAAAATATTCAAGGATGGCTGAAATATTTTCTGATTTAACGTCTTCACTGAAATATTGAAGATGTCTTCTAGTATTAGAACTGAACAATCTATAATCACCGTTACTGATTTAAAATATGCAAGGATGGCAGAAATATTTTACGATACAAGTCATGATTCTCTGAAATATAAGAAACATTTTACTGTTTAAAGGCAAAGTTTATTTTTATTGTTTCATTCAAGAGCAATGTTTATAACCTCAAATAAGCCACAAATGACAGCACCAGCGAAGGTGGCGCCATCTGAGATAAGTTTTGCCGTGGTTTGCCTGTGGCTTCTCATTACCCAAAATGTATGAAAAATACTGCGTTAGTTCCCTAATACTCACCCTGTGAAATCATTTACCACTGAATAAAACTCAAAATATGTAGTGATGGTCAAAATATTTTCGGATTTGAATTAAATAAAGAAATTTCGTTAGTGAAGCTACTTCTCAAAATCTCTGAAATATTGGTGCCATCGTTTGGCTTTAGACCTCAGCAGCCATTAATCGATGCCACAGACTTAAAATATTCAAGGATGGCTGAAATATTTTCTGATTTAACGTCTTCACTGAAATATTGAAGATGTCTTCTAGTATTAGAACTGAACAATCTATAATCACCGTTACTGATTTAAAATATGCAAGGATGGCAGAAATATTTTACGATACAAGTCAAGATTCTCTGAAATATAAATGCTCTCATCTAGTGTTGGACGCAAAACACGCAAAACCTCATCTAATCCTCAAAAAAAAAACTCACCTATGTTTCCAACCAATTAGTTCAAAATATTCAAAAATAGCTATTTATTTTTTGATATAACTTCACTTTGCTGAAATACTGGTGGTGCCACCTAGCGTTTGATCTGAGAAACTCGTATTTTATGCTACTGATTCAAAATATTTAAAGATGGTACCGCACTGTTGTACCGCACTGTTGTACCACACTGTTGCACCGCACTGTTGCACCGCACTGTTGCACCGCAGTGTTGCAACGCAGTGTTGCACCGCATTGTTGCACCGCAGTGGTGGACTGCAATTCAACCAGTATAAAAAAATACTGGTCGAATTGAAGGTACTCTAAGGTAAATGAGAACCTTCCTCCTTATTTGAAGTCGGATAAAAAGGTAAGTAGTATTTGACTTTGACTAAGGTAAGTAGTCCCGCTAGTGTATTGTGCATTTCCCCTTACCAGCACATACCCGAGCCAACCCAACTGGTCAAACAGTAGGTACTTATGTTTTTAACCGACTTCAAAGAAGGAGGAAGGTCCTCAATTCGACTAGTATTTTTTTATACCGGTTGAATTGAGAACCTTGCCCCTGTTTTGAAGTCGGTTAAAAACATAAGTACCTATTGTTTGACTTTCCACATTTAATTTTTTTTTTATTAGAAGATGTTTTTTTGCTTCCATTATTACCAAGCTATTTTTTGTCTGTTAAAATTGAGAACCTTCCTCCTTTTGCAGAAAGCCGCTTCTCGTAAAAACGTGAGAAAATGTGGATGGAACTCTCAAGTCAAATTAACCATCACATTAATTTAAATGATTTTTAATTTTAATTTTATAAAATTATAATGAATCTAAATTATTTTATAATGTCATTTAATTTTTAGTTTTATCTTTCTGACTCTCTCTCTCTGCTTCTCTCCGTCTCTCTCTCTCTCTCTCTCTCTCTCTCTCTCTCTCTGTCTGTTTGTCTGTCACAAAGAAACACTCCGACTCTAATAGTTATATTACTGAGCATACATAATAATGGATTCGTTAGGGCCTAGTCGTATCCATTTTATTTGTATCTATGTTATTTTTTCGTAGTAGCTTTACCTAGTCTGTGCTCTAAGGTCATTGTCACCACTTGGTAGCCGCATCAAGTGGTCGCGTTCGAGCCATCGATTTTTTATATTATCCTTTGTTTGAAAATACAGTAGGTGTTGATATAATCGCACTCGGAAGATAAAACCAAGGCGAAAAGCAAGCGCGTGCGTCCTTCCCCGTTGAGGCACAGTGCGGTACTGAGGTTAAACGGAGCATGTTTCGCTATTTAGATGCAAAGCGCAACAGAATAAGACTGAATATCGGACTTGCCGTTTGACCGAATAGTTGCTTAGAACTAAAGGACGTAAGTCTCAAATCGAATATAATTTATTATGAGAGTACTAATTAATCTAGGTAAATTTTGTCTTAACACTGGAAAACAAACTATATTTTCCTTCGGTGAGTATTTATTTTAGATATGTAACTGAAGTACTTTCCAAGTAAAATCAAAAAAATTAGCAAAAAGGCACCATTTTCAAAACATTAAAGTATCGAGTAAATATCTTGCTATTATGTTTCTGTCTTAATGGCGGAAAGAAAATGAATTGAAAATTCACATATATCAATTATTACGGTGATCGGATATTTGGTTTAGTTAGAATATCATGGCAAATTAGCATAAAATTTCGGTTGCCCCCTCTTAAAATGTGACGGTAGATGGTGTGCGCGAGACTTACCTACATAGGTAGTTAGGTAGTGTTCTCTGTAAATACAATGCTTTCTCTAAACAATATACAAGCTATCTATTTCATTCTACGCATGTTTTTTTTTGTTTACTCTTGGTATTTGTAGTCCCGTGCGTCCCAGATGGTTAGTGCGGGAAAACAGCGCTGCAGAGAAATCTGTAGCTTTATCGCTTTAGCCAAGTGTGAGTCGGGACTGAGGGTTTCGTACCACCACAAAATACAATAATAATAAAATAAAAAAAACGACTTCCAAATTAGTAAAATATGGCATTACGATTCGGTAAAAGAAAATGAGATCATCCAAATAACCCAACTACCAGTTATAACTTGGTAATGAACAGAAATTTGTCACCGACTCGCACTTGGCCATTATTTATTATTTGTTGTTATTATTTAGAGTGCGTACTATAATAATCATGTCATTTTTGACGCTTATACGTTTTACCGTTTTTACTTTATATAGGGCCAATAATACAAAAATACGTTTGTTGTAACCCTTTAGTTTTTACTTTTTGACTTTTTTATTATTTTATAGTTAATTCACCGTAACATTACATATTCTGTGAAAATGTCAACTGGCTATCTATTACGGTTTGAAAGATACAGCCGTTTAAAGGTAGAACAGACGGACAGACAGACAGACATCGTAGGCTTAGTAATAGGGTCCCGTTTTTACCCTTTGGGTACAGAACCCTAAAAACAGGTGTACTGCCTATCTGGTTATACCTATGTTGGACTAAAGTCTAACGACAATCCAAATTCTCAAGCCCACAACCAGTTAGCAGCGTACTCAGCATGCGGCATTACCTTGATTTCCTTGATCCTTTATTGCTGCTCTAGATATTTCTAACCCTTAAAATCCCCAATCACCGTTTGAATCGGCTGGCCACACTGGCGAGTGGCGATGCTAAATAAATTAATTTTGGGTGCAAATTACTGCGCGGGTCTATAATCGAGCGCGCCGCGTGATTTCACCGTTTCGCCTCCCGACCGGGATGACGAATCCCTGTGGCGGTTTGGATGCGCACGCGCAACTCTAAACCGATATTTATACTTGAGGGGCAGCTAAAAGCACGCGGCTTATGCGCACAGAATATGTAATGTTACGGCGGATTAACAAAAATTGTTAATAAAGTCAAAATGTAATAAGCCAGCCAAGTACCAGTCAGGCTCACGCACTCACGCACCCACTCTTTTTGACTTTTTTATTATTTGTTAGTTAATCCGCCGTAACATTACATATTCTGTGAAAATTTCAACTGTCTATCTATTACGGTTCGAAAGATACAGCCGTTTAAAGGTAGGACAGACGGACAGACAGACGGGCGGACGGACAGACGGACAGAAACACAGACAGACATCGTAGGTTTAATAATAGGGGTCCCGTAGTTACCCTTTGATTCTAACCCTAAAAAATTGCTGAGTGAGCTTTACATAATGATGGTAATATTAACCTATATTTAAAAAAAAACATCATCATCATCATTCATCATATATTGTGGTGGTAAATGGTAAGGAACCCTCAATGCGCGAACCCGACTCGCGGTTTATTAAATTATATAACACTACTATGAAATACTCAGTAGTTTACGATTTTAGGTTAGATAGGCATAGGTGTAGACGCAGCGCGACGCTTTTACGTTTCAGTTCTTACCTATTATTTATACAATGCATTCGGTTATATTTTTTTTAATAATTAATGTGAGTTGTTTCATATTGTCGCAACACTATAGATAACACTGTAATGTACCTAATGATAGGATAGACAACTTTAACCATGAGATTCCTGAGAATAAATCACACCTTTTAACCGCAGTGCGCGCCTGAATGCCTTATCCAATGAGTCCCATCTTCTTCTCTGTCATCACATTAAATAATGACCTCCAGATCCTTATCTCATTACCAATTTCATTGGAATGCGATCGATCCGCGAGATTCGATACAAACTGATATAATGGAGGGGTATTAGCCAACCCAGTGTATATTTAAGCGACTAAGGTCCAGCGTTCATTGTTTAAATTACTCAATCTAGAAATTGGTGCAGCCTATGCTTTTAAAATTGTTTTATGTTGAGATCACTGACACGCTCTCTTGAACAGTTTGCAGACTTCTTTAGTTTGAGTTTGACAAAACTTAAATAGATCGCATATTTGTTGATATTACTTACAAAATAAGTAGGAACCTAATTTGATTCGTACAAAAAGGTAACGGTCACTGATTTAAATAAATATTCGGGACATTTTTGCACACACGGTCATCTGACACCAAATGGCTGCCAGAGACTGATGTACATTAAATAGATATTAAGACTCAGATATTAAACAAACACAAATGTTCATCCCATGAATGTTTGTCCTAGGTGGGAATCGTACCCACGTCCCCAAGCGCAGATGTATGAAGTATGAATTGTTTTGTATGAAGAATTAACACAATAATTTTTTCTCGACTTTATCTAATTTGTGTTCTATATGTTGTTTACTTTGATGGGTAGATTAACAACCTTAAATATGAATACAATAAAATAAAACAAAGCTTAAAAGTAGACTTACATACCTATATACAGGTGAAAACTTTTAACAGGAACCGTACTTTTACTGTTCTAATTTCACAAAACGGTCCTATAAAACATTTTATGGATTTTGAAAGCATTTTGGAAAACATGCAGTCATAGAGATAAATCAAGTGTTCGAAAACACTTTTTTGATACCGTTCCAGCGTATCCTTAGTGTCAATCGGACTAACTACGTCAAAAGTACTAGAACCCACAAAACTTTACAAATAACCCCCTGTAATAACATACTTATACAGATGTATGAAGCTATTGCGAGTTTCAAACCTATTCAAAATAGTACCTACCTACCTTATGATAAAGTTCAATACAACACTGCCACAAATCAAACTTTTGGATAAGCTCAGTCACACAGCGGGCAATGGAGAGAGCTATGCTCGGAGTTTCTTTGCGCGATAAGATCCGAAACGTGGATATTCGCCAAAGAACCAGAGTCACCGACATAGCTGTTAAAATTTGCAAGTTGAAGTGGCAATGGGCAGGCCACATCGCTCGAAGAACCGATAACCGATGGGGAAGAAAGGTTCTGGAGTGGAGACCACGAACCGGAAGACGCAGCGTAGGGAGGCCTCCCACTAGATGGACCGACGACATTGTGAGAGTCGCGGGCATCCAGTGGATGCAAAAGGTAGGCTGTCGTTCAGTGTGGAGGTTAAAGGGGGAGGCCTATGTTCAGCAGTGGACGTCTTCCGGCTGATGATGATGATGATGATGACAAATCAAACCACTCAGGAACACAAATGAGTCGACACATTACCAACCAACACAAACACAATAAACCAACCAAATAGCTCACAAATGTGTCATGACTCAGCAAACTCCACCGAAAATTACAAATTTAATTAAGTAGGTACATAAGCACAAACCACACCAACAATTACCTAATAACCGTAATAATCTCGAAGAAATTAATAGTTACGGTGCTCACTTTAAAATATTTCTCACGGATGGTGAATTGACATGATTATTAATAATATTAATAACGATTCGAGAAGGAGGAGCGATTGACACGTTAATATACGACAAGCAAACTTATCTAAGCGCAATTTAACATAAAACCACTTTTAAAGTAATCAACATAAGGTTTAAAGAGACGGTAAAGGCAAGTTAGCTCGAGATGGAGCAATGGATATCACTGAGCCACTCCATAAGATATCTTCGACGTCTTAAACATTGATGGCTGAGACAGAGAGTTGACTCGATCAATTAAGGGTAATTATTTAAGTGTCATTCTCTACAGTCTGTTCAATCAGACGACCCTTCCCCTCCCTTTCATAATGGCTTAGGTACAGTACAAAGGTGTCATTTTCGGCTCATCGATGCATCTGTGTCCTTAAATTTACGTAATTAAATTATTGCGTAAGTTAGTACTAACATAGTAACTTGTTCAATCTCCGACTGCATCATCGCTTTCCATCAGGTGAGATCGCGACTAAACGTTAGACTAGTCTATAGATACTAAATAATATAATATATATAATTTTCTGTACATTAGTACAGACAAATCTTTCCTCTTTATAATATTAATTATAAAGAGGAAAGATTTGTTTGTTTGCATTGAATAGGCTCCGAAACTACGGATTCGATTTGAAAAAGTTCGATTTGAAAGTATTTACCAAAGCTTAGTAAAACAGATATCCAACTCTTTCCAAGTCATAAAAGTTTGCCCACAGCTCGACTGAACACTCGTTTCGTCATAAAAATGCCATCGATAGGTATGCTCCTGACATCACGACGTGATAAAACACCTATTCGAGGCACGATCGGCGCGCCGCCCGCCCCCGCCCCCCGCCTTCACCCCGCCACGCCCACCGCCCCAAGTACATCCCGCTTTTTTAATTTCGAATTCCAAACTTAAATTCAAAATTGCTGACGAAACATTCCACTCCGTAGAATCCGTTCCGAAACTATGCTGTGGTTTTTGCAATGAATTAGAATTTTGTTTGAAGATTTTTGTTTTCGTTTTCTTTGCATTGTACAACAAAATAAAATTGAAATATATCACATCATCAGTCAGTAAATGTCTACTGCTGAACAAAGGCCTCCCTCTTAGAGAGGGGTGTTGCCATAATCCCCACGCTTGGCAGGTGGCTTGGTGATAGCAGTACGTTTACCGTGTATTTATAGGACGCTGATGCCCATCCTCCGGTGGTTCGGATCGCAGTTTAGATTTTTATGTTTCACAAAAAATAAATTTTGTCTTCTTTTCGTGATGTTAACAACAACATAAATGTGTAAATAGAAAGGACAGAGAGTACTATGTATGTTTATTATGCAAATAGAACCCACAAGGCACACAATATGTCCACTACTTACAGGAAAATCAAAATATACCGACAGTTACATAACCAAGAGCTTCCTACGCCTAATTCCATATTACATAGGTATTAAAAAAAAACAATTCACATTTCAGTTGGACTAATCAATGATACAATCTTAGAATAACTACTCAGAGAAGGTAAGTTTCCAAACAACGCCTTCTCAAAACGTAAGCTACAAATTCGCTTTGTAGCTTACGTTACGATTGGTATTTTAAACGATTTAAGCAAGAAAATTTATGCATTACCTGTGGAATGTCACACCATAACTCTTATGCTGCTTTTCTGATTTGTTGTGGTACGATTTCACCGCGCAAATTGTCATAGTAAATTTTTTATATATTTTTTGGTGTCATATATGACACCATTTGAATGGCTTAAATTTTGCGAATGTACTTGGTTTCTTTGTGTAGTTATTCTAAGGATACAATAAACACATAACTATTAATAAATTCCAATCGAATCATTCACACCGAAGTCATCAACCTTTACGATCGCAAGGACATTAAAAAACAATTAAGCTAAAACCTATTAGATACATATCTACGTATTAAAGTAAATTTATCTATAGAGACTAGGTTTTTCTGTCTGTTAGTCGCCTCTATTTAGGTATTAAAAAATGCGAGGCAAATGTATGATTGTGTTTTTAATATTTTAGTGAACGATAGCTGAGACTTGGTCCAGACAATCAGACTTAACACGAAATTGTATAAGTATTTTCAGAAGAAAAAAAACCGAATTCAAGGCAATACCAATATGTACAAACTTAAGCTAAAAAGTAGAAAATGACAGTTAAAACAGAGATTGAAAGTCCTCATCAAAACTTTAGCTGAAGGGAACCACAAATCAAAACCTCATCTGTTTATATTTTTGGTTTTTATTTATTTTTAGGGTTCCGTACCTCAAAAGGAAAAAACGGCACCCTTATAGGATCACTTCGTTGTCCGGCTGTCCGTCTGTCTGTCTGTCTATCCGTCTGTCAAGACCCTTTTTCTTAAGAACGCGTAAAGGTATCAAGTTGAAAATTATAATAAATACTTGAGTCTACTTCGGATGTAAAAAAATAAAAGTTGTAAGTCAACGCAATTAAAAGATATGAACGTTTATGTCACATATTTTGCGATTTCACAGGGGAATCAAAACCTATAGGGTACTTTCCGTTGACCTAGAATCATGAAATTTGGCAAAAAGCAAGGTCTCATAGCACATATATAGGAATAAATCTAAAAGTCACAAATTTGAAGATATATCGTTTAAAAATAATTATTTTCCTATTACAAACTTAAATTTTGTAGTTGGAATGTATCGAAGAAACTTATTGTCAATTACAAAGTTAAGTTTGCCTTTCAATATTTCAACTTCTGTTTGTTTTTTTTTGGACTCGCGCTCTGAGGGTTCCGACCAACGGAACCCTCAGAGCACGAGTCCTACTCGTACTTGTCCGGTTTTTTAAAAAGCACTGAATCAATTTCGATGAAATGTATTTGGAACCACCTCTGAAGTATGACGTACCAAACAAAAAAATATCATCAAAATCAATTCATAATTGGCGGAATGATCGTTTAAAAACAAAAAAACATACATTCGAAATTATAATTAAGACGACACAAGTACCAACACAACCACAACTCACAACAACACAACTGCAACAACTGGTGTTACAAGTATCCATATACGACAGTGACTGTTTACCATCAGGCAGCCCGTCTGCTTGTTTGCCACCTAAGTCAAAAAAAAATGAGACCTTTTTTGAAAATTAGGGTGACCTATATTTCAGATGCATTTATATATTTCATAACCGAAGTCGCACGGACAGCCTAGTGTTTAATAAGCAACATTATTTTACCATCTACAATAGAGTAGAAATACTACACAATGGGAGGTAATTAAACCTCAATCCAAATATTCTTGTGTCTACGCGGATCTCGCTGGTGGTCGTTGGGATCAACTACTGTCCATAGATGAGCGGGTAATGAAGGTAGTGCCTACTGAGGTACTCATTCACAGAGGCAAATAATATTTTACCTGGCTGCCCAAAGTAATGGTTTAATGTGAAATGTTTTTTCGAGTATGTAAGTTGGTATGTGTGTTTCTATGTTACCTTCAGTAGCAAAGTGTTGTAGCAAAGTTTTTCTTTATTTCTGCAGTGTCATATGTTAATTTTAGTCCCAAGTCCCAAGCCAACAAAAATTACCAAAAATGTTGAAGCTGAAGCTAATTCTAATACCAATTTTTCGATTAGGCTACCCAATAGCATTCTAATACCTAATTATAATTGTAAGAATTAGTTTCAGCAGTTGAGAAGTGGAGAAATGTCGATCTATTATCTAAAAAAATAACATCACCAATTATGTTACAAACCAAATTCACCTTGATATCATACTGTTTCCGTGGTGTTTTTTCAAATCTGTTAAATGTAGACAGCAAAGACAGAAAACAACAATAAGAATAAATTAAAAAATATACGTCCGTACTTAGATAAAACATCAACACAGTACATCTGCACTCGATAATCTGTGGCATGACTGCGCACACGCAGTGGCGTTCCCACAGCGGCCTGCGTCCACTGGCGAACCGATGAAACTATATCGATTAACATGATAAATCTATCGATACTCAAATCGAGATGATACTGATCGATGACTGACAAATTATGAACTGTCCCGTCTGCGAGATGAGATGATCTAGATTTGTTGACGTTTGATTAGAAGAGTATCAAGATAGCAAGTAATTTTATTGTTAGGTTCGATAATGAACTGTAAACCATTGTTGAAATGGTTCGAATGACGTCGTCAGTCACTCTACTAATAGTAGAGTGCTTTTCATGTTTGAAGTCCCCCAGACGCGGCGCTGTCATCGCGTATCAATCACTATCAGTATCATTTCTCGAGTAGAACTTTAACAACTTTTGGCATCGTACACGACTCTTTAACGATGGAAAATTAATAAAAATCTCACTAGCGTCCAAACACAGTAACAACACCTGACAACTACAACATGGAAATTTAGTTCCGCTGTTTGCCGTGGGACTTCTTTCATGAAAAGGACTCTACTCTGCTTTACGATTTGACTCCAAATGCGGGGTAAGTGTTCCTCTATCCTGAACCTGATCCATGATCCCTTCCTCTATTTTAAGTCTCAGTCTCACACAGTAATAGTTAGAGACAGTTTTAATATATAGATTTCAAATATAAAAGTAAATTTAAAAAAATACGGGTGTCTGTCTGGATTTTTTTTCATTGCACCCTTTTGTATGGTGTGTCGTTAAATAGTTATTTTACAGTTAAAGTAAGATTTCTAATTTACTCTATCGTATCTATAATTTTTTTATCAAGGGTATTCTTTGCGATATCTGGCCCGCCAAAGTGGCAAAAAAAGATGCCTGCGCTTTTAAACTATTAGTCATAAAAACTTGTAATTTGCCAGGCTGATAGGTCATATTAAAATGTTTATTCCAAATTATTTGTAAAAAATAGTATAAAACTGTAATAAGGTCATTACGTAAAATTATCATAGCAAAGAATGTTTCCAATGTAGTTTTCTTTTGGACTAAACCATAACCCCCCTATTAATAAACGTAGAGTAGCCTCGGAATAGTTACACCGCCTTTTGTCTTTTACGATCGAGTTCAAAATTTGAAAGAGAGAAAAAGACAAAACACGGCGTAACTATTCCAAGACTACTCCACGTTTATTAATAAGGGGGTAAAAGTTTATGTTATGGCAGGATAATCCATCTCTAAAATTTCCAGAACTTCGTTCATTCGAATTTTTCTACAACCACAATTTTCTGAACTATGAACATGACCGCACAATTTTAAGGCTTTGGTTACGGAACCCTGCCATTTGTGTGTCTCGGCATGCTCTTGGTAAGTGCACAGAGGGTGTGTGAAAGTGAGAGAGAAGATAGTGTATCTATGTGTGTGACATATCTGACTGTTGTAATAAAGGTAGCTTACCTATACCAAAATATTACCTCAATTGCTTTAAACCAAGAGTGAATAGAGGACACAACATAGGTGACGGTGACTACTTACCATCAGGTGGCCCGTTGCTTGTTTGTCTACTAATACATTTTTTTTTTAAACTTGCAACCCCCTGGTGTTGCAGGTATCCGTAGGCGACGGTGATCGCTTACCATCAGGCGGCCAGCCAGCTTGTTTGCCACCTATGGCATAAAAATAACTGTATTAGCAAATTTTTATTTAAGAAAACACAAAAAACAGGTGCTGTAGGTCCGCAGGGCACAGGTGATGACATGTCCGGAAGATTGAATAAGATTATACATTAACATGCTAATTACTATTACACAAGCAAGGAATATTACATAATCAGTTGTAAATTCAAAAGGAAGTGTACGTGTTTATGTAAAACCTGATCGACTTTAAGATTCCAGGGCCGCTTCAATTATCGTTGCGCTTGAGCAGAGTGTTCAGAATGCTAATGGAAGGAAATAGATAGACGATATAATGTATGTCAATGAGAAAGTAGATGCAGAAGTGAAAAATATTTATAACAAGCACTTAGAAAGCTGTAGGAAGGCTGTAGGTACTGCTCTACTGAGCTTAGCCCTAATTCTATAAAAAACACAAAACCGCTAATAACACGCTGCAAACATGTTTTAACATCAATAATCATCAACTGGTAATTTCGTTATTGAATTTTGTGGTGGCACGGAACCCTCAGCGCGCGAGCCCGACTCGCACTTGGCCGGTTTATATAATTACATTTTCATGTTATCACTTACCACGTCGCGTGTTTATGACAAGAATCTTATGTAAGTTAGAGAATAAAGGCCCTGTACTGCAAGATTAATTAGCAAAAAATCTGTAAATTCTCTTTTTTTGGTCGGCAGCTAAAGTATTGTACGCGTAGGTACGTATGTGTTCGAGGTTACAAAATACGAAATAGGTATACATACATGCCTAATTGCCTACGTTAGGCAAATAAAATTATGTCAGAACAACTGTCTCTTCTGTGCCCGATCCCAATTCACTCGTCTATGACAAAAAGATGCGTGTAGAGCAGCGAGGTAGTTTATCAAGATGGCTAAATGCTCGCAATTAGTTCATGTGAAATGTCGCATGCGTATGCTAACGAGATCCCTCCTCGATCGCGTACGCATGCAGGTTAGGCTGGCCACACACCGGGCTGTGGAAAGTTGCCGACACTTTTATAGTACTTGTAGCAAATGATTTATCGTAGATTAAAATTGAGAAAATTTAGCTGCAGCCATGGTGATTCCACGCGGGCAGCCTAAAGCTCTAACGTTGGCCAATTGGGTCCATATTAGATCTACTAAATTTAAAGTCATAATTAACAGTGTACCGTACTTTATTTTGTCCCGCAGATTTACGGATAACCTTAACACAATATAAATACTTGGGAAAAAATCCCCTGTTACTGTAATTAGTATATATATTTGTATACCTATAACTATAAAGCATAATATACAAATATTTAATGCTTAATACAATATATAATAATATTATGTATAATAATCATTGCTATACAATTTTATGCCCGAATAAAAACAATACCTAATACCTCAGCTCAATGCCAACTTATTGGCAGAAATTAAACAATATATACAATATAACAGTGTCAATAAATATTACTCGTCATATTACTATGCAGTTGTTCCATATTGCCTCGATCGTATTAAGACGAGTTCGATATTCTTTCTCCGTAAAGATAAGGATTGCTTTATACACTTAAATATTATGTCAGTTAAATATAGTAACCCACCTTACGCTTTAACTTTTCTATATATTGTCGTAATAAACTGATAACTAGCGTTTTTACTAGGCAAATTAAATAAGTCTATTTTTTACGTTTCTCTAGATTTTAAAATAAGATAAACCTAGTGAGTTTAAAAACTTGCTACGAAGATACAAAAAGTTGCCGAACATTATTGATGAGCAATTTTCGTCACTCACTTTACAACCAGCCTAAACTATCGCGTTCGACCCTCCTCTGATTTATTGACCCTTTATAAAGCCCCTAAAGTTTTCTAATTGTGCCTGTGTGCGCCTCGACAATCTATACTATAATTAGCATGGCTTTATGAGAATTCTCTATTGATAGGACAGGAAGGATTATGGCGTTAAACACGACGATGCTAAATGAAGATAATTTATTCATGTAATGGTAAATATTTTATAGGAACAACCACCCAGCGACTTGCTTGAGGCCAGGTTTGAACGATGGAGAGATTTGTAGTTAAAAACTTTATTACAACGTACTTAATCAATATTATATTGTGTTTTAAGTGCTTACATAGATAAGGATATATTGCTTTTAAAATTTAAATGTAGATTAAAATTTTGGTAATAGTAAAAATATGTTTTGTTATGCCATGTTTTTACCCGATACGCAAAAGCTAAAAGTAGGGAATTGTGTATGTATGTTTCCTATAAACCTAAACGCCTGATACGATTTCGTTGAATAAGGTATTGATAGATAGATTCCTCTAAGTTCAGAGCGCAAATACAACATGGCGACTATCTCGCATACAGGTGACAACGGGATCAAAAACAAATTGTTGACTACAGTCACCCTCTCATGTGGTCATTGAATAGGTGTTTAAAAATATGTTATATGTTAAATATGTTGTATAGGTGGTTAAAAAGTAAACGTTATGCTTACCTACATATTTTTACTGTTTATGTGTAGCGTTTCAGAAATTATGCCAGGAATACCGTTTTTTTTTAGAGAAACAGTTGTTAACATGAAAATAATTATCTCAATAACTTTAGCAGTTTTCTAAACACTTACCATTACTCTAGGTATAATGCAGACAAACTAAATACTTTCTACACCTCTGGGTAGAACAACAAAGAAGTTTGGTCCGTGCAGCAAATTTTAGCACCATTTTGTCTTTAATGTCTACGACGTAGCGTAGACGTATTAATATCTATAATTATAGCTAGGGATGGGACGTTTACGGATAATAATTTCTAGTTTAGTTAGGGAAAAGTAATCTAGAAATTATACGTTTCGTTCGAAAGTAATAATTTCTAAGAAATTTCGTTTTTTTTTCCATCGAAATTCAGAACTCATTCGAAAAAGAAAAAAGACGGATTAACTATTCGTCGTTTATTGATAACTATAACAAACTAATTAATGTCTTATAATAAATATAGCATTTTTTTCCCCTTGATAAAATATAAAATACTGAGTTCTTGAAGCGGGTTTTAAAGTACTTATTTATTTTAGCAAAAACATAAAATACTAAACAAAAATTTATTCGTGTCGTATTTTATGTAATAAAATATTTGATTATGTATATTGATTTTTATAACGCAGTTTTTTTTTTTTAATTTTGTATTTTTTTTTTATCGCGGATATGTTCGCGTTATCGTCAAAATGTTGAAACTTTGCAAAAGAGATAGATCTGGCATGTGGTTGTTAAGAAGTCCTTGCATCGAAAGGACTATTGTTTCAAACTGACAAAGTTTATTCTTACCTAACTTATTTCCGTCAACTCAAAGTTTCAAAATCGACATCCCATGTTATCGTAGAGGAAATGAATACCTATAGCATTATGCAACAAGTAAACTGCTTTAAAACATAATGATTATTCTATAGTGTAGGAAGTATTTACCCGTAACTAATAAGTACGGAGTATACACGTATGTAACGGATAGTCTAACACCAATCTAACACCCCTAAGGTGGTTTTGTCGAGTGTCGGCAAATTAATAGTTATGCACCATCATTAGTCTGTGAAACACTTATGTATAAATATCCACGATCATTACGCTGCGGATAAGGTACCATATTTATTAAGGTGTTGCCACATAAGACAAAAATTACCAATAAATAAAAAAATACTATCTGCGTGCCGCGATTTATTTCTTCTCGTGTGTAAGTAAAATAAATTCAACGTACCTATTCCCAAGGAACAAATTACTTCTTAGCCAAATTGTATCAAGATTGTTTAAGTGTGTTGTGGAATTCAAAACCATTTCTGATAATTATGGCTTTAATCGACAAAATACAGCGTAATGAAAATTATGAATGATATAATATTATTGACAGATTATGTCAGTACTATGAAAACTAAAATAAGGTTGCATACACAGGTTGCATATCACCACATTCTCCCCTGGTTAAGAAGTATCATAGTCCCGGAGATAGGCAGGAGGGTGTCGTTCCCTTGATGATCGACGGGATGTGTGCGGGGATTGATCTGGGGTATCATATTGCTCTTCGTTATCTGAATCTTCGATATCTGGATCCTCAGTATCAGAGTGCACATTCCCAGTGGGAGCGAGATGCCGGTTTGAGACCACTAGCTCTCTGCCGTTTTGTAATCTTACATGTGAATGTAGGGGGTTGGTCTCGACAAGTTCGACTTCTTCTACTATTGGATCATATTTGCTTTTCTTTGTGTTGTTCTTTAAAAGTGCCTTCTCTGCCTCTGTAAGCCACGTTGGCATGGACTCTCCGCTTGCTGATCTGCGCGGGTGAGTAAACATTCGCTCATGAGGAGTGCAACCAGTCGCTGTGCATAGTAATGATCTAATTGAATGTAATGACTGTGCGAGAACTTTTTCCCAGCGAGTGATGGGGAGATCTGATGTTTTTAATGAAAGTTGCACAGTCTTCCAAATAATACCATTGTATCGCTCGGTTTGGCCATTGCCTTGTGGATTGTAAGGTGTAGTATAGCTTGTGGCGACTCCCATCCCGTGCAGGAAATCTTTCAGATCAGCTGATACAAATGCTGTTCCTCTGTCTGAATGTACATAGTTAGGTATACCAAATACAGAAAATAGCTCTGTTAGCTTCTGTTTAACAGTTTCTGAACTTAGGTCAGAGCAGGGGAAGGCGAATGGAAATCTAGAGTATTCATCTATTATAGTGAGTATATAGCGATTGATATTGCCAGTATGACATGGTAGTGGGCCCTTGAAGTCAATTGAAATTCTTTCAAATGGAGCGGTTGCTTTGATTAAAGTGCCCTTTGTCCTATGGAATCTAGGCTTTATTTCAGCACAGACCTTGCATGACCCTGTGATTCGCCTGACGTCTTCGACTGAATATGGTAAATTTTTCGATCTAACCCAGTGAACCATGCGCGTTATACCGGGATGGCATAGATTTTTATGCAGTTGAAAGAGTTTGTCGCTATTTGATTGTGTCATTGCCGTTATATTTGCTCGAGAAAGAGCGTCAGCTACAATGTTATCCTTGCCTGGACGATATATTATATCGAAATTATAGCTTGAGAGTTCCAAACGCCATCGTTGAATTTTATCATTTTTTATTTTAGAACTATGTTTTTGATCAAACATAAATGCTACTGATTTTTGATCGGTAATGAGTTGAAATGTCTTACCCATGAGGAATTGTCTCCACTTTCTTACGCTTTCTACAATAGCCGCAGCTTCCTTTTCAATCGCTGAATGGTTGCGTTCAGGTGTACTCAAAGTTCTTGAAAAAAACGCTACTGGTCTTCCTTTTTGAGTTAAAGTAGCAGCTAAAGCGTGATCAGATGCATCCGTTTCTACAGTTAGTAGAATGTTGGGGTCGATGATGTTGATTGCTGATTTTGCTATTTCTGCTTTTAACGATTGAAATGCTTGTATTGCTTCAGGTGACAGCGGGATTTTGTCCGATTTTGTAAGGAATTTTATCTTGTCTGAGAATTTTGGGATCCATTTTGAATAATGAGCAAAGACACCCATGGTCCTTCGGAGTGAGGATAGATTATCGGGTATCGGCATTTCCAAAAGAGGGCGAAGACGCTCAGGATCCGGTTTGATTACGTTATTACAGATGTTGTAGCCAAGTAAGTTAATTTCTTTTTTTGAAAATTCGCTTTTCTGTAAGTTTAAGGTTAGATTGTAACGAGTTGCAATCTCTTGAAAGGAGCGTAATCTTTCATCATGCTCATCCTGATTATGACCACAGATAGTAATGTCATCTAAGTAAGCATATACTCCTTGTAGGTGTTCTTTTTCTATGATAGTATTGATGGCTCGTTGAAAAGCTGCCACTCCGTTGGTTACACCAAACGGTATTCGACGAAATTGATATAGATTTCCGCAAGCTTCAAAAGCTGTATATGATCTCTCGCTCTCTAAAATTGGAATCTGATGGTAAGCGCTGCGTAAATCTATTTTGCTGAAGATTTTATACTTACCAACCTTTGCTATAAGTCCATCTACTGACGGTAAAGGATAAGCATCGAGTTCCGTGAATCTATTTATTGTCCGTGAGTAGTCGATGACCATTCTTTTCTTGTGATGCTCGCTAGACGTTACGAGAACTTGTGCTCTCCATGGTGATAGACTTGGTTCGATTATTTTGTCATCTAGAAGTTTTTTTGTTTCAGCTTTAATAAATGTAGCATCTGAATCGGAGTATTTTCTCGACTTTATAGCGATTGGCTTCTCAAACGGTAGTAGATTATTAAACAAGCTGACAGGTTCGATATTTGCTTCAGATAGAACGCATAGCTTGAGTGTTGGTTGAGAACCACCGAATTTCATTTCTAAAGCTTTATGATTCTGCAAAACATCATGTCCAAGTATGATGTCTGAACAAAGTCCATCCATAATCATGAGATTAACTTCAATAATTTGATTTTGTAAATTTAGTTTAAGTCTGCATGATCCTTTCACTTGCGCGCATAGATTTGTTGTAGCCATTGTAATCCTTTGCTCGCAGGGACTGATATTCAGATTGCAGTAGTTAACAAGACGTCGATCGATAAAACTGGCTGTGCTACCAGTGTCAATGAGTGCCCTCGCTGTTGTTTTGCCGTTTATGATTACCGGCACAGTTGCTTTATTAAGATCTGTTGATGACAATATGCAAGAAAGATATGATGAGGTGGGCATTGCATGATTATCGTGTTCTTCTTCTATTGTCTCACTTGCTGCTACTCGGGGACTTCTGCTAAGACACACTTTCGAGAAGTGTCCCCTTTTACCGCATTTCATACAGGTCGTATCGGAAGCTGGGCATGCGCTGCGAGGATGACGTGGATTTCCACAGAAGTAGCATAAATCACGCCTTTTTGTATTATTGGTAGCACAATTTATAGTGGGCGTTGGTTCTCGTTGGTAATTATCGTTTTGGATTTGCGCCATTTCTAGAGATCGTGCTTGTTCATACGCTTTGTCTAAAGTAAGAGTACTATTTTCTAAGAGTCGTTGTCGTATTGCCGATGACGATAGCCCCGAGATAAAGGCGTCTCGAACGTATTCACTTTCATTTTGTTCGGCGTTTACTGATTTAAAGTTGCAGTCCTTCGATAAGAGTTTTAGCGTTTGAATATACTGATCAATTGATTCTCCAGACAGTTGTTGCCTTTTAGCTAGTCGGTGACGAGCATATATTTCATTTGCTGGTTTCAAAAATAATGCATCTAGTTTTTGTATAGCTTTGTCATATTCTTTGGAATCTTTGATGTGTGTATATAGGACTGGTGATAAATAATTGACTAATAATTGATATTTGTAATCGTTACTTACTTTTTCTTTGTTTTGTATTGCTTGAACAAAATTATTGAAAGTTTCCTTCCAATGAGTCCATAGATTCGATTGGTCCGAACTAGCTGAGGGATCGGCTTCGAATCTTTCAGGTCTCAGATATTTGTCCATTTTATTTTATTTGTCGATTAAATTGTGGAATTCAAAACCATTTCTGATAATTATGGCTTTAATCGACAAAATACAGCGTAATGAAAATTATGAATGATATAATATTATTGACAGATTATGTCAGTACTATGAAAACTAAAATAAGGTTGCATACACAGGTTGCATATCACCACATGTGTAGTCCTGAAAAGCTAAGTACTTAACAAAACAAACATTAGGTATTCCTTTCTTACTTTAGTATGACTTTAATAATGACTTCTAAATTTATCGAGAATTATTAGTGTTACGAGTACGAGAGTTATGAATTATATATGGCATATTATATATTATTAGGCATGATGACAATTTTTTTTTTATTACCTCATAAAAAAGCTGATCATAAATAGAGCCCATCAACAAAAACAAAATTAAAATTAGTTCAAAAATAAATAAGATATAATTATTTTAATTTAATTTAATTTCATGCTAGACAGAGAGCGCACTATACTGAGCCGTGACGTCACGGCTCAGGAGCGCCATACAAATGCTATACTAACACACGCTTTGCGAGAAAGGTATAGAACATCCTCACCCTATCCCCACCTATAAATTTAAATACTCATATTTCAGAGATTTATCAGCCAATTCAAATTATTTTTTCAGTATGTGTTTTTTTTTTTTTTTTTTTATGCCATAGGTGGCAAACAAGCAGACGGGCTGCCTGATGGTAAGCAGTCACCGTCGCCTATGGATACTTGTAACACCAGAGGCATCACAAATACGTTGCCGACCCTTTAGAACTCTATTAACTCGCCTTTTGAAGAACCCCATGTTGTAACTTCTCGGAAACACCGTAGAAGGTAGCTCATTCCACATTTTGCAGGTATGAGGCAAGAAGGATCGTGTGAATCGCACAGTGTGCGATTTCCACTGATCTATGATGTGTGGATGAGCCTTCAGGCGGTGGCGGCTAGTGCGATGGTAAAACCGCGACGCCGGCATCAGATCAAACAGTTCTTCAGAACACTCCCCGTTGTAAATGCGATAAAAGATACAAAGAGACCCGACGTCTCTGCGCATGCTGAGTGGCTCAAGGTGTTCAGCGAGCTTGGGATCGTTGACAATTCTGACAGCTCTACGCTGTAATGCATCGAGTGGGTCAAGCTGATACTTGGGTGCTCCATTCCATAGATGGGAGCAGTACTCCATGTGAGGTCGGACTTGCGCTTTGTAAAGCAAGAGTCTTTGTCTCGACGTGAAGTACCGCTTCGCCTTGTTGAGCACACCAAGTTTCTTAGATGCGAGCTTGGCCTTACTTGCGATGTGACCGCGGAACTGTACATTCGTAGAAATGTCGACTCCAAGGATTCCAATGCTTTCTGAAACCTTGAGGGGAGTGTTTTGAAAATGAGGAGCTACAACAAATGGGGCTTTTTTAGCGGTGAACGCGCAAACTTGCGTCTTTGTTGGGTTAAACTGAACCAGGTTCAGTTCACCCCAGACCGAGACCTGCTCAAGGGAGGTCTCGACTTCAGACAGAAGTTTACTCCTACTTTCTTCAACTACGGCATGAGGGTTGTTAGCACGACCGGTATACTGTGCATCGCCCGTGCTATCGTCCGCATAACAATGCATATTGCTCGAAAGCAACATGTCATTGATGTGGAGAAGGAAGAGCGTTGGCGATAACACAGAACCCTGTGGGACGCCAGCGTTGATAGGCATGCTGTCGGAGCAAGAACCGTCGACAACGACCTTAATACTCCGATCAGATAGGAAGCTGGCGACCCAAGTGCATAACCCCTCGGGAAGGCCGTAAGATGGTAGCTTGGATAAGAGTGCCCTATGCCAGACCCGAATGAGTCAATGAGTCAGTGTAATGTATTTACTTATATTCATCGCTAAGCCGGTTATTTGTAATAAATTAAACATTAGGAATCATGCCTATTATGATACAAAATGCTATAATTATGAATACCACGAACCTCAGGTTATTGATTCCCACCATATCCTAAACCATAATTCTTAAAGGTGCAAACAAATTATCGGACGCGTCCGTAAGACGCAGCTGATGGACACGACTAAAACATTCATACTAAAACTCAACTCAACTAAATATGTAAATCTATCTATATAATTATATAAAAATTAATCCCTATTTACCTTGGTCACGTCATAACTTGAAAACGACTTTACCGATTTCATTCAACGTTTTTTTCTAAAAATTTCTAATACCTTGTATAGAAGGTTCTTATGAAAAGAAAACTTAACAACCATTTTAATTTCGCGCGTTTGACAGTTCTGCGACAGGACAACGTCTCGGTCAACTAGTACACTATACGTTGCGAACGTGTCCTTGGGCAAACCTTAAGCGATCGGACGTCCGAAGGTGATCTTGCACGCTGGATGTTTTTGCAGGCCGAAGCCATCAGTCGTATCCGGCAGCCAAAAGATAGTTTTCTTTTGCAGCTCTATTTGTCATGTCATTGCTTAGTTCTAGATGATATGGTAATGAATACATTACTATGTAAGCACTTTGTAGGTACAGTTAGGCTAAGCAATCAATTCACCCGAAAACTCGGGTAATTTATTTAATCGGTAAACACAACAATCGGCACGTACAGTCGATTACACGTTACACACAACACATAGCTCGCAGCTACTGTCACGCATCATTTTCCATCATTATCAATTACCTCGCGAATGTACCGCGACACCGCACTCGACGCTTGCGGTCTACATCGGTGTTGCTAGCTTTGCTGTGAAATTGCCGACAATGTAAGGAATTTAATTGGCTTTAAAAGGATAGATAATCTCAGAGGATAATCCAAGAACATACCAGTGAGCCTAATTTTCAATATTTTTTTGTACAGTGTGTATTAAAAAGAGGAAGTATTATGAATTAGGTGAAATACTTTTAATAGTTATGTAAAGTAATTTGAAAAGCGTTCTACCGAAATTCATTATATGAAATAGCAAATTTGAATATACCCAAGTTTTCATCAAAATAGGCCGGAAATACATCACGAATTAGTAATAAATATATAATACAGGGTTAAGTCGAAAGAGTGTACTCACTAAGCCAGGGGTGTCCAACAAAATTTTGTGGCGAGCCGGATTTATTAACTTTGTAACTATGGCGGGCCAAGAGATGCTTCGTAACTGAGCAAATCAAGACTAATATAAGTAAAATGGTAGAAAGGGTAAAGTTATTACCTTTTGGTGGAATTCACAGCAGGTTTCACTTGTAACTGCTTGCACAGGCACACTGTTATAGATGATATAGATATGAATATCCGTCTTTACAAAATTACGTCTAAAAAAAGTTAAAAGTTACCCAACTTTTGACTCATTCGTGTACCGGATTAGGAACCTTGGCGGGCCGCATTGTGGCCCACGGGCCGTATGTTGGACACCCCTGCACTAAGCTGACAAGCTGTCGTTGGTTTGAGCGATAAAATCCGAAACGAGGATATTCGCCTAAGAATCACAGTCACCGACTCAGATTCAGATTTGCAAAATGATTTGGCTATAGGTAGGCCACATTGCACATAGAACCGATAACCGATGGGGAATAACGATTCTTGAGTGGGCACGAAAGATAATATAAATAGTCATTGATGGGGACCACGAACTGGAAGACGCAGAGACGCAGCGTAGGTAAGCCTCCCACTAGATGGATCTACGATGATGTCGTCATCATGAGAGCCGCGGGCATCCATCCAGTGGATGCAGTTGGGAGGCTATCGTTCAATGAGGAAATCTAAGGGGAGGCCTATGGTCAGCAGTGGAGGTTCTGGCTGCTGCTGCTGGTGATGATGATGAAAAGTAACTTTCACGACTTGAACACGTTTCGGACTTATCACGCATTATTTTATTTAGGTAATAATAAAATAATGCGTAATTACGCATTGCATTACTCTCGACGTTTCGACCATGTTTAAATAAATAAACATTAGGGACATTTTTACAAACACGGTCATCTGACCCCAAACTAAGCAAAGCTTGGGATATGGCTGCCAGAGACTGATATCATAATATGTGCATATATATATATATATATTAATACATATTTAAATAGATAATAACACCCAGATATAAAAAAAAACACAAATGTTTATCACATGACCGTTTGCCCTATATAGGTGAGAATCGAACCAAAGCCACAAGCACAGAAGGCAGGTTCACTACCAACTGGACGAACGGGCTATCAAGTTTGATGTTACAATGGCCGTGGTCACAAGCTGACTCGAAACGAAAAATCGAGTGAAAGGTAATTATTTTTACCTTAATCAAATAGTGTAGATTATCATAATATGTTATAACAATACCCGTTTACAGCACTTTTCCGCGTTTAACAAAGTTCTCTGATAAATGAGTATTTTGTTGTACTTTCTGAATAAATAACTATATGATAATTATTGTCTGTCTGTTAAGTGTTAATAGAATCACAATGAAGCTTTTTGATTAGCATCAATCATACATCATATGTATACATGAATAGTTAAGACGCATCTGCCTGTATGTGTGTTTAGATACAGACAGATTTGACGTCACGTCTCGCCAAATTATAAACTATGATTAAAATAAAGCAAAAATTAAATATTACCATCACAAAATATATTATAGTTTTGTTCATTGACCGACAAAAGTACAGTTATATTAAGATTATTTTTTACGGGATATTTACCGTGATTAGGTTGCGGCAGTAAACAGTGTTTTTGTAAAGTAAAACCCAAAAAATCATCAATTAAAAATAAGTAAGAACCATAACAGTTTGTAAAAGAGTGGTGAAAGTTTAAAATATCAAGGTAGAGCACTCTCGTAGAGGCGCAGTGCAGAGACGCGAAACCCGGGATCAAAGAATTTACATGACACCTGACGACGCATAATATAGCTATTTAATACTAACTTTATACGTTTTTATGTATTTCTGCTTCAGTCTCACAGATATTTTTTTTCTCAATCTGTCTCGTCCCAAAGTCCTTGGCATTGGCCTCGCTAATCGAATTATGAAGGAAACATCTATTCAATAATACAACTTAAAATCTACAGGAAATTTATTTTAAAATTAGATGTCAAAATAAAATATTGCTCTTAGCTGTTTTTTCTAGTCTGTGGCTTCTATTGAGCTTTTTTTTAAATAAAATACAGGACTATGAACATTATGTCGATGCAACAAGGGTCAATTGAATAAAACGCAATTATCAATTGTCAGTGATAATAGCCGGTGGGCACGCGACCAAATCACCCCTAATGAAGGGTTCGTTATTACCCTTGAGTTAAGGATTATTATAATGTTCGTAAAGTTTTGTCAACCCCCTCGATCACCGTGCATTTTGTCAATAGAGTGATTTACATGTCTATCATTTGGAATTTTAGTGTTTTTTTATTATTAAAAAGCTTTAAAGATAAACTATTGGTGATTGACAGATCATAAGTACCTGATGAAAAGCTAATAAATCGTTCTAATTAAATGATGTAAAATAATGATCTCATGTCTGACAAACGAGGGAGATAATATGGTAGAGAGTGTGAACGCATCAGGCTCAAATCAGGCTTGATGCCTATAGTCTAAATCATTCTGTAGACGACCTCGTCACCCTTTTTTGCATGTGGACTGCCTATTAGTTAGTTCATTAGTGTTGCTGCAAATTTCGTAGTGTGAATAAATAATTAGTAAGTGCTTACTGTTTTTGCGTTATGCGGTTTATCGGTATAGTGAAAAAAGTGGGTGAAACACGGAGACATTTGAACACGAACGATTATTGTACTAAGGCATATCTCCCTTGTTTGCCTGATCTGAGGTATTGATCCTTTTTGGACAGCTAATAATACCAACATGCTTTACGAATTATTTAATACAATGAATTAATATATTTTTTTGTGAATTACATTAATATTAAAGCATAGCCCTGGTTCAGTGTGGAGGTTAAAGGGGGAGGCCTATGTTCAGCATTGGACGTTTTCTGGCTGACGATGATGATGATAGCCCTGGTTTAACCGTGAGGATGGGCGTCTATAATGTCCGAACACTGGTCAAGTTTTTCGACATCAATACCCGTGAGTGCTAGCCGTTTATGAATTTAAATAATATTTAAGCAACAAATAACAATGATCGATATTTATCTGGCCGTCCTGGTGTGTTATAAGCATTTCAGGTTAAAAACTTTCATGTTCAACTAAAAGATTTCATATCGAATTCGATTTGAAACACAGATAACTACCGTCAATATTTCAAATCAGCAAGTATCAAAAACCGTTTACTACCTTTTTTAATTCCCAAAACCAATAAACCAACTGCACAGTTTCCCATGGCCGAGAACAAACGCGTGGGGCGGCATTTTATACGCAGGGATTGCGTACACCGCGCCACTGTCAAACGAGACCTCATTGTGGACGGCCGTCTATAGCCCATAAAACACGAATGTCGTGTGCTAAATATCGGCAATAATCGCGTAAACAAGGATAATGAGCGAGTAGGTGGGGCCGCGGCGAAGACGCCCCTCTAGGTTTTTTTAAGCGCGTCTGGGCGGTGCGTCAGGCACGCCTGCAAACCACGTACGGCGGCGGCGTGCGCGGACAAACACGCTCGCCAAGCCGACGGCACCGCGCCCATGGCCACAATAACAACACGTAAACAAACATTTCCACACAAAAAACAATCGCGACATAAATATAACAAAAACTACGCAGCTTTACGCGCACATTCCCAACTTGTCAACACGCAATAGCTCTACATTATTTTGTTTTGTCAGCGATTAGTTACGATAACAATCGGAGAACCATAGACTGTGTTAAAAGTTAACGAGTGCATTGTTTTTGGATAGCATTTCATAAGTGAAAAGTTAAAATGAGACCGCGAAAAAAGAATCTAGTGTTGCCAACATGAACAAGCAGAGGTGTGCTTACGAGGGACAGACCAGAATGCCAAAGAAATTCCATGCGGCTATAGTTTTCTTGCTGTTTCTTCTGTTCAACATGGCGTGGTAAGTACATAATGAAAACCACCTTTTTCACATACTCATACATCCCTAGTTTGCTTATTATATTTTATTTATTTTCCTCAACAAATATTTAACACCTACAACTAAGATAATGGCTTATCTTTATTCATATTACATATATTATAAAGTTATGTTATAAAACGCAGTGAATAAAATTTATTGTTTTCTTGCTTATCCTCGAAATTTACAGATTTTTATAATTTACTACTGTGAATTCAAATTTGGCAGCTAGATCTGAATGTCAACTTCTTTTGTGTTGCTATGAATTATTTTATAGCGCCTACACACAGTCATAATTGCTACAGATGGTCATAGGAAAACGGAGACGTCACATTAAATTAGTTTAAATTACTGTTTCACAGCAATTTTTTACCGACTTCAAAAGAGGAGGTTTGTTACATCAAAACTCCATCATTTATTAAGCGATTCAGAAAATTATTATTTAATTGGAGGGATATACTTTTAGATTGGACCCAGAGAATTTTCATGAAAATCGGTTCTGTAGTTTGGTTTTTAGATCAAAATAACAAGAAAAAATATACAATACAATATTTCTTTATTACACACCGAAAATACAAATGAAACTTGAACTAACATAAAAAACAAATATACGGCAGTATAATGGGCGGCCTTATCGCCTAAATCGTTCTTCCAGGCAACCTTTGGATGGACAGGACTAAAAAAGTTGAAAAACTATATTATATTATTGAATAGAGTCCTCAAAGGTAGGCAACGCACTGACAATGCCCCGGGTATTGTAGGTGTCTATAGGCGGCGGTGACCACTTACCATCAGGTGGCCCGTTGCTTGTTTGCCACTTATTCTATAAAAAAATAATTTAAAAAAATGTCGTCCAAATAAACGAAATTACGTAAGTATTTACTAATTTTGAAGTCGGTTTTTTAAATTGATAATTTATTATAACAACAGACAGACAATCTTGCACGATCAGTTTTTTACAAACACGTCAATCAATAATCAACTTTGTAATTGAGTATTTCAGTCATTCTGTACAGAAAAGAGTACTTACAACTTTACAGAAAAAGTTCTCAATTTGATTTATCCATAAAATATTTCCTCAATTTACCGACTTAAAATCCATATCAATACTCATATCTCAGTAGGTAGATATTCTGTTTATATTCTAACCAGCCAACTCGGCCATATTTTCCCCCGCCCCTACTGGTAGAATACCGCACATAATCGTATGTTAACGAATGCAAATTTAAAAGGTGACAATCAGTCTGTCGGCCACCCAATGGCTTCAGATTTATGTAGCATGCTAATGGAAAGATATGCCACTGCACGAGGCGGTATAATCGCAGTTCAAAGTGATTGATGCTCTTACGTGGACGTAGAGGCGCTGGAAGTATTAAGCGGTTCTACTTTGAAAAAAAAAAAAAAAACAGTTTTAAGACTGTATAAAATATATTCGCACTTAATTAAATTTATATGAGACTATATCAAAGACAATACAACTTACTTCGCATAATATGTTTTCAAGCTGCTACAGAAGCTTTTGAGTGGCATAAAATCTTTGACATTGGGGTTGGCTACTCAAAATGTACGTACTTGCTTTAAAATCGAATTACTTTGTTTATGCAAATATGGTCGACATTTAAGATTGTAATTTTCACGAGGTTACTGGTATAGACATCTTCAATATTAGCAGGTCAATCGACCAACTGCTGGACATAAGCCTCTTTCACCAATTCTGCTCTCAACTAATGTCTCGTCTCATATTTTTGCTAATGGCACCCCGTCACCGCTGTCTGGTCTTCCAGGACTAAGCTTACCCTCGCGTGGCCACCCAGTATGGCGTCAGAAGCCTGCTCTATCTGTTGGAATGGAATTGATGTAAAACGGTATTGATCTTTTTTGTCACTTATATTAGTATTTCTAGTAAATCTATCGATAGGATATCTATTACACGTAATAGATTTGATTTAGTATTAATATTGGCAACATAAGTCCAGTACATTATCCCACCTCGTAATAAACGTTTATTTGACACGGTCGTTATTTATATCGGTGATTAGTTCACTTTGACTAATTACTTACGGCCTACACTTAGGTACTGTTGTTAATAATGATTATTCTTCACACTTATATAAGCCTATCCCAATTAATTTGATGCATTGTTTTAATCGATGAATAATTGAAATAACAGTTTTTTTTTGCACTTTAAATTGCTTTTTGTTCCAAGCAGATTCTCGAGTCTTAAAATTCAATTTTTCAGAAAAACAAAAATTCATAACTGATATAATATAAATACATATATCGATTTCATTAAAAAAGTTTAGGTAATTGTTGGGAGCAAACCTTCGTAGAAATACCAATGATAACTTAATGACCAAAAAATAACAATAATATTTGTTAACAAACTTAAAGAATTATTATTTATTAGACGTAATATAGGATTACATATAAATTTACATATGTATTTAAAAAAACCAGACGAGTACAAATAGAACTGGCGCTCCAAGGGTTCCATTCGAAAAACACGACAAAAAAGTTTAAATATTGAAAGACTTTGTAGTGCACAATAAGGTACTTCCATACATACCAACTACAAAAAGTAAGTTTGTAATCGCAATCAATGTTTTATATATGACTTTAAATTGACAACTTTCGTTTTTTTAGGGTTCCGTACCTCAAAAGGAAAAAACGGAACCCTTATAGGATCACTTCGTTGTCCGTCTGTCTGTCTGTCCGTCTGTCAAGACCCTTTTTCTCAAGAACGCGTAAAGGTATCAAGTTGAAATTTATACTAAATACTTGAGTCTACGGTTTCTTTCGGCTGTAAAAAAATAAAAGTTGTAAGTCAACGCAATCAAAAAATATGAACGTTAATGTCGCATATTTTGCGATTTCACAGGGGAATCAAAACCTATAGGGTACTTCCCGTTGACCTAGAATCATGAAATTTGGCAATAGGCAAGGTCTTATAGCACATATATAGGAATAAATCTAAAAGTCGTAAATTTTAAATTATATCATTTAAAAATAATTATTTTGCTATTACAAACTTACATTTTGTAGTTGAAATGTATGGAAGAACCTTATTGTCAACTACAAAGTTAAGTTTGTCTTTCAATATTTCAACTTCAGTTATTTTTTTATTTTTTTTTGACTCGCGTTCTGAGAGTTCCGTCCAACGGAACCCTCAGAGCACGAGTCCTACTCGTACTTGTCCGGTTTTTTTTCTTTATAAGTGCTATTCTGTTGCTAAATTTTATGATTCTAGGTCAACGAGAAGTACCCTATAGGTTTTGATTCCCTTGTGAAATCGCAAATTATGCGAAAAGATTCGAAATAAACGGTCATATCATTTGATCGCGTTGACTTACAAGTTTGATTTTTTCATAGCTAAAAGAAACTATATGACTATATAATTATAGGCGTGAGTATTTGATATAAGTTTCAACTTGATACCTTTACGCGTTCTTGAGAAAAAGGGTCTTGACAGACGGATAGACGGACAACAAAGTGATCCTATAAGGGTTCCGTTTTTTTTTCCTTTTGAGGTACGGAATTCTAAAAACTGATAAATATTGATCTGTACCTACTATAAAATATACCAACAACTAATTTTTTCATATATTTAGTCGATTTTTGGTGTATACGTACCCTGAACTTCTGTTTATCGTACTTGCAACGACGTTTAAGATATTTAAAAAATAAAAATGCTAGCCGTCGTTTAAAAGAATCTTTTACTAATGGACGACAAGCGCTAAGTCTCCCGAAGATAAACTTACATTGAATTTATACGCATATCAACACTTATCGAACTAATTGCTATTGGTAACATTTTTAAAGTAACAATATCTCACAAATCAGGTGCGTATCTACCTCTAGGAGATAAACAAATAGGTAAGTTTGCGAACATTGTACACGGAATTTCAATCAAGGCAGCGATACACCGAAAAAGAACAGCAAAAGTAGAGACGTTTTGCAGTAAATTTTTGTATTCGGTTGGTTATATTTAAAGCTCGTTTTTGCTTGGCGGGGGTTGTTGGACTTTAGCTTTTCTTGAATTGTGTTAGAGTTACGATACCCATGTATGCAGTATGGGCAATATTGAATGAGGTTGATGGTTTGATGAAGTTCCACACAAAATTCTGTACGTAATGTGACATACCAGATTTTACTTTTCGCATCGGAGCTTAACTCGTAGGTAGGTATATAACTTCATATGTTTATGTTTGTATCAAAAATAGGCTTTTGATGGATTGTCTAAAGCAGTGTTTATCAACCTGTGGGTCGTGACCCTCAAGGGGGTCGCCTAGCCTTAGACGGAGGGAGGGGGGGGGGGGGGTCGCGGGTAAAATAAAAAGGCAACAGTTTGTGGGTCTCTTACACACTACAATACAAAAAAACTACAATTTCAGTAAGAAGGCGGTGCCTGATTATTTTTAAATCATTTTCTAATAAAGCCTATTAGTTTAAAGCCTAGTAGTTTTATTAAGGCCCTGGGGGTGGGGGGGGGGGGGGGGGGGGTTCGCCAGAATTCTTTAACTTATAAAGGGTCGCGTATTCAAGAAGGTTGAAAAACACTGGTCTAAAGAATAATGAGGGTAGTTTTTTTTATAGATTTAGTTTGTACAAGTTATATATCAATTGTTTTTGTCAGCGTAGGTACCTACGTATTGTTTGTCAGCGTGGGATGAATATGTCTGCCAACACAAACCTTCCGTGGTTTTTTGATGCTACATTTTTGTAAATCGCATATTAACAAATGTGATGGTTAAATAAATAAAAAAAATAAAAACTTCAGCTATGTCAGTCTTTTAGACAACCAAAAACTCTGACTTCAGGGCTTACTCAACGTATAGAATACAATAATTCTTTATTAATATACAAACTTACTCATATGTATATGACTAACTAAATTCTTAACTTGTGACCACTACCGTGAACTAACTTTTTTATTTCCGTGGTCAGATATCCCTTGGACTCAAAGATACTTTTTTAATTTTTGTAATCGCCATTGCTTGGACTTATGCCTTGTACTTGACTTCATACGTAATCCTGTGAGTTTTTGCGTGACTGTTCTTACTGTTGACACTTTTCGTTAGAGAAAAGGCAAATATTCGCAGAATTGTCGGCATGCAGCGAGAGGCTGCGCAAGTAGCTGCAATTTGTATTGAAATAACCTTTCTGAATGGATATCGTAGCATTTCATCGGCCTCCGAGAGGATTTATTATTTTTTGCCGAGGACGGTATTAAAGCACAAAATTATTGTTTTTGTCTCGTCGTGTGGTATTTTTAAAGCAATTATTAAGTTTTGCGTCGAGGTTTAATTGGATCACTCAGTCTTAACGACTGGCTGCCTGATGGGCGTTGTTAGTCGCGTTCCGCTTATATTGAGGGTATTTATGGAAAATATTAACACGACCACTGTAACGATAATAATAACTCAGCTATTCATTTTGTTTAATATACTGACAACATTATACAACACTATACCAATTTCAATAAGGGATCTAAAATCTAGTCAATTTAAAATAAAACTAAAAAATCTTTTAGTCAAGAAATGTTATTATAAAGTTAGTGATTTTATAAATGATAAATTTTAGTAATGACTGCAGTAGGTCAATTTGTTTATCACACAATAATAGTAATGTGTATCTGTTAACTATTTTATAATAATATTAATAACATCATATCTAAACATTTGAAATTGTTTCGTTATAAACGTGTGTGGTCCATTTTATTAGCGTTCTTTAATAGTCGATGTCTATATTTAACTAAATAAGCACCCAGCACTAACGCCTTCGCAATAAAATAAACTGTCCTCTTCCCAACGCAAATAATCATACGGCAAAATGACGAGCATTACCGCGGGTTACGTTTCATTAAAATCATTAAGTGACGGTTATAATACGTTTTTAGAGCCACCCTTTAATGGACGCCGGCGTGCCGCGACCGTGGGAACGAGGAGATAGCTTACAGAGTTTGTACTGTTATGTAAAGACGGAAAACTGGATAATGTTACGAATGTTCAGAGTCCCGTGCTGGGGTTGTCTAAACAGTTTGGAGAAAAAAAAGTTTTTCACTTCTTATGCTCGTAAATGTTTTTTGTTGTTTATGCCTGGTATAAGCGGAGTAAAGCTGATTTTTATGCTTTAGTACACTATTTAATGCACTAGTGCATAAAAATGTTTACTCATTATAATTATTCATAATTTCAGCTTACCATGTTCCCACAGCTGGAACACAGGCCTCCTCTCAGAGAGAGAGAAAATTGACCCTAATCCACCATACCCAGAGCATGATGAAGAATGTCATGTCTTTGTTTATTTAAGAAGTTAGTTTGTAATGTATTTTCATGTAGAAAGTTTACCTGGGTCTTTAATAATATCTAAAAATCAGGGTAGTATTAGACATAACTTTTGTTGAATAACTCAAATGTCAGTTTGAATTTAAATAATGACATATTACTTACAATACCACTATTAAATTTTCTCGCAATTAAAATGAAATTCAGTGTAACTCATGAATAAACCCCATGTAACCTCGCCTTGAATATCCACCCTCACTAGATAGTAGCTAGTAGATTGTAAATAACTAAGGAAAACCATAAATTCTGATTAATTTTGCTAGTTAGTGGCTGTCAAAGGACAGTGAAATATTAAAAGTATCTATAGATACTCGGTCCATCGGTCACTATAGTGTCAGAGCTAAAATAAACTTAGACCGAATATGGTGCCCATATGATCCCATTGCTTAATTTATCCGATACTAAGATATCAGTCCAAGCATTTTATCAAAGTAAAAGAATATTAAACCGTCACGTTTTAGTGTGTAAATTTGTGACATATTTGGATATCAAAATGATGTGTGGTTTTTGGAATGTTAAACACTTTTGCCGTGTCTATACAAATTACAAAATTTGTCGACGGGTTCAGTAAACCAATACAAAATAATGAATTATGTCAACTGATCCCGCGGGATCGGTTCAAGCGGGATTGTTCTGTTCAAAATTAATAAAAAATTGCTACTTATTGAAGTTTTTTGCTTATACTGTTCGACTGCTGGGCAAGGTCTCGCCCATTTCGTTTTATAAAACCCGCCACCTCTCCGAAAAGAGTCAAAATCACCACGCCAGCTTTTCTTAGGCCTTCCATGTATATAGATTCTGCCTACATGTCCCGCCGAATCCCATTTTGATCTAGTGGCTTTTTGGCCAACGTCAACCGCACCTGCAGTGCAAGTACCGTTCTTTATCGATCGTCAAATTCGCTAAAATGCCATAGAATCGATCACAGCGAGTACTGAAAAAATGGCATATTATCGAATTTGACGACCTCAACTGTCGATTTGACGATCGATAGAAGAACGGTACTTGCACCCCTGTTATGGAACGAAGTGCGCTGCTCTTTCCCTTTCTTTATTGAAGTAAAAAGTAGTTTCGTTCTTTAGAGAAGTTTTTCTTTTAGATTGAACTCTATTTTTTATCCCAAACTCACGCTTGACCACATTCTAAATCAAGTTCATGCGACTCAATGATAAGGAACGAGTTTAGAACAAAGTAAAATAGGTGTAAGTAAATATTTGGGCAAATAATGAACTCTATGCATACTCCGCGCCTTTGACTTAGTTATCTTTAGCTTTCTTTTGTAACTAAGCGCGTTTTTTTTTAGATTTCACTTGATCCGATCATCCCATAGAAATCCATTTTTTTCATAGTATATATATTATTATTTAATAAGTTAATAGGAAATAAACATTATTTAAATAAGCTTTTTTAATTTAGTGCGATACCATTTTATCGTTTTCTAGTCTTCAAGCTTTTTCATTTAATACCGATATTAACAGGGTTTGGTTTTTGTTTTATACAGTATCCGACATCTTGTGAAAGCGGCCATTTAAAAAATATTACAATAATAATGGCGAGACACACTGCTTATTTATCACGCCAGGTGGCGCATTATCGCTGGTGTTGTTTCACTGTAAAAAGTGTCAAATAGCAATAGATCTATAATTTTAGTAATTACACAATAAAATATCGTCTGGCATTAAAACATGCATGTAGTGCATTTCAGTGTAAAAAAATAGAAGTACACACCGTTTTCCTTCCGATGAGAAAATATAATATTGATAATTTTATTGCATACCTTGCCAAAAGTTTCGCTTTTTTGCCGGCCAAGGAAGCATTTAACTCTTTATAGAGATTCGCCACTGTCATTACAGAAACATTTTACTGTTTAAAAGCAAAGTTCATTTTTATTGTTTCATTCAAGAGCAATGTTTATAACCTCAATTAAACCACAAATGACAGCACCAGGGAAGGTGGCGCCATCTGAGATAAGTTTTGCCTGTGGCTTCTCATTGGGTTGGGTTGGGTTATTGCATATTATATTTTCACCAGAAAGTGTATGCAAAAGTTTAGCAAAATCGGTTAGTAGGAACTACTTTTAATTCAGCTTGCAAGACTTGACCTAAACTAACAAACTAACACACAAACATTGCAAGCTAAATAAATGCTTGTAAAAAACTGATTGCCTAATGTAGCAGATGATCATCGATGACACTATACGCCTTGTGTTAGCTTTTCAGCCAAGAAATCACCTTTTAAACTGTTTTACACACAATTCGTTTACACTTGTTATCGCTTCGAGGTTCGAGCAAAAAAAGAGGGTGATTGCAATGCAACCGCCACTTATATACTGTGTTCGTTGGCAGTCGACAAAAGACTGTCAACTGTCAACGAACACGTGTGAACTTCGCCAATACAGTTTCATTATAATGGTGTTGTTAGTTCATCTATACATTAAATGATTAAACTAAAGTTGTTCTACATTCGGCCATCCGACTCAATTACACGTCCTCGTGTATACGTGTCATGTATTATATGATAATAGACGTTATACGTGTTAATTAAATGTGTACTTTACAATCTTATTTTGAAGTCTTCTACTATCGTTTTATGTTACATAATATCAGAATGCAACTGCATACTGAAAAGCACATCATATCAGACTAAAACCGAATCTGGTTTAGTTAAGTCAGTACGCAACTGCGTACACTGTCTCTTACGCAACTGCGTACATCGGCTCTTACGCGACTACGTACACCGGATCTTACGCAACTGCGTACAATGTCTCTTACGCAACTGCGTACATCGGCTCTTACGCGACTACGTACACCGGATCTTACGCAACTGCGTACAATGTCTCTTACGCAACTGCGTACATCGGCTCTTACGCGACTACGTACACCGGATCTTACGCAACTGCGTACAATGTCTCTTACGTAACTGCGTACTGGAGGCTCCGCTGCAGGCTCAGCTGGCAGGTTCGACGGCAGGCTCAGCCGCAGGCTCAGCCGCAGGCTCGACAGCAGGCTCAGCCGCAGGCTCGACAGCAGGCTCAGCCGCAGACTCCGCGGCAGGCTCCGCTGTATGCTCCGCCGCAGACTCGATCGCAGGCTCGACAGCAGGCTCAGCCGCAGGCTCGACGGCAGACTCGACAGCAGGCTCAGCCGCAGGCTCGACGGCAGGCTCAGCCGCAGGCTCGACAGCAGGCTCAGCCGCAGACTCCGCGGCAGGCTCCACTGCAGGCTCCGCTGTATGCTCCGCTGCAGACTCGACCGCAGGCTCGACAGCAGGCTCAGCCGCAGGCTCGACGGCAGGCTCGACAGCAGGCTTAGCCGCAGGCTCGACGGCAGGCTCAACGGCAGGCTCGACAGCAGGCTCAGCCGCAGGCTCGACAGCAGGCTCAGCCGCAGACTCGACAGCAGGCTCAGCCGCAGACTCGACAGCAGGCTCAGCGGCAGGCTCGACAGCAGGCTCAGCCGCAGAATCGGAGAAATTTGCATATATAACAATAAGTACACTAATCGGATATATAATCTGAAGAACTTTTAACATGAGCACAGTTATTTAGTAATTAGTATTAAATTAATCATTAGTAAATAAATTATAATCAAGAAAACGCAAGGAATAAAACAGCCACTTTGTAAAATAACTATTAATTAGGGCTCTAAAAAAAAACATGACTAGCAAACAGGTTTTGAACCACTTAACAAAAGACAAATTACACTCTGTGGACATGGGAAAATAAGAAGACATCTGTAACTTATTAATCCCGATTCTGATTTGTTAGCTTTTCAGCCAAGAAATCACCTTTTAAACTGTTTTACACACAATTCGTTTACACTTGTTATCGCTTCGAGGTTCGAGCAAAAAAAGAGGGTGATTGCAATGCAACCGCCACTTATATACTGTGTTCGTTGGCAGTCGACAAAAGACTGTCAACTGTCAACGAACACGTGTGAACTTCGCCAATACAGTTTCATTATAATGGTGTTGTTAGTTCATCTATACATTAAATGATTAAACTAAAGTTGTTCTACACTTGATACTTCAAAATCTGTCAAAGCTTTTAAGCTAGGTACAAAGAACGCTCTATAGGGGGGATGCGCTACAAAGTAACATAACCTATACCTCCTTGCCCTAACCTCCTTGCCTTGCCTTGCTTCCTTTGCCTTGGTTAACCTACTTGCATGTCGGCCATGTTTGAATCCAAGCGATACATTGGCTGTCGAAAACTATAAACAAACATCCCTACCCTATTGAAAGACGCCATTTTGAGCAATCAACGCACATCACGTGACCTTGTTTTCCACCCATAAAGAATCCTTGCTATAGGTACTTAGATAAAATAAAATATAAACAGACAAATCAACTTGAATACATACATCTTTTTTTAAATATTTTATATCTAAAAATAAAGTAAGGAAATAATATTAATCATATCAAATCACGATTATTTTTAAGTATCGCGTACATTTGCGATATTTTGGTCCAAAAATCTAACTAAATGTGTGGTAATAAAACATAATGTGGTCTGACAGATCGTTAACAGTGTTTTCGTGAGCGCATCCATCAGATAGGTACGTGAGGCCACACTTTTGGCTAATCTGTCACACTTCCTGTTGATCTAGTGGCTATATATCAAAGGCATGAATTATCTGAGATTTCCTTTTGTTTTTAAGGACACATGTATTATGTATACCTTAACATTTATCCTACGAGTTTTATCTACCGGATTAAAAGGCAACTTTTCCAGTGAAATTAAAGGGCTTAAATAGATTCAACAACTAATATAAATTGTGGCGGTGACGGGTGATAAGCGCAGTGCCGCGCAGAATTTTTCAAAATTCTCGGTGTCACTGAGCCACAGTTTTGGGCAAACGTGATGTTAACAATCAGCCGAGCAACTTGTTCGTCTCAGCTTTCATTTCAATAACAAATAAACTATCCAAGTGCGAGTCGGGCTTGCGCACTGAGGGTTCCGTGCCACCACAAAATACAATAACTATTAATTTAAAAAAAACGACGAAAATATGGCACTTTGATTCGGTGAAATGACAACGATAAAGGTCGACGTTCGAATAAGGTCGTTTAAATAACGAAATTACCATTTATAGCTTGGTAATGAACAGAAAGTCACCGACACGCACTTAGCCATTATTTATTATTTGTGTAATAGTTGTTATACTTTAGAATGTGTACTATAATCAAACCAAGTTTGACGCTTATACGTATTACCGTTTTTACATTAGATCTAATACAAAAATACGTAAAAAATACGTTTGTTGTATAGGGCCCTCCTTTTGTTTTGACTTTTTTATTATTTGTTAGTTAATCTACTGTAACGTAACATTACATATTTTAAATTATTATTATAACACCGGCTTGCACTCACGATTATGTTTCTATCGGTCGAGACGATCGACCGGTTTCAGACAACCGGACCGATAGAAACATAATCGTGAGTGCAAGCCGGTGTTATAATAATAATTTATAATGAATCCTCACGCGAGTTTTGAAGAAGTGATTACATATTTTGTTAAAATTTCAACTGGCTATCTATTACGGTTCGAAAGATACAACCGTTTAAAGGTAGGACAGACAGCGTAGGCTTAGTAATAGGGTCCCGTTTTTACTCCACTCATTAGTTTAAAGTTTTCAGTACATATAGAGCTAAAAGGAGCTCTATAGGAACACACATTATTTTTCCTGAAATAACTCACAAAAATTAAAAAGAATATCCCACTCTGTTGTTTTCCATTTCAACTATTTGAATTATAAAAGAGCGTAGCACAAAAATATTTCAACAGCATTCCCCGCTTGGAACTTCCGAACAAACTTATAATTAAAATCGCTGTCTGCTTATTAGTTCCATAGTCGGATGCCGAACGAAGTACAACCACAGTGGAATACGAGTAGCAGTGGGGAATCTTTCGCATGAATTATTCATGATCTGTGTGCATGTCAATTCTTGAACAATTCATGAAAGAGATTATAATGCTATTTGTACGTATCATAAGCACCTCGTTCACTGAATCTTTGAGTACGTGTTTGGTGTCACACTCGGTGACTTCTAGTGTAGTTTCACAGCTACGAGAGACGGGATCTACGCGGAGGCAAGTCCAGTACGGAACAATTAGCGTCGCTGTGAAACAATGTTCTAGCGCCTCACGTATGTCGGAGACTCCGGGAGCCCGTATGTACGTACGTACATCTGTGAAACCAGCCTTACGTCTTTAAAGGAGAATGGGCAAACGCGGTCCAACTGTTTTCCACTTACTACATTTATGTAGAGGAGTAGACCAATATGTACTGAGCAACTTTCAACGGGATAGGCAACTGTCAACGTGGCGTTCACTACCTTTCGGTTTTTTTTGTACAGAAAAATTTGTTAGTAATTTGACATTTTCCAAATACAAAAGTAGCAGCCACTCTTTGCAGTTCACCTAGGGTTAAACTGACATACCTACTAGTGTATGGTAGCATTTGCGCTTTACAATCAGGATGCCACCAGGTTTTATTATCGGTTCTGCCAATGACTTATTTAGTACCCAAATAAATGATGTGCAGTTTCGGTGCCATCGCTCAAAAACGGCGAAGGAAAACATTGCGAGGTAACCGGCATATCCAAGAAGCTCAGAAATTTAAAGACATAATATATGACATTCACCAGCACTGGGCCAACAGTGGGAACATGATAATATATAATATATCTAATGAAATAAATTACTTCACAAGAACACAGTCAGATGACTGTGTGTGCATAAATGTGCCGAATATTATTAAATAGCCGATTCAGTGAATATATTTGCTCTGGTAAAGCTCTGGTTTCCTAGGTTGGCGGCACCATCACGTAGCGGACGCAACATTACGGACGCAATGGCCGTCAAGCAATAGTAGCACCACTTTTTGACGTTACGGTGTCAAATACCGCTCTCTAGGAAATCGTGCCATTATTTTAACATAGACAACGTTCACCCACGAGATGGACAGGACATACGAGCTAGAGACCGCAGGGAAACGCTGGATGCTGCCGCTTCCAACCGGCCCTTTTGGAGATCGGTGGAGGAGGAAAATGATGATGATGATGAGACAACGTTCTAGTGACGTCATTTACCAGCTGTATTACGGGCGTTTAATGACGGGACCGTTATCTTAGGAAACCAGAGCTTAACCTTCTCTACTACTCTATACATTAAAAACAAAGTCTAAAACAAATTGTTCCATATCCCAAACTATTTCCACCTTGTCCGATAACATCAGTTCACGAACGAATTAATTATGTGGACGTTTATTATGTAAAGAAGAGGCTAATTAGCGGACATAACTGTAGAAATGTGATGTTATACATGTTATATTTCACATTGGTTATGGTTTGTTTATGGTAGAGCATAGCAGAAGAGTGTCGTAAGTGTGAATTAGAGACTTTTCTCTGACTGATTTTACTGAAATTAGCCGAACTTAATTTAGGTACTGAATTTATACTAAATTAAAGGGGAAGCCTATGAAAGGGGGAGGCTTATTTAAGGGAGAGGCCTATGTAAGGGGAGGCTTCATGAGTCTTGATAATTTTCATCAAGAGCGGATAAGCCAATAGTCTTGTAGGTAAAGGTGACAAATAGAAAAACAGAGCTAGGCATTCACTATTGCAAATGTGATAGAGTCGTTAGTATAATATCATCCATTAACATTATGATTGATCATGATGCATATTTAATATTTTTTATCTAAATTTCTATTTAAACGTTTTTTTCAGTACCCGTGACAACATGCTTCCGAACCTAAAACTCAACTCGGCATTAACCTGCCGACTGGTCGGAGGCCTGACCAGGGAACAAAGATCTGTCTGCCGCGAAGCGCCCGACGCAGCTGCCATAGCCTTCGAAGGTCTATATATGGCGGTGAAGGAGTGCCAGCACCAGTTCCGATGGCATCGATGGAATTGCTCCAGTTTACTGGTGAAGAGCAGTAACCCTCACGCTAGTGCGCTTATGAGAAGAGGTGAGTTAACGCTCTCTTTAATGTTGACATTTTAAGGTATTCCACATTTTAAGTTGGCCCACATTTCCAAAGAAGAAAAAAGCTATAAGATACTAAATCAGTATCTAAAGTTGCGTTATAGACCTCAGTGGCAGAGAGGCGAGAGCAGCGGTGGCTTGAATGGAACCGCCCAGAATTAATGCATGTTGTATTACCGCGTCACTCTCGCATACCACCCCGCCCGCACTGAGATGAAAACCATCTTTCATAAACAAATCATTATTTTTCGAAAGTTTCTGCTTTCATTCTGGAATATGGTTCTAAAGACTGCGTGCATCCTTACAAATATCAACATAACGGATTTGCATTTTTTCTTCTCTTCAAAATGTAAATGGAACTCAAATGAAAAAAAACGTTATATATCTCAGCAATCGCAAAAATTCCCTTTCAGCTGGTTAATCTTTAAAAAGCAGCGTTGCACCGTTTGATATAATATCAAGAGCGTGGCCTCATGAAAAATTAAAAGTTTGTAAAGTATAGTCTCAACTTCGGCTCAAATTACACTCCATCATAACACAAAGAAAAGTCAACATCCAAGTTCCCACGTTAAAACGACTGACCTAATGGACTTTCTCTATTGAATCCAACTGCAATAAAATACTGATAAACTGCATTAACACTGGTGCATGATTGAGTCCGGCTGGTCATTTACCGCAAATTGCATCTATTCACTGTATAACAAGTCATCTGGAGGCTATTAAATAACAAGTCGTAACTCAGCTCAGCTCTTTTCATTTTGTATGAGTTTCTCCAGTAGGTGTCGGCAATAAATCCACAAATTGTCCACTCTTCATACGGTGAAAGGTTTAGTAGAGTTACCACGCTCGTTGAAAAGTCAGTTTTTATTCTTTTTCCAAACTACCAGTAGTTGTGCCTCGCAGTTTTGCCTGTTATGTTTGAGTACGCATTTTCTGGGTAAAAAAGTATTCCAAAAGTATGTTCATCATAACAATCTTAGTCTACAACTGGGCATAGATCTCTCCGAAGGCACGCCACTCACTCCACTCTTCGGCTTTTCCCTTTCAGCTACTGTTAGCTTCGTTATGTCACTAACTTTTACTAGAAATGGTTTATCCGTTCAGTCGTGGCAAGTTAACAAATAGACTGAGAGAGACAAAGAATCAGAAGCATAAAGAAATAGAGCTACTTTTGCTTTTTAAGTTAGTGTGATAGATTGATGTGATGATTGTTAAGTGTGATGTCCAAAAACAATTAGGACACTATCTAAGATATTTTTATAAGTAGGTTATAAAAAAAAACTTAGATGCCTTAACTGCGCTCAATATTAGCTACTGCTAGCAGCAGCTAATCGCTTATAGTCACGCATCACTCAGTGGCGTGACTGGACTTCACTAATGTCAGTAAAAGGAAGCTGTTTTTATGCATCGTTCACACGTCGTGCACATTACAGATGCACTTGCACGCGGCCTACACTAAAGCCGATTTGAGATTATTTTATTCTAGAATTTATTTCAATCACACTTAAGGTTTTGCAAAATCAAACACAGCATTACAAAAGTAAACAACAGAGTACTTGTACAGTACTGTCAAAATACGCAACATGGAAGAGATAAATGGTTACCCGACAAATGATAAAATAAACTCAGTAGAATAGACGCAGGTTGATGCGTCTGTAGTATGAATAAAGCGCAATGAGTTTGACTGAAGCTTATGACGCGTTTATAAAACGTAGTAGGACTTTGTCCGCATCCCTGGAGCCGGGGTCTCAGAATACTGTTTCAGAATCCCCTGCCTGTCGTAAGAGCCGACTAAAAGAGGGCCTTTGGAACGTGGATGATCAGATTTGAGGGTCTGACCTTCCGTTTAGCAAGCCCAGGGAAAACAACGGCGTAGTGTGGCCCATGGGAAAGGATCGGAATTGCTCTAAACGTTTTTGGTCACCGAGGTAGTTTTAGTGGGTGCAATCTGACATAACCTGGCTACACCTACACCGCTACACCCTATCTGCTGCATGCAGCTGGGTATCTTTAGAAGATATCACCCCACCAACAAAAAAAAACTGTGTCCGTTCATTTGAGACAACGATGGTAACCCCATTTTCTAACTCCGGCCAACTTGCCTCGACCCACACTGCCGTAATAATAGGTAATTTCGTTTATTACGTGCGATTACGTTTAGGTACGGCTAATTGTACAATGTTATTGAAATACTATTGATAAATATACGGCAAAATGACGCTGTTGATTGATAGACGGTAAACGTTGACTGTTTGATTTATTGACCACAGATGTTTGTTTGATTTGTTTCTGGTAGCTGCCATTACATCTACCTTTTATTTGGCTATGCTTAGCTTCTTAGGCTTGGTTGCACCATAGTAGTAGTTAAAGTTAAGGGTTATGACAAATTTGACAATAACATTAACGGTGACTTTAGCAGTTACTGCAAATTGCGTTGCACCAGCGTATTCACTAGCATAGTTAAAGTTACCAGGGTTGCAAGTCAAATGAGACCTTATTTACTCCAGATGCATAACTGTATATTTTATGCATCTGACAGATATTTAAAATAAACAATAGCGAAGCGTGGGCAGTTACAGTTAACAGCTAAAGTTATGACGTCATTTAACAATTGTCAGATGGTGCAACAAATTTTTTGCCTAACTGGTAAGTACTTTAACTGAAATGTCGACGTTTTTTAAAGCTAAAGTAAGATGGTGCAACCCACCCTTAGACTGACAAATTTAATCAGCTTAAGGCTGGACAGAAGCAAAGTGAAGCTGACGAAATGTACCAACTAGTTATAATTTTTAAAAAAATTGGTCATTCGGTTTTGTTAATGACTCAGTCCAATATTTGAATGATTTAACGAAATCATCTCATATTGATTATTATAAATTAAAATAAAGCAATCTTTGATTTAATCATAAATTTTCAGTATTTGTGTTTTTAATGGCAGATCAAAATTCAAATTATTAAACTACCTCGTAACTCTTTTTGGCATTTATGGGCCACGTGACATTAGTGACGTCACACATAAGCAAACGAGTTCTTCTTGACATACTAATGTTGCCTCTATTTACTTTTGTGTGAAGTCATATGAAGGAAATTCTATTTACATAGTGTTTGCAGTCAAGTCACGTGATCAAATTAAATCATATTTTTAATTTGTATTGTTCTGAAAATCGGGACTAGTTTTTTTAGTTTTTAGTAATTAAATAAACTTTGAAAATAATAATCTTCTAGGATTAGACCAGCATTATATTATTATTAACCAGCTGTGCTAGTATATTATATATGCTGTATTGTGTATTGTCTATACTAATATTATAAAGAGGAAAGATTTGATTGTTTGTTTGTTTGTTTGCATTGAATAGGCTCCGAAACTACTAAACCGATTTGAAAAATTCCTTCACTGTTGGGAAGCTACACTATCCCCGGTTAACATAGGCTATATTATATTTTCAAAAAAAAAATAGGGATCCTTACTAAAGCTCCAAATGTAACCCAAGGTGTAAAAAAATAAGATTTACAATTTTAACTTTGCGTGTTTGACAGTTCTAAGACAGGACAACGTCTGTCAGGTCAGCTAGTGTAATATACTAAGAAAAAAAAAAAAAAAAAAAGTTTTTTTTTTTTTTTTTGAAAGAATTTTTCAAATCGGTTCATTAGTTTCGGGGCCTATTCAATGCAAACAAACAAACAAACAATCAAATCTTTCCTCTTTATAATATTAGTATAGATAGATAAATATATATAGATACAGTCAAAGACCCTCTTGTTTCAGCTCTGGCAGCTCCATGTCAAAAAGGATTAAAAAAAAAAATTTTTTATATTTCGCTGAAATTTACGCTACACTAAAAAAGTTATTAAATGTACGCTTCACAATACTTTATTGCTATATGTATACTCATATAAGATAATGTTAAAGCGTTTCAGAAATGTTTACTTTACTATTACTCAATAAAAATTTGGCTAGAATGTAACAATATATTTTTTAATTAAAATAACACGTGAGAAAACTAGAAAATCTCGAGTAAAACCGCAGACGCAGCGCACCTTCTAAATAACTCTCAGATTTCCTATTTGCCGCCTCAGGGTGAAGGCGTGATCGCGGTGGGTGGCTTCGTGGTTGTATACTTACATTACTACTATGTGTAGGTACAATACTCTTATATAGGCTTGAGTATCCGCTTTCATATACCTACTAAGTTCGTATAGGTTGGAGTGACCAGCCCTAATGTAATTTTTTGAAGGCCGCCCGAAGGCCTCCGAAATAGCTCAAGTGCATTATTTTACCAGGACCAGCTTGACACCTAGTAATTATTCAGTAGTACAAATCGTCCTTGTATCTAAGCCAACGTGGGCCCAGTTGACCATCGGCACATTTTAAAAGGTGAAAGTGGTCCAAGGACGAGTTCCTGACTTTCACGACCTGCCCTCTAACCCCCACTAGGAATCTGTCCTCTGTCTGAGGTCTAGGGCTTTCATATTGGACTGGGTTATTCTTATTGGTAAAGATTTATAAGCAAAGAGTAAATGTTGAGCGTACCAGGACAAAATGTTTATTTTTTGTATGAAATTAGACTAAAAATATTGTAACTCGTGCAAAGTACAAAAAATTACATTAGTAGTGGCTGGCCACTTAGCCAATACTTTAATGGTCGCGAGATAATCAACAGCCAATCAGGCAGCAGGACCAAGGCAAGTGACATATCAAGAGAAACACGTGAGCACACCCGCAGCCGCGTAAGTAAGTAATTGTTGATGTAGGTACAATGTATATTGATTGTTCAACGAGCTAACCACTCACCAGTCCAACATTGATTCGTTTAATATACAAATTATAAATGTAATGCTTCAGAATAGGCGTGTCTTAATGTTTTTATTACCTCATAAAAAAGCTGATTTTAAATGGAAATGAAATCAATGAAAACAAAATTATTATTTGTTAAAAAATAAATAAATTTTATGCTAAGTATACAGAGAGCGCACTATAGCACGATATGACGTCAAGCCTTGCGCGCGCGATACAAATGCTACACTAACACACGCTTTGCGGGACAGGGACAGAGCATCCACTCTCTATTCCACCATAAACTTTAAAAGCTTATATCTCAAAAATTTATATACCAATTATTTTTTTCATTGTGTTTAATTATATCCTTCGCCAAGCCTATTGTTTGTAAAAAAGACTCATGGTTATAATTTTAGCGTTACCTGGATATTACATTCTAGTAATACTCAGTTTACTGTTGAAACATGCGAAATTATTGTTATTAAAATGTTTGAAAATGTATCAAAAATGTATTGGTTTTAGCTGTAAGTTAAATAATTGTCTATACTAATATTATAAAGAGGAAAGATTTGGATGTAAGTATGTTTGTAACGAATTGGCTCAAAAAGTACCGGACCTACTGTTAGGAAGCTACTCTATCCCCGGGTGACATAGGCTATAATCTATACCCGTGCGAAGCTGGGGCGAACCGCTAGTATTTAAATAAAATTACTTGGAAAAGAAACAAACATAATATACCCACCCAGCAGTGGGATAAGAATGGCTGTGGATGATGATGGCAATTTGTATTTTAAAAGTTTAAATTACGGCTGTTGACTTAATTTCGAGAATCATGATAAAACAGTTCCCTTATACATTGTCGTCTCGAAAACGACCAATAACATTCCAATTCTTGTAGGTAGCAGCCAGTATCGATAAATGCCAAAAACCAGTCTCAGTTGATGTGTAATTCCATATATTTTTATTGAAATAAACGCAACTCAACATTCAAACCAATCGCGATCAGCCATTACAATCCGAATTTATTACGACGAAAGATTATTCACGCACATCACATCCCACCGGTGAACGGAACCCGGAGCATTATGTTCTTAATATACGTATTTACAGTATGTCCGCCTTTATGTCCGCGGTGTGAAAAGGCTTTGTTGCCGACCTCGTTTTTTCCACAATCATCGCACACGTTGACGTGAAAATTTACGAGCATGAAGGATGGGAGACAACAAATAATAAGATGGCCTTTGGAGGTGGCCAGGTGAGGCCCGCACCCGCGGCCCGCGATTTCACGCTACGTGTGGGTCCGGCCTTCGCCTCACCCTTCGCCCCGCATCGCCTTTCCAATTAATATCTTAACTGGAATTGCCTGGACTGAGGGCGACGCTCAATACTCTCTAAGGCATTTTATCGCTGCACGGCTTTCAATAACAGTTCGGAATTCCCCCATTAAACTCGGTAAACGGCTGGTACTCGAATTAGTGGCAGTTCGGAACGAAACTTGTTTCTAAAATACAGATAATCGTACCGAAGATTAAGACCTGAATGTGAACGGATTACGTCCGCTTCAACGTTTCACTCAGCCATTGTAGTTCGGACAGTATTAGTATTGGTGATGCTCCGTAACGACACCTTCCGGCCGCTCATCGACATGACTGCGTTTACATCGAGAGATTGTGGAAAAAACAGCGTAACTAAACACTTAAACATCTTTCTTAACGTATCCATTGTTGAGATCCCAAATTGAAACGTAGACGGAAGAATGAAAGCAAAAAATTACGAAAGAACAAATCGAGATCTATGCTTTTAAATAGGATAATAGCGATCAATGATCGTAGAAGAAAGATAATAATGATTTCGGACCGTTGGCTTTTTGCTCAGGACGAAGGTGTCGATGAAAGAGCGCTGCATGGCATTCTGGATAGATCACGGGATTCGTTCCGCTTCCCCGAGATCCTCCACACGTCGTTAGCGCTCTTGTTGTACGTGACTCTGGTACAATGACGCCACAAACATTTAATGACTTTTGTGAGGCTAATGAAGGCATTGTAGGAAAACGTCCGGGCTTCAGGCGTCTATTGTCGATGGTGGAGAGAGATTAGCACGAGTCGTCGCAGCGAGGAGAGTGGTGGAAGCGTGGCGTGAGAGAATGGCGTGCGACGGGGCAGCCAGGGTGGCGGACATGCGTCGATACACATCTGACGGCGCGGGCGCACGTGACGTGAATCCACGACACGAATGCCTCATAAAAAAGTGACATTTATTGGCGTTTTATATCAACAACGTGCCGCAGGTGACGGAGCGCCGACGACATTGTGCGCTTACGATGCTGCAAAAACGCACCGAGATGTTATGAGCTGTCTTATCTTATGAAGTATCGTGGGAACTACGACGATGAAACATCTTTATTTGGCACGGATCTTTACAGTGATTCAGAGCTGCAATTATATTCCGATTGAGACGTCAAAATATTGCCGTAATTTGCGGTTGGGGTAGAACTAAGAGAGAGTGTAAAGCGCATGATGACTGTGCACAAAGACGAAGTTGAAGAGCTCCGTCCGAAAGGTTCAAACAAAAGGAAACGTGTCGAAATGTCTCAATGCTCTGGCTGCGTGCCCTCTAATGGGCGCGATAAGATCTACTTCGGTGCGTTACCGAATCATGCTCCTTCAGATGCCTTCAACTGTGAGAAAAAACACACAAAAGATGCTACAAAGCTTGAATTTGTCTAAAGTTCCCAGTTCTGGACGTGACACCGAGTACCTTTTTTGTTTCACGTTTTTGTTACCTGTCGGATTATGAGGCCGCTTTTAAGGGTTAATTAAGTCGAGAAGTGTATTAGTGATCAGGCGAAAATTTTGATAACATATTTTTAATGGAGTGGTGATTTGGTTGGGTTTAATTTTTGTTCTTATCTTGATTTGATCTTGTTTGCTTAAATTGATTGCGAGATTAATAGTTAATAAGTATAATTATGATTGATTTGTAAAATGACTTGCAGCAAGGTAAAGATCGAGATAGAAGATTAGTTGTGTTCTCACTATGTATAGTAAGCACCAATGTATACTTAGATTAACAGAAGGTGCGTGAGCTATTTTGTGATACGTTGAGAGACATTAGAATATCTCAAAAACACTGCCATGACAGCTAGCAACATAGAAAAGATATTTTTTTAATTAGAACGGCTTTCAAAACATTTTTGTAAGAAATTTGTTGTAGCTAGTTGCACCCATATAAACGAAACGTCAGTCATTCGAAATCTGTTAGCAACTGTGATGCGAAGTTCGACGCGTTGGTCTAAATAAGACTGTTCATTCAAGGTTCACTCATAATGCCTGGTAACAGATTTTCCTTCTCATTTCCGTTCTATTTATCTACTTCTATTTTCTGTGGCTAGCACGATGTTTGTAGGTACAAGTTAATTTCCAAATTCAAATGGTATTTTGAGTCTTACTCTCAAAGATCACTAACCTTTGATGATGTCATCGATTCTCTGCCTAACTTTGGTGCAGTCAACTTTACGTTCCGTTTCGGTCATTAGCAATTCGCAACACATGATCACATACCGTCCTGGGGCAGTGCTTTAATTGGACCACGTACCCTTTAGAACCTAAGGATAATGTTGATGAATATTTTCGGCCTGAGTTATGAGTTAGATTAGAATGGTAATAAAATAATTAGGTGCTTAAGAAAAATCCAATTCAATTCCATAATAATTTGAAATCATAGAATTGAGTATTATGTATAGAGGTACTTAAAATACTAAATAAAGCGAAGGCTGGTGAATGAAAAACAGTAAAAGTTATCTTTCGTGAATCATTCAATGAAACGTATAAAGCAACGTAATTATTATTCAACTCCGGTAATAATATGAATATATACAGAGAATTTCCAATTATGGACAAGAGAAAAAGTTCGATGCAAGTTCATTCATTTTGGCGCCAGATTTATAAGCTATCTGGCGAGAACCGTCACTAAAAACTGTTTTAAGAATCGAGGCAGCATCGACATAAATCACACGCAATGCAAGCGCGACGGACATGAACCGTCGCACGCGCTTCGGGACAATGTTACTCGACATGGAAAAAGCTGACCACCGCCGGCGCTGCTCGGAAAAACCGATCATTATGCGCATTCGATTAAATAAAATGTCCGCGTCCGATTCGATTCTTAAAGAATCACAGATGAATAAAACGGTCAATGATAATTGAAATTTGTGTTTACTTAGCTCGTCCGTTTTTTGTTAGTCGGGCGCCGCGGCTCGCAATGCCATATACGGCGCGAATGTAGATTCTCCAATTTAAACTCGAGTTCGAGGAATCGAGGTGGCGCTGCTGTCGCGTCCGTGACTTCAAGACGAGATTTCTTTCCAGCTGCCCTACTGACGAACAGGTATAAGTAATTAGCTCCTAAAGCATTACACTTTTTCTCCGCCGCTGAGCGAACGTTGATCTTAAATCGTAAATGTTAATAAAATCCGAGTCCAACGTTACGCCAAGTTTCCAACGCTATGTTAATGACGCAAATAATTAATTACACATACAACAAATACAAGGACTCTCGCAAAGACGAATGACATAAATCGCCGTGCGTTTTTTACGCTGACATCTCGTAACCAAAATAATTACATGTCATGCATTATTAAAACAAACGAACGCAAAAAGTAAAGGGACAAGTGTAGAGAAGAATTTAAAATCTGTCACCCGTTGGATATTCAGAGCATTTCGTTGAAGAAACGTCGAATAATCGGAATTCATTAAAATCGATTAAGGAATTCGGCACGGGCTTCGGCCGCGGACAATTAACGACCTTAAAGTCGACTAATTGGCACAAATTGACACTAAACCGTGGGATGGAGGTAATTATAATACGAGTGGTGATGCCCAATATACATTTTGTGTTTGAGTTTTAATTATTCAAAAAGAATAAGTTTGCTTATACGACTCGAGTGCACAACGGAATCGACCGCCCGAAATGATTGCATGAGATGTATAGATTTATTTCGAAACCAGAATCGAATTCAACGACCATAACAGTGGGTCCGACTACAGACAGTGCAGTCACCAATAACTCAAAATCATCGAAATCGATCAATCGAGCGTGCTATAAATCGGGACGTATCGATTCTATCGCGTCTTGTACGATCGACAAATATAAATTTGTCAGTGGCTACTCGACGAAAGCTCGTCTTGACCGTTGGCAGTTTATAAATAAACAATAACATGCCGTGTTTGGTCTGTCCGTCGTTACATTCGTCAGGAAACAGTGCGCGATACTGAGTGATAAGCTTAAAAAGGACAATGAATAGGAAAGGAAATACAATGCTCAATGAATGTTGAGATAGAACATGAAAGTATTATAGCTCTACCTACACTTTCACAGCCCTTCAAACGGTGAGATACCAGGTCGACCTTTACGTGACAGTGTTATTAAGAATTTTTAAGTGTCTCCATAAAGGTACCTCAAATTTTATGGCGGACTATAATTCGAAAATTCGACGACAGGATTTGGCAAGTTCAGGGAAATCTATTTTTTCCGCTATTCCAACAAAATTACAGTCATCTCCGGCTGATTTCTGAAATTCTTGAACTGCCCATTTCATCATCATCATCATCATTTCATCCGTAGGACGTCCACTGCTGGCATAGGCATTGCTAGTGCTTGCTATGCGCTCCGGCGTGTGGCGCGAGTAGTATCGGTGCAGGTGGCGCGTATGTGCTACTTTGCGACGGTGCACTCGCTGCTACAATACGGCGCCGAGCTATACGGGAACGCTGCGGAGTGGGAGCGTGCGTTCCGTATGCAGAAAAGGGCCGTACGAGCCATAGTAGGCATTGGTAGTGACCAAACTGCAAAACCACAGTTTAAAAAATTAGGAATCCTTACGCTGCCCTGCATTGTCATACTACAAGTGGCGTTGTACGTCAGGAAAAATTTACATATGTACACGGCATATGGCGACCTTACTCGACGTGCAGGGCAGCTTAAGCAAGTTCCTAGGAACCTGGCTAAGTCTGACAAGCTCACTCATGTTATGGGACCGACGGTTTATAACAAACTGCCAAGTGACGTCATTGCCGCTCCCAACCTGGTGCGCTTTAAATGTCGCTTACAGCGCTGGCTCGTCGATCAGACGTTCTACAGTTTCAAGGAGTTCCTTGAATGGAAAATATAATGTAATTGCTGTATAATTGGTATACCAATATTACCAATACTAATATCAAAGATAATTTAGCTAATATTTAGAATTGTTAGTGTACCAATGTTTTTTTTTTTTTTTTTTAATTATTATTGTTTAATAACCTTTTTTTCCTTTCCTTAATAATTTGACGTGTAAATAATACTTACAAAATAAATGAATATGAATATGAATATGAATATAGGCCTCCCCCATCGATCTCCTAAAGGCCGGTTGGAAGCAGCCTGCATCCAGTGTTTCCCTGCGGTCTCTTTTAGGTCGTCTGTCCATCTTGTGGGTGGACGTCCTACGCTGCGCTTACCAGTCCGTGGTCTCCATTCCAGAACATTTTGGCCCCATCGGCCATCTGTTCTGTGTGATATGTGCCCTGCCCACTGCCATTTCAACTTACTAATCCGGTGGGCTATGTCGGTGACTTTCGTTCGTCTACGGATCTTCTCATTTCGGATTCGATCTCGTAGAGAAACCCCGAGCATATCCCTCTCCATAGCTCGTTGTGCGACTTTGAGCTTGCTTATGAGGCCCATAGTGAGAGACCACGTTTCAGTGCCATATGTCATCACTGGTAACACACACTGGTCGAAGACTTTCGTCTTAAGGCACTGAGGTATTTTGGACGTTGCTAGTAGTTTACCGAACACTGCCCAGCCGAGTTGGATTCACCGATTGACCTCTTTCTTGAAGTTGAACCTACCTAGTTCGACTGTTTGTCCTAGGTAGACGTACGCGTCAACAGCTTCAAGAACTGAGTTCCCAACTGATACTGGGGTGGGCACAACATGGATATTTGACATGACCTTTGTCTTGTCTATGTTCATTTTAAGGCCCACCTGTTGAGAGACTCGATTGAGGCCTGCGAGCATCATGCTGAGATCTTCCATCGATTCTGCCATGATAACAATATCGTCGGCAAACCGAAGGTGAGTGATGTACTCGCCGTTGATGTTGATGCTGAGTCCTTGCCATTCCAGGAGCTTGAAGGCATCTTCCATTGTGGCAGTGAACAGTTTCGGAGAGATAACGTCTCCCTGTCTCACATTTCATAGCTCTAATACCACCACAATATCGTCGGCAAACCGTAGGTGAGTGATGTACCTACTCGCCGTTGATGTTGATGCCGAGTCCTTGCCATTCCAGGAGCTTGAAGGCATCTTCCATTGTGGCAGTGAACAGTTTCGGAGAGATAACGTCTCCCTGTCTCACATTTCATAGCTCTAATACCACCACAATATCGTCGGCAAACCGTAGGTGAGTGATGTACCTACTCGCCGTTGATGTTGATGCCGAGTCCTTGCCATTCCAGGAGCTTGAAGGCATCTTCCATTGTGGCAGTGAACAGTTTCAGAGAGATAACGTCTCCCTGTCTCCCATTTCATAGCTCTAATAAAATTATTCTCACAAAATAGTACCGAATAATAACATAAGTTTAGTACGATAAAGTGATTCTTTTTTTTTTTCTTTTAAAAATAAACGTTTAAAAATTTCCAATACAGGCGTACAAAATAAAAATGCCATTCCAGCAATCCACCGTATCGCTCGGTGTCAATTAGGCTCACTCTAGATGCAGACCCCGGCCCACTAATCCGAGAGATAACACCATCCTCGTATATTAATCACTTGCCACAATCGAATTAATTTATTCGATTCTCCCGTATCGAATAATCGAGATACCTATTGCCGCTCGGATGATTATGTGGGAGCTTTCGTTTGTGACGAGTGTTAAGTATTGATTAGTTTATTAGAACCTTGAAACTTAGATGATCTAAGTTTCAAAGTCCTAACCTAATTAAAACTTTACTAAGTAGGAGATAGCTATACCCTCGAAGAAACTGATTAAAGTTAGATCATAGTTTCTTAAATTTTTTTAAGTTTCAGTAATCATCATTTGATAAGTAGTTGTACTCGATAAGGGCTTGGTCACATAACCAAGGCGTGGCACCGGCACTGGTACGTCTTTTGTGACACGACATGTAGCCGTGTAGTGCAAATGAATGACGCAGCGTCGTCGTCGCCGCGGCTGCGACGTGTGTCGGCCGATGCGCCTTATTTGATGTATCACTCTCTGCCACTTCACAGGTAATCAAAACAGAAATTTCCACGACGCGGCGGCGTCGTAAAACGGTGTGACATCGTGCCACAAATTTCCACGATTCGGCGCCGTATCTTGGCATGACACCGCACCGTGTGATGTGGCTAAGCCCTTATTGTTTTAGAGACATAAAAAGGGCTATTGATAATTAGGTAACAACTTTTCGCATGCAGCTCTCCTGCATCATACTCAACAACTTTAGTTCCATGACTTTTAAAAGAAAGTAACACATTCTGCAAAAAAATGAACATTTTTGAATATATTTTAGCCCCCGCGGTCCTTTTTTTTATCACGTAAATTTATTCGATGCTATTGCTACGATGACATAGTGGACAAGCGACGTTGAACACCATGCAAGCGACATACCTAATGTTAAAGAGTCGACTTTTATCACCCAGGTGATCAAAGTGGAATAGACCTCTAAATTATAGTAAATGTGGCATTGCCAACTATATAATTATTATTGACTAGCTGAGCCCCGCAGTTTTGCCCGCATGAAAGTAAAACATTCTGCAAAAAAAAATAACTTTTTTGAATATATTTTAGCCCCCGCGGTCCTTTTCTTTATCGCGTAAATTTATTCGATGCCAGTGCTACGATGACATAGTGGACAAGCGACGTTGAACACCATGCAAGCGACATAATGTTAAAGAGTCGACTTTTAGCACCCAGGTGATCAAAGTGGAATAGACCTCTAAATTATAGTAGATGTGGCATTGCAAACTATATAATTATTATTGAATAGTTGAGCCCCGCGGTTTTACCCGCATTGTGATGATGATGAAAATGTTGAAATTATGGTGGTGTTTTTCGGGATAAAAAGTAGCCTATGTGTTAATCCAGGGTATAAGCTAACTCCATACCAAATTTCATCAAAATCTGTTGAGTAGTTTCGGCGTTGAGTCCAGCCAAACATACACACTTACACACAAACTTTCGCATTTATAATATTAGTAAGATGTCTAGGTATGTACAATGAAGCTTAGATGATTTTTGACTGTTATAACTTAGAGATTGTGACTCTACAGGTATAGTATCTCAATGGTTCCTGGAGATGAAACCGCGGGGCGCACCTAGAGCTTAATAAAATAAACCTAACGATACAAGATTACTTACATTACTGTACCCTAAATTAAGTTCTTAATTTAATGAATTTAACCTAAGAGTAATTTCATTCCGTGCTTTAAAAGCAATCAATTAAAGCGTAAAGCCAGTATAAAACTACGAACGACCAGCAGGATACAGTAAAGACGAAGCAGGTGGCATCGCGTCTCGAATAATTGCCCATTACTGGCAGATAGCTCTCAAATCGGCGTATATCTAAAGGCCTATTCAGGTTAACACAATGAAATAGCTGGGATTCACAATTAACTAAGCTAGACCTAACTCAAATGCAAATCTCTTGCAGGGCTACCGCGTACAAGACAAATCGTAACAGTTTAGAAAAATAAGTAGGATACAGTTTCTATTCATTATTTCAGCCCTAGGACGTCCACTGCTGAACATAGACCTCCCCCATCGATCTCCAAAAGGGCCGGTTGGAAGCGGCCTGCATCTAGCATTTTCCTGGTGTCTATCTTGTGGATGAACATCCTACGCTACGCTTACCGGTCCGTGGTCTCCATTCGAGAATCTTTCGGCCCCATCGGCCATCTATTCTGCGTGCTATGTGCCCTGCCCACTGCCTTTTCAACTTGCTAATCTGGTGGGCTATGTCGGTAACTTTAGTTCGTCTATACGGATCTCCTCAATTCTGATTCGATCTCGTAGAGAAACCCCTTAAGCATTGCCCTCTCCATAGCTCGCTGTGCGACTTTGAGCTTGCTATGAGGCCCATAGTGAGAGACCACGTTTCAGTGCCGTATATCATAATTTAATTTCTTTAGTAAATAGATCTGTATTTAATTGAAAATATGAGCATTCAATTTTGGAAAACTCAACATATTATCAACTTATTACCTCCAATTTACAAATGTAGTGTTTATTATTCTACTTTTGATTCAGACGTTTTTCTAGTATGGCTTTATACTACTTTTGATTTGGACGTTTTTAATAATATTATGGTTTTAGTATGTTTGATACGGATTTTTTTAATGGTTTTATTCTAACTTTGATTCTCAGCACTGACCTGTTAAATACGCGGTGTCAGATTATTTATTAATTTTTCCTGATAACATCTATGTTATCTCGTCTTGAATGTTCTTTACAACGTTCAAAATGCAACCACGGCCAACCCTATTCATCCATCACACTGTTTATGGTAAAAGATTACATTGTGCGGGCAATACCTTATCTTCCCATCTCGAATGGATTCACCATTTAATTTATCGCAATAAAACAGATAAATGGTACTTGTAGACGTTCCGCGTTCCTATAAATCTAGACTCGAAGCTTCCAATAGTATGATAAATAATGATAAATATTATCAGCAAGATCGGTATGCGCAACATCGCTCGTTGTTTTAATTTATGTTAAGTGTAGAAGCTGTACACTAAAGCGGTAATGGACATCGATTATGATCGATGATCACTCGAGAGATACTACTCGAGAGCTATCGTAGTAATGATAAAATGTAGGTTTCATTCGGTGCTCGGTTCGCGAAGAGATTGTGATGTTGTTTAAACGATTTCATCGCATACATTTAGCAATCATTTTACAAATAACATAAATCTCAACAATGTAGGTACAATCTGTAACAAAACTGTAATTAGGTAGGTATATTATTAGGTTATGCATTTGGAAACTTTTTGTAAGAATCCTCCTTGTAAATCCTCCGTCTACAACGGCAGCCCGAGCAGTCTCTGGATTAACCACACTCGCCGAACTGCCAGCGTTCTTCGTGTCCAATACAATGACATTTTTAGGATGCTGATGCGGTTGCCTCGCTTCTGCAGTGCATCTGAGATGTTCGCTGAGGCGCGCGCGGACGATTTTCATGCGATGATTCGCAAGAAAGTCACATCCCTACAAAAGCGAGTGCGAGGCAGCCGCAACGGCATCCTGCAAATGATTGTTGGCCGAATAGACTGCCCCATCCAAATTAAATGGGTGTGTATTTTAATGGGCGAGAAGATATGATTTAATGTACCTACCTAATTTTGATTTTAATAAGATAATTGTAATGTAATTAAATTTTTATTAAGATTTAATGTTATGTGTTTAGGTAATTATTATTTTGACATTCTTTTATTTTTAAAGTGTGTGTGTGTGTGTGTGGGTGTGTTGTGTATTGTGTTTTTTTTTTTTTTTAACTATGGATATTCTCCGAAAAAATTACAATATTATTATTAACACATAAACAATCATGCAAAACAAATAAAAAAGCTTCTAATTAAAAATATAAATCCTTTTTGTCTATAAGTCAGGTAGGTAAAATACTTCCGTGTACTTAATTTTTTGTAACATACGTGAAGTATATACTTTCGACATCTGAATACAATCATAAACTACTACGTTTGACGTCTGTGCTTTCGTCAAACTAAATTATCGCATTATGAATTTAAGCAGACTTATACTAGACAATTTCAGTATCTTATGGCTCATCCAGGTAAATTAGTTTAGCTTGCAGTCTTTTAAACAAGTCCTATTAAAACTTGAGAACCCATGTTAAAAATTGCACTAGAATTGTTGTTTAAGGCGAAATTGTAGAGAACCGTACACTTGTATAACGGTAATGCGGCGTGCGCGCTTTCAAATATTTTCAATATTTATTTTTTCTTTATTTTCTACAAATAATCTTACGCTTTTACAAAAAACCTTGACCGCTATAGTATTTGAATGATTGTTAGGATAACAAACAAATTTTTTTGATAAAAATATCTTCTATTTAATTTGAATGAAGTTGATTCAATCCATTGAAGGGAACGTAAAAACGGGTGTTTTTTAGGAAAGTTTACGATTTTTTTCTATCGAGACAAATTTCTTTAATCGTGTATCGGTGAACACATTCGAATAGTATATTTCAAGAACATTTATCTACTATATAAAAATAAGTCGGGTTTTCCTTCCTGACGCTATAACTCCAGAACGCACGAACCGATTTCCACGGTTTTGCATTCGTTGGAAAGGTCTCGGGCTCCGTGAGGTTTATAGCATATAGGTTTATAGTAGCGAGGCCGAAGGCCGAGCTCTACGCGTACGAAATAGCGGGATTCAGCTAGTTAAACATAAAAAAATAATGTCGATTAATCGATTTTAAAGGTCTACTTTTGAATATTCGTGGTGACGAATCGTCAAATTTGAAGCATATTTCGTCTTAAGCAGGAAACATTAAATATTTAAAATATTTCCTGAATATTTTCACTTTTATTATCTTTTTTTGTTGTCTGATATCTGATTTTTAGATACTATTTTTGCGTGTAGAAGAGTCAGTTTTTATTGTGTTGCTAACAAATTGAAAATATCCCACAAGCTTATTATTACTTTATTTGTTTTCGAGCATTAATTGATAGAATAATGAAATATCAGGAATAGAATCCAATAAAGTGTTAGTCTCTTAGCATTAAACATACATAGGTACATACGCTCGAAAAATATAACCTTCTATATCTTGGGCAGTCGGGGAAAGAGTGGAGAAAAGTTTTGTCACAGTTAAAACTGTGTATTTCTTATCTAACAATAGTTTTAAGTTTTGTTTGACCCTATGGATTTATAGTTGTCTTAAATTAAATATTTTAAATTTGAATTTGAAAAAACAAGAATGATATAGCCGGCGGACTTAGTGTCAGTTTTCTTGGTTTTCATTTGTTTCTCTACAATTTACTTAGCGTCGTTTCCAGATTCTTTAGTTCTATGAATGCAATATTGCAGTCAGATCTAATTCTAATAGGTCGTGGTTCCAGTATTTAGTTCTTCGAGTCGAGATGTATAATTTTTATGCAAAAATATAAACTAGTTCAGCCCTTCCACATTTTCATACATACACATAGTTATTTTGAAGGCGGATCCTTAAAACTTTGTGTTAAGGCGAGGTTTTCCCACTTTCAAGCAACGCTAGTTACTACAGCTGATGACCATAAGGCTTTTAATAGTTATATTCTATTAAAATCGGATTTATTAAAAAAAAAATTGGTGCAAACCCATGGCGTTTATGCCCTACACCATTTAGTCTGGCGTTTTGCTACTTCTATTTTGAGGTTTTTCGCATATTCGAAGGTATAGCTACATTTTCGAAAAGTATATCTGTAATGTAAAATATACCTTTACGGTTCCCTCTATAATTATGAAATCTGTATATTAAGATTTCGTAAACATCATTTAGTAAATAGGTATTTGAATTATTCCAAAAATAAGGGAGAAAAGCACATCAATGTTAGTTTCATATATTTTTTCATGCCTTGAATCGTGTTTCGGTCTTTGCGGTTTCCTAGATAACACATTCAATTTTGATATGACACCATTTTTATAATCTTATGTTGACCATGGAAGTAGACAAACTAAAACAAGAATGAACAAAATTATTGAAAGTGGGAAAAGAGAGCCTTAATACGGTTCCATTAAGCATGCTATCAGCGGCAAAGCTAATATCGAAATGTCATTGAGATAAAATACCAAACTGTTTACATAATTAATTTGTATGAACATGAATTCGTTCAAAGGACTGCGTGTGGTCTGAATTACACGAACCAGCTAAACGATTTTGCAATAATTCCTTTGAAGTTGTAACGGAGATAATGGCTGCCCAACTAAATTCGAATATGAGCCGTAATTAAGATTTAAAATCTAAAATTTATGTCGATTCAAATGTAGAATCGTTCAAATGTATGTCTGATGAGAAGTTGGGAATTTAGTTACATATAGGTAGGTAATTTAAATATTATGGTATGCATTTGAATTAAATGTAACATTAGTACATAGTTCGTTGAAATGAAAAAGACAAAAGAGAGCCTTTGAAGAAATTCAAATCTACAGTCCGGCTGCTGAAACAATACTATACTATACCTCCGTCCTCTGTTCTTTTTTTTTTTTTTGATTCCATAGACACATACTTTTTTTAGCAAGTCGCTCGTTGTACCATAAACTGCAGCTCTTTTTAGGTGTCACTAAGGCCTCGTTTATGGTCGTCGTTCGCAGGGTATTAAGCGGCGCATCGTAAAGTTCATTCAAGCGTATGGCGATTGTATCAGAACATTTATGCAGATGCGATTGGTGTTACGCACGCTCGTGCAAAGGCGGTGCCTGCGCAACGCCCCGCATCTCCATAAACGAGGCCTTAGTAACCCGCGGGCCAAAAGTTAGGCAGCATTGACATAGATAGTAGTAACACCGTAAATTGTAGTACCACAGTATAAACACCAGTTTTGACAGTAGCACGAAAATTCTTGCACAAGTTGTCGAATATTAATTAACTGATATAATTCTAATTGAATTCAACAAGCTTTGACATACTTAGATACAAATTGCTTAAGACCTGTCGATATATTTACAGTGGATTAGTTTGTTCTTAACATTAAGACCCACTTGCACGACCGATTTAAATCTCGAAGTAACGAAATTCAAATGTCAAATCGTATGGAAAATTTAGTATAATCTAGATTTAAACCAGATTTAATTTGTGGTGCAAGCTAGCCCTTAATATATCTAATACTTACAGTTATGTGTTATAAAGAATAGTATAGATGAGCAATGAACGAATACCTACTCGGTACCTTGATTAGTATGATTTGTAAGAATGCGGGTTCATCCAACACTTGGTCCAAGTTTGTTTAAACTCTAACAGATGCAATTGTTTGTAAAAAGCTAAATAAAAACTGTAAATTACACTTATACCTATGATTATTAACGGAATATTTACCGTGGTAAGGTTTTGGAAGGAGCTCCCGATATTTCGGTGCAGTTACATGCACCATGTTCATGGGAAGACTAACTGTTCCAGAGTGAATAACCATGTTAGTTTAAAACAGTGTTTTTATAACTGTAAACTCTGATCAATTTTGCTAGGTTTTCGAACGTAAGGTAGCGGATAGCCGATATAACACAGTGGAATATGAAAAAATTAATGTTTCTGCTTTTCTTTTTTTTATGCTATAGGTCTGCAATCAAGCTAACGGGCAATCTGATATCAAGCAAATACTGGCATCGATTCTGATGCACTCTAAACTAAACTATATTTGACAGCTCTAAAATTGTTGCCATCCTTTTCTCACATATTAAAATAAAAAGAGAGGCAGATAATTTTAGTCCTGCAGATTGGTTTAGTTTAGTGAGTGGTATGATAGAATAGACGCCAGTGTCACCTTTGGCAAAAAAAACTTGGACCAAAAAAGTATAAGTGCACGAGGAAGAAAGTTTGGTATTTCAGATAACTGTATGGTTTGCGCGTTTAAGTCTTTAGTAAGAGTTTTTTTTTTTTTTTATGGTGGCTAATAACGCCGTCTCAGTTTGATTACGCCAAAGTTACAGGATAACAAAGTAATACAAAAAAGCTGGAGTAGTTTTCATATTCTGATACAACAAACTCGTATGAAAAAAGACACTGGGTTGAATTCTTTTACCATGAATATAGTAGGTAGGTATCCGGTTCTAAGTTTCTAATTTTCTTTTGCAGCTTTTATTCATGAGTATTAATTCCACAGGGTTCCGGGAGTCATCGTTCCTGTACGCCCTGACGGCGGCGGGGGTGGCGCACTCTGTTGCCCGCGCATGCGCGCAGGGCCGCCTCTTGTCCTGTGGCTGCGACCCCCTCGGGTACCGGGTCTCGCACGACCCTAGGGGGAGGGCGAAGGTAAGCTTTAAGGCGGTGACGTAGGCTCACCAGTGCGCAGTTTGACTACGAGTAATATGACTAAATAGTCATAATTTTTCCTGCTGCAAGGACAGTTTGCAACACGCACAGTTTCGACTGGGAAAGAACCGCGGAGAATGGTTCAAACATAGCCCTTATATATTTGGGATTGCCCAGGGTTGCTGTTTCATTGTTTGGTTGGAATGCTGAATGATTCTCAAGGGTATAAGCTAACTCCACACAATACCAAACATAACTTCGTACCAAATTTCATTCAAATCCATTTATATCTGTTATGCAGTTAAGCATAGCATACATTTAACATACTTGCACATTTAGATAATTATATAGATAGAAAAGATAAATTAATTTTTCAAAAATGAATTTTTAGAAAAAAACTGACTTCAAGACTGGTACCTACAAGTACAAACTTAAACTAAAAGTAGAAAATGACAGTTATAGCAGAGATTAAAAGTTCTCATCAAAACTTTTGCTGAAGGGAACTACAAACCAAAACGTCATCTGTGTATGTATATATTTAAGGTTTTTTTCTTCAAAAAGCGCTTAATCAATTTCTGTAAACATATATGGGACTCTGAAGTATGACCTACCAAACAAAAAAAGAATCATCAAAATCAATTAATCACGTAACACATAGAAAAAAACATACAGTAGAATTGATAACCTCCTTTCGTCAAACGTATAAAATACTAAAATATATTTTCAGACCTTTCTGTGGCCCCACACTAGGCTCAAGAACCGTAATATGGAGACCAACAAAATTAAAAACAATATCCGTCTTACCACAAAAGATTTAAGCACGCTTTAGACAAGTGTTTAGCATATTTTTCGCAGTGAAACAATTGCTAAACACGTGTCTAAAGCGTGTTTAAATCTTTTGTGGTAAGACGGTATATTTTCAGAGACGTCTTAGCGAAAGTTTAAAAGTTATAGTTACCCTAGCTGAAACTTTGCAATTTTTAATATAATTATGTTCCTAATCAATGTGTTTGCTGTAGGTCAATAAATGGGAGTGGAGCGGGTGTTCTCACAACTTGGCGTATGGGATCGAGTTCTCGAGGAAGTTCTTGGACGTGAGAGAGCAAGTGGACGATCTCCAGTCCAAGATCAACGTGCACAACAACAACGCTGGGAGATCTGTGAGTTACGCATCGTTCACATTACATACGCATTCACATGCATTTTGCGCGAAAACTTTATGTACTCTGAGTTTATTTTTATTGTTAAAAATTGCTACACGTGACCAAAATGCTGGCCTCGAGACCTTGCTCAAAAGGTGAGCATTGCTATACAACGTAGTAATGATGCCAGTATTTTGGGAACATTTCCAACTGGCACCGGTTGAAAAGTTTTTTTTTCAACATCATCATCATCTATAGACTATGGACGTCCACTGCTGGACATAGGCCTCCCCGTCGATCTCCAAAAGGGCCGGTTGGAAGCGGCCTACATCCAGCGTTTCTCTGCGGTCTCTTTAAGGTCGTCCGTCCATCTTGTGGGTAGAGGTCCTACGCTGCGCTTACCAGTTCGTAGTCTCGATTCCAGAACCAGAATTTAGCTTGACTCTGACTGTGACTATGACTTGTTTGACGTTATTGAGATCATGTAAACTGTTTAAGATTACGACTAAAGGACATTGAATTGGATTCAAGTCATGAAAATTTTAACAAAAAAAAAAGGTGTCATTCGTCTTAAAGCAATTAGACAAAATAAAATTATTAAAAAAAACCTTTTGTAAAAAGCTTTCAGGCGAACTTCTGAAAGCATATTGAATTTAGTGTGACATCATTACGTGACGTATTTTTCGTATCTCTGGAAATCCTTTCATTTAATATATGTTTTTATATTTGTCATGGGGTGCATAAAAAATTATGGATCCGCCATCTTTAGGAGTCCGCCATATTTGATTTAGAATTACGTCACTTATCTAACCATGCATTGTCATCCAAACTAAACGTGTATGCAAAATTTCAACCCAATCAGTTGAGGATAACAGTTTTAAAATTCAGTTGCAACATTTGGCCCATACCTACAAGCCCTTGCCTTCAAGGCAAGTTAAATATTTCTTTTGTAAAAAAAAAACGAAATCTTCAGTAAATTTTTTTAAATTTAATTTAAACAAACTTCTTTCAATGTGTAGACCCATTCACACCATCCACTTGTCCACAAACAAAATTAATCAATCGCAAAAACGTATTGCACCCCAATTGTCTTTGATGTGATCACAAAGTGTGTATGACAGAGGTTGAAAAGGTACCGCCTTATGAATGACACTTCAATTTATCTCGTTAGAGACTTGCATAACTCTGGTTTGATCATGCGGGGTGAAATTCAAATGGAGCTTGACGAGCGACTTGAATGTGTAAACGGGGCACGAGACAGCATGCCTCGGCGGATTAGTAGCCGTGTATGACATGAAAGATAATTATGTATTTAGAACTTTAGATTATTAACAAATTAGCATAAGTGTTTGTACTATAACAATCAGCAACAACTATGGTATGATATGCATAGAGAATGGAGGCAATAGATTAACGTTTTTGGTGACGAGAAGTATGTATATAGGAATATTATATATTCTATAATATAGAATATATAATTATAAGAATAGGTTGAAAAACGTATTTTTTTAGTAATAATTTTATTTACTGCTCAACTTGCTTATACCGACCCGTACAATTTTACCTGTACCGGAAACCTACTTCTTTATATCCGCGCCCGTAAGTGCGGACAAACATTTACTTACACACAATCTTTCACATTTGTAATATTAGTGTGATTGGCAAGAAGACGATCTCTCGATGCACTATCCTACAAAATCTTATCATACCTGTTATTTTTTTTCACTCAAACGCTGCATAAGCGAATCAAAAGAAAATTACGTACTTAATCACAGTCGTTATCCCAAAACAATGTGACATGTAAACCTTTATTTTGACGTAACGACACCGTAAAAAACCTACGACCAACATTAACAGACCCCAAAAGTTTCTCTTAATGTCTCAATTCAAAAACACGATTTCGAAATTAATGCTTTGAAATAGGTCACAAAAAGCTGGTGGTTCGAATAGGGTAGGTGTCCAAATTACCAGTGAGAAGTGTAAAGGAATGCCAGCAGTTACTTATTTAGCTCAAATTGGTTAGCGGTCGGAGGCGTGGCCTGGACAATCGTCGCGTGGGTGGTCTCCGTTATAACGCACATAGCCATAAAATATGTTATTATATGGCAAGCACGATCACACCCCGCTTTATGTGCTATAAACTGTCCGCTATAATGCTAAACTGCTACAATATAACTGCTATAAACTGTAACGTACGCGGTATTTATACGCATATGATTATTGGTGCAGCGATGATTTTGCACAAAATTATTGTAATAAAAGTTGCGATATGAGATTACAGGATTTTGGATTGCCGTAATTAATGGACGGTTTGTAGGGATTTCATTTGATTTTAGGCTATAAATGAAATTGAGCACTTATGAACAGCAGTATTGGTTCAATCAAGATTTTAATGGAAAAAGTTCAAATATACCTCATCATCATCATCATTTCAGCCGTAGGACGTCCACTGCTGGATATAGGCCTCCCCCATCGATCTCCAAAAGGGCCAGTTGGAAACAGCCTGCAAACCAAATATACCTATGCGGCCAAATATACCTATTAAAAACAAAAAATTGTTGATATACAGGGTGTAAGGGGAACACTCTCGAAGCCAAGAGAAGGTAATTGTACTCATCATTATGAACAACTTTAACTTTTATAGAAAACGGTCATTGACACTCGACAAAATGTATGGAACAGCTGATTGTATTTTAGCGATTTAAGGGTTGGTCCCATACTAAAAGTGGTTCATAATGATGAGTACAATTAACTTCTTTTGGCTTCGAGAGTGTTCCCCTTACACTCTGTATAAAGATGTCTGCTCGGAATTAACATGGTAACAATTTTCCCTTTCACAATGTCTCAGCTCTAATTGATTATGTCTCGAACGTACGACCAAAGCGAAACGATCAAGAGAAATTTTCCACATTCTTCTGCGAAGCAACCGCCCTCAAGTATAGTCGTAATAACTCGCTCGGTGACACCTTAACATGTCTTAACTTTTATTTATTGTTCAATAACTAAATCCGAGCCACTGAACTACCGACCGCGCGACAGCAAAGCCAAAATACCGGACACGCAGACAAGGATTACTTATAATAATTTAATAGTCCTCTTCCTAATAATAAACATGTCAAAGTGATGTTAAATACGACTTGACAAAGTTAATTTTACCGTCGACAGCACCGAAACGGAACTGTATCACTAATGGAACAACTAGCATACTTAATAGCACCGTTATATTGGTTATGAATATTATATTAGTATACGTTACCAAATCTGACATTAAAGCGGCATACCACATCTCTAAGTTACTTATTAAAGGGATCCACGATTTATGATTAAACTTTTTTATAATACAAACACGACGTGTAGAGTACAAATTATTTAATTTGTTATTCGTTTATAGTGCTTAATTATATGTGAGACGACGGGTGCCTAATTTATAGTGGACCCACTGGTGTCTAGTGACATTAAAGTGATACAATAAGATCACATCTACACAGCTTTTATTGTTTTATTGTTATGGAACGTAGCTTCTTAATTAGAACGATTAGGACTAAACAAGTTATATTGAAAACTATTTTAATTTATACATTTAGATATAAATAATATAATGAAAAAATTACATAAAGGAAATATGTACCTAGAGTCCTTTTCATGAAAGAAGTCCCACGGGAAACAGCGGAACTAAATTTCCATGTTGTAGTTGTCAGGTGTTGTTACTGTGTTTGGACGCTAGTGAGATTTTTACTAATTTAGAGTCGTGTACGATGCCAAAAGTTGTTAAAGTTCTACTCGAGAAATGATACTGATAGTGATTGATACGCGATGACAGCGCCGCGTCTGGGGGACTTCTTTCATGAAAAGCACTCTACATAAGAGCCAGTTTTTTTTTTTTAAAGATAATTTGTTTGCACAAAACCCGAGTTAATCATACACAGTATACGCATTTAAAAATACATGCACAATATGTGTTCAAAAAATATTAGTCACATTGTATCATGATATGCCTAGTTAGTGGTGTACAAAAAAAAATGCGTCTTTATGTTTTAACCTATAGGTATGTAGATGTACTGACGTGCGGTCTCTTCTCTCAGGCTGGGAAGTTAAAATACTCACAGACATGAAAACTCGTGGTCTAAGGTATTCATTTGAGTACAATCCATATAATAAGGGTTTGTCTAAGTGATAATCATACAAGTAAATTGCTAAAAGAAAATGCCCGACTGCAAAATGCAGTCTAATAGTAACATTAGACATATAGGTACAACAAACATACATATGCCCGAAAAATGCTCTTTTTTTTGGACAGTCGGGTAAAAATTAAAATAATATATTTAACGCATTTAAAATAAACAAATCAGACGTGTACTCTAGCAAATAAATGATTAGATTTGATTTGTACTTTCAAGATCAATTTGATATAATATCATGTATTAGACAAAAATCCAAAACAAATTAAGTAAAAATAACAAGAGATTTCCTTATAGTGTTAACACACGTATGGATTTGGTTGACGGACCGCCGTCCAACCAACGGGAGAGAAAGACTGAGAATACCATCTTTCCTCTCTTTTTCTCCCGTTGGTCAGACGGCGGTTGAGGTCAACCAAATCCAACTTTAACCAGTCAACTTTATAAATTAAGCATAATTATACTTATTTTTTTTATTTATTTATGAAATTGGTTCATGTTTATAACGCTAATTTAATGTATAAAAATCGATGTGTGTGTGTTCCCTATGGAATCCAAAACGGCTGGACCGATTTTGACGGGACTTTTACTGGCAGATAGCTGATGCTATAAAGAGTAACTGAGCTTACATTTATCGAGGGTATCCACGCCGGTGAAACCGCGGGGCGCAGCTAGTTTAATATAATCATTATGTAATCAAATACAAATGTTATAAACAAATCGTTATTTTAATTGAGTAAACAGCTGGCTACGCTGCCGTGTATCGTAACATCATAGAGTTTATATCTATAATTCTAAAATTATCATATTAGTAATTTTACCTAATTAGTAAATGCCCAGTTTTATGCTTCCAGTAGCTTGATGAAATATGCGAAAATAACATTTTAATATTTAAAATATTTTTTATGTGACACTTTTACGAGCGACCGTATGTGGTCGAATTATGTCGTCTAGTCAAACTTACTTTAGTTACAATGTTGTATTTTATTACTCATTAAAATTATTGTGAATTGATGATCGTTAATAGTTATACATTGGCAGCTTATTCAGACCACTATAGGCCTTCTCCTTCTTTCGCTAATTTTGTAGTAGCACTTTGTATTACGAACTTGTGCATTCCAATTTGTCTTTAGTCCCATATGCACCAGAATTTAATATCTATTTAAATATGTATTTAAAACTACATAAGTATGTATATCAGTCTCTAGCAGCCATATCACAAGCTTTGCTTAGTTTGGGGTCAGATGACCGTATGTGCAAAAATGCCCCGAATATTTATTTAATTAATTAATTTATTTGTTAAACTGTCGGTAAAATGTATGAAAGTATAAATTTTTGTACAGTTTCATAAGCATTTATTTAACTTGCCCTGTTAGTATGTTCGTATGTGTGGGATAAATCTTGCAACTGAATTTTATACCAGGGGCCTTACGGACAACTGCTATTACAGGCACCTAATCTGCTCAGTTGGAAAATCACGCGACCGCAAACCGTATGTGAGCGCGATAAGGTTTGCGGTCTCGTGATTTTCCAACTGAGCGGATTAGGTGCCTGTAATAGCTGTTGTCCGTAAGGCCCCAGTTATCCTCAACCGATGGAGCTGAAATTTGGCATACTTATGCAAGTTTGGTGTCAATGCAATGTCATGATACGAGCTGGTCTGGTATGATGGAGACAGAAGGTGGCCATAGGAACTCCTAAACGAAACGACGTAACCCCGTAGAGTTTGGGTTCGTTGGATTTGTCTTTCCAAGCACTTTTGTCCTAGATGATAAATTCAATATGGCGGACGCCCCACGATTGCGGACAAAGCGTTCTTATCTATCATTATGATATTGTTATCAAATGAAAAGGTTTGCTGAGAAGAATACAAAAAAAGTAATTTTTATATGAATAAGGTTTATTAACAATCATATTGGTTGCCTGAAAGAGATCGCTTTTAGCGATAAGGCCGCCACTTGTGGCACTAGCTTGGAAGTGTTTTCTATTTGTTTGTAATTTTTATTTCTGGTATAGGTACTCAATAAAGAGCACATCACATGGTGCATGTAACTGCGCCGAAATATCGGGAGCTCATTCCACAACCTTACCACGGTAAATATCCCGTAAATAATCATATATCTTTACAATAAAGAGTTTCCATCTATCTATCTATTGAAAATATAAACGCGAAAGTGTGTTTGTTTGTTGGTTTATTTATACCGCTTTACGCAGCATCAGAGAAATGGATTGACGCTATTTTTAGCATGAGTGTACCTAGGGCGAGGGGGTAATAAAATCTTTTAATTTAATTATTTTTTTACATGACACAATTTTTGACAGTTGTGTAAAAACGGTTTACTTCTTTTGCCGACTCCAATCTACATATCCGGTTATGAAATTCATATGCCAAATCAAATTAAACATTTATCATAACAATTACGTCGCCCTATCACACCGAAGGCAAATCGAGATTACAAAAGCGCGCGAACACGGTGGTCCCAGACCCCACACTTGACCATTGTTCGAGAAGGCATCTCACCATTTTGTTTTGTGGCCACATAATTAACAGCCGCCCAGTGAGATCTTTGTTAGACACGCTCGCTTGTAATAACCCCCGCGATGATATTTTTATTAATGTCAAAATAAAGTCGGCTGCAATTACACCGAAGTGTTACGGATGCTTGTTAATGCGAGGTTATTTAAGAGATCTTTAACACTTTCAATACCAGTGACACGTCTATATCGTGTTCTCGTGATTTTTAGGGTTCCGTACCTCAAAATGAAAAAACTATACCCTTATAGAATCACTTCGTTGTCCGTCTGTCTGTCCGTCTGTCAAGACCCTTATCTCAAGAACGCGTAAAGGTATCAATTTGAAATTTATATTAAACAATTGGGTCTACGGTTACTTTCGGTTGTAAAAAAATTAAAGTTGTAAGTCAACGCAATCAAAAGATATGAACGTTTATGTCGCATATTTTGCGATTTCACAGGGGAATCAAAACATATAGGGTACTTCCCGTTGACCTAGAATTCATGAAATTTGGCAAGAGGCAAGGTCTCATAGCACATATATAGGAATTAATCCGAAAGTCATAAATTTTAAGTTATATCATTTAAAAATAATTATTTTGCTATGACAAACTTACATTTTGTAGTTGGAATGTATTGAAGAACCTTATTATCAACTACAAAGTTAAGTTTGTCTTTCAATATTTCAAGTTTTTTTTTTGACTCGCGCTCTGAGGGTTCCGTCTAACGGAACCCTCAGAGCACGAGTCCTACTCGTACTTGTCCGGTTTTTATTTCTTCACGTGTCGGTAATGAGTCCGTTAGAATAAAAAATGTATCTAATGCATATTAATTCAAAAAAAATTGGCAGTGACATCGCTAAGTGCTTTTGGGAAATGTAGTGGCAATACATGTGTAACAGGGGTAATTAAACTAAAACAAAAAAACTGAACATGTTACAATTAAATTTAAAAAAATACAATTGAACGTCTTACTTAATCTGGGGGTCTCAATGGGATGCGTGCAAGCGTTTGTAAGCAATCAAATCAATCATAATAACATGGAATCGTATTTAGCGGAGCAAAAATATGGCGGTTACGCATGGTAGCACGTGTCGAACTTCGATTGTATAGATTTATCTCGAAAACGGAACCAAATTCTGTTATAGGCATCTTTCAAAATTAAAACCCATTTCTGTTTGCTATATCGTGATGATAAAAAAATACTCACAAACGGGTCTTATAGTTTGCTTGATTCTGATCCCTACGGCTCGGAACCATACCTTGCATCAGTAGTACAGTTAAACGGCAGAATAGCGTAGCAAGAGTTTCTAATACAGGCATTGGCAAACTCTCAGAAGTGCTCACCTATTTTCGAAACATTACAAATCGGTGTAACAGTCAGCCGCCCAAACTTCCACAGCGGGACCATAAAAGATCTCGCGTCCCGACCCACACAAGAAATTAGGTACCACATTAGAGTGGCAAGGTGATAATTACGTTACAAAAAATCGATTCGATGAGTTAATATTTTGTTATGTCTCGATGACTATCCGATATCGATTTAAATATTATGGCATGCTTTAGGGATGTGCGTGATAACAATATAGATGAAAAACGATGTTCCTATTTCTAGCAGCGTGCACAAAGTTTTTAGACAGGGTAAGCAGAGAATTTGAAAAGCTATTAATATCAATGGATTTTATAACATTTATAGTTAAGTCTAACATTCTGAGGAACTTTTCTAACAGAAATTACTCGCAACTTTTAGGATATCTGTATAGAAGAAAAAATTTGCGGTCTGTCATAACTTTACATAATTACTTAACTTTACAGAATATCTCAATAGATTTACAAAGCTATAAAGAATGATAACATACAATCATAATTTTACAAAATATTGATAAACTCCTTTTCTCTCTTTACTTTATATCATGTAGAATTTTAATATATATATAAAACTTGATTGGTTTTGTTACCTTAGTTTTTGTACTGTATCAGAGTAAGTAATCCATATAGATCTAATAACAAATATTTTCTTATTTTAAACAATTTACACTGTACTTTTTCTGGTAACCGCGCACTCGAGCCCCAAGAAACAGACCTTGTGCCTAGTTTGGGGTTCACCGCCAACCTATTTCAGACGTAGTACGGAACCACCAACTACTGAAGTTTTAAATATATTATTTAAGCACCTCTGTACTTATTTTGGTAAATAAATATTATTATTCTTAAAAATATATTATATAAAATAAATATAATATAAATATTAATATTATTCTTAATTAAAATTTAATTACTAGTATTTTGTTAAAGGGCGTTCACAAACAGCCCACAGTATCTGTTGTCCTTATTGTGTGTTTTTTACTAAAGATTAAACTGTATATATATTTGTTGCCAATACGATCTTTTATATGTAACTTATCGATTTAAATACAATAAACACATTGCTTGCATAGCATCAAAGTAGCATCCCTAGCCTGGTATCTTTCCTTTTGTACTGATTGCGTCAGAACAGAACCAATGGGCACTTTATGTTTTATGGACGCGAATGAACTGGCCATTGTTGCGTTTTATTGATTTTTTAAGATGATCGTGAGACCCATCTGGCTGAGAGTCAGATGTGTTATCAGTGTTATATTATTTATTATATTTATTTCAGTTTCTAAAACAGTTTTTATACCTACAGGGTTTCGGAGTTTTTTTTTTTATATGAATGATTAGTATAGATGATTGATGCACCACACTATTATTCAAGTTATTAGTAACTAAATACAGTGATAATGCAGCTGTCAGACGCATTCTTTCAGCGGCCATTGTAGTAACATCTGTTTCATGACATTCCCTATACAAGGAACCCTGGAAAACAAGGAAGTGAAGATTTATGAGAGTAAAACAGTCCATTTATTTCAAAGTGAGGTAAAATTTTCTGCGAGGACAGTAACCATTCTTTTCTCTACGCTTTCTGGTAACATAACAATAAAAATATTCTTCTCTTTAAATTAAATAAACATATTAATTTAACACATTATAATTTTATACAGCCATAGTGAATTTATTTTATAAGCCTTACATTTACAACTTCGCGTGAATCATATCATAATCCGTGGACCATTACAACGCTAATAGCATTGACTGGCGATTACAGCTACATGCTGACCGTGACAAATTCGGCGTGCGGAATTACTGTTAACATTTCTTAAACATACTCGTATATTACATGTGTCCATTATTTGAAGAACACTTCATCATCAGCCAGAAGACGTCCACTGCTGAACATAGCCCTCCCCCTTAGAAATCCACGCTGATGGACAGCCTGCCATCTGCATCCACTGGATGCCCGCAACTCTCACAATGTTGTCAGTCCATCTAGTGCGAGGCCTACCTATGCTGCGTCCTCCGGTTCGTAGTCTCCACTCAAGAACCATTCTTCCCTATCGGTTATCGGTTCTTCGAGCGATATGGCCTGCCCATTGCCACTTCATCTTGCAAATCTTAGCAGCTATGTCGGTGACTTGGTTCTTCAGCAAAAATCTTCGTTCCGAATTTTGAAAGAAACTCCGAGCTTAGCTCTCTCCATTGCCCGCTGTGCGATTCTGAGTTTTTCCTAAAGGCCAGCGTTTAAGCACCACGTCTTATTTGAAGAACACACTTCACTCTAACTAGAGTTCAACGTCTAGGCCTTTCTGAAAGTAATTGGCAGCAAATTGTAGAATAGTCATATTTTTGAAATAAAACTTGTTTTTCACCACACGATGAGTAGATTGATGCTAATGCGTTTTGCACACGACGCAATGAACTTGCTCTACTTAGATCAGCATCTTGCAAAAGCAGGCTGCATAGTATTGTATGTCGTGCATCCTATTCTGGTATTTCGTAACTATACCCATATAGACCCATAATATATCTCCAACACTTCAAGGATTCAATCAAGCCCTACTTTCAGCTGGCACTCCTTATTTTGTTTAGTCTAGAGCCTCAATGAGGGTTATTAACTCACCATCATTATTTATAAAGAGGCTAGCTGGTAATTTAGATTGATGACATACTGTTTACGTCGACGATTGCTGTGAGGCGGCCATAAATTATTGTAAAGTATTTATCACAGGTGATGCAATCTTACTGCAAGAGCGAGGCACTTAATTTTTCGAACTTTACCAGCTAAAAACTACGAACTTATCTTAGTATTTATATCTGCCAATAACGTAATTGTCGACACTCAGAGATTTACCTATCACAAACCTTCCTACCACTAATCTATATTTGATGTTGTGCACGATTTGTCCAACATATCTGGCCAAGAGAAAGGTGTCCAAATGAGACAACCCATTTCCCTATTTTCTATCGGATACATTCAGCAAGTGTGCGCACGAGCTTCATGACCTTATTCCACCCTCCCCCTTTTACTTACAGGACAAGTAGAAGAACTGCACACTACCACCCCTTCCAAAATTCCAAAGTTTCGTTCTCAACTGTTTGGGTCGTCATTTATGATACGTACTGCCCAAGAATGGAACTCCCTGCCGTCCTCCTTGTTTCCTGAGAACTACAATCTATAGGCATTTTTAAGGCTAGAGTGAATAGATTTCTTCTAGATCAACGTGTTCTATCCTCGGCCACAACGTCACTTACCATTAGGCAAGTAGGCATATAAAAAAATCCGCAGAAGCTACCAGTTTTGTTTAAAAAATACGATACCGGCTTCTCATCTCAACTGTATAGATAAGTTTTTCTGTGCCTATAATTTTTCTTGTACCACGCCTTTCAATGATTCAATCTCCGATCGAACATCCCTAATAGCTATCGACGAATGGAAATCGATCCCGAGTGTTACTAGCGCCACTATTAAAGCCCTATCGAGCCTCCGCGGCGGGACCCGGCGGCCTCGAGAGCCACATTAACCGCCCGTATTTCACGATACACCCGTCGAGGTGAGAACATAATAAGCGGTTCGAGACCATTTTTAATATTCGGGCTTCATTACGACGTATTACAAACGTCTTGGGTGGCGAATTCTATCGCGAGAGCTCTTAATACTACGTTATTAAGGCTCGCCGGGTACGGGGGCGTTCCGAAACACCGATTTATTTGAATTTTTGCCCCGACTCAATTTGGGAAATTGTTCGGCTGGCGGCGTTGCGAAATTAAGACGTCAACGTGATTGCGCTCAGGCGTTTAATTATGTAAATGTTATGAGCTAGTGGTGGGTGGCGTAATGGAGCAATTGTGGCCGCCGCCGCGGTCACGTACAGCGCAACAGATTTATGATTCTCAAGGGATTGTGTGGAAGGTTTCACGTCTGGGATGATCTTTCTTGAAGCCGAATAGATACGTACTTAGACAAGCAATCGCATTCATATTTCATAAGTTAGCTTGCCGACGTAAACTTTGAAGCAGTATCTAGATATCGTGTATAAAATACTGCAAGATACTTATATCATCAGCTATGAATAGTTGCCCTGTGCTAGGCAAACGCCTCCGTTTGATTGTCATTCGCTACAGTCCAATGCCAATCGCAAGGAAAAAGAAACCTACATAGTAAGAACAAATTAAGGCTAGACTTGAGAGGTTTTTTTAATTAACTGAGTTACGAGACGAGCAAGTCGTTCGCCTGATGGTAAGCGTCACGCATGCTCATAACAGTAGTATCACCCACAATTTAGAATTTCAATAGTTCAAAACCCTGCGCGGCAATACACTGCACTTCACCTTCACCTTTTTGTAATGGTGTCGAATAAAATTTATTTTCTTTCTTTCTTTTCTTTCTTGAGATATCTCTAGGTCCAGTAAGTTCACTGGAAATGTTTCCCTTCTATCCAGAACACAGTAGGTAATGTTTGCACACTACTGCTTGGCGGTTGAATAACTGGATCCTAGGATACCCAGGACTCTGAAAAAGAGCCCTACCACTACAAAAGTGAGGTAATATAGTAAATAGTAACTCACATCTTCCATGGCTATGTTCCAGATATTATCTTCCAACATGGAGGTGCGGTGCAAGTGCCACGGCCTGTCTGGGAGCTGTCAGCTGAGGACCTGTTGGAGAGCCACACCAGACTTCAGGGCGGTCGCTTCCACTATAAAGAGACAGTATCGTAAGGTAATTGCATATTTTAACATAAATATAAGTCTGGAATGAAGCTAATTTATTTCAGGTGATTGGTTTTCTAATAATGTTATGAAGGACACGTCGTTCGTTGCAGTTTTGAATTCTGACCATTTAGGAATGTTCGAGAGAAATACTACTATTACAATAAAACTCCAAAGAGCCCGTACCAATAGCTCTTTGGAGTTTATGTACGGATTTTCATACCAGTCGCTTTTCGGTGAAGGAAAACATCGTGAGGAACTGCATACGTACGGAGAAGAAATTCAATGGCGTATTCGAATCCACCAACCTGCAACTGAGTCAGCGTGGTGGATATAGCCCATTACCTTTTCGGGGGTAGGCTTAAATCCAGGAGTGGACTGTTAAGAGGCTTATTATGCTACGACTTTTTGAATAAGTACTGAAATCTTTACCTATGCATGACTTCGTATCTCTTCACGTCTGCTTTGATGGTGTGCAAATATTTCCCAATTGACTGTGTTCGTATTGCTGCAGGCACTGATAGTGGCACAAGAGGAGCTAAACAGCAGCGGTATGAACGTCCTCCGAGGAAGACCACGAGGCAGGAGGCGAAGCAGACCTAGACCAGCGCCAAAGACTAGTTTGCTATTCTTTGAAAAGTAAGTTTACGAAAAATACAATCTTAAAGTCGGTTTTTTTAGGCTAGAGAGCTCCATCGTAGACCGCATCATCGCTTAATATCAGGAAGGGGGCCTAAAAAAACTTGTTGCCAATAATAGCAGGTTTAAGTAGGCTAAACGAATTACCTATATAAATCTAGGTTATACGATGTTTATTCTTATGGCTTACTATCAAAAGGTGACTACGAAGAACTGCATACTCCATCTTTGACTACATCTTAGCTCAGGCAAATTGTATTTTAGGTACGATAATATAGTTTAATCTACGAAGGCACATCGCATTTTTACTCAGTTTTTATAGTGCAAGTAGTTTTTGTGGGCACACACACTATAATAAATTGGCTCGGCTCACAAACAAACAACAAAACATGAACATTGTTTTAATTTTCAGTAACATTGAAATAACAAATCATTCCGTACTTTCAAAAAAATTCTAATCGTTCATGTCTTTTTAAGCCATTTTAAGCCATCAGATTCAAAAGAAACTTAACCAACCATACATGTCATTCTCATTAGTTGTTCTTCTATTATAACCATGTCCGTTTCCCAGGTCACCCAGCTTCTGCGATGTCGACAGTCGCGTGGACTCCGCCGGCACATCGGGTCGCGTGTGCCGAGTCGGTCGGACCTCCCGGACTGGGTCGTGCGACCTGCTCTGCTGCGGAAGAGGTCACGCGCTCATCCGCAAGTCTAGCCTGAAGCCTTGCAACTGCACCTTCCACTGGTGCTGTCGGGTCGACTGCCAGAGGTGCAGAGACGATAAGTGGGTCGCTATTTGTAAGTAGGGCTGGAATGTGTCGGCGACGTACCTAATACAGGGTTACGCATATAGACTGTACTAATCCAATAGGAGGTCATTGTACTCATCATTATGAAGAATTTATACTACGGTATCAACCCAGAAACCGCGAAAAGTGTTTTAGCATACCCCGTCGATCCTGTTACGTAAATTCTTTCCATCCAATGGTTGCCTGGAAAAGATCGCTTTTAGCTATAAGGCCGCCACGTGTGGCACTAGCTCGTAAGTGTTTTCTATCTGTAATTTTTATTTCTGGTGTCCACAAATAAAGAGTTTCTATCTATCTAAAACCGTCATTGACACTTCAAAATGTATGGAACATAGATGTTTTTTTTCGCTATTTCAAGATTGGTTCCATAGTAAAATTTGTTCATAATGATGAGTACAATCTGCTCCAGAAGCTCTTTAATTCTGTCTTACTCGAAGGTATAACGCCAGAAGCATGGAACAGAGGCGTGGTGGTGCTGTTCTTTAAGAAAGGTGACAAAACCTTGCTGAAGAATTACAGACCCATCTCGCTTCTGAGCCATGTTTATAAGCTGTTTTCGAGGGTCATCACGAATCGTCTCGATCGCAGGTTCGATGACTTCCAGCCTATCGAACAAGCCGGTTTCCGAAAAGGCTATAGTACCATAGACCACATCCACACGCTACGCCAAGTTATACAGAAGACCGAAGAATATAACTTGCCACTATGTTTAGCGTTTGTGGACTATGAGAAAGCCTTTGATTCGGTCGAGACATGGGCGGTGCTTGAGTCTCTCCAGCGATGCCGTATTGACTATCGGTATGTCGAAGTGTTGAAGTGTTTGTACAATAACGCCACCATGTCGGTCCGAGTACAGGAGCAGAGTTCGAAGGCAATTCCATTGCGAAGAGGCGTGAGACAGGGAGACGTTATCTCTCCGAAACTGTTCACTGCCACAATGGAAGATGCCTTCAAGCTCCTGGAATGGCAAGGACTCGGCATCAACATCAACGGCGAGTACATAACTCACCTTCGGTTTGCCGACGATATTGTGGTCATGGCAGAATCGATGGAGGATCTCAGCATGATGCTCGAAGGCCTCAATCGAGTCTCTCAACAGGTGGGCCTTAAAATGAACATGGACAAGACAAAGGTCATGTCAAATATCCATGTTGTGCCCACCCCAGTATCAGTTGGGAACTCAGTTCTTGAAGCTGTTGACGCGTACGTCTACCTAGGACAAACAGTCGAACTAGGTAGGTCCAACTTCAAGAAAGAGGTCAATCGGCGAATCCAACTCGGCTGGGCAGCGTTCGGTAAACTACGCAACGTCTTCTCGTCCAAAATACCTCAGTGCCTTAAGACGAAAGTCTTCGACCAGTGTGTGTTACCAGTGATGACATACGGCACTGAAACGTGGTCTCTCACTATGGGCCTCATAAGCAAGCTCAAAGTCGCACAACGAGCTATGGAGAGGGCTATGCTCGGGGTTTCTTTACGAGATCGAATCCGAAATGAGGAGATCCGTAGACGAACGAAAGTCACCGACATAGCCCACCGGATAAGTAAGTTGAAATGGCAGTGGGCAGGGCACATATCACGCAGAACAGATGGCCGATGGGGCCGAAAGGTTCTGGAATGGAGACCACGGACTGGTAAGCGCAGCGTAGGACGTCCACCCACAAGATGGACAGACGACCTAAAAGAGACCGCAGGGAAACGCTGGATGCAGGCCGCTTCCAACCGGCCCTTTTGGAGATCGATGGGGGAGGCCTATGTCCAGCAGTGGACGTCCTACGGCTGAAATGATGATGAATGATGATGAGTACAATTACCTACTTTCGGTTTAGTACTGTTTATATATGCGTAACCCTGTATACTGGGTTAAGCGGAAAGAGTGTATTAAGCCGAAAGGGGTCCTAAATAGTGCCCATTATTATCAAAAATTAGTACTATGAACCCATTTCGGCTTAGTACGTACCCTTTCCACGTAACCCAGCCTGTATGCCTAGTAGATACCAGTACCAAAAATACCACCTACTTACAGGTTGGAAGCATGAACGCAGGTTTCTTCCCCTATGATATTTGCTCTTGAATTCATTCAATTCTTCCTCGATACGACGATAACGAAAGCTACCTATATTAAAATCGAAGTATATACCTTTTACGAATAAAGACCAAGATTTAGAAATAAAATAGAATAGTCCGATAAGGCTTATTCAACGTGAATTGGATTATGAATTGGATTGATAGGTCAAAAAACTTTTTCCAAGTTATTATTACGAAGTTAATTAGAGGAACAAAAAGGTTTATACAGGTAGATAAATGAAATTATTTCCATCTGATCGTGGTAGAGTTTGTTGGGAGATCTCTATGAAAAACAAGCTTTTATTTAAATGATGCTTTAAATTTACCTATGTTTAGTAATTTTTATTTTTGCGGCCATTTTAGAAATATTTCTATATTGGTTATTGCATAATGTATTGTCACCAGAACTAGAGGTGTACGCAAAATTTTAGTAAAATCTGTTAGGAAGAACTAATTATAATTTACCTTGCAATTTTTGACCTAAACAAACATTGCAATAAAACCTTGTAAAAATAAGAATGATATCGCGAATAACGTTACTTCCACTATGACTTATACCTACTCGTACTTTAATGTTGTATGTAACTTTTCCGGCCTTAAAACGTTACTTAAATTAATTAATACTTAAAATTGCTCTATCTGGTTTTCACGAGTAAGAATTTCCTTCAGCGAGAAATTGACAGAAGCATTGTACATATAACTTAAGTAAAGTTTTAAGTAAGGCCATTTATTGCTAACATAGTTCTTTAATTAGGTTTTATCTAGTTCTGAGCAGTATTTTAATCATTATTTTATGTACAAATTGTAATGAAATTATCGATAAGTTTACTTACTAATAAACTAAGGATTAGTACATTTACATATTAAATAAAATCAGTATTAACCGCATTGAGATGACCACATTTATCAGATTTTGAAACTGATATTACTTTTGGTGTATTTCACGACAATAATTAGATTATTTTGGCTAAATAGCTAGGCTATAAAATTGTACTAAAATTGAGATAATTGTGGGTATCTGCTGAATAAGAATTGAAGGAATAACTCTATCTATCCATATCACATAAAACTCTGGAACTACAATTTTATTTAAATTTAAAAAAAAGGAAATTCTAAACCCTAGCACACTAAAGCGATAAAGCAGTATTAAACGACACTTTTCAACGATATATATTATGATGGGTAGATAGAGTTCCCTAATACAACATCGCTAATGATAAAGGAACTGTAAATATAGTTAATTGATAATTACAAATACATTCCCAATGAAGTGATACGTGTAGTAGTGGTATTTATTGTTTTACTTATTTTTTATTTATTTTACAACTAAGATTTTTGGCCGTAGTTTTAGCCAAATAATAAAAATTTGAAAAATGTTTAGGCGAGTTTCTTTGTTTTACATTAAATTATATACTTTATTTACCCATTGTTGTTAGGTACTCGGTTTTAGGACGCATAGCATTAACGCCCAACAAGGGATTAATTTTTAGGTTGTTTTCCTCATCTTTTCATCCATAGGACGTCCACTGCTGGATACCTCCCCATCGATTTCCAAAAGGGCCGGTTGGAAGCGGCTTGCATTCACCGTTTTCCTGCGGTCTCTTCAGTCCATCTTGTAGGTGGACGTCCTACGCTGCGCTTACCGGTTCGTGGTGTCCATTCGAGAACCTTTAGGCCCCACCGGCCATCTGTTCTGTGTGCCACTGCCACTTCAACTTGCTAATCCAGTGGGCTATATCGGTAACTTTCGATCGTCTACGGATCTCCTCATTTCTGATTCGATCTCGTAGACACCCTGAGCATAGCCCTTTGATAAAATTTCTTCGTGAATATTCTTTCGCAACATGCATTACAGAAAAACACTTATCTTTTTAACAAACAATATGCCAAAATCAAAGGTAAGTTTATTAAGCGTCCAGAAGCGACATCTGAGCCATTCGAGAGGCAATTATATTGTTATTTCCGCCTAATTTGGCTCTTCAGCTCAAGAGCCCTTCTGCGCCGACGCTTTTAAGAGGTATCATCTACAGACAAGCCTATTGTGTGTAAAGCTCATTGATTAAGGGTTCCGTACAATGTTGAAATCTAATTTTAAGCACAAATTATTTAGATAATGAGGTTATGGGTATTTCTTGTTATGATTGCTTTCTATTAAAACCTGTTTGAAAAACATACCACATTATACTCGGTACAAGCTTTATTTCCTCAGACAGTTGCAATGACATTGTAAAAAGTTAAATTAAAACATTTTCTTTTAATATTTCACTGGAGTACATCGGGTACTGCTACCACAGAAAAGAGAAGTAAATAGAACGGAAATGAGAAGGAAAATCTGTTACCAGGCATTATGAGTGAACCTTGATTGAAATTCTTATTTAAATCAACGCCTCGAACTCTGCATCACAGTTGCTAACTGATTTCGTATGACTGACGTTTCGTTTTTAGATGGGTGCAACTGTGGGTGCAACTGGCTACAACAAATTTCTTACCTAAATGCCTTGACAGCAGTTCGAATTTAAACAATTTTTTTTCTGTGACTGCTGCAGTCTTACATTCAAAAATTCAGCGCAAATGATCATAATTAGTTGTTTTCATTCAGTTTTTTACAATGTTATTGCAGCTGTCAGAGCAAATTAATGCTTGGACCGAGTCTAGTCTAGACGCTTTCCGCGTCTGTCTGTCTGTATGGCCGCTAACTCCTTCTAAACCACGCAACGGATTTTGACGCGGTTTTCACCATCAGTTTGATAAATTTTCACGAAAGGTTTATATATATAACTAGCGACCCACCCCGGCTTTGCACGTAAATTATACCCGTGCGAAGCCGGGCGGGCGGGTCGCTAGTGTTGTGTATAATAAAAATAAAAACAATGCTGTTATAATCAGAACTATCTAACCTAACTTACTTTACCACTAATCTAAAAAAGTAATCGAAAATATATATAAAAAACATCCTATCTTTAAACTATTTCTTAAATAGAAGAGATAGAAATTAGAATAGAAGTCCTATCTAACGGAACTAAAATCCTCCACTTCGCATATTTGCAAATCAAAATTTCAATATGTAACTGTATCTCATTGACAGAATGAATGAGATCTAAGCGGACAAGTTTACGGTACCCAAATCCGAATAGCACTCAGCCCTTCGATCTCCAAAAAACCCGATGAATGAAATGTTTCCTTTTGTGAAGTATGTATTGATTCGCTTCGAGTATTGAAAGAAACATTTTTAAGCAGTCTTCAAGCACACTTGATCGAATATCCGTGACTGAATTGTTGAGATCATCCGATCTATTCGGCAAATTGGCGATGCGAATTCATTTCGCGTTCACAATGGATTTAGTTCGTCAGTCACGGTTTTAAACGACACTGATCGATATTTCTATTTGGCAAATAGTTTAATCGATTATTTCCGACTTGTTATTATCGATCATGGTCAGTGATCTGTGACAATGTGAGTGAGATATGTGGGAAGATGTGCAAGCTCGCTACGGTTGTGCGAATAATCAATTTAAAAAGTTGACTTCAAAATTTGCGTTACGCAATTTCGGTTACTTGGATGACAATATTATGTTATACGAGTAAAAGATTTTTACAAATAGATCGGTCATGTGCGAGTTGGGCTCGCGCACTGAGGGTTCCGTACCACGACAAAATTCAAAAACGAAATTACCAGTTATAACTTGGTAATGAACAGAAACTTATCACCGACTCGCACTTGGCCATTATTTATTATTTGTTATTATACTTTAGAGTTTGTACTATAATCATGCTAAGTTTGACGCTTGTTCGTATTACGTACCCTTTTTACATTAGGCTAATACAAAAATACGTAAAAAATACATTTGTTGTATGGGAACCCACCTTTCGTTTTTAATTTTTATTATTTCTTAGTTAATGCGCCGTAACATTACATAATTATTATGCGAAAATTTCAACTGACTATCTATTACGGTTCGAAAGATACAGCCGTTTAAAGGTAGGACGGACAGACGGACAGACAGACAACGCAAGCTCAGTAATTGGGGTCCCGTCTTTACTCTTTGGGCACGGAACCCTAATAAAATTACAAGGTGGCCTTTTGTTTTATGCATGATAAATAGTCATAATTGTAATAAGCCATAGAAAATACCCGGAACAAACAAAATCGTCACAGAATTCGAGGAATCTATATCACACCAAAATTGCAATATCAAATAAGATTAGCGGCCAATTAGAGCCACGTGTCCTCAATTAAACAGCATCTACCCCCGAAGGTCGTAGGGTATTATGACCTAATAGTATTACGCGGGATTAGCTCTGTTCCTAATAGAGGAAGCCAGGGCGGTGCACTTGGGGGTGTTCTGTCGCTTGGGTAGCCAGTTCAACTGGGGTTTTGAGAGGAACGGACGTCAGTTCTGGGAAGGTGAGTTTATTATTCGGTAATTACTTAAATTAAAATAATTTTTTGGGTCAATTAGTTGATGCAATCAGTTTGTGTTTTCAATTAAACTAAATAAATAAATATTCGGGACATTTTTGCACACACGGTCATCTGACCCCAAACTAAGTATAGAAGTATAGTTATTATTGTTAGGACAGTAAGATTTCTCTGTAGAAAATCTGATGAAGCACCTATAGACAATTGTTTAGCAGTCTTTATTGCGGGTCGAGCCAGGCCTTCGAGACCAAAGTAACGAACGATCTCACCGGGGAGCTTGTAACAAGCGTTTTCATTAAAACTTGAGCATTAACATTGAGCACGGTTGACAATAATAAAGGTTGTAACTTATCCAGCAGGATTGTTCTGTCAATTATATGTTCCGCTGGGCATCATGAAGGACGGTCTGAACGTCGCGTCCTTACCGAGCCCCGTGGAGCGGTACATGCTAGAATGCAAGCTCGGTTCCGGAATATTCGGACAAGTGTTTAAAGCCTCGGACACTCAAGCTGCTGGAAAAGCTGTCGCCATCAAAGTACAGGCGTACACGGACGAAAATGAAATCCACATACAAGAAGAGTACAAAATACTCAGAGATTTCAGCAAACATCCGAACTTGATTGACTTTTATGGCGTATTCTGTGACAAGTCTGAGAGCGTGAGAAATGTATGGTTTGTTCTTGAGGTGAGTACAGACACGCTCGTATATTGTTGAGGTTGGCTTGTTTTATTTGAAACCATAATGTCGGATCGTTTTGTTTCAGTTGTGTGAATGTGGGTCCGTCATCGATATTGTCAGGAAACTAAACTTGGCAGACAGAAAAATATCCGAAGAACACATCGCTTACATCCTCAAATATACGATCAAGGTATGTCCATATTTGACCGAGTATAAACATGTCCCTCGTCACATTCGAGTCGAGATGGCTGTTTTTAAAACAAAGGGCCTGCCAGTCCACCTTTCAACGGCTGAATCAATTGGTGGGGTACTTTGAATGCAAACTCAATTGTTCTCGGATCTGTGTCCCGGCGATTTCTGTTGCTCGCGTGACGTCGAATAAAATATTGCCCGGCGAATGTCCACGTACGCTGAAATACAATCTAGGGCCATTACTTAAAATGCACGCCGCTTTATTTGATGTGATTCGGTCTGGAACGCTCGAACTTGTCGATGCGAATGTCGGAGCGCGCTCGACAACACCATGATGGCCCCCCATCGCGGCGCATCGCTCAATTATCGTAAATAATGCTCGCGCACACAAGATATACGAACCTCTGACGCGGTAGCCCGTGATCCCTCTAACTCCTCCCCAGCGGACGAAACTCACCCTTATCACCTTTAAGTAGAGTTCTCAGCGATAAATTTCAATCGACATGTTAGGCTCCAGAGATATGGGTGAGGCTTAAATGCGTATTATCTTTATGCAAGCCACTTGGTTCACAATACCGGTGCTACGTCGTCTTGGTTCGGTTGATCTTCCACGCATATCCATCGATGTTGCATCTCGTAAGGTTTCATCAAGTCAGTATTAGTGATTCAGAAGTTTAGTCTTGTGTTTTTTTTAAACTGAGTCCTGGAATCTCTAATCGCTCATCATAAAGTAAAAAGTAGCAAATAATTACGGAAGTGCGGAATAAAATTGTTTTTTTTTTTAAATAAATAGTTTGATGGCTGTTAACCATATTAATTCAAAATAAATTGCGAAATAAGTACAACAGTAAAATATTTCAGGCGAATTAAAATCCATCGACATAACTGTCAGCACAACCCTGTCCGCTAAACGATTGTAATGAACGCATTAAACACACTGATATATCAGACGGCGGAGTCGAGAAAGGCCGCCTGCGACAGCACCGAGCCAGATACGTATGCAAATAGGCCCCAATGAATCTCATGGGCGTCGACCATTGACTGACAGTGACGTTAGTATCGCCGTACGTAACAAGATGCGCCATAAGGGGCGGTCACTCCATCACTCCCTGTCAAACCCGTGTGTTGACTCCCGCGATTGGTCCGATAACTCTCATATGCATTTCCAGGCGCTCGTTTACTTGCACGAAAACAAAGTGATGCATCGCAATGTAAGGTGCAGTAACATTTTGATCACTAAAGAGGGTGAGATCAAACTGTCAGACTTCGGGCTGTCTTGTACATTAAATGGGACGTTGGATAAGAGCAAGACGAATATTGGATCGCCGAGCTGGATGGCTCCGGAAGCAGTGTCTTGTGGAGAGGAAGGATATGGCAACAGAGTGGATGTTTGGGCGTTAGGAATCACGACCATAGAAATGGCTGATGCCAAAGCTCCTTTTCAAGATATGCATCCCACAAGAGCACTGTTTCAAATCGTGAGAAATCCACCACCTGCGATTTCAAAGCCTGCTATGTGGTCTAATGACATCAACGATTTTATTTCAGAGTAAGTGGATATGTTTTTACTTAGTTCTGCCTTTTGCTTGTGGAATTATATGTAAATTTAGATCTTATTCATTGCAGGTGCCTTGAAAAGAATCCAGAGCACCGACCTTACGCTATGGAGTTAGAAGAGCACCCTTTTATACAGTCAGTTCCGGAAAATGACTTTCACGTTAGTCTCTTCATGTACATATTTCTAAATACTTTAACTGTTTAGAACGTTCAAAGATAACGTGTATATAATATCTTATTCGATATAACTTTCAGCTGTCCACGGAACTTAAAAAGTTAGCATTCGATATGAAAGATAAAGAGGCACCAGAAAAACCCAAAGAGAGAATAATTAAAAATAGTTTGCTTACGACAGAAGGAGTGCTTGAAGCAGAAACTTTGCAAGTGGAAGACCTTGCAGCGTTAGAGGAATTGACAGAAGATAAAATTCTCACAGAACTGCAGACTAAGTTAGCTAAGGGGTATTTCACGTCTTTTGTTGGAGACGTTCTACTTATTCTCAATCCAAACACAGATGATGATATTTACAATGAAAGTGTTAGTATTTTACATGTAACTTTTAAAAAGTTTGTCTTAAATGATACCAATTTTTTTACCGTTTTTGATTTCAGTACCATGCGAAATATGAATGCAAATCTAGATCAGACAACGAGCCACATATTTTCGGAGTAGCTGACAGTGGTTACCAAGACGCTTTGCATCACAACGAACCTCAACACATCGTATTTTCTGGAGAAAGTAAATCTGGTAAAACCACCAATATGATGCACGCGTTGTCTCATCTTACTTATTTAGGATCCATGAAAAACAATACAGCTGAAAGAATACAGAGGGCAATGAACGCCATTCAAGCAGCCATCACGGCTGGTACACCAGTCAATGCACATTCTACTAGGGGAATCTTTCAGATACAAGTAACATATGGCAGTTCTGGTAAATTGAGTGGAGCGATATTCTGGCTCTATCAGTTGGAAAAATGGCGTGTATCCTCAACTGACATGTGAGTTTAACAATATAATCAGTCAAGTATTATCTAAGGTCACGCATTTTTATGCTATTTTTGTATGTTGAAACATTTCAGGACTCAAGCTAATTTCGATTTGCTATATTATTTTTACGATGCCATGGAGGCCGAAGGACGCTTAGAAGAAATGAGTTTAGAGAAAAACAGAAAACACAGATATTTACGAATACTCGATGAACCAACCAAGGCGCCAAAAGGCGTTAGAGAAGTCACCGAACAGAATGTCGAAAATTACAAGCAGTTTATAGAAAATCTAAAATGCGTAGATTGGGAAGTTGAAGATATTGTTTTTCTCGAAACAGTTCTTGCTGCTATACTTGCTCTTGGCAACGTTAAATTTAAAGATAGCAAGTGTGGTGCAGCGGAGATCGAAAATCTTGAAGAGGCTAAAAAAGTAGCCAAATTACTAGCATTAGAGGAGACTAAATTTCTTTGGGCTTTGTTGAACTATTGTTTAATTGAAAGTGGCACTGCTGTGAAAAGAAGGCACTCTACAGATGAAGCAAGAGATGCCAGAGATACGTTAGCAAGCGCGCTGTATAAAAGATTGATTGATTGGATGATAAACATTATCAACTCAAAGCTATCGTTTATGAGATCTGTATTGTAAGTAGATATAATAATATGTACCTATCTATATTTCATTAGATTAAATCACGAAGTTAATCTTGTTCGTCTATTTCAGTGGCGACAAATACTCTGTAAGTTTATTGGACATGTTTGGATTCGAATGCTACCACAGAAACCGTTTGGAACAACTTATTGTAAACACAACCAATGAACAGATTCAGTTTCTATATAATCAAAGAATATTTGCTTGGGAAATGCAAGAAACTGCAGAGGAAGAAATTCCTGTAGTAGCTTTACATTTTTATGACAATAAGAACTCTGTCGATCAACTAATGGGAAGGCCTCTTGGATTATTTTACATTTTAGATGAGGCTAGCCGGACTGGAAGCGGACAAGAATTAATTATGAGTAGGTTCTGTATTCCATTTGTATTAGAATTAGAACCTTCTTGTTATGAACATATGGCCAATATTGATAGTATCAACTTTTTTCAGGCACAATAAGAACAAGTTGCAAGGGACCTTACATCAAACTGTCTGGGAGCCATGAATTCAGCGTAGCACATTACACAGGCAAAGTGAATTATGATTGCAGAGAAATGGCTGACAAAAACAAAGATTTCCTACCTCCAGAAATGATAGAAACAATGAGAGCGTCAGTAAATATAACAGTTCAGCAACTATTCAGAAATAAATTAACGAAAACGGGCAATTTAACAGTCTCACCAAATCAACCAAAAGTTGAAGTTGTTAGGTCAAAATCAGAAAAAGAAATAGAGAACCTAAAAGCAAGAGTAAGTTTTTTTCTTTTTTACTTTTATATGACGTAATAAATAGAATTTGGCTTCGAATAAATCAACAACCTGAAGTACTATTGTTTGTTAGTAAATAGGAATCGCATTGTTTTCCTTTCAGAAATTCAACACAGTATCCAGAGGTCAGTTCTCTCAAGTACACAGAATGAGAACTGCTGCAGCTACCTACAGAGCAACAAGCTTAGAACTCCTGAAGCAACTTTCCGTCGGCCCCGGAAGTGGTGGCACACACTACGTAAGATGCGTTCGAGCTGACTTGAACGACAACCCTAGAGGCTTCCAAAGAGAAGTCGTGAGACAGCAAATTAGAGCGCTGGCTATATTGGACACCGCAAAAGCGCGTCAAAATGGTTACTCATGTCGTATTCCTTTTGCTGAATTCATACGAAGGTAAGTATTACTATATTGAGGTCAAAACTCTTAAAGAAACTGAAGAATTGATCAATGATGACCTGACTCTAGGTACCGATTCTTGGCCTTTGACTTTGACGAAAATGTGGAGGAAACCAAGGAGAACTGCAGATTGCTGATGATAAGGCTCAAAATGGAGGGATGGGTGCACGGAAAAACTAAGGTGTTCCTCAAATATTACAACGAGGAATTTTTATCAAGGTAAACACGTCCATTTTTGTATAACATTGTGGCACCCTTAAGCGATTAATGGTTTTCTTAGACCTTCTATTGTGTTTACAGGTTGTACGAAACTAAAGTCAAGAAAATTATAAAGGTTCAATGTATGATGAGAGCTTTCTTGGCTAGAAGAAAGGCAACAAAGGATAAAGCCAAAAGAATGCACAGTAAGTCAATAAGAGATAACATAATTTAAGAAACTTCGGTATATCATAATTACAAGCGTTTTCTTTGCAGTAAAAGAACTAAAGAAGTACCAATCACTGAATGTCACTGAAGATGAAGCCGCGCTGTTAATTCAAAAGGGTAAGCTGAGGGAAAAAATGTATACTAACACAGCAATACCTTTGTACATAAAATAATAACTGTACTTACATCAATTTTGTTTATGCAGCATACCGTGGATACATAGTTCGAAGGGCCTACGGACCTCTTATAAGCAAATCAACCGGACAGATCGACGAAGAAACCGCGTTATTCCTGAAAAGGTTCGCTATGAAATGGAAAAGCAGGTCCATCTTCCAAGTTCTGTTACAGTATAGGGCAGTTCGATACCAGGATTTGGTGCATTTTTCGCAGCAGGTAAAAACGCTAATCAGTTTCAGAACATTAGTTTGTTATGAGTTTGATACTAAATACAATTTTTACGAAGCATCGTTCATTGTAGTCTTATCCGTAGTACTTTCTGTTAAATTAAGGTCCACATTTACAATCAAGCAGTGCTAGAAGCTCTCCTTAATACCAGCACATCCGCCCTGTTGGATCGTGTGGACCCACATTCAAAGGAAGCTGATTTCCTAGGATCCACTCCACAGACAGTGTGGAAACTGCCGTTTAGAATGGACCAGCTACAGTATTATGATACCACATACATGTGTGATCCTTCAACAAAGAGCAAGTAAGTAGAATAGCATTACTACACACTACATTTAGTGGCCCTACCTACGCAAACGGAAAAATTTCTGTAGTGGTAAATAGTTACAGTTAAAGTGTTATACATTCTTCGTTATATTTGTATTAGATACAACGATTTCTAAGATGCCTACATGAAAAGAACTTACATAATCTTAAATCTATCCTCATTTTATAAGAATTGTGTGCCCCGTGCACAGAGGGCATTAGTTTTTTAATCCATATAAAAAAACGAACTAATATTTTTTCCACACTTTATGTTAGCTTCTCTTGTAACTAACTAGCTAACTTTTTCTAAACTGGCATGTGCCTTTTATAACAAAACATAATACAAGCTAACACTAACAACGTAATCAAATCTTGCAAGGCGATTTTAACCTACTTCAAATATTAAAGTCGTAGGTATCGATTTAAAATTTTGCAAGCATACAATCATTCGGACGACAATACAATAATTTGGTGCCATCGAACTGATCTGATGATGGAGCCAGGAGGTGGATAGAGGAACTTATCAATGGTGGATCACTCTGACAGAGCCATCTAGCGGGAAATACGCCAACCAGCAGGGCGCATGAGGTGAACGGCGCACGGTATCGATAATGTGCACGCCCCTGGATAGCCTGTATCACTATTTAAAGAGATACTTAAATGTGTTTTTTTTATTTTTAACTATATCATTATTATTCTAGTGACACATTTGCCAGTCAGTACGATTCGGATCATGAGCAGTGGGACGAACCGCTGAAACGTCGATTCGGCTCAGCACCTGACGTCACTAAAGCGTCTGCAAGCACACAGACCCTAATCGCAGTGCCGTTCTGCAGAGACCCGACCCAACCCGTGCCGGTCTTGCCTTCCGAAGATCAAAACGAACCCAGCCCCAAAGCCACCAGTAACAGACCAGCTGTTTACAAAAAGAAACCTGGTGTTCAGTCAACGCACAGTTATTATCATCCGCCAGAACCGTGGGTTGGAGCACGAGACGACACGGATATATTAGAAGACGCTGCTCCTAAGCTCCGCAAGGCACCCCAAACCCGGAGCTTATACGCTATTGACGCGGTGGATAATGATCCGATAAAGGAGCTGCAAGCCATGGCGAGGTCAACCAACGATATGAGCGAAGATGATCCACCGTTCAATTTCCAAGCCATGTTGAAGAGAACGCCTAAGAACCGAGCCTCGATGAAAAGGTCAGGGGAAGCCGATTCACTGGAGAATCGAGCGAAACAGACACCGAGAAAAGCCAAACAGGCGCCTCCTCCGCCTGTGACTAAAACACCTGATTTTCCGAAGAGAGCACAGTCTCCTTCACCACCACTCTCTAGATACGCCCAGCCCACGCCACCGCCGCCTAGTTACGCTTCACCAACTCCTCCACCGAGCAAAATGAGGACACCAACGCCATCGTCAAAAGAACTCTTCAGACAAGACTCCAGGGATCTCATCATTGCAGAACTAAAGAAAAGAGACTCCAAACCTGAACTAATTTACCCAACCATAGACAATAGAGTCGAATGCGAAAAGGTGGAACTAGCGCCAGGTATCACAGTAGAAGGGACTGTCACTGATTTGTAGAAAAAGAATTGTTTTATTTGAAAAATATATTTAATATCCATTGTATTGGTATTCCACATTATTTTTATATTATAATGGCGTTACTGTTATTACTTTTGACAATTAAGTTTTAAAGCCATAAGTTATATTATGTTAAGTCATAAATTTTTGTCATATTCGTCCAAAATATATATTTTTTATCTCAAAAGAGTTAAGTATATTGAATACAAAGTTAACCTTAAAGCTAGTTATGGCGTATATTTTAATTTCACACTTTTCACTTATTTAATAACACATTCTTAGGGAGCCATCACTTCATAGAAAAATATATATTTATACTTCGACATTATATTAAAGTACAAATCTAAATTACATTGCTTTGGTAACTTATTATATTTACTTATAATCTAAAGAGAGTGGTCGATTAAGACATACCAAAAAACATAGTTATTATCATGACAGTGTTGATTTTCCAGTGAAATCTTTTTTGGATGTTTGTACACTTTGATATGTTTTTTTTCCAATTCTTTATATTATGTATCTCCAAGATTTTATTAATATAAAGTATGTAATGTGGATCTACTTTTATTAAAGGTAATAAGCGTGCGTGTGATTATACTAAAATTATTATTACAGTAATAATTGGTGGTTTTTATTTTGCTTGTTTAGCATGACTTGTTATGATTTTTTGTGAGCAATTTTAGTTTTTAATTATAACACTAACATTCTTATTCTTACTGCCATAAATATGTTTGTTTATTGTTTATAACTTAATATATAAAAAATATAGTATCATGATTTTCTTGCTGTATGATTATTCATCTCATTCCAATCTAGTGGGAACGGTACAGCATTATTTCATTCATCGTTATCACCCGTCAATCAAAATTCACCTCTTAGACTAAAACCAACCAACTTAAAGAAGACTGGACTTAAAGAAGAACCATAGTTTAATGTGTATGCTCCCAACTTCCTCAACCTAATTTGATAGATGGCATAGAGGAATCTATCGACACCTCACCATAGTCTATGGTCAATGGGTAGGTGACGTCATCATAAATACAAGATGGCGACTAGCTATCATACAGGTAAAGTAGGAATAAAAATAATTTACTGTACTGTGCCCTCCATTTTATCATTGAATGGGTCTTCCTAAATGAAAATAAGTTTTGGTACCTAAGTAATTTCTTCCGAAAAGTGATTCTCCAAAATACCATTGTCAGATTTTCACGCTTTCCAAATCAAATCAAATCGCTTTTCAAATCTTTTTCTACATGGATAGCGTGAAAGAGGGCATGGCAAAAAGTTAGAAAGTAAGTAAAAATAATTAATATTATTCCTTGGATCGTCTTCTACCTTCATAACCACAGTCTACATCTCGTACATACATCGTAATTAAATTCGAGTACATTATAAAGTGCGACGCAGCTCATAATAAAAGTACTTCTACAGTCTTATTTTCTCTGTGTTAAAGAGAAACTAACCAAATCAGCGCCTCATCCATCATAATCCACATACATGTAAAGCCGCGCCGCACTGGATGAAAATTAATAAAAAAATATGGAAAAATATACATACTTTTTTACGTATCAATCTTCCTTACAATTAGGTTTTGTATCAATATAATACTCAATTAGCTTCATTATTTGAAAGATAAATATAAAATTATGTTTCTATAAAATCACATCCTAAAGTTATTGCCATAATCTAATAATTGACTTACACTATGTTATAAAGTATAGCATACAAAAATATGACTTATTTTGTTATATTATTTTAATCGTATCCATATTCTAAGCTCTGAAGATTCAGTCACATCGTTAGTGAAATGTTTAGATAAGTATTGAAGAATTTTATATGACAAATTATATGTTATAATTATCATTGATTTGTCGGGGAGACAGAAAGTTTCTTTGCGTGACCAAAATGCCTGCCTTGAATTTTAGTCAGATCGCGAGGCAACGCAGCCAGCATTTGGGCACTGCCTGAAATTAGAGTTCGTTTGAACTATCTATAGGCCTTCGTTGCTTATAGATATTATAAACGATCTTCAATTAGTTTAGTTTTTTAAGTTTTGTGTTTGGTATTCTTAATTTTAGTTTTTTACAAACATTAAAAACATTAAATTTGAAAATGATATTTTGGTTTGAGATTTACGTTGTTATCATTTTAAATTATAATACCACAATTTAGATTAAGCTTCTGTTTTAATATTAATATTAATTAATCGCTAGGTATTTAAAGTGTCAATAAAAAAATATACTATGCAGAGTGATTGACTTCAAAGTTTTGAGATCACATGCTTAAATTAATTTACAAATTAAGAAATTTATTTTAAAAATAAACACACTATTATGTCCTGGGATATTTAATATTTCAATGGATTTTAACTCAATTTTTTATTTTTACTCAAAAGTTGTGTACAAAGTTATTGCAATTAATGTAAATATTTTTTTTACTATATTTACATTAATTAACTCTTAAGTATTTAGTAGTGTATAACTGGATATGACTTATAACTGTTGAATTTGTGTTTAAACGCCAACAATATTTAATATAAAAAAAATATATTTTCGGTGATAAAAAACTTCGCAAACTAGTGCAAAACAAACTTATTATGCATTCCCTTAATTTAAATAATAATAAACTCCATACTAAATAATTAAGTGCGAAAAACAAACAAGTGATTTTATTATTATTATTATTTACTGGCCTTGTTAAAATTAATGCCGCGACTGGCCGTGACGTAAAAATACTTTTAGTTGTTACATTGGATTTGCACGACTAATATCAAACTTGGACATTTTTATTATATTGGATTTTTTACTTCAATTTGGACTTTTTTTTTGACATCAGTAATGCAAATCTTACATTGTACATAAACTACAATGTTTATCGCAAGAACATGTTATTATTATGCAAAGCTTAATTATTTAAGTTTAACAGATAAAAGACCAGATTAAATCTCACTGTGTAGTCAAAGATGAATTGGCCAGATCAGAAAGAGCCTCAATCAGCAATCAGTAGATAAATTTGTAGACGAATTTAAATATATAAAGTAAAAAGACCTTCGATGAAACATAAAAAGGCTGAAAGAACGGCTACCGGATTGTTTTTTTTTTGTTGTCTTATAAAAAAGCTGATCATAAATAGAGTCGATCGCCGAAAACAATTAAAATGTGTTCAAAATTAACGATGATATAATCACTAGTGTCTTGCTAGACAGAGAGCGCACTATACTTTCAAATGACGTCACTGGAAAGTACGCCATACTGACACTCACTTTGTGGGAAAGGGACAGATTATTCTTTCCTAATCCAAACACAAACTTTAAACGCCCTTATCTTAGAATTACATCAGCCGATTTAAATAATCAAATAATAAAATCAAATTTGACAGTTGAGATCGTCAAATTCGATAAAATGCCATTTGATCAGGCTTGCTATGATCGATTCTATGGCATTTTATCGAATTTGACGATCGATAAAGAACGGTACTTGCACTGCAGGCTTGTTAAAAAATTAACCCAAAAGAAAAATTTAAAGCAATTTCATATGTCCGAGTTTTAGGCTGCCTAGGTTTAGGCCATTGTCATGGTGAGAACACACAACCGGGGCCTATATTTTAAGGTGTCACCCGACCCACGGTAGCGCTCCGTTGTAAATGCCACTCGCAATCAAACAAGACTGACCGTGTCGTCTGTGCTTGGCATTGGTGCTAAAAGACACTTAGTCAAGCTACATTATTAGCTCTACAACTAGAACCAAATAATTATTTGCACAAAAAATATTAAGACATGTTATGAATTATGTGCCTTTTATAGCATAGAAAATTATGATCGCTTAATATCTCACACACTAACCTAATATTATTTTAATTCAAGGAAAAATGTTATATTTGATATTACTGCTCTCTCCTATCAACTACCAGAATCTAGTCTTTGTAAAATATCACACCACAAAACACGTTTCTCTTTTTCGTTTAAACATTTACAGTGGAACACTTCTGTTAGTAAGGTAGTAGGGTTCCCATACGTCCGGAATTTTCCGGATATGTCCGGGAATTCTAGAAATGAAATGAAAAAGACCGCCGCACGAGTTCATTATGCCGTGAAGTGTGAACGTTAAAGGAAATGGCCTGAAATTTAGACCTTTTTTTCCATCTGGTAACCCTGTATGGTAAGGAAGTTCTAGTAGTCAGAAAACAGTGGCGCCTCTAACGGCAAAATGTGATCAACAATTGGACAACCCAGGGGCAAACAATGGTATTTAGTATCCAAAAAATAAATTTGAGCATTTTCGATGCCATCGCTCTAAAACGGTGAAGTAAAGCATCGTGATGAAACCTCAATTTTTTTTTCCAAGAACCTCAAAAGTTCAGACATAATATGACATTCACCAACATGCACTGGGCCAGCGTGATGGATCAGGGTCCATCTTCTCTCTCTGAGAGAAGGCATGTGCCTTAGCAATGTTTACATGATAGGCTGATGATGATGATGATGTCACGAAAGCAATTTAGAGGTAGTTTAACTCCATTTGCTTAGCAAACTGCTTTCTAAGATATTTTTTGTTTACTATGATGCCACTTAGCATCTTTTGCATTGACGTCTAACGTGCTACTGTCTAGACGACTGAATTATGCGGCATGCTAGTTGGAACACTGATCACATACACGCAAAGTAGGTGAACCCCCGGGGTCTATCTTGATAAAACTTTGTGGTTTTAGTAGTCAAAAACAGCAACGTCCCTGTTTGAAAACCGACTGAAAATTCAACATAAAAATTGTACAAACCACTAAAAAGTTTTACATATTCTTCTCAGTACCACAATTCCCTTCACATAGTTACTCTTGTCCATTATCTGTGCTTAGTTACTTTTCTCGGTGACTCCGTTACCGTCCAAGCCGACTTGTCCCAGCAGCTGCGTCACGCTGGGCTCGTTTAGAGTCAGTACGGCGTGCGCTTCAACCATCACTACGAGAGAGTTGCGCGCTTCCTCGTGTGGAACGCCGTGCGTACGCGTCGCGTGGGCGTACCAAGCGCCGGTCGATGGCAGGATTGACACACACCATTTACACGATAACCTGGAAAATAAAACAAAATTATTTTAAAACGGACAAAAATCGGGTAAAAGAACAGTCTTTTTATATTTTTTTATTTAATTATTATTGTTGTTTTTTTTTTCCACTTGGGGTTTCCTATGCTTTATATTGGCATCGATTCTGATGTAGTCTAACTAAATTTGAAAGCTCTAAAATTGTTGCCATCCTTCTCTCACATATTAAAATGAAAAAAGAGGCAGATAATTTTAGTCTTGTCAGATTGGTTTAGTTTAGTGAGTGGTATGACAGAATCGACGCCACTAGCTTTACCTGTAAATAAGAATGTTATCAAATCTTGGAAGTCAATTTTAAACTACTTCTAAATGTGGGATTTTGCCGCCGACATGAAAAAAAAACACGTCGCTTCATTGTATTATTTTCCTAAACATGTGTTATTTATTTGTGTAATAATTGGTGAGTTATTGTTTAAGTATTCTTGAACGTGCTCGAGTGTAGGAAAATGAGGTGAAACATGTATTTCCGTGAAGTTTCCAAAACTCTACAGAACCCTCTTGCACTTTAGGTATGAAGCTACAAGTAGCCGATTTGTCGGACCTGCCGCGCTCGCTGCCATGCGATAGACAGAGATAACAAGACAAAAGTTACGCGATAGACAGAGATGCAACTTTTAGGTAGCTCTGATACCTGTAGGTAGTTAGCGCTCGCGCGTCCTGATTTGCACTTTATTGTGTACTAGCAGACCTGACTGACGTTGTCCTGTCTTAGAAATGTCAAACACGCAAAGTCAAAATTGAAAATCTTATTTTTTTACTCCTTGGGTTACATTATTGGAGTTTTACTAAGGATCCCTATTTAAAAAAAAAATATGATATAGCCTATGTTACCCGGGGATAGTGTAGCTTCCCAACACTGAAAGAATTTTTCAAATCAGTTCAGTAGTTTCGGAGCCTATTCAATGCAAACAAACAAACAAACAATCAAATATTTCCTCTTTATAATATTAGTATAGATTAACAAGAGTCACTACTTATTTAAATGATTTTGCGGAGTGAATAGTATGTACTTGTGCTAATGTCTTCTGTGCCTCTAGTTATGTCTCCACCACTTTACTAGGGCATGACTTTGACTAGACCGTGACTTAGTTTGCTTGACTCTGTGACTACGACTTGTTTAACGTTATTTAATACCTTGTAAACCTGTTTATTATACCGACGAAAGGATTCCGTGACAACAATCATGAAACTAAATAAAAACTTCTGCTTGTCATATCGACTTTTAATACGAAATTTGGTATTAAGGTAACTTATACCCTGGATTAACACAGGTTTTTATCCCAGAAAAGTTCATGAGCACAAGTCGGTTTTTTATGTAATTATTTTTTTTCTTGTCAATGCAGTTATGCACATAAATGACGTTGATGAATGCTGATATTTTTTTTGTAAATTGAAATTGAATCTAAACTTTCATCAAACTGGTTCATCATCATCATCATCATCATTTCAGCCATAGGACGTCCACTGCTGGACATAGGCCTCCCCATCATCTCCAAAAGAGCTCGTTGAAAGTGGCATGCATCCAGTCTCTTTTAGGTCGTCTGTCCATCTTGTGGGTGGACGTGCTACGCTGCGTTTACCGGACCGCGGTCTCCATTTGAGAACCTTTCGGCCCCATCGGCCATCTGTTCTGTTTGCTATGTGCCCTGCACACTGCCACTTCACCTTGCTAATCCGATGGGTTAAGTAAGTTAAACAGGTTCATTCATAAAAAAAATAACAGAAAGACAGTCAATTACGTACCTGTTGGTAACATGTCGAGATTTCACGTGTCTCCGTCTGTACCCCCAACTATTGTACACTCTGGGGCAGAATGGACACGGGAAAGATGGGTTCGCGTAGCAAGTGTTGTTTCTATCTGAAATACACAAAGAAAAAGTAAAAATAATATATTTTTTGGATTTTTTCTTCTAAAATAAGATATAAATGGTTACAAGTCTCGACAACTCGTGGGGCTCAGTGGTTAATACGGCCTTACGAGCTGATAGTCCCGAGTCAAATCCAGGCCGGACAATTGTTTGAAAATTAAATTTTTAGTCTGGGTGTAAGTTGTATTTATGTCTTTGCATGTGTTCCATGTAATCCCAAACACAGGGAATCCTAGTAGGGATAGTAGGAGGTATATGTAGCAAATGAGTATTTATAATATGTTTCAGAAAAGTCATTGAACCCGCATGGATATAAATAAATTTTAAGGACAAAACAAAACTCTTTGAAACACAATTGAAATTTTATCTTGTATCTAAATAAATAAGGGATAAAGCGGGTTCGATACAGCGCTGAAACATCACGCGTACGTGAACCTTTTCGGCCGATCACAGCCGCGCGCAGCTGATGCGACAATACTTGCACTATGAGGGGTTCATAAAGGCATTCAACGCAAGCCTTTCTATGAATATATGAAGTTGGTTTAAAAAATGGTGTGGAATTCCATTAGTTTATTCCATCTTAATCCTATGTGCCATTTATATGCAATAAATGAAATATTCTTCTTCTTTCGAGTCGATGTTCTGTAAATTATTGTTTTATTTTCAAATTAAGTTTCTGGACCAAAATTTTGCCACCCCAATGGCACTCTCCGTGGCTTAAATATTAATATAATTTAAAAAATAAGAATATAAAACATGAAACATACCTTTACAGTTCCGAGCTTCACTGGATACAGAATTCAGATTCTCAGTTGTGATACTCAGCGACTCCACAATGGTCCCACTTTGCAATACAGTTTCAACTTCTTTATCAATCTCAATACTATCTTTGTCCTCATCGTTTATATCAATTTTCTCGTTTCCAATACTGAGACGTGTACTTGCTACTTCGGTTATCCATTTTTTTATGCTCGCTGGTGTAGAACAGACTGACTTTCCAGAGAGAGTTTCGGGGCTGACTAAGTATTTCTTCTCTATTGTGTCTTCGAGTAGGGCAATGTCTGTGTCATTTGTATTTTCGCCAGAGTAGTCTGTGAATGGAGAGTCGACAGGTTCCACTTTTGGTATTATGTTCTGGAAACAAATTTATGGATAAGTTAGTATTATTTGTGTCTTTTATAGCATTTAAAACGGGGAATGTTCCGAAGAACTGTTAGATCTGATGCCAACACACACACATACATAAGCAGCCATTTAGCGTCCTCTGCTGGACAAAGGCCTCCCTCGTGAGGGGTGTTGCCATAATCCCCACACTTAGCAGGTGGCTTTGGGATCGCAGTACGTTCACCGTGGACTAATAGGATGCCAGCATCGCGGTTTTATCATCGCATTAGCCGCCACTGCCTGAAAGGTCATCCAAATAATAATAGATCTGTGGAAATCGCACACTGTGCATTTAACGGGTTCGTTTTTGCCTAACACCTGGAATTTGTGGAATGAGGTCCCTCTTGCGCCATTTCCGAGAATCAATCACATGGGGTTTCTCAAAACGGCTGTTAATAGTCTTAATTTAGAGCGGCAACTTATCTGTGATGCCCCGGTGTTACAGGTATCCATAGGCAACGGTGATCGCTTTCAGGCAGCCCGTTAACTTGTTTGCCACCAATGGCATAAACAAACAAAAAAAACCACAGGATTTATTAAGTGTGTCGAGGCAACCGGCAACTGTAACCGGTTGTATAATAGGTTGTCTATAAGATTTTGTTATCAATGACTTGAACTCGTCGCGATGGATCTGCCAAGTACAAACTAGAGGCACAAGACAAGACAAGTCTAGACAAGAGCCACTTTCTGTTAGCGTTCACGCCTGCGGAAAGTTGAAATTGTATGAAAATGACATTAGCATGGGATAATTTCTCTCAAGCTAATGTCATTGTCAATGTCATTTTCATACAATTTCATCTTTCCGCAGGCGTGTACACTAACAAAAAATGGCTCTTGTCTAGACCCCCTGGAGTCGAATAAGAAGCTGATATGCAACATCTTGCTCAAATCTCGGTAGTGGCAGTGGCAAGCAACCTCACCTCGATGCTTAAGGTTTGCACTTTCAGCATCAGTTCATAAACACTAAGCAACGGGTCTGGTTGTATTCTTTGGTCTTCTGTTCTAACATTTTGTGCGCTCATCTTGAAGGATATTTACCGCTTGATTCATTCTCTTAACCTTATCATTTAGGTGATATCATTTGTGGTTTGCAACGCAGCGAATCAGTTCCCTTAGCTTTTAAGAAACACTTGCTCCGTTCCGGCAACTAAATACTAGCGGCTGTAACTGATTAAGGAGTCCAATGTTTAAGTAATGGATATCGGATCTCTGTTCACATGTATAAAAACAAACATAACCTGGCACTATTGTGCACCGTACCTCATTTTGTGTAGTCTGATTATCACCCCTATAAGTTTGCAATTTTTTTGATTAATACATTTTAGTACGATCTTGAAGGGCAAGATTTCTGAATTAAACTTTTTGTTTAATTTAAGAAATGTTTTGTATCCAACCACGTTTAGGAGCAGATTTGGACTGAGTGGTCACTGCATCAAACAGACTTGTCAATAATTAGAGGCCATGCCAGTCTAATTTGCTTTGAACTTACATTATTTTTTGGAGAACCCATACTGACGATTGGCACCAAATCTGGTTTGGTGAGACTAGTCTTCTTATTTCTATTATTGTTGTCTTCTTGTTCACTTTTCTTGCGTTTCTTCGGTTGGGTAACCTGCTTCTCTGGCACTGTGCTTTTCTGAAAGTGTTTAGCAAACGAAATTAAGAAAGGTGGTGTTAGTTTAGTTCTATTGTCACCGCACCATTTGTCGGTTTTTGGGTTAAACTGCCCAGGGAACACAATATTTGCCACATCAGATGCCATTTCTACGCCGAAATTAATTAATTATCCTCGTCGCCATTAAAGTAAACGCCATTAAGTTGAGTCGATAATCAACCTAACTTTATTACTATAATGTGGGTACCCTCATCACAATATTAAAACATACAAAATACCGAAGTTAAACACTAGTAATATATAACACACACTATACTCAGTCAAAGTTTTTTTGAGGCATGAAAGCTGTTGCACATTTTAAACAAAATGAAAACCATAACAATTGATGAGATTGAAGATATTGTAACTTTGATTCGGATACTAGCATAGTAAAAATTTAAGTTAACACATTAATTTTATTATTAATTTAATCATTATAACTATTCTATCTAACTATCATTTTTCTCGACCTTCCAGTTGCCGCTAACATAAATTAGCTTTTTACAACGTTATCAGAGCTAAAAAAAAAACTAGGACAGAGTATATAATAATTAGAACCACTACTTAACATCCTACTACTGTATAAACTCAGAAGCATTTTTAAATTTGTTTTTCTAAAATTGAATTTTCTTTTCATGTATGTTGACAATGTTTTACTTACCAGCAATATATTGACAGAGTACTGTGAAGCATAAACTAGCTATTCGAATACTAATGGAGGTACTGGCCTGTCAGATAGACCAACTTAAGAGGTGATATGATGAGACTAACGAGTTTCTAGAGATAGATAGCTATAACGTTGGCTGGCACTCCCATTTTATCAGTTGTTAGTTTTTTCATGACCATGCAGAGTTCTTCGGTCGTAATATTAATCAAGTTTACATATATTACATGGTCTTAAATAGCGTCAAACAAGTCATAGTGTGCTAATAAAGTCCAGGTTCTACAGAAAGAGATTAATATAAAACAAGTGTTGACTGTTTTTTTAAACCCCGAGAAAGAAGCTGATACTCTTTTGACAGCTGACAGCTTTTGAGATTTTTTTTAATCATAGCTAAGAGCATTCTTGATGAAGTCGCCTTTACAAACAAAAAAACACTAAATCAATATCAGTTCAGCTGTTTGGGAGCTACGATGCCACACAGAGCCAGATACGCTTGTTAAACTTAGGCGTAAGCCAGACAAAAGAAACGCGACGCCGGTAGTGCGTCAGTGGAGCGCCCGTGGCGTACCATCTCGACACCTTCCTCTTCATCGGTATACCGATTGCGCGCCCGAAGATAATCCCGCCTAAGCCCTTTCTGTCTGTTCTATAACACCCCTCTTTTCAGGTTGAGGTTAAACAGATAATTTGTTGCTGACACATTGTATCGGGTAAGTATTATATATTATGGGTGTTATATTTCCTAACTTATTCTCAGATAGTAGATAAGACAGCTGTTTTTTAGCGAAATCTTACCTCATCATCCTTAGTAGCCTCGTTCCCAGTAGACAAACCACAGATCCTCAATGTCTCTGCCGTCTTCAGTAACATTGGCAAGAACTCCTCAGTAACATTAACCTCACCATTATACATAAACGTCAATAGCGTCCGTAGAGAGGCAGTATTGATGTCATGAAGAACTATAATTGGATCCTTGTGGGGGTTTTGCTGCAAAAAAACAAGCGTGGGCGTCATGTATACCCCTATCAACAATCGTAATTTTTTCAACAGTATAGTTCTTTACCTGGAATATACTCCGGAATACCGAGCTGTTGGCCGACAGAATCACTTTGTGGGCCTTAAAACTCTGCCCTCCTGATACCAAAGTGACATCGGAGAGCCCTTCGTCTTTGAACAACTCTTTCACGTTTAATAGTATGTTACTCTGGTATCCATTCCACTTTAAACTTATCTCTTGATTCGCCATAGCGCGCTGTAACTCATGCGATCGGTTTTATAATTACTCAAAAGGAAATGTAGAAGAAAATTAAATCAAAATAATAAAACTGGCGAAAGAAAAGTAAATGTGAGTAAATGACGCAAAATGCTTTGAAATGTTTTTTTTTTTAAATCTTTTTTTTCTTGTCCATGGATACAGAATTCTTCGGTCAGATAATAACTTTAATAAATAGCGACAACCAAGTTAATTTAATCACAAGCAGAGTTATTTAGGCGTAAAAGTCTCTGTTAAGTCCAAACCATTCCCTAGTAAAGTAGTGGAGACGATAATAAAATTTCCTGTGGGATTTTGGAAATCACGAAAATAGATGTTACACTCGGCACGTTCAAGAAACCTAATAAGCAAAATATTCACCATTACCTATTAATAAATTATCTTTGCAATTACACAATAACACTCAAAATAGTACGATTTTAGTAAAATAATACAATGAGACGAAATGTTTTTTTACGTTGGCGCCAAAGCTAGTGTTGCCAATCCAACAATGAATTGACGGACCGCCGTCCAACCAACTCGAGAGAAAGAGAAAATTTTCTCTTTCCCACCCGTTGGGTGGACTGCGGTTCGTCAACCAAATCCGATCCAGTCTGCAGTTAGTACTCAGTACTATTAAGTTTCGAAAAACCAACGATCTTGTATATACCATCTTGCTATCAAATAATATATACTATAAAATAAATAAAATTGTCTATGATGAACGTCGGAGGTGCCAATATAACGCAGTGAATTTGCAACTTGTTTGTTCGATTTCTTCTCAAAACCACAGATATACACAACTCTGTGCTCAAAACCAATTTCCGGTTGATAATCATTTATGGTTTTAGTTGTGGCGGAACTCTTTTTCACCAATGCGACCTTCGCGGCCGCCTTTATTATTTTATTTCAATAGAGTTGTGTTTTGTTTTATAAGAGATCTGTCAAGAGGTGAAAAATAGATGTTTTCGATTCCGCAAAATAAATTGTTTTAATAATAGGAGTAATAATATCCTAAATTGGTGACCCCGATACGAACACAACATAAATTAAGACGATTCGAACACAAAAAGAGCAAAGGTACGCAAATAGGTACGAGTACCTTCTTTGGTGGTACGAGTGAAGCGACCACGGTCGTCTGATTGTTCGTCGATGAGAATACGAAAACGTAGAAAAAGAAGTGGTGAATTCGACTACGAGAGCTGTGCTGCTGACTGCTGGCAACAATCGCATGGAGCGCGTCAAGACTTGATTCGAAGTATCTTTTGGAAGAACCAGTGTGGACTAAAAAGACAAAGTGTGATTTATATTGTTGTGTGTTTTTATGAGTGTGTATTTAATTTTATTTTGGTGAATTTTTGTACATATTTTTAAGTTATTTTTATACCAAAGTTTTTTGTAGGGCATTCGCACACCACACTCCCACGTTTCTTTTGTTTTCAGTTTTTGTTTTTGAATTTTGTTTTTCTCTTAGCATGGTTTTTCATGACAGCACACGTCATGAGTGACAGTGAGCAGGAAGACTTCAAACCGGCTTCTGCGGGTACGGGTGGACGTGAAATGTCAAGCAGTGACAGCGGATCTGGCACAGGCGGTACGGAGAAGGTAATGATTAACAGAGTATCTATACGTACCCCTCCATTTTGTAGAGATCGCCCGGCCCTATGGTTTGCGAGTTTAGAGGCGCAATTTTCCATCAATAATATTAGCCAAGAAATCACAAAGTTTAATTACGCAGTTGCGCACCTCGATACCAATTGTACTCGCGAAGTAGAGGATTTCATAATCCAACCTCCGAGGGAGCAACCCTACACGAAATTGCGCAATGCAATAATATCTAGGTTCTCAGATTCTCGGGAGCAGAAAATACGCCGTCTTCTAGAGAAGGAGCAGATCGGCGATCAAAAGCCGTCGTTTTTTCTGCGTCATCTGAGATCGTTAGCCGGTGCAGCATTTCCGGAGGATATTCTGAAGACAATTTGGATGAGCAGGTTGCCACGATATCTTCAAACTGTATTGGCTGCTCAACGATTAGAATCGTTGGCTGAGCTAAGCGAACTAGCGGACAATTTGGCTGAAATTAACGCTCAATCAACTTCATTGGAGGTATGTACGGTTTCGCCTAACTCGAATACTGATCTTGTACAAGAGCTGACTAAAAAAGTTGATGAATTGACCCGTTTAGTAGCGTCACTTTCCTCTGCTGGTTGCAGCTCGCATGTTGGTACGCGTAGTCGTGACTTCAATCGTAACCGTAATCGTAGTCGCAGCCGATCACGTTCACGTAACTATGATTTGTGCTTTTATCATGACCGTTTTGCGACAAAAGCACTTAAATGTGTGCCTCCATGTAAGTGGTCCGGTTCCCCGCCTAGTGATCAGGGAAACCAAAACAGCAACTGTTAAAGGCGACATCCAGTTGCTCGCCAGCTAGTCGCCGCCTTTTCGTGACCGACCGGAGATCCAACCGGAAATTTTTGGTGGACACTGGTTCGGATATTTGTTGCGTTCCTCGTAGCTTTATAAAAGGACGTACGCTTCAGCCATTATCATATAATTTAGTTGCAGCTAATGGCAGTAAGATTATCACATATGGGCTGGTACAGTTGAACTTAAATTTAGGGCTACGACGAGATTTCACCTGGAACTTTGTCGTGGCGGATGTGGAAAGTGGTATTATTGGCGTAGATTTTTTGTCGCATTACCAGCTTTTACCCGATTGCTCAAAAGGTAAGCTGTGCGATAGTAAAACTGGGCTTACTTCGTCCGCGGACCTTTATACCGCGGAACAGCAAAGTGTGAAGGTAGTATCTCTTCCTGACTCGCCTTTCACAGCGATCTTGGAGAAATACCCAAGTATAACGCGACCACCTGGTGCTCCTAGAATTATTAAACACAGCACCGTACATTATATAAATACTACCGACGGTCCCCCTGTGACATCTAGATCGCGTCGGTTGGCACCATTAAAACTGGGCATTGCAAAGAAAGAGTTCGAAGATATGGTCCGAGCTGGTACTTGCCGACCATCTGATAGCTCTTGGTCATCGCCTCTGCATCTCGCACCTAAAAAGGACTCAACGTGGCGTCCTTGCGGTGATTATCGTGCATTAAACGCCCGGACGATTCCTGATCGCTACCCTGTCCGATACATAGGTGATTATGCGCACAACTTGTCTGGCTGTACCGTTTTTAGTACTATAGACTTGGTCAAGGCCTATCAACAGATACCGGTGAATCCAGGCGACGTGTGCAAGACAGCGATAACTACTCCATTTGGATTATATGAATTTCTGTATATGACTTTTGGTTTGCGTAATGCTGGGCAGACTTTTCAGAGATTTATCGATGAAGTAGTCCGTGGCTTAGATTTTTGCTATGTCTATGTTGATGACATTTTGGTTTACTCAAAAGACCAAATAGCGCATGCGCAGCATCTGGAAATCTTGTTCCAGCGATTGCACGACTATGGCGTTGTGATTAATACAGCCAAGTCCGTATTTGGTGCCGCAGAAGTATCTTTCCTTGGGCATCGAGTCAATGCTGCGGGCACGCGTCCTCCTGAGGACAGAATTCGTTCTCTGGTGGATTACCCGCCCCCAAAGACAGTTCAGGGTATGCGCAGATTCATAGGCATGGTCAATTACTACCGCCGGTTTTTGCCAAGTACGGCTAAGTACCAAGCGCCGTTAATTGAAGCAATCACTGCTATTCAAGGCAAAGGCAATAAACCTTTTGTGTGGACTCCTGAGCTAGAAAAGTGCTTTGAAGAATGCAAGAAAAGCTTGACGTCCGCTACAATTTTAGCACACCCAAATAACAGTGCTGAGGTCGGGTTGTTTACTGACGCTTCAGGAACGCACGTTGGTTCTTGCCTACAACAGCGCGTCAATAATGATGATTGGCAGCCACTAGCCTATTTTAGTAAAAAGCTGACTGTTAAACAGGCTCAGTGGCCGGCGTACTATCGGGAACTCCTTGCGGTGTACGAGAGTGTTCAACACTTCAGGCACCTATTGGAGGTACAACACGTCACTATCTACACTGACCATAAGCCGCTAATATACGCTTTTGTACAACGACGTGAGAAATTGCCGCCTATCCAATTAAACCAGCTGTCTTTCATCAGCCAGTTTACTACAGATGTAGTGTATATTAAAGGGGTTGATAACATCGTAGCTGATGCCATGTCGCGCGTTGAGTCTATTTCTCTTGAAGAGGATTTCGCTGCACTCGCGTTATCGCAAGAATCGGATGAAGAGCTAGCTAGTATGCGTGGGAATTCGTCTTTAAAGCTCGAACCCATCCTCATCCCTGGCACAAATATCACAGTAATTTGTGATACTTCAACTGAGCGACCACGTCCATACCTGACACCAGCATTCCGTCGAGCTGCATTCGACAGGTGTCACAACCTCAGTCACCCTGGCGCGCGGGCAACCACTCGCTTGGTAACTGAGCGTTATGTATGGCCTCAAGTAAACGCAAATTGCCGTGAATGGGCTCGAACTTGTTTACGCTGCCAACTCAGTAAAGTAACTCGACATATTAATTCGCCACTTGGAGAGTTTAAATTACCGTCAAACAGATTTAGGTCGGTGCATTTAGACATTATTGGACCACTTCCTCACTCGAAAGGGTACAATTATTGCCTGACTGCGATTGATAGATACACACGGTGGCCTGAAGTATGGCCTATGTCATCAATCACAGCAGAAGAGGTAGCAGATACATTCGTAACTGGTTGGGTTTCCCGTTTTGGGGTACCAAATATTTTGACAACCGACCAAGGCCGGCAGTTTGAATCTGTGTTGTTTCGCCGTCTAATGGATGTATGTGGTACCAAACGGGTGCGCACGACTAGTTACCATCCTTGCGCAAATGGTATGGTGGAACGCATGCATCGGCAGCTTAAAGCATCTTTGATGTGTCATAATGACACATGGGTAAGAGCTTTGCCGTTAGTTTTATTAGGGATGCGAACGGCGCTCAAAGAAGATTTGAAGGCATCTTCTGCAGAGCTCGTTTATGGAGAGACTCTTCGCTTGCCTGGAGAACTCGTCATACCTCCAATAACATCGCAGAGCCCAAGTGACGTTGTAGATTTCGTCCGTGAGCTGCGCAAATATATGGAAGCTCTCCGTCCTGTCCCTGCTACACGCCACGCCCAGCCATCGACTTTCTTATTTAAAGATTTAGCTAAAGCGTCGCATGCCATGCTACGCGATGATACAGTACGAAGACCGTTGCAGCCGCCTTATTCCGGTCCTCATCGTATCATCGGGCGAAGAGACAAAACGATCACTCTCGATATTAATGGAAGGGAACGTACAGTTAGCATAGATCGCGTTAAGCCTGCCCATTTGGATTCGGCGTTTGGCAATTGTGAACCAATTGTGCCGCCTGCGCCAACTCCAGCTAGCAGTTTCACGCCTGCGTTGGTCCCTGCACCTACACCAGCTCCTGTCATCACCCGGTCCGGGAGGAGGGTGAAGTTTAGAAATATTTTAGATATGTGATTATCTTATTTATTTATAAATTTTTCAGCTTATTCTTCCTTTCTCCGTGGGGGGGTGGTGTGGCGGAACTCTTTTTCACCAATGCGACCTTCGCGGCCGCCTTTATTATTTTATTTCAATAGAGTTGTGTTTTGTTTTATAAGAGATCTGTCAAGAGGTGAAAAATAGATGTTTTCGATTCCGCAAAATAAATTGTTTTAATAATAGGAGTAATAATATCCTAAATAGTAATGAAGCGCCAATATCTTTAAATAGTTTATGACCGCCACTACATCGAAATTTGAATCTTGTACTTGGATTATGTTGCAGCTCTTGGACTTTGATTATAATCGCTACTCTTGGATCTAAATCCGGACTTGGCGACCGCGACCGGCTGCGTCGTGCGACGTGTGGATCGTTTGCATTGTTTACAGCACTCCATAAATAAACATACTAAGCAGTGGGTCGCGCGACGCGGTCGATGTCGTTGGTCGCGGTCGTCGGTCGCGGTCGCCAAGATCGAATGCTACCTTAATAGTTTGAAAAGGCGAAGATAATACCGATTGTAATGGAACTCTAGTACCTACATAATACTACCTCTTGAGATTAATTAGATAAAGATTATAAAATTGTACCGCTGCGATGCGACGAAACTGATACTGGGATAAAAACAACTAATAAATTGATAAAAATAACCTTGGCGCTATGAAACAATAAAAAAGTTTAAAAAAGTTGATAACTATAATTAGGCGTAGACCACACGCACGGTACCTGTGCAATGATTAATTAACTTTTTTATTTAAGTACGTAGGTATAGGTACGTCAAAAACTTAGGGTACCTAGCTCGGGCCGGCGCTGCCGCCGCTCAAGCCGAAAACCTCAAACGGCGCAAATATGCACACCTTGACCGGTATACATGTTCGCTCCGTTTGGGGTGGAGACGATGGGTCCGTGGGGGCCGCTGCTATGGGCCTTTATCGGGACTTGGCCAGGCGATTGGTGGAGGCATCGGGTGTCCAGAATGCCGGCTTCTATTTCGCCCAGAAATTGAGCATTGCCATTCAACGTGGCAATGCCGCCAGCATTCTGGGGACCTTTCCCTCCACTAATGGTCTTTTAGTTTGTATTTAGGTATGTGAAGTTTTCGTTTTTAAATATTTAAGTTTTCGTAATTCGTAATTTTTTAGTTTTCTGTTTTTAAGTTGTGCAACAACTAAGTAGGTACTTACCTACCTACCCACTAAAAACCTTGTTTTACGCGGGGAAATAGGTTTACGCCTAGTTTACGCATACTCAGCCGCCGGGGGGGGGGGCAGGTTATGCACAATCTCACACGAGGTGACCTGCGTCCTGCGCCGGATCCCTGCCGTGGGACTTGGATGCCGAGATACTGTCCTCGGTCTTCTGACGCAGAGCGCGTGCGTGGGAGCGGTCCGGAATCTCACCGGAAGCATGTCTTCTGTGCTTCTGTACTGTTCTGTGGTAGGTACCTACCTTTCCATTGTTCTATAACTAACTACTACTAGAGGTATATTATATGGGTTCTAAATGTTCTAATGTTCAATTACCCTTCTCGAGTAGATTAGCCACTCAAATTATTATCAGACCATTGCCCTGAAAACTAAACTTTATCTTAATCAAATAAGCATCATATCATTTGTAATGAAATATCATCAATCATCTCATATGTTGAGAAACTACTTACTGAGTACATACTAGCTGTGCGCCGCGTTTTTTCCTACAATGTCTTCCCATAAAATGTTATTTCTTTTCTGGGAACTAATAACATCAAGGTTTTTTTAAATAGTTAATCGTATTATCCTTCAGCAGAATAAGATCTTCATGATGCAGACCTAAGTATGTATATTTTAGAGCGAGATTCATCGAACATCACAAGCTTTTATCTTGCCCTGTTAGTACCTAGGTATAGGCATCGACAAAAGGAAAATAAAGGTATAGGTATAATTTGTATGAAGGTAGGTACCTATGTGTGGGATAAAGCTTGCAACTGAATTTTAGACCAGTTACCCTCAACCCATTGAGCTCAAATTTGGCATACTTATGTAAGTTCGGTGACAATGCAATGTTATGGTACCATCGAGCTAGTCTTATGATGGAGACAGAAGGTGGCTTTAGCAACTCATAAACGAAACGACGTAACCCCGTCGAGTTTGGGTTCGTTGGATTTGTCTTCCCAATCACTTTGGTCCTATATGGTGACCAGGGTCCTCATGAAAGAGTTGATGATGGATGAAGGGGTGGCCATAGGAACTAGGTACTAAACGAAACTACGTAACTTCTAGGCAGACGCCTAAAAGCTAGTTTTTAAAAGCTTTTTTAAATTAATAATTTTATTTACCAAATATATATTCCGTGACTTAAGTCAGTTATTTAACAATATAATAACATGGACGTCAAACTTTATGATCAGTTGTAACTACGTGTTGAAAATGTAATAAACAGACAAACAGAGAGTTGTTTTTACTTATATTTGGTTTGAAGTGTGATAATGTTAACTACTTCAGTCAACTGAAGAACTCGTTGAACGTAGTTGGCTCTAATAAATAACTAATCCATCAAATAGATATAATTTGATAATTCTTTAAAAATGAAACCCGGCTCTATGTTCTCTATTTTAGCAATAGTAATATTTGTATTATTTACTCGTTTCACTTGCATAGAAGCTGCTGGCATAATAGAAAGAACTGATCCTGATATTCTTGAAGATGCAAGACTTGATACAGTAAGTTATGCTCTTTATATAAAAAATTAAAGTCGTCGCGCCATCAACCCAACCATACTCAACACCGACCCGGCTAGCTCGAAGAACCAATGGGAAATGGAAACCGATGGGGAAGAAATGTTCTTGAGTGGAGATCACGAACCGAAAGACGCAGTGTAGACTCTCCCACTAGATGGACTGACTACAAGAGGGTAGCGGGCATCCAGTGGATGCAGATGGCAGGCTGTCGTTCAGTGGGTCTAAGGGGGAGGCATATATTCAGCAGTGGACGTCTTCGGGCTGATGATGATGTGTCATGTGCAAGAAATCAGAATCAAAATAAAAACAGAACAGAACCAGATCAGTATTTCAAATAAGTAACAAACATCAAATGCATTAAGCGTCAACCACGCGCTGACCACGATCGTAAAGGTAGGTATCGTAAAGGCCTACATAAAAGTTAGTTATGATCTCCTCAGTGTTCGCAAACTTTTATTGTCCGTGCCCTAGAATAACTACAAAGGTCCGTGCATAATTAACAGAGAGTAAGTACCAGATAGTGCTGAGCTTATCTTAAAAAATATATAAACCTACTCCTTTTTTCATCGGTTATTCATTACGGATGGAATTGCAAACCTCTTCTTTTTTCCAGTCAGCTTAAGTTGTGGCACTAGCTCTTATCAGTAACTTATCTGGTGTGCACAATAAATAGTATCTATCTTTGATCACATTATTAATATTATAAATGTGAACGTTATGTGTAAGTAACTATGTTTATCCGCACTTATCTTCGTACCACCACACAGATTTGTATGAAATGGAATTAGATGAACAGGTGCGTCCACAGAATAATAGTACTAAGAGTATACATTATATTATTCTTAACAGGTTTAAATATTTATATACCCTGGATAGCCACTTAGGCATAATTTTACCCCGTAAAGATACATTATACGTAACAGGTAAAGCTGCGGGGCGCCGCTGCCAGTAATAGATAAAATCTTTGTCCCCAGTTCTCCCTAATCAGAAAATACGGTTACCCGTGCGAGATACATCGAGTGTACACGGAAGACAAGTACATACTGGAGATGCACCGAGTGCCGCGAGGCAGGGATGATGAGCCCATAGGGTCTAGGCCAGTGGTGTTCCTACAACATGGTTTGCTTTCCTCTTCAGCAGAATGGGTGCTCATGACCCCTGGCAAAGGACTTGGTAAGGCTTTTCTGACACAGTCTTATTTTCTGGACCATATTATGAGTATCATCATCAGCCAGAAGACGTGGCGGAACTTAAAACGTTCTTTAAGATAGGAAGGTGAAGGTGAAGTGTCAATCATTTTTGAGCTAAATTTTCGTTACCAGCTGGATTATAAGGGATTATATTACCATCTAAACCCTGGTGGCCTGCCGTAGTACTTGACGCAAGGCTCCGAGATCTCCAGATGAACACTCTGAAGCTCTCAGTGATCAAGCGGTTTCTTCAAGGCAACCGTGGTCTTCTGTAGACCGCATCAGCGCTTACATTTGGAGACAGCAACGAAATTAAAGGCAATTTACGAGTAGAATGGAAAAAAGCTTTTCAAAAATAATTCGCCGGTCCTCAAAATCATTCTTTAATATTCAGGCTTTAAGTACATAAGTTAGTACCTTTTCTAGCTTTTTTTTTTGAGGTTAAAGTAGATCATAAACATCTCACGTCACCTATGTAAATATATTTTTATTTATCATCACGATTACTTCTAATAGAGTTAAACTAAGATACTACAAAAAAAAAAAACACTTTTCTTAAAAGCGTACGAATTCTGTTCTCATAATTATATCAACGTTCCGTTTCTTCTAGCTTATCTTCTGGCAGATTCAGGCTACGACGTGTGGATGGGCAACGCTCGAGGAAACTCTTACTCCAGAAGCCACGCGACCTTGAAGCCAACCTCATCTTCTTTCTGGAAGTTCAGTTGGCACGAGATCGGCTACTACGACCTTCCAGCCATGATCGACTACGTCATCAAAGAAACTGGAGTCCCCAAAATACAATATATCGGGTTCTCCCAAGGAACAACTGCGTTTTGGGTCATGATATCCATGAGGCCAGAGTATAATGCCAAAATAATAGCAATGCAAGCTTTGGCACCTATTGCTTTTATTGGAAACATTAGAAGCCCTTTGATTAGGGCAATTGCACCCTTTACTAATTCTTTGGAAGTAAGTTCAAAGATATTGACTAGGTGAGACAGATATTAAGGGCTTTGCTACTCTGATAATACCTTAATAATAGCATTTAAGGACCAGTAGGCAGTGATAGCATGTCTGCCTTATAAACCGAAAGTCCCTACTTTGATTTTTGGTCGGACTAATAGATTTTTGAATTACTAAATATCTGTTCTGAGCTTTGATCACATTATGTAAGTAGTTTGGATTTGCCTTAAACTCGAGCTAGTACCGAAAAAAGACGGCTAAAAACTGAAGGGGGCAAGGTAAATACATATTGCACACACTGACATATTCTTACAAGTTCTACAAACGCATTCTTCAATATTAAGCGGCACAAAATGGCAAACGAGATGATCAAATGGACGGCCAAGAGGGGTAAGCGCTAAAGGCTGTAGGTAAAATTTCCATTTATTTTTTCTGATTTTCTGGGTCTGGGTGCTACTTACCCGTGCATGTCCCATGACATCATCGGCACAGGGAATCTTAGTGGACAGCTATGATTATAAGGAGTTAAAATTATGTCCGAGGTAGCTATTTTTAGTTAGTAAATTTCAGTACAATTTCAGATTATCGCTATTTTTGCAGACAGTTCTTAAAATATTGGGGACCAATGAAATTCTCCCCGATGGAAAGATAAATGAAATAGCCGGTAAAAGGCTCTGCACTGAAGAAGCATTCACACAAATCCTTTGCACCAACCTCTTGTTCCTTATTTGCGGTTTCAACGACCAACAACTCAATAAGGTATGAACATGCTGAAAATTATCTACGGTTTTATTTTGCGATTTCCCACTTTTTCTATATTTACCCGGAGAAAATTACTGTCTTACATCGAGATAGGTACTAACTCAGGTAACATGACCTATTACTGCTTTTCGAATCATCTTTATCAGCCTCGATGTTACATTAATTATTTAACTATTGGAAGTTGGCATCTCCTAAAGGATACTCTTCACATGATCTTCTGCTTTAAATATCTTCTTGACACCTGCTGCCTTTTACAAGCCCTTCGATCTAGACTGATGGTACCCCGAAGTGTAGCGGTTAATGCACTCACCCTGGGTAGCCACCGAAATCAATTCAATAGCTCTTGGGTGATAATCAGTCAATCCAAGTATTAATTATTTGCAGATTTTAACATATTTTATTTGTATAATTATCAGACTATGCTACCAGTAGTCCTGGGCCATACTCCAGCCGGCGCTTCTACGAGACAAATCATCCATTTCGGTCAGTTGTACAAATCCGACAAATTCAGACAGTTCGACCACGGATGGATAAGGAACATTCTTCGATATGGCAGTTTCAAACCACCCGAGTATGACCTGAGAAACATTAGAACGCCAGTTTTTCTGCATTATTCTGAAAACGATTGGCTCTCAACCCCTAATGACGTTCACAGGCTCTCTAAAGAAGTAAACTCGGTAGTTGGAAAGTTCAAAGTTCCTATGGCAGAATTTAATCATTTGGACTTTGTATTTGCCATCAACGCAACTGAGCTTTTGTACAATAGATTGCTGAATATCATGGAACAGTTCAGATAAAAAAATTACAATTTCTGTTACTTTTATTACTGACAATACCCGACAAAACGCAACATGACGGCACTAGATATTTGTTACTCTAATACACGCTCTGTGACAAGATTCCTTTTCTTTTGTACATGCCTGAAAGAATTAAAAGAAACAAATTAGGAGACATACAGGGTTGCGCGGACAGGGTTTAATAAACTGAAAGGGGCTCGTTATCATCATTATGAACAACTTTTACTAAGACCAACCCTGAAATCGCGAAATCGCAACCCTGAAAAAAATAGCAGCTGCTCCATACATTTTGTCAAATGTGAGTGACCGTTTTCTATGGAACACCCGCTGGGAATACCTGATATTAAAGACTTACATAATCAGCTTCACTACTCAGTTGAGATGATATCGTGGAGCATGAGGGAGCCGATTTGCTGCTATGTAATCTATGAAACGTTGCATCAACTTCGGTTTTCTTCGGCTGACATTTTCTGTCGTTGGCTATGCACATCTCTCGTTTTACGATGGCGCCAACCGTATTATGAACTAACAAGAAAGTAAATAGTGTGTTGACATCAAAATTTAATTTTCTACGGTACTCAATACGGAGAATGTGCATCAGAGCTACATGACCTTATTCTATCATCTCCTTTCTACAACAGGGTCAAGTGAAATCAAAGCGCTTCGTATGGGTTTTTGGAATATCAACCATAAAGAGGTGTCGATTTTTCGTGCCCATTCTGACAGTCCGATAGATAAACGGAGGGTTTATTTTTTGACATTAGACGTGCGAATTGGGAATTAGATCATGTGGTGTCGATGCAAAATCTCCGAAATGTACCTACCTATCCGATAAAAACCGATAGACTAGCAACTTTGCACCAATGCTCAAGATAAGCTTAGTCTGAACTAGGGATTCATTGCTGATGATCCTTTTGACACGTTTCTCAATAGACTCTGACGCCCCAAGCTAGTACTTAGCTGTTCTTCCATTCCGAAAGTGAGAGCAGTAGGTACTCCATGCACAACCGAACCTGTGCACTAATGCTATCACTGTACCAACAGTGATAGAAACTGTTCCAACGTGAGGTACCGTTGCACCGTTGATCCATACAGCTTTTTCGCAGCCAATCGTGCCTTGAGCTTTCTTAATAATCAGCAGGTGACCGGCCTCTCCCGAGGCAGCCTATTGCAATTATCGACTTATCGCTTCCAGACACTGCCAGCTGTTTTACGTATATCGTCACTGCACCTAGTATCAGGGTGTCCCTCGCTACGCCTGTAGAGTCGTAGTCCCCACTCTAGAATACGTCTATTTCATCGATTATCTTACCTTTGTTTAATATTTCAATGGGATCCTCTTTTTTACAACATGGTTTACAATTTGTATTTGTGTCCTTAATAATAGGGTCGTTGGTTTTATGCAGTACTTGCAGTAATGACACGTATCTAAAACTCTGTAAACGGTAAATTCTGTATTACTTAGATTTTTTGCTAATATATTAAATATAAGTAAGAAAAAAAATAACATTTTTCTGGATTCTTGTTGTTGTATTGTAGTACAAACTACTGAAACCTATATCTAATTTAACGTGTCATTCGACCAACTACTCAGTTCTAATTGCCACTTACAGTAAATAACTAATAAATAAATACAACTACATAATTAACTTAATTAACCGTAAGCCTTTCTAATTTGTTTGACGGTTGGTTAGAAACTGTATTAACTTTAATACTCATAATGTTGACACAAGCATAAAATTATCTATCAGGATTTACCTCGTTTTTACCATTCTTCATGGTAATAATCATTTCAGAGTCAATATTATTCACTGGGCAACAGGTATCTTCTAAGTGGCATTCAAATGGTTTTGGAACTATAGTCACAGAACGATGGCAAATGTTTTTTTCTTCGGGAAGAAAGAAAGAGGCTTTCCAAGGACAACCTTGACAAATGTTTTCTACTTCTTTTCTTAACATACGGTTCTCATTTTGCAGTTTTTTTAAGTCTTCGTTTTGAATGTCATGTTTTGATTGTAAACATGTTATTTTCTTTTTATAAGCGGATATTTCGTCTTCTACATCGATACAAGACGTGTTACATCCACAATCAATTGTTTTTATTCTTACTGACGTATATCTTGAGACTTTATTTGTACAATAAAATGGCTTTAATAGATGTGTGTGTGGGTTATGGTAGTTATAGTCTCCGATACAACAAGTCTCCCGCCATTCTGGTATTGAACATGTTTTTTTGTTGCACATATCAGATGCTCTGCAGAATAGGGGTGTATTTTGAACAAAACTTGCTTGCTGCAGTATATCAGATTGCCACAATCTGGCAACAGACCTCACACTGTCCGAATATTCGCAATTCGTCTCGAATGCAATGCACTTTGAGATATTAATGCCAAATATTTTATCTAATAAGATTTTCCAAAACATTTTAATGCTTTTTAAAGCCTCCAAGCACTTGTCGCAAGGCCATTGACTGGATTCTAGTTCTTCCTAAAGTTTAAACAATCATGATCTTGTTATCTAAATAAACCAGTGCGAGTCGGATTCGTGCACTGAGGGTTCCGTACCACCACAAAATATAAAAAGTAGTACAAAATGACAACATCACGCCTAGGTGGTCATTAAGTACCAACTGCGCCATACGTTGCTTAACTTGGTGGTGATCAGAAATTTATCACCGACTTGCACTTGGCCATAATTTAATTTATAGTGTACTAGCGACCCACCCGCCCAGCTTCGCACGGGTGTAATTTACGTGCGAAGCCGGGACGGGTCGCTAGTTATATATATATTATATAAGTATAAACCTTCCTTGAAAATGTATCTAACTGATGGTGAAATCCGCATCAAAATCCGTTGCGTGGTTTAGGAAGAGTTAGCGGCCATACAGACAAACAGACGAGGAAGGCGACTTAAATTTATACTATGTAGAGACTATAATCATGCCAAGTTTGACGCTTGTACATGTACGTATTACCGTTGTTACACTATAGCAAATACAAAAATACGTTAAGCTCGTACGATTTACCTTTGACGGGAAATTAAAATTTTAAACAGTTTTTTGGTCCTAGTAGCCAGGCCAGGTAATTATTTTTAAATAACACAGTGTTTGCGCAAATTGTTGGTTGTTCTATAATGTATTGTATAATGTACTAATATTTACAGTAACGCTCCATATTACTTACATTTGTCAATAAACCGTTTGAAACAGCAAAAATTTGTTTATTCACAAATGTAAGTAATAATGTGCATTAGAGATAAATAGCTTTACATGATTTTGTAAAGAACAATAATCAATTTGCGCAAACATCATGATCGTTTACAATAATTGCCCGGCCTAGCTACAAGGGCAAGAAAACTGTTTGAAATTTGAATTACCCGCCATTTGTGAATCGAACCACCTTAAAAAAAGTTTGTTCTATGGGTATCCCTTTAGTTTTGCATAATTATTATGTGAAAATTTTAACTGGCTGCTTACGGTTCGAAATATACTGCTGTTAAAAGGTAGGACGACGTAGGACAGACGGATAGACAGGCAGACCGACAGTATAGGCTTAGTAACAGGGTCCCGTTTACACCCTTTGCTTAAAATGGAACCCTAGCTACTACCCAGGGACATAGAAACTATACTCAAGGACAGGAAAAATACCAATAACAGGTAATAAAAGATGACTAATATATGTCCATATAACGATGATTTCCTTGCAGATTTCTCGTTTCTTACCTCTACAAAATACTTTTCCAATCCTTCATCGCGCAGGAGACACTCTTTTACAGCTTGACATGAATTACAAATGCTTTCCAGAATGACCTTGGATTTACAATCCGGATGACAACTGGGTGTTGCCTGAAGGAATATTATCATTATTCATTATCATTATCAGCCTATCATGTTCGCACTGCTAGGACACAGGTCTTCTCTGAGAGAGACAGGGAGAGGATGGGACCTTAATCCACCATGCTGGCCCAGTGCATGTTGGTGAATGTCGTATTTCTTTGAACTTTTGAGGTTATTGAATATGCTGGTTTCATCACGGTGTTTTCCTTCACCGTTGTTGAGCGATGGCATCGAAACTGCAAATAATTTATTTAAGTGCTAAATAAGTCATTGGTGCAGGGCTAAGGATCGAACCGCCGTCAGATTGTAAAGCGCACATGTTACCGCCCGGCCACCATCGACTATGTTTATCATTACATGATCACAAATAGCCATAGGCTTTACCAGCTGAAATTGTGACTACTATTGAAACTCAAATGACTTACATTTCAAGTTAAAACAAGGAACTAAATTGTGACTGAGCTTATTTCATATTATGCAACCGTTATCTTTGAATTATGCCAGTACCGCTTACCCGTCTACGACTTTTGCACGTCATTCTCCTTAGGCAACCAGTCATACTGCAGCATGGAATGAAACAAATGGGCATATCAGCCTTCATCCACTCTCTGAGGTAGCGGTCCTGCACGCCTAAGTCATGGCTCCAGGCTCGGATGTCTGTGCAAGAATCATACGACTTGATCTTACCCTCGTTGCGTGTGGCTAGTCGTAGATTGTTTAGGTGTAAATAATTCATTGAATGGATAAACTGGCTAAGGTATATTTGAATCCATTTGCGCTGGGAAAACTGAAAATTTAGACGGTCTCGTATTTGTTTTTCCTGAAATCTATTTTTGTACTTATTTAATATTTTGACAATCTGAAGTGACAAACAGTGACAAAAAGGTAGAAGCGGAGGTAACGTCAGGTTGACAAGGGTTGACATGGGCTGCTTGTGGCTGCTTAGAGTGTATGCCTCGCCTCGAACCTCCTATTTCCTATTTTTCCAGTTCCTATTTTTCCAGTTCTACGCTGTGGTTCTACGTTTCCTTTTTATTTTTTAAAGAGAATTGATTTTATTAGGATGCTTTTCATGAAAGAAATCCAAAGCGGAACTAAATCATATTGTAGTTTTTTTTTTACTGGGCTAGTACCTTTATAACTATACAAAATACAAGCTAAAACTAACACTACAACACTACAAATACAGTTAGACTGCCCATAGACCGTTGACGGTCTAAAGACAATCCAAATGCTCAAGCCCACTACCAGTTGGCAGCGTACCCAACATGCTGGCGGCATTACCACGTTGAATGGCAATGCTAATGCGTTAAGCCAGAAACACGCCAGCATTTTGGTCACGCGTCGCATTAACCAGGCGCTCTGAAAGATTTTTGAAAATGAGGTGAGCTCCCGGTCCTTAAGGGCCCAATGTCTCAACCCCAAACGCCTCAAATATGTAACCACTGCCGAGGTTAGCATATTTGCGTCGCTTGTGCTGCTCTGCATTGTATTTTAGTTGTTAGGGGCCTTACGGACAACAGCTAATTGCGGCACCTAATCCGTCAGTTGGAAAATCACGCGAACGTGAACCTTATCGCGCCCGATACGGTTTGCGGTCGCGTGATTTTCCAACTGAGCGGATTAGGTGCCGCAATTAGCTGTTGTCCGTAAAGCTCCAGGTGTTGTTACTCTGAGGTTTGGACGCTGGTGAGATTTTATCATGGAATTTATTAATTTGCCATCGTTAAAGAGTAGTGTACGATACCAAAAGTTATTATGAAGTTATGCTCGAGAAAAATACTAATAGTGATGGGCAATGAAATCGCCGCATCTGGGGGACTTCTTTCTTGCATGAAAAGCAATTTAGAATATAGTCAATTATTGCAAAAAATACAGGCTGGTCATAATACAAACCGCACAAAAAACTAACTATTTTAAAACCTTGTCATTCCATTTCAAAATGCCACTCCGCCTCGATTACCAATGACAGCAAAATATTTGATAATTTTCATTATTTACATTTTACGCCGTAAGTTATTGTGAAGCAGATATTTAAAATTTTATCGTAATTTGTAAAATGGATTGCGGAGAAAAGTAGAATATATATTCATGATTGTGTTTAAAAAAAGTATTTATATCTTAAGTAGAAAAAATGTCGTTCATAACAAAAAGGGAACGAGTATTCAATGAGTATGACCTTTTTGATTTACCGGCTAGAAATGAAGGGAAACTCAAGGCTTACGCGTCTTGTACGGACGCGCGAGCTTGGTCCCACTTCTGCTCAGACAAGAGCGAGCACTTGGTTGAGATTATAAAGAGGAACAACGAGGTATGCAGACCGAAGTATGTTCCCACTGAAGCGATCGTGAACACTTTGCTGGCGCACAAGCAAGCAGAGATCGTACGGCTCAAACGCAAGATCGAAGAGTTCGAACAAATGGTAGCTGCTTACGACGAATTGGAGCTTAGCTGTGAACAGAAGTGTGAGATTGCGAAGGCTGTAAGTACATGACGTTTTAACACGTTTAATGCGTACCTACGAACACCACCAGTCTGCCTGAGATACCCCGTATGTTTTATTTTTTTTGTTAAAATTTTCATGACCTTGGATTCAATGTCCTTTAGTCGTAATATTAAACAGTTTACATAGTCTTAATAGCGTCAAACAAGTCATAGTCACAGTCAGAGTCAAGCTAAGTAAGTCACGGTCAAGTCAAACTCATGCCCCTGTAAAGTGGTGGAGACTTTACAAGAGGCTCCTATGGAGTTTTGGAAACAACACGAAAAGACACGTTTCACCTCGTTATATCACTTGGCCACACTCGAGCACGTTTACGAGCACTTAATGAATAATAATTCACCATTTAGTACACATTAACACTCGAAAATACACAAGTTTAGGAAAATAATCCAACGAGCCGACATGTTGTTCCACGTTGGCGCAAAAACTAGATACTCTCTGTGGGTTCGCAAGGTTATAATGTTTTACCGAAGATGGTTAAAACAGATTATTGAATTACAAAAATGCCAAATTTCAGCTTTCGGTTGAAAATTTTGTAACAACATAGCTGACATAGAGCGACTTAGTGTAGTTAGAAAATTATTTTAAATATAATTTGTTTAGTTTAAAAATTAAATGCATGTTTTAAACATTTTTTTAATAAACAAACAACTTTTTACGAAATCAGTGACGTCAGTGATTATGATGAAATAGTATCAGTGGAATCGTACCTATGATTTATAAAGCCTGTCTCACATTTAAAAAGAGGAAATGGTAAGTTTTATTTCATTACATACATAATTTATTATTAGTTAAAACCAAAATAGAAGTGGGCAGACTATAATTACTTATAGGGCCCGTTGAACCTGACTCGGCGCATTCGTTGCAATTGTGTCGTATTTTATTGCACTGCCTCAGACTGTGGAAATGGACAACCCTTTGGTTGGTACCTACTAGAAACTTGTTCTAGGTTGCTCTGCAATGCTTTTTTACCCGACGATGCAAAGCAAAAAGATTATTTTTGTTCAAGTATACAGTATTGTCATAGTCGCGTTTTAAACTTTTTAAAGAAAGAAACCTGTTAATAAACAAGTGTAAATTTTTGGAGTAAATTTTCTTTTATTTCTTTGAAGTTATAGTGAGTGTAAAAACATCTATTAATACCAAAATGTTCACGATAAATAAACTTATTGTTTCAGGAAATGTGGAATTTTCCTTCTAAAAAGTCCGTAACTTTCCATGAACAAAAGAAGAAAAAGTGCTATACTAAGTACTATAAAAAACTAATTAGTACTATAACACTAAAACTATATAACTAACTATAACTATAAAACTAGTAAAAACATTATTTTTAATAAACTTGTTAATAATGATATGTTATAACTTTGTAAGTGTGTTATTTGGTGTACCAATTTTTGTAATATAAATTAAAATCGACTTAAAAGTACTTTTTATTCATTCCATCACTAAAAACGGTAAGTACCTACTAACTATTGAATGTGAGATCGGTCCTCATTGGCCGATAATTTTTAGAGCTCCGTAGCAAATTAAAGAACCCTTAAGTTAGTATTGTATATCGGAACTTATGGCCAATTAATAATGTTAAAGTAAAAGTTCCCGATAGACAACTAAAAACATGTATGAATAGCAAAATTATTATGGTTACACCCTTAAGTTAATTGGTTGTTAACCGTCTCCAATAAAGGAGGAAGGTTCTCGATTTATACCTTAATATAAATAACTAATACAATAGTATTGTTTTGTCTTTTGTTCACGCGTTTTGTTCGAGTCAAAACAAGAAGGCATTCATGCATAGATGTGTAATTGTATCTATAAATAAACTAGTATTTCGCCCCGAACAGAGTTAAAAAAGGTTTTAAGCATTCCAATATCATAATCACTACAAATTCTAAAATAAATTATCTTTTCAAAAAACTGATTTCAAAAATCCACAAATCAAACATTCACCGTCTTACCACAAAAGATTTAAGCAAGCTTTAGACAAGTGTTTAGCATATTTTTCGCAGTGAAACATCTGCTAAACACATGTCTAAAGCGTTCTTAAATCTTTTGTGGTAAGACGGTTTAAGTTGATAGACACAAAGAACAAAATAATATTTTTACACGGATTTTGAATTGGGTTGGAAACAACTGCAAAACAAATTTTGGAATTTTTTAAACTTAGTTTGCTGGTAAAATGGCGTATTAACTTAAAATGATTGTGTTTTGTGGGTTTTTAAGTCTGTTTTTTTTAAAGATACCTTATTTATCTTTATATGCTAATACGAATTCAGCGGGTAATCCTACATTAGTTGGTTAAAAAAATATTCAAATGTAAAATTTGTAGATCAAAAATAATACAAATTTATAATTTTGTATTTGTATCTATGTAAATGGTAGATCTTAGAATAACTACTCAGAGAAGGTATATAGGTTTCCAAACAACGCCTTCTCAAAACGTGAGCTACAAATTCGCTTTGTAGCTTACGTTTCGATTGGTATTTTAAACGATTTAAGCAAGAAAATGAATGGATTACCTGTGGAATGTCACACCATAACTCTTATGCTGCTTTTCTGATTTGTTGTGGTACGATTTCACCGCGCAAATTGTCATAGTAAATTTTTTATATTTTTTTGGAGCCATATATGACACCATTTGAATGGCTTAAATTTTGCGAATGTACTTGGTTTCTCTGTGTAGTTATTCTAAGTGGTACTTAGATCTAAAGTAAACGTTGTAAACGTTGGATTGTGTTCATCAAAAATGTCAGCACTTCAGCAGCCGCCATAGCAACAACGATTATTATTTACAAGCTAATATTTGCCTTAGTTTGGGTCAAATCGTGCAGCTGAATTTTAAAACAGTTATCCCCAACCCAACCAATTGACCTGGGTCCCGATTCTACTAAAGAAATTGTTTTTAAATTGTAATTGTTGCGATTTTAATTGTTACATAACTGCCTCAAAATTTACAGTTTTAAATATTTTATTATACTAGAAAAATAAACCACTTAATACTATAGCTTAGTATTTAAAAAAAACTGTCAATTTTGTGGCTATTATTTAACAATTAAAATCGCAACAATTACAATTTAAAGACAATTTCTTTAGTAGAATCGGGGGCCTGAAATTTTCCATTACTAAAAGTTTGGATGACAATGCATGGTAAGCTAAGTGACGTCATTTTAAATCCAAAACCTATGGCGGACCAGTTATTTTTTATGCACCCCCATGTTACTATGGGTTTCAAATGAAAGGGTTTGCTAAGAAGAATACGAAAAATAAAATGACGTCACACTAAATTCAATATGGCGGATACCCCAAGATGGCGGACAACATTTTGTTATGTACCATCATGATATGGGTATCAAATGAAAGGGTTTGTTGGGAAGAATACGAAAACCTTGTTTATAAACCGTTTTTTTAATTAATAATTTTATTTTTAGCGCAATGAAGGTGTTAATTCACATGACTAATCATGATGTTTGTGTTTTAGCACGCGACTATAAAGGAAGCGAACAAAGATTTGAATGAACTCGTGAGTGCAATGTTTACTGTAGTGTAGACATTAGCGGCCTTACTTATAAACGTTACTAAAGTTAAGCAAAGCTTAAAATTGTTCTGTTTGGTTTTCACCTGTGACAATTTCCGTTAACGAGAAGTTGACAGCTATTTTAAGCATTCCTTAACTTTTAAGTAACGTCTATAAGTAAGACCGTAGTTGTCTAGCTTTTGTATTCTTGAGCTTAATCTCGTTTTTCATTTCAGTGGTTCGACTTGGATCTTTCTGGTTACACAGTAAGTAGATAATATTCGTGTAATAATAAAAAAGTATTTGAGTAAGTAACTAATACTTTTACTATTGCTAAAATATAGTCATTTAGGCTGATGTTCCACCGAGTTGGAGTGAATTGGAGCTGGGTTAAAATGTCTGATTCGTTCAACGGAAAATACGATTTTTTCCTTTAAAATAAATGAATCACCCCCTGCGGAACCCTGTTCTGCTCCACTTTGATGGACTGTCTGCCTATTTCCAACCATACTGAAACGCTGATGGTCAGCGACGCGGGTGTTTGCAATATAATATTACTACCTAGCTGTTGCGAATTTCCACGCGTAGATTTTCATATATAAGTTTTGAACCTCGCATTTGCTCCCCTTATTTCAGCCCTTTCCCAAAATCTAATTTCAGCTACGTAGTTTAATTTTCAACACAACAATCAAACCGCAAATCCGTCCGATTTTGAAAAAAAAAATAACATTATTTTTTTAAACCGTTAACCTGAATACCAATAAACACCAAAATTGAGTGCCCAACCATCAAAAACAAAGGAATTTCACATCCACTTTGAACCTTCACCCATCGGTTTACGGTGCTTTGGCATCCCGGAGAGGTAGTTGTAGACAACCTTGTGAAACGCTTCATGTTGAAGCTCGGCAGGAAGACCATTGAAGGAAGTATACCAAGTACCATACCTTACCATACCTACCAAGCAAGCCTACCTACCTTACACCACACCTTGTCCGCGAAATAAAGGAGCAGAATAATCAGACGGTGTGAGATTAACTGCTTTGCAAAATGAGGTAGGTATTCTATGTGCTATTATTAATTACCATTTACAAGTAATGCACAAATGTTTTTTTTATTTTCAGGGGATCGATTCAGAAGACTTTGAGGTAATTAATGTTCTTAATCACTGCAGTCTTACCTAATTACAGATAAATTTGTCCGGAATAAAAATTATCCTTGATCTTAATCACTATCACTACATAGTATAAAACAAAGTCGCTTCCCGCTGTCTGTCCGTCGCTATGTATGCTTAGATCTATAAAACTACGCAACTGATTTTAATGTGGTTTTCACCATCAGTTAGATAATTTTTCACGGATGGTTTATATATATAACAAGCGAACCGCCCCGGCTTTGCACGTAAGTTACACCCGTGCGAAGCCGGGCGCGCGGGTCGCTAGTACTATATAAGCTGCATTCTACTTTTCAAAGGATTTTTTTTAACCGCAAGTGGTGAGACGAGTAAACAGCTTTTTTGAAGGTCCGTGACGAGTATTAGCTCTGTTTAAATACACGTATACCTACATTCTGTAGAGCGAATCAAATTGTTATTATCATCTTCTATAGTAAAATAAATAATAAACTTTATCTTTTACAGACTGGCAAATCAAGAGGTGATGAGGTAATACTGAATACAGTTAACTTTGTATCCTATTTTATAAGATTTTAAGCTAGCCTTATTGGGATTAATTTAAGATACACATACCTTCTCAACACTATGGCTAGCCTTAAACAGTAGTTTTGGTAGCTTTCGCGTTTGCTAGAGACATTTGCATGCAATAAATTACTGTACAATAATACTACTGTTTTAAACTATCACGGTTCACCACAATCATTTACCGTGATTATGTGTGGACGGAGTTCCCGATATTTTGGCGGAGTTGTACTAAGGTCACTGTAAAATCCCGTTAATAATCATATAATGTAATTAGTGTACAAATTCTTACTACAAGTAGTTCACTAAGAATCAGTATTCACATGAAAATACGACGCAACGCTTAAATCGACGTTGCCGCACGGCACCTGCGAGTCTGAAACAAAACAACGCGTCGTGTGGGACGCAACGCGATGATCGAATGATACTGAGTTGCGACGTGCGGCATATAAAGCGATTTTTGCGATGCGCCCTATATAGGGCGCATCGCAAAAATCGCTTTTATACATTTTATATGACGTATCGCACATTATGCCGGGACGCAGCGGGCGGATTTCCATATAAAATGTATAAAAGCGATTTTTGCTTTGCGCCCCTTCCTAATCTGATCAACGAGGTTGCGACGTTCCTTGCGTTGCGGCGACGCATCTCCAAAATCGGCGACGCTGCACATTGCAACTCGAGAACATCGCACGGACGAATGTTCGTCTCAGATATTAGCGTTGCATGGACGCAACGCGTTTATGTGCGTCGGCCCTAGGCCCTTGTAAAAAGCAGAAGTAGTTACAAACATAATAATGTCATTCATGTAGTTACTTATAATTATTATTATCTTGTAAATGTAGGTGGTTTGGGGATTTTCCATGATGAGGATAGTTATTTAAAACAACAACGGACTGTGTAGGTACCGGTAAATAATAATAATACGTCCTCTCGCACAAATTTAATAGGTACCCACCCTGTGCAATACGGCGTATTTTAATTATTACTGTAATACCTATACATATAATAATACGTATTTTTTCCATTCCAGCCATCGAAATTCAAGTCCAGTCTAGGAGATGAAGGGGGCAATGAGCTTGGTATTGAGGTACGTTTTATAAAATTTATCAGCAAGTTTTCATTATAAATATTCGGGACATTTTTTCACACACGGTCATCTGACCCCAAACTAAGCAAAGCTTGTGATATGGCTGCCAGAGACTGATATACATACATATATAGTTTTAAATACATACTTAAATAGATATTAACAACCAGATATAGAACAAACACAAATGTTCATCACACAAATGTTTGTTCTACGTGGGAATCGAACCCACGCCCCCAAGCTCAGAAGGCAGGTTCACTACCAACTGGACCAACGGGCTATCTAGTTACGGCATTACATGTTACTTACCTTGTAAACGGTAGCGTGTGTAAACTAAAATTTGCTGTTTCGTTCTCACGCCTGACAGTTCGGTCAGCGAAATGTTGACAGCAATTTTAGTGTTTATTTATTTTTTATTATTATTTGCCAATGTACACGTAACATGAGGTTCTTAAAAAAAGTACAATTTGGGTAAAATAATCCTGTTTTGGAGCCCGTTTCCCACCACACTTGCACTACGTTCTGAAACATTTTTTTTTTAAATTATAGTAATAGGTTGGTAATTGGCTTGCGTTTGATCGACACCTACGATGGAGCGAAGAAACCGATTCACTCGCACTCGATTTGAAGACACTCCCATTGTAACTATCATTGTATTGGAATGTAACACAATCGATTGGGCATTAGGTATACCTATCTTAAAAAATATTCAAGATATTTAAGAAATTTTCATACAAATTGGTATTTTTATTTTAAAATTAAGACAGATAATTATAAAAAAATATTCAATCAGTAATCAGCCCTTCGATGCAAAATAAAATATCAAAATGACCTTATAGCATTCGCAAAGAAATTAATGCCCAATCTGTTTTTTAAATTGTCATTTGGTGAATATTTCTTCAAACATTTTGAAATAGTGTGGCTCTGGCCACGAAACGGGTTGATATAGTAATGTCGTAAATGTTTTAGAGAGCTCTAAGTTTAGTTATTTATATTACATTTTACGTGCATCCGTAGGTATGGAACAAACGCTTTTTTTTTTATAATTGAGATATACGCCAACAGTGAGCATATTACACATTCTTAAAAAATACATAAATGTTATACTTACATGCATAGATCTGATATGAACACCTTTTGTAGGTTACTAGCAGACCTGACAGACGTTGTTCTGTCTTAGAACACTGTCAAACATGCAAAGTCAAAATTACAAATCTTATTTTTTACACCTTGGGTTACATTATTGGAGTTTTAGTAAGGATCCCTATTTAAAAAAAAAATATAATATAGCCTATGTTAACCGGGGATAGAGTAGCTTTCCAACAGTGAAAGAAATTTTCAAATCGGTTCAGTAGTTTCGGAGCCTATTCAATGCAAACAAACAAACAAACAATCAAATCTTTCCTCTTTATAATATTAGTATAGATAAGTTTATAAGTTTTCCGGAACATTTTAAGTTTTATTCGGAAAAAAGCTTTTGATGTCTGGTTGCTTCTGAAAACTAATTTATAAGCTTTATTCGGAACAAAAGCTTATCAATTTCTGGTAAAACAATGTTGCTTGCGTCAGTTGTCTAAAACTAACAAAAAATTATTTTCAGACTCCTCGGTCGAAGAGGTCCGAGGGAGACGAGGTAATGTTAATTCAATTTAGTTAATTTAACACGTTCTACTAAGCTTCATTTACTTAACGGCAAAACTTTCCCCCGTCTTCCACAGTGGATTTCGGAAAAAGAGCTCGTTGAAAAAGAGTCAAAGGGGAACCAGGCTAATGAAATGAAATGTATTTGTGATGCATCCACGAGTAAGAAATCCTTTCTTTAAAAGTGTACCTACATAATAGGCACGTGTCCTAATTTCGATTTAATATCTCTTAGAAAAGCTGATTATAAATAGAGCCTACCAACAAAAACAAAATTAAAATTTGTTCAAAAATAACTATTCTTAGGTATTTATGCTAGACAGAGAGCGCACTTGCGCGCGCCATACCAATGCTATACTAACACACGCTTTGCGAGAAAGGGACAGAACATTTGCTCTCTATCCCCACCGAAAACTTTAAACGCTCGCTCGTATCTTAGAGATTTATCAACCAATTTTCAGTGTGTGTAAAGTATTTATAAGCCTATTATTTATAATAAATTTAATTACACATGACACATGCCTATTTTGTGGACAATAAAACTACTATAAAGCTACACATTCGTAAATTTTAGTTTTAGTAGCTTAAAAATATATAGTTATAGGTATTTAAATACTATAGTTAATATGCACGGGGATTGGCGACAGATTTTTTCACAAATGGCATCAGCATAGATTACTTAAAATAAAACTTGAGAGTACCTACTTTGGCGTCCCACGGCTTGTGCAATGACCAGTGTTAGGTGATACAATCATGTCTTCTCCTGTTGCTTCATACATCATGTATGAATTGTTTCACCTCCTTTTTATTACTACAAGCCTCTACTAGTTTCCACCACTTTACTAGGGGTATGACCAAAGATCTTGACCGCGACTAACTTTGCTTGACTCTGACTGTCACTATGACTTGTTTACGATATTTAACTTTGAAAATATTTCAATACCGATAACAAACTGGCAATAGTGGCCTGAAAAATATAAGGAGGTGAAACAATAATTTCTTCTGACAACTGACAACTCTTCCAGCCACGAATAGTTGTCAATGGTTGCCAATCCGCCATATTTGTATACAAAATGAAAAATAATGTGTTTGCTATATAGTAGGGGAGCCCAAGCGGGGATTTCGGGATTTACTAAAGCGCGGCAGATTAATATACAGGGGGATACCTTGTACCCGGTTAAGTACCTCCACCAAATATGAACCTCATAAATAAGGCCGCACGTCCAGGATAAAGGATCAGATAAGTAAAAAAAAATTGATCATCAGAAATTCTCGAGCGCGTCAGATGAGTTAATTACATGCTAAAAAGTGTATAATTCCACTAATCTGACAATTTGAGAGGGACGTAAAGAAAGGGGAGGGCTATAAAGTTGTAAAAAAACGTCATCTGGAAATTCTCGAGCGTGGCTAACTTAATTTTTATTTTGAAGGAAATATTCAAGTATAACGTAAAATGTATACCTAATCTGACGATTTCCACAAGCCGAAATAACAAACATTCGTACTTTATAGACGAATTTTTATATATTTTACGTTATACTTGAATATTTCCTTGCTGCGTAATGCCTATATTCCCCTCCGCGTTTCTATTCCTCTTTCTATTTTTCTTCTTTCTCTCTCTCTTTCTTTTCTATCGAAGATGTTGATTAATTAATCAATTAATTATAAGATATTACATTTTTTTGAGCATGTTTTTAAAAAAAAATCTTACAAATACAAGGATTTTACTTAAAAAACATACACTTTTTCATTTGTATGCTATTTCCTGAGCTATTCAATTGATTAAGTACAATGATTAAAAAAAAAAAAAAAAAAAATTGTTTTAACGAATCCCTCTAGATAATCGTCAGATTATGAGACAGCACGTCTAGGACATAAAGATGAACCATATATCTTAATCTGACGCGCTTGAGTATTTCAAAATGGCGATATTTTTTTCACATTATAGTAATGGCCGCGAGTTTGCTTCACATCGAAATCGTCAAATTATTGCATGAGAGCTTTATTCTAGCTCGAGCTCGAGCTCGTTCACTTAACACCCCCTAAGAAAACCTGACGCGCTCGATTTTTTTTTTTCATTTTTAACTCTTACCTACGATCACCCCCATCATGCAATCGATCAGATTAACATACATACATTATTAAAAATACGTAGGACATTTATGCTATCAATATCTGACGCGCTCGAGTATGTCCATGCAACAATTTTTTATACAAATTTGAAAATCTATAACAGCTTCCCCCACCGATGAAAAGGTATACATTCATCATCATCATCATCATTTCAGCCGTAGGACGTCCACTGCTGGACATAGGCCTCCCCCATCGATCTCCAAAAAGGCCGGTTGGAAGCGGCCTGCATCCAGCGTTTCCCTGCGGTCTCTTTTAGGTCGTCTGTCCATCTTGTGGGTGGACATACACCACGTTGTGGGTGCGGGTGGACGTTGTGGGAGGTATACATTATTTAACATTTTTTTCTTCGTATCATCTTAGCTTTACAATCCAATAGGTCTCTATGACGCTCGAGTAAATCCCCATTTAGCATCGTGGGCTTCCCTACTCTACTCCCTACTATAAAGAAGGTACCGAAATATCGTTAAAATTTACTTTATGTACTCATGGCATTATTTGAATGTAACCATGAAATTTTCCTACAGACGTTGTGGACCCAAGGATACAAGAAATGAGAGATGTCATCGTCGCCAAGGATGCAAAATTAAACGCTATGAGAAACACGTACGCGGTTCGTACTTAAATTTTAAATTATTTTTAAAACTCTTCTTGGGGATATTGTTATAGTCTAATTATAGCCAAAAGAACATATTTGTCAATTTTTGTACTGACATTAAAGTCAGAAAAATTGATCATGACTTAAGGTCATTAAAGTCAGTTTATTTTATTAACCGTCTTCAAAAAGGGAGGGGTTCTCAGTTCGGATGTATTTATTTATGTTTGATACCACATGAACTCCAATATTTATGAATATTTTGTAGTTTTAAATCCACTCTCAAACTTTCCCTCTGAGAATTTTACGAAAAACTACTATTGTAAGTTGATTAGATTTATTTATTACAGATATATAAGTTTCTATAGATCTCTTTATTTGATTGAATCAGAACGCTAAATATAAAGTTTTTGTTTCTTTTTTCGTCAAAAAAATTAAAGAGGCTCTTAATAATCCAAGCAAGTAACTGTACGGAGGACACACTGAACTGATACTGCTTGAAAAGGGTGAACTAAACCGAATAGAGGTGTGCTATATTATACCAAGGAAGATAGACTAAGAGGAAAGACAATAGCGGAACATTAGAGCGCGGCTCGGAAATTTGCCTAAAAATGGTATGAACTTAGATGGCGCCGTAATTTGAGCGTGATATGGGTTGTCTTGAACTTCCGTAAGCGCTGCAGTCAGATAATGTACGAAAGAGTTCTACAAATTACCGTAGCGCTAGTATCGCAGTCAAGTTTCGCAACATTTCAAGGGAATAAAGAAAGACGCCATCTATTGGTATGAGTTGCGCTTCTCTTGAAATGCTGCGAAACATGACTGCGATACTAGCGCTACGGTAATTTGTAGAACCCTTTCGTACATTATCTGACTGCAGCGCTTACAGAAGTTCGAGACAACTTAGATCATGCTCAAATTACGGCGCCATCTAAGTTCATACCATTTTAGGAAAATTTCCGAGCTACGCTCTAATGTCCCGCTGTTGTCTTTCCTCTTAGTCTGTCTTCCTTGATTATACTTATCATTATGAACAGGTTTTCCTAAGGGACCAAACCTGTAAACGCATAAAAAACTGCTATGCTGCATACATTTTGTAGTGTGAATAACAACTTTATTGCGATTTCAGAGTTGTAAAAGTTTTTATAATGATGGGTAATATTGACCCGTTTCAGCTTAGTTTTACACCAATTTGGCGTAAACGTGCTATATTACGATTACTTTCAGGTAATAGAAAACGATGCATGTGAGCCTTATTGTATCTACGCGCATATTTACACGGCATTAGAGAAAATATTTGGAATTTTGTGTCAGAATGATAAATATAAGCTGTATCTAAATTTGATGGTTAGTATATCATACATATTATATAACTAGCGGCCCGCCCCGGCTTCGCACGGGTATATATATATATAGCCTATATTAATCAGTGATAATGTAGCATTCAAATGGTGAAAGAATTTTTTTAATCGGTCCAGTACTACTTTTTGAGCTAATTCGTTACATACATGCTTACATACAAATCTTTCCTCTTTATATTATTAGTATAGATATAGCATAATCAGTCCGCTGGAGCCAAAAAGAAATAGAACCAAAAATATTTAAGCTAGCTATATAGTCAGCATTACTAATAAAACTGTTCTAAAGCTGTCAACCAATTTTAGACTGTTTGTATAAACCGATCATATTACTATTCCGTTAAGAATTTTTTAGACGGGTGTCTTACTTGTTACTTGTTACTTGTTACTTGTGTAGCGGGCATTTTCCGCAACTAGGCTGCCACTCATTGGCCCATTGTGCGTCACCCGGTTGCAGCTAATTCAGCCACCCGGTCTCCTCCAGGAAAGCCAGCAGCTCGCTTATGCCTGCGCAGGCCTCCCAGAGCGTCCTCGGTGATCCAAGGATAGTGTTTCGTTGTTCTGCCACGCTGCTGCACTCCAGCAGCAAGTGTGCGGCCGTTTCATCAGTCTCCAGACATCCTCTACATAGGGGACTGTCTGTAACCCCAATTTTAAAAAGGTGTTTGTTTAAGAGGCAGTGACCTGTGACAACCCCAACAATTTGCCGGAGTTTGTCACGTTTGAGATTCACCAATCTACGAGAGTATCTCGGATTGAGTTCCGGGAAAGCTTCCCTTGATTGTCTACAGTTTTTGGTACTTGCCCAGTATTCTTTGTGGAGTCTTGTAGTACGTTGTCTAATCCAGGATCTGATTTGGCTGAAAGGTAGGGGGATTATCGGCTCGGGCCCTACAGGTCGTATGCTCGAGCCTCTCCGCGCCAGTTCGTCAGCCGCATCATTTCCCCTGGACCCACTGTGCCCCTTGATCCATTGGAGAGTAACATTATTATGTTTACTTACTGTTTCCAGCAAGTCATGGCACTGTATAGTTAGTCCTGAGGTATGCTCGTATCGTTGTAATGCTTTCAGCACTGCAGCACTATCCGAGAGAACTCTAATATTTTGGTCAGTTACCTGTCTTTTTAGTACCGCTGTTGCCGCTTGGATGATACCTACACACTCTGCTTGGAAAATGAAGTTATATTCACCCAAGGTAGTTGTTATATGTATATTGAGGTCTTCCGAAAACGTACCAGACCCAGTGCCTCTATCTGTCTTAGACCCATCTGTATAGATCCTCACTTCCTTTATCCCAGAGCTGTCGCTGTGTTCTTCATACAATTGAATATTGTAAGTCCTTGTGAAGATGTATTTCTTTGGTACCCTATCATATAGTGACACCATTGTTGGGTTGCAATCTGCATAGGCAGCTAGTATGGTGGTATGTTTGGCTAGATCATCCTGTACCCAGAGGCCTAAAGCTCTGAGCCTGTAAGCGGATGCTGCTGCTTCCTGCTGTATGAAAAACTGCAGCGGTGTCAGCCCCAGTAGGGCTTCCAGCGCCACTGTGGGCGCGGAGCTCATGCAGCCGGTCGCCGCTACACAAGCTAATCTTTGTATTGTGGCTAATTTATCCGTTGTTGTACTTAGTTTGGTTCTGGGCCACCATACTACTGCACCATAAGTCAGAGAGGGTCTGACTACGGTATTATATAGCCAAAGTGTTATTTTGGGGTTGAGACCCCATGATTTCCCATCATTTTCCTACACTGCCAGAATGATATGGTGGCCTTCTTTGCTTTATTTCGAGATGTTTTGCCCAATTTAGGTTTCTATCTAGTATGATTCCCAGGTATTAAACTTCTTCCGACAAGGAGAGCTGTTGTCCAAAGAGGGAGGGTAGTTTATAAGGTCCCAAACTTCTTTTGTTCGTAAACATTACAAGTTCCGTTTTACCCGGGTTGATAGTGAGCTCGGGTGAGACGGGTATCAACAACACCTTATTAATAAGAACGCTGTCTGTTCTCTTTTTTACCGTAATAGATAGCCAGTAAAAAATTCACATAATATGTAATGTTATTACGGCAGATTTACGAAAAATATAAAAAATACCAAAAATACCTCAGTGCCTTAAGAAGAAAATCTTCGACTAGTGTGTGTTGCCAGTGGTGACATACGGCACTGAAACGTGGTCTCTCACTATGGGCCTCATCAGCAAGCTCCAAGTCGCACAACGAACTATTGAGAGGACTATGCTCTGGAGTTCTCTACGAGATCGAATCAGAAATGAGTAGATCCGTAGACGAACGAAAGTTACCAACATAGCCCACCGGCAAGTGCAAGCAAGCAAGTTGAAGCGGTCTATTACACTTTGATCACCTGGGTGATCAAAGTCGACTTTTTAGTGTCCTTTGATCACCTGGGAATATAATCACCTGGGTGACCATAGGCGACTTCATTTAAATTATTATTTGGGTATGCTTTGATCACCTGCACTTAGGTGACCGTAGGCGACTCGATTCAAATTATTATTTGGGTATCTTATGATCACCCATGAAAAATGACAGTGGGCAGGGTACATATCACGCAGAACAGATGGTTGATGGGGCCGAAAGGTTCTCGAATGGAGAGAAGACCATGGACCAGTAAGTGCAGTGTAGGACGTCCACCCACGAAATGAACAGACGACCTAAAAGAGATCGCAGCGAAAACGCTGGACGCAGGCATCTTCCAACCGGTCTTTTTGGAGATCAGCAGTGGACGTCCTATGGCTGAAATAATTTTGATGATGATATATCACAAAGTGAAGAATAAGAGAAGTTCCTGTACAACGTATTTTTTTATGTGTAAGCACGGTAATACGTGCAATAGTCAAACTTGGCATAATTTTGGTAGAGTCTGGCTAATGAAAGTTGAGACTGAAAACGCCCACCAAATTTCAAAAAATCGGCATTGCAATCCCAAAATTAATATGAAATGCAAACATTACTGTGTTCTGACTGTGTTACAATAAAAATTAATAACAAACAAGTATTAAGTGAGATTATTTCAGGCATTTCATACTAATTTTTGGGTTTTCAATACTGTTTTTTTTAAATTTGCCGCGCTTTTTCAGTCTCTACTTTCATTAGCCAGACTCTACAACCTTTAAAGGAAAATATAAAATAATAAACACCAGGCACGTGCCACAGGGCGTGCTTGCGTACACGCAATATTGCGTTCACGCATACACTGTGTTTGCTAGTCTAGAAGTTTTTTGTTTGGTTGTGTAATGTAAATGTATAATATTCAGGTGTATTTTGCTTTTGGCTTCTGAGCAGGCAGTAGACAATACAGTAGACAGGGCAGTAGACATATTTAAAATTCAATATTATGCTAAATAGTAAGGTTTAGCGCCAAATCGTTTTGTAATGAAAATGTGAACCTGAATTTTGTTTACTTATTCTAGACTGCTGGAAAAGATATACGCTGCATTGATATCAAAGGAAGAATACTTTTCAAACTAAAAGTTCTCGAAAAATTTAGTCTAGCTCTCCTAGCCCCATGTTCTCGAGACACACAAAACTCACAGTCAGAACCAGAATGTTCATGCTACCGTGCTGAGATTGTTCCTAATATAGAAACAGCATACGCGCTTACGTCATCTGAAACTCAAAAACCCTTAATTGACAACAAGAGAGCACAACTTGTCGCTGATATTATGGAAAATGAGGAAATGAAAGAACTTCTTAACAAAGATTTGAAACCAGATATTGATGATGAAGACGTCAACGACGGGTACAACATTGATCAGGAAAATTTAAAGCGGCTAAAAAACTTGCAACAAAACTATGATGATTTAATGAATTGCTATGAGGCTTTGAAACATGAAAAAGATTGTTTACAGATTAGATGTCGAAAATACGAAGAGCTTGAGCAAGAATTTGAGAACTTAAAAACTCAATTAAGAGAATATAATTCTTTATGGAATGAGAAAGAACATTATCGAAAACGATCTCTCGATCTAGATTCCCTAAAAGAGCAATATTTAGTGTTATGTGACGAAACAACTGGTTTAGAAATTGAATTAAAAGCAGAAAGTGAAATAAATGATATTAAAACTAAAAATATTGAAGAACTACGACGTGACAATATAGCATTAGAAAGAAAATTAAATGAAGCATCTATTGCTTTTGAAAAAGAACGTAATTGTGCGCAATGTAAGTTAAAAGAGACTGAATGTACGATAATGTGTCAAGGACAACAAATTAAAAGCTTATCCGTTCAAATTGATAGACTGCTTGAGCAGGAGTCCGACAAGGTATATCCAAAATGATAAAATTACTCGTTATTTCCAAGAGCGTAGCCAGGATTTTCTTGAGGGCCGGGGGAAGTTAGGGGTAAATGCAACGTTATTTAAAATTATTTACTCATAGTTTGGGAAGCTCTTTAAACGAACGCTTATCCACATCCCCTGCCCTTACCTGGGCCGCTCTTGTTCATTTCATTTTCAAAGACGCAAGTAGTTTATGGGTGAATGTTTTTTTCAGCTACAGCCAAAACAGTCTGAGGCAACTGCTATTGCTTTGATTGATGAGATGAATTCCCTAAAAGAACAAATAAAAAATCTGCAAGATGCACTATTTTGCACCGAGGAAGAAAATCAGCAGTTACAACTAGAGTATCAAAATAAATTAAATTATATAAACGATTTAAAAATGGAAATTGAAGATTGCAAAAGTAATAAGCCATAAGATATCTACTTTAAATAAAAAATATGTTTCTGTCCTAATTATATTATTATTTTTTCAATTCCAGGTAACTACGATAAAACTTTACACCGAAATGATTATTTAGAAAAATATAGCAACAGTTTTCAAGACGAAGTACATAAGTTGGTAGAAGATAATAGGGGCTTGTCCCAAGATGTTGAAGAAAAACAACTGGCAATAGACAACTTAATAAATGTTCTCAATAATAAATCTCAAGAGATTGATAAATTAATGGAAGAAATGGAACTAAAAAGTAAAGAAAACAGTAACCTTTACGCTGAAATAAGCAACCTACACGATTCTTACAGCAAAAGTATAACTGCTTTAGACAGTGAAAAATCAAACTTCATACGGTCATTACAAATAGCAAAGAAAGAAAGTCAAGAGTTACTTGAAAAGGTCAAAGATTACGATGAATTAATCAACAAACGTGATGATATATCACACTTATATCAAAAACAAAATGAAGAGTACAATAGATTGAAAGCTCTCCTTATAAGCACTCAAAAAGAAAATGAAAATCTTCAAATAAATTTAACCAGCCGAGAAAACAATAATTCAATTTTACTTCAAGAAATTCAAAGATTACAAGAAATTAATAACTTTGCCGTTAATAATATAAGCACATTACAAGACGAAAAAAATCAATATAAACATTCTGCTGAGTTAACTAAAAAAGATAGCAAAATTTTAGAAGATAGACTTCATAGCTTAGAAGATCTTCCATACAAATTTCAACAATTGAAACAATCTCATGACAAATTGTTTCAAGAAAAATGCAGGTTAGAAAATGAATTGGCTAACAAAACTTCAGAATTAGATAATGCTATTCATGCTATTATTTTAACAAAAAAAGAAAGTGAAAAACTAGGTGATAAATTAAAAAGTACTGAACATTTAAAAGAAGATTTTGAGGATGTTGATAGTGCATATAAAAAGTTAGTTGAAGAACAACAGCACTTACTTACAGAACTTGATGAGAAAAAACAAGGATTTGATTGTCTCTTAGAATCGTACAATAACCTGAAAAATCAAATCAAATCAAATGAAGAAATATCATCTTTGAAATGTTGTTATAATGAATTATTGGCAGAAAAAAATGCTCTTCAAAGTGACTATGACGGCAAAACTGAGGAAATAAATAATTTATATAATACTTTAGAAGCTAAAATCGATGAAAATAAAGAACTGTCAGAACAATTACAGTTGTCAGAACTAAGCAACAGAACCGTTCAAGGTAACATAATTACTTTACAAGAAGAACATTTTTCTACCACCAATGTCTTAAACGCTCTCAGAAAGGAAAGTGAAGAGTTAATGGATAGGGTGAAATTTTATGAAACCTTAGAATCAAAGTATGACCAGCTAAAGAGAGAACATGAGCGAATGAAAGGAGAAAACCATAGGCTCCAAAATGAACTGGATAAACAAAGAGCAAAATTTAAAAAAATCACAGAAGATAATGAAGCTCTGCACAGTGAAAGTCAACATTTATTGTCACACAGTGAAGATTTAGAGAAAGCCTTAATAAATGCACGAACTGAGGTAAACACTACAACTGGTCACATTGCCTATATGTATACTTGTAGACGTGTATTTATTTTGATAATGCTTAATCCCGCACTCGCAAGCGGTTTGTACAACGACCACGAGTATGTTTACGAGTATTTAATTAAAATTAGAATTTCACAGTACATTTTGTGTTGAAAGTTTTATGGTGTATTTTGTGGTTGTTTATTTTATTTCACATTTTAAGACCTCTTTCAAAAGATAGTGTCTTCTTTATTTTGTTAGGGTTTCATTGCCAATTAAGAAACTCTATATTATTATATATAGTTTCGCCGTGTCCATCAGTTTGTCCGTCTACAAGTGAAATACATAAGACTGAAGATAACAATTTAAATAACAAACTTATACTTAAACTTAAATAGTTTACGAGATACAGCATATTGATCATATTGTGCTTATGTGAGGTTAAACAAATGTTTTGAAAGAAAAAAACCACAAAAACAACTTTCCACACAGCAAACTCTAGTTATGATGAAGTTTATTTATTTTTTAAATAACTGTATAACCCTACCACAAGCATGCACTAATTTTCTTTCTGAGTTGGGTGGTCCTTTACAAATTTCATCAAAAACAACCAAAAATGCCTAATACTAAAATTAAGAATATTTTCTTCTTTACTCTAATTTCTACGACTCGTCGAGATCTAATATGCAAAATTAAAGTAGTAGATCACATTGCTTTATTGCTTATTGCTTATTTGCGTACAAACGTCAAACTTGGCACAACAAATAATAAATAATGACCAAGTGCGAGTCAGTGATAAATGTCTGTTCATTACTAAGTTATCATTGTGTTATACTCAAGTGCTTGCAGCAATATAATTAAATGTGGCAGAGTACAATTGCTTCAAAAAATTTGGAAGGCATTATAATAACTGGTAATTTGATTACTTGGACAACTTTATTGTATTTTGTGGTGGTAGTGTTCCTAAGCGCGAGCCCGTGTTGGGCTCGCGCACTTGGCAGGTTTATTCTTTTTTAAGCATTATTTTATCCGTTTCTAATAATTTTCAGCTCATTGGTAAGACTAGAAGTCCCAATGATCTTCACATAGACATTATAAAACAAATAGATGAAATGAAGAAAGAAAAATATGAGAATAAAATAAAAATAAGAGATCTTTTCAACAAATTAGATAATTCAGTAAGTCAACTATCTGTGTATTTGCAAGTAATTGCAATTATTGAGTTTAGGTATAATAATTTATTATGGTTATTATTAAACTGGAATTCAAAGTTTCTTCTGTTTTAGGAAAATATTATATCTGATCTCAGTGAAAATATTTTAGCCAGAGACGATAAAATAGCAATTTTGGAAAATCATATTAATGAGCTTCAAGATGAAGTGAAGCGATTACACCAAAGCCTAGCGGAAATGGTAGACACTGGGGAACAGATACAAGATATCAGCCACCAAAAAATAACCGAATCTTTGGACACAATGGAAGCTCATCGTAAGACTAAGATTTTTTAGTAAAAGCCTAGTATTGTATGACTTTCTTTTTGTAACTATTATCAAATTATTGCCAGTGTAATACAATTACTGTATTATTCAACAGACTCAAAAGCAACACATAACATGAAAATGGAACTGGCTAAGCTACAAAGTGACAAAAACAAATTAGAAGAACACTTATCCATTAGTAAAATCAAAAGTGAAGATTCAACTCGAGACAAACATAAATACATCTCTCAAATCATTCATTTACAAAATGAAAGGGAAATAATTGTAACTGACATAAAACAATTAGAATTAAAAAGTGTAGGTGATAGTGCATTATCACCAGAACGTTGTGACGTTGAAGATATACTAGGTTCTCTTGATAGAATCAGGCGGTACGTGGATGCTAGAAGCTCAAAGAGTACGTCACTAGAGCAAACATTACTAAAATTACAAAATTCTTACCAAGTAGTTCAAAGTAAAGCCGATGAAGCAAAGAAAATCGTAGAAAAAGAAAAACATAAAATATTAAGTGAGAAAGAAGAAGCAATAAGAGATCGAACTTACATGGAAAAACAACTTAATGATCTTAAAAAACAATTAGAAAACCAAATATCCCATGATAAAAAAGTTATCAAAGATCTAGAAGCTGAAATATTAAATCAAAAACTAATATGTGATAAATTGAACACTTCCACCCAAATTTATGTTTCTAAACTAAAAGAAGAAATGACATCTCTTAAAGAACTCTACCAAAAATCATTAGAAAATATATCAGAGTTAGAAAAAAGGCTTCAACTAATATCTGATGAAAAGAACACACATTCAGATATAGTTGAAAAGGTAAGCAATAAGTTACAGGAGAAAATAAAAGAAATTATTATGTTAAAAAAAGATTTAGATAGTTTTAAAAATAAACCAAGTCATACTTTAGGAGTTCAAGCTTCTGTTGCAATTAATAAAGACAATGAAACACAAACTTATGAAGAATTTTTGTATGAAGGCTATGATCAATACGAAGATATTGATAAAATAAAAAATAAAGATGAGAACAGAAATCACAATGCCATTCACGCAGAAAAATCAGTGGCACTTGAAAGGAAAATTGGCCATATAGAACAACCCAAACAAGCAAATGAAATACAAGTACTCGTAGCCAACGTGGAACCTACGTTTGATTATGTCAGAAATAGTTATTTAAATTACAAATTGAAAAACCTCAGCCCTGGACGCCTTGAACAGTATTCTATTTCTTGTACAAGTGAAAACGATACTGAACTGGATTTTAAAGACATAACTGAAACAGGGATAGATAAATCTGGCAGAGGCCTCACAAACAGTCAAAGCAATGAAAACATGAATGTGATTGATATTTATAACAAACAATCTATACATACTAACTCTTCGAAAAACATGGACAGTAACTACCCTGAAAATGAAAGAGGTCCTAGAAGCCCTGGTATAACTAGTGCTATTACAGATTTTGGTTTAACTGGTGAAAGTTTTGATACAAAAAATAGCATGCACAAAGCTAGCAATTTGTTTGGATCAGTCTCTGGAATATCGACAGATAAAGATTTGTTTGTAATTTACAAGGATAGTGAAACCAACAAATATGGTAAAAAGACATGGCCAGAAAATGAACGATCAAAAACATTAGTTGAATCCGTAACTATCCATCCAGATAGATATGGTGTCAAAAGTAAAATGAAACAATACGATGTTGATAATGATACATATTCCTACCTAGAAGATGACGAATTGAACGAAGATGATAGTGTCAAGAATAAACTAAAAATTAACCTACCAAGAGTCGAAACTGATAGTCCTACAATAGACATTTCACTAGATTCTTACAACATAAGTATGTATTCTGTCACTACACATCAATAATAGTAGATTATTTACCGAGGGGATAAATCAGTGTCTTAAGTCACTGGCGTCATATTGAATTCCGAGCGTAATGAAGGATTCAAGAGTAAGAGTCAACTCTCGAGCGAAGCGAGGGAGTTAAGAGTAGGATCCTTCATTACGCTCGGGATTCAAGCACACCCAAGAAGACACCTATATCCCCGAGGAAACTACTCTATTTTCCACAATAAAAAGATAAATACTACGAGAAAAATCACTGTCGTCGCTTGACATTTTATAACACTACACTAAAGAAATACACTATAAAACACACTACAACAAAAATACACAAAAATGCAATAAAACAGAGATATAAAAAATACACAAACAATAAAAACATGCTAGAAAAACACTACACTAAAAAACGCTAATACACTAAATACACAAAACATTTAAAATTACACAACAAAAAATACACTAGAAAAAACACAAACATATTAAGAACACACTAGACATAGACTACACCAGAAAAACACATTAAATTCACAAAATATATTAAAACAAAGTAAAAATAACACACACTAAAACACACTATAACTACACTATAACTACACTACACACTAAAAAACACATTAAACACACTACAATAGAGAACTAAATTATAAAACACGCAACATTGAAAATACACTAGAAATGCACTAGAGGAAAAACACTAAACACTAGAGATACACAAATAATACACAATCACACTAAGCACACATTACACAATAGAAAACTACACTATATAAACACAATAAAAAAACACTAAAACACACCAGAGAAACACACTTGTCAAAGAGATTCGTCATTTTTTTTTAGATTATCTTCCGCAATGTGAAGCCTAAAAATGTTTAGTTGACCAGCTATATCAGCTATAGCAGTTATATCAGGGTTATAATGAAATTCAGTACAACATTATTGCCCGGCTAGAACGTAGGGCAATAAATGCTTACTTTAAGTTAGGTTTGCATAACGTATCGAGCCATTGTCGAGCAGGTGGTGTGAAAAAGTGTTGATTTATAAGGGCAGCTTGCATAATGATCCCCAAACATATTTGGGGACCGCTTAATACCATTTAGGCAACTATTTGCTACGATAAAGTTTTTAAATTCCATCTTAATTCTTCTTCCATTCTTAATTCCATCGTGGTGAGTCCACGAGAGGGAAAATCCTGTAGTCCCACCAGTGGGTCATACATAGCAGTGGGTGCACGGGGAAATACCCCGAATTGCCATTTAACAATTCTACATATTATGTTTATCACCAAATTGGTTGACCAGCTGATCAGCAGGTTCTGCCATAAAAGCAACTGCTGCATTTAAAAAATTGATTAATTTGTGGGATTTCTCTGATAATGAAGAAGAAATAATTATTTCTAAGCCGGCCCAGCCGGCCCGGCTAGCGGAATCTGACTGTGACTGACTTGTTTGATGATTTAAAACAGTGTTTTGTTTGATGATATCTAATAAAACTTGAAAATATTTCAATACTTGAATTATATTGACAAATGCTCCAGACGTGTGACGCCAAAATCATCGAAAGAGGAAAGAACACGAAAAGAATGAAAAAAGGGAAAATGAAAATTGTCAATTTTAAACTGACAAGCTAATATTCCTTAGGGAGCTCATTCCACAACCTTACTTACGTAGTATTTATATTCTCTTTGAACCTTACCACGGTAAATATCCTGTAAATAATCATATAACTTTAGTGTTCCTTTTTACGCAAAAGTTTATCCTAATTGTTGTGATCTTGGATGTGCTTAATGTAAAAAAGTAATTCAACGCGCCATTACGGAGCGCATAAGACTAAAATCGATTAGCTAAACATTGACTAAACAGCATTGGAAAGTATGTCAGGCAAGGCAATCTGAAATTCGTTTAGCTTGAATGTATTTTGGCAGTTATTATTTAACTGAATACAAATTAAAGACGGAACGTTATGCAAGCGGCCCTAACATAAAGTAAGACTTAAAAACTATTAACTAATCAAACTTAATATTTGTTATAATATTAACTAATTAAAGCAATAACATATTGATTATTACTATACTATAAACTTATTTTTTGCAGAAAATTTTAATTCAAATGATGGTACTAAATTCTTGGAATCTTACGTCTCCACTGAGGATGAAAAGCTAATGCACATGGTCAATAAAAAACAAAGGAGTAATAAAACCAATTCTGATGAAAATACTATCCTGGATCCCTCTTTGATGAAAAATATTGCTAACAAAGATTCGCATCATAGACTTTCTCGTACGGATGCAGATGTTCGTCTTATTAGAAGTAAAACTGGCCATAATGCGAAAGCAAATAGTGCAGATGGTAAAAGTAGTAAAAAAGAAAGATTACCCAGCTTTTTCGGATTAGATTATATTCACGCTACAGCGGATAACCTAAAAACATACGATGCAGCTGCAGCACTACGCAAAACACGTAGTGATGAAATGTATGGTTCAGTTATATACAATGAAAAAAGTGACACTAACCCATCAAGATTAAGTGAAGCAAACAATATATCTACAGATCATCCTGCCAATGATCAATCTAGTTACATTATCCATAAAAGGCAAAAAGAATATACAGATGAGGAGGTTATGGTTAGGCTAGATCCCATTGACGAGTACGAAATGCAAATAAAAAATCTTACTAACAACTTAGAAAACATTGAAAAAGATTACAAAAAGAAAATCGATGCTATAAAAATACAATATGATAGTAACATAAAGAGCATACTTAATGAACATAATGAAGGTGTTAAAAGTATTCAGGGTCTTCACGAAGAAACTTTGCAAGATATAATAAAGCACCATGAAAATGAAGTGGAAAATTTGAGGAGTATGAGCATTGAGGCAATGAGAAAAGCTGATAAGCTCGAGAAAGAAGTACGGTCTCTGAAACATAAAATACCGGCCTGCAGTTCGACATGTTTAAATGAGGTTAATATTGTACGTGTATTGAGACATAGGCCTCCCTCATCGATCTCCAAAAGGGCCGGTTGGAAGCGGCCTGCATCTAGCGTTTACCTGCGGTCTCTTTTAGGTCGTCTGTCCATCTTGTGGGTGGACGTCCTACGCTGCGCTTACCAGTCCGTGGTCACCATTCCAGAACCTTTCAGCCCCATCGGCCATCTGTTCTGCATGGTATGTGCCCTGCCCACTGCCATTTCAACTTGCTAATCTGGTGGGCTATGTCGGGGACTTTCGTTCGTCTACGGATCTCCTCATTTCGGATTCGATCTCGTAGAGAAACCCCGAGCATAGCCCTCTCCATAGCTCGTTGTGCGACTTTGAGCTTGCTTATGAGGCCCATAGTGAGAGACCACGTTTCAGTGCCATATGTCATCACTGGTAACACACAAAGGGTATTGAGTACAATTATCGTAAACTTATGTAAAAAAAGTTTTTAGCTTAACTTAATATTTCCAGGAACCGATAACGATGTCTACTCCTGAGCTTATAAAAAATAAGCTGTCACGAATAGATACCAAAACGCTGACTAAAACAAATGTAGAGGCTTTCAATGTAAAGCCTAAAAATCGCTCTAACGGACCATGCACTTGCTCATTAGATATCAATATATCAGATACCATACGAAATATATTCGAGCAAGTTGATGTAGACCAGCGGAAGATCGCTGAACAAACTTACTTGAAATACATTGCGAATAAGATTTTGAACAGTACTGTTGAGGTGAGATGAATCTATATCTTATAATCACTGATTGTATATGTCGGAGAACACCCGGTACTAGGATGTTTTTTGAAGCTGTGACGTCATCAGTGCTGATGATACTATTTCCATCACTGGGTTCTACCATTGGAGATAAAACCTTAGCTTGCAGAACTACTCTCTTCTAAGTAACTTTGTAGTTTTTAGGCTGTACCAAACTGACTTATTAACGGGGTAGGTCAAAGAAACACATTGAAAGTTCTGGTAATGACTTTTCTATCCTTTATTTCTGCATAGACCCTAAGAAGGTGCTCTATGCTAATGCTAATTTACCGCCACGTTCGTAAAACCCTAGACGCTTATAGAAGAAGGGCAAGAAACTACAGCGCCATCACTTTATCATAATTATTACAGAATAACACTTTTTCATAACACTTATTGAGCAATAAATAGTAGTTAACAAAATAGTAACAGCACTCTAAGTGCACTGGATATCGCTTCAAGCAAGACTGCCTGTTTCTGCACTTTGTACTGTGCTCGATGAATGCCTCAAACAGAATGAGCCTGGCTCCTTTTTTTTTTTTTTTTTTTTTATGATTGACTTTTACTGTTGGCCTTTTGGCCTCTACAGCTTGACCGGACTAGTTAGCGAACGCAGAGTGCGTTCGGCATAACTTGGTGGTTAAGTTTATAGGCGACTAGCACAAGGGCACCTCGATGGTACGAACCTCGGCTTGGGCCGTCGCCGGGAGTGGGAATCAGACTTGCCCAGGCACCCCAGAGGGGGTGTGCCCTGGAGCCCTAACGGTTTGTTGAACTGAATGAGAGCCTGGCTCCACAACAGCTCGCCATTTTATAACAAAGATGGCGTCATGTCGTTGTGAAGTCATAACACTGTTCATTAAAGATCTACAAATAACCTACTTTACAGTAGTTTATAACTTGTTAAATAATCTTAACTATTTACAGAACTTAGCTCTTATTAACACTTAAGCTAAACATTTAAATAATAGAAACAAGGCGCCATGTTTTTCGTTTTGTAAATCGAATATCAAATCAGCTGTCTTTTAATGTAATCATTAACTACTGATTTTAAACCTAATGTTTATCGTCTACAAATCAAGACATGAATTTAGCAATAGATAACTTTACATTTAACTAAAGATTAAATAGTCTTGTGTCATTGTTTCCTGTCCGGAAAGAGAACAAAACATATTTTTACATTTTAGTTTTCTACAGTTAACTTTACGCTTAAATAAGTAAACTAATTACATCAATCAGTTTGTAAACCTTTCTGGTCTTCATTTTAACGGACATTGTTGAATTCGACGTTATTATTTAGAAGCTGATATTGGTCTTGCGCCGACACGGCCATTCTGACAGGTGGTGCGTGCTCTGCACCAGCCACATCAGTCTGTTGTTAGTATTCTTGAGAAACTTGCTGCTGGTACTTAGAGGTGGATAAAGATTTCGTATTGGAATTTTCTAGAATGTTCTCGAAGTGTATAAAGTATTTCAGGGGTCTCGATGTGTCTAGAAGATTTTAGTACTGTACTGTCGGAGAGTGTTGGAGTATCGGAGTGAGTAGAAATGAAATGAAATTAAAATTAATCTGGGTAGTTCTCGGAGTGTCTTGATGTGTCTCGGAGTGTCTCGGAGGTTCTCGAAGTGTATCGGAGGGTCTCGGAGGTTCTCGGAGGGTCTCGGAGGTTCTCGGAGTGTAACGGAGGGTCTCGAAGAGTCTCGGAGGGTCTCGAAGTATCTAAAAATTAAAACGAGTTTCTCTGAGCTAGGTATCCATTCATAAGCACACTAACCGATAACTTATTTGTGGTCGGTGTTTCAGTTGTTTCAAAATAAGAAACTCAGCATGATTTCTATTGAATATCTTTTAATGATAACCGATTCCGATTATCAGTTATCAGCGGATATTTTTCACATCTTGACAATCATAAATGAATCAAGTTTAAAGTTTATGGAGGTAGATAGAAGTTTACTGTACATGGAGAAGTAAGCGAAGATGTTGTAGTTAATGCTCCACGCATTGCAAATGTCCCTCGCATAATTGCAAGCTTTTATTTCTTATCGATAGGAACGATTTTATGCTCTGCTATTGTTTGCATATTCAGCAGCTGGGCAATAGTTTGCTGTTGTGTCTACAGCCACTCGATGATGTCATGAATCATCGTCATCATTATTATTATACGAAAAGAATTCTGAAGGTACATCACCAGATTGTAATAGCAGCACCAGGTCCGCTGCAGGTCCACTCGTCACTGTGCATGGTGTAGACACGTCTTAACTTGTCGCACCAGGCATTAATCGGTTTGATTTGGGGTAATCCATCCATGAGCATTAACACTGTTCTCGTGGGCGTGACTAGGATAATCTGAAACATAATAAACAGACAGAAGGATCATCGAATTCTATCCCACTTCTGATGTCGGAGAACACCCGGTACTAGGATGTTTTTTGAAGCTGTGACGTCATCAGTGCTGATGATACTATTTCCATCACTGGGTTCTACCATTGGAGATAAAACCTTAGCTTGCAGAACTACTCTCTTCTAAGTAACTTTGTAGTTTTTAGGCTGTACCAAACTGACTTATTAACGGGGTAGGTCAAAGAAACACATTGAAAGTTCTGGTAATGACTTTTCTATCCTTTATTTCTGCATAGACCCTAAGAAGGTGCTCTATGCTAATGCTAATTTACCGCCACGTTCGTAAAACCCTAGACGCTTATAGAAGAAGGGCAAGAAACTACAGCGCCATCACTTTATCATAATTATTACAGAATAACACTTTTTCATAACACTTATTGAGCAATAAATAGTAGTTAACAAAATAGTAACAGCACTCTAAGTGCACTGGATATCGCTTCAAGCAAGACTGCCTGTTTCTGCACTTTGTACTGTGCTCGATGAATGCCTCAAACAGAATGAGCCTGGCTCCACAACAGCTCGCCATTTTATAACAAAGATGGCGTCATGTCGTTGTGAAGTCATAACACTGTTCATTAAAGATCTACAAATAACCTACTTTACAGTAGTTTATAACTTGTTAAATAATCTTAACTATTTACAGAACTTAGCTCTTATTAACACTTAAGCTAAACATTTAAATAATAGAAACAAGGCGCCATGTTTTTCGTTTTGTAAATCGAATATCAAATCAGCTGTCTTTTAATGTAATCATTAACTACTGATTTTAAACCTAATGTTTATCGTCTACAAATCAAGACATGAATTTAGCAATAGATAACTTTACATTTAACTAAAGATTAAATAGTCTTGTGTCATTGTTTCCTGTCCGGAAAGAGAACAAAACATATTTTTACATTTTAGTTTTCTACAGTTAACTTTACGCTTAAATAAGTAAACTAATTACATCAATCAGTTTGTAAACCTTTCTGGTCTTCATTTTAACGGACATTGTTGAATTCGACGTTATTATTTAGAAGCTGATATTGGTCTTGCGCCGACATATATTTATGATTTTAATTAATATAATTAAGTTTTATTTAAATCTGCCATTGTGGTATGTTATAACAAGTTATAATAATGATAATCTACTATAATTTAAACACAACAGGCATTGGATTGCCAAGAGCTGTCCTTTCTTCACCTAAAAGTTTGTCGCATTTGGAAAGTCAAATTGACAAAAGAGGAAGCGCTGCAGAGAAGAATAAGTTCTTTAGAAGCCGAGGTGATACACAAGCAGCGACACAACCAACAAAACAGTACGTTACTTTGTGTACTTAAAAACACAGAATTTTGATATGTACCTAACCTATATATAATATCTTCACATCACACCATATATTGAGGCAGTGCCCAAAAAACCGATAACCAATGATAGACGAGTTTTAGAGTGGAGACCACGCTTAGGCAAACGTAGTGTAGGACACCCTGTGGCGAGGTGCAGTGACGAGTGGCGGGTAAGAACACAATGCAAAGAACTGTCAACGGAGCTCAATGGCGTGCATGTGAAGACGCCTATGTCCAGCAGTGGACAGTTAAAAGTCCGATGATTATGAAGACACAATATTTTTATTTCTTCCAGTTAACATTCAGTAAAGTCAGAGCTTTCTGCATTTATATCGTATCGTTGAAAGCCGTACCATACTACCGATTTATGATAGTAGATTTGTCTACATTTTCTTTTGAGGTCTCTTGGGTTCACGAGTCGTCCCATCCAGAGCACGTTAGCTTATTGTCACTGTTATACGACTCTTAACAATAACTAACTAAATACAATACTAGATAGTCTATAGAAGGTAATAAATAATATTATTCATTTAAAACTAAAAAACAAGCATAATTGGCTCTATAAATAGCAGAACATGCGCATGGGGAAGTAAAGTGAGACGGGAGAGGGCAACACTGCGCCGTATGGCTCACGCCGGGGAGTTTTGGCGCCAACGTGGAAAAAAACATGTCGGCTCGTTGGATTAATTTCCTAAACTTGTGTATTTTCGAGTGTTAAATGGTGTACTAAATGGTGAATTAACGTGCTCGAGTGTGGGTGAATAAGTGATATAACGAGGTGAAACGTGTCTTTTCGTGTTGTTTCCAAAACTCCATAGGAGCCTCTTGTAAAGTCTCCACCACTTTACAGGGGCATGAGTTCGACTTGACCGTGACTTACTTAACTTGACTCTGACTATGACTTGTTTGACGCTATTAAGACAAAGTGAACTGTTTAATATTACGAGTAAAGGACATTGAATCAACGCTCGTGAGATTTTAACAAAAAAATAAAAACAAAAAAATGGCTCACGCCGCATGATAGTTGGCGTCTTTCTTGCTGGATCGTTCTGTCATGTCAGTGTGATTCACCATTGAAGAGTTTCACTATCCACTTTTGGGCTCCACCATCAGATCAGTTCAATGTTACCAAAGTATTGAATTGTCATCCGAATTCATCATCATCATTATCATAATCAGCTTTTTAACACTCCACTACTGGACTTTTAGCCTACCCTCGATAACTGATTTATTTACGAAGTTTTAAATCGATACAACTAGAAATTTTAAGATTTTATTGCATTGTTAGTTATGGCCGTTGGTAAACTCGCGCGAGTGGTGCTTGCACGAGTGCTGCGCATTGCTTGGGGTGAGCTGCAGCACATTTTGCTTAAAGCGATACTACTAAACCTCTTCCACTGCCACTGGCACTAAGCAGAAAGCTAGCAGACGGTGCGCGGTGCGCATCGTCTGCAATGGGCATTAGTTCCAACTGACGCTTACATACAGCGTGTTTATAAACATTATTGTATCTTCAGTTGCGGAACTAGACCGCCAGGTGGCCGAGGAAAGACGCCGCCTACAAGAAGTAAGAGAAGCAGTGTGTCGAAACGTGCCGACTGCGTCAAGATACAGCAGTCTTGATTCTACGTCTCACGCCGTTGCAGTTCTCTCAAATGCTGTGGATGAGGACCGTCTGTGAGTTGTATAAATTACGTAGTTTCGATACCACACCTGACTCACAAAATTTATTTGAGGTTGCATTCTTCTAGTTCCAGCTAGTATAGTATTTCCAGTATAGTAGTTTGCGTAGGTCAATAGTTAAAGTACGTATTCAAATTTTGATTGCTTTCAAGAAAGGTGGTTAAATGTCTCAAAATATCAACTCGACACCAGATCGGCATGCTGCATCGCCTTAATACGAGATTTTTTTATATGAGAATCCATCCATTGTAACAGCATTGCCTCGCCTGAAGACAAGCTAGACTAGTAATCTGCTTGCGGTTCGTGGCTGTTACTCAACTCGCTGTCACCGCGTTTATGTCGCGGTCGTCGCCGCGCTTACGCTAGGCCGTCACCGCGCTTACGCTAGGCCGTCGCCAATCTTACGCCAGGTCGTTGCTACGCTTACATTTTGCCATCAACTCTGAGATTACGCGTAAACTGCTTGTGGTGGGTGTTTGAAGGAACTCTTGCCCAGACGTAAGCGCGTCGTTGTCGCCCTTTCTTATTCACGTTGACTCTTAGCGGTGCTGATTCTCCCTGATTAAAGCTTGCGTTCCTTTAACGCCTGGTTGATGACCAGTCGATGATAGATCCAGAGTTGATTATGCTGTAACCAATTAGCCTATGACTCAGGCAGGCGCATAAATATGCCTAGGTAAGATATCGACATAATTACTATTTTCCTTTCATAGTCCATTTGAGAAAATCTGGAAGCAAGTCTTACCTAAAATATTTTCTAACAATTCAGTTGCGGTTGCAACACTGGCAGTCTAAATTTGAGTGTTGGTGAGAGGAAGTCAGCAGGGGATCTTGGTCCCACCCCTAACGCCGGGCCACGACAGAAGCGAACTAAGCTTGAGAGCAGCAGGGTTAGTGATGTTGTCGTTTCTGAACGTGATTCTTACAAACCATACAGGGTGAAACTGAGAGATGGGTCAGTCGCAGCTTTTCAGCCTTCAACATCTAACGTACCTAGGTCTAGTCCTAACTAGTCATCATTATCATTTCAGCCGTAGGACGTCCACTGCAGGACATAGGCTTCCCCCATTGATCGCCAAAAGGGCCGGTTGGAAGCGGGCTGCATCCAGCGTTTCCCTAGGTAACTAGTAAACTTTGCTAAACGGAAACAAAATATTTCTTACCCATGCACTCGTCCGCTAGCTTCATTGTCATGCCGAAGATACGATCTAACTACGGCAAGACAATGATTACTTTTGAAGGAGCGTGCCTTTATAACAAACTACCCTCGGAAATTAAAAATTCGTTCAACAGATTTAAAAATGACTTGCTGAGCTGGACGGATAATTAGATGGATATGTGCTGTATGCTATATTATTTTATTCTACATGTTGTAATGTTAATTTATTAAGTTATTTTTCCGACGACAAACTGTATAAAATTATTGTTAGCAGTGTTCTCATGGAAGTGATGTAACACCTTATATGAGAATAAATGTCTATCAATCTAGGTATATAGGTAAAATAGTTACTAACTAGAACCTAAGTACGACGTTTAATTTTGTCATATGACGATAACAGTAGGTACGGCTATAACTATGCGATTTAGGGTTGGTGCATCACTTTGCTGCCTGCTGGTCTCTCAGTTTACACCCTGTATATTACGCATTTTATTTAAGAGTATGTCTTATTATACTCTTTTACTATCAAACTAAAATTACAGTGTATCTTACATAAAAAAAAAAAAATTTAAACTCCGTTACGTCTCGTAATTTTCCATTCTTCATGAATCATTCAATCATTGAAGTTTTGAGCAAAACATTTTAAAAACACAGACAGTTAAACAGTTAACATAAAAAAAGTATTAATTTAATCAAGTAAATACTATTTGCATTCGATACTCTATTCCAAATGCACAGAGAAAACCGGCCTTTGACCTAGCTATTATGTTAGCACCGATAAAAAACGATAGTATCTCTCTCTGTACAATTTATGCATCGCTTCCCTGTCGTTTTACGCTTCTACTGCGTTTATAGTACGCAGTGGAATAAATAACTCGCCGTCCTCCCTAGACTACGGACATAGTAGAAGCGTAAAACTACAGGAAAGCCATGTATTAATGTATGGAGAGCAATACTAGATCAATGCTTAGACCAAAATAAAATGAATGGACGGGCCATAACCATTGAACTTGCTCAGTAAAAACGAGGCAAAACCGTTGGACATAATTATACTTCAACACCTAATTATAACCATGTACAGTAAAGTTACGAAAAATAGATAGCGGTTTTTAATGTGTATTTACACTTCGGGAATGCACACGAAGGCATAATTTGGTCAGATGTTTCGTTATCATGTAACAATAGACGCGTGTCGCACTTCCTACGGCTACAGAACGACTGAAACGAAGTGAGCGCCGGCGCTCATTATGTAATCTTAAAAATGCGCTTCTTTTGGGCCCGTCCATTCATGTTATTTTGGTCGAACGGTTAATGGCTGTTTTTCTGTGTCTTTGGAATATACTTTAATAGAATTCAAAATTATTTATACAAGAAATGTACCTTATATTGTTACTGGCTCTAAGTGCCAAACTGGGTGTTGGAAACCCGTGTCTTGGTACTTAGTTCCTTCCATTTGTATATTATTATGCCTATTATTATTATGCTGTATTATTTTTAACATTTGTTAACTTAATCATTACCATAATGTCGTCAAAAATGGGCAATTACATAATTTATTATTTAGGTACATAATTTATTATCTATACCAAATGTCAAATTTAAAGTTTAACAAAAAGTAGTTTATATAATATTATATCGTTGTTGCTAACCTTTTGCTAACATAAATTAACAGTCATAATAAGATTAACGCTGATCACACAATACGTATAAAGTTAATAATAAGGTATATGTACTTATATTTTTATACAGTTCGAATATAACAAAACAGTTTTACAAAAGGTATCTGATTATTCCAAGATTTTAAATAGGTTTCCGGTTTCATCCTAATTTAGGTTTTTGTTTTTGAGCCATGAGACTAAAGCTTTTACGCAGTCTATCAGATGAAGGGGAAATACACATGTCATATAGATTCGCTAATAACATTATACAGACGTGCGCTGACAAATACAAAGTGACGGCAAGCCAGACTAGTTCTTTGCTTATCAATTGCACTCAATCATCTGAATTAAATTCAAGAATGTCAGTTTCTTGTAGTACTTAAGGATTGATAGAATATATCGTTTAAAACAGGCTGTGCTCGCAAAGTTGGATGCCGAAGAACGGCGTGAGAAGAAGCTTTATAATGACGAGCCCCCGACGCGCCTGCGGCGGCCGCACGATCGCCACCCGACTCGGCCCACCAAGAAATAACACTACTCACGGAGTTGGCCATCACACAAATCCGTATGGGATGATTGACCAACTCCAGAAACGGAATGACGATCTCCGGTTTATTGACACAAAACAAGCACGCATATGCAATGGCATCTGCAAAGGCTTTTCTAGAATTTTCTGGAACATACTCAAAAATATAGGTACAACATAAAAAGGTGACGTCTAATTGTATTGCTGTGAATGTTTAAACTCAATTTTGTGGACGGCTATATACTTACTTTTTAATTGTATGTATTTATTTACTTTTCTTATTTATACACATATTTATTGCAATGTAAATTTTAAGTATTAAAAATGGCATAAAATTTTGTAGTTTAATTTGGTTTGAAGGTTTTCCTCTTATGTTATCCTACGTTGTTATTAATAGGCACGTTACGTTCACGCCATGTTTTTGTAATTTTTCCTCGTGCACACGTGATTCCCGTCCTTTATGAGATGTCCTGATTAAACCCTGGATTAACAAAGTTCTGTGTTGGTGATTCGTACAGAGGGTTCTGGGATACATCGAACCCTTGTGATTTTGCTTCCTCGCAGAACTTGGCGTATTCCCTTTTATCGTACATTTCTATTAACACCTTCCAAAAGACCACAGTTAAAAGTCCAATTAGTAATATCCCTGCTATGGAACTGGCGATAGGAACTAAAAAAAAAAAAAAAAAAATGAATTCACGAAAATTTAATAGTTATCAATAGTTATTTTCATAGTGACTTACCCAACATATTTGCCTCTGGTGGAACTTCTACTTCTTTTTGAATCATAAGAAGCATTTTACTAGTTTTATCTGCGTTGTACTTGAACAATAGAATTGTTCCATCCTCGAGTGGAGTTCTACATTGGGTACCCGTTTTCCATTCACCCTTTTTATCCAGTTCTCTTTTTTTATCCACTAAAACGTCGAGATTTATCTCGGCAGTTAAATTGAATTTGGCGTTGCATATGTTTTTCTCTTGATTGTGCATACATTTAGCGTAACCTTCGAGTTCTTGGCATCGCTCGATCGCGCATTCTTCGCAAACGTCGCAAAATGCACCTGAATATACATCTAAGTTGTCGACTTTATCGCAAATGCATTTACCACAATGGCACTGTCCTCTACCGTAGCAGGCCTGTCAATAAAAAACCTAGTTAATGAATAATATTTACTCGTGCTTTGGTTTCTTTGTTAAAAAGTACACTACGATTCCCTGTGTCAAAGATGTTTTGGAACACACCAGACACGGACAACTGACACCCAAACCCAGAGGTTTCCTGCCGGGAATTGACACCGGTACCTTTTGTTCACGAGACAGACATGCTACCATTAAAAACTGATAATTAAATACTGTATTACGCTAAAAAGATATACTAAGCCGAAATCTGTATAAAAAATAGTTCATTATGATGAATATAATGGACCCTTTTCGGGATAGCACACCCTTTCCGCGTAACCCTGTACCAACCCTGTAATTACTAAACCATTAAGTATGTGAGGTGTTTGGCATACCTTTTTCGAAAATGGTCCGGTGCACTGTTTCAACGACTTTTCTTGGACCAGACAATCACAGGCATCTCCAATCCAGTCACCTTCGCAGTCACATTTGCCGAATCGGCAACTTCCGTGATCTGAACCGCCGCAGATCTTCCCGTTGTTTCCGGTGTCGCATGAGTTTGGGTCATACTCGCACACGTCTCCTGTGAAGCCATCTGTACACGTGCACTTGCCACATCTAGTAAACAAAAAACAAGATTTGTTAACATGCAATCGTTAAATCACTAACTAACCCACTACATGTTCCCGCTGCTGAGTCACAGGTCTTCTCAGAGAGAACCTATAGGCCCTAATGCACCCTGCTGGTGAATGTCATATGTCTTTGACTTTCTGAGGTTGGACATCGGTACGAGTAGAAGTCTTTTCCTTCACCGTTGTAGAGCGGGTCTATTCCACTTTAATCACCTGGGTGCTAAAAGTCGACTCTTTAGTCGACTTTGATCTCCTGGGAATATAATCACCTGGGTGATAATAGGCGACTCCATTTAAATTATTATTTGACTATCCTTTGATCACCTGCACCTAGGTGACCATAGGCGATTCGATTCAAATTATTGTTTTGGTATCTTTTAAACACCCATGAATAAAAAATTGTTCAAATTAGAAATATCATCATGATCATTTCATCCTATCATGTTCCCACTGCTGGGACACAGGGTTTCTCTCAGAGAGATGATGGGCCCTAGCCCACTATCATCATCATTCGCAAAGTATCCCAAATTTAAAATATAAATTTCATCATTTCATCTTTCCCACTGCTGGGACACATACCTTCTCTCAGGGAGAGGATGGGCCCTAATCCACCATCATTATCATTAGCTTACTAGATGACTAAAGATTAGATTGATTAGTCGACTAAAGAGTCGACTTTTAGCACCCAGGTGATATCACCCAGGTGATTAAAGTGGAATAGACCGTTGAGCGATGGCATCGAAACAACACATTTTATGTAAATACTAAATAAGTCATTAGTATCAAGCAGGGTGCCATCAGATTGTGAAGCGCACATGCTACTGTTCAACCACCATCGCTCCAGCATCATTTTATTTAGACCAACTCGTCAGGAAACCATAGCGGAATCAGGAGAAAGGACGTTTCTGACAGTATACCGTGTGCTTTTTTATCTAGTACCTAGACTAAACCTGCATAGCCTTTCTTCTCTCCCCGCGAAAGTGTCAGCGAAATAGTCTACAGTACAAGGGCCGTACCGTCACCGTTGTGTACCGTCATTGTTTTAAGTGATTTAAAACAAATTAAAATGTTTGGAATTTATTAGTAGAAAATGTTAGATATAAGTGAAATAAGCGCTATACTTGAATTGACCGTTTCGGCGGTGTGCGCGTCTCGATCCTAGTGATATTTTAAATTTGAAAAAAGGGACCTTTTGAGTATAGCGTGTTACATAAAAAACAGTTGGATTGCGTATAGACCGTTGAAGAACCACAGAATAATTTAGTCCTTCTGAGCCAAGAGCCGAAAAAAACAGTTTTAGGAAATAGTACAGAGTTATTTATGTCCCAGTCCAAATAAATTCCCCAGGGGATCCTATAGTGATACTTCTTGATCAGCATCCGTGTAGACCAAATATCCAAATGAATACCGCCATCCATGTTAGGGGAGCCAAGTGGACTGAAGCAGTGCAATGTGAGTATTGCGGATAATTTTTGAGTTTTTGCGAAGTCAACCTCTCGGGTAGCACGAATAAATCTAAGCAATAATAATCAAATCTTGTCGGTATAATTATACATACTCGCATTTGCCGTGACCGTTACATTTATTTGTAGAGTTCGTCGGTAAACATTTTTCCTCCAAAGCCATGGATGTTTCATCCGAGCAGCTGACGTCGCACGTATCACCACCCCTATAAAAAGCATAATATGAGTTAGAACGACACAGATGTGCTCACTCGTGTGATATGTTTGAGAATGGAAATAAGAGCATTCAAAAGAAACTCAAGGTTAAGTTTTCTCTTAAGTAAATACATTTGGAAGGATCTAAATTTACAGGGTCATAATTTATCGCCATAGCCCATCGGATTAGCAAGTTGAAATGGCAGTCGGCAGGGCACATAGCACGCAGAACAGATGGCCGATGGGGCCTAACGGTTCTCGAATGGAGACCACGGACCGGTAAGCGCAACGTAGGACGTCCACCCTCAAGATGGACAGACGACCTAAAAGAGACCGCAGGGAAACGCTGGATGCAGGCTTCGACGAAAGTAAGTACTATCGTCGAAGGATGCAGGCCGCGGTCGCCGTGGCAATGGCCGTCCTATGGCTGAAATGATGATGACGACGATGATGATGATGAATAGTGTCACTAATACCAAAATAACAATACAGTCAATGAAACTGATAATTGTAATAAATGCTTTTTTATTTTATTTACTTGTCTTGTAAAGGATGTAAAATGTTAATTTCATGATTAAAAATATATGTGTATCATTTGTTGAATGATCGATCTTATTTTAACTTACCAATTATCATCACATTTGCAGGCTCCACATTTTACGGATCCTTTATTATGACAATGCTCACGGGTCGAGTCGTTGTTTGAGCTAGTTTTTTCACAGTCACATTGACAGACTACTTCGAATGTAATTTTCAGTTTTTCATTCAATCCTAAAGGATTCATTGTTATTGTTTCAGTTTTATCAGATTTTTCACATCCTGTGCTTCGTATAGTAACGGGTATTGTAACGGTACGGTTATTTGGAGTACTTTCACAATTCTTTTTCGTTGTACCTTTACATTTCTGATCGATTACTACTCGAAAACTAGTCTGTGACGCATCGTGACTTATTTCAACTTCTTTACGCGATTCCTAAAAAATAAAAATGAAATTTATATTTTTAATATTCTAGATCATAGTAACAGGGATCCGTGTATACACTACCTATGTAACATGATCGCTTTTAAATTAAAGAGGTTTTAACGTTTCAGAACAAAGATTCAATTTTCGAAACTATGTTATTTGTCTTAAAAGTCCAGTGATCCTCTTTCGAAAAACTTCGTCTGCGTTATGGTACAAAATAAATCAAAAGCTTACAAAGTTGCCATAAATAATTATAATTTTTTATTCATTTGTCACTATCGCGCACAGCTATCGCGGGTTGACCTGCATGCCTAACATGCGCACCGCGACAAAATCTTGTCGTCACTTTGTAGAGTGAGAACGCGACAAGGCGCCTACGGTTTCGTATAAGACTGTCTAGCTTTGGCACGATAAAAAGAGTCGACAAAATTTTGTCGCGGCGCGCATGTTAGCCCGACTGGCCTGCCTATAACATGCGCACCGCAACAAAATCTTGTCGAGCGAGAACGTGACAAGGCACCTACTGTTTCGTATACGCCTGTCTCGCTTTGGCACGATAGTAAGAATCGACAACATTTTGTCGCGGTTTGCATGTTAGTATGACTGAAATCAATTAGCACAGGACCGAGGCTGGTGGCACAGCAAGAGAGAGAGAGGCCTATACCCAGCAGTGGGATAAGGAAGGCTGTAGATTATGATGATGATTGTATATTTTAAATAACTCTGTCCTTACTAGGCCTTACGGCTATCTGTTTTAAGCGATTCTGTTTAAGTGATGAGAAAAGTTGCGCGATGACAAACCGTATCTCAGCGGATTAAGGTTCACGTTCGCTTGATTTTCCGAACTGCGCTGTTTCAGCGCTAATTCAAGCCCTTGTTAAGAGTCGGCCGTAATGCCCCAGCTACGGAAAACTATGGAAAATGGCTTAGCCTAAGATGCGCTGTCATCTGACTGCTGTAAAATTATGGATAACTGAATATACGAAAAGCCGTTGAAAAATCAACTTACATCATATGCAGCTTTGATGATTTCCAATATGTTACTTTTGTCTTGTAACATTGCATACTTGGAGCCCGATATTTGGTCACTCAGAGCTTCGTACACAGTTTGCACTTTTGATGTCCCAGCGAATATAATTAAGAAGTTCCCTTCTCTGGCCACCTTGTTGATGAGACTTACGGATGGGTAATCATACACCAGTGAGTCTTCCCGTTTATATTCGTTATCTTTCAAAAGGCACTCCATCTTGTTAGGTTTGACTGCACCGAGCATTTTTCCGTCACCAGCGCTGTGATAAGTATTATCGGTTGCTAGTACTATTATTCTTCGGGTTTGTGTTCTATTCCAACCCACTTTTTTACCGCATAACATGACTTGCATAAGTGCATCCAGACCTGCTTCAGCATCGTCATAATTAGTTCCATATTCAGATCCCTTGACCTCGTGCTTAAAAGCGACCATGTCTTTTGTTAAAGATAAGTGATTTCTGAAAACGTAGGTCGTGTTCTTAGTTCTGAAAAGAAAAATATATTATATAAGTACTCATTTAATTAACAGTGATGCAAAAAATAAAAATTACACTATTTACTATGTTATAACATTTAAATTTTATTTTATTGTTATTACTGTATGTACAACCCTGTTTTAAGGTTCCGTACCCAAAGGGTAAAAACGGGACCCTATTACTAAGCCTACGATGTCTGTCTGTCCGTCTGTCTGTATGTCTGTCCTACCTATTAACGGCTATTATATCTTTCGAACTGTAATAGATAGCCAGTAGAAATATTTACAGAATATGTAATGTAACGGCGGATTAACTAAGAAAAAAATAATAAGAAATTCAAAAAGTAAAAATGAAAGGTTCCCATGCAACAATCGTATTTTTAATGTATTTTTGTATTAGCTCTAATGTTGAAACGGTAATACGTACAAGCGTCAAACTTGGCATGATTATAGTGCACAATCTAAACTATACTTCTAGTATATATTTATCTATGACTATACTTAATAACAAATAATAAAGGCCAAGTGTAAGTCGGTGTCAAATTTTAGTTCATTACCAAGTTATAACTGGTAATTCCACAGACTAGCAGTTCGCACAATAAATGTGGAATCATAGGTATTCTAGGTAGCAATAAAGTTTCCAATACTTTCTTACAACACATACTTTTTAATATCCGTGTAGGGCATCCCAGGTTTCTCAACAAAGCTTCCAACTCCTAGTACGACGTCTTGCGTCATTGCCGTCAACCCTTCGTATATTTCCATTGCCTGTTTCTGTAACGCTTCTCTATGTGTCTTCATTGTATATGAATAGTCCATAAGAAAATATACATCTAAAGGAAAATCTTTGGCAGGTTCATAGGATATGTTAAATTTCATATCAACACCCGGGCTTGCCTTAATTTTAATTTCTTGCGGACGAAATTGAACAGTTGGGGAAAATGGGCTATCTTGTATGACGTTCGGAGGATTAGAAGACGGAAAAACAGCAAAGTTGTTATTGCACCAATTGATTGTTGTTGTGTTGTAAGATTCTGGTTGACATCTAAAGGCGATCTCGGTTTTATTCTGAAATAACATTGAACAGGTTATCGTCGTTATCCCATATACTTATAATATGTGTAAAATAATTGACTGTAAATTCTATAATTATAAGTGAACACGCACAAATGCTAGGTATAACTGCAAAAGTAACTGTCAAAATTCCATCTGTTTATTTGTTACGTTACCGCGATCAAACAGCTGATTAAAGCAATATAGACGAAACTTGATGTTCTTTAAGAGATCGACGGACAGTATATTAATTACAAAGTTTGTGGGCCATTCACTATCGTTAATTTCTGCCAGATTTTTTACTTAACGTTCAGATAAAAACGCTAATTAACAGTGCATTAAATATATAAATCCACTGAATTTGCGTTGGTTGCACTGCTAATTACCGGAGCTATCCATTTTTATCGATTTTATATTTGGATTCTGTTTTTTTCTATATATATATCTGCAGTAATTAAAATACTGCAAGTTGCCCAGCGTTTCAACGGCACCATTTCTGTTCACCGCCGTTCTTTCATACATTCACTCATCACCAGAGAGCGTAACGTCATGGCAAAACAATTAAAATTTTATAGATATGGGTCAGAATCAGAATCAGAAAATATTATCTTTTCAGGACATTGTTTTTAGGGTTCCGTACCTCAAAAAGAAAAACCGGAACCCTTATAGGATCACTTTGTTGTCCGTATGTCCGTCTATCCGTCTCCCCGTATGTCCGTCTGTCAAGAACTTTTTTCTCAGGAACGCGTAAGGATATCAAGTTGAAATTTATATCAAATACTAGAAGCTACAATTTCATTCATCTGTGAAAAAATTGAATTTGTAAGTCAACGCGATCAAAAGATATGGCCGTTTATGTCGCATATTTTCGCATATTTTGCGATTTTCCAATGGAATCAAAAACTATAGGGTACTTTCCGTTGAACTGTATTATTAGCTGCGCTGTGATAGTGGTAGGCGACTACATGGTGATAGTGGCAATATACAGCCAATGCTCTCGTATTGCCACTATGCTTGCCAAGAACCACTTACCTCAGAACACCACACGCATCTTTCTATCGTATGTCCTATACACGCCCCACAAGTTTTGTGGGTATTGCATGCGGACTCGCAACATATATAACTCACAAAACTCAGTGCTAACAAAAATAAGAACAGGTTCATGATGAACCAGTTACTGACAATAAATGACACTAACAAGGAAACTATCTGGCTAATGGAATAAGTCTAAATTTAATAACTATGTAATAGGGAAGGAAATAACAATAACAGTTTGCGGTCTAAGCTCCAATACATACTATGATAATAATACATTGTTCCTCTGTTCATCATTTCCCGGAATGACGTCTCCGTAAACCGCGAGTCATCATCATCATCATCGTTATCAGCCTTTCTGGTTCCCACTGCTGGGTCACAGGCCTTCTAATCCACCATGTAAGATAAGATAAGATAATTTATTCAAACAACGAACACTCCTAAATATTATTGCCTAAAAGCAATAATACCCATGTGGTGCACGCTATGTCTCGTCAAGAACAAAATACAATTCCAAATTCCAATTGTAGGCCCAATTCCAATTGTAGGCCCAATGCAGCAGCAGCAGTTTATGAATGTCATCTTATGTCTTTGAACTTTTGAGTTTCTTGGACATAGCGGTTTACTCACAATTTTCTTCAACATTTTTGAGCGATGGCAATAAACTACACAAATAAGTCACAGGTGCGAGGCCGAGTATCGAACCGGGTGCAGTCAGATTGTTAAGCTCGAATGCTACTGCTAGGCCACCATCGCTCATCGATTTACAAAAAGTCTGGTTATGTTTTGGGTATACCTCATCATCATCATCAGCCAGAAGACGTCCACTGCTGAACATAGGCCTCCCCCTTAAACCTCCACCCTGAACGACAGACTGCATGCCTTTTGCATCCACTGGATGCCCGCGACTCTCACAATGTCGTCGGTCCATCTAATGGGAGACCTACCTACGCTGCGTCTTCCGGTTCGTGGTGTCCACTCAAGAACCTTTTTTCCTCATTGGTTATCGGTTCTTCGAGCGATGTGGCCTGCCCATTGCCACACTGAACGACAGCCTGCCATCCGCATCCATTGGATGCCCGCGACTCTCACAATGTCATGAGATCCATATAGTGGGAGGCCTACTTGCTGCACGTGGCCTGCCCATTGCCATTTCAACTTGAGAATTTTAACAGCTATGTCGATGACTTTGGTTCTTTGGCGAACATACCTACGTAGTAGGTAATAATACCTCTATGGCAATGCAGCAGTGCTCTCGTGTTGTCACTGTACTTGCCATGCACCACTTACCTCAGAACGCCACACGCATTTTTAATCGCATGTCCTATACATAGGTTCATAACGAACCAGTTTTTTATCGGATATAAGTCCACGTTAGACCACCAACTCTATGGTCGAGTGAAGCACACAGATTTAGTAGATATACCTAGATTACTCTCAGGAAACAAGGGCGCCGACAGATTGTTCCATTCATGTTCATTTAGATAGCCCGTTGGTCCAGTTGGTAGTGAACCTGCCTTCTGAGCTTGGGGGCGTGGGTACGATTCCCACCTATGACAACCATTTATGTCATGAACATTTGTGTTTGTTCTATATAGATAGATAAACTCTTTATTGTTCACACCACAAATTTCATAAACACGATAAAACAGCTTAAAAACTAGTGCAACAATCGGCGGCCTTATCGCTAAGAGCGATCTCTTTTAGGCAACCTTAGGATGGAGAGGATTCATACAGGAGGTAGAAGGCGGGGCGTGCAATATTGAAAATGTGATAGTTATAATATAAACCCTATATCTGGTTGTTAATATATATTTAAGTATGTATTTAAAACTATATATGTATGTACATCAGTCTCTGGCAGCCATATCACAAGCTTTGCTTAGTTTGGGGTCAGATGACCGTGTGTGAAAAAATGTTCCGAATATTTATTTATTCCTTTGCTATACTGATAAGAAACGTAGAATCAAAACGTTTAGTACGTATAAAAAAACTTAATAATTGTACTGAGATGTCTTTCTACTGTAGAAGGGGGTGAGATAAGGTCATGTATAGCTCCGATGCACATTCTCCGAAATGACGAAATCCGAAATGACCGGTGGTGTGCCAGGCTAAAAAGTTTCCTTCGTGAGGTATTTACAATGTACACTGACACTAACAGGGAAAATTACCTGTGTACTATTGTAATAAGTCTAAATTTAATAACTATATGATAGGGAAGGAAACAATAATAATGTTTTGCGATATAAAGTCCAACACATACTATGAAAATAATACATTGTAGAATACCTAACCTATCATCATCATCCACAGCCTTCTTTACACGTATCCCTCTGCTGGGTATACCTTTTTTTTTTTTTTTTTTTTTTTTTCGAGGGGGAAATCTTCTAAAGATACCCTGCTGCATTGGGGTGCAGCCAGGTTATGTGGGATTATACCCACTAAAACCCCCCCGGTGACCAGCCTTAGTGCTTGACAAGAGGGCTCCGAGATCTCCAGAGGAACGCACCGGAGCCCTCGGCACTGCGCTACGGCTCCTCCCGAGACAAACGTGTTGTCTCAGCCCCTCCACCCACGACAACGTTGGTCACACAACGTTGTCGTTCTCTCCCTGGGCACGCTTATGTGGATGGTCAAAGCCCCAACTTTGACCATCCCGAGCCCGGAGGTCCCCTTTTAGTAGCCTCTTACTACAGGCAGGGGTTACCGGTGCCGTATTCTATTGCCCCGGCGCCAGGGCTACTGCTGGGTATACCTAGGCCTGTTTCTTGCTATCTGCCTTGGTTCGTACGGCTCGCGATTTTAACCATGTCATCCACCTATCTCGCCGCTAGATGCCCGTCATTTTACTTACGTGTAGATTTCTAATTTTTCAAACCCTCACTGTGTTTATTCACCTTTTTACAAGGACCTTGTATTGGGCATACCCACCTGTAAATTTCTACACCTCTATATGTAGATGTACCTAATAGGGTATACCACAGAAGCTGCTCTTTTCTGTGGGGTATACCCAATAGGGTATACAAAGTCCTTGTAAAAAGGTGAATAAACACCGTGAGGGTTTGAAAAACTAGAAATCTATGGTAAGTAAAATAACGGGCATCTAGCGGCGAGATGGGTGGATGATATGGTTAAAATCGCGAGCCGTACGTGGACCAGATTAGCGCAGAGCCAAGGCAGATAGCAAGAAACAGGCCTTGCCTTGGCCTTGCCTTTTAATAATCTACTGCACCTGTCAAAGCTAAAAAAAGGCCAACGTCGAACGTGTTAGAAACTAAATAAAGAATTAGAGACAGTTTTTACTTTCGCATTTTCGCATATAATATGCTTCGACTAAAATAAAATTAATGGGCAGGCCCAGTAGAAGCGCATTTTTGAAGATAACAAAATGAACGCTGGCTCTCATTTCGTTTCAGTCGGTCTCTAGCCATAGGAAGTGCAACACGTGTCTATTGTTACGTGATAACGAAACATCTGATTTCCCGAAGTGTAAATACACAAATAAAACCGGGATCTATTATTTGTAACAAATATACTGTACATTTTTATAATTAGGTGTTGAAGTAGGTATATGTCCGACAGTTTTGACTCGTTTTTACTGAGCAATTTCAATGGTTAGGGCCCGTCCATTCATTTTATTTTGGTCAAAGATAATACGCTCATAATAATTAGATATGTCCTATTTAATCGATCGCACAAACAAATGACAATCGCACCGCATTGTCGATAAAAAAATTCTCTTCTGTGGATCGTTCATTAATCACGTGAGGCTTGAAAGGGGGGAGGGGGTTTAGCAAAAATCACAAAATATCAAGGGGGAGGGGGGGTGTAGTAAGATATCACGTGTATTAAATTTTTCGTCAAACGCGCGATTTCTAAACCGAAAAGCGGTGTGTGGTGTGACCTTGCCAATCAAAAACAACCTGCGCAACCTTTCTGTCTAGACATTTTTGTCATGGTCTTCAGATTAGATTACCCTTTATACCTGTATTTAAAGATAATATATAAAAAAATAAGATTCTTTGTAGGTACTATAAATACACGTGATTTTGGGTGGGGGGGGGGGGGGGGGTTTAGTCTTAAACCTCATCATGTATCACCAAGGGCGAGGGGGGTAAAAATGCAAAAAAAAACATCACGTGATTAATGGACGGCCCCTAACAGGTACGTGATTTGGGAGATGTTCCAGAATGGTATTAGTTAATCGGGTCTTGAACTGACCCGACACCACAGTCACAGTAGATGAATAAGCTAAGCCAGTACCCAGTAGTTCAACTTTGAACAAACTCCCGAATCGAGTGACGTATCCAAACGAGCATCCCCGTCCGCTTATTACGGCTTTAATTTTTCGTTTTATGCCCTATAATCCAGATACCTAAAATTAAACCATGCATTTTGTTATAACTTTATACACATAATGTGTCAAGTTACATTTTCAATATGCACTATTATGGTCTGTGGGAAGTCTTAACTGTTTTTGTAGTGTTAGTTTCAGCTAGTATTTTGTTTAGCTTGCAAATTAAAAAACTCCTCTACAGTTAGGTACACATACCCTCTATATGTTAACTCTATTCGTGAGTTTGTGACGTTTTCTCTTCTTAGAATTCGATTTTGTAGCGCGGTTAAGTTGCTGGACGTTACATAAAATAAATAATCTCTTTTTCATGGATGCACACCTGCATGTAACTAAGTATAACATGGGATTCTTAAAAAGGATTGTTAATACAGTGGTGTTGCAGGCACAGAAAAGAGAACGAAATTTTTTTCTCCTCTGTGGTTGCAGGTATCCATAGACGACCGTGATCGCTTACCACCAGGCGGCCCGTCAGCTTGTTTGCCACCTATGGCATAAACAAATGGATATTATTGGTGATGGTGACAGCAAAGTGCCTACCAACGTTGTGTGCTACTTTTTCCTTGTTCGAGTACATTCCTCACTTTGTCATCGATACATTCAGTACAATATTCAATTAGTTCAAAATGAATAAAATAATATTTTTCATGGTAATATTGTATTTAAAAGGAGTTTTATCGAATTCTTGTGAGAAACATAGAACATGCCGTGACTGTTTACGAGACGCGAGTGTGTGTATTTGGTGCGCTTCGGTAAGTATTGCTGACGTGCAATTTTGTTACATAAAAACTGAAGTGTGGTCTCTCAGACCGCGAATTTAATGTCAATATTTTTTAGGGTTCCGTACCCAAAGGGTTAAGACGGGACCCTATTAACTAAGCCTACGATGTCTGTCTGTCTGCCTATCTGTTCGTCTGTCCGTCTTACCTTTAAACGACTGTATCTTTCGACTCGTAATAGATAGCCAGTTGAAATTTTCACTTACGGCGGATTAACTAAAAAATAATAGTAAAAAAACAAAAAGTAAAAACGAAAGGAGGTGCCAATGAGCTCTTTGGAGTTTAAGTACGGATTTTCATACCACTGGCTTTTCGGTGAAGGAAAACATCGTGAGGAAACCTGCATACGTACGGAGAAGGAATTTAATGGCGTATGTGAATCCACCAACCCGCAACTGGGCCAGCGTGGTGGATATGGCCCAATCACCCTTTCGGGGGTAGGCTCAAAGTCCAGCAGTGGACTGTTAAAGGCTAATTACGAAAAACGAAGGGCATACAACAAACGTATTTTTTTACGTGTTTTTGTATTAGCTCTAATGTAAAAACGGTAATACGTACAAGCGTCAAACTTGGCATGATTATAGTACACTCTAAATAAAGTATAACAATAAATAATGGCCAAGTGCGAGTCGGTGACAAGTTTCAGTTCATTACCAAGTTATAACTGGTAATTCCTTACCTGGATGACCTCCTTATCATTTCACCGAATCGAAATGCCACATTTAACAAAATGTTAAGTCGGTTTTTTAAATTGTTAATTATTATATTTTGTGGTGGTACAGAACCCTCAGAACGCGAGCCCAACTCGCACTTCGCCAGTTTATTAGTCTAATTTACCTGCTACGTAGAAATTTCATACTTTTTAGGTATATTTACTACATTAATGTTAAAATCGTTATGAATAAAACCTCACCATAATTGGGTATTCTATAATACGAATAGAGTAATATTTTGGAATTATCCCAAAGTGATTCTAATTTACTTAAACCTTTAATTTTGTTCCAGAATACATATAATAGCGAGCAACGATGCAAATCCCAAAGCTTCGGCAATAACAACAGTTCTTGGTGCCCAGACTCTCTACAGAACCCTAATGGCACAGCAATTTCGATAAAAAATGATCCTTTCAGCTCCGACTCTAACAAGACCGTAACCCAAATCAAGCCACAGAGATATCAATTGAACCTTAGGCCTGGGCAAACGCAAGATTTCTCATTCTCTTTTAAATGGGCCGAAGATTATCCGGTCGATTTATATTTTTTATTCGATTCGTCTAACTCTATGGAAAGGACTCGAAGTCAAGCCGCACAGCAGTCTGAAAATATCTATTATACCATGAGAAATTTAACCCAAAACGTTTATATGGGGATGGGTACTTTTGTTGATAAAAACATGCTGCCATATGTGAGGTGAGTCCAATCGTTATCTTTGCTATTTTTTTTAAATTAACTGTAATCTCCTTTGAGGTTCTGTTTCGACTGTCTTAACTAATGAGTTCCTACTTCTAGCTATTAATTGTACTTAGTCAGTGGTTGCTCTGACAGTTGCATTAACACAGAAAAATCTAAATAAAAACATTTCAATGTAGTTTATCGGCTACCATAAAACCTAACAAAAGTAATCGGTGGGAAAAGTACGAGTATTCGCTACGTAAAAAAAAGTCAAATTACAAACAAATTTCGAATTTCGAAATTAAAATTTGTATGGAATTTGATACGTATTTTACGTAGCGAATACTCCTATTTCGCCCAATGAACATATGGTTGCCATTTACTTTTTTACAGTCTGTTCTAGTTATCAGTGGTAAAAAAAACCGACCACTTATTGTACCTCTAATCACAGATCTACTACCTATAGATTTTCAATGAGCGTGGCTAGCTCAGTGCCTCTCGCTCATCATCGTATTTTCGCTCACTGCGCTTCTTGCAGCCCAAAATGCTACAACCAACCATTGTAAAATATCTTTTACAATTATTTCTCAGAGGAAACACGCATTTATCACATTAAATCACCAAAAAAAGGCAATAAATATAATTCAGACCCGTTTTGTTTGTCACTGATTATTACAGATTTTGACACTTGAGGTACCAAAAACAGGTCACGCCGATAAGGACAACAAAATCTATTTATGTCCTTTTCGTACTTGTGCTGAGCCATATCAAGTTGTCTCTTTCACTAAAATATATTGCCGATCTGGTTGTGTATATCTGTGCCTCTAATTAAATTTTTGCTCCCCTGCAGTTTTGAAGAGATTAAGTGAGAGAGGATGGATTAAGGGAGTGAGATTTAGTGCAACCTGTTATAAACTAAGTACACCAAAAAAATAATCGAGACCGAATTTTTAAAATAACTAATAAAGTTAAACCAAGAGTTCAAATATAATTCTAGGTTTTTAATGTATTTCTCATTGATATAAATAAGTAAAAGATCGTTGGTATTTCTATTTGTTTAACACAATTAGGAACTTCTTTGGATCTTCTTTGAACCCCGCTCATAATATTTGTAGCATCGTGTTTCAACTCGAATCTGTTAGCAAACAAAATGTGAGAAAGAGCAAACCAGCAAAATATAAATTCAAACCAAGAATTTTATATTATTTTTGTTGGGGGTCTGTTTTTTATTTTACGTTTTCACAATTTGATTTATTTTGTTTTTAGAGATGTGCCGAGTAATAAATCGTACTCATTCAAACATCACCTAAATTTTACGGAAAAGTACAAAAAGTTCCAAGAAGCAGTTAATAATATAATACCAGGTGTAAATCGAGACTTGCCTGAAGCTGGCTTGGATGCGCTGGCCCAAGTTTTAGCCTGCCAGGAAATCTTAGGCTGGAGAGACCAATCCCGGAAAATATTGGTCCTAATGACAAATGATATGTATCACGCGGCAGGTGACGGCAAATCAGCGGGTGTCTTCAAGCCTTACGATGGACAATGTTACACTGAGAACGACGTTTACATGAAGGAACAAGAAATGGACTATCCATCTGTGAGCATGATAAATAAATTGGCTAGAGATAATAATGTTATTGTGATTTTCGCAGTGGCTTTTACAGTGGATAATATATACAGAAGCCTTGTTGATCGCTTAGCCACCGTATCTAAAATGATTACTATAACTAACCATGAGACGGATGAAATCGTGACAAAACTGAAGGAAATCTACGAGGTAAGCGATATATGAATATTGTAAGTGAAAAATTTTATAAGTCATCTGTGGCCTGCTAACCGGTCATTTGACTAATTTTTGGCTCATAATCACAAGCTGCTGCCGCTGTTGGACAGCCTGCTAACCAAAGGCCTTAGAATAACTATTCAGAGAAGGTAGGTTTCCAAACAACGCCTTCTCAAAACGTAAGCCACAAATTCGCTTTGTAGCTTACGTTTCGATTGGTATTTTAAACGATTTAAGCAAGAAAATTAATGGATTACCTGTGGAATGTCACACCATAACTCTTATGCTGCTTTTCTGATTTGTTGTGTACGATTTCACCGCGCAAATTGTCATAGCAAAAATTTTATATTTTTTTTGGTGTCATATATGACACCATTTGAATGGCTTAAATTTTGCGAATCTACTTGGTTTCTTTGTGTAGTTATTATAAGCCAAAGGCTTTCTTTGTACACAAAAGTTGACAGAAGAATCTCATTTTCCTTTAATGTTTTCTTAACACCATAAATAAAAATTACATGCAGATAGAATAACTTACGAACTAGTGCACAAGAGTGGCAGCCTTATTGCTTAAAGAAAAATAGTTGGCATATAATATTATAATCATAAAACCCCATATAATGGGCCACCACTATATATGGTTGAGGAGTGCGATGGCTAGCACATGCGTCAACTCGTGAACGGGTGCTGCTTCTGGGAGCTGGACTGTTCGGTGTATACACGCAACGTAGCAATAAGATTATATAATTTGTATATTCCTCTTGTCCTCTTTTTTAAAAAAAAGTATGGAATTCGATACCTACATTATTGTACGTATCGAATATCCTTACTCCGCCGACTCTACTTATTAATTTCTTGGTTTCAGGAAATGAGCACCAAAATTAAGCTAAATGTGAACATGCAATCAGATTCCAATGGAAATTCTCGCAGCAAGAACTTCTTAATATCATTCGACCCACAGTGTGATAAAGATCATAGTGTTGGATGTAACGTTACAAGAAACGAAATCAAAAATATCACTGGAACTATCAAGCTTTTAGAATACGATGGTTACAATGAAACTACGATAGATGTAGCTATAACCGGGATTGCTGAAAAGCTGACTTTAGATATAAATATCATAAATGACTGTGAATGCAAAGACGAAGCAGCGGATAGCTCGACATATTGCAATGGGGAAAAACGAGAATGTGGTATATGTCAGTGCAATGAACCAAGGTGAGCAAACAGTTCAGGGGCCTTACGGCGGCTTCTTGTTTTAAGTGATTCTGTTTAGGTGATTGCGAAAAGTTGTGCGAATGCAAACCGCATCTCGGCGCGTGAAAATACACTTTCTCGTGATATTACGCACTGCGCTGTTTCGAGCACGAGTTAAGTAAGAGGTAGCTGTAAGGCTTTTGGCATTTTTTAACTATAACTTGCCATATCTTGACGTCAACACAGTACCTACACAGGTAATGGCAATATTATAGAAACTGTTCTAATAAAATTGTAGTATTATCGCAAATGGGCATTTTTTATTATTATCCTAACAGTCTAGGATTTTTTATTCCGTAGGTGGCAAACAAGCTTAAATGCCGCCTGATGGTAAGCGATCACCGTCGATGCCTGTCTAAGTCTTAACGAGTGGCCAGACTAAACGTTCAGTTTAGTTAAAGTAATTTGAAAAAAAAATAGAAATTGAGCAAGTAAGCCACATAGATATATAGTTAAAGTGTAAGTAAATAAATAATTTTATGTTTTTTTTCAAGGTATGGAGACAAATGCCAATGCAATCGTGCCATAAAAGTTGACACCACCTCTTTGTGCCAAACAGATAATATAACTGAATCTTGTAGTGGACGGGGAATCTGCTCCTGTGGCGCTTGCTCGTGTCATCCTGGGTAATACAAAAATATTATATTGGCTTGCGATACGATCAGAGTCTGGTCGGCCCGGGTGGACTCGTAGGAGTAAGCTTCATACGAGTGTACTAGGCTAAGTTACCAGCTGATATTGTTAACACGGTCCACTCGGATCAGTTTCTTCTTTTCTACAACGAGATTTTATACTCGGGCGCTAACAAACTTTTTACGTGTACGGATCATGCACGGAAGAAGCCAGCAGTCATTTTGTGTAAAGGCTTTATGGAGACGCGAGCGTAATGCGTTTTTATACCTATTGCTTTGTAGTTGTTAGTAATTGTAAAATAAAACTTTTTTTTATTTATTACCTGGCAAAAATAATAGGCACTGTTTTTGAGACCCCAAAGAAGACGCCTAATCATCATCTTCATCATCAGCCAGAAGACGTCCAATGATGAGCATAGGCCTCCCCCTTTAACCTCCACACTGAACGACAGACTCCCATCTGCATCCACTGGATCCATCTCCATCAAGTGGGAGGCCTATACCTACGCTGCGTCTTCCGGTTCGTGATCTCCACTCAAGAACCTTTTTTCCCCATCGGTTGTCGGTTCTTCGAGCGATGTGGCGTGCCCATTGCCACTTCAACTTGCAAATTTTAACAGCTATCCTCCGCCTAATCCTACAAACCAAAACCTTGTAGGTATACGATGACGTCGTTATCAATTTGCAGCAAATTTGGCTGTGGTGATGTTATATTTTTTCTCCGCAAAATGATGATTTCCTTATTTTTGCAGATTCGCAGGTCCGTACTGCGAGTGTTTTTTGAAGAATTGTCCTATGGATAATAAACACGTAGTCTGCGGCGGGCACGGAGAGTGCCAGTGTGATGGGAAATGCGAGTGTGACCCAGGCTATTCGGGGAATGCCTGCCAGTGCTATGACACAGAAAAATTTTGCTTGGCGCCCAATAAAAAAGTAAGTTTACGACCCGCTACCAGAATAAGTAATGTTACGGTGGATTAACTAAGAAATAATAAAAAAGACGAAAAGTAAAAACGAAATGGGGGACCTCGTACAACAAACGTATTTTTGTATTAGCTCTAATGTAAAAACGGTTCAAGTGTCAAACTTGGCATGATTATAGTAAGTACACACTCTAGGTAAAGTATAACAACAAATTATAAAAAATGGCCAAGTGCGAGTCGGTATCAAATTTCTGTTCACCACCAGAACCAACCTTATCGCGCCCAGATACGGTTTGCGGTCGCGTGATTTTCCAACTGAGCGGATTAGGTGCCTGTAATATCAGTTGTCCGTAAGGCCCCAGTTCCCGTACAATCATCGAAGTGAAGCAACGTCGGGCGCGGCCGGTACTTGGATGGGTGACCGCCTGGGCGTTGATGGGATGTTGTCTTCTTGCACAATTATTTTGTTCGTTAGTAGCTAACAAGTTATGTGGTGGTACGGACAGTGGTACGGCTCAGTGCGAAAGCCTGACTCGCACTTGGCCAGTTTAATTTTTCACTTTTAAGCAGTGCAAGAACCGTTCTTTATTGATCGTCAAAATTGACAGTTGAGATCGTCAAATTCGATAAAATGCCATAAGATCAGTACTCGCTATGATCGATTCTATGGCATTTTATCGAGTTTGACGATTGATAAAGAACGGTACTAGCAGTGCAGTTTCTTTATTTGTCAAAACGTTTATAATCATTTTAATTGCCTCGCGTTTAATAATTACGAAACCCTAATAAATCATAATAAAAAACAATGTAGGTAAGTAATGTTGTGTTTTTCTTCCAGGTTTGTAACCAGCGCGGCGTATGCAATTGCGGTTCTTGCGAATGCAACGCTATAGCAAAATGGGATAGCCGTAAAGACCAAAACGATTTCTGCGTCGTTAACCCTTGCCCTGAATGCCACAGCCTTCAGTGTAAAATACTAACAGACTGCGCAGTCTGCCTCATAAAAGAAGAGAAAGACTGCAATTGTTCGTTCGTCCACGATATCACGATACTTGATAAACTACCGGAAAATTTAAACAATTTAGATGACAATGCTGATTGGCATGTTTGCCAAAAAGTCCGGGTAGATATGGGTTGCTACACAAACTTTACTTACAAATATGATGTGGATCAGTATATGATCCATTTGATGTTGCAGAAGGATCAGAATTGCGCTGAAAACTATTACAGTAAGTAGTTTTTTTTTTTTTTACTTGTTCACGATACAGTGACCTATCGATGAAACGACTATCCACGAAGCCTGAGTCAGTCAGACCCAGACCTACTAACTATGACATCGTACTATTGGCAAACAAACAAAAAGAACAAAAAAACTGTACAGGATATCAAGGGCTGATCTAGGATTTTTTTCTGGTAGCGGTCCGGCCTTTCGCAAGGGGCGGACGGGCAAAAAATCAACAATAACTGTTAAAAATAAACTTGACTTGGGGGTCTTTTAGTATAAGATTTCTGTAGGATCACTGCTTTGCTTTTAAACTGCTACTATAGTAAACGCATTATCATCTGAGTCGTCAGGTCATAAACCATTGTCTGTCTATCTCGCTCGCACCCACATGTCGTTTCTGTCTATCTCGCTCCCACTTACAGGTCTTATGGTATGACGTTTATTGCTCGACGACTCAGTTGGTAACGCGGTGACTATAGCTGACCCATAGGCTAAGTATACTAATTCTCCCTCTACGAGCTGACTTATAACTGTCAAACGGGTGAAGTTTAAATCGTCGTTCCGGAAGTTTTCCAATTTTCAGGGCATTTTTTTTAATTTTTCTTTCCGTAAGAACCATCTACAGAGTAATAGAAAACTTTAAAATAAATAGGAATTAAATGGGTAAAGTAGTTCTCAAGTTATGGCGCGACCAAGGTAAATAGGGATTCATTTTTATATATGTATATATATATAGATAGATAGATAGATAATTAAAACACAAAAAGAGGTATAAATATTAAGTAATAAAGCCTGTGGAAGGGTGTATGTATGTGTAAATTATACATATGTATGTGTGTATAAGACTATAATAATTATATGCATTGCTGCTCTACCGTAAGGATGGCGGAGATGATAAAAACAATTTTTTTTTTCTCCTTCGCCATCCTATAAGATATAAATAAACACAAAAATTGTTTTATACTATTTGCAATGTTATTCTACAGATGATGCCCAATAGTTTTTTGCACACACGGGGTCAATGGGGACTTTTCAGGGTTTCATTAGAGTGGTATCCCTTACCCTCACGTTCCTGTAAATTTTCAGCTTGTTGTGAATTAATGCAAGGTTGGACGTCGGTCCGTCAACCAAATCCGTCACGTTTACTAACTACTTTAAACTGGCACTCGAACCATCCTAAACCTATCTACTACATGCATGTAGTAGATAGGTTTAGGATGTTTAGAACCATCCTAAACATAGTACATGCATGTTGATTGATTGATTAACTCTTTATTGTTCACACCATGAAATTTGATACAGAGGACAAAAAACATGTCCATGTCCATGTAGTATGGTTCTAAACATCCTAAACCTATCTACTTCATGCATGTAGTAGATAGGTTTAGGATGGTTCGAGTGCCAGTCTAAAGTAGTTAGCAGACGTGACGGATTTGGTTGACGGACTAATCTACCATACCATCTAGTTTAAATGACTAAATTGTATGACTTGTTATGCCTACATATTATGCCAGTTTGATCCAAACTGCAAACTCATTGTTTCTGCAGTTTACGGCAGATAAAATCATATTGTAAAACTCATGTTTCTCCAGCTTAACTATTAAAATTGTTTCGACATTTAATTTAATTAATACTTTTTTAAATAAATAATATTGACCATTAATATAATTTATACCATCTCTCTAGATTTGTACGCCTACAAACTAAGCAAAACATGATACAAAGTGACAAATATTTTAACCCACCTATTGTGCATGCGTTTTTAAATGTGTGTATGATTTACTCGTCTTTTGTGCAAATAAATTATCTTTATCTTTATCCAGTTTTTGGCGCGATCTTCCTGCTATGTGTGCTGCTTGTGGGCGTCTTCACCCTGCTTGGGTGGAAACTGATCACTTACCTTCGCGACCGTCAAGAGTATTTGCAGTTCATGAAGGTAAAATCACTGAGGAGATAAGTAGTCTAAGTTTAATTACGTTATAAGCATCGAGTTATAATATATACATCATTATCGATAGTCAAATTGGACTTACTCACGAAACGGAACGCATTTCTCTTCAAACCTTGCGAACTTTTAACCGACTGTCCAAGAAGGAGCGTCATATTTTTGGGTTGCATGTGAGCATGTATGTTTCTGGGTTCCTGTAGTACCTCCTGTAGCCAAAATGGCTTGACCAATTTTGACGAGTGAGGTGTCGTTGGATTCCTTTACGAAACGGAACGGTGATTTCACGAACCGGACTGTTCCGATGCGTTCCGGTCCATTTCCGGTTCCGGTTATAAGTATTAACTACACTATTCACATGGTAATATCTTTGTGAACCTATAGACTAAATAGTTAGCTTGAAAAGACAGTTTCAGAATATTCGCGATCAGTGTAAATGAGAAAGTAAGCCTGTCCATCAGGAGTATAAATGAGAAAGAAACTCTGTCCGTCAGGACTTCAGGAGTATAAATGCGTCGGTCTGACAGGAGTATAAATGAGAAATAAATTCTGTCTAGCAGGATTATAAATAAGAAAGAAACTTTATCCGTCAGGAGTATAAACGCGAAGATAACTCTGTCTGGCAGGAGTATAAATGAGTGAGAAACTGTCTGTCAGGAGTATAAATACGTCGGTAACTCTGTCCTTCAGGAGTATAAAAGAGAAAGTAGATGTGTCTAGTACTTTAGTCTATCGTTTTTATAATCTATTTCATTCCGATATAAAAAGTATCCCATATCAGTCCCCCGTGATACGCGCTACCACAGGCGCTACTTTGTTACTATACTTGCATATTAAAATTTCATCAAACATCGTTTCAGTTGTTTAATCATGAAATGATAAACAAACAGACTTACAGCCGCACTCAGAGACGTTACTTAAGCTAAGGAATACTTAAAATTGGTCTGTCAACTTCTCGTTGACGGAAATTGTCATACCTACATGAAAACGAGACAGAGCAATTTTAAGTATTCCTTAGCTTAAGTAACGTCTCTGAGTGCGGCTGTTTGAGACAGAAGAATTTACTCTCTATTCTTAGCCAAAGTTACCTTCACATATTTTTTTATAAATAAGTTTTATACCTGTTTATCTAATGATTGTTTTTTTTTTTTTAGGATCACGTACCCGACATCACTCCTTGCGATAATCCACTCTACGAGCCCGCGACTACAGAGTTCAGAAACCCGGCATTTGGGAAGAGATCCGTTCAGTATTGAGCTTTGTAGATTAGTTAGGTTAGATAGGCAAGGAATCAAACGTAACTAAAACGTAAGGTGTCATCAGTCTCTGGCAGCCATATTACAAGCTTTTCTTAGTTTGGGCACAGAAGACATACTTAATAGACAATTTGGGGTCAGATGACCGTTGTGCAAAAATGTCCCGAATGTGTATTATTATTCAATAATAAAAAGTAAAGTACCTACCTACATCTTTTTTGTTTTATTGTATCACTTAGGTATAAGTAGATAATTTTACTTAGTCAGACATAAATTAATATTTACAATAATATTTACTCACAAACAGTTATTTTGTTTTTGTGTAGGTATTAATAGGTAGATAGGTTACCTATCCCAAAATGTCAACGTATTACCACCTCACAATAGCTTCTCCTTGATTTATCTTTTTCTCTCTTTCATAGGAACTTGATCGAAAATCGAAAGACAAATGACGGCAATAACTTATTGCCGTCATTTGTCTTTCGAATTATTGCCAATAAGCATTTCGTTACCTAGTAAGTAAAATTCGAAATGTGCGAGCCTACAAGAAATCTCGTTTTGAAGTGTCGTTACGCACCCTTTACACATATTGCACTAACTATCAGGCGCAAAACCTCACAGAAAAAGGAAAGTTTTTTCTTTTCTATGCAAAACCTTGTCCCTGTTATACATTAAATTGGCATATTTTGTACCGCGCTCAGGAGGGATGTTCTCAATTTGGTCCGTATTTTTTTTTTAATAATGTTTAGGACGAAATTGAAACCTTTAACACTCACACACATGTTATATCCGTATCTACCTACTTTACTACACCGATAGGAAACACAATGATTATAGAATGTATTGTTATCAGTTAGGCGAGTTCGTGTAGGTAATATTTATTTGGAGTACAGAGATAGGCGCGACGTGCGCTTAAATTAGGTAGGTACCTACTACTCTCTTTGAGCTGATTTATATTAGGTTTAAGTTGTGGTTAACTTATTTTACACCAATAAATATCTAACTATCACTTATGTAATAAATGTATATTACATAAATGTATACAGCAATGGCGGATCCAGGGGAGCCATGGGGACCATGCCCCCCCCCCCCCCCCCAAAACACCTAGCAATTCCATACATTCGACAAAAAAAATCGAATTAATTCCTTCGAACCCGGGAGAGGATCGCGCCGTAAAAAGGGCTCACTTGGGACTGCCTGAAGGCCGAAGGCCCGTGGACCGTTCCAAGTATATATAGAAAGATGAAGTGGGAAAAGATCTACAGAAACTGGACGTCCATGTCCTGGCGTGAACTTGCGCAACATAGAGAAGAATGGCGTCTTTTAGTATCGGAGGCCAAGACACATTTTGGGTCGCTGCGTCAACACAAGTAAGTATAATCGTATAATAATTAAAAATAATATAAATTTGTATATATTTTTAAATACCATCATGGAACGGTTTTTTATTGACCCTATTTTTTATAATTATATAAATTAATTTAGTTCGTCGTCCCGTGAAGAGATGGCGTCGTTAACCCACAAACAGGTCGACCGGTTTGCCGTTCTTGTCGCGCAAAGAGCTTATCGTATCTTGCTATTTCATGTGTATTAAAATAATTTGTCCAAAACGAGCATAAATTTACTTTAAATATTAAGAAATATAGTTATAAAAATCTTAAAAAGCATTTTCAAATGCAAAAATGTCTATAGATATAATTTTTTTTAAGATATAGAGCTAAGGATCTGCATCGCGCAAATGAATTTTTTTAGGTGTTGCGACCTGTGTAGGCTGATTCCTGATGACGTATCGGGGAGTCCGTTTCTACGCAGTAAAGTAGTGCAATGGACCGGGAGCTATTCTAAATCCCGGTCTGTCAGCGACTCATTGTGGTCGGGTTTCTGGGGTTTTACCGACCGTTCGTCGCCGATTCAACAGTGCTCCAACGTAGCCTGTTCGCTCAGGGCCCTCGCGCCTGTCAGATGCCTCACGGCTCATCTATCGGCCGCCCGTTGCCGGTCCGTTCGCCTGTCATCAGCATGACAGCCCACGGAACGTCACACGTTGCGCGCCTCAACGCTATTCAATCTTTGAATACAGTCAAGCAGGGCACGCGTCCCTCAACCCCACTGTCGTAGAATATTTGACTCTTCTTTTGGTTATTTTCTATGTGAATATCTTCATCACCATCATAATCATCCTTTTAACAGTCCACTGCTGGACTTTTCAGCCGACCCCCGAAGGGGATATCCATCACGCCGACTCGCACTTGGCCATTATTAATTATTTGTTGATAGAGGTGTTGTTGTTGTTATAGTGTGTATGTAGGTACTACAATCGTGCCAAGGGGCCCAGAAGAACCGCATTCTTGAAGATTACAAAATGAGCGCCAGCTCTCACTTCGTTTCAGTCGGTTTCTAGCCGTGGGAAGCGCGACACGTGTCTATTGTTACCATGATAAATAATTATGCCTTTATGTGCTTTCCCGAAGTGTAAATACCCAACAAAAAACCGCTATCTAATTTTGTAACAAATGTAGGTACTGTAAGTAGGTACATGGTTATAAATGTTATAATTAGGTGTTGAAATACTTATATATCCGACGGTATTGACTCGTTTTTACTGAGCAAGTTCAATGGATATGGCCCGTCCATTCATTTTATTTTGGTCGAAAGATGCCACAGACAAATTCAAAATCAAGGATCATGGATAGGATCCTTGGTAGCACACAATGGTCGTAAGAATGGAAACGTATCTCATGTCCTTGCCTGATACAGCGTATAAATGTTAGTTTTTAGGGTTCCGTACCCAAAGGGTATAAACGGGACCCTAGCTATTACTAAGCCTACGATGTCTGTCTGCCTGTCTGTCTATCTGTCTGTCGGTCCGTCTGTCCTACCTATTAACGGTTTTATCTTTCGAAACGTATTAGATAGCCAGTTGAAATTTTCACAGAATAATTATTTAACGTTACGGCGGATTAACTAACTAATAATAAAAAACTCAAAAAGTAAACACAAAAGGCCATACAACAAATGTATTTTTTTAAACGTATTTTTGTATTAGCTCTAATGTAAAAACAATAATACGTACAAGCATCAAAATTGGCACGATTGTAGTACACACTCTAAAATATAACAACAAATAATAAATAATGGCCAAGTGCGAGTCGGTGACAAATTTCTGTTCATTACCAAGTTATTACACTCGAGCGCCTGTAGCAAACTGCGTAGCAAATTACTCCGACGATTGGAAGGCGTTATAATAACTGGAAATTCGGTTACTTGGACAACCTTATTGTATTTTCTTTTGGTACGGAACCCTACGTTCGCGAGCCTGACTTGCACTTGGCCAATTTTTTTATATAGGTATATTTTTATTAGTTTTTGTTAAAGTTACAATAACGACAGACAGACACATAGATATAAAAATACACGCGTTAAACTTATAACACCCCTCTGTTTGCGTCGTGGGTATGTAAGGTACATATTATAGCTATAGGACAGTCCTAGGTACATCATCATAAATTATATACCTACAACTAAAGAAGTAGGTAAATATAAATTCATATTGTTTCTTTATGCCAAATCCGTTATATTATTATTATCCATATCCCTAGTAGGTACACCTTATTTCATTAAAATAGATGCTATAACATGTTCGTTTGAGGCATTATCCCTGTTATAAATTATTTTAATAAAGAAACTTATTTACTTGGTAATTTTGTGTCTATCAACTTTACGTCACTAGAGATATTGTTACGCATACTCCAATAACAATTTCCGCGAATTTTCCTTGAAGACCCGAGATGAATCATTTCGCGAAGACGCGGGTGAACACTCTCGACTAAAGGTCGCGTCAGTCTGTGACACTACCTCGAGCGCGGCGCGCGCTGTTCATATTTCGAGTAAACTCCGCGGACACGACGCGACGTACGACGAAAAACAAAAAAAACGCGGCAAAGTGAAATAAAAAAAGAAAAGAAAATGGCGAATATGTGGTTTTCCGTGTTAGTGTTAATTTTCGTTCAAAACGTTTTTGCAACATATGATTGCCCTGTTTCTAGCCGAAAAATATTAAATTGTGATCAATGCATGAGATGCGGCGCTAATTGGTGCAGACAGACCAAAGGCACGGTAAGTAAAGTTTTAAACATGTGTAAATCTTTTACTTTACTTACTTGTGCCCTAAATTGTGAATATAACTATACTCCTACTCCTAAGTTTTTATAGTTCAAAATAAGTTAGGTAGGTATCTACAGTGTCAAATTAGGTAGTTTCAGTATTTAATACATTCTGATCAAAAGTTTTAAGTAAGTATAACGAATCTTTCAGGCTTAAGTATTTCAATTCCACCTACCTACATACCTTTTGAAATTTATCACTTTTATGGAAATAATTCATATATATATCGATACTTTTATGAAATAAAGAAACTAAAGAAAGCATATGTACCTACAAGGTAATTTTTTATTTTTTTATATAAGAACCGACTTCATAACTTTAACTAAACAAAAAAAAAAAAAAAAAGCAACATACAGTCGAATTGATAACCGCCTCTTTTTGGAAGTCGGTTAAAAAGTAGATGACAGCAAAAAATCGTCATCAAACTTTTGCTGAAGGAAACTACAAACCAAAAAAATATATACATACCTAACTGTGTCAACCGATTTGCTATTGATCACCACATAGAAAAGTAAACCAAAAAAATATTTTCTGTGGATCACCAATAAGTCAAACAATATTGAATGCTCAAAACAAAATAAAACAATAAATATAAGTAAGGTAACTTAACGTTGAAAAAAATCCTTATCGGTGAAGCAAAAGGAAGAATACAATTGAATCAATGAAGACGACCAATGATCATCAAGGCGATCTATTTCTACATTGTAGCGTAGTAGGTATTCAGATCAGACAAACAAGGGTTTTTTTTATATAGACAATTATTTTGGCTTGCGCTATGTTCAAAATTTTAGTAGAGTCGAAGCCTGACGCGGCACTTGTACGTGGAAACGCCAGCTCACCTCTCTAGTGGGCCATACTTTAATCAAAATTTATGTTTTTTTTCATTGTTTTCCCCCATTACTTACATGATAGACGAGCGATGGTGGCACCCAGTTCGATCCTTGATCCTGCAACAATGACTTATCTAGTACCTACTTAAATAAACTATGTGCAGTTTTCGATGCCATCGCTCAAAATCGGTGAAGGAAAACATCATGAGTAAACCTCCAAGCACCTCAACAGTTCAAAATCATATGACATTCATCAGCATGCACTGGGCCAGCATTATGGATTAGGGCCCATCCTCTTTCTATCTCTGAGAGAACACCTGTTTTCCAGTAGTGGGGACATGTTAGGCAGATAATTACATGACATCCTGTCAAAAGACTACTTATAATTTGCAGATGAATGAACCTGACCGAGTGGGCACTGAACTTAATTGTCCTGCTAATTACGCTAATCATTTCGCAACGTTTCTGTTGACGTACCTAGTACCTACTGTTGTATAAACAACGTGAATAACTGTTTTTGTAGTTTGTACACCCACTGACTGTAATAGTTCCCTAGTTCCCATAAGAACGACACGTTTTCTCTTAAAGACCCCTGCTTTTTTCAAATCACCAAACGTAAATACTATGCTCATTTCAATTTTAATACAGTTGTTAAAACTTAACTATACGAACCCCTAGTTCAGACTAGACTTCTTAGTCTTGAGCATTGGCCCAAAGTAATTGCTAGTCTATCGGTTTTTTATCGGATACATTTCAAAGAGTGTGCTGTGCATCGGATCTGCATGGTTTAATTCCCTCCTGCCCATTGTTCTATCCGACTGCCAAAGCGGGCACGAAAAATTGACACCGCTTTATGGTTGATATTCCGAAAGGGCACTCGAAGCTCAGCGCATATTCCAAGTCTTTGGAATGTGCTGCCTTAATAGTAGTTCCCCGATAGTTACAAGATTGTCTTCAAATCACGAGTGAATCGGTTTGCCTAGAAAGGCAAGCGTTCTCCGTCGTAGACCGCATCATCGCTTAACATCAGGCGAGTTGGCGTACAAACTCAAGCCACTTATACCTAAAAAAACTTTTACTTCTTATCGTAAGTAGTCAATCCAATGAGATTACGGTCAAGCACGAGCCATGCTATGATAAAAATACAAATTCTGGGCAGCCTCTACTCGTAAATTTTAATAGCCAAACCGTGATTCAACCTGGACGAGGCTATTAATCATTTAAAGTAAATCTCAATTCGATTTCACTACTAGTTAGCCACCTGTGAGTCACAATAAGACTCATACACGTCACACCTCACTGGCGACGCAGTTTTATTGCTTTACCACGTTCATGCGCTTTTATTTGTATTTTTCAACTTGGTTACGTACATAAAAATCCTGTGTTCTATCAGAAACTAAATCTTTGACAATGGCTATTTAATTTTTATTGTATAGGCTTACGTTTGACCGCGAACTCGCCTGGTGTTAAGCGATGATGCAGTCAATGATGATGATGATGATGATGGAGCACGCTTGCACTCGCGCCTTGAATGTCGCGACGTTACGAGATCTTTATTACACTTTTTGTATACGTATTATTCAAGCTAATGAAGAGCAACTTTACTGATTAGTTATATGTACGCTTCAATAGCCTTCAAGACTTTTATTGGTAGAGTCACGTAGAGTCTCATTATTCTGATGACTCTACACAATCACGTGGAGTGGTGCCTAGAGTCGATCGATACAGAGTTTCCTGCGTAACCCCATTTTCCAATATCCGCTGCTTAACGAGACAAGTAGCTAGGTAAGGTATATACTTGCTTAATAACATTAAGGAAAACCTTTGTCTTCATAATGCTCCGTGATTCATTGGTCATCACCATATTTATTAAGCAATGTTACTTATGGTGGACGTTTTGCCAGTTATACATTTTTTTATAGACAGACATTAGGTAAACGCATCTACCAGTACCAAGTCAGAAAAAAAACAATCTTTGTACCCAATAGGTTTACTGTTAATTTTATATTTTCTGATAATCAAAAAAACAGCCAGTATGATATTCACAGTTCTATTCTATTTTTAGGCCCTATTACAAAAGGGAGAATTCTGACTGGTATATATATAGTTTTTTAGGTTTTAAACTTGCAAAACTTGTTGGTTGTTTATGTATACATACATTTTCAGTCGAAAAAACAAAAACAAAAAAATATAATAGGTCTTGATATTTTTATTCGTCAATAAGCTGTTGCCCGCGACTTCGTACAAGTATAGACTTTCACATAACCTTTCAACCCCCTTTTGACCTCCTTAATTCCAACTTTTAGTTTTTTCTTCCACACTTCATAAGGACTATCTAGATAGGTAGGTAGCTAGTTTCAGCAGTCTACTAAATTTCAGCCTCGTAGCTCAAGTAGTTTTTGAGATTTCGTGATGACCAGTGATTTTTCGCTTTTATAAAAATAATAATAGATTTCTACACTGTACTTTAACTACATTTGGCCGAGATTTGACAGGGAAGATAAGAGAAAGAGGGAAAGAGGAGGGGGGGAAAGAGGGATCTATAACTTTAATAATTTGCCTACACACTGCTCAGCTTGAACGATTCCATAAACGTAAAACCACAAAACTGATTGTTACAATAATGTTTGTTGATACAATTCCAGTGCACCTACAATGTAATTCATCTTACATAGAGTTCCAGTAAACTGGCAAGCACTACGTGTGCGGCGAAGTGCAAGCAACCCGACAAACATCCGCGCAATCACACCATTCTCAGAAATTATAAATACAAACCGTTGACCTATATGTGGCCGTGTTTTACACATTAAAACGTTACACAATTTTCAAGCTCGTCAGAGTAATCGAGAAGCATGATCGTTAAAAAATACACTTGATGAAACTTGCGTCGTGTGTAATCAATCATTCCCAAATGAACCAGCTGGAGAGTCGCTCCGTCATTGGACCTTATTTTTGTAGTCATAAGGCTGAATAATATCAAAAACTGATTCGTTCTTACCGCTACATATCACGTGTCTTTCGCACATATTCAGCGCAAATGTACAAAAACGCAGCTATCAAAGGCAGAACCGAACTTTTTGCCCGTAACTCTGTATGTTTTGCACTCGTAAACTTCTCATAATTTCGTCACTTATCATCAGATCTGCAAATATCGTTTTTATGCAATTACTCGGAGATAATCACAACCTTTTGGTCGTGATTGATGGGGGTTGCATTGCGCAATCTTGGTATTCTGAATCTTGAACCACGACCGTTGACATTTGGGTGTAATCACCACCTCGGCGGACCTATAATATATGACGCAGATTGGTTAATAATACACCAGCACTGTAACCCAAAAGCTGTTAAAGAGCACGCCTTTTATTAATTTCTTAATCTGGTAGCTTCACCTGACTCATAAAATAGCGCAATCGACAGACACTCTGAAAGAAATTGAATTCTACATGCAACTCCCGACTATAGTACCCACTCCTAGCCATCCTTTGCAACTCCCGACTATAGTACCCACTCCTAGCCATCCTTTGCAACTCCCGACTATAGTACCCACTCCTAGCCATCCTTTGCAACTCCCGACTATAGTACCCACTCCTAGCCATCCTTTGCAACTCCCGACTATAGTACCCACTCCTAGCCATCCTTTGCAACTCCCGACTATAGTACCCACTCCTAGCCATCCTTTGCAACTCCCGACTATAGTACCCACTCCTAGCCATCCTTTGCAACTCCCGACTATAGTACCCACTCCTAGCCATCCTTTGCAACTCCCGACTATAGTACCCACTCCTAGCCATCCTTTGCAACTCCCGACTATAGTACCCACTCCTAGCCATCCTTTGCAACTCCCGACTATAGTACCCACTCCTAGCCATCCTTTGCAACTCCCGACTATAGTACCCACTCCTAACCATCCTTTGCAACTCCCGACTATAGTACCCACTCCTAGCCATCCTTTGCAACTCCCGACTATAGTACCCACTCCTAGCCATCCTTTGCAACTCCCGACTATAGTACCCACTCCTAGCCATCCTTTTGTATATACCTTCTAGCACTTGTGGCACTAGCTCTTAAGACCTCTTTTCCCACGTTTAGCAATTTTGGTCATTCTAGTTTGAGTTTGTCTACTTCCATTTAGCTTAAAATTATAAAAAAGGTATCATATCAAAATTGAATGCTCTGTCTAGGGAACTGTGAAGAACGAAACGAACACTCGATAGAAAAAAAAAAAAAAGTACCAAATTTTTCCGCTTTACTCCCTGTTTTTTTCCCCATTTAAACACCTATTTACTAAATGACTTCTACGATAAAGATTTTATAATTATGGAGAAAACCGCGAAGGTCCATTATACATTACAGCTATACTTTTCGAAAAATATAAGAAAAATCTCATAAATAGAAGTAGCGAAACGCACGACTAAAGCGCCATGGTTTTTTTCACTAAATGCGACTTTAATTCAATATATTAAGCCTTATGACCATCTGTAGTAACAGCGTTGCTTAAAACTGGGGAAACACTTACACTTACATTACATCACTCACTTTACATTTCTTTATCAGTAACTTTGATTTCTGGTGTGCACAATAAAGAGTTTCTATATACATATATCTATCAATCAGAAAAAAATCATCTCATTAAATTTCATTGCGTTTTATATATGACCGACTATACCTATTAAAGGGCATGCATACATGTCTTCATCTGGCAGCTCAGGACCATTTGAAATGCCTTTTCTAAACATTCTCCGAACTGCAGTTTTAGAAGCCGTTGGAAACTGAGCCGCTATGTAATTCGATACAAATTGGCTTCTGACTCGCGGCAAAGTCATTATATACTATGCTTTACGATTTAGAACTTGTATCAAAGTGTGATTTGCAGGGTTCGGTACATTCTAATAATTTAATCTTATCTAGGTGGTTGGAAAGAAGTGTTTTTATTATTATTGCTTTATTTCAAGCAAAAAGTAGACGAGCAATTATCCTTGCCACTGAACACAGATCGATTACAAACAGCCGAGTACCTTTTTTCTTTATATTTAAATTGAAAAGAGTTAAGTTACTCGGAATGACCATGACATAAAAGTTGGCACCTATTGCAAGATAATGAAGTCTTCAATTGAAACAGCTATAATATACATACAAACAGTTATTTTGTATTGAATCAGAACTTGTTTGGCACAGCCTTTCTAATAGTTGTTCGATAATTACTACTATTACTATTAAATTATGTACTTTTAATATAATTAACTCGTTATTGTCACCGCGATAACATTCATAACCAATTAAATGATACTTGATATACTGGGATACACGGGACTGAGGCATTTAGCCAAAAGGAGGTCAACTTTTACTATGGGACCAACTATAAAATCGCGAAAAAAGTATCAGCTTCATACAGTTCGTTGAGTTGTAAGTTATCTATGAAACATCTGTTTTTTATCCGCGATTTCATTGTTGGTCCCGTATTAAAAGTTGTTCATATTGATATTATATATAATGCCCTCTTTTTGTAACCCTGTTAGTAAACTCGTATAAGCCGAGTGGCTAGCCCTAATGTCAGTGTTTTAAGCCACCTGACAGTCTCTAACTTAGCTTACCGTGTATTCAGTATTCACTACATTCTAATGTATATATATTTACATAATTAATACTTGATTGCACATTTCCAAAAAATTTAGAAAAGTACAAATGGAGGACTTAATGCAAAAAAATAAATATCGGACATTCACCAGGTTGGAAGAAATGGTATGTGAAAGTACTTCAAAAAATCTATATGTCTAAATGCTGTTCGACCAACGAATAAAGAAAATAACTTTACTAATATAGGCACTTATTATTATTTATTTCTATGATGCTGTGTAGAATGCTGTACATTCAAGTTTTATTTTCTTTAGCTATCGTTTTTATTTTTTAATAGCCAATACTCTAACTTTATTTAAAATGCCACTTGAACTCATAATTATCATAACCGCGCGGTTCCACCTAAGATGCACCGATAACAAACATAAATAACCCGAAAAGGTTATGCATATGAAAGATCCCATTGCATATCAATCGAGGCAATTAACCCTTGCTCCATTTACCCATTAACACGTTTTAATGTGTAAAACATCTCAGTTTTTTTGAGTTAACACCTTACGCAAGCCCACAAAGGGCATGCTATTTCACGAGTGGTTGAACCACTATCGCAATCTGTAGAGATATATGAGTCGAGATCGAGGAGCAGGCGGTAGTTGTTTGTGACTTTGATTATTGAGTAGCAGTGAACTGTTTTTGTTTACGTACTTAAATACCTATCGCAAACACAAAATAGATTGGATTGACAGCGCATTTAAAGCGCAACGTTTGTAAATTTTCAACACCTTTGTTTATTAGATCAGAATGTACTTTTTTACAACTAACTAGGCATGCGTTTGACCACAATCTTATACCATATGACCATAGGTGGCAAACAAGCTAACAGGCCTTCTGATGGTAAGCGATCACCGTCTATCTGTAACATCAAGGGCATCCCCCCCAATGCCCCCCATGTTATAGTTTATTTACCTGGTGGGAAGCGATATCGTCGAAGATGTAGCATGCTTGTCTAAGAAACGCCTACTCACTGTTTACTTCTTGAACAATCCTGGATTATACCTGTACGGAAAGACAGTCGCAGGTAAGGAGTTCCACACTTCTGCTGTTCAATTCAAAAAGTGGACTTAGATGAACCGCTAGATATTATGTTGGTTCCAGCGACTCTGGGTATGCTGCCGATTGATAGTGGGCTTGAATATTTGGATTATCTTTAGATAATTTCAGTCCTTCATGTATTCAGTCTATGGGTAATTCAACTGTTTTTGTACACTAGCCTAAGAAGTTATGGAAGGTCTTTAGTATTAGTTGACTTGTATTTTATTTACTTAATAAAGGCTCTTGCCTATCAATAAAACTTTAGTTAATAATAATTAAACAGTGATCTCCACCCTCGATTTCCAAGTCTGCCGTTTATTTTTAGTACATCATACATTTAACCATGCAAAATGTTCCGGAAATACGACAAATAGCGACTAAAATTTCAGTGTCATTGCACTATAGCCATTTGGAGATGCGCCAGACACTCGGTCGATTTTTCCAAGTTGTTTACAGTGTCTGAGGCGGTTTTCATCCTATTTGCTGCGGCTTATATTGTAATACGGACAATGACCTTTCCAAGTAGGAAAAATGTCTGGCGAAGAAAAGTACCTAAACGTACCTAATAGTACAAGTAACTAAGCTAATAACACAAAACAAATATACCTGTTCGTGTTGTGCTAATATGCCACACTTTGTAAATCATCCCTTTCCTACTGATATTATAAATGTTACACTAAGTTTGATGGTTTTTCTTTCACGCAACATCAAATCGATCAAATGATTGATCGATAGATCATATCTTTTATACACAGAGATAGTAAGAAAGCCAGAGAGTTACATAGAATACTTTTTATCTCGAAAAACGAAAGGATTGTCCACGAGGGTGAAACTATGAGCAGAGCTCATATATCTTCATAAATATAATACTAAAACAAAAACATATTGCAAAACAAACGCGGTTGCGGGAGCAGACACGGCAGCAAGAGGTAAGCATCCAAATATGCCGCCCTGGAGTCAGCGTATGAGTTCGTTCCGCTCACAGTTGAGACGGCCCGTGGGTCTCGAAAACAATAAAAATTGTCTCCGATCTGGGCCGGCCCTTGAGAGAGAGAAAGGACGTGATCCCCAGTCAAGCCACTAGGTACTTGGCTCAAAATATATCGCTGGCTTATATAGCGCGGGAATGCCGCCATGATGGGCACGATTAACGAGGCAGTACCGATCGCGGAGATCTTTTTATCTTTGACACCTAAATATTTATGTGCGTTGAGATATTTTTGTATTGCTTAATAATAAAAAATCTCAATATTTATCATTAAATTTAAATTTTAAAGTATCTACTGCAATATATTTAATACTGTGTATGTAATGATTTCTTCAACTTGTTCTAAATAAATATTATTTCAGATAATATATTTATGGAATAAATATTCGCTTAGCTGTATAATAATAATAATATAATATTTATTTCAAGTAAATTAACTCATAGTTTCACAATTCAAATTAATTAATACAGTCACATTACAAAAATTACAATACACAAACACAAGTATAAGTATATATATATATAAGTATGTATAGTTGTAGTATAAGTATATGGACTCAAAAACTTTACGTAGGTAAGTAAAAATAATAACTTTTCACTCGTTTTGATGCATTTGCGTTATCGACCGATGAGTTATGAGAGATAGTTAGTTATGAGAAACGACATAAAAAAATATGGCTATTGTTTTTGAAAATAATGAGATCACCCGCATTGTTTAGTGGTAATTCTATACTATAACCCTTAGTCATTTCTAAAGAGAAAAATATAAAACAACACGATGAGAAAAAAAATTGTGAAAAATGCCCAACAAAATAATATTTACTTACTTATATTTCAACAAGCTTCGACTTAGATTTATTTTTCAGTTGATATCAACATTCTGTTTTTAATATCTTGGTACTCATTTAACGATATATCTTTTTGCTTGCTCTTGATAAAAGAAGTTCTTTGTTCATGACTTTGCGTTCTTTATTCTTCTATATTTGATTAGCGGGACGAATAGACGTTGTCCTGCCCAGTTTTTTTTTATTATAAAGATAATAATGATTATTTTTTTATTAAAATCTATTCATATCAAGGTATTTTAGGTAACATTTTCTACCTAAGTATCCTATTTTTTTTAAAAATATGAACATCATAAATAGAGTCGTATAGTTATTCAGACCAATTACCTACTGACTATTAAATATAAAATTATTTAATATATTGAATAACATAAATAATCCATAAATTTTCTGATAAACACATAGGCATGTTAATATACTTAATATGTGTACCTACAATTTAATAAATTGCGCAAAAACACGCCTTCAAGGAAACATTCCAACGATATAATTAACTATTAACATTAATCTATAAATTAACACGACTAGATTAAACGTCTTTACCTGACTTATAACTTTCAGATACTTGTACTTTTATCAACTTCCTTCGCCATAATCTCCAGCTGGTTTAAGGATGTCGCAACAGGGAAACAACATTCTAAGCTGTTTCTTACCACCCACACCTAAGCCTACCTTAAACTTTCCTATCGATGTTGCTAACTCTTTCTAACATTATGCAAACGAACAAGACAACAATACCAATCAAAATAGGGCGAGAACTATCATCTACATCTGCATTATCTTGACGCCCACGTGGTACGTTTTATGCACTAACAAAGGTTTATTGCACTTTTAGTAGTTAGATATAATTTTATGAGGTTTACCACCCATGCCTTCTAGAGAAAGTTATCCAATCTCCGGTAGAAATGTTATACTGCCAATTACGTATCGATATAAATAAGTATTGCTTTGGGGAGATTATAAAATACTAGCTGACCTGACAGACGTTGTCCTGTCTTAGAACTGTCAAACACGCAAAGTCAATATTGTAAATCTTATTTTTTTACACCTTGTGTTACATAATTGGAGTTTTAGTAAGGATCCCTATAAAAAAATAAAAAAATATAGCCTGTTACCCGGAGATAGTGTAGCTTCCCAACAGTGAAAGAATTTTTCAAATCTGTTCAGTAGTTTCAGAGCCTATTCAATGCAAACAAACAAAGGAACAAACAAACAATCAAATCTTTCCTCTTTATAATATTAGTATAGATAGGATGTATCTCTAGGTTAGGAGGGAGGCCTCCCACTAGATGGACCGACGACATTGTGAGAGTCGCGGGTATCCAGTGGATGCAAAAGGCGGGCTGTCGATCAGTGTGGAGGTTAAAGGGGGAGGCCTATGTTCAGCAGTGGACGTCTTCCGGCTGATGATGATGATCTCTAGGTTACGCACAGACTTATCGAGGATAAGGGACTAAACATAAAATCACAAGAAAAAAAACAGCTGTTTCATAAATTTTATTGAGTGTGAATTATTTTTTTTACTTGAAACAGCAGTTTTTTTGGTGATTTCATTGTTAGTCCCATAGCTAAATTTGTTAATAATAATGAGCAACAACAACAAACTATTTTGATCTTTTATTGCATATATTAGTACTTAAATATTTAAGAATATTTACTTATTTTAAATCATTCAAAGTAATACGAATGTATTTTATTATGCACAAATTAAAAAACAGGAATGTAACAAAAACTTAAATATAAACTAAAAACTAAAACTTAATATGATATAACTAAATAGTAACTAAAAACAATATAATGTTATGTACTTATAGTAAATACGATAAACTCATCAGAAACTTAAATAAGCTTTAAATAAATGCGTCGTCCATGTTCCATTATTATTTATCGTATTGAAAGGTCAAACGACGACGGATATACCTACCTTTTTAACTAAACAAGAATAAAATTATTAGCGTTATCAATACGTAGGCAAAATACAGGAAACGGGATTAGGATATTACATTACAATATGAATCAACATTTATTTGTTATGGAGGATTGTAATATTGTTAGTCAAGTGTTTAATAAACCCGTTTTACGATGCCATCTTGGGATTCAAGATGCATAAGAAACAGTATGTTGCGCTCCAAGACAAAAATTGCCGATGTTGTTGGAGAAAAAGCCGGCAAACAGAGTCCTATTTTTTTTTTGTTACAACGAGATAACAATCAATGTTGACAGATTGTCTACACAAAAGTTGTTAAAATCCTTTACGACAAAAAATTTGTAAGTATAAAACCGCTACCACATGGATCCTGCATGTCATGCGTCCACCTAAAAGGCCCAGAAAGAGATGGCGGGGATGAGTTTGACTAATAATTTAAGACCGGTCCACTATAGCGCAGGACAGAATAAAGGACAAAGAAAAGAAAAGGAAGAAAGAAAGGAAAGGCAATAAATAAAGGAAAAGGAAGAAAGAAAAGAAAAGGAAGAAAGAAAGAAAAAGGTAGAAATAAAGGAAAAGGAAGAAATAAATAATAATAATAATAAATATTTCGAACATTTTTGCACACACGGTCATCTGACCCCAAACTAAGCAAACATTTTTGAACACACGGTCATCTGACCCCAAACTAAGCAAAGCTTGATACATATATAGTTTTTAAATACATACATAAATAGATATTAACAACCAGATATAGAACAAACACAAATGTTCATCACACAAATGTTTGTCCTACGTGGGAATCAAACCCACGCCTTTAGGCTCAGAAGATAGGTTCACTACCAACTGGACCAATCAAAAAGAAAGAAAGAAAGAGATAATTAATTATTTGCTCTGCAGGACCACGGTTGAAATAGTAATCCAAATTCACCAGTTAAAGAACTGCTCGACAGCTTACCACTTTTAATTATCACTTTTATTTTAATAAATATTCGGGACATTTTTGCACACACGGTCATCTGGCTCCAAACTAAGGCAAGCTTGTACTATGGTTGCCAGAGACATGCAAACATATATTTTTTTTAATACATACTTAAATAGGTTTAAAAGCAAAAGTGAAACCACTGAGTATTCGAGAAACTTTATTGTTCTTTGGATTACTCGTCCGGATTTCCATAGGATCCATCACAAGGACGTGGGCGGCAGCCACATTCAACTCGTCTTGCTCAGTAATTATATACCATGAATTTTACATGCACCACGGGTAAATTGCACGCTGTATTATTTAGGATCGAGGGTATAATTTCCGACGTGTATGTGTAACTTATACCTACATATTACTATTTTGCTAGTGAGAGACAACTCTGATCGGGTAGCCAACCTAGCATATCTTGAAACCAAAAACACTTTTTGTAGAAATATACAAGGCTACGCATATATACTGTACTAAGCCGAAATGAGGTTATTGTACTCATCATTATGAACAACGTTTACTATGAGATCACAACACATCATCAGCCAGTATACGTCCACTGCTGAACTAAGGCCTCCCTATTATCGGGGTTTGCCATAATCTCCACGCTTGGCAGGCGGCTTGGGGATCGCAGTACGTTCACTGTGTACTAATTATAGTACGCTACTGCCCATCCTCCGGTGGGTATGGTCGCAGTTTTTGGACATACCCGGGTCTATGGGACCAACTTACCATGAAATCACGAAAAAAACAGCTTTTCCATAGAAAATGGTAGTTGACACTCGACAAAATGTTTGGAACAGCTGTTTTTCCCGCGATTTCATGGTTGGTCCCATAGTAAAAGTTGTTCACAATGATGAGTACAATGACCTCCTTACGGCTTAGTACAGTCTTTATTTTATGCGTAACCCTGTGTACTCATAAACAGTTTTAAAAGACTCAGTTATCAGCTGTTACATACCATGACCATTAACCCATACATTTGTTCTGGTTTTATAATCTGTGAGCGAGCGCCTATGCTAACGCTAAATTTTTGTATTCAGCGTCCTAAGGTCCTCGTAGCTGGCCCAGAAACATGAATACTTGAAACCAATGACCATCGCTGCCACGTAGTCCTGCAGTTCTCATCTCCATACGCCTAATGAGGAAACAGCTCCGCGAATTTATCAGCTTGAAACTATTCTGTACACAGGGTAATGACGTAATGAGCCTATAGTCTTCTCACTTCATGTGGGAGAAAAATCAAGCCACAAGTTACGAAACGCGCAGATTTTCCACTCTTAGTGTTAACACACGTATGGATTTGGTTGAGCTCAACCGCCGTCTGAGCAACGGGAGAGAAAGAGAGGGAAATATGATATTCTCACTCTTTCTCTCCCGTTGGTTGGACGGCGATCCGTCAACCAAATCCATACGTGTGTTAACACTATTACACGTTTTACTGCAGCTAATCTTAATTATTTTGGAACCGTCTTTGAATTCGGTTACATCTTAAAAACATATATTTGAGAACAACTGTGTACATCTACGTAATTCATTTACTCATTCACTGACTCAACATGAAATCTCGAAAACCACTTGACCTACGAAGCTGAAAGGCAGGTAGATTCCTTATGGGATGTAGAGGTCTGCTAAGAAAGTATTTTACGAAAAGGCTAAATTAAAGGGAGGAAATTGGGACTGAAAGTTCATATGAAAGTTTACGCGTACGAAGTCGCGGGCAACAACTAGTATGTAAGTTTAATAAGTTTTCTCAGCCTACACGCGGATCGGTTCTATTGTAGACAGGTTAATAAATGCATCGACAATAGGAAGTGTTCCATTGTGCAATACGAACCTGCGTTGCACTGTGACACTGTGTAGGTCTCACCTTTGATTATGAGAATAAATATTCAAAGGGTTACCTACTATTTACCCAAGCAGCGAGAGAGCAATGGATATTTAAAGTTCACGTTGGTAAAAGCACCAGGAGACCAACTATTCCCAGAGTTTGCAGCAAATTTTGCAGCTGATCTCTGTAAGCTGTGACGACGCAAGGCATGCCTGCATAAACAAGTTGCTCGCTGTGGTCATTATACTTGGTGGCAGTATGTACGCGGCGCCCGACAGACTCTACCTAGAGTTACTGTTAATGGAAACGTCTCGTTTTCCAACTGCATACATAAATACTAAATATATTCTTTACTAAATATAGGCTTAGCGGTCCGCCCCAGCTTCGCACGGGTGTAGATTATACCCTATGTCACCCGGAGATAGTGTGGCTTCCCAACAGTGAATATTTTTCTCAAATCGGTTCAGTAGTTTCGGAGCCTATTCAATGCAAACAAACAAATAATCAAATATTTCCTCTTAATACTATTATATTATATTATTCACATATTTATTTTCCCTCTTGAATTTACGTTTTTTTACTATTATTTCCTATAAAAACATAAAATATGATTTAAAAAAACCTAAACCTAGAGTGCCGCCGGCAACGGGGCATTATAATAATAATAATATTATTATTCACTTTATTTATTTTATATCTTAATTTTTAAGTTTTTTACATCAAATAAATAATAAACAAATTACATAAAAAACATAAAAAAACTTAAAACTAGGGTGCCGCCGGCAGCGGGGCAGGGCCCAAGCTACCGGTGGTTAGGGCTGCAGAGTGAGGAACCTCCTGACAATGCGCGCCGTGTCCAGGATGACCGCCTTCTGCATCTAACCCAACCGTCTAGCGAGAGCCTCTTAAGGTGTTGGTCGAGGCTCTTCGCTATAAGGCCGTTCACCGATACGACTATCGGGACAATGATCGTCGAGTCAACATCCCACATGGCGGTGACCTGTGAGCCAAGTCAAGGTACTTGTTGAGTTTGTCCTTCTCAGCCTTCACGAGGTTCTCGTCATGTGGGATGGTGATGTCGACGAGCACATATTATTATTATTCATTTTATTTATTTTATATCTTAATCTTTAAGTTTTTTACATCAAATAAATAATAAAAAATTACAAAAAAAAATATTATTTTTAGTATAGATAATAAAATATTAACTTGATTTTTAAAATTAACCCACACTTAAAAAACTATGAAACCATGACACTGAGAATCCATGTTTTTTTAGCTTCAACATTAAACCACTAGGTTCAAGTTCTGTTAAAGTTTTCAATAGCAAAGTTGGGCAGCAAGTAAGCAGGGCCAAGCCACGCTCCAATTCAAGAATTTCACGCCCTTGCTGCTTCCAGTAAATCAAGTTAGTTACAGTTAATGCGTAAATTTAGCTGATCTCAATCTTGACCGTGTCATTTAACTATGTAATTATTTATAACTGAGGTTATAGTCGCAAATGGGATATGGCAATCAAATGCGATATAAAAATTCTGGTTGAACAATAATTTTCATATTATTTACTTATCTAAATGCAAAGCAATGCCAGGGGAAGTATGTATTTATTTTTCTCAACCTTGGTATTTAATGTATCTATTTATTAAAGAACGCACTTCTACCATAATTGAACTTTAGGGCTTCGACCTGATTATTTTCTACGTGCATACATTATTTCAATGTGCAATGGGGTTTAATTATTTTTCCTTTAAAAAGAGGCGAATGCACAGAGGTTATGTTAGAATTTACAGCCAAAAAATAACATTAGCTTGTGTCTCCACTCAACGTTACGAATTCTTTGATCCTTTAGCTATATATATACCTATATTTTGGATGTAGATGATAGATATGTAGCTGCAGTATCAAACTCTATCCCCCGATATTGTTAACATCAGATTTTTATTGCAACTATGGAAGTAAATTTAAAGACATATTCACGTCAAAACAAAACTAGTTTTATTCACATATTATAGTGCAGTATAATAACTATAACACAACTAATAAGTACTTCAGAGTAGGTAATGTAAATGATTGTAGTTTTAGCTTTAACTCTAGACTTTGGCGCCAAGCCGTGTACAGTATACCCAGGTATTTGCAGATACCGGTTGCCATTAACTACACGGTTTGCCATAACGAGAAATATTTTATAATTGACTTGTTAGTATGATACCTTCTCTCCTTAAGTAGCCAACGTAATCAAGAGGGACAAAGGTGGGTAGACCCTACATGCTCAAGATTATATCAACATACATTTTACATTATAATTAGTTGTTTACTCGGATGTATATATTTAAATAGCATTGCTGTATGATCCCTTTAGGGTAATTTCATATTTTTGGCTTGGTTCCGCTATTAGATCGTGGATATGCACAACTGTTTACCACCACTACCACTCCATCACCTAAGGTATATAGACATCCGTGAATTGCGACCGATTGCAGCTGCACGCGTCTGATGCGACGATAATCGCACTATGAAAATGTATTGCGACATCAGTCGTCGGCCGCGCGCGTCTGTCGCATACCTCGGAAGCAGCGCCATACATTTTCATAGGGCAAGTATTGTCGCACAGCCGCGATGCATGGAAGTGTACAATTACCATCAAGTGAGTAGAGGCAAACGCTTGTCAAACAACAACAAAAAAAAACTTACTTTAAGAAATCGAAATTTTACGTAAAAATGTATAAAAAAGTACCAGCATTTGTGTGTCTGATATGGTATTATTTTAATTTGTTTACTAATTTGTTTTATTTTCGTATGCAGGATGATCATTGCTCGGAACGCATGAGCGATGACTGGTGCAACAAGCCCGAAGAGCCGAAAGAGATCACTCCCCAGCAACGGGCAGGAAAGACGATCGAGCCAATTTACGCGGAGCGGTCGCTCTTTATAAACAAAATCGACAAGCTTCCTTTCAATTACTTCTCACCCGTGGAGAAGAATGTAAGTTTTTTTTACCCAACGTACTTACCTATGAATTGTCACGATTAGTTCTAACTTCAGATCAGGTAAACAAGGGAGATGTTGTATAAGCCTTTAGTATACAACTAGCGACCCGCCCCGGCTTCGCACGGGTGTAAGTTTTATCACATAATTAAATAAATAAATAAATATTTGGGACATTTTTGCACACACGGTCATCTGACCCCAAACTAAGCAAAGCTTGTGATATGGCTGCCAGAGACTGATATACATATATATATAGTTTTTTTAAATACATACTTCAATAGATATTAACAACCAGATATAGAACAAACACAAATGTTCATCACACAAATGTTTGTCCTACGTGGGAATCGAACCCACGCCCTCAGGCTCAGAAGGTAGGTTCACTACCAACTGGACCAACGGGCTAATTATATAAGCCTTCCTTGAAAAATTATCTAAGTGATGGTGAAAACAACATCAAACTCCGTTGCGTGGTTTAAGAGGAGTTAGCGGATATACAGACAGACAGATGCAGAAACGACTTTATTTTATACTATGTAGAGATAGAGATTATCGTTCTTAGTTAAACATTTCATACAATTTTTCACTATCCCGTTTACACTCTTTGGGTTGCGGAACCCTAAAAAGCATCTAATGGTATAGCCAACTGAAACTCGTGTTCAAAGATCTACATGTGATGGAAAATTATCTTTAGTGCAGTTATTATAACTGCATCTCTTTAGATACGACATATCATATAAAACACGCTTCGCACTTAAAAATAGCGCCAAGAATGTTAACTTGGCGAATAATCGATGCATTGACGACTGCATAAAAATAAGTATGCGTATAGTCTACTTTACATACAGGCCGGTACGATGAGTTTAGGGATCTCGCTTATTGACCAACAGACGCTGCGGAGATGAAAAAAGTATTCCTATTGCTTACTTAAATCCTACTCTGAAACGTCAAAACTAAAATTTGCTTTGTCTCTATTTTGTCTAGATTTCGCGCGAGACAATTTCCTTTAGATGAATTTAAAGAAGGCCGCAGGAAAAACAAAAAACTAAAAGATAATTTAAAAAAAAAACATTTTTAAAATGGTACAGCTACAGGTACTTATCCAAAGTGACCAAAATGCCGACGTTTTTCTGGCTGAACACATAAACATTGCCATTCAGCGTGACAAAGCCGCCAGCATGCTGGGTACGCTGTCAAATGGCAGTGGACTTGAGCATTTGGATTGTTATTAAACCTTCAACGGTATATTATGGGCAATCCAACTGCTTTTATATAAAAGGCCAAGTGGTTTAGGTTCTTAGTGTTAGTTGGCTAACATTTTGTTTAGTTAATAAAGGCATATGATATATTATGCCTTTAAAATACAATGGTTATTTATTTACTTGGAAATTATGCTAAATATAACAAATGCCCGCTGCCAGCAGGCATCGTACCCGATGCTGGCCGCATCGCCGCGTTGAATTGCAATATTTTTCGAATCTATTGCGTCTTTACTCTTGGTGAATTAGCGAGTTTCTTTACAATAATAATTGCTGGGACAAAACAAGTTTCTCAACAATCTTTATATTCGTAATTGCCATGCGACGATATTTAACCGAACTACAAACGACAGTTATCATTACAATTTAGACACAAAATTATAATGGTTATTACAAATGTAATTACGATGTAAATTATAATTATGGTGCGGAGCTTGCGTTGTAATGACATACAAACATAATTGCAACTTTCGATCCCACGCAAGCTTTTTGTTCTCGGCAGCAAGCCATTCAAGAATAAAATTATTACTTTAAAAAAACTTTTTAAACCCTAGTTTTTAATGTATTTTTCTCAGCAAACCCTTTCATTCCATACCCGTATCATGGAGGTGCATAAAAAAATACTGGTCCGCCATCTTTGGAAATCCGTCATATTGGATTTTTAATGATGTCATTTAGCCATGCTTTGTCATCCAAACTAAATGTATATGCAAAATTTCAGCTCATTCTGTTGAAAATAGCTAGTATAAAATTAAATTTTTCTACCTGTTTAAAATTCAGTTGCAAAATTTGTCCCACACATACATACTAACAGGGCAAGTTAGATAAAAACTTGTAAAAAAAAAGTTAAGAGCGTAAACTTTACGCCGTAAAAAGTTTCAAAAGTATTCGTGAAATTCTAATTTTATTATTGGCATAGCAAGAGAGAGGTCAGAGGTCAGAAGGGAGAGGGAACAGTGGGATGAGGAAGGCTATGGATAATGATATATATCATAATGAATGAATAGTATTTCTTGTCTGACTTCGCCAGCTTTATCTTACAGTTACCATGAGACACTAACTGATGCTGGATGTTTGTGAAGGCCATACATCCAGCTTCCGCATGAATGAAAATACATAACAGAAAAAATATTTGGGCAGGTTTCAACCTACATCTACAACTCGACGCAGGGCTTCGACAACTTCGACGTGAGCATCGAACCAGTGAAGTGTGATGGAACCAAATGCGAAGCCAAAGTCGTGACGAAAGTCAGTCGTGGCTTCTGCAGTAGATTAAGTACAGATCTGGAGTTCGTTTACGTGACGCTAAAGGTTTGTATTCATGCTAATAACAATTTTTCTTAGACTATTCCATGCTTTTCGTCTGAGAATTCTGTTTTCCTTGTGGCATTTTCTCCATGCTGCAGCTAAAAATTTACGGCCTTCCCTAGAATATTTACTTAAGTTACAATTTACAATGCTTAAAATTGCTATCTCGATTTCACGCGTGACTATTTCCGTAAGCGAGAAGTTGACAGAGACAGAGCAAATTGAAGTACTGTAACCTAAGTAAAGTTTCTAAGCCAGGCAGTATTTGTTTTACTTATTTTGTTGTCTCTTTCACAACTGCACAGAACTTACGCAATAATTTATAATATAGTGCTACGAGTAACCTAAACAAAACGCATTTTACACATGTAATTACTAAGCGAAAATCATACGAAATTAAAGTTCAGTATTAAAAACAAACTCCTCTAAAACACTGTTTTAAACTATCACGGTTGTTCACTAAAGTTATACATGGTGCATGTAACTGCGCCGAAATATCGGGAGCTCATTCCACAACCTTACCACGGTAAATATCCCGTAAATAATCATATAACTTTAGTAAACTCCTCTTAAAGTTTAAAAGTTTGTAAAGTTTGTCCTGTTCGATCGGAATCAGTAACATTATCCTCTAAATTCAGTCTTGTAGCGAGTTCAGATTCTAGGAGTCAATCTGTTCATTATTATAACACCGGCTTGCACTGCACGATGATGTTTTATCGGTCGAGACGATCGACCGGTTTCGGAGCCATTAGCGCCCCTTCATCAGGAATCACGCGCGATTCTGGAGACGGTCGCCCGCGTACTGGCGATCACAAGGCCACGGCGGCGGTAATCGGCGGATCATCATAAGTGCAAGCCGGTGTTATAATAAAATGAATCCTCACGCGAGTTTTGATGAAGACAATCTGTTCTTTTGTAAAACGCATCGTTGTTGTGAAGGTGGACAGTACGAACGAGGAGGCGGTTATAAAGTACCACGTGGCCTGCGCGTGTGGGTGCAGCCAGGTGGTGGAGAAGCAGTCGCAGCAGTGCACTAAGAACGGAGACCTCTCTTGCGGCGTCTGCACCTGCTACGAAGGATGGTGAGTACTAACTAAACTATTGCTGCATTTCCGAGTAACTATATAACATGGGAACACTGTTTTAAACCATCACAACCTCATTCCACAACCTTGCGACGGTAAATATCCCGTTAATAATCCAATAATTTTATGTAACATGGGGTTCCTCAAAAGAGCCGTTAATAGAGTTTTTAAGGGTCGGCAACGTATCTGGTATCCATAGGCCACGGTGATCGCTTATCATCAGGTGGTACATTAGCTTGTTTGCCACCTATGGCATTCAAAAGTATGCTGGCATAGTGACACTAAATGTGTCTTGGCGTCCGATAATGCCACCTTTTTCCTTCAAAAGGCGCCTATCTTACGCAAGTTCATGCCAAGCATGAAAGTCCAGTAGACGCAGATCTTTAGCCACTTCATGTCTTAATTTTTCTATTTGTTCAGGACGGCCAACAGAAATCTTCTACCCTCTGGTAGCCCCAAATAACCTCTAACTTACTTATTGTTTGCCATCATTTGATCATCGTCATCATTTGACGTCTTATTGTATACATATACTCCGTGATTATTATGTGGTTTTCCTTTCAAACCATTATTATGTGGTTTTCCTTTCAAACCATTTTTGATGAAATTATCATACTAATATTATAAATGCGAAAGCTTGTTTGTTTGTTATTTCTTCTTTCATGCAGCAATGAATTGGCGTGATTTTATGCATAGAGGAAGTTGGAGGACCAGTCATAAAAATGTTATGTACTTAATATAAAAATTTACGGTTTCTCGATTTTCATTTTTAGTTTGTTATTAGTAAAATAAATATATAAGCCCGCAGTCGAAAGCTCGGCATCCAATGACGGTAGATAATAAATATCTGCACCCTCAGCCCGTCATACCGCGTGTAGGTTGAGCATGAATCACAAGTTCCGCCAAATGTCTCTACATTAGCGAACAAACTCTTCACGGAATTCCAAAACCGGTATATTATAAGACCGACAGAAATGTGACCCATTTCAGAACATGGACCTCAATAATTTATTGTTATACAGGGTTACTGGTTATCAGTTAGCATCCTCTGAAGGGCTTCAATACGTCGAAACAAACAACTTTTGTACTACGAATAGTTGAAATTCACGAAAAAATATCAAGTGTTTCATATATTTTGTCGGGAGTTAATGATTTTATGTATGGAATGGCTGTTTTTTTTTTGATATTTCGAAAATTCTTTGATCAACAGTTGTTTGTTTTGACGTATTGAAGCCGCCCTTAAGGGGATGCTAACTGATTACTATTTACCAGTGGCCCTGTATAGTAGTGTGGTACGTACGGTCAACTGCATATATACCTACGTTATTTTTAATTTTCCTGCCGCTGACGTTTATTCGCTCACAAGCACTTATTATATAATAATTTTTAACAATTTCTACCGGCTTATCACTCGCGTTTTATACGGAAACTCTACTAGATAGACAAAGGAAATTCCATTGTGTATCCATTCCATTCCATTGGGTCTTGCCTAAATATATTTTTTCTCGTTTATCGTCTCCAAAACATTCCCATTGTTACTTTAAGTAGAAAATAAGGGAAAAAATACAGGATTACGCATAGAAACTGTACTAAGCCGAAAGGAGGTCATTGTACTCATCATTATGAACAACTTTTGCTATTGGACCAAACCTGAAATCATGAAAAAAATCAGCTGTACCATATATTTTGTCGATATTTATTTCGCGATTTCGAGGTTGGTCTTCTAGTAAAAGTTGTTCATAATGATGAATCCAATGACCTCCTTTCGGCTCAGTACTGTCCATATACGTAACCCTGTAGATAATGATCACTACCCATAATTATTACTACCTAGTACCTACTCGTCGTACCTACCTACCTACCTATTTATTGTCGTTAAATGTGCCAATTCGTCATTATTTTCTTAAGAATTATCCATGATGTGGTTTTCGCGTTAAATTCTTAGAAAAAAATTGTTAGGTTAGTTTCTAACTACAACGTTTTTGTTAGTTTTATGTCCTTATTAATAACTAGCGGCACGCCCCGGCTTCGCACGGGTATAGATATATAGCCTATGTCACCCGGGGATAGTGTAGCTTCCCAACAGTGAAAGAATTTTTCAAACCGGTTCAGTAGTTTCGGAGCCTATTCAATGCAAACAAACAAACAAACAATCAAATCTTTCCTCTTTATAATATTAGTATAGATTACTATTTATTTTGTGTTATATTTAATGATACTAATATCATCAATTTGACATTATATAATATTACAAGCTTTTATTTAACTTGCCTTGTTAGTTTGGGTTAAATGTTGCAACTGAATTTTAAAACATTTATCCCCAACCGAGCTGAAATTTTGCAGTGACTCAGCCTAACTCAGCTAAGTGACTCATTCTAAATTGGCGGACTCCCAAAGATGGGGGACAAGTTGTTTTATGCACCCCTATGATATGGGTATCAAATGAAAGGGTTTGCTAAGAAGAAAACGAAAAATGAAATGACGTCACACTAACCAATATGGCAGAACTAAAAGCTTGTATTCAAAAAGTTTTTAAATAAATTATATATTCCATAGAGATAGTATAGTATAGGAGGGCTAGAAGTGACACAGGACGCATTTTACCCCAAAAAAAATTGTATGAATCTAGAGGTAATGTTCAAGATGAAACCACACCGTCGCCACACTGCCACACCGTCACTTACCTTCAACGGTCTATGGGCAGTCTAACTGTATTTGTAGTGTTAGTTTTAGCTTGTATTTCGTTTAGATTACCCAGGAAAAAAAAATTTACGTTACCTACTTTTACGATTGCTCTTATTAACATCTATTGCAAAAATATACTAAAGATACATACATACTGTTCGACCAACGCGACGTTTTGGCGTACGGAGCCCTACTTTCACTAGAACTGGCTGAAAAATAAACGACACAAAATTGGTGACATGTCCTATTACTGTAAAAATAGTCTCAAGACACTCAGTTGCTAATTTGAGTTAATAGCTTCTGTGTGGGTGTTTACTAATACTTTTATTTATAAACCTACTATAATATAGATAGAAATTCTTTATTGTGCACACTAGGAAAAAATATATATATTGAGTTTATCTTGAAAAGAAAAGCTCCGATCGATACCATGCAATAATAATAAAAAAACGCCATATTGGTTTTAACCTTCGACGAAAATAAAGTTTACTTTTGTCGAAGGTTTTAACGTGATGTCATATTTATAGCCTATGACACGAGGAGTATTAAGACGCGTCGATAAATACCTCATTGGTCAAAATATGATAAGTAGTTCATGAGATTAGAGAGAACACATGAATATACATACATAGTCACAAACATAAATACGTTTATGTTTGTGACTATTTTGGTTAATATTGCAGTATATATTATAGACTGCCAAACTCAAACACTCATTTTGACGTGGTCGGATAAAAATAGCCAAGCAGGTACTTATTATTAATGTTTCAGTTAGATTCAAATGGAACGGAAGACATCGATTAATAACGTGTACTCATACAACCTAAATATTATTATTCATTTATCGTAAGTTTGAATGAATAATAGTAATTTATATGCATAACATTACTACAAACATTTCGTCAATCAAGAACGCCATGTTACTATAATGGTGACAACATCCCTAGTAAACAATCAAAACAATGATGTCAGGATATCCGTTACTGCTATAACAATTAAGCCCTTCGATTAATGGATACTATTTTTACCCGACTGTCCAAATAACGGGGGTAATACGTAGTAGGTACGTGCTCTACGTTTTTACCCGCGATCAGTTTTATCTCCGGCCCCATGATTAATTATTTTCCTCGTTCAACTATTTTGTTGTAGTTGTCAAGAGCGTGCCGAGTCACGATTCCGTAGCTCTACGAATGACGCTCGCAAAATTTTTAAAGTTGTGAATAATAAACATAAAGTTGTGAATAATAAACATAATAAAAAAAATATAAAAATAAAACAGATTACGGTAACACTCAGATAAATTATGAATGCGGTAATATTGCGGTAAAACGTTAATTAAAACATTTAGAAATCATTTAGTCGGACAGAAGACAATATTTATTTAAGTGCAATAAACTCTGAGATCTTTAACATTTTGAATTTCTCTGTCAATGAACCTAAATTTTGCCACTATGCTCTAAAATATTTTTTATGGTCTAACAAAATTTTACCAAATATGCTTAGAAATTTTTATATGGAATAGTTTAGTTAGATCTTTACGATGGGGAGGCCATTGATATAATGTCATTGTGACCTACTTTTACAGAATGTATCTTCTTTCTTCCCACACAAGAGCTATTTTCGCATTCTTCATATTTATATAATGGCTGCAGTCAATTATTGAAACTTTATTTTCCACTGGTCTTATTTAAAAATAATTTTGTTCCTCAGGTCGGGCGATGAGTGCCAAACCTCGGATTGTGAGAATAAAGGACGTGGAGATATTGCTCAGTGTCATAACGAACTAAAAGACGTAAGTAATATGAGATTTCATGCCAAACGATGCTTAAAATTTCGTTCCTGCCCCGAGATAACTTTATTTACTCCCGTCACCTGTTTTAAGAGATTCAGTTTAGGTGAATCCAAAAAGTTGCGTGACCGCAAACTCTATCAGAAATTTACCATAATTGCCCAAATAATAAAATAAGTAAAGAACAATAAATTACTCACATAGTTATATACAAATTCAATTGCAAAACTTGGAATCAGCAATATTATTGATCATCCATATAATTTTGTATATATACATAAATATAATTATCTTGTAAGGTACTATAGTAAACGCATTATCATCTGAGTCGTCAGGTCATAAATCATTGTCTGTCTATCTCGCTCGCACCCACATGTCGTTTCTGTCTATCTCGCTCGCACTTACAGGTCTTATGGTATGACGTTTATTGCTCGACGACTCAGTTGGTAACGGTGTATATTATGTTATATAATAATCTATATATATAAAAATCAATTGCTGTTCGTTAGTCTCGCTAAAACTCGAGAACGGCTGGGCCGATTTAGCTGATTTTGGTCTTGAATTATTCGTGGAGGTCTAGGGAAGGTTTAAACGGTGAGTAAACGGCTGGACCGATTTAGATGAAATTTTGTGTTTTGGAGTGGGTCGCGGTAGCGAGGCCGAAGGCCGAGCTCTACGCGTACGAAGTCGCGGGCAACAGCTAGTATGTATATAAAAGCAAAGCAATAAAATGCTTAGAATCCGGATCGCTACTCGCAAAGCGCCCAAAAACTTTTTTAAACAATGCCTCTTTGCAACTTTCTCGCTCTTTTTATTGGGTTTCACGCGGTCGTTTTGCAGCTTTTAACACTGAAATATACTTGTGCTAAGTGATATGATTAACCATGTTTTTTTCTTTGCACATAGTAAGTAAAAAATATTAATTTATTTAAGTACAAAGGTTTTCTTCGTTTGTTCAAACGAAGAAAATGAAAAAGCCTTAATTATTACTTATTACTAATTATCCCTAATATTATTAATAATCAAAAACAGTCAGTTAAATAAAATAAAAAAAAGGTAACTGCTTTCTAAGATTTTTATGTGAAACATCTATTGGTGCGTCTTGGCAGAAAAACTGACTCTTATGCCGTGACGGCAAACGATATGACGCTCTCTTATACGGTCACGATTCACATATTCTGTCAGACGTCCCGTGACGGCCAACTTTTTTTTTGATATAGTTTTTGCGACTCATACTTCCATGAAAATGATGATTCAACTAGAGAAAGTTCGCATTATAACATTCCCTCACTATCCATTCACCACCGCTTCGTCAGCAGAGCTGGGGCCTTACGGACAACTGCTATTACAGGCAACTTTGTACGTTGTTAATTAAGAAAGAAGATTGGAATGATTTAAAGCTATTTTAAACGACCTGTATTTTTTTTAAATGTTGTTACCTCAGAACTCTAACTAAATTTGGAAATAATTAGTTTTTTTTAAATTGATACGGTATACTTTCAGATCGGTCCTATAGAAATTTCATCAAAATCGGTTCAGTAATTTGGCTTTTAAAACCAAATAACTGGAAAAAATATGTCATTCAAGTAAACGAAACTGCGTATTTATACTAAATTTGAAGTCGGTTTTTTAAATTGATTACGGTTAGACTGATGACTGATCTCAATAGCATTACGTACACCTTTTACATTGGCACTGAGCATAGTTCTTTGCAGGTCCGTTCTAATTCATTGTTACAAATGTTATATTACCTGCAAATCATAATTCTCGATTTTTACCTATTGTCGCTAAAGCAAATAACTTTAAACAGATGGTATGCTCGGGCAACGGCTACTGCGGTCATTGCGAAACCTGCGTCTGCTTCACCAACATGACTGGCTCGAAGTACTTCGACCGCGACAACTACTGCTCCGACATCTGCATGGACACCAGCGGCTGCCAGCACTGCCTCACTAGCAGCGACTTCGGACATTGTGATCCCTCGACCCACGACTCTGAGTGCAACCAGGGCATGACGATGCTCAAATATGATGAGGTGATTGCAGCGCAGAGAGACTACTTAGATAGGTAAGATGCCAATATTTCATTTAACCCCTCCACCCCACGCTACCTTATTGAATGCTTCGCTTTGTGGCTGTCATCTCGAAGAAAAACCTCTCCCATAAGTTCCTCACGATCTGAATCTTGATGGTAAGTCGTTTGCATTTCAGGCAGTTTAATTGTGGAACAAAATTGCCCGTGTGTATCAGATATTCCCCATCGCTCGCTACTTTAATAGAACTCGTAAAAGAATTTTATTTTGTCAAAATTGCAGCCTTGTTAATATCGTTATGTCAGCTTCATCGTATTATTTGTATCATTATTACATAAATATAATATATATTCTTATCCCAGTCTTCTATAAATTCTTTCCACCCGAATGTTGCCTGGAAGATATCGATGCTAGCGATAAGGCTGCCAGTTGTGACACTAATTTTCAAGAGTTTTTTTGTCCTCTGTAAATTGTATGGTGTGACGTGTGAACAATAAAGAGTTAATCAATCAATCAATATTCATGGTATGCTCCGCCAGGAATGACATTCCGAGATGCAAAGGTCACGTGGGTGACACAAGCTTACGTCATCGATGTTTAATTATAATTAAACATCGATGACGTAAGCTTGTGTTTGTCCGTTCAAGCGAAGCAATTCAAGTCAAACGCGAATTTAATATATTAAATTCGCGAATTTAATACGGTTATTGTGATTTTTGTGCATAAACTTCTTTCGAGACGAGAAAACTGTGTCAGGCTAATTTTAACTTCTGGGCTTTAACTTCAAAATCTTGTTTGTACAGACCAGACTGGATTCGCTGCAATAACACCTTCAAAGAACCGGACTGCTACGTGGAGTATCTGGCCAAGAAGAGCGAGGCTGGTATCAGCATCATGGTGGTGAAGCCCTGCCCCACCAGTATTACCGCAGGCCTCGGCGGCGGCGGCCCCGCGGGAACCAAAGGTAAGAAGCACCCTGATCTTTCTGACCTGGGGCCTTACGGCTACCTATTATTAGCGATTCTGTTTATGTGATTGCGAAAAGATGCGCGATCGCAAACCGTATCTCGGCGCGTTAAGATTCAGGTTCGCGTGATTTTCCGCATTGCGCTATTTTGCGCCCGCTTTAAGAGATAGCCGGAAGGCCCCTGACCCTAATAAGAGTTTTAACTGAAGAAAATAATTACCAACCTGTTTCGGTCATTTCGGTTATAACCATAATTTGCCAAGAAGTTATTACAGTTAATTCGATTTGATAAAACTAGTTTGTTTCCATAGAACAATACAGCAACGACAACAGTAAGCAAAACCAAAATGGTTTAACCATTTGGGTTACACCATTTGGGTTTGTTTGAATAAACTCTGTAATATAAGAGCATTTCAAGTTACCATCTCGTAAATTACACACTACTACACATGCACATTAAATACTTATTACGTACATTCCTTGAGGGGGTCATCGACAATTTTTTCATTAGCGGCTCGAGTTTAGCGAGGGCCGTAATCCGACCGAGTTTTAAATCTGTAGTGATCTATATATAGTACTTTTTACCATACTTACGAGGAAATCGCAGAAATTGATTTTTGTCCGTATTTTGCATTTTATTTTTCTTAAATCATTGAGAACCTTCTTAAATCAAATTCTTTCATTGCAGTAAAGCTTGCATATGTATGATATGAGCATAAACAATAAAGCTATGTAATGTAATTATAAATTTATGTGGTTTTAGTTCAAACCGCAATTTTTCTTCCCACCAAATCATGTGTTGGATAATGTAGGCCTACATCCTACAGCTTTTTCTTACTTTTCAGAGATTTTGTGAACTTATTTCCAAGCGGGCATGGTGAAAGTTACTGATACTGCACTCTTTTTTTCGTTAGCAAAAAATTAAGCGCGGTAATTACCGAAATACTAGAAAAGTTTGATAGCACCTACCAATCTTGTTTCATATTAAAAATGTTGAACACTACATACTTAGTTGAACTGCATATCGTTACTTTGACTTCACTTTGTAACCAAACATGCAGAGGTCAATTGGTGTTATGACATCCCGTCAATGCTTGCTTTGACTTCGCTCACGTTTCTATCTAAAACAAAGAGATGTATTCAAATAAAATATACATCTACCGTACCCACGAATTCTCACTATAATGTACGCTAACTTATCAAGCCAATTTTTCTCAAAAACGTTTCGTAATTACACTTAAATAAAGATCAATGTTATACAACGTCGAGTTGTATTTACGCAGCTGCACAATATTTTCACTGTCTTTTGACATTTTACTGTATAAATACGTATCCAGATGCTTCTCATCATTTTGCATCCCTTTCTTTACTAAACAACTGTCTACACTTGTCTCTTATAGGCGTTTGTTATAATCATGAGACTTTGTTAACAACAAAGTAGTTTTTATAATCAGTTGCACTATCGCTATTTGCTGTTTCTGACCTCGAATACAATTTGGTTATTATTGTGTTATCTTATGTTTGTCCTCTAATTTGTCCGTATTGTTGCTTTGAATTTTTGTTTATTTTAGTCTATGGTACTGTGAACGATTGAACGATTGATTGAACACGAACGATTATTGTACTACGGCATATCTCCCTTGTTTATCTCATCTGAGGAGGTGTACCAAGCTGTGACGTTTCACAACCCTGTTAAGTTATTTTATTAGGTATGTAGTAATGATAATAGCACATTAGGTACGCATTTTTCCATTCCATATCCTGCATAGCCTGCCTGCTGTCTGGTATTTACCATGCAGTGTCCCTGAAATATACAATGAACATAAAATATATATACCTACATAGATATGCTTTACCTACGTATAATATACTTATTACTTACTATCCTTACAAGAACAAATGCGCGTTACGTTAGTAATTAATTATTCTCGTAGTATATTTAATTTAATATAATAACCTACTGCATTTCTTTACCCATATAGATCTTCGGCTGACGTGTGTCAGCCAATGACCACTACAAGGAAATATCGCAAATAAAATAACAAAGAATGCGAGCCAGTAGTAATCGCAAGCACTTAGTCTTACCTACAGCTATGTACGTGACTATAAGTTTGTAGTTTCACTTTGCACATTATGAGATTTCTGATACCTTGTCACATTTACTTTATGACACTTTATTCCTGATAAATGATCAGCTTTCCTTTTTATTACAAAGTTTAAAAGAGATTTGCTTCCTGGCCCTACAAAAAAAATTGCGTTTCCTAAACTTGTTTTTGCCAAATGTTTTATTGTTATTTGGATCAAGCTTATTATGAAAATAGTAGAGAAAAAACATAAAATAAATAAAAAGGGCGTATTTTTTTTATTTAGACTAAGTTGTACACCAAATAGAAATAAATCAACTAATTATTAACATTATTTTTACACTAAAGTTATATGATGATTATTAACGGGATATTTACCGTGGTAAGGTTGTGGAAAAGAATAAGGGTAGATCGTTTTGTTTGCACCTAACTTTGAACTGTTCGACCAACCATACACAATCCGCATTCTTTAGTCTTCCCGTGAACATAGTGCATGTAACTGCGCCGAAATATAGGGAGTTCCTTCCACAACCTTACCACGATAATTATCCTGGTAATAATCATAATTATAACTGTAGTGAATAACCGCGATAGTTTAAAATATTATTTATGTAATGTCAATTATTCAATATTTTTGAGTCACAATAATAATGTCACTAATCAGTAAAAAAACATCGTTAAAGCTAGTTGAGCTGTTACGCTCTTCATCTCTATCCCAATAATCCTCAGGAAAAAGGCGTTAAACCTACAGTTTCCCCTTTAGTACTTACATGCTTGGTCGTCCATTTGATGACTTTTGAGCATATCGTTTGCAGTAGTGTGCCGCTCAATATTAAAGTGTGCGTTTGTAGAACTACTAAGAATATGTGTGTGTGCAATACGTGTTTACATCGCCCCCTTCAGTTTTTGGTAAACTTTTTTCGGTACTAGAAACTTATGTCCAAACTATATATTATCAAAGCATTGATCGATAGCATAACTAAACCTTTTGAATGCTTTGAACGAGTGGCCAGTGTTACCAGTGTTAAATGATAATCTATCTGCTCTCCAGTGCCGATAATCCTGGGCGTGCTGGGCATACTGGCGGTCGTGGCAGCGGTGGGCGGCGTGTTGCTGTGGAAGCATCTGCACGCGGTGCCGCCGATGCCCTTCTCTTCTCCCGACTATCAGAACATCGACGCAGAGGATTGCGTCGGGGAGAACCCGCTCTACAAGTCGCCCACCTCCACCTTCACCAACCCGCAGTTCGGCAAATGCTAGTGAACGGTGAGTTTTCTACCAACATCTTTCTTCTTTGAATTTCTTTTTAGGTTAGAAGTTCAGTTGACTTTCTTAGATCATTCAAACAAGGAAGATATGGTATAGTGGCGTGATGGTGCGAACGCAGGGGCTGGATGTGTTTTGTCGAACTCACCTTGCAGATGACGTTGCCCTAATGAACGAACTAATAGTCCACATGCCATAAGGGTATGGCATGTGGACTATTAGTTCGTTCATTAGGGTCGCTGCAAGTTTCTTAACGTGTGTGAAAAATTAGTAAGTTAGCCGTGCTTACCGTTTTTGCGTTAAGCGGTATAGTGAAAAAAAAGTGTGAAAAATGGCGTCATTCGAACACCAACAATAATTGTACTAAGGCATATCTCCCTTATTTGTCTGATCTCAGGGTGTTTTGACATATGATTGAATTTATAAATTTTGTGTTCGTCTATTTATATGCCTTCTGATGCTCCTGTAAAAATACTTCTTATTTCTATTCTTATTATGGTACGATTGTATCTAGAACATTTTTGATGATAATAAAGACATTTTATATAAGTAGGAGTTATCCGTTAGTAATGTAAAGCTCAATTATCACAATCACATCCCAAAATGTATTACCAAAGACCAGAAGGGTGTCAAAAATGGCTAATAAAAACCTTACGTAAAAATGGCCGACCTCTAAGGATAGGTACGTAATTTCAAAATTATGACAACAACTTCATAATGTATTTATTTTGTTTTTATTTTATTATATCATAGAAATTAAAACACGCTTTTTGTCAAACAAATCTACGTCTCGGAAAGAAACCATTATCGCTCGTAGTTTGCCAAAGGCTTGTTTTGCTCTCTTTATGACCTTGCAATGTTAGTAACGCTACTATAAACCGTTCACTTGCAACATTGCATAGATAGGTCGATATTGCAGATAGTTGCGAAACAATAATCAAACAACGTGAGCTTTTGTATGTAGACGAATAAAAGCTTGTTGCAATCATACAAAGACAACACAACCGATTTAACGGGTAGTTCAGTAAACGGGATTCATCCCCTAATTTTCTACCATTAGATTAGAACTGAAATATTATACCACTTTTGAGATATAGCCTAATTAATAAATAAAATTATTAATATAAAAAAATATATACAATCTTTTCGTATTTTTCTCAGCAAACTCTTTCATTTGATACCCGTTTGTCCGCCATCTTGGGGCGTCCGCCATATTGAATTTAGTGTGACGTCATTTTACTTTTCATATTTTTTCAGCAGACCCTTTCATTTGATACCCATATAATATTCATAATAGTGCATATAAAATAACCGCTGAAGAGGTAAAACACAAAAAGAAAAAGAAAAAAGAAAAATAGAGTAATGGATGTCCATAGAGAAAAATATTTATGAAACGGGTGCGACGCCTATAATGAAGTGAGACGCCTATAGAGACAAGCTTATACGTTAGAATAGTGTAAAAAACGTAGAAGTTTGATTTCGCATCCGTTTCATACATTCGAGAATTTGTATTGAAATTGCGCAAGACTCTCCGTGTTCTATTTGCATACAGAATTTCATTAAAAAAACCATACGTTTTAGTACACGCTATACATTAAAATTATGATGTCATGAACTATTTTGTTTTCCTTTATTTGGCAAACGCATAGGTATCTATTATTCATTTGTTTACTAAAGTACATATTACCTACTTGCGCCATGTATTTATTTGCGGTTTGGGTTTTTTTGAACAAAATTGGAACGCTATAATAAAATTTATCTAATGACACCATGTTGTGGGTAGAGCAATAATAATTACCAAATTAGTCATTAAAGCGTAGTTAACACTTTCGCAAACAATTATATTGTAACCTTCACTTATTCTTATATCTTTTCAAACAAGTCTTATCAATTTATCGCCATCCTTATGATTCACATCTCTTGAATAGGGTTACCATATCAAAATTTGAAAAGTCCTCACCTAAAGCAGGATATTTCAATAAAACTCGGAACAGTTCAAACCCTGCGCACAATAAGATAAAAGACTGACTTTGTATAAATATGTATGTTTTATTACTTCGCCCAAACTGAAAAAGTCCAAACATGTCCGGACAAATCCGAACGGATGATAATCCTACTCTCGAAGTAAAACATGCTCATAACATTTGAATCAAACTCATTAAAACCATTATGTATTACACCGAATGAACGGTGTACCGTTCGGTGTAACCCTATAATCCGAAAGGAAGTCTTTGTATGTACCTACTCATCAATCATTATGAACAACGTTATAAGGGACAACCCGGTCTAAACATTTATTGGCTCTGACTAGTTCAATCTAGTTTTTTACGATAGGTATTCTTGCTCACAATTCTTAGTAAACTTTATTAACAAAAAAAAAACTTAATAACGTCTAACATTTGAAAATCTGTCGCTAGGCACCCGGTGTGTTCCGGGTGCATTACTTGAGAATTTAATTCCAGGCTAGGGCTGTTTATCTTCGACCACATCGTCACTTATCGTCAGGTGAGCTATGGCGGATACCCTAGCTAACCATTAAAAAAACATATTTGTAAGCCATACCTGGGTCTCTACCGTCACCTCTTTAGCGCGATTCAATTTAGGTGACAAACGAAAAATAGCGCGATCGCAAACTGTATCTCCGCGTTTAATTTCCCAGTCACCTAAGCTGAATCGCTTTTGAGAGCTCACGGAACTTATGCATAATAAGCATAATCAGCCTTTTAACAGTCCACTGCTGGACTTTTAGTCTGCCTCCGAAAGAATGATTGGGCCATATCCAGTATCCACCACGCTGGCTCAGTTGCGGGTTGGTGGAATCACATACGCCATTGAATTTCTTCTCCGTACGTATGCAGGTTTCCTCACGATGTTTTCCTTCACGGAAAAGCCAGTGGTATGAAAAGTTATCTAATTTTGCAAAAGAGTATATTATCAACTGGCAAAATAACACTTGCGCATCTTCAACCTCGTTGCCTTTTTCGATGTTAACGAATTCTCAGCTACTATCTCGTCGTTGTCTGAAGTAATCTTGAATTTTAATAAATTTTTGGGTATTTTTCCATATACTAATAGCCCTGAGAGGTTCTGACTTCTAAAGGGTCATTTGGAAACTAGTTAGGTACGTGAAACCGAGGGCCTGATTATTGACAGAACAGTTAACTATCTCGAATTTAAATTAACATAAGGAGATAAAAAGATGCGGAGAGATGGCTACTGCATTAATTAAGTACTTATTAGAAAAAGAAAATGAAATATTCGAACCAGAAGTATTATCGAGAATTAATTAACATAAGTTCAGATTATTGTCAGAACTTGGTACACACTACACATACATACTTACATACATATACATACAGTGTAACATACAGGGTCATATTAATTTAAACGTAACTCATATCCTTGCCAGAGTTCGTACCGTGAGCTCTCAAAAGCGATTCAGCTTAGGTGACTGGGAAATTAAACGCGGAGATACAGTTTGCGATCGCGCTATTTTTCGTTTGTCACCTAAATTGAATCGCGCTAAAGAGGTGACGGTAGAGACCCAGGTATGGCTTACAAATATGTTTTTTTAATGGTTAGCTAGGGTATCCGCCATAGCTCACCTGACGATAAGTGACGATGTGGTCGAAGATAAACAGCCCTAGCCTGGAATTAAATTCTCAAGTAATGCACCCGGAACACACCGGGTGCCTAGCGACAGATTTTCAAATGTTAGACGTTATTAAGTTTTTTTTTTAATGCCATAGGTAGCAAACAATCACGAATACGCAGACCCTTTAAGAATCTTTTAACTCGCCTTTTGAAGAACCCCATGCTGTACAAGATTTTTGGTGACACACAAAACTATACCTTAGATATAGGTATGTGTGGTGACATACTTGTCTATTTTTAAAGGTTAAAACTATATTGAATTCTAGGTAAATAAAGAATCTAGAGTCGGTCATTACTCAATGAAACAATTAAGCAAGTAATAAAGAAAACAGGATGCGAAAAGAAAAAAGCGCAAAAGATCCATTTGTAGAGGTTGAGTCTGGGTATGACTGTGCGGTGAAACGCAATAACAGTCCCGTAATAGTGAGCTTTACTCCGCAAATAAAATAATCATTGCCACAGACTACGTGCAAAATCACACGTCAGCGCTCCAAGTAAAAGACACCATCTTTCTGTGTGTACAGTTGTACAGAGAAGTAAAGGCCCTCTTTTATCACTTGTAGCAGTTTTGGTCATTCCAATTTAAGTTTATCTACTTCTACTAAAATTATAAAAATGGTGTCATATTAAAATTTTATGTTTTATCTAGAAAACCGTAAGAGACCGAAACACGATAAAGGATATCTTGCTCAATAGATGAAGAAAAAAAGTAACACTGCGCTTTTCTCCCTGTTTTTTTTAAATATATATATATATTTTACCAAATGGTGTCTTCCATATCTTAATATACAGACTTCATTATGGAAGGAACCGTATAGGTACATTTTTAGTAGGTAGGTACAGCTATACTTTTCGAAAAATATGATATAAACCTCAAAAACAGAAGTAGCGAAACACACGACCGTGTGTAAGCGCCATGGTTTTGTTTCACTAAATGCGACTTTAATACAATATGTCCAGCCTTATGGTCGTCAGTAACAAGCGTTGCTTAAAAGTGGGAAAACCTAGCCTTAATTAGTTAATGGCCAATTAAGAACTGATGGAGAAATAAACCATCTTAATATTAGGTACTCTGAGATGGAAGACTTGACCGGATACTATTGATTATTAAACTCATTGAAATGAATGATCTTTAAAAGAAATAGGATCATTTACAGATCTGCAAATCATTATCAATAAATGATCAACCAAGTTTTATCTCAGCATAGATGGTAACATCAAATGTCTCACATAATTCCAATGAAATAAGAGTGGGGAGCGACTGGGAGTAAGTGCGAGGTCAAGTTTTAAGAGACCGCGTTCACTGAACTCTCGCTAAGGTCAATAAATATATTTTGTAAGCGAACATATTGTGTACCTTTCACATTAATAAGCCAAATCAAATAAAGCAAATATGGCTTGAGAATGAGTAACGTGGTGTTTAAAAATGTGAATTTAGTCTTTCCGGACATTCTTTGTGTGCGATTAAGGAACGAATTCCATTGGAATCTTTTATTGGCTCTTTTTGTTGGCATTGGGATTCCAGTTTGATTTATTGACTTTTTATAAATCCAACACAGTTAATTTATACATTTCTAATAAATCAACAGTATTAGAAATGAGTATAGAATTATTAGAAATGTCTTCTGAAATTTATATCGAGATAAGCATGTACCTAGTTCGTATTTTACTCTATTATACTTAAAGGCGAGTTAATAGAGTCCTTAAGGGTCGGCAACGTATTTGTGATGCCTCTGGTATTGCAGGTATCCATAGGCCACGGTAACTGCTTACCATCAGGCGGCCCGTCTGCTTGTTTGCCACATATGGCATAAAAATACTTACAGAAATTACCGAGGTATCCAATTAAAAAATATTTAAATTTAATTTAATTTAAATTATTCAAAAAATATTATTTAATTAATAATATTTAAAAGAAAAAAATCCATAAACTTTCTTTCGACAAATAACAGAAATAAATTGCTTGCTTTTTTTGCTTAGAAATTAGATAGGTTATCGTGATTTTTTGAATGAGCTTAGACCTACGCACTTGACCATAAGATTTAATTATTATTCTAGGCGCATTCGAGTCTTGTAAGTACCGATTGATACAAACGTGATGCACTAATAGTGCATTAGATATGACGCACTCTGTTATCAAAACATACTTTACCGACCGCGGCTATAATTGGGCCGAGTTTACACACAGGCGACTGACTTAGACACTGACATTACGCTATCACGTATTTACAACAACTTAACTATATACAACTGATATGCGTAACAAGTTAGCCAGTTATCGAAAACAAAGCGCTTGCGATGTAAGACCTTAACAGATTTATGATGTGTAATAAATCATGCGATCTTCCTGCATTTTCTTGGCGTGTATCATCTTTTACTTTGTCCAACCTTTTTCAATCGGCACTGCTTTATTGTTGATATTCCGAAAACTCGTACGAAGTGCTATGATTCCACTTTAATTGTGCGTTTTTTTTATAGAATAGATCTATGTTTGGCCGTCTGATGGTAAGCGACTGTGTGGCCGAGGATGGAACACGACGATCCAAAAGAAATCTATTCACTCTAGCACAGAAGACATAATAGGAAACTGCTAGTCTTTGGAAAGCGCTGTCTGAATAGGTGTTCCCCAATACCTAGTTACAATACGACCTCAAATCACGAGTGAATCGGTTTCTTCTAGGCAAGCGTGCTCTATCGTAGACCGCATCATCACTTAACATCAGGCGATTTGACGACAAAACGCTAGCCTATTCCTAAAAATAAAAAAACTTTATTGCTACAAATGAAGTAGGTTTTAATTGCATTTTCTCTTATGTATTTACCCTAACATTAGGATCCTAGGGTGTTGGTTAAACATATCATAGCTGACATAACTAATTTGGTATATTTTCACTGAAGTCGTTAAACTTATTTATGCTTATTTTACCCTTTACATAGTATTTACGTTGTTTTATAAGCGTTTGAGGGAAGTCACACGAGTGTTGTTGTAATTAATTTGACCATAGATAGCTAAATGGAACGAATGAACTTGACAATCAGGCACCTACTCTTAATGCCATTAGTTTTCCTGGTATAAATGAGCCACGCAATATAGGATGTTTACTGGAAGTTCCATAACCTGTAGGTACTTAAAAGTATTACTAATCCCATTTTATAGAACTTCACAACTAGACAGATTCTATATTGCAACCTCAAATAAGCACCTACCTTTTGTAGTAAATTACGATCCCAAATAGCTATAATTCTGCTTAGTTTTTATTTGTTTGTACTATGTATACAAGAAAAAAAAAATATGTTTTTTTATTTTAATTTTATAATAGATAGTCTTGCGCTTATATATTGCCGCCATCTCGCCTGATGTTAAGCGATGATGCGGTCTACAATGGAGCACGCTTGCCTAAAAGAAACAGATTCAGTGTCGACTTGAAGACACCCAGATTGTAACTTACGGGGAACACCCATTCAGGCAGCGAATTCCACAAACTGGCAGTTCGCACAATAAATGTGGAATCAAAGCGCTTCGTACGGGTTCTCGGAATATCAACCATAAAACGGTGTCGATTTTTCGTGCCCGCTCTAGCATTCCGATAGAAAAATGGGCAGGAGAGAATTAAATCATGCAGATCTGATTCACACTCCTCGAAATGTATCCGATAAAAAACCGATAGACTAGCAACTTTGCGCTGATCCTCAAGACTAAGAAGCTTAGTCTGAACCAGGGATTCATTGCCGGTGAGCCGCTTAGCACGTGATGATACTTACGAGCTAAGATATTTTCATAAATAACTGCACTTAAAGAATACAAACGCACTAAAGACTGCTATTAACATTAATGGCAAGTTATTTAATTAACACGACATTCTGTAGATACCCTTAAAGGAGCATGTCAAGGCATAAGGCTTCTAGTTGACCTAGCTACCCAAGGGCGTTACAAAATGTGGACCACGTAGCAAAAACGCCAATTGCAGAGTTGGGAATCGTAGCTTGTTTACTTTGATACTTGAGATTTAGTTTACAACGTTCAATTAACTATTAGTTTACAACACTTAACTTAACATTTTTGTACTTAGGGGTTTTCATCATTCAAGTAAACAAACAATAAATGGGAGTAGAGCGGTAAATTCGTTATGACAAAAATTATGAATAAGGTCTAAGTTTTTAGAAAACTTGGTAAACTCACAAAACGCTTCTCTCAAGACAAACTCAAATATAGAAACTAATAACTTATTCGTGACTGACCCCATCTAAACTAAACAGCACTCGTCTGTCACAAAATATCATTTGAAAGATTTCGTATCCTAATTTCGCTAAGTGCTTCAATTTGATAAATGACTCTTTAAATGACTAAAGTCTGCCGAGGTCGACATGCATTAACGATTTCTTATCAACGTAGCGGTACCCGTGTCTTGCAACCTAGTTTTTATAAACGATTATCTATTCTGTACATGTTAAATTTATTATAGTCATTAGAAATAATACCGTAATCATTGGATTTGACGCGTGATTTGAATGCCTCGGATAGGAAACAAAAAAGTTAATAAAGATTTGTTCGAGAGTAAAAATAAGTGGTAGAGCTATGACTCATCGTTGTTTTTGCCACTTGTTGTACGTGTGTGGAGTTATGTTAAGTGTTGCATATTGGGTATGTGTAAGTGAAATGAAACCAATTCTTAACTCACGTAGAATAATAAATTATAATGAAAACAAAAGCAAAAGCAGACTGAAAACACCTGTAGGTACATTGATGACAAATTATAATTATATTTTAGTACCAATGACACCATAATATTAATATCATCACTACAAACATGACTTAAATTTATTTTTTACTAGCGACCCGCCGGCTTCGCACGGGTGTAATTTGCGTGCGAAGCCGGGGCGGGTCGCTAGTTATATACCTTCCTTGAAAATATATCTAACTGATGGTGAAAATCGCATCAAAATCCGTTGCGTGGTTTAGGAGGAGTTAGCGGCCATACAGACAGACAGACGTGGAAAGCGACTTCAATTTAGAGAAGAGATAAAGAATCTGTATTTCATCACCCCGCGGTTTCCTACAGGATTCGTTTTTTCCGGAATTCATTATTCGTTTTTCGTGTGGAAGTAGCCTTGTCTATCTAGAGTCACTACCTCCATACCAAACGTTATCTAAATCCATCCAGCCACTTTTGATTTGAGTAAAAATGCACTTAAACAGATAAAAACAGTCACACAGTAATGATTAAGGAACAACAACAAAATAAAACACTGTTTCAAACTATCACGGTTGCTGTATGAACAAAAAAATTGGCTGTAGTGACTAAGTCTAAACAAAAACATCATAAAAGTTTGTCAGACAAATTACTAGATCGGTGGAGTCCCAGCTTATTCTAAACTCGAGTGACCTTACCCTGAAAAGGTCCACTTTACTACGCCAGAAGCCACAAATTGGGATGCTGAGGTCACCCACTACCGCAATTGACATAATATGGGAGCAACGAGAGTTGTCACAATTTACATTTCATTACGACTGCCTGATATCAACTGCTTCCTCCCAAACATAAATGTACCTACTGTACAAAACATCCACAGTCACGGGCGAATCTGGAACTAAACACTGGATTCAGTCAAGTTCAGTCAGTTACACAAAAAACTCTACATCAGCGCCTCTGCCTAGTGTCGGCCAAGTTTGCGGACAGACATCTTACTAATAAAAAGCTATTATATTATGTGTAGCTGGGAAGAGATAAAGAAGTAGTTTGTAATTGATTTGTAGTGCCTTGAATGCATTTAATTGTAGTAACTTACGTAGAGAAAGCATTTATATCGAAGAAAGCATTAAAATGTAAGACGTTTATGTACTAGTGAATGAACTTCTTACACTGCCAGCTACACAAATAAGCCAGCACGGTTTATTTAATGAATATTTTAAACATAATGATCACATACATTTTTGCTAATGTATTTTTCATTAAATCATTGAATAAAAATACTGTTTTACGTAGGTACGCGAGTTGTCCACAAATCATATTCACGCAAACAACCTAGATAGGTATTGCATTCGATTTAATAAATATGATGAAATATGTGACCTGGGGCCTTACGGACAACTGATATTACAGGCACCTAATCCGCTCAGTTGGAAAATCACGAGACCGCAAACCTTATCGCGCCCAGATACGGTTTGCGGTCGCGTGATTTTCCAACTGAGCAGATTAGGTGCCTGTAATAGCTGTTGTCCGTAAGACCCTTGTCTTAGTTCATTAATAATTTTAGTTCTAATAAGTAACTGTGAACTAATTAAGAGGCTTTCGGACGGCCTGAAAACTTTTACTTCAGGGCTGGCTATACGAACTTATACTATAAGGCCCTCTTTTCCCACTTTTAGCAATTTCGGACATTCTAGTTTTAGTTTGTCTACTTCCATGGTTAGTTTAAAATAAAATAAAATGGTATCATATCCAAATTGAATGTCTTATCTAGAAACCATAAAAACCGAAACACGATTAAGGACATTACGCTCGATAGAGAAAAAACATATGAAAGTAACACTAATTTGCGTTTTCTCACTGTTTTCTTGGTTTCATTCAAATACCTATTTACTAAATGATGTCAACGATATCTTCATGTACATATTTCATAATTATCGAAAAATATGAGAAAAACCTCAAACGTCCACTAAATGCGACTTTAATACAATATATTAAGCGTTATAATCATCTGTAGTTACAAGCGTTGCTTAAAGTGGGAAAACCTTAGGATATAGTACAAAGAAACACATTCATTCAAATAGAAGAAGTTGTTGATAAAATCATCTCTACTACCATCCTAGGAGACTGCCTGCTTATGCAAATAAATACGTGAACATATGTAAGTTTATTTGAGTATGAGTCATTAATCGACGTCTCATACATAACACATGTACGCTAACTATTGTAATTCGAAAGCCATTTGTAAAACGTGACTCGGGTACGAATTCAATGCCAAATGCAGGCCATTCGACACATCCACAAGTTCCATAACATTGAGGATTTACACGGATATGTTTAGTTTAACACGGTAGATAAAGACTAATCAAACAGTATCTAGACATAGAATCGCATGTACACGTATTGGCTTTTAGGTATGTCTAACTCTAAGGGTGCGTTTATTTCACACGAAATTGTTCGCGCTGACCGAACGCCTTCGCTAGGCGGCTTCCGCGCGGCGAACGCGTGAACGTGTCTTAAAACTGCGCTTTTATAGCAAAATCCACTCTTTTATTTTGCTATATATAACTACGTTTTAAATTAAAAGAGTAAAGGTACTAAGTATAGAACGTGTAAAAGACGCGCAGCGACTGCGTCATCAATGCGTGGAGTACACGCGGCTACAGAAATGCGGCTGCGTGGCGAGATTCAAAGGTATTTAAGTGTTGTTGCCTATGAAATAGAATTCACATTGACCATTAGCGTACGTGAGAGTGCGGTGGCTACCGTGCGGCGGCCGCACGAAAATTTTCGCTTCGTCTAACTGTAGCTTTACGATAGAAGTTTATGGATAGAAGTTTATACGATGGGCGTTTACCTAAAGTATGAACCTTAAAATTAGTACCTATAGATCGTCAATTGTCACTGATGTCTTTCTTGTTTACAAAATTAAAGAAACTAGTTTCTTTTTGTTTAGTATGAATAAATTTGCAAATATAGGTGATTTCATTAAATAACGAGTAAGTCGGTTTCTTCTAGGCAAACGTGCTCTATCGTAAGCCGCACCATTGCTTAACATAAGGCGATATGGCGGTCAAACGCAAGCCTATTATATAAAAAAAACCGGACAAGTACGAGTAGGACTCGTGCTCTGAGGGTTCCGTTGGACAAAACCCTCAGAGCGCGAGTCAAAAAAAAAACTAAATGAAGCTGAAATATTGAAAGACAAACTTAACTTTGTAGTTGACTATAAGGTTTTTCCATACATTCCAACTACAAAATGTAAATTCGTAATAGCAAAATAATTATTTTTAAATGATATAATTTCAAATTTGTAACTTTCGGATTCATTCCTATATATGTGCTATGAGACCTTAACTTTTGCCAAATTTCATGATTCTAGGTCAACGGGAAGTACCCTATAGGTTTTGATTTCCCTGTGAAATCGCAAAATATGCGACATAAACGTTCATATCTTTTGATTGCGTTGACTTACAACTTTTATTTTATTACAACCGAAAGAAACCGTAGATCCAAGTATTTAGTATAAATTTTAACTTGATACCTTTACGCGTTCTTGAGAAAAAGGGTCTTGACAGACGGACAGACAGACGGCCAACGAAGTGATCCTATAGGGTTCTGTTTTTTCCTTTTGAGGTACGGAACCCTAAAAAATACTCGATAGTGATTAAATAATAATTAAAGGCTCATCAAAGCTGAGCTAATGAGCTCATCTGCCCTTGTTAGCATTAATTAACAGAAGTTGATTCAGAATCGAAACGAGAATTGAAATTCAATCGAAAACTGAGTCGTACCGTTAAAGAAAAATACAGTTAGAGCCAACAACGAGATGATTCGTGGAATCACTTTCAAGGAAACAATTCATGTAGGTTCTAAACTAGGTTAGCAGTTAGCACCAATCGAGCACGTACCTACTTACCAGCTTACGTTGATGCAATAATTGTGGTTTTACACCTTTTTGAAAACGTTTTCTTAATCATCAAATTAACCCACCTCATTATTGCATACCGAGAATATGCAACAAGGTGAATTGTTTGGAAAAAATTGTTACCTTTCTACATAACATGCAATCCAAAATTTCGAAATTGTAAGTAGATACAATCTTAACTTTTACAATCGTACCAAAATAATATTATTGTCGACATAAACGGAAATGAAAATAGCATAAGCTAATAAGCAGCTACTTGAACCTTTCCAAAGTTCTTTCCGGTTTAGGTACTTGACAGTTTGAGATTAGCCCTTTTTGGAACCACTTACAAACTTCACCTGTTAAATATGCATGGTCCTCATACTCCTCATGACTGCCCAAATTCAACTGAATAATAAACCAGCCAAGAGCGAGCCGGGCTCGCGCAATGAGGGTTCCGTACCACCACAAAAAATACAAAAGGAAAAGTAGTGCTAAAAGGTGATTAGAAACCGACATGCATATCATGTCGGTTTCTAATCACCGACTCGCACTTCTTTAGAGTGTGTACTATAATCGTGCCAAGTTTGACGGACGTATTACTGTTTTTACAATAGGGAAAATACAAAAATATGTTCAAGAAAACGTTTGTGGTTTGTTGTTGCCCTTCAGTTTTGTCTTTTTGTCTTTATATATTTTTTTTACTTAATCCACCGTAACATTACTATATTCTGTGAAAATGTCAACTGGCTATCTAATACGGTTCGAAAGACAGCCGTTGAAAGGTAGGATAGACGGACGGACGGACGGATAGACAGACGGCGTAGGCTTAGTAATAGGGTTCCGTTTATATCCTTTGGGTACGGGACCCTAAAAATGAGCAAACAAACCTTAAGTTTAAGTTTGATGTAAATTGTTATCACGCGGTCTGGATTGAATTAAACGCCATCGTTTGATCTGCAAATGGCAAATCCATCCGGTTCCTAAATCCATTTACTGTACCAGATTTATCCAAAGCGCAGGCTGCAAGCATTGCAGCTGTGTTAAAATGCGCGCTCGTTTTAGGCAGATGATAAAGGCCAACCATATAAGTTCAAAATATGTGCATACTCAAACGTTTTAATGCTATGAATTTCAACGGTCGGTTTCAATTTCAGTGGACAAAAATGTCCTTACCTAAATTAGAATAAAACCACACAATTTTTTTTTTACAAGCTAATTAATATTAGGCTATTTGTTTCCACCGTAGACCGCATCATCGCTTTACATCAGGCGAGTTAGCGATCAAAAGCAAGCCTATTATTAAATAAATAAAAGTTACATTGCCGTCACAACAAAAGATTTAAATAATTAGTTCGTTGGTATTAATATTTTTTAACTTAGCCGAAAAGGTTTCATATCCTCGTAGTACCCATCATTATGCTGCTATAGGAGCAACTCTGAGCGAAAAAATATCAGCTGTTCCACAGAAAACAGTCATTCACACTCGACAAAATGTATGAAACAGCTTATTTTGTTCGCGGTTTCAGAGATGGTCCCATAGTAAAAGTTGTTCATAATGATGGGTACTATATCCCCCTTTCGGCTTAGTACAACCTTTTCGCGTAACCCTGTACAAACTTCAGTCATTTTTTTCCATTAATTTCTTTAATAAACCTTAAGGAACCCGTGGATTACACTGACGCATAAAGCTCGTATTTTTACTTCACTAATGCTTGTTAGCTCGCTCGCATTTTTGGTCTCGACTCGAACGCTTTCCGTACGGGAATTCCTTTGCGGCCGGCCTTAGGCAGATGAAATGAATGCTGGTCATTTTACTTGGCCACTTGATACGGGCCCATGCGATGCCGATAAGGGGTCAAGACCCCTCCCAGGACGCACAAGGACGCGCTTGTCCGCCGCCAGTTGCATTACAGCCCGCTGAGACAGGCACACTGGCCAACATGACTCTCCTTTTATAATTATTACGACATTCCCCTTTACGACTCTTATTAGTTTTAGCTTTTACGTACCAACAAAATGCACGGGAATATATCATGGCTGTGACTTTATGTCGTATTATGAATCAGTGTGGGTTAAAAGTTAACCGTTAAAACATGGTTGAATGTTATGTGTTTTATTGTCAATTTAGTTCTATAGCGGTCGTAAATAAGCCTTTCGTTTGGGCGATAGACTTGCATCAAACAAGAACAGGTTGTTTGGCTTCTGGGATGCCTTGAGTTTTGTACTTAAAGTGAGAAAGTTATATGTACACTGTACACGCATTTAATATTTTTAAGTATTTTTAATAGCAAGGTGCATAACTTTTATGGAGGCAATGCAGATAAAGTCATCATCATCATCATTTCAGCCATAGGACGTCCACTGCTGGACATAGACCTCCCCCATCGATCTCCAAAAGAGCCGGTTGGAAGCGGCCTGCATCCAGAGTTTCCCTGCGGTCTCTTGTAGGTCTGTCCATCTTGTGGGTGGACGTCCTACGCTGCGCTTACCGGTCTGTGGTCTCCATTCCAGAACCATTCGGGCCCATCGGCCATCTGTTCTGCGTGATATTTGCCCTGCCCACTGCCACTTCAACTTGCTAATCTGGTGGGCTATGTCAGTGACTTTCGTTTGTCTGCTGATAAAGTAAATTAAAATAAAACCTGGCTTACGCTAATTAGGTAACAAGCCTCTACCAACACTTTTTCTAAGCTCTACCAAAATAAGAAACGTAGTTCGAACATTATCCATCGGTGGGCAGTTCTCAAACGCCTACTCTATCTATTGTCCTCCATTATCAATCAATATGCGATGTATTGTCCCTTACGAATCAATTCTTCAATCGTTTTCTACAGAACAATAACGTTATGTAATTTCTTTGTATGAGCTTAGTTAGTCTTGAGAAATCACAGCTATTTAGAAAATAAAACGTTGACTTAATGAGTTTCTGTTTAAAACTGTTTTAGCACGTTTTTTTTTTAAATTACGTACTTGACAATATTTCCGGCAACGTGTCTGATTATTTCTACATCTGTATATATAACATTGTAAACACATTCTAGCAAGAATATAACAACTGCAAAGTCTGCAAACTGACAAAACTTTCTACTGACTAACAAAAATATTAGCCAAGTTTCTCGATGACTCAAGCAAAAGAAATCTAAGACGACCATTGACCATTGACCACCTACCTACCATGGATAATATCGAGACCAAATTGAAAAACTTTATTGCAAGATCGAAATTTCACAGGTTTTTTCTAATAGTTTCGTTTAGTTTAGTTTCGTTTCTTCTCTTTGGGAGACTCAAAAAGTAAGCCTCATATCGTATTTGCTTACCAAATGAAACTACCATACGTTTTTAGGGTTCCGTGCCCAAAGGGGAAAACGGGACTCTATTTCTAAGCCTTCGCTGTCTGTGTGTCCGTGCGTCTGCCTGTCCTACCTTTTAACGGCTGTATCTTTCGGCCCGTAATAGATAGCCAGTTAATAAAGTATTCACAGAATGTGCAATACTACGGCGGATTAACCAAGAAATAATAATAAAGTCAAAAAGTAAAAACTAAGGGGGCCTATAACATACAACAAACGTATTTTTATATTTTGTCTTGTGTAAAAACGGTAATACGTACAAGCGTTAAACTTGGCATGATTATAGTACACACTTCAAAGTAAAATGACAAATAATAAATACTGGCCAAGTGCGAGTCGGTGACAAATTTCTGTTCACCAAAGTTAGCAACAACGGACGCGCTCTGTACTGGGATGGGTGACCGCCTGGGCGTGAAGTTGTCTTTTTGCACTACTTTTTTGTACTTTAGTAATTAACAATTTATGTGGTGGTACGGAACCCTCAGTGCGCGAGCCCGACTTGCACTTTGCCGGTTTATTTGTAATGTTAGGTTTACTACTGCCCGATTGAAAACTAAGTAGGTAGCAATTCTTGAATGGTCGAATACATTTTACAATTTCTTCTCGACAAATCGCTATTTATTATTCGACACGTGTTATAAAAAGTTTAACAAGTGTGACTAGTCGCGCTTGTTGGACCAGCTCTACAGAATTCGTAATCACTGCGGACCGGTCTAGACGGGCGTGGGCGTCCTCATAGTGAGTTGAGCACCGGGTTGAAGTACCCCAGTTTACGAGTCTATGGCACTGAACCAAGCATAGTTAGTAGAAGACTATGACACCTACGCGGTTGTTTGGTTTCAATAGGTAGGTTTGGTTATAGGTTTGTAGCTATTCTATGGTTTTATGCAGATTTCGCTGCATTATTGCTGTTGCAGTCCCAAGACTCTCCTGCCGTTCATCATCATCATCATTTCAGCCGTAGGACGTCCACTGCTGGACATAGGCCTCCCCCATCGATCTCCAAAAGGGCCGGTTGGAAGCGGCCTGCATCCAGCGTTTCCCTGTTCGTCTTTTTTAGATCGTCTGTCCATCTTGTGGGTGGACGTCCTACGCTGCGCTTACCGGTCCGTGGTCTCCATTCCAGAACCTTTCGGCCCCATCGGCTATCTGTTCTGCGTGATATGTGCCCTGCCCACTGCCATTTCAACTTGCTAATCCGGCCGTTATCTCTACTCAATAAGACACCCGACACAGATTGAAAATGGTTAGAAACCCCGATAAAGAGTTGAAAATTCAACGGCTCAACAGATTTTCTTGAAACATAGCTAAGAACACACAATCAAGTCACTTATCATACTAAAGAAAAACTAAATCAAAATTGGTTCAGCCGTTTGGAATCTACGATGCCATAGACAGACACACAGATTCACAGATACGGCTTATAACACCCCTATTTTTGCGTCGGGGGTAAAAGTCTGTCTATTTACTTATTGTATGTGACAATATTGTATGTGTAAAACAAATCTTTTAGTTTTAGAACAAGATCTTACTAAATACTTACTGAGAGGGAGTTTTCATAATAACAAAACTGCAGTGCAAGTACCGTTCTTTATCGATCGTCAAATTCGCTAAAATGCCATAGAATCGATCACAGCGAGTACTGAAAAAATGGCATATTATCGAATTTGACGACCTCAACTGTCAATTTGACGATCGATAAAAGAACGGTACTTGCACCCCTGGGTAGCCGTGCTGCCGATTGCTCCATGAGAAAATCCTTAACGCAATGACGCTATCAGCAATTTCTGTGGTTTGGTATACTTATGAGGTTTTCAGCTAAATATATGTATTCCGCTTCTGTATACCTAGTATAGGTACATAATGTAGGGTTCTGTGAAAGATTTTAGTTCTGTTTGAAACATGTAACGAACATTAGGTACCTAGATAACGTCAAAACAGGTAGTAGGTATAATAACGCCTACGTACTTTACCTGTAATAAATGTTTTCGCAACACCAGTTTGCAGCTATTTGCGACCTATCATATTTTACCCGCCACTTGCTCCATGATTACTTGCGACATTCTGATTTGTAGCTAGAACCTAGATCATAATAACATTATATTATATACATCTATTTTATTACATGTTTACTCATAACATCCTTAATTGATTGACGTCTGTTGCACATTATCGTTTCCACGATGGTTTTCCTGCAAATTTAAAATTCCCTTTAACCTCGAGCAAATTGGAACGCTCATTCCCAATAACAATCGTCATACAGAAGGCATACAAATAGACTTCCACGCCTCGATTGTGACCGCTAAAGCTAACAAGATTGAGTCACTACCAAACTGAGTCATGGCATGCGTTCTCCTCTCATGTTAATAATGTTATTTCCCCATAGGTGGTACCTGCCAGCTGAATCACCGAAGCTCCGCCACGAGTCCGGGCCGCGGCCGAAATACCTCACGCTTGTCTAAAACGTTCGAAGGTAAATTTCGACCCGAATACGGCCCATCTTGTTACCCATTCCCCTGCCTGTGATCAACACTGCGAATGAAGAAATTGCACTCGTCCGGTGTTCGCGTCGCAAACTGTAACATAGGTATTATTGTACTCATAAGGAGGGCAATTCAAGTATTACGTAAGCACTAAGGGAGGGGGGGGTCTTTGTTTTCTTTATTTTTGATGCCATGAGGAACGGGGTCTAAAAGGGGGTCTAGATAGTGATTACGTCAGCAATATTTATTTATTTAATTTTTCTAATTATTATGCAAAATTTGCGTGAATAAATAATAAATGGGCATTACATTTTTTTATAGTCTATAAATCTCTTATTTCTAGACTCATGAATAACGATAAAGACTGCTTTGCTTTACTTTTGCTGACAAGGGGGCGGGATGTTAAAAATTACAAAAATTCTGCTTACGTGATACTTGAATATCGCCATAAATTGTCTGACATACTTATTTGAACGTGCGGTATTTCATGGAAACTTATTTTTCACATTGAAAAAAGAGTTAAAATAGTTAATAGCGTAGTAAGTGGTGCCCCCATCGCACGTGCAGATAAGTTTGTCAGTCGTGTATTTACATTAATTATTATGTAGATTATGTAATTACTGTGATATTTAAGATGATTAACTGAGATGGTTGGATGAGTCACGAGCAAGTTGTTTGGTTTGTAATCTACAAACACTCGTATCGGCGCGATGTTGACGCATAATACTGCCGTAATAGTTGATATCGATTGTGTCTGGAAACAAGCTGGCTAGTATTAGCGCACTACGATATGCCGTAAAACTAAACTATACGGATTTCTTTTTATAAAAAAGTAGGCAATTAATATCAACAATCAAACTTCCATTTCATCCAGAAGAACCAACTAAACAAACCAATGAGAGTGGGAGTATATAGGTATACGTACCTTCTGCTAGAGCACAAAATACTATCGAAATAATGTTTGTAGCGTATTTGATAGGGAATGTGTGATAATGGCGCGGTTCCATTTATCAAACAATTTCTATCATCATTCTAACATCATTATCCATATTTTTTTTCACTTCTACATTTTACTTAAATAAGATTTTTCGATAGTATTTTTGTAATACAGATATAGACAAATATTGCACCAGAGTATAGTGCTCAGATCAGACAAACAAGGGAGATTTGCCTTAGTACAAATATCGTAGTGTTTCATTTTTCACAATACCGCTAAACCGCTTGACTCCAAAACTGTGTACGTACTTACTAAGGAAACTTGCAGCGACAGCAATGAACTAACTAATAAATAGTCTACATGCAAAAAAAGTACAGCAAAGGTGAGTAATGTTTCAAGCCTGATTTAAGCCTGTGGAGCCACGCTTACCATATCTCGCTTGTTTGTCTGATCTGAAGTAGGTATAGAGTTCCACATGGGTGGAAGTGTGCTAGTATTTCGTCCTCTTGACCATCACTGTAAATATCATTATAGTAACCGTAATATGCTATCTCCAATCTTGCTTTGTGTTAGCAATTACCAAGCAAGACGCAGCAGTAATGTAGATAGACGTCACCAATGGGTAGTATCAAATGTAGCGTAGACCGGTACGAAGTTTATGTAGATTCTGTTAATAGAGTATTTAAAAGCCGGCAACGTATCTGTGATGCCCGTAGCATTACAGGTATAAAAAAACACGAACTTGAGGGGGGGGGGGGGCATTCCGGATTTCATTTTGGGGGGGGGGGCATTCTGATAAGGTTCGAAGGAATCAAATCGAAAAATTTAGTCGAATGTATGGAATTGCTAGATGTTTTGGGGCCATGGCCCTCATGCCCCCCCCCCCCGCTGGATCCGCCAATGACTATCTCTAGACCATGGATATATTCCAGGATAACATTGTACAAAGGAGGTATAAACAACTTTTCCTATGGGACCAACCCTGAAATAGCGAATAAAAAATCAGCTGCTCCATAGACATTGTGGAGTGTAAATGTAATTTTTCTGTGGAACAACTGATTTCGCGATATCAGGGTTGGTCCCAAAGTAAAAGTTGTTCATAATGATGAGTACGATATCCTTGAATATTTCTGTCGTCTAGAAGATATATAATGGTTTTTTAAATATATGTAGTTCAGAGTAGGATATCGACATTTAGAAAGCCTATACTCTACTTTCCTTACCAACCACTGCCGTTATATACACTACGTACAACGTTATACATTTTAAGCTATCTGTGTGTTTTAGATTAAGTAATAATTACTTTAGCATAAAGATTGTCGATACTGGAGTTGAATCCATAATATATTTTATTCACGATGAAAAATAGAAGCAGGAACTTTTGGCAATTATGTCTTATGTAGTTGTGATGTATAGGTAACCAACTTCTCTCTAGAGGTGATCATATTGAGGAACTAAAAACGATTGTCGTGTTTTGTTCGCAAAATACGATGGTAACTCCCTCGCTCAGCTCTAAAGATAAGTTGGTCGTATCGAATTGTATTGTAGTTGGAAGGAGTAGCGCCGGGTTTTCTCCCGAATAGTTTCTGCGACATCATTTCTATTAATATGATCAACGGTTATGACCAATCACCAATGTGATGGAATTTACATTCGGTAAATATAATAGCAGGATGGTTTGCATTTATTGATGATTTCACGTTTTGTAAGTAGCTTTTTTTAATGAAAAAATATTCAGTTCCTATGAAAGTTGAAACTGTATTCGTTAACTGTATTAAAATCACATACGATTTTCAGTGCCTTGAGTATTCTACTAATCAAATGATTGACTTTCTTCGACCAAAGTTTAAATTATTGTCAGTATTTTAACAGTTTTGTTGTACCTATTAAAATTCGTGTTTGATCTGGTGTGAAAGACTCGCTAGGTTTTTATTGATAAAAAAAATTGCTTCATAGATACTACGGCTTTGTTTAGCAATAACATAATTTACTTATGTATTGACGTAACTAGGTACTTAGTAAATTTTGTAACCAGCTGCCTTATTATGGTTCTTTGATCGGGATCGAGATTGCATGCCGTCCCGTTCGCATCTATTTACTCGCACCACGAGCGTAGGTGAGATGGCACGCGATCGCGATCACGATCCGAATCATCCATAATAAGGGGCCAGGCCCTTAGCTCATATAGAAAATAACCACGTAGATTATCTACGTGGTTATTATCTACGGTAGTTAATAACTGCTCGGCAAATCTGCACTCTTCGGCTTCCCTTTGCAAATATTGTTGATTGTAGAGGGGAAAATGTAAGATTTATTTAACATAATAATTACACGAGCAATATTTACCCGATTTCATTACTTAAAAAAAATTATTTACCCGAGCATTTCTAATCTTTCGTTACGAGACACCCCGAAAATAAATTATATCTAAATTCGACTGAAAAGCCCAGAATAATAATATGGAGTGCAGATTTCCAGAATAGTTACATACTCGTAAACAAGGCATTCCTTTGTTATGTTGGTATTTTGTTACAATGAGAAGTTACTTTTCGTAGAAATATTTTTATTTTTTGTACTCTACTAGCGACATACCCGCCCGGCTTCGCACGGGTGTAATTTACGTGCGAAGCCGGGGCGGGTCGCTAGTTTCATATATAAACCTTCCGTGAAAATGTAGGTATCTAACTGATGGTGAAAACCGCATCAAAATCCGTTGCGTGGTTTAGGAGTTAGCGGCCATACAGACAGACAGACGCGGAAAGCGACTTTAATTTATACTATGTAGAGAAGAGATATTGTAGGCTATGATATTTTACGTGCATCGTACTTTACAATACTAGTACCTAGCTTTTTGTAAATATTTGTATTAATTAGGATTACGAAGATTGTAAATATTGCTTATTCAGGTTGAATTATTCAAGTGGGTGTGGATGGCAAAATCCGAAACTATGAGGAATAGCGAATACCTACTTAGTGCTCAAAGGAGTCTCGAGCCCGATTTTGATGAAAACTTAAACTGCATCATTTTATATTAGGATTTTATATCATTATATATTAAGGACATTACCTACTTTAAAATATGAAGCAGTATATTAATATCCAACATTATACTTATGTATGTTTGCCGTATGTCATTACTTCCCAGAATTCGATCCTTAAGGAAACTATCGAATGGTGTAATAAGTAATGTTTGTTTATTTTTTCAAAATCAACGGGTTTGATTCCTGGTTAGGAATATTGATTTGTCAAAAATGCAATGTTGCAGTTTTAGTTTTCATCAAAATCGGGCCCGAGTATCCTTTGATTACTTTTCGCTATTTCTCATAATTTTGGATTAAGGCGTCCACGCCCATTTAAAAACATCGACCTGTATAACATGTAAGAATATTTAGATATCAATTATTAACATCACATTAATCTCAAATTAATTCTCATTAATAGTAAGATTTTTTAAAACATTTACTAGCTTTATACAAAATATAATATTATGTAAGAGTAGAATCTCAAGAAGTATAATAAATAATCTCACGAATAAAGTTAAACAAAATTATGTCTTATGATATTGTGCATTTTATATTTTTGTAAATTGGTATATATAAGCTAGTCAATAAAAATACAAAATATATTTTGTCGTTTCCATTAACCTAATGTATGGTAAGGGGGGGGTTGTTCCGTGATGCAGGTTGTGATATTTTTTACATGTTTGTAATTTATTTGCCTGTGTTTGAATTGAAGTGAAAACGCGTATAGAGATGCACTTAAGAGTGAGCGAGATGGTAGTATGAATCTCAGTTGTCGTTTGCAGTAAACGTCACGTCGCAATTAAAAAAAAAATATCACAACTTAACCTGTATCACGGAACAACCTCCCCTAACCTGTTACATTTCCTACCCTATGGGTAAGGATAAAAAGAAGCTGGTTTCCGGTAAAAGTAAAACTATTTGAGTCGATATAAGTAAGCGAGTCTGAACAGTATAAAACCGCCATCCTACGAACTGTGGGCGAATTGTACGAGTATTCGACACGTAAAATAAGTACTTATTGAAATTTACAGACGCGCAAGTTTTCTAAGTGTGTACGGGAAAGTGAATCTCTGAAGAATAAATCATGACTTATTTGATGACGACCACAGGATGACGACTGATTAATTGTACTGTGTAGGTATATCTGTCAAAGCCCAGAATATGGCGCGCCGCTAATCAAACGACTTATTCCTGAGATACACTTTCCCCATAGAGACACTTTTAGAAAAGGTGCGCTGAGATCCATTTTCATCTAAAATGGAAAAGTTTTAAATCATTATTTCGTTTTTTACAGGAATAAAAGCGTGCTTTTATTAAAAGTTTCTCTACGGGGAAAGTGGATCTCTGGTGAATAAATCCAAAATTCATACAAAATATTGAATTGCGTGCTTCATCTTCGACCACATCGTCGCTCGCGGACTTATCAGCGTTAAAGAAAAACGAATTTGCAATTACTTTGGATGCATAATTCGATGCGTATTTACGCATCAAATACTCGTACTTAGCTCAGTTTTCTTCGTTTGGTTTTCTTTCATCATCATTATCAGCCTTTCATGTTCCCACTGCTGGGACAATTGGGTCGTAATTCATTTTTCTATCAGATTAACTGATGATAGGATAAGCCATGTAAGTAAATGAAACAAACATTTCCAAAATTAAATAACTTCTTTTATTCAGAGTCAAATTTGTTTCCTACATACGTGTTAGAATGACAGACGCCGTATCATTAATTGACCATTACACTAATGGTACGTCGATAGCTGTTAACGTTGGTGCATGAGTGGGGGTGAATTTATTCCATAAACTGATCCGCGCGTCATCGCTGGAAGAATCTCCCTTCCCACATGCAACATGCGCGCCTCTAATTAGCTCCCGATATGACTCGCGCACTATAAATAACCAGCGATCTCAATCCAAATATTGCATCTGCATATGCAACGAACATCCTCCAGCGGACGCGCGAACCGACGCGACTACGCGGTTAACTCACTACCGGTTCATACAGACTTTTTAATATTAATAATATTTTTTTTTTTTTTTATATTAACTATGCAAATATGATCACAAATACCCATGAACCAAACGACGCGATCTCGTAATGTTCCGCAACTCCGAGATAACAACAAACTACTGTTCACTACCAGCTGCGGCGCGGGCGGGGGCGGCGTGCGGCCCGCTTCACAGTGACGCTGTACTCTAAGCCCGTTGTAGACCATGCAAAATACAAGTAGCAAGTACAAGTAGCGAGTACACGTAGCATGTACACGTAACAAGTACAAGTAGCGAGTACAAGTACCGAGTACAAGTAGCAAGTACACATAGCAAGTACACGTAGCAAATACACGTAGCAAGTACACGTAAAAAGTACAAATAGCAAGTAGCGAGTACAAGTAGCGCTAAAGTGCTTATTAGCAAAAAGTGTGTAGCTCGTTGCAAACGATGCGTAAGTAGGTACTTGCTACTTGTACTTGCAACTTGTACTTCGCTGGTCTGTAACGGGCTTTACACAAGTAGCGCACGCCGCCGGCTCCGCCTGCGACCTCCGAACGCGCCCCGACTACGATCCAATGCCACAAACACCTAATTTTAATCAATAATCAACAATTATCGCCCACCTCTAACTCTACACACTTTATTAAATACGATCAAGTGGAAAAATAATTTTTGATCTTCCATCGAAATTAAATTAACATCCCCCATGCGGTAGTCACATGGCAAAACAAAATAAACTACAAGGCGCAAGTTGGCGGCGGCGCGAGTAACCCGCCGACTCTGCATCGAGCTCCGCACAGAGCTGACCGACATACTCTACGTTTTATTGAGATATACACCGAGAGTTTTAAGGTGGAACGTTTCACCCATGGCGGGAAATTCAAATTTCAAACAGTTTTCTTGAAATTTGGCCTAGGCTAATTATTGTAAACGATTATAATGTTTGCGCAAATTGATTATTATTCTTTAAAAAATAATGCAAAGCTATTTACCTCTAATGCACATTATTACTTACATTTATCAATAAACAAATTTTTGCTGTTTCAAGCAGTTTATTGACAAATGTAAGTAACACGGTTACTGTTAAATTGCTATACATGATAATGGAAAGAACAACCAACGATTTGCGCAAACATTTTAAAATAGTTACCCAGCCTAGCTACAAGGACAAAAAAAACTGGTTGAAATTTGAATCTCCCTTATAGATGAAACGTTCCACCTTAACAGTTTCTACAAGTGTCGGTTAAGACGGAGGCGGGTTCTACCGCGCGCGCGCACTCCTTGGGAACACGATCATCACACTCCGTATGCTTATAAGAACACTTCATAAAACAGCTTTTATATACTACACAATTTACACATTTATATTAAGGTTTACATTTTTACACAGCATAATAATTGTTTTGTAGTCTTCATAGTAATATACTCTACTCCGATTGCTAAATATTGTCGCATATTAAGCATTTTATTATTAAAATTGACACCGAATGGTCTGTGGTGTCATATTGTTATATTCACGTCCTCTATCGCCCTTACAAGAAACTATCGAAAGTGATTGGACATATAAAAACTTGGTGATATTATCAGCACTAAGCTCAGAGTCTGTGAGTAGCCAAATACACATTAAAAACTATAATTCAAAACTATACTACACATGTTTATAACAATTCCCATTAAAACAGACACACTTTACAGATGTTGCAACTTGATTATAAACAGAACCTAAGTTCAAACAATTAACTATAAATGCCGACAATATTGTCTTTTGTCTGGAATGACACTAAACGCTTCATTTCTAACCCAAGTTTCAAATCAAACATCGATTTCTAAAGCATACCACGTTACGTGTTACAATTTCGTCGACTGATAACAATACGAATCAGACTTCTATACGAAAAAAAAAACGTGTGTTAGTAAAAAATAGTTTTAGAAAAATTATGGCAAAATATTGGCGAAGTGTAGCGAATAGCTCTCCACGAATATTTATAAAATAAATCAAGACTCAACATGCTGGTAAACAATCATCCGACCATGATCCAAGAAACCAAGGTGTAGCGCTCCGGGAGTTGTCACCCAATTACGTCACTGTCCAGTTGCCACTTTATTGCAACAAACGCTGTTACTGGGAAACACGTTGGTTAATAATCTATTAAATAAAATACAAAAAGCATTTCAATTGTCATTTGGTTTGTCCGCTCAAGTACAGCAATTCAAGTTAAGCACGAATTTAAACCACCATATAAATTTATTGGATTCCCACCGTTGAGATAAAATTCCTATAGTCACAATCTCTCAGTAAAAACAGTCAAAAAACGTCCGAGCGTCATTGTACATACATTGTATCAATTATATACTTCACAATGCCACATTTACTCCAATTTAGACGTTATGTCGCTTGCATAGTGTTCAAGGTTGGGTGTCCGCTATGTCGTCGTAGCTCTGGCATCGCGCGGCGTTGTACTCGGATCGCTGTTACCTTGTAACTAACCAAAAAGTCGACGCATTTCGTATCGTGCGCCGAGTTTTGGTTCGGACATTTTTTTGGTTGTGACTCCATATTTATTGTAATACACGGAGATTGGAGAGTTATAATTTCACGCTACTAATAACACAGAAAATCAGCTGTCTCATAGAGATCATATTTTCGTGCATCGTCTCTCTCGAACTTGTTGGAAATTATATATTCTGCTCTTGCTTATGCACGTGTATCCATGACATTGATGACGTCAGTGGGTGACACCCACGTGACATTTTTTCTCGGAGCGCTATACCTGGCGGAGTATATTATTATACCACGTTCGCGTGATTTTCCGAACAGAGCGGTTTAAACGTTAGTTTGATACCGCCTAAGCAGTTGGCCGTAAGGCCCCAGGAGTTATCACCGAATGTTAGCACAACACAATCATGAAGGGTGAACAAGTGAACTAAAAGTGATATTTACATTAATAACGCAAATAATTATTAAAAAAAAGAAGATAAAATATTAAGACATATGTCATAACCGTTTTATGTATTTATTACGTTATATATTTTTATTTATTACACTATGGCATTGCAACTTTGTGACTCGGTTGCGGCTAGAAGATCCTTTAACGATCTGATTGAAGGCTTTACCCGACTACGGAAGAAAAGGGTTATTATAGCAAGATGCATAGACAAAACAGGATTACGCTTGTCGGTCAAACGGAGAAGGAAACCAAACCGCAGTGCCTTTGGATACCAGAAACAAGAATACTGAGAATGTTTGTTTACAAAAATTCGTCATTTTTGCCAGGTGCGTTGACCGTAGAGCTAGCGACATGGTAGTATCTGAACGTCCGTTTCGTCCATCCATCGAGTGCGAGCGGTGCGGTGCGGACAAGTCGTGTGAGAGCCACACTGCTTACAGCTCCCTGAGGAAACAATAAATCCACCATTAGTCTACAGTTATTTGGTTACTGCTGACCCAATCACAATATAACCACTCATCGTCGTTGGTTTCGCACGTTCCAACGCCTCGCTGCTTGGTCCATCTATCAGAAGTCGGTGTAGAATGGGAATAGATTGACTTTTGGGTGTAGAGTGAATGAGTAATAGTTCGATATGCACTTTCTTCATAGGGACCAGGTGTGTATCTTCAACATCATTTAAAACCAGGCCCCTTATTATGGATGATTCGGATCGTGATCGCGATCGCGTGCCATCTCACTTACGCGCGTGGTGCGAGTAAATAGATACGAACGGGACGGCATGCAATCTCGATCCCGATCAAAGAACCATAATAAGGCAGCAGGTTAGGCTGTGGCCAAACGCATAGCGTTTCAGTTATTAAACAAGTATTAATTGTTTTGTTTTTCAACCTCCGATAAAAGAGCTGATTATATTCTAACAGCTGAACAAATCTATTGAATCATAGCTAAGAAAACTTTCTATGTAATAATTTTTCAAACAAAAAAAAAAACTAAATCGAAATTCGTTCGTCAGTTTGGGAGCAACGATTTCACAGACAGATACACACGTTCAACTTTTAACACCCCTCTATTTGCGTCAGACGTTAAAAACCTCGTATATAAAAAAAAACATTATCATCATAATAAAAATATAATTCACCGACTAAATACAACATAAAACCAACCAAATTTAACAGCACGCAGTTATCAAGAAAGCCGTTGTCATAATTGCATTAAAATGTTAGCATTTTCAGTAAGCGTTTTATAAAAACTTAGTGAGTTTTCATGCAGGATTTTTGGTTATTGTATTATGAACCTCCACCGTAGGACTTAGGGTGTATAATGAGGTATGATACGATCCGTACCTACCTCATCCACTGCTGGCTGGAGTTGTGCGCGGGCGAGGGCGCGTGCGACTGCGTCGCCACCCTCTGTACCACCTGACAATACAAGCAATACATTAGTATGGTTCACAAATAAAAAATTGTAAAGAGCAGGGAAAAAAAATCTTATTATTTTTATTTAAGTTTGGCAAACAATCAAGCTATCCGCCTGATGGTAAGCAGAAAAAAGCAAAAATTACGTCACCTAAATTCAATATGGCCGACGCCTAAAAACTTGTTTAAAAAAGTTTTTTTAATTGAGTAATAATGTTTTTATAGGTAACCACAATGCGATTAAAATAAAAATAGGATCTGTCTAACGCCATTTTGTGACGTCAAGGTGGCAATTTGCAAACAAAGAAATGTTAAAATATATCATGAAAATAATGAACGTATAATGAAAATAAACAATATTTTTTTAATATTTCTTTTTTGTTAAATTGTACCAAGATTAATGAAGATTGCCGTCTTCACGTCACAAAATGGCGCTAGATTGATCCTATACTTATTTTAATCGCATTGTACGATTTAAATTTGAAGAGCAAAGATACAAAAGAAAAGCCGCGTGTAAGATGCGCGACGACCGTATGGTCAACTCACGGCGCCCACGCAGCGGCCGCACGGTTACGTAATTCAAAGAAATTTAAATATTGTTGCCTAGGAAATAGATATCACAGGCGGCCCGAAATTTTGCTCATCGTCTGTCTGCAGCCTAAGAGTTTCTAATTAGTATGTGAGAGCCAGCAGGTGCAGGTATCGTCTGGTATAGTAGGTACCTGCTGCACGAAGGCGCGCGTGAGATGCGGCGCGCTGCGCTCCGCGTGCTCGAAGGCGCGCCGCAGCTCCTCCACGGCCGCCGCAGAGCTCGGCCCGTGCTTGCGGGACAACTGGACACACAACACATGGTTATTACACGATCTTACAAAAACAACAAAAAAATCTTAGGTACATCTTTTTTTTTTAAGTTGGTAAGCGGAAACCTCCGTCTATGGACACCTGCAACACTAGCAGGTTGACGATGCTTTGCCAGCCCGGAGAGGTCGTTGTAGACAAGGATGGCTACAACTACCTATCCGGGCTCTCCTAACTTTCAAAAAGGATTTTGAAACGGTTCATGTTGAAGATCAGCGGTAGAATTCATTGCACACCTTGCAGGTCCGTGGTAGAAAGGAGCGGCAAATCGGACGGTGTGGGATTTCCAGCTAGATGTGGGAGAGCTTTTACCATCTTATGAGAATAACTAATTTTTACGATGCGCGCGTGCCGCAACTGCCAAGCCAAGTAGGTTCCAAACACATTTAATAACTGGGTGGGTAGCTTGAAATGACCCACCCTAGCTCGATTTACTGTCTCAATACGACAGCTTGCCATACTCAGTGTGTAAAGTATGTTTACTGTATAAAGGGCACTCAATGCACGACCAAGCGTGAAGTAGCGTTCGGACTTAGAAACGTAACGAAAAGAAATATCCATTTGTAAGAGACCCTAAAAGATTGCCCTTAAAGCAAGTCATTAAGTTTAGATATATGAATAGAAAAATATTCCCGTCTCATCTACTGAAAGCATTTGTTTTTTTTTTATTATTGACTAATATTATAAAGAGGAAAGATTTGATTGTTTGTTTGTTTGTTTGTTTGTTTGCATTGAATAGGCTCCGAAACTACTGAACCAATTTGAAAAATTCCTTCACTGTTGGGAAGCTACACTATTCCCGGTTAACATAGGCTATATTATATTTTCAACAAAAATAGGGATCCTTACTAAAACTCCAATAAAGTAACCCAAAGTGTAAAAAAATAAGATTTACAATTTTGACTTTGCGTGTTTGACAGTTCTAAGACAGGACAACGTCAGTCAGGTCAGCTAGTTATTGATAAAAGGTAAAGAGAAAAACAATACTTCTGAAAACGCCAGCATTCCGATGTTAATATTATCCAAATAATTTGACCCAACTTAGTGTCTAAATTTGATCCACGTGATCTAATGTGTCCCGATGGAAATAAATAGGACTATGACTAGACTTTTCTGAACGTACCTCATTAAGTAGCGGGTAGATAAGTTGCTGCAAATAAGGATGCTTTCTGACTTTCTCCTCTCCATTATTTGGTCCTCTGTGGTCGAGCGGCGAAGCCTGGAATACCAAGTTTATAAATATTATAAGCTGACCCTTACCATGTTAGACACCTGCAACACGAGCCAGAGAATATAGTTTTTGATTGATCTAAGTAAATCTAAGTGATACAACTACTAATCATTGGTAAAAGTATCCAAACTACCATAATCATTTATCTACAAAGCAATGTTTCTATACTATGTAAAACTAGTGTGTTTAGTTTTCGCTTTATCCTTGGCAAACTTTTGACATCTGTCCACATGAGGTTTCATCATCATCATCATCATCATCATCATCATCATCATCATCAGCCAGAAGACGTCCACTGCTGAGACGTACACTGATCTGCATCCACTGGATGCCCGCGATTCTCATAATGTCGTCGGTCCATCTAGTGGGAGGCCTACCTACGCTGCGTCTTCCGGTTCGTGGTCTCCACTCAAGAACCTTTATTTCCCATCGGTAATCGATTCTTCGACAATGGTGATTCTGGTTCTTCGGCGAATATCCACGTTCCGGGTTCTATCGCGCGAAGAAACTCCGAGCATAACTCTCTCCATTGCCCGCTGTGTGACTGAGTTTTTCAAAAAGGCCCACAGTTAAGGACCACGTTTCAGTACCATATATCATCACTCACTGGCAACACACACTGTTTAAAGAGGCTTACTTCGTTGCTAAACTTGGTTTAGCCGATAAACACGTGAAAAATTGTAACAAATAGAGTTGCTTTCTCATTTATGATAGTGTGACAAGTCAGTACGTACCGCTTTGTTATAGACTACGCTGTCCCGGTTGGCGGGCGTATGTTCTTGTCGCTCCTTCCGCTCATTTCGCTCATTCCGCTCATTCCGCTCGTCGCGCTCACTCCGCTCATTGCGCTCGCGCTCCTTCGAACTGCGCTGTTCTACCGGCGCGGGCACGATGGCAGCCTGTCGGGGCTGAAAATTACAAAAAGCTATTTTAGCAACATATGCTACCAAAAGCGAAATTGACTGTGGGAGAGCGATTATAACTCGATTTTCAATAAAACAATTTCTCAATTTTTTATTACAATCAACTTCACAGAAAGTTCAATAAAAAGAGATATTAATTAATAATTTTCCTAATTTTAAATTAATAAAATTTCATAATAAATTAATTTTTCTGCCTTAGATGTATAATTTCTTCAAATTTGACCACCAATTTTTTAATGAAATTATTGACACCTCAAGAATTTATGTTAGATTATTACTTTTTTAATGTTCGTAAACATGCGGAAGTGTGGGCAAGTGATATAACGAGGTGAAACATGCATTTTCGTGATGTTTCCAAAACTACATCAAAGCATCTAAGTAAAATCTCTACCACCACCACTTACCACTTTACTCTGGACTTGACCATTGCTTGTTTGACGATATACAGGGTTACTGATAATTAGTTAGCATCCTCTTAGCCTTGAATACGTCAAAAGAAACAACTTTTGTTCTACGACTTATAAAAATTCGTGAAAATAAAAATCCGCTGTTTCATAATATTTTGTCGGGAGTGAATGATTTTGTTGTATGGAACGGCTGATTTATTTCGCGAATTTTCGCGTTTGTTTTGATGTACTGAGGGTGCCTTTAAGAGGTTGCTAAATGATAACCAGTAGCCCTGTATAATAAAACTTGAAAATATTTTGATACTTGACATTAGAGACATGCACAAGGCGTACTACCCTAAAATCCTCGCAAGCAATGACGTAGCTATCGGAGGGCTAGGCGGTGCCGTGCGCCGGGGCCCTCAGCATCAGGGGTCCTCGGACCCTGACCAATAAATCTCGAAACTGAATTAACCCGTTGAATGCGAGCGAAGAAGTTTTTTATGGCTAAAATGGGGTATTTCACCAACTTTTCAGATAATAAAAAAAAAGTATTATATACCATCAGTATTGTGTATAAATCTTCTTACACACAATACGCGCATTGGAGCACTTTTCGCTTACGCCGACAAGCGGTGCGTAACGCATTTGGGGGGGTTAAGAAAAAAAATCCCATCTTCAGAATACCCCAAGAATAATCACTCACGAAACTCATACACATACAGTCATGTAGGAAGTAGCTTTGTACCTGTAAAGCACAGAAAACAGAAGTAAATAGAACGGAAATGAGGAGGAAAATCTGTAGCCAGGCATTATGACAGAACTTTGATTGTTTTTTTTTATTAAATCAACGCGTCGAATTCCGCATCCAAAGAACTTGGACCTTACCTTTTTGGGTTAGGTCTCAAAGTTCTTTGTCCGCATCACAGTTGCCAACTTATTTCGAATGACTGACGTTTCGTTTATATGGGTGCAACTGGCTACAACAAATTTCTTACAAAAATGCCTTGACAGCCGTTCTAATTTAAACAAAAATATTTTCATTTCTGTGCTGTAAAGTATTTTACCTAACCTGTTTAGATAAAGCCCCATTTTTTTTTGCACCAGGGCCTTTGGAACCTTGCTACGCCAATGCTCGCAAGAGGAAAGTAAAAGTAAAACTCATCAAATTACTGCAAACATTGGACTTACAGGGATGCTAACAGGTTGTTTATCTGTGGAATTATTGTTGAGTGGCACCGGTGGCTTCACTATGGTTTCTGGCGGCACGCTCTCTTCGCTCCGCGCGAGTGCGCCGTTCTGTTTGGGCACTGTGGTGATCGTAGGCGTCGGGATTACTGGAATATTTGAAGAGACGAATTTAAAATAAATGCATTTATTTAGTTTTACAACTGTTATTCTTTTAAGGGTGACTCGCTCAAAGGAACAAACGTTCTATATACAACAAAAAAAAAACTGAAGAGTAATTGTTATTGATTTATGGCACATCACTATGAGTATGTCACCTAACTAGACTTTTGTAGTCTGTGGTAAATGATAAAGATGGCGTAGTTTTAGTTATTATATTATACGTAGCAGCCAGACGAACTAAAAGAGACGCAGGGAATCGCTGGATGCAGGCCGCTTCCAACCGGCCCTTTTCAACCGGCCTAGATCGATGGGCAGGCCTATGTCCAGCTGTGGACGTCCTATGGCTGAAATGATCATGATGCTTAAAGTAGGAGAAAAAGACTTAAAATTAATTATCTATAAAAGTAAATTCACACGAATCTGAATCCAAGCACGTTTCAATATAAAATTGAACCTGAAGTAGGTAGATTATATACAACAGGATTACTTAGATATACAGTATTATATCTAAGTCTCTTGCGATAGCTTTCTCTATTAAGGGTCAGCCTTCCTTACTTTTCTCTTGCGATAACCTTGTTTTAGCTTAAATGGTCTTATTTTGTCTCGTTTTCCATTTTCCCGTGCCGTTTCGTCTGCCTCTCTGTACACGTGGTGTTTGTAGTTACCGGTGGTGGTGTCGTGGTTCCTGCGCTTGTTGTCCTCGTGGTGCGCGCGCGCAGCCGCGCCGCCGCGCACCGTCATGATCCACGGCTCGTCCGCCTCGCCACCGCCACGCACCGACTCCTCGCTGGAAAACGATAAGAAGAAAAGTAAGAACAGCGTTTATTGACCAGCAGCGAGATGGGTCAACGATATTGTTAACTCAGCCTGATTGGCACAGGACCAAGGGAATACTATTCTTATTTTACCAACGTACCAACTTCACATTTCAATGGATCTATGGAAGCCATTGACGTATAGTCAGCAAAAAGATAGATTTATATCAAGGTTCTATATGGACCCTTCTCGGCCCGTGAGCACTATTATTTTACTTGCAGCAAACGTTGCTATTAAAAAAAAATTGTTTATCAAAAAAATATACTGTATTTGTCGTATGCACACAAGTACTATGCTAAATTTTAAGATTCACCCAGCTTGACGTGAAAAGGCAGCAAACACAGAAACGAAGCCATATTTAAATTTTTATGACAAATTGAAATAAACGTATTTAGACATGAGATCAACAAAATAATTTTATTGCTATACAAATAAACTAAAAGGATCACCTTCCTTAATTGCATAAACATCCAAAAAGTTTTATGTCCACATATTTTAGCCGAGGTACACTTTAAACACGAGACGGTGGCATGCAAGCGAGCGTGTTTGCATAGCTCACTTCAGCTCGACGCCAACCAACACTAACAAGTGGAAAAATATTTCCAAACTTCCCCTAAAACAAGAAATACTGACTTTTGGCAGCCAAGATATTTTGTAAATCAATGTTCGCCAGAGATTTTATCTGCATGTGCAGAATTTTAGAAAAGTATTGTTTGAGGTAACATTTCGCCATTTAGAGTCGATGAAACTGGTCCGTGTCGGTAACAAATATGTCAAGTTTATCGATCTATAAAATACCGTATTCTTATTCGAGATAAGGGTAGAGTCCTGCACTGACGTCCCACTTGGAGTGTAATCTGCATTTAGCAGCACCCTAGCAGTGTCTACCCAAGGCAACCCAGCTCCTTGAAATACCGGAGCGAGGGTCTGAGCCGCTGCCACAGTTGGTGGCTCTGAATTTGAATTTGAAGATAAAACTATAATTAGAACCGAGAAAATCAAAAATACTTACGAATCTGAGTTTTCGGATTCTGTTTCGCTCTCCTCGCTCCTCTGCGCCTTCCATTTTTTATACCTATCTATAAGATCCATTAGATACGAATTCTTCTTAGCCTTTCTGATAAATTGGAACTTTAACAGTTCCTTTGCCGTTGGTCTCTGAAATGCATAAAAGTAATATGTTAATGCCATCAAAATAAGACTATTGAATTTTCGTCATTCATCAACTTTTTTCATTGTTTCGTTTCAATTCACTCACATTTCTCATCATGGAGAAGTTGACAAAGCACTGAAATGCATAGATTAGCTTACAGTTCGTTTGTGATGTAAGGTTAATTCGATTACTAACTATGTCGTTAACTTACATTTTCAGGGTCCTTATTCAAGCACGCCTCGACAAACTCTTTGAATGGCTTCGAATAGCTCCCTGTAAGCTGTGGCGGGTTGTTCTTGGGTATTAGGAAGAGCACTCGCATGGGGTGCAGCTCCGAGTTGGGCGGTTCTCCCTTCGCCAGCTCGATCGCCGTGATGCCGAGCGACCAGATGTCGGCCTTGCTATCGTAGCACGACTGCTTGATCACCTCGGGCGCCATCCAGAACGGCGTACCCACGAAAGTGTTCCGTTTGCTTGTCGTGTTTGTTAGCTGACCCGCAACACCTGGAAACAGTTGCATGCATTCATTAGAAGAGTTTAATTCTGCAGCTAATAACGATGAGCGTCGAAGGGAAAAGGCAGAAATCTCGGTTGTGCAACATCCGCGAAAGAACCAGGATTGCCAGCCAGCCAGCGTCAGTGGAACTATTGCTATTTCGTTAGGCACAAAGTGGAGATATAAAGATTTAGATGATTTCAGTTTTCGTTGTTAAATAACATCGAAATTTAAAAAGTCAAAGGCACGTTAAGGTATGGTACGTTTTGTTTTTCTTTTCATACAAAAACCCTCTTCAAAAAATTTTGTACTTTAAAAGTTGTTGTTTATTGCCGAGCACCATCGAATAAAAATTGGAAAATTTGGAAACTCTTCAAAGTTGTTTTCGAGTGAACCCAAAAAACTGAAGTATTTATATAAGAGCCTCACATATTCATATTTTAATCAGGATTATATTATTATAATAAAATGACGTCAAAACAGCAACTATTAATACAAGGACAAACAATGCGTTGAACCGCTTTTTGTGTCCATCGGATAGTGGGAGAAAAACCGAACATAAAAATCCTTGCGATTAAATGAAATCCCTAAAGGCAGAGTAGGAGCGGGGTTTTATATGAGCCGCCGTTTTGGTTTTCCCCAGAGATAAAGGTCATGGATTTGTGGATCGATACCCGCGGAGAAAAGATTGGATCCTTCACATATACCGTTCGCGACGTTTAGACATACCTATATACATGGTAGGAATATCCATATTTGGGGTATTCCTACTATGCCAATTCAAGCCATTTAAAATTTTACTAAAAAGGGTGAAGTTACGTCGGAGCTAACCCTAGCAATTATATTCCGGAAGCGTGTCAAAACATTTAAACAAACAGGCCGCCGACCTTCCGTTGGAAGAAGCTCTAGTAAAATTTTACAGTAGGTACTCTACTGAATGCAAAAAGGCGTTCAGCGTTTGCTTTGACATGGAACAAAGGCCGCGTCGCAAATGTTAAAACATTGGCCAAACGCCAAGATCCCAGCTGTGACAGAGCGCAAGCCAGCGTATAGCCCACACACACGTAAACTGATTCACTCACACTCATTACACATCAGCAATTTAAGTTACTGTAATCTAACAGTTCTCTGCGTGCAATACGAGTATAACGACAGACAGTAGAAGATTTTGGCGCATATTTTGCAAAACCATATAGAAATCAAAGAAAAACGTCTAACTTGAAAGTTCTGCACGCTGGCTTGGTGCCATGCGAGAAACAGGCTTCGAGATATTTTTGACCAATCTAAAGCATTTTCCAGAGCAGAGATAAGTTGTTATTCTTGTAACAGTGATTATGATTAGTCTCTTACTGCTTTGCGCGTTACTTTCAAGCTACCGTTAATCATCATCATCAGCAGCCAGAAGACGTCCACAGCTGAACTTAGGCCTCCCCCTTAAAACTCCACATTGAATAACTTATCAGGGTACATTAACCTTTTTTGTAAAGGGAGAATTTTGATAAATTTAATATGGTATAGTCGTTTCCTTACCTAGTTGTTACCTTATATTCACACATTTTGTCATGACGGTTTTTGACATAGCTATTAGCTAATCTTAAAAAAAATTGATGTCGTCGTCGCAGTCTTAAAGAAAATTTGAAAATTAATGAGAAATGAAGACACTAATGACAGCTTTCTATACACGAGGCTCCTCATAGTAGGTTAATAGTATATGAGAAATAGAAAAATACCGTCCTTCTATCCAATAGCGTCCAATTCATACATATTTCATCCGCACGCCGCTTTTATTTTGCGACTTCGATGGAACAGTACGGCTCCCCTGGGAAAGCTAGTGGTCACTAAGAGTGATATCGATTCCAGTGAGTGAACATTTGAGAAGGTGTTCGCAAACAGAAATACTTGTAAAGTCACTATTAATTTGCCGTCAGACGTCTCTTCCTACTAGTTCCACACTTATTAGGTCTAAGAGTTACACACGGCATTTTCAACAGCGATGCAGATGCGCGTTTTTGCATTGCGACACTTCAAGAAGAAAAAGCTGCACAAGGAAATTTATTTTTATTTTCCGATAAAAGATAATAAACAGATTTTCTTGAATCTAGCTCATAATAATCTCGATTACAAATAAAAAACTAAATAAAAATCGGTTTAGGTTTTTGGGAGCTACGCTGTCACAGACAGATACACTCGTTAAACTTATAACACCCCCCTTTTTGCGTCAGGAGTTAAAAGTGACGTACAGTGCCTGTATCGCGTTTGCATCGCGCTCATAGAACTTTTCCTTTTACTTGTTTTTACACATTATCACTTATCTTCGTCAAATAAGTTAATACTTTCATCTTGAACCAGAGTCACCGACATAGCTATTAAAATTTGCAAGTTAAATGACAATGGACTGGCCACATCGCTCGAAGAACCGGAAACCGATGGGGAAGGTTCTTGAGTGGAGACCACGAACCGGAAGACGCAGCGCAGGTAGGCCTCCCAGATGGAGCCACGGCTTCGTGAGAGTCGCGGGCATCCAGTGGATGCCGCTGGAAGGCTAGTAGGGGTCTAACGGAGAGACATATGTTCAGCAGTGGACGTCTTCTGGCCGATGATGATATCGTCTTTGTGGTTTAATATGCGAGACAAATATGTAAATCACTTTAGTTACTTTTCGCTGTTCCTACACAGATCTACAAAGATAAGGTTTACAGTAAATAGATCGTGCTCGACGTTCACGCATCGGTTGCTTTATAGCGGCATAAGGAGCGGTCGGCCGTCCGTTACGAGCCATCCGATTCTCGTATCATTGCTGCACATCGATAAAAATCCGATAAAAACTTTACCACAAGAGAGAATCAAGATGAGAATTTGCTTTGACGTTTTATTTTTATTTATTTAATTAAGGCTTCACATTGATCTCTACATTAAAACATTCACTACAATCCTTTACATATTATACGTAAACAAAATGTGACAACTATTAAAGGAAGCACAACATGCATTATTTCATATAATCTATTATATTTATATATATCTATATAAAACAAAGGCGGGTTAGTTACACCATTTGTAACTCAAGAACAGCTAGACAGATTTTTATAATGTTTGATTTGTTGGATTTCTCTCCGCCCCGAATAGCAGAATAAGTATTAAAATATCGCAAAAAAAAAAAAATAGGATAAAATTCATTGTACCGTACATTTTGTACGGAACGGCAAGTATTGAAGTTATTGACAAAAAAAGAAACTGTCATCTAAGTCAAAGTCAAGTCAAAGGAGGTTGCTGTCGCTACCAAGGAGGAAGGAGGTATATAACGCGGGTGAAACCGCGGGGCGCAGCTAGTTAAATATATAAATTACAAAAGTATTAGTTGATTAAAATAGAGTTCGTAATTACGAAGACAATTATTAATAGATAATTACGAAAAGTTAGATACTAGAGTAACCTTTGGCCAACCTTAAGTTTAATAGAATTTTTTATTGTGTCATTGTGTCCAAAACTGTATTTTTCTGAAATTCATTAATAAGATAACTTATTCTTGGTGCAGGCGAGTTGGACCCCAGTACGGTTCTACGGTATAAAGGAGCAAATGAAGCGGATAACTAAATGGCACTCTAAAGCTAAATTTTGTTAAGATTTTTGGGCAGTATATGTCAAGGATTATGTAACCATAAATTATGCAAAAAAAGAATATCGAGATGGTATAGTAAAGAAGTCGATGAAAGAGATGTTTAAAAGATTTAACAACACTATTCTGTCGTTCTGTATTCTGTAGTTTATTCTTCACGAAAGTTTCACTTTAAATAGTTTCTTTAATTATGTCTATGTAGAGACGACCCTAATTTTTCACAAAACATTGAACAGCTATTCACAAAGCTTTCACAGTAATTAATATTCAATGTCTTATTAACTTCCTTCCATTTTCCGCGCCTGCTGCTTCGTAAACAATGACGTCATTCATCCGAATAGGAACAAAATAACACAAAAAAATGTTTCTAACAACATCGTATGAGATTCAAAATGAAGCGTATTTAATTAATTATTATGTGAGGAAAAATGTTTCCTTTTAAACCTAATGAAACTCAATAATGTATTGCATATTATGAAAATCACATACAGATCTTAGGTAGCATGTTTAAAGTAGGTATCACTTAATGACCCTGATCGGGTATGGCAATAAAGTGCGGAGCGGATCGACTTATTCCATAATTGATTTGTCTTCTAAACTTGTTTAGGCTACAGTAACATTTAGCTAGCAGCATATGTCTTAGGGTTTTGACAAATTTATTCTCTAGACCTTTTTTGATAGTTTCGGTTTTCGACTGTGTTGGCATTTATTATAATCATCAAGACATCTGAAGCATGAAACTGCAAAAGTAGACAATAGATATACATAACGCAAAAGTTTAGAGGTGTTGACGAGAATTTTGATCATTCCTAGCGAATTATTAATATATGGTGAAACTTACCGAAATCAGCTAGTTTGACGTCACCCATTTCGCTGAGCAGCACATTTGCCGCCTTGATGTCCCTGTGTAGTTTCCTCTCGGAGTGCAGGTAGTCTAGTCCTCGCAGCACCTCCCGGAGTATCACCGCTATGTGCATCTCCTCGAAGCTCCCCGCCTTCATCAGGTCGAGCGCGGAGCCTCCGCCAAGGTATTCCATTATTATCCATAGTTTTGTTCCCTGGAAACAAAGGAAAGTTTACGTCAGTGATGAAAAGAGTTGATATAACCATAGCATACCAGCATTTTTTATCGTGTGGTATTTTATATATTTTTTTAAATATCATCGATTACTTTCTTCTTTCAATAAAGACAGGGAGTATAGCTTGAAACAAAGTACATGCATGATTGATTGATTAAATGTTTATTGTTTGCACCATGAAATTTGATACAGAGGACAAAAAAGCGCTTAAAAGCTTGTGTAACAACTGGCAACCTTATCGCTAAATGCGACCCAGGCAACCTTACTATGACCGTTTCAGAAGCATGTATCAAATTATGTTCTTGTACTGTACTGTAATAGAAAATGGTTGTTTCTCCGCAACAGGCTAAAAATGTAAGACCATTTTATTTTTAGTCCTACCCGCCGCCCTGCTTAGCAGATTTATTCACAATCTTTACGCCTCAATACATATTATTGGAGGGAAATGCTAATGTAATGTTTGCGTATCATTTGCATGGGTACTATTTGCTACGCAGGTAAGTTTTATTTTTGAAACCAATGGCTTTTAGAGAAACCACTGCGTTGCGGTCGGTCAAAATGCTAATACATAGAGTCGATTGAACACATTACGGTTAACTCTACAAAACTTCTACAAACATTTATTTTGAAGAAAATCCTACTAATATCTCACAGAAAACAATCATATTTCTTAATTACGTACTGCTGAAAACACGAAAAGCGAAGGTGGGTCTTATATTTCCGCATAAACTTTTCCGTGGAAAATTCCTAAAAACAATCGTAATTTATTAGGAAAGTTATAGGAGCACTTCGCAACTTGTTTAAATTGATAAGTGTGAGAGTTCTGACATTACTGATTACAGGGGAATTCTCTTTCAAAACTTTCTTCGTTTATCTTTTCCTACGTAGTAATACTTTTATTACATATGTTCATCATAATCATTGCAGCCTATCATGTTCCCACTGTTGGGACAAAGGCCTTCTCTCAGAGAGAGACGATGGGCCATATAATTATGCATCATGCTGGCCCAGTGCATGTTGGAGAAAGTTATGTCTTTGAACTCGGTTTCCTCGCGATGGTTTCCTTCACCGTTGCTAAGACATACTGCACATAATTTATCTAAGTATACTAAATAAATCTTTGGTCCGAGGATCGAACCGGGTGCCGTCAGATTATAAAGCGCACATGCTGCCGCTTGGCCACCATCGCTCATGTTACAGAAGTATAGGCATATAAGTGATATAACTACATGCTACTGAGCTTCATGTCTTCATTTAACTTCTTTTACGACACATTAATGATCATGTAAAACGTTAACAGCTATAAAGGCGCGACGCATAACCTTCAATTAGTGTAATTAGTGTAACACAAACATAAAGTGTCAATCATAGAAATGCCACGAGCCATCCGCCTACACTTCTGACACAAATCTGAGGGAAGTTGATGCAATGTATTCTGATAAAACTTATTTTGGTCTATCGTGGATAGAAAATCAATAGAGCTCTCGAGATCTTTATCTAACCGCGTTTATCTATCTGTAGTGAGTGCAGAGATTACTTTGTCCATCCTTCAGCGTCGCTTATCACCAAATGAGCCCATCATTTCGGATACACTTGTCAATTACCCGTATAAAAAGCTTTTTATCCAGTCCATAAACGTAATGTTCGCCTTCAAAAGGAATCATAAAGATTAGATACAAAGAGGCTACACCTTTTGCTACAAGTATTTTTATAGGTTAACAATAGTTCTACGTTTGGCCACCAACTCGTCTAATGGTAAGCAACGGTGTGGCTGAAGATTGAACACGTTGATCTAGAAATTATAGAAGGAATCTATTCACTCTATAGCCTTGAAGATGCCTAGATTGTAGTTCTCAGGAAACAAGGAGGACGGCAGGGAGTTCCGTTCTTTGGCAGTACGTAGGTATCATAAATAACGACCCAAATCGTTATGTACGAGTCTTTGGAATTTCCACTAGGAAGAGGTAGTAAAAAAAGTAAACTTGAGTTACAGAAGACATACTAGTACAAGTAATACAAAAAATACACCCCACAAAAATCATTTAAATAAGTAGCTACTTTTACTACTACACAATAAAGTGCAATTCAGGGCGTACGAGCGCTAACTACCTACAGCCATATTAACCTAGAAGTAGCCTCTCTGTCTATCGCGTAACTCTTGTCACGTTATCTCTGTCTAACGCGCAGCAGGTCTGACAAGTCGGCTACTTGTAGCTTCATACCTAAAGTGCGAAGTGCGCCAGGCCCGGTTCAGTATCATTTGTGACCATCTGGTATTGTACACTTGGTGGCACGTATGTCATGCAGACACACACACGGGTAGTGACAGAGAATCATTCGAGCGAGAATCCGCCGGCGATAGTCGCGCTCCACCAGACGGCTCTATACTACACGTCCCGGAGCCGCTGCTCATCGGCAACGTCCAAGTTATTCAACATGCTATCAAGAACCACAGTTTCGTGTAATTGAGTTTACACTGTATTTGATGATCATCAATATTTGGGACTCGGTCAATAACAGGCATGCAAGCAAGTTGTTCCGTTATGTCGTCACTGGAAACAGTGTATATGACACTAGTACCATTGGACATTACGTACTTTCTTTTGCATAGCGGTGTATACGGAAGGCGACAAATGACAATAGCTTCATTCGAGCGTGGATCCATGGATATTCACGCTCTATCAGGCGCTTACATGCTCCCGTGCACGTGGCAGGGTCGCTCATCATAAACATGCAGTTATGTGTGCACTGCCAGCGCCCATCTACAGGGTTAAGCATATATAGACTGTACTAAGCGGAAAGGAGATCATTGTATTCATCATTATGAAACACTTTTACTATGGGACCAACCCTGAAATTGCGAAACAAAATATCAACTGTTCCATAGAAAACGGTCATTGTATTTTTTCGCGATTTTGTGTTGGTCCTATCGTAAAAAATGTTCATAATAATGAGTACAATAACCTTTCGGCTTAGTACAGTCTATATGCGTAACCTAACATATATATACATAAAAGTCGATGTATATATGTTTTTTATGATGAAATGGGCTAGCGTTTGACCACAACTCACCTGATGGTGACGATTCGATCTAAGATGGGGCACGCTTGCCTATGAAGTGCCAGGTATACTATATAGGGAACACCGAGGCAGGGAGCATATTCCATTCCTGTGCAGTTCGTTTCCAATGGACTCCAAAACGGCTGGACAGATTTTGACGGGACTTTCACTGGCAGATAGCTGATTTAATAGGGAGTAATCCACGCGGGTGAAACCGCGGGGCTAATTAAACCATAACATTCTTAATATTTCTCATTATTACCGTGGCATAAATAGGCAAGTATATAGCTCATGAATACAAAATAGGCACACAAATAATGTAACCTACAACACTGTTGTTTACATCACAGATATTACATTTTGTAAAGTATGATAAAATCAAATACATGAAGAAAAGCAATTTGTTAGAAATTAGTTCAAGACCCAGTAAATTGAATGAACATTACACCGAATTGCTGCTTATTTTCCTCGCTAAATTTCAAAGGTGAAAGGTTGAATATAATGTTAGAAGCTCAGCTTTACCGTCGTCTTCGCTTCTATTCAAAGCATTTTATCAAGAATTCTTAATAAAAATGCTTTGAATATTACGCTTATAATAGCTTATAGTCATAATTATAATAGCTTCTTTATTCCTTAGCCCACACGAAATGACGTAGTATATTGAATGACTTTCATCAAAGACTTTGACGATACAGCTTGTTCCAAAGATCAAACAAAATGGCTGAAAGAAAATTACTACGGTACAAGGCGAATTCTATGCAATAATTTTACAATAACATTATGGAACACAATTGATAACAAATATGTACGTTCATCTGAAGTTTTTTGTAGAGACTAGGGGACGGAAAAACAACATTCAAATAGAACCCTTTTCAGAAAAGTTACTCCTAAGTTAGCTGGTGGCACGTTTTGTGAACCCTTGGCAAATTTGCTACACCTAACGCGAAAGGAAAATTAACATACGATAAATAACTCTTTTCGTAATGACTTGTCTATTGTCGAATAACTAACTTAAAGACTTTAAGACTATACCTACATGTACAAACATAAACTAAAAAATAGAAATTTATAGTAAAATAGAGATTGTAAGTCGTCATCAAAATTTTTGCTGAAGAATATATATGTTTTGTTGATATTTTCAAAAAACTCTGAATCAATTACTATAAAATTTATATGGGACCACCTGTGAAGTGTGACCTACAAAACAAAAAAGAATCATTAAAATAAATTCATAATTGGCGGAGTAAACGCGTTACAAACAAAAAAAATATACAGTCGAATTGATAACCTCTTCCTTTAGTCGGTAAAAAAAAACAATATTGACTATGGAAATGTTGTAAATACAAAGAATACAAGTAGGTGTACAACAAGGCTTTGCACTTGAACGTAAGAGGCACAATTTCCTCTATTCCCAAGACGTAACAGGAAAAGCTCTAAACGAAAGTTAGAATGATACATAGGTCACTAGTGATGGCAACGGAACATTACAAACACAACAAAGTGCGGGTGAGCAGCAAGTTTGGAAATGGAAAGATAAATAATTCCGCTCCATTTGGAGACGAGATATTTATGCGTTGGCCGCACATCCGCAGAGCTTCCACATGCGGAATATTATTATGTAAAATTGGAAAGCCCGCTGTGCCAACAATAACATACAGATATTACCATCATCATCATCATTTCAGCCATAGGACGTCCACTGCTGGACATAGGCCTCCCGATCGATATCCAAAAGGGCCGATTTAAAGCGGCCTGCATCCAGCGTTTTCCTGTGGTCTCTTTTAGGTCGTCTGTCCATCTTGTAGGTGGACGTCCTACGCTTCGCTTACCGGTCCGTGGTCTCCACCTTATATTCTGTGTGATATGTGCCCTGCCCACTGCCACTTCAACTTGCTAATTCGGTGAGCTATGTCGGTAAATTTCGTTCGTCTACGGATCTCCTCATTTCTGATTCAATCTCGTAAAGAAACCCCGAGCATAGCTCCCATAGCCGAGCTCTCCATAGCTCGTTGTGCGATTTTGAGCTTGCTTATGAGGCCCATAGTGAGACACCACGTTTCAGTGCCGTCTGTCATCACTGGCAACAAACACTGGTCAAAGACCTTCGTCTTAAGGCCACTGAGGTATTTTGGACGAAAAAACGTTGCGAAGTTTACCGAACGCTGCCCAGCCGAATTGGATTCGCCGATTGACCTTTTTCTTGAAGTTGGACCTGCCTACTTCGACTGTTTGTCCTAGGTAGACGTCGGCAAAAACAGTATTTGTACACACTATATTAGGGATTTTTTCCTTATTAAAAGATCGAGAATGCCAACTTAAATACCGAAAATTCGTCTTTGTCCTGATATGAAAGATCATATCCTAAGGTACCTATTTTTTAACTTTATGTTGTAATAGCTTTTCAAAAAATATATGAATTGTTAACATGTAAATTTAAAAGAGCAGCACGCATGTCTATGTAATGCCCGACGGAGCTAATGCAAAGGAAATTTTTAACGAGGAACAAAAACCCAAAGCCCCCATTCATAATAAGCTTTTTCAAGGCAGTTACCAGCGCGTTGTATGCAGGCATCATGAAGGTATTCGTCGTCATGGAGACCCGATGGCGTGGGTCAAAGACCTCGTCGTCGTCGCGACATCCAGAGAAGAAAAACAAGAGCGAGCGAGGTAGGTAGTCTGGGACTTCTAGGGAAAGCCGTAGCTAGTTTGCGTATTATTTGGAATCCGAATTTCGGATACTAAATAAAGATTGATAAGAAAGCAACAAGTCATCTCATTATGAGGGATCCTCGGGTTAAACTTGTTAATTCATCTTAACTTCATTCGTTATTATGTAGCTTCATTATGAGGACGGGTAGGCAGGCGTTCGGGCGCATAATTACTTTAAACGTACACGTCAAATTATAAATCAACAAACACGTAAATTGTTTTATGAAAATTAACACGTGAGACTGAATGCCAGTAGGATGCAGCAGCCGAAGTTTTGAACAAATAAAGTTTACACAAAGGACGCCCCAAGTTTAAGGAACTTTAATGTGATCAATATCGAAGTCTCGCCGCTTTTCTAAGGAAAATGTTAAGTTCAATGTTTTCTACTTAAAATAGAAATACAAGCCGTGAGGAGCCAATATTCAAAGTGTTTTTTTTTAATTCTATAAATATTTGTAATTTATAATTGTTTGCATTTAGAAATAATTGTCAAGGCAAAATCTTTCCGCACTAATACAGCGGTTTTAAAGGCGGTTGCTATTGTTGCTATGCATAATCGTACAGCTTCTGACTACTGGTAGAAAGGCTGGTAGTAACATGGGGAACGAATAAATAAGCGTGTCCTATTTTTTTATCTATACTAATATTAAAAAGAGGAAAGATTTGATTTTTTGTTTGATTGTTTGTTAGTTTGTTTGTTTACATTGAATATGCTCCGAAACTACTGACACTACTGAACCGATTTGAAAAATTCTTTCTCTGTTGGGAATCTACACTATTCCCGGGAAACATAGGCTATAATTATTATATTTTCAAAAAAATAGGGATCCTTGTTAAAACTCCAATAATGTAAACCCAAGGTGTAAAAAAATAAGACTTACACCCGAAGCTGGGGAGTAGCTGGGGTGCGTTGCTAGTCTATACTTCTATACTAATATTATAAAGAGGAAAGATTTGTTTGTTTGTTTGCATTGAATAGGCTCCGAAACTACTGAACCGATTTGAAAATTCTTTCACTGTTGGGTATCTACACTATCCCTGGGTAACATAGGCTATAATCTATAACCGTGCGAAGCTGGGGCGGACCGCTAGTATCTCATAAAATACTGATCATAAATATAGCCCACAAACGAAAACAAAATTAAAATTTGTTCATAAATATATGTTACAAGTATTTTAATTACACGCTAGACAGAGAGTGCATTATAGCACGTTATGACGTTAAACCGTGCGCGCGCCATACAAATGCTATACTAACACACGCTTTGCGGGAGAGGGACAACGCATCCACTCTATCCCCACCAAAAACTTAAACGCTTATATCTCAGAAGTTTATCAGCCAATATTTTTTTTCTTTCAGTATTTGTTATGTATTTTAATTATATCTTTCGCTAAGTCTGTTATTTTGTATAAACATTATTATACAAGCCTATTCTACTCCTGTTGGATTCACGTTGTAACGTTATTATGTGCATATCTTGTTTGTGTTGGCTTCCATGGGTCGGAGGTCAAATGTTTACCCAGCCGACGTGTTTCGTCAACTTTCAAGCAGAACCGACGGCGGCGACGCTTAAATGCTTTTACAATTCACCGTTCAACAGCTACTGGGGTGCCGACCACAAAACAGCATAAAAGGTTTCATGTGTTGTTTTCTCGCAGTGGCAAGCTACTAAGGCCTTCACAATTAATAAATCAATACGGCTTACGCAAACGTAATCCGTTAAGTATGTGAAACAGCCTCGATGAGTCAGAGTAAATATTTAGTTTGTCAAGAGCGTCGTAGGAATCCGAAGAATTGTTTGAATGTTTCTCGGGATATTTAGCCAAGTTATGATATGATGTTTGGCTCGCATGGTAACAATTGAGGTCGACCCTCATCATAGCTTAACTAATTCAAGGCTCGAGCGTCTCCATGGCAACGCGTCGAGCGCGGCCGCCGCCCAACATCCGCCCGCCTTGCTAGTTTCTCGGACGATTGGATGATACTACTCGACTCGCCTGTAAACAACTGTTGTGCGGCCAATTTAAGTTTGCAAGAAAGTATTAACTGGTGTTTCAGTTTTTGCCACGAACAAGCACCTAAAGAACTGCTCACAAAACAAAGGATCGTGGATCTTTGAGTTTAAATAGGGGTGCATGTCCGCGCACACTTAAAAAGTTTGTCAAGTTTCTTCATCTATTTTGTAGATTATGATTACGAGAACTTTATGTATTCCTTGCTAAAAGCGTAATGCAGAGAAGGGAAACTGCTATCGTATTTCAATGAGCACGAGGCGCTATCGCTACATCTTTATGCAACTTTTTCTCGACTGAACAATTTTTATTTCAGTAGCATTCCAACATGCGATGAGAATCTCTGAGTACTTCCGGGAGCTTTCAATCAGCGGCAGAATTAATTCGATGCACTTTAATTTACACGGCGCACGGCTGTCCGGGATTCAATTTCGTTTCAAAATGCTATTCAGGGGATCAGCGAGAATGGCGCAGATAAGGTTCCCGCCGGACTGATTCCGAAGTGTGGTCCAGAGGGAAACCAAAAAGTTCCTAAAATCCCGCATTAGTCCAAATAACATTCCCTCTCCCTTTTATCAGAGGAGTGATAAAGAATGCTCGTATTGCGAGGGGCAGAATCGCGTTCCAGGATTTTATTACCCATTGCGATATGGGACAGATTCAACGAAGTTTATTCATTGCTACGATTCAAAGAAATTTATAGGATGTGCGATATGATGCGTCGCATTAATAAGCTAGCTAGCTTAATACATAATTCCTAACCAACAGGTCTATCCTTTAGTTAGAGAATATGATATTCTATAGGACTTACTCTATTCGTATGAGATATCGTTAACAAGAAATATTTACGTTCATTATTATGTTCTATTACATTACTTGCAGAGAACTTATTGCATTAACTAAGTGAACAAGGAAACCACATCTGCCCATCCATATCAACCAACATTATACCTATTAACAAACTTTTGATGCCTCCCAAAAGTTTGCCCGTGTTGACTCGACTCGACATCTTCTCATTTGTCATTAGGAGAGTGCTGGCTCCAGAAACTCGCAGTAATCCCGACATTACAGAGAATAATCCCGGAAAGCCGAATGTTCAGAAGAGCTTCCCCGAGCAAACGTACTCAAATTCTGTACACGACTACCCGACAATCAAATAAAGTATATGGCGTTATTTAGCTCTAAGTTAGAGCTATAAGTGGGAATTTATAGTTTGTACAAAGGGTCGCTGCTACGAGATGAGAAACAACGAGATAGTAAACAGCGTAGGCTAGCAAACATTTCAAAACGGAGGTATGTCCCCGCTAGCACTGCCGGGGGCTCCTCGCGCAAATAACATCTTTCTTCTGTCCGTAATAACAAAATAGGATACAAACAGCCGTGATAATAACAAAATAAATTATTCATAGGGCGTCCGTGCACATCAGACTGACGTCGAAAGATTTGATGATACCGCAAATAGAATCCGTGAGGGATTGTTTTGTTGTCCGAGACGGGTGTAGATATCAGATCTGCTTGCAGAGATCGCGATCGGGGTCCGGAAAGAATAGCCGTCAGGTAATATAAGCGACAGGTAACAGAAGGTGACGGGTGTCGGAAATGGTTTTGCAGTAAAGTTTCAAGCGCCCTTGTACGAAATCGCCCCCAGTGGCCGTAAAAATGTCACAGCCATCACACCATAAAACTCCCCTTCGAGCCTTTCCTTGCTATACCATAACGCGCCTAAGGTACAAATTAGAAGATAAGACATAACATTCCGAAGTAAAAAGTTACGTATTGAAAAATCGACATACGCAATATGATTGCCACAAGATATTCGGTGCAAGGAATGAGCAGCACAAATAAAATTTGCCGTAAAGATTGTGGATTTACAGAAATGCAAAGCAGCGGTTAAAAATTTACTAGTTAAAGGTAAAGTCTCAGATAAGTGTAGAAGCTTACGGGATTTGACATACTTCTCTGGTCGAATGAAGTAGTTAATTGCGAAGGAAATAATCTATATACTCGTATATAAAAATTAATCCATATTTACCTTGGTCACGCCATAACTTAAGAACGACTATACCGATTTCAATCATCTTTTTTTTTAAGTTTTCCAATAATTTGTAAGTTCTTACGAGAAGATTCTTACGGAAAGAAAAATAAATAAAATTGCGCAGTTTTTTTTTTTTTTTTAAACTTAACGACGACGTTATCTTCGCGCATTTGACAGTTCTAAGACAGGATAACGTTTGTCGGGCCAGCCAATAAGTTATAACTAAAAGAGTTTCAATAAAACATAATGTTTGACCGCTCCTGTACCTCTTTTAGCATTATATTTCTACCTAAGTACTTCAAAGGATTATTTAAGGTGCTAACTTCAGAATTACGAAAACGCGAATGAAAATTAAGCCATTGTTTGACTTGACCTATGGCAGAACAGAGTACAACGAAACACAGCAACTTAAAATTTAAAAAAACAATACTTGTTTAGTTCATTGACACAGAAAGTTCGATAAATATTCATAGCATTGGCTTGGTTGACACCAAGTAGGTTAAGTAAATCAGGCACATTAAAATGCCAAAAGATGCCGATTGTGCAGTTTAAAAACAACGCAAATGCAAGTCATGGAAGATCATTACAACATTATACCTACTACTAAACTAAATATTATAAAGTAAGAATAAGAATAAAATATATTTATTGCCAAAAAACAAAAACAATGGACATATACTATTAGAAACATAAGAAGATACAATTTTTGGCAATAGGGGTACGCTCAGCGCTGTACTGCGAGGTCCCGAAGGGTCACGCAGGGCTAGTTTTCAGCATACCCCTTTGCTCAGAAATAGATGGTAGGTGAGCATTAGGCGACGGCGGGTATTACTATATCAAGGAAGGTAGGAATTACGATATTAGGAGAGCCAAAACGTTTAATACTAAGTTTCACCAGTGATGTCGTTCAAATAAATACTCGATTTGTAATACGTTGTATCGTGAAGACAATCGACAGCTCTACAATCACACTTGTCTTGATGAACATGATGAAATAATATTATATTGTATTAACCGACACAGTACAATATCGGCTTAGCGGGAGATTAATGTGAATTGCGACGGAGACGGCGACAGAGACGACGGAGCTTAGTCACGACACGACAGACGTGTGACACAACAAGCACGTATAAAGGTGCATCCAGACATCGCGAGGCGAGATATTTGATATTGGGCGACACAAAACTGCAAAAGATATGCTCAAAAGTCATCAAATGGACGACCATGGGGACGGTGGTGTGTAAATGCTAAAAGCGCAACTGTAGGTATCGCTTCAATTTATTTATTTTTTCTGAGGGTTTGCCGTATGCCTCTGCTGTATGGACGGGGTGCTCACTGTGAGCATTTTACGCATACTCACGTCGCAAGCGACTGCCTCAGTGCAAGCAGTGCACAAGCGTCATGAGGAACGAATGCCTTCGTGAAATTGTGCAACTTTACGAAAAGAACAATTATTATGGGACTCCAAACATTCAGACTATTAGAATACATATATGTAAATAATAATATTCATTAAAAAATCCGACTTCATAATTAGTAAATATGCAATATCAGGAAAGAAACCGGCCAAGTGCGAGTCGGGCTCGCTTATTGCGGGTTCCGTACCACCACAACATTCAATAACGAAATTATCAGAATCAGAGTACTTGGTACCTAATGAACAGAAATTTGTCACCGACTCGCACTTGGCCATTATTTATTATTTTTAGTTATACTTTAGAATGTATACTATAATCATGCCAAGTTTGACGGTTGTACGTATTACCATTTTTACATTAGAGCTAATACAAAAATACGTTTATTGTCCCTTTCGTTATGACTTTTTAATGCGTTGTTGTTTGCAGGCTCACCTCGAGCAAAACCTCTGCAAAATGACGTCGCAAGCCTCGCGATGTCTGTATGCACCTTTGCAGGAATACCGCGACACACATAACTCAGCCGTGTTGGATGCTGCTATGACATTTCAGCATTATCCGCATTACTGAAGATAACAATTTGCATAGAACAGTCACAAATATGCATAGTATTATCATCAATCGTGAGTTTATGACGTTTGGAGTTAATCGTGGAGACTGCGACAAAAAGCGACCAGAGCTAAACACAATTTACATAAACTCGATTTTAAATTAACAGCACGTTTGTTCCCATTTCCATTTCGTTTCACGTAACAACATTAGACCTTTTACAACAACATTAAGTGAACCCATTACCATTAATCTAATTCAAGGCGTCCCGAAACCTGTGTAAAACGACCCATCAAGTAAAAGCAAAAATTACGCGGAGAATCAAATTTTTTATCGCAAAGGCGTCCCGTCCCGCACTGGCATAACTTTCGTTTTATAGCCGCGGTAATAACAACTTCGAATTTATCGCGTCATTATTGTGAAAAACCCTAAGACGTGTGCGTTTATTGGAAGACATCGTTTCTTGTTCGGCACATGATATCGTAGCGGACAGTTGTTAAATGATATAGAATTCCACTCTTATAGCTTTTTATATAAGCTAGTTATATCGAGATTATGTGAAATAAAATAGCAGTAGAATTGCCTGGAAATTGTTCCCTTGAGCGTCAGAGTAAAGTTGACGCAAGACATTTGATAAACCCCCAAGACATTCCCGTGGAGGTAGGCTCGCAGCTCTAATCGCGTTGTAACGGAACAGTAAGCACGCTCCCTAAGCTTAGGGTTTGGAATTACTTCGGATATTGACGGAATGCAAATGTTACAGTAATCTCATTCAGAGTCCCAACAGAGGTATAGTATAATTGCTGCCTACATTGTTCATACAATTTATGTGTTGATTAGGATTGCTGTATTAAATTCAGGGGGCATTAATACAACCGCTCTAGATTAATACGTGTCCAATCCGTTTGACGTGGAATGCGCTCCTTCCGAGTACATTGCACCTAGGAGTGATTAGTTTTGGTGTAATGTATTTGGCACGGTCTGCGGTGAGACAATGGCATCGTCCCAGCGCGGCAAACAACGGCGCTGGTCAGTAATGGACTTCCGTAGCAGGCCCGTATTCTATGTGCACTTTGAAAAGGCTTGAACTGACTCATCCACATAATAGACACAATGCTCTCGTAGCGGCCGAGCGCGTGCACGTAAGTGCACACGTTCCATAGGACAAACTAAGGTCGTAATATTTAGTTCCAAGCTCTAAGCCGTTTCGTTTTATTGCACATAAACCTTGAGTTAATTTATTGGGCAGTGAGAAGTTTGAGTAGCCCTAGTTATGATGAATTTCCAGTTACAATACCAGGTATTAAGTGGATTTTATGAGTTTCCGTCTTGGGTCTATGCATTCCCAATGCCAGTCAGCAATTTTATGTGGGAATTTTGATTAACAACATGATATTCGTTATCATTTCACGACGTCCACTGCTGGACATAGGCCTCCTCTATCGGTTTCCAAAAGGGCCGGTTTGTAGCGGCTTTTTCCTGCCGTTTCTTTTGGGTCATCTGTCCATTTTGTGGTAAAGTTAAGATAGAAAAGTACTATTTGGATAATATGACAGGTTTTATTTGCGTCTTTGATTAAAGCAGGAAAATTAAGACTTATGTAGGTACACAATAATTTAATTCATGATTACAAATCTAAATAGAAAAGCCACATTCAAACGACAATGAGCTCGTATACCGAGAACAAAGCCGATGGTCCTTGACCGGCCACGACCAGCCGGACAACATACTTTTACTATTACAAAGCCTGATCTATTCAACATCCCAGGCCACAGCAGCTGATTCAACAGAGTGTCCCAGAGAATCTATGTGAGTCATTGTTTGTGAACAGTACAAAATCTTTGACACTTTACACGTGTATTATTATTTTTTTCATTTGAATCGTTTAATCTACAATTCATGCTTTAATAACTCTGTTGCTAAATCACCAGCAGCTAGTTTCTTTCTAAATAAAGCAAATAAAGCTTGCACGCATCCGCTCTTCTGTAACAGAGACAATCAAATATATACAAGTAAAATTTTGATTGCCGAGAAAATCTTCGAGATACATAAAAAACTACAAATTATATTGTGTCACTTGGAATATTTGTGTATTTAGCCTGAAATGAGCAACAAACTCGAAGCATCGATCGAGCATCGCTCGAAGAACCGATAACCGATGGGTAAGAAAGGTTCTTGAGTGGAGACCACGAACCGGAAGACGCAGTATAGGTAACCCTCCCACTAGATGGACCGACGACATTGTGAGAGTCGCGGGCATCCAGTGGATGCAGATGGCAGGCTTTCGTTCGGTGTGGAGGTTAGAGGGGGAGGCCTATGTACAGCAGTGGACGTCTCCTGGCTGATGATGATGAGCAATAAAATAATAAAACAAGCTCTTGTCAATATTTTTTTGGATACAATACGACACTTTATTGTCAGCACAAAAACGACATCACGAGATGAATATATTAAAAAGAGGCACAAAGGGCGGTCTTATCGGAAAAAGGTATCTTTTCCAGACAACCTTCGAATACGTAGATATATATTCCTTGTGGAGTATGGACGATTGTGTAGAATCACAAGCAGGGCAAACTTGCTCACCGCGACAAAACCTTGTCGTCACTTTCATCTAAGGTCATCTTTTAACACTTTGTCGAGCGAGAACGTGACAAGGCGCCTAAGTTTTCGTATACGGCTGTCTCGCTTTGTCACGATAAAAAAGTCGACACGCATGTTAGCCCTGCTGGTTTAGCGTGGTTTGATCTGGCTGCTTACATGTATAGCCGGTGCTCATTTGTTATCATGATGCGGAAGACTAATTTTGGTGACGTGTATAAAATATAAAATCAATGGCCTCAAGATGTTAATCATCATAAATCCTGTTTAACGTGTAAATGCATGTGCATTGTGTCGCCCAAGGTTAGGTTTTCTCCGCGCCAATTCCCTGCAATCAGCCGTCTCATCAGGGTTATCATTTGCCAACGGTACCCCGCACAATGGGTACAATGGAGCCAGTCCCACGCGTCAACAAGCGTATTATGCGTAGCATTACCACTTCGTTATTGCTGCAGAGTGGCTCTGGATGTCGCTCTACCACCATTATGCCGATGAATAGCTATTTATGTTCATGACGAAACGCTCATACTTTCTAATGTTGCTATGGGTAATTTTATTCGCAGTGTCTTCATAATGATATAGCTTGTTAATTGTTGTCTGTGTAAGCTAAATGTTATAACATGCTACGTACCTTAGAGAATTCAGTATTCTCTAAGCTACGTACTGTCTATTCCGTAAGATTGATTAGACCACCTTCTACACCTATTTCTGACTTATTCTTAGTGTAGTGTTCTCTTTGTGGTGTCTGTAAAGTGTTATTGTAGTATATTGTTACAGGTCAACAGTCGTGTATACTGTATACTCAGTAAAGTTATATGATTATTTACGGGATATTTAACGGGTTTTATTTATTTGTTTTATATTCCGTAAATAATCATATAACTTTAGTTAACAACCATGATAGTTTAAAACAGTGTTTTGTACCTATACTTAATGTTAGAATCAGAACTGCGTGTAATATTAAAATCTTGTTTAAAAATTACCAGTAACGATTTATTATAAGTAAATTTGCGAAACGAGTCTTTCACTATTTTTATTTATTAGCCGGTTGCATAAGTTGCGTAAAGTTACACGCTTAGATACATTCTAGGTTAGACGTAGTCTAGTGAAGTGACTACATTCTTGCAGATACCAGTTTGGCTAGTTGCAACCAACGGCATTTACATTGATGAGAAATCAACCAATAGATGAAAAGTCAGACAAACTCCAAGCAGCGTGACTAATAATAACAAGTTCAAATAACAAATTCTGCTAGTAGGATATGAAGTTACAGAATAAATTAAATCATACAATAGTTTTTTGGGCAATGGAGAGCTCGGAGTTTCTTTGCTCGATAAAATCGGGAATGTGCATGAAAATTCGCCAAAGAACCACAATCACCGACATAGATATTAAAATTTGCAAGTTGAAGTGGCAATGGGCAGGTCACATAGCTCGAAGAATCGATGGGGAAGAAAGGTTCTTGAGTGGAGACCACGAACCGGAAGACGCAGCCTAGGTAGGCCTCCTACTAGATATACTAACGACATTGTGAGAGTCGCGGGCATCCAGTGGATGCAGATGGCAGGTTGTCATTTAGTGTGGAAGTCAAAGGGGTAGGCCTATATTTAGCAGTGGACGACTTCTGGCTGATGATGATGCATACTTTTTTTATGTATAGAACAGATCTAAGTTTGCCCACCCACTCGCATGAGCCCTCAAAGCTTTGTCTCTAACTCTACGAAGAAACTTATATTTTTATTGTTGTGTTGTATCATTGTAACCTTCATTTATAATCCTACGTGTGGTTACATGGTTTGTTTTTATCAATGGTGTCAATAGTAAACAATGCTCTCTTCAAAATAAAGACAGATCAAAGAGCGGAGCCAGGTCACGCCAGTTTTTGTGTGTCATTGTTGTTAATTTTCTTCCTATTGTTTCCGAATGCGTGTAACATTATATTTAATTGAACAAACCTCTTCTTTTTCCCACGGGGTGAAGGGTTAACATGAACGGCGATAAAGACTCACTTTATGCCACTTATGAATCTAGCAGAGTGAAGGCTGATTTTTTTTAATATGTAGGAATGTGCGTTATATGTAGATTTTTTGAGTTGTAATGAAAGTTTTCTTTGATTAAATAAAGGCCATTTCTAGTATGTCACGCTCGTGTTCTTCATATGAATGTTTTTCTTTCCAGAGATATTTGAGCTCTCTTAGCTGTCTGATGAGAAAAACTTTGAGATGCCACTTATTGAAATGTTTCTAAAAAGAACCAACTAAGACCAATGTAGGTATTGATTGAACCAGGGGCTCAATGGCTTCAAAAATGTGAGTCATTTCGCATGATAATTTCGTGAGAAATATCATACGAGCATTTAAAAAATTTAGCCCCAGAAAATTGTGTTCCTAAGAATCCCGTTGCCTTTTCGTGCGGGCGTAGCGTGTGTTCGCGACATAACGGACTCCGATGTCGCATACGGGTTAAGCATTTGTACTTGTTCATTTTCGTGGAATAACTATTAAACAGGTAGGTACCCTATTACTCTATCATATTTTTTTTTTTTTAAGTTGATTTACGTTTGGCCGCTAACTCGCCTGATGGTAAGCCACACGACAGTGTGGCGCAAAGATGCGAACAGCATTGGACTATAAGAAATATATTCACTCTAGCCTTGAAGATGCCTAAATTGTAGTTTTCAGAAAACAATGACGACGGCAGGGCGGGCGGCAGGGAGTTTCACTTTTAGACAGTACCTACGGAACATGAATTTGGAACCAAATGGTTGCGTACTATTTACTGGAATTTCCACGAAAAACGGGTGGTAGTGTGCCGTCATTCTAAATGTCCTGTAGTAAAAGCGGGAGGGTGGGATAAGGTCATAATGCTCTTGCGTACTCTGCCGAAATGTATCTAAATCTCGAAATGTAAGCTACTTTACGACAGTGCTCGAGGCTTAGTAGTTTTTTGACGGCTAGTTTGTCATCCCCGATCAATCTCACAGCACGTCTACCGACTATAAAGCTTCCAGCTGGAACTTGACTGTCCCGTCAAAAGATGGCAGCAGTACTCCACACACACGATCTTGTGCTGGATACAAATGAAGCAGCTGCTCCGGATAGAAGTACCGCCTAATCTAATTGAGGATGCCGTTTCTTGCTAAACGGTTCAACCCTAGATTCGAGGTAGGCTCCAAAGTTTAGCGTAGGAAATCCGGTAAGTCTTAGTAGCTCACGGTGGTCTGCCAATGGAATAGACACCTCCCGAAAAGTAGGAGACAATGGGAACGGACTCTTCTTAGAGGAGAAAAGAAAGGGCAATTCAAATAAATTGAAGTGAAGAGGATGGCAAGATTTATTTCCACCCAATATAAGATATAAGTATAATAGTGATGTACCAGGGTACATTGGGAGGAAACCCAATATTGTTTGATATGGTCGTCGATCACGTCCTGTCATCACCAGCGGCATAAATAAAGGAACGTTTATATTGCGGAAACGTTTGTAATAGATGTAGCAAAACGTAACGCTGCAGGAAGTTTGCGGGTAAACATCCAGCCAGGCTGACATTAAAATTAGATTAAAACAAAATTAAAGCAAATGAGAATTGCCTCATTGCTATTCGAATAATTAATTGATCGAGCGAAGCGAGTCTCCGAGTCTACGGGTACACGTCGGTGTGTGTGTTTATATATTTTCTCGACGATAACTTAAATGTAAAGTTTATCCGAACTTTATGAAATTGTAGGCAGTAAGTTCGACAAAAACGATTTTCAAGTTTAAAATATGAAGAAAATCAGTGCAGGAGTTGTAAAGATTTATGGGTCGCGAGGTCACAGTTCGAGGCCATCGACTTGTTAAACCGTTTAAACGGCATCGAGAAACATTTTATAGGCACTTCCTAAATAGCTTTCAAAGTCTGATAACACAACATTTATATCAGGTATTTACTTCTGAATTGATCGCGAACATACACATACGGGTGAACTGTGTTGAAAACAATTTAAGGGCTTTAATGCGGGCTTTAAATGGAGAAAGGGTTTAAATTAAAACAATTCCCGTTGTTCACCATCGCAAATTCAATTTCAACTCTAATTTGCGGTGGATGAAACAAGTCCGCAGATAATACGGGAATTAAATAAGAGTGCGCGGAGGAAACGAGCGAAATTTCATCATGATCTCGTCAGGTTCTCACTCAAAATGACGGCGACGCCTGGCCGCTTTGCCCACCGACGAAAACGCAACAGGAAAAGGTTAAAAAATATACAAAGACAAGGAGGGAGGGAGAAATGAAAATCTCAAGATTACCGGCCTTTATATTCGGGAGAAATAATATTTCGAATGTCAAACAAAATAGAGTGGAAATGAAATGATAACAGAGAATATTATGTTGTTACATTGCGCGATGTTTGCTTACGAGTGTTATATGAATAAGCCACTCGTTTTATTTTTATTTATCATCGTTCCACGACATCGATAGGCATGTCGACGTGTGTTTGTTTATCAAAGCTCTACGACGCGACGTCAATCACATTTTTGCTGCAAAATGTTCAAAATGATTTTTATTTCATTTCAAAACCAACGTGTCATAAATAGTTTTACTTCAATATGAATTGTATATTAATTTTTGTGCCTGGGCCCCGATTCTACTAAAGAAATTGTTTTTAAATTGTAATTGTTGCGAGTTAAATTTTTAAATAACTGCCTCAAAATTGACAGCTTTAAATATTTTTTTAACTAGAAAAATACAACCACCTAATATTATAACTTAGTATAAAAAAAAAACTCTCAATTTTGAGGCAGTTATTTAACAATTAAAATCGCAACAATTACAATTTAAAGACAATTTCTTTAGTAGAATCGTGGCCCAGGCACAAAAATTAATATACAATTCATATTGCGAGTTTAATTGTTAAATAACTGCCTCAAAATCGACAGTTTTAAATATTTTTTATACTAGAAAAATACAACCACCTAATATTATAACTTAGTATAAAAAAAATATCTCAATTTTGAGGCAGTTATTTAACAATTAAAATAGCAACAATTACAATTTAAAGACAATTAATTTCTTTTGTAGAATCGGGGGCCTGGTTGCTCACAGATGCTTTTGTCGCCTTTTGTGAATAACCTACACCATATAATTATATATATATATGAATGTTTTTTATGATAATATGTAGTTTTCGTGGAGACATTTGGCTCCAGGTTCCAAAATCACCTGGTGAAAGGCGGGAAATGATGCAATAACCTAAGTGTTTATGAGATTTAATTTTGTCTGTATGTAAACTTCCCCTTTTTAATAAAAAGAAAAGTTAACAATACTTAGCATTAATTTATTTCAATTATTTTTTCAATTTATCTACTTGAAATTTGTTTGAACAAAATAGTTTATATATTATATGTACATCAGATTCATTATGATTTACTGCAAATTATAGGTATATGGTGGAAACATGCAAACAAGGGTAGGTTACCATTATCTATACAATGCTCTTCCAATTAGGGCAGTCAATTTAAACAATTTTCACATACTGCCTTATCTAACATTAAAGCAGAGAGCAAGGCATCAATTTTGACGTACACTCTACACAATACGTTTTATCCCTACAATTTGCATGACCAATAATGGATCATAGTAGGCAGATATTGCTCCGTCTTCTGAAATAGTGGTTCCGTAATAACACGGTTCGATCGGATATAAAGTAGTTGAAGGAGGGGTTCTATCGTAGCCGTAGCTCGTTGCATCACGATTCACGATCCAGCACTAGGATGCCCGAGCCCCCGGAGGCGAACGAAGCCGGTTAAAACCAATCGTGTTTAACAAAATTACCAATTTTACGATCTGGCCATACCGTAAATAAAATAATTATAATGGGGTAAAAGAAACCGCAGAGACCGCAGGGAAACGCTGCATAGAGGCCGCTTCCAACCGAACCTTTTGGAGATCGATAGGGGAGGCCTATGTGCATGTCCAGCAGTAGACGTCCTACGGCTGAAATGATGATTATAATGGGGTGCACAAGTATCCTAGATATCACGAGCCGTTTCGAAAGTACGTTCAGCTCTTGTATTGGTCAATAGGGCGATAAGAGAAAAGCCGGCACAAAGAGAGACGTATTTGCGATGGAGGCACTAGCGAACCAGGGAGACGTAAACAATTTAAGACTGGCCGCGCTGCAGTTGAACAAGAGCAACGAAGCGAATAAACGCGACGAACGGCAACCGAGTAAATACGGGGGAGGCGCCGACAAACGACCCACCACAAAACACCCTGACTATTTAAATTGGACGAACAAGTTTTCTATTCACTAAAGTCGCTAAACATCTATCAAGGTACGCTCAAAGGCTACTTGAAATAATGAGATGAGCTAAATAATCATTATAAATATAAAACGCTTTATTCTGAGCGACTGACTGACAAACAACGACAGTCCAAACCGCTGGACTTTTTTAGTGTCCGTTTCGTCAAAACGATCTCTAAAAAAAATTTGTAATATGAGTTATCCTATGTAGTTCAAAAAAGGGTCAAAGTTTGTATGAAACTTTTCATTATTAGGGTCGATTGTCACGAAACCGGTTTACATACACCAGAACTAGACTATGACACGGCTAAACAGATTTGGATGAAAGTTATTCAAATCTGGGATATGGGAGCAGCTTATAACCTGGATAAACACAGATGGTGTACATACTGTCCAGGTTAAATAACAATAAGTGGGTCAAGTTTTTATCGCCTCCCGTTAGGCATTAACCAAGGTTTTTCAAAGTTGTTGTGTAAGCATATTTGTTTCTACTAAACTATGTAATGGCTATATATTTTGGATGATATTTAATGGGAGTAGCTTACAGGATAAACACAGATGTTAATTTTTAACCTTGAAAAATATACCGTTCCTGAAGGATAACTACTTATAATCAGTTAGCTCCATAATATCTTGATAGATTTAAATGAAATATATGCAGAATTACAGAAACGTTTATTACAAAAACGGAACCCTTATAGGATCACTTCGTTGTCCGTCTGTCTGTCTGTCCGTCTGTCAATACCCTTTTTCTCAAGAACGCGTATAGTTATCAAGTTGAAATTTATACTAAATACTTTGGGTCTACGGTTTCTTTCGGCTGTAAAAAAATAAAAGTTGTAAGTCATTGCAATCAAAAGATATGAACGTTTATGTCGCATATTTTGCGATTTCACGGGGGAATCAAAACCTATAGGGTATTTCCCGTTGACCTAGAATCATGAAATTTGGCAAGAGGCAAGGTCTCATAGCACATATATAGGAATAAATCCCAAAGTTATACGTTTGAAGTTATATCATTAAAAAATTATTATTTTGCTATTACAAACTTACATTTTGTAGTTGGAATGTATGGAAGTACCTTATTGTCAACTACAAACTTAAGTTTGTCTTACAATATTTCAACCTTAGTTTTATTTTTTGGACTCGCGCTCTGAAGTTTACGTCCAACGGAACCTTCAGAGCACGAGTCTTACTCGTACTTGTCAGGTTTTTTTTTTTACAACAAATCAACATTGTGTCACAAACTGGAGAGTTCATTTATAATTGTGCCAGACAGGAAGATTTCGGGCAAATTTCGAAGTATTACTGGGATTTCGTGAGTCGAGGATGTCATTAAACACATACAACTAAAACCCAAAGCCAACGCCGACATTTAATTAAACTAATCACTCAAACAGAAAGGCTGAGAATCTAACCTGGGACCTCCTGCTCATAAAGCAGTTGCGCTACCTCCGAGCCATACTGGTCGTCAGCATCTAAGGGATAAGGCACTTGGACAGCGTATACAATAGTGTTCTAAAACATCGCTACTCTGCTTACAACAACTCTATTATTTTTCCACAGAACTAGGGCAACGCCGCGGGCAGAAGCTAGTAGAAAATAAGTTTGTTCCTTTTATTGCGCGATGGAATATACCGCTGGGAATACCAGCATTCTGTTTACTTCGTCTTTAATAATTGTTCCTGGAAATTCTCCGTTCAGAGAAAAGAGGAAATCTTAAGGAAATTATTAGGTAGCGTATTCCCAGGCCACTGTAAACAAATGTCGTTTAAGCGAGTGGGTAGATCAGGGATATATAGGTATTTATTACTTACTCTGATTTATTACTTACTACTGATTACTTATCTACATTATGTGTAGGTCACTTCATCAAATCAACCAACATAATGTACGAAATATACGAATAGTTGGTACTATCTTTTCAAAAAATTTACACCGAAGTCCTTATAGCCTTATTTGGAAATAACGAGAAACAATAAATTTAATAGGTCATTTAGCCATTAATTAATGTTCTTTTAACGATTGTGTCATAAACAATGAGGGTATATAAGTCAGCCATTATGTATACTTCCTTCGAAACATATTCCAGATAAAAATATCTCTCGAGTCCCACGATTACCATTCTGTTCGAATATTTATTTTACGATATCGTGATATTTCGCGTACCTATGCGACAAGTCGGATATAAAAGAGTAGGTAATATTATGACGCATATATCACGGTGTCAAGATAAAATTCAGCAAACATACAAAATTTATTCAGGTGAAATCATTAGTGGCCAACCTTGGAAAATCATCGCTTCGTTAGGGCAAAGCATCGTGTTCGTGTGAATAATTACCTGAAACAAAAAATATTAAAATTATATTAACATGTAAACACTAACTATGCAAACAATTTATTCAATGGTAATAAGGTTGTGAGATATGAAACGGTGGCGTAAGTAAATAGACGGAAAAACGGACGGACATTAGAAACAGAACGGTGATTAGAAAAACAATATCTTGGCAAGGAGCTACGGTGTTCAACGCCAAGCGTCTTCAAGATCCGAAACTTTGCCCATTAGTGGGGCGTAACGGGAACACCGACACAGGGTACATAAAATGTCCCTTGGACACGAAACGTTTACTTGCGTCATGGCCAAGTTTGTTCCAAGAAATTCTCGTTAACATTGTTGATAGAATATGGTGAAGGTTGTCTGATGGATGACGAAAATAGCTTCAGTTTGTGTCAGGATTAACAACCTATATCTCCAACTTATTATAAGAGAAATGTTTCCTAGATAAAATAAGCATCATTTCAGCCTATCAGGTTTCACTGCTGGAACTCGGGCCCGAACTCGGGACAAAGAGAGGGTGGGCCCTAATCCACCATGCTGGCCCAGTGCATGTTAGTGAATATCACATGTTTTTAAACTTTTTGAGGTTCTTGGACATACCGGTTTCCTTACAATGCTTTTGAAATATGGCATCGAAACTGCACACCATTTTTGTACTAAATAAGTGAATGGTGCAGGGCCGGGGGTCGAACCTTGTGCCATCAGATTAAAGCGCATATGCTACCGCTCGGCCACCATTGCTCTTGGATAAAATCACCTTTCTATTAAACTGCTTAGATAGATTTGCGCTAAAAGCTCCTACAATACAAGTTCTACAACGAGTAAGGTCCAGTTTAAAGCTTCGAGTTTATCAAACGTGCTGAAAGGTAATCCGGCCAATCACGGCACATATGGGCATGGACCTGAGCACTTATTGCAGCCTGCAGACTAATTACTGCACACTTCAGACCTATTATCACAGACTGCAGACCAATTATTGCTAGTCTAAATGGCAACGACTATACAGACGATAGAAGAGATAGTTTCGTTTTGTTCGCAATAAAACTGTTCCCCAATCCGACCCAGACGGAATAATTTGACATTTTAAGTATTATTTAAACGTGAATTGCATTAGACTAAGTAATACATTAATAAAAATGATTAGATTAATATTAGAGTCGACGAACTTACTAATACTAACAAAGAGATTAATAACTTATCGCTTCCTGTTTTTAAAAACTCTCCTAATACATAAATAGAATTCAAAATACATTAGCCGGATTTAACAAAAGATAAAAGCAGCATTTGACATAAACATCCATAATCCAAGATGAATAGGCAATTTCCGATAACATTTTAGGCGATTGTTCTGTAACATCACAATACATCTTCATTCCTTCAAAACTTTTGATTGATAACATAATTAGTTTTTATGGAAATGGTTCGTAATAGTATTGACGTTCCCCAAAATTATCGCTTTGGGACCCACCGATTGAGTCGGACTCGGTTAATGCCGACTCTGAGCGGACCATTTACAAATATGTCAGAGCAAGAAGAGCCCTACCTCAACACGGAAATTATTATCGCAGACATTAATCAACCGCCGGCAGTTTACAAAGACGTGCTGAAACGCGACCCGACCCGGGACATTTTCTACATCTTTTAGAAAATTATGTTGCTACATGTGACAAATTACGTTTGGATGTAGCGACCCAAAATTCCATACCGATGAGCAAGTTAATCTATGTTATGGCAACGATAAGATTGAGTATTAGGAATAATTTTCCAATGATTGTACCAATAAACGTTGAGCTACTTTTTGCGCAACGATTTGCATGCCTAATCTTTAGTTGGTAAAATATATTGGACGCACAGTAATAAAGTAATAAACGTAGATGGATATACAATCTAATAGATAGCCGGGAGTGGTACGAGCCGCTCCGTCATTCTCGGGACAATGGAGGCCGTCCTTGAATTACCACCGGAACTATTGTCACCGAGCACAATGCATAGGATTTGCCTAGATTGGCTTCGACGAGGCACGCGCCGGTTTAACGAAGCGAATACTAACAAAACATTAAAACAAACACTGTGACATTGAGTTCGAATAAATCAGTGATGAAAGCAGAAGTGAAGAGCTATGCGACGGACGTAATCCGCAGAAAACTGGCAAATCGTTTTAGGGTTCTGTACTCAAATGGTGAAACGGGATCATATTACTAAGCCTACGCTGTCTGTCCGTCTGTCTGTCTGTCCGTCCTACCTTATGACGGCTGTATCTTTCGAACCGAATAGATGGCCAGATGAAATTTTACCAAAATATGTAATGTTACGGTGGATTAACTAATAAATAATAATAAAGGTAAATTAGAAAAAACAAAAAAAAAATACAATAACCGTTTTTATTATAATGTATTTTTGTATTTGCTTTAATGTAAAAACGGTAATACGTACAAGCGTTAAATTTGGCATGATTAAAAAAACACTCTAAAGTAAAACAACAAATAATAATTAAAGGCCAAGTGCGAGTCGGTGGTTTTTTTTTGTTCACCACCATATTAATCAACGTCTAGCGTGGCCGGTACTTGGATGGGTGTGATGTTGGCTTTTTGTATTTGTTTTTGGGTGCATTTTGTGGTGGTACCGATCTCAACTCGCACTTGGACGGTTTATTTATTGAATCTCCGCAATTGGCACAGATTCAGCCTTATACATTCTGTTTGACCTAATAACTTGGTGGCTGCTCTCGGAGGATTTGGTCAGTTGATTTTTCTTGTAAGTACCTAATTCGTCAATGTCAGAAGGGTAACCTATTAGGGTTGGCAATGAAGATGTTGAGGATGTGGATTATTATCGAAAGGCAGCGCATCGTGCACGCGTGGACGTGTCATTGTGATTAATTGAAGACTACTGTGGCCCCGGGCTCCGGGACGTCCGTAACCGCAGCGCAATTTTTCAATCTCCTCTAGTCACCTCACCACGCGGACTACTTTATAACTCATCACTATTACAAAACAATACCCGAGCATTACCGCAAAGTGTTTTTTAATAATACCTAGTCTCGGCTCTGGTGAGTAATTAATGGACAGTTTGTTGCGATGATTAATGTTGCCTGACATCTGGCGGTTCACCTAATATAGCAAATTGTCTGGAAACCAAGTAAATTAATAGTTATATTCCGTGACTGAATTTCAAGAGAACAGAGACGTCCGAGTTTCTTACCGGATCATAAATCAATGGCAAAGACCTCAACTGTTTCACAAACAACATGTGATCGCATACCTTACGATGTTGTTACTTATATAAAAAGTTTCTGTTGTAACAAAAAAAGCCCCGTAACCCTAGCCATCAAGATGCCTGGTCCCTTTTTATAACATCCTTAATTTGGCCTATAAACCTTTCTTCTAGAACGGTCCATTTATCTCCATCCTTATTGTACCTTGTAAATGTGATACCGCATCAAGTTTCCGCCCACTCATTCATTCCTTGCAAGGATTCCTTGAAACACAATCTCTCCACGAAACGAGCCCGCGGACTATAAAGCATCGGAAATAAAAATGACCTTGTTACCTATTTAAGCGGCAGGTGAATGAGGTTTCAAGCCATTAAAAGCCGTGCACTCGTTCGTTCATTACTTGCGAGGGGCAGAAATGAATATTTCAAACAAAAACCTGCGGTGCCGTGGAAATTGAGCACTTTACGAGGACACCACTGCCGGGGGAGACTGCATGACAAAACCGAGAATATTTAACTTAACTCACAATTTATCTGAATGAGAGAATCGTGTTTCCACAAATATGGAACGATCATTTTTGTCGTGCAAGTGATTACCTCTTTATGACGTGAAAACAACATGCACGTGACCGGAAAATAGAAAACAGCAAATTGTGTACGGTATTTTTTGTAAACGAAAGCCTTTGCCGACCGAAATAGGTTGTCGTTGGAAACGAATGGTTTCCATCCAATGACTGCTTCGTATGGATAATGTAGGTCGCTAGAGAAAATTGAGAAAAAACAATCAATGGAGAAACAGAATCCTTTCGTAAATAAATCCATGCGTCAAGTCACGGGTTCATGGGAAAGGTTGTGGTCTAAATATAGAGAAGCCTAACGCCATTGCCTTCAACAACGGTGTCCTCACTTGATTATACTAACGAATTTATTTTGTGTCCCTTTTTGCATATCCTGGTGAAAAAATAAAATCATTTTTAGAAAAAAAAAGAACCGACTTCATGACTATGCCTATCAATTAGAAACTGAAACTAAAAAGTAGAAAATAATATTTAAATAACTTCAAAGCAATGAGCATTAGAGGACAATCAACGAAATTATTAATACATATATTACCTACTTATATATTTACAATTTATAATCAGTTATTTTTGGAGTCGGTGCCAGCCAAAGCAAAAATTTTGCCATTATTTATTACCTACTGTTATACTTTAGAGTGTGTACTATAATCATTCCAAGTTTGACGCTTGTACCTACATATTGCCGTTTTTACATTAGACCAATTACAAAAATACGTATAAAATACGTTTGTTGTAGGGCCACTTTTAGTTTTTACTTTAGACTTTATTATTATTTGTTAAGTTAATACGCTGTAATTTACAAGTTCTGTAAAAAAAACTGGCTATCTATTACGGTTCAAAAGACAGCCGTTAAAAGGTAGGACAGACATCACATGCAGATAGCGTAGGCTCAGTTAACCCGTAGGTCCCGTTTTTACCCTTTGGATACGGAACCCTAAAAAGGAATAATAAACCCGAATAAGGGTCCAAAACTCCATAGAAGCCTCTTGTAAAGCCTCCACCACTTTACTGGTGCATGAGTTTGACTTGACCGTGCATGATTAGCTCTGCTTGACTGGCTTGTTTGACGCTATTGAACACAATATAAAATATTGAATATTAAATACACGACACTATCTAATATTACGACTCAAATACTCTGTATCCATGGTCATGAAAAATTTAACGAAAAACAACAGTGCATGGTTGCCATGGAGACACTTCTTAGTTTTTTGAAGTCTGTTCCTCTATGTTTGTCAGTAGTAGATCTGTGATGTTTGCTGTTTAGTTGACAGCGTCGCTAGTGGAGAACAAAGTATGAAATTCACCAAGAAATAACTGTAGTTCCAATGTTGCCCACCTTAACAGCTAAGTTGGTGGCACTGTCCAATGTTTACAATGTACATTGAATTTGTAGATATTTTTGTAGATTTTTCAAAAAGCACTGAATCAATGTCGATAAAAAAATTATGGGACCACCTATGAGTTATGACCTACCAACCAAAAAAAGAATCATCAAAAACAATTCTAAATTGGCGGAGTAATCGCGTAACAAACATACAAAAAAAAAAGCAACATACAGTCGAATTGATAACCTCCTCTCGAAGTCGGTTAATAAAGTAAAGCAACCACCATATTATGTATCGCCAAAAGGCGCAGTCATGTTACACCAAGTCATGAAATGAATACATGCCTGGTAACCTTTAGAACCGCGTCCAGTGGACTGACATTAAATCATTGGAGCACTTAACTTTCTGCCTAGAGTGGCGTTGATAACGATAAAGTGAGGCACATAATTAACATTAGCTGTAGTGATACGCGGATAGCGATAACTATACATTGTGTAGTCAATGCGTCACTCTCGATCGATCCATAAGAGTTCGTAGTTTTGTTCGTATCAGGCATGACTTTCTATTTTATCCAAAGAATCCTTGCAGTGAATCCGTATACAAAAGGAATACGAGGATAAGATGACAGTAAATTGTCGTGAGAATGACGAGAAAAGGCACCAGCCTTCGAGCAACTGTCCCAAAGATAAGCAATAGCATTTGGCTTGTTTGAAATAAATTTCACCAATTTCTGTCAATACAAACTAAACTTCTACTATTTTTCCCACACAACTTCATGGAGCAGGTGGTCATATTAATTGCACTAAATGACAGATTGTGAGAAAATTAATATATGCACATATACACACAGATCTAGCTTCTGGTCGGTAGTGCGCTTTTTCTTTGATATTTATTTGTACAAAATCACTCACTAGATACGGAATCAGACCGACCGGCAATACCTCTCTCGGTGTTATATGTTCGTTGGCACCAGCATACATGATAGTCACAAAGACCCGTGGGGTTTTCTTTAACCACGATACCTAACCTAAACACATCGTGTGTGGTTTGACGTGCGTCATCCTCCATCGAGCCGTTAAGGAGTACCAACGATCGGTAGTTGCATCGGGGAATAGAAAGGTGGCATTGTTCGAAGCCCACACAAAGACTTGGAGAAGGACGCCGTATCTCGAGAGAGGTATTGCATTGAATTTGTCTTACGATGCGCTGACGTAAGGCTCGGATAATGAATTGTGCAACGTGATGAATATAACCGAGGATTGGAGAGTTACCTTGGTAGAGTATCTCGTACTTAAACTAAGTCTTTGAGCAGTCAACCTTTTTTGAAATAAAAGGAGCGGCAAACAAGCTTGCGGTCTGCCTGATGGCAAGCAGAAACCACCGCCATGGACACCTGCAACACTAGCGGTGTTGACAGTGCTTTGCCAGCCCGGATAGGTATTAATAGACACCCTTTTTAAAACGCTTGTTGAAGCTCAGCGGAAAGACCATAGCGGAAGGACATTCCACACCTTGCAGGTCCGCAGAAGAAAGAAGCGGAAAATTGGAGGGTGTGGGATTTCTAGCTTTGCAAGATGTGGGGTAAACTTTTGACGGTGTCGGGATGTGCGGTAGTGTGTCGGGAACTGAACTGAGTGTCTGGTTTATCTGTGCATCATTTTATTAACAAATTGGTTCTAAAAGTTTTAATAATGTTCATGAGATTGAACCTTGTAATAATCCTTCCTGATATTGCAGTTTGCATGTATGAGTCATTTGCCCGCCCGCGACGAAATTTAGGTTAGGGCGATAAAATTGTGTGGCGCAACTCGACCACATCTCTATCCATACCCATGCGTGTCAAAAGATGATGCGGGTATAAGGGATACTTAGCACTTTAGTACAAGGGATCGGCTGTAAGTAATATCAATAAAGATTTCACATATTAAATACATCTAGTCAGGTGTGGACAGACGTTTACGCCAACGAGACACGCAATACGCTTCCAAATTTCCATTTTAAACCTTGAGTTACGAGTGATAATTATGAATAATTACTATTCAAATTGCCATTACCAAGTCATGTGCATCACCAAATAAGTCAGGCAGGAGACATGTCGGCGGTAAATAATATTCGTGATTCATACTACAGATAATACGACCACAAGAATATAGTATATTTATACATAACGAAAACAATGTATTTGGTCAGGTGTTGATTATGTCGATGCTCTCAATGAGTATTATGATATGAACCGTTTCGTAACATTTCGCTGGTAGCACAAAACCAGTGTGTGTAATTAGCCGAAAAACCAAGGCAGAACAATTAACTCGGCCCGCAAAAAAATAATTCGGACGCAACCGGGATTCAATTATTAAGCGTTTGCGCACGTAATCGGAAACCTGACCGCGTCTGGCTCGCCAATGAATTGCCACTGCAGTTTTTTGGTTGGTTTTGGGTTTGCAGCTTGGAACCAATACAAGCAAATTATTACGTAGAACTAATGGAATACTCACAATAATAAAGAACTTCGTTTCCCAGTATTTTATTCGTAGCGTGTCGATAAACAACCCGATGTTATCCATGCATTACCCGCTGTTTATATAAAGCAATTGGGCTGGCGTTAATATTGATAGCAATCAATTAAGGGCTAATAATAGTAGACTACCGCAAATAAAGCCTTTCAATTATACGACTGAAGCAAATACTAACAATATGGGCGTAATTGGAAGACAAACAGGTCTAAAACAAACAAATCAATGAGCATGAGCAGTGCAACTAATTGAATCCGTTTGTGGAGCGTTGTGGGGTGTCGAGTTTAGATAGTCCAATTTTGTGAACTATACTAATGTAGTACATATACATTCAGCGTGATTGATATGTAACATTGCACGACATATTTATTGCTACTGGCAATTTATCGTGACGCGCTCGATTCTAGCCTTTGCAATTTTGTCATCACACAGTTTATAAATACTTTAGAATAGACAACGGAATGATACTCTCGTAAACTCCAATCTGCATAATATGTTCCGCTCACAGAAGCTTTCAAAAAATATCTCTAGATACTAGTAAATCATCACTGCTGAAAGTAACTATGTAATTGTTTGCTTAGATCTTCGGGTGGGTGAATTGTGGCTACCGTAACTGACCACCATTGTACGTTTAATCACTTCACTTCACTATCACTACATAGTATAAAACAAAGTCGCTTCCCGCTGTCTGTCCGTCACTATGTATGCTTAGATCTATAAAACTACGTAATGGATTTTAATGCGGTTTTCACCATCAGTTAGATAATTTTTCACAGAAGGTTTATATATATGTAACAAGCGAACCGCCCCGGCTTCGCACGTAAGTTACACCCGTGCAAAGTCGGGCGGGCGGGTCGCTAGTCAATCAATAAAATAAAATACAGTTTTTTTTTCTATTGCTGTTTTTATAGTGTGTAGTGCTAAAATTGTAGTGGACACGGAAAAAGCGGACACATCTCAGGAAATTTAATCTCGTTCTTCATCCAATCCATTAGTACCTTTACGGAGGCGAGGGACGGTGCCTAACTGAAATATATCATTAGATACACCTGTACATCGGCGACCACAAAGCTCTGATGTAGATGACTTAGCTAATATAGAACCTCGCGTGAATGCATTATCGATTGATGAAGCGGGCAAATCCAGCCAATGTACTCGTTTCTCGGATCGAATAGACAGAATGACTAGTGATCAGGGCGAAAAATCTTTGATCTAGTCTAGGCCAAGGAGAATTGAGATGCGTAGTTTGCAATTCCTATGGCGAGTCGAATGAAATGACTTTGTTGCGCTTGTTAACAGCCCATAAAACGAACAGCGTTTTCGAAACACCAATTGTGCAAGCCATAACACAACTGCCACGGTCGGCGTACCTGATATCACCAATTAGGTGGAGCATGGCTGCGCAAAGGCAGCACCAACACATGCAAATCGTTTATTGGTGCGACAATCAGATCGCGACCAGACCGGTCAACCGAACAGTCATACGGTCGTTGACTCCTGCGTGGTGACTGAATAAAAGAACGTTTTCCATAAACATAAAATCTGTATTTGGGTGTTTTGCTTATAACGTCATTAGCTGACTTTGATCAAATTACAATTGCGTCGCTTTCATCACGCATCCCATATCATTTTCTCATTGGAACTTTGAGACTTATTTATTAATATTTCAAGACTAATCTTGTCAACTCATGAAATATTTCAAGATGCGACGCACATTTATGTATAATCAAATCAAAAATTTACGAATTTGCAAGCAGGCACTTACCTACTTACCCTATTTCAGGACCAAGTTTTATGATGAGAGGGACCCAGATTACTCTCCGCAGTGGTTGTCTATATGAAGCTGAATTTTTGTATCAAGTAATTTAACAACATGAATACCTCGTGAAAGTGTTTCTACATAATTCAATAGCTGTTAGGCATGAAATATGAACGCGTCGAGAAAATTTATAATTTACATAATCTTCAGTTTGCGGCTGATACGATTTATTACGACTGAGAAGTTGTAAATAAGGACAAGTATGAAATTCCATTCCGATGTTAATAGTTACAACATGAAAGACAAGTTTTTTTATTTTATAGATGACTCATTTCAAACATCAGCAGACATTAAACTTCCACTGCTGAACAAAGGCCTCCCTCTTAGAGAGGAGTGTTGCCATAATCCCCACACTTGGCAGGCGGCTTGGGGATCGCAGTACGTTCACCGTGTACTTATAGGACGCTGCTTCCCAACCTCCGGTGGTCTAGTCGCAGGTTTAGGACATACCCGGGTCCCAATAGAGGATATAATATATTACTCATAAGAGCGTAACTGGAGGATTGTTCTCTTAGAACCTAACGTATAACGAGCTCAATTTTTCAAATAAAAGTAAAGCCAAACAGCTGTTTATTCAAGAAGGCAATGAGATCAAATGGACTCGTACACCTATTACATTCGTTTTTGTATATTCATAGCTACCAGTTTAGCACTTGATAACATGAATCAAAATCAAAACTAAAGTGCAGTTCAATACAAAACGTTGCAATATTTTTAGTATTTATTGCTTATAGCTTGTCCCACAAACATCGAGGACCTTGTTTCGATGTAACGTAGGGCAATTTAAGAGCCCCTCATAAAGAGGCACTTCATCACCACATCATCCATGTAACGCAAATAGCCGTTCCGACCCCATACGCCGACGTGGAGGGACAGGACTTAAATGAAACATTTCCGCATATTGACGCCTCAGAATGTATCTGGGAGGATGGGCCTTTTAGTCTAATTTGAGGTTGGTGGAACATTACTGGTGATAGCTGGAAAAAAAGATGTCTGTTAAATGTTCCGAAATCCCACACGCAAAGCTATAGCTATATTACTAAACCCAACTCTACGTGTGCTAAACTTCGAATAGGAAATACATTTATCACGTTGTAGCACACAAGTATGGAAACGGCAAGAGGGGTCCAATAAAAGCCGGAAAGATTACTAACGAAATCCGAGGGACTGGGGCGGACCTTCTTGGGCCGCGTTGAAGTTTTTCACAGCGCCTTCGTCAAGTCAAACAAAGAGGCGGAACAAAGCGGAGAGAGCGGGCTTTGTACGGATACGTCGAGAGCGACGGCACTTAACTCTGACATCGGTGACGGCAACACCGCGCCGCTTTTCTACCGGGACCGGGAATGTCTTCATCCGATGGACTATTTCTTAAAAGTGAAACGATTTCGCTTGCTAAACGTTTACGTTTATGACTAATTGAATCGTTAACGCGTGTCCTTTTGGCCACTTTCTGTATAAATGGTGTATATTTGATTATTTAACTAGGGATCGATAGGGTAGTCAGTCGAGAGTTATTGATCACGGTGGTGTAGCACGATTTTATTATTAGCCGACAATAAGCTCTGTAACGATCGGTGCATCAGGCGGAGGAACGACCCGTGTTCACGATGGCAGTTTTATTGGTCTGCCCTAATTGCCTCCCGCCCCGCATTAACCACGTTAGCTTCGACGACCTAGATACGCGTAGATTCATCAGACATATTTTTAGCAAATTACATCACTCGGTTAATCAATTACTATCAAAATAAACTGCATGTTATTGGTTTATCGAGATGAAAGAATATTAAAATTATATTACACAACTTGATTCGTTCTGAGCAGATCTTGAGGGCTCTATTCTTGCCGCTCGCTGGATTTATTTATGTCCAACACTGTGTATTCCGAGCACGGTATCTATTTTCAATAGCAAATTCATCACGTCAGGCGCAAGCTAGGAGGCCAATCTGCTAGGGAGAAGGAAAGCGGAGGTTGAAGGCGGAAATTTCAATTTTCCAAGCGGACAGTCAGCTGTGTCCAGTAATCCGGAATTTATCTCAGCCTTTAGGGACGGACACCCGTCGCCTTTCAATCACCTGCCTCGACAGTCCGAGAAAAGCAAAATGGGAATTAGTGGGAGGCCCATTGTGCTGTAGAAATGCACCACCGACTGTTACACAAACCGGGCCTCTGACAGGACATGTTGAAAATTATACGACGATATCGGTTCTATAGAATCTATAGCCGCGAACTCGTTAGATGCGGACGCAATTCTACAAAACAGACTGAGTAAAAACTAGCACCTATCAGGTACAGGTGGAAATATAAATGCCAGTAGCGCTGCGTGTGCTCGATCCGGTTTTGTCCTCTTGATAAAGGTACGCATTAGGTGCAGATAGGCACAAGTATCTATATAGGCTGCTATTACATCACGCTTTCGTTGGTAAGCCGAGCGCATCGAGCCGAGTGACGCATGCTCCTGCGGCCAATTTAACTGAATTTATAGCAGCTGCAAGGTCGGCAAAGGATAACGAACCCGGCGTGGTATCTTTCGAAACACGTATGTGCCTCCGACATCGATTAGCGAACTCATTACCATAAACGCACCATACTTGGGAACTGGATGCGATCGCAATCGACATTGTAGCATGTATATTTCGATTATTTGCGTTATTGCCGGGTGTTAAGCGGGAACTGTATTCAATTAGTGGCGATGACCGCGTCGCGACCTCGATTGTAAATTGGACCCAGAGATTGAATGTACAGAATACAGTGGAGTGCAGAAAAAAAATATTTTTGTGCCAGCGAAATGAACACAGCCGTATGTAATCTAACATCGGAATAATTGAACCACCGCCGCGAGCGAAAGATTTCTACGGAACTAGTAAAACAAAAAAGAAGGATTAAGAGCATCACAGTCATTACGAGCACCAGTTTAAATTTTCAAGCTCTACAAGAACTTAATTTGTTAATGACTCCGTAAAAGCACAGTTAAAATGTGAGATAGATATAACTTTTTGTGGAGAAATGAACGAGTTGGGTGATTAACTGATTAGATAACATTGTTTTTATGGACCGATTAATGCAGATGCGTGCGAATTTGTTTATACATGGGTGACTGGTGAGACAGTGGAAATATTCGGGGAGATCATTGTACTCATCATTATGAACAACTTTTACTATAGGACCAACCCTGAAATCGCAAAAAAACTGCTGTTCCATACAATTCGTCGAGTGTCAATAAACTTTTTGTATGGAACACCAGTTTTTTTTTTTGCGATTTGGCGATGTTTATCAACAACAAGAGCGTTTTGCTTATCGTTAAGTGAAATAGAAAGCTCCATAGTAATCTACTATGACAAAATTAAACTGTGTGCATAAATATACAATCTCGTAATTCCCAGTTAGATCTAGTTAGAATTATGAACTCCGGAACTAAGCTCGTTAAACTTGGTATAATCAAACTCCGTCCTTTGTCGTCTGCGCGTCTGTAGACAAAACGTCTATTCAACATACATCTGCTCAATTTGAATTAACTCTATAATAACGCACTCCTCGAAATCACTTCAGCAAAGCTTTTATTTTCTTAGGCGATGACTATGTTTATATTATTACAAATCCATTTTTAGCCGTCTTCAGGAAAGGTCCTGAATATTCAGGAACTCCATTTCTCCATTCAGTCCGTTTATGTATTCCAATTACTCTGCCATTTGTGAACTGATTTACGTGATTATTTTTAATTATACAGAGGAAACTCTCGAAGTTGTCCCACAAAACTTTCATTACATGGCTAAGTGGTTTTTCAATAACACGAATAATTTTGTTCAAGCGCTTACTAATTTTAATGTCAGATTTTGTATTGATAATAATTTTTTAATAAACCCCTAACCTGTAGTGCAAAAGTAATGGTGATTCTATATTTTATTTCAGAGTTTGGTTACTGCGTTTTCTTCTCATACAGATGGTGCAAGGACATAATATTATCCTAATATGTAATATTATAAACGCCAAAGTTTGTATGTATGGATGTATAGATGTATGGATGTTTGTTGCTCTTTCACGCTGCAAGGGAACAGCGGATCGACCTGAGTTTTTGCATGGGTATAGTTCAAGAGCCATAGAGTGACATAGGCTATATGAAGACTTTTCATCATCATCATCACCATTTTTCATCACTACGCGAGTGAAACCGTGGGGCGCAGCTAGAACAAATATAATTATTGTATTTACGCGACTGCGCAAGGAAGGTTATGTTTTTCGAATGTATGCATGTAGGTTATGTATGACGGTTTCTTTGGCATGCCCTACTGGCTAAACAGCTTAATGGATTTCGACATTCGAGGTGTCATTTGAATCGTTTTAATAGGGGGAGTGATATCATTATCATCATCATTTCAGCCTTAGGACGGCCACTGCTGGACATAGGCAGCTGCTGCTGCTCCCCCATCGATCTCCAAAAGGGCTGGTTGGAAGCGGCCTGCATCCAGCGTTTCCCTGCGGTCTATTAGGTCGTCTGTTGGTAGCCGGGGGCGTCTGCCGGGGATTCTTAGCAACCCTTGCCCCGCCGTTACCGTGACCGCTACAAAATTTCAAGATGACGTCCGCAAAAAAAGGTAAAGGAAAAAATAGTAAGTCAACTCAACAGGTCAATATTAACATCATTATGTAGAGCTCACTCAGCAGATTTCAAAAATATATAACACTTCTATGAAATACTCAGTAGTTTACGAGATAACGAGTAGGTATAGATAGGTCCGCAGCGCGCCGCTGTTACTTTTTAGATATTTACCTACTATTTTACAATGCAGTAGGGTTATGTTTTTTTTGTAATTTAAGTAACTTGTTATAACATATTGTATTCATTCTTAGTAGTGCATCCTATATAGTTTAGTTAGTTCCTATGGCTTGTCAGGTTTGTACAGAGCATTTACATTTCATGCCTCAATGCTCCTTTCTTACACGTTTCTTATTAAAATATCAATTGTAATCACTTTTGTAAGTTTTAATTTCCATCATTACAGAGAACACGCTTAACCCATTATTTCTTCTGTGACTCCGACTTACAAAGTCTCAGGTACTGTTCCCACCGCAATCACTTTACAATCATGTTCTGTAGTTTTCTTTTTTTTACGTGTTGACTTTATTAGTGGATAATATTCAATTAGGCCGGTCGTCGAGTCGTCAGCGGGCGGATAACAGAGCGCGGGCGTGGTGTAAGTTATTAGGGAAGCCTCGGCGCTACGCCCCTAATCAGATTAACTGAGTACAGAACGAGTACGCAGCAGGAAGACGGCACGTGGATACTACAATTGTAAAGGCGCTTGTAGACGATGCGTAGTACAAGTAACAAGTAGAAGTAGCAAGTAGAAGTGACAAGTACATGTAGGCGTTCAAACGATAAGTAGCCACTCGCACAGTGACGCCACAACTCGCGTGCGAGTAAATACTCGCACGAGTGTCTGAACGAGACGAACGATGCGCAGTGAGCGTCGCGAGAGCAGGGCGGCAATATGAAGTTTCACTTGGCGCCAAGGACCAGCGCGAAATGCTACTAAGCACTTTCACTGCCACGTTCACTAAGCACACCGCTGCAGACGATGAGTAGTAGGCACTTGCTACTTCTACTTGTTACATCGTCTGTAAGCGCCTTAAGAATCCACATTATTGACGTGGTCTACTATACAATAAGAGCATACATTATAATGAAATTAAACATTTAACGGATTTTATCGCATGTATTTTACATTATTTTAATTCTGACGTTTCGAAAACTTTACAGTGTTCGTGGTATACCATTTCTATATTGATCCGTCATCTAGCCTACCTGTGACCACACACACTGCAAAGTGTTAGAAACGTAAGGAAATAAAATAATGTTAAATACACGCGATAAACTCAGTTAAGTGTTTAATTTCAATGTAATATTTGCGAAACCCTAAGAAATCGTTACCCATGGATATAGTCGAAACTACATAATGTTTTCTATACAATTTGAGTATGGAAATTCGAATAAAAGAGAAAATTGGTATCATCCATGTGCTAGTTCCTAAGACATCCATAACTATTATATAAATTAATTATTCTTCATCATCATCATCATCATCAGCCAGAAGACGTCCACTGCTGAACATAGGCCTCCCCCTTTAACCTCCACACTGAACGACAGCCTGCCTTTTGCATCCACTGGATGCCAGCGACTCTTACTATGTCGTCGGTCCATCTAGTGGGAGGTCTACCTACGCTGCGTCTTCCGGTTCGTGGTCTCCACTCAAGAACCTTTCTTCCCCATCGGTTATCGGTTCTCCGAGCGATGTGGCCTGCCCATTGCCACTTCAACTTGCAAATTTTAACAGCTATGTCGGTGACTTTGGTTCTTTGGCGAATATCCACGTTTCGGATTCTATCGCGCAAAGAAACAATTAAACAATTATTCTTACTTGATTGTTATTTTTACGTGCCATATTTAATACCAGGCTTTGTATTTCTGTAAGTACCATGATGCCGTGCTATGTTTATAAGTTTCCTTGTTGTACATTACTCTAATTGACTCCTTAGAGTCTAAGGAGTCAACTACCTCTAAGGCTTAACCTCAATTACGTTAAGTATGTAATTTCTTTCTCGACTTACTTAATACCTTCTCATTTGCTAAGTGATCAAGGGACTTGATAAGTAGATAACTGTTATTATTTCCCGAAGGAGTACAGCGGATTCGCGGTAGCTTTATTTCACAGTATGGTTCGTATCAATTTCATTCGGAGACTCTCAGGGGCAAACATGCATGAGAGCAATTTAATTTGTCTGAGCTAACCACTCTTGAACACGAATGTTCTCTTTAAATTGAAAGGTAGGGTTAAAACCCTAATCAAAACACGAGACAAAGTGGTGCCTATGAATGGTTTAGCTTTTAAATTGGATCAAGGCAAACCATTAACTACTTAGTGCTGGAAACTGTCAATAGTGCGCTTCGATGCGCGCTCGTCTAGTTTCAACCTGTCAAAGTGACTCTAGATTGGAGCGATAGCACCCGATGCCAGCTGAGTGGCAGTAGCCGGCAGAACACGCCAGTAATCTCGTTATCGGCGCAGATGTCGTCCCGTCAACGCCTGTTAACTCATCCCCGACAATTTATGGTCTGTTTTATTGCCAGCCGAACATTGCCAATTTTTTTTTAATAATCAGTTTGTGGAAACGGTATGTAATGAAAGTCAGGCAATCGGCGCTGCATTGAAAATACAACATGAAGTTCTTCGAAAGACTAGTTTAATAGAGTCGGCAACGTATTTGTGATGCCTCTGGTGTTATAAGTACCCATAGACGACGGTGATTGCTTACCATCAGACAGCCCGTCTGCTTGTTTGCCACCTATGGCATTAAAACAATTTAGCGGTTTGTGTGAGAAAATTCTAAATAAGAAAGAATACGTACGCATTGACGAGTCGGGGAACGACATAAATAAAAGAAAGAATGAGACGAACTAAATTTTTAGCTGCGAAATCTTATTAGTATATTGTATTAAATCTTATAAGTATATTGAACTGCAAGATTTACTTTTATCTGTAAAGTTAACCGACATGTATAAAATGGGCCATCCTTATAAATAGCTCCTACAGATACTAACTATCTGCAGTAACGTTAAAATTATCCCCCGACGAACCAGAATCCGTTTTCCGAGAGGTCTAATCCGATCGCGCAATCCCATCCAACTGCGAGGTAGGCAGTAATTCAATGCAAGCGGTTATGGATTTAGCTTACGCGGTCAGATTTCCACTACGAGGCTGCAATCAGAGCTAACTAGTTAGTAACGTAGTGTGAAATAAATAGCTATGTAAATAAAGTTAGTAATAAAATAATATCTCATCATCATCATCATGATTTCAGCCATAGAACGTCCACTACTGGACAATTGGCCCTTTTGGACTGCTCCAAAAGGGCCGGTTGGAAGCGGCCTGCATCCAGCGTTTCCCTGCGATCTCTTTTAGGTCGTCTGTCCAGCTTGGTGGTGGACGTGCCACGCTGCGCTTACCGGTCCGTGGTCTCCATTCGAGAACCTTTCGGCCCCATCGACCATCTGTTCTGCGTGATATGTGCCTTGCCCACTGCCACTTCTACTTGCTAATCCGGTGGACGATTTTGGTAGCTTTCGTTCGTCTACGGATCTCCTCATTTCTGGTTCGATCTCGTAGAGAAACCCTGAGCATAGCCCTCTCCATAGCTCGTTGTGCGACTTTGAGCTTGCTTATGAGGCCCATACCATAGTGATAGACCACGTTTCACTACCGTATGTACTACTGGCAACACACACTGGTCAAATAATATCTGGTTTGAATTAATTCTGGCAATGAAATCTAATTTTCATTGTCATTTAGTATTGCACTTTGTTCGCTTATAAGATCATTTAAATCTTTTTCAAGCATCGTTTATGTTATTGAGGAACATCTTCATTCTGTTCTTTTTGCTTTAGGTTCGTATTTCACAATTCTCTACATGAAGAAATTTATAGAAAGGAGAGGAATATTATCCGAGAGCGACAATTTAGCTAAGAAACCAAGTACATTCGCAAAATTTAAGCCATTCAAATGGTGTGATATATGGCTCCAAAAAAAAAAAAAAAAATTCTATCACAATTTGCGCGGTGATATCGTACCACAACAAATCAGAAAAGCAGCATAAGAGTTATGGTGTGAAATTCCACAGGTAATCCATTAATTTTCTTGCTTAAATCGTTTAAAATACCAATCGAAATCGAATCGTTTTGAGAAGGCGTTGTTTGGAAACCTACCTTCTCTGAGAAGTTATTCTAAGCTATATTATATGCTATACAAAAAAAGTTAACACTGGCAAACGCTCCATGCAAACGGCACTGGACCAGACACATCCGGGGTCGTTAGCATTAATCTTTAAGTACATCCAGGGACCAGGGTTTATGCGGATTATTACATTGAAACGCTACAAGGGACAAAATAATAAAGATTATACAATGGCTCGTCGGGACGAGGTCTTATCAGAATTCCACTCCTGTATTAAGGGTCAATAACAATGAAGATGTTTTGTACGATATATATTTTTAGATACAGTCTAATTTTAATTTTGAAAGCAACTAAGTAAACTGATGATAAGCAATACTTCACCCAACTGAACAAACAAAATCTTAACTAAAACAAAGCTCATAAATAAACCAAAAAATTATATTAAAATCTTAGAGCAAAACAAATTAAACCTTTCTGAACAGAAAACAAATGGCGACCTTTTAGCAGCATCATTGTGCATAAAATGGACTCATTATTTGAAGCAATTACACTTCCAGTTCAGAAGAGGCAATCACTTGCCTTGCGGATTGTCTTAACAATCCTGAAACTCTGCGATTGCTTCAATCAAGCAGAAGTAATCTTGAAATTAAGGACACTCAATTAATTCGAGTGTCCATAAATCAAAGAACTTAATTTTGCAGATAAGTCTTACCTCAGCTTCGGTGCGTCATGCTCGTGACAAGCTATCAATTATTTTGGAAATTCTAAAGGAATATTGTTTGAGTCACTTCAGGAATGTGGGAAACCCTTTCAGAACCAAACATTTAGCAAGGCAAGCCTCTTTTTTTAAGGTTCCCTACCCAATAGGTAAAAACGGGTACCCTATTACTGAGCCTACGATGTTTGTCTGTCGTTATATCTGTCCTACCTATTAACAGTTGTATTTTTCGAACCGTAAGAGACAGCCATTTGTTTTTTTTTTTTTTTTTTCTTACTACAAAAGATTTAAGAACGCTTTAAACATGTGTTTAGCAGTTGTTTCCTTGTGATAAATATGTCAAACACCTGTCTAAAGCGTGCTTAAATCTTTTGTAGTAAGACGGGTAATGTTTAACGTCGGATTAACTAAGATATAATAAAAAAGTCATAAAGTAAAAACGAAAGGGTACTCATACAACAAACGTATTTTTTTACGTATTTTTGTGTTAGCTCTAATGTAAAACGGTAATACGTACTAGCGTCAAACTTGGCATGATTATAGTACACACTCTAAAGTATAAAAACAAATAATAAATAATAGCCAAGTGCTAGTTGGTGACAAATTTCTGTTCATTAAAAGTTATATACCGAGCGTCACTTGCAAAATATTAACTACTAGCTGACCTGACAGACGTTGTCCTGTCTTAGAACTGTCAAACACGCAAAGTCAAAATTGTAAATCTTATTTTTTACACCTTGGGTTTTATTATTGGAGTTTTAGTAAGGATCCCTATTTTTAAAAAATATAATATAGCCTATGTTAACCGGGGATAGTGTAGCTTCCCAACAGTAAAAGAATTTTTCAAATCGGTTCATTAGTTTCGGAGCCTATTCAATGCAAACAAACAAACAAACAATCAAATCTTTCCTTTTTATAATATTAGTATAGACTAGCTGACCTGACAGACGTTGTCCTGTCTTAGAACTGTCAAACACGCAAAGTCAAAATTACAAATCTTATTTTTTACACCTTGGGTTTCATTATTTGAGTTTTAGTAAGGATCCCTATTTAAAAAAAAAATATAATATAGCCTATGTTAACCGGGGATAGTGTAGCTTCCCAACAGTGAAGGAATTTTTCAAATCGGTTCAGTAGTTTCGGAGCCTATTCAATGCAAACAAACAAACAAACAATCAAATCTTTCCTCTTTATAATATTAGTATAGATGTGCGGGCGTAGCAATTGCTTGGCTATTTTGGTAAGCGTTAAGTCGGACCAAATAGATTTTTTAAATTGATATTAATAGTATTTTGTGGTGGTACGGAACCCTCAGTGCGCGAGCTCGACTCGCACTTGGCCGGTTTAATTAAAAATGAAATTTACTTAGCCGAATACTAATTCTGTACAAGGAAATCAAAGCTACAGTGTGTACTGCAATTAGCTCTGGTACACATGTTTACATCGATAAAATGATACCCTAATACCAATAATGATGGGTCGCGTTCCCTACAGACACAATATGCACAATTTTATAAGTGGAAGGTCGTAGCAAATTAGAGAAGTCTTTAGTATCATTTGTTGCCGAAACACCATTTATCGTCGAAGACGAACAAATTAAAAATGTAATTTGATAAAATGCGGCGAAACGACGACGCGACGACGTCTAAAGATATTGTGGCAAACCTGGTGATGGTAAACACGGTAATGAAATTAATTTATGATGACAGCTCTGACAAGGATAAATCACAAGAATATTTCAATCTTGTTTAGAATGCTTTATGCTGATTTATTAAGCAAGTGATATCGGAGATATAGTAAAACTAACACATACATTAAACGTAGCATGTGATCAACATTTCATCTTATCGAATTTCTCGAACGCTACTGAAGGTCGCCGCTTGTTTACTCAGTTCACAGACAGAGCGTCTTTAGTCAAAAAATAAAACGATACCAACTTCGTACATTTCAATAAGATAGGAGTTATTGAACTTGAGGAAAAATATACAAGCACTTGCGTCTACAGTTAAGAGATACAAGAAACGAACACCTTTAGAGACTCGCGTAAATCTCCGAATTAAGTCCAAACCAAGCCGAAATTACATTATATTAACTTCAATAATTTACTTAACAAACTCGCTGTGCCGCAAAGTTTTTAATAAAGTCAATCACATTGCCGAATACAAATCACAATCAATAACGGCCAACTTTGTAGATAATAAACGAGTTTAAATCGAATCGTCCCGTTCAGACACCAGTCCAATACGGCAAATTGCAAACTTTAGGAACTTGACCTTCCAAGTTCAGAAGGGGGCTCCGCTCACCCCTCCTACCTACTGAAAGCCGCGCCCGACCCGCAATGCAGTCAATCTGAAGGACGACTCAAAATAAGAATCAGAAACCAAAATTCTTCTTAAAATACTTATTGATTAGACATCCACATATCAAAGCAGTCAATGCACCACTTACACATAGCAGTAAAGTTCTTCATTCGCAATAGTGAAGTCGAGACAGCAAATACTAATTTGGGGCGCAATAACCGAGAACCTCAACCAAATTGCGAGACAATTGGCTATTTGCGAAGCGCTGTGGACAGTTCTAATGGAATTGCCGCGAGGAGCATGCATAAGACTGTCAGAGCCTTGACTCTACCCGCTATTTGAGCAGGGCCAAGGTAGCTCTAATGCGGTCTACAGCTATATATACGACGCACTTTATAGTCATCGCATAGCCCTGAACACCTATTACTTCTGATATACCTATAAAAATAAAAGCCTAATAAAATACGCGTAAAACTGTCGCTTTGATTATGTTAGATTTAATAATCCGGTTCCATTTTTTTTATCTGAAGTTCCTGTTTTGTAGAAACAAGTTCTGCAACAGTTTGCTACAAGACTTCTATCAAATCAACAATGTACGAAGTTCCCAAATTTACATTCCATTAAAATGAATACATTTAGACAACGAATTGAAAAATTTTAGGTATTTAATACATAAAAAAAATCAGAGATTCTTGACATTTTCCCCTTGAGGCCGGCAACGCAGGTGAGTCACCAGCGTCCTTCACCTCTGTCCGCTCGTTCCGACATCCGCATTCAGAATTTTACCCGCTAAAATAGAACCCTCGCGCCACAGGCGGCGTTTATTTACGTCACATTTAAATCCATTCACAGCACCAAGGTAAATGCAGTGAATCCTACGCTAAGATCTTCTGAAGTATTGCACTGAAAATGTATTAAGTTAGTAGACTCACAACGACTTAAATAGCTGACCTTTCGAGTCTCCAATGGATCGTGAGCAATAGAAATAAAGGTTATCTGAACGTGACCACAACTACTCACAGCGGTTAAGAAACTGCGTCGGTTAAGCAATGTCAACTCAGACAACTTTCTATATAGAGACGCGAGTAATTATTATTGAAACGATCAGTAAATATTTGTCTAAATAAGGGCTAACGGTGACGGGCCTAATGGGCGATGATGACATTACGACTGTTCGCGCGGAAACATGAAGTAACGCGAGTCAATGAGATTCCGCCACGCAGAGCCGCAGGCCACAACATTACCACACTTTCTCTGTAGAACAAATCGTGGAGATAATAACTTAACCTAATGTAACAATGCAAGTGAAATCGGTGACGCGAACAATAAATTAGGGAAAAGCTAAGAGATGTTAACAACACTTAGTTGCGAACCATTATTATTAGAAAAAGGTTCGTTCAAATCAAAACTGCATGCACATGATTTATTTACTACGATACTAAATAGTAATTGGTGCAGGGCCAAGGATCGAACCGGGTGCCGTCAGATTGTAAAGCGCACATGCTACCTCTTGGCCAGGCCACCATCGCTTTGTACTTGCAAAGCATTTTGCTCAGCCATAATTCATGGTCAATGACATACAACTTTCAATGTGCTGTCGTAGGTCCTGCAGTCACGCACATGTTTGCGTGTCGGAGCGGTGACAACCTGACCTGAATAATTTCATTCAATTTGCACGGATTTACTTAATTACTTTTATTGTACGTTTTGAATTTTATGCGGTAAATACCTTCGTCAAAAACTTTTGCATACCTCTGCCAAAAACGGTCTGAATTATTCTAAAAAATGTAACTCGAGTTTTGCAACAGCGGCGGTCTGTTTCAAGCGCGATATTGTAACGAGAAAGCGAAAAACATGAAATTTGTATAATTTCAACACGACAAAACTAAAAATGTTTTAAAGCGATTGCGATTGAAGATTAAGACGTGTTGCGGATTAATGCCGTCGGCATGGCAGTTTGCTTACATTCATGCATACATTGCACCGTATTTTGCAAGGCACGCATAACAACACGTTGGAAAGTGTGTCAAGATTGCAATAGGCAACACGCAGTCGACGCGATGCGCCATCTCGGAAATGCAATGCATCAGACCCATTTACTAAGAGATCCCGTGGCACATCAGTCACAACGACAGACCGTTTCTGAAACCACACGTTAGACTGTCGTCTAACGTGTGGTTTCAAAATAAAACGTAATCTAACCGGGCTTTTGCAAAATGGTCGCACCAATGATGTTTTAGGTATATAAACTGAGGTAGATACGTTTTATCTGCCTCAGTTTGGCCAGTGCTAGGCTAGTGCTAGGCTAGGCAGCCGCGTGGTGGCCGTGACTAAGTTAGCGGGACCCAGGCCGGCCGAGGATGAGGTGGACTGACGACATCAGAAATACTGTCGGGAAAGAGTGGATAGGAATAGCGAGAGACCGGAGTGAGTGGCATAAACAAAGGGAGGCCTATACCCAGCAGTGGGTCACTCAGGGCTGACGATGATGATGATGAAACGTTTTACCGAGGTCTGCGCGGCAATACAAACACGAGTTAATTAGCTTGAGTGAACTCAGTCCGTCCTGTGTCTGGCAACGACGCAAATTAGAACGTTAAATACCTACGGCTATAAAAGGATGTAGTTATATGGATCCTATGTAGGTAGATAATATTAAAATATCGACATGTTTTTAATACTTTTTTAATGAGTATGACGTCTCCATTGATAAAACCTCATTAGGTCGCACCAGTTAATGCAATGATGTGGATATAATGGTAATAGGTACTTTTCGTCGTTACTAAAAGTGACCAGGGATCCCCAAAGTAACTTTTCGTATTTTAATAAGCACTACGAAATAACCTGTTTCGTCAATGTTAGTGGCTATCAACAAAGCGCATGTTAATAAAACGGAATCGAGTGTGGACTGGTGAACAATAAAAATGCAAATATCGATCATTACAGAGCAGACATCATTGTCTGTGCCGGCTGGAAGCCACCCATTCTATTCACGATTGTAAGGGTCCATTCCATACGATATTGCCAGATGCTAAAACATAAAGTACCATTACTGTAAAAAAAAATTTGGGCAAACTTTGTTTTTGTTTAAAATATTTTACAGTACGTAATAAAACTAATTTCGAAAGCCCTGGAGACAACCTGGAGAAATAATAGTGACTGGCAAAATGGAGGGTAAAAGACCCAGGAGGCGCAGCCCAACAAGATGGACCGACCAAGTGTCAAAAGAGCTAGGCTCGAACATATCTGACGCGATGTACCAGGCCGGAGACCGTCAGAGATGAAAGCAGATTTGTCGCCAGATTACAAAAGATCGGGAGCATCACGACACTCAGCAGTGAGCTATCGAACTGACACTGTCGATGCAATATATTGCGATTGGAGTTTCAGCGCCAACGTGTGCAAAACATATCGACTCATTGTCTATTTTCCTAAACTTGAGTATTTTCGAGTGTAAGCGTCATCATCATCAGCCAGAAGACGTCCACTGCTGAACATAGGCCTCTCCCTTTAACCTCCACATTGAACGACAGCCTGCCTTTTGCATCCACTGGATGCCAGCGACTCTCACTATGTCGTCGGTCCATCTAGTGGGAGGTCTACCTACGCTGCGTTAGCGTATAGGCAGGTACTAATGGTGCATAATTAATAAAATAATAACAATACATATTTAATAAATATTCAGGACATTTTTACACACACAGTTATCTGAGCCCAAACTAAGCAAAGCTTGTAATATGACTGCCAGAGACTGATATACATGTATGTATACACATATATTTTTACAACACATTTGCTCAAAAAGTGCACTTACGAAGCCTGTATACATCGTTCGAAAGTTAAACATTACGCATCATACAACGGAGCGTGCGGTAATGAATTTTACCGCACGCTCAGATGTATAGCACCGTGCGTGTACTTTACGGTATTTTTTTAATTACCATTTCCATAAAAATTGTTTCATTTGTAGCCTTTTTTTCTCGCAAATGTGTTGTAAAACGTTGTATGGCACACGTGCGGATTGGTGATCAAACTCGTGACTATGGTAAGTACATTCGTCTACTCGTTTGTAATAACCAACTTACCGCACTTGTATCATAAATAACTATTAAACATACTTAAACAGATATTAACACCCAGATATAGAACAAACAAAATGTTCATTACATAAATGTTTGTCCTAGGTGTGAATCGAACCCACGCCCCCAAGCGCAGAAAGCAGGTTCACTATCAACTTGACCAATTATTAAGTGTACGTAAACGCGTTCGATGGTGGGCAAGTGCCGTAACGAGGTGAAACATGTATTTTCGTTTTGTTTGGCCCAAACTCCATAGAAGCCTCTAATTAAGTCATCACCACTTGACTAGGACACGACTTGGACTTAACTGTGACTTTCTTTACTTGATGTCGACTGTGACTATGACACTAAATGTGTTTTTTTTTTCTAATACTTAATAAGATAGGCATTAAGGAGTTTGTATCCAGTTGCCAATTATTGTAACCTTGAATGTCTGTTCTGACCGGACTATGATATCCAATTAGAAAAAAATATTCACCTGACTTAAAATAATTGACATTTAGTAAAAAGTTAGTAGTTGTTGGTAGTTGTTTAGTTTAGTATTTGGTGTTTGTTTGTGTTTTGTAGTGTTAGTGTTGTTTTATTCACGAATCCCATATACAGCTGATTCAATGTTACTTACCCCTATACAGTCCTATTTTAACTATTTTATGTCATATAGTACCCTGCATTTCTATAAATGATACATCTATTTTGAATTATTCTAGTTAAATGTTTAATTTTATTGTGAACATATCCTACTAATATTATAAACGCGAAAGTTTGTATGTAAGGATGTATAGATGTATGGATGTATGGATGTTTGTTCCTCTTTCACGCTGCAACGGATCGACCTGATTTTTTGCATGGGTATAGTACAAGAGCCAGAGAGTGACATATATGCTACTTTTCATCATCATCATCACCATTTTTCATCAATACGCGGGTGAAACCGCGGGGCGCAGCTAGTGAGACATAAATGTAAACTTTTTTATACAAGCTATAATAATAGTTATGATTATATATATGTTAATAAATCAATCAACTCAATCAATGAATTAAAAAAATGTCATATCAAATCAATGAATTAAAAAAATGCTATGTTCGCTTGGAAATGTCCATATTGGAGATATTGTTTATTTTACGGGTGCAATATGGCTGGGAGTAATAAGAGCATGTCAGCGGTTGTTTGATGCTGATCGGCTCACCGCCACGATGCGGGCTTTTGTTTTCACGTTTCAGTTTAATTTCAAAGCCTGAAATAGCTTGGGATTGGACGATAAAACCAGAACAAATCTTTAAGGCGAAATGGTAGAGAACCGTACACTTGTATGACGGTAATGCTGCGTGCGCGCTTTCAAATATTTTCAATATTTATTTTTTCTTTATTTTCTACAAATAATCTTACGCTTTTACAAAAAACTGCGACCACTAAAGTATTTGAATGATTGTAAGGATAACACAATTTTTTTTTTTGATAAAAATATCTGTTGAATCAGAATGAAGTTGATTCAATCCATTGAAGGTAACGTAAAAACGGATATTTTTTAGGAAAGTTTACGATTTAGTTTCTATCGAGCCGAATTTCTTTAATCTTGTATCGGTGAACACATCCGAATAAAATATTTCAAGAACATTTATAAAACATAAAGAAATAATGTCAATTAATCGATTTTAAAGGTCTACTTTTGAACATTCGTGATGACGAATCGCCAAATTTTAAGCATATTTCGTCTTAAATCAGATTCAATGATGATCAGTTCAAATTAGTATGAGCTATACTATCAAGAGCTTTGCTTTTCACGAAAAACTCACTAACAAAAGTAAGTACATATATTTACAAAATGTCTAATATTAAGCACAATTAGCTTAGTATTGTTACTAAATCCATTCCTAACACCTACAAAGCACTTACTCATCGTGTATCGATCGAATTGAAAGAATGGCAAACGAGCACACAACGTGATTAATGACTTACAACCTTTCGTGCTGACGCCGTAAAACTGACTCACAAACCTCTATTTATAGCGCTACCCGAAAATATAAAGATATCATTAGCAAGAGTAGGTACTTACTAGAATTATAGCCGTTTTAATATCAATGGTAATGAGTGCTCGTTGCAAAAATAAACATTGCAGAACAGAAGAGCAATTATGCAATGCAAATATACAACGGAGACTATTTCGCAGTCTCAAAAAGTTTAACAGCAAAAGTGAACTGGAGAAGAAATAATTTCTCGTTTTCCATCCGGTCAGTGGAAACATTGAGAATATGATTTGAATGGAAGTGCAACAAAATCTGAGAGAACCGGTCCCGTATTTATGCCGTGATCTCGGCTTGACCCCGAACACTTCGTGACGGGCTTCGTTTTAACTACATTGACGTAGAGCACGCAAACGAATTACGCGATCGGGTGAACGTTCTATAGTAACTCTGTTACAAATATCGTGACAATCAAGTACCTGGAGCATTACGTAATCGCCTGAATAGAGATTTATCCCGCCGTTGATTACAATAACGCATTTAATAATTTGAGTGAAACTGCACGCAGACTGCAAAGCGAAATCTTATTTCGCGGAGTCACGACATTATCAATGTCGTATTACCTAGACCTGCATATTATAATGGATACCACGGGCGTACAATTACATTGGATCAAATGCGATTCCGCAAAATGATAGGTAATAGTTATCCTAGGTATTTGAAGACGGAGCGTCGCAGCGGCATCGCTTTCTGATATTCTATCTGGGCGCGCGAGGTACGTGGCAACAATAATGCGATACCGTACAGCAGTTCGGTGCGTCATCGTCACGCTGTTGGACGCTGGATATAATGTCACGCAATGCAAGTCATAAAAAATGCTGCTGCGATCTACAATTTTCGCTTGCGACACAATGAATTATGAAGAGAAAATCGAAAGAGCTGCAGTCGCCTAGAGCTACCTACTCTACTTGACCCGAGAATGTTTTACGACAGTAAATCTTCAGGAGAATACAGTCCGTAATGGAGTCCATTACAAGTGATCCTTGTCTCTTACAAAGGATCAACAGGAGATGAGATAAGAAGACGAAGGTTCGGTTTCGCAGACAATGATTGATATCCTTTGACTTGGGACTTTCAGAATAATGCGAAATAATATTTATAGTACCTACGATTGTGTTGTCATAACTGAATACCCATGCAAAGTATCAGTTTTTCTAATTACAACATACTATGAAAGCTTGATTTAGTGGATGCCTAGCCGCTACACTTGAATAACATTGTTAAAAAAACAAGCCTTACCTTCAAGTATGATCCGTAATATTTGGTGACGTATGGACTGTCACACTGTGACAGCACCATGATTTCCTGTTGAATGTCCTCGATTTCATCTTCAGCTTCTTCCAAGTCGATTATTTTAATGGCAACAACTTGCTGTGTCCTATTGTCGACACCCTTGAACACTTCGCCGAAGGAACCTTTGCCAATCTTCTCTTGTTTCGTGAAGATCAGCTCGGGGTCGACCTTCTGCAACAAACAAAAAAGGGGGACGTTGATAAAAGTGTCAAAAAACTTCATACTCCTAGGAAATATTATATTCTAACGGGTTTCTTTCTTGCGAACTTAGCGACTTTATTTATTTATTTTTATTTATTTATGACATAATATATATTAAGTATTTGTTTTCTGTCACCTGTTTCTGGGCGATAGGTTCTCAGCCTAAATAATTAGAATAAACATTAAGTAAACATAATAGGTACATCGGAAAGAACTGAGCGAGCGCCGAGTGCATGCAGTGATTTGTTTGGAACCACCTTGGAAAATTCTCAAAAAAAAAGCTTATAAGAAAATTGCTCATGTATTATTTTCAAAACTGAGCCCTAAGACGTATACCAAAGAAAAAAGTAATCACAAGGGCGAAAAAGTGTAATAAGCCGCGATAATAGCAACATTTTGAGAAAAGAGCGCGATTCCGCTTTCATTTCAAGAATAAATGAGATGAGACAAGATGAAGGATATATTAAATCTAGTGAAGCAGTATACTTGCTTTCCCTATTTATACGCAAATAGATGCTCAAAGTGATGATTGATTATTCATAGCGTGATATAAAATATTCAAGCACACGAGCGGGCGGAGTAATTGAAGCATTTTCGGGATACAATATTTAGTACCACGCCTCCTATTTCTTATTTTGTACTTTATTATGTACTAGCGACCCGCCCCAGCTTCGCACGGGTGTAATTTACGCGCGAAGCCGGGGCAGGTCGCTAGTTATATATAAACCTTCCGTGATTTTTTTTTCTATCTGATGGTGAAAACCGCATCAAAATCCGTTGCGTGGTTTAGGAGTTAGCGGTTATACAGACAGACAGACGCGGAATGCGACATTAATTTATACTATGTAGAGAATATGTTTAACAGGGACAAGGGCAGTCGAAAATAAAATAAAATTTGAATATTCCGCAAAAGATAATTCGTGACGAAATGGTTAAAATCGACAAATAATGCGACTGGAATTCAATAATATGTGATTAATAAATCTGCTATATTATAATAGGAAAACATGTACAGATAATTTATAGATACGCTAATCAAGTTATCAAAAATAATCACTCATTAGGTATTCTGCATATAAAAGGATTAAAGAAATCGATAATTAAGTGCTGAAAAATATTTGAATCGATCCGTACAGTGGATCAAGTTTTTAAGATTTATAATAAATCTTTACATGTGATTTCGTTAGATTCTATATTATATAATGTATAATAATATTATAAAGACGGAAGATTTCATTGTTTGTTTGTTTGTTTGCATTGAATAGGGTCCGAAACTACTGAACCGATTTGATAAATTCCTTCACTGTTGGGAAGCTCCACTATCCCCGGGTGACAGGCTGTAATCTATACCCGTGCGAAGCTGGGGCGGACCGCTAGTATTATGTAATTTTTTGGCAAATTACAAAGATTGGTGCTGACATTCCATCACATGAACCATTTTCGTTGCAAAGCCTTTGTAGAGCTTCCAGGGGCCTTATGGCAAACTACTTACGTGGTATCAAACTAACGTTAAAACCGCACAGTTCGGAAAACCACGCGAACGTGAACCTTAACGCACCCAGATACGGTTTGCAATCGCGCAACATTTTTTCATCACCTACATTGGATTGCTTTAAATAGCTAGCCGTAAGGCCGCAGTCTCTATCAGCTAAAATGTATTGAACCAGCAGATCCGAGAGAGACCTCTTGGCATTTGGATGACATTGCCATTCAGGAGTCAAGGCCTCACTCTGTGGATGCAAATGCACAACCGATCGCTCGAATACGTGATGTATTTACAAAAACACTAGCATGCATTGGGAATTTACGAGATCGTTGTAACCATTTCTTTGTTTCCGAACATATTTATGCAGTGTTTGTGTAAAAATAATGGAATGGAGTAAACTGAGATTCCTCTCAGTATTTTCTTTTTTTGGGTGGTCGCATAAGCTCATGCCATCATGTTTAATTCGTGCCAAATTATTCGTTTACCTGATTTAATTTGTCTGTTGTGTTAGTATTTTCAACATGTTTCATAACTTTGTTTGATAATTTACGAAAAGTTTGCTTTTTAAAATTCTACACCAGAGTTAGAAATTTCTACGCAAACGCAAGGAAATGTAAATGAAGGCGAGAGTTTAAATTAAATTGACTCGCAGTTCGTAGGGAAAGCAAGATAGTTTATGCCGACAGGGCGTTGAGGCACGTGGCACGGATAGTCCGGGTTGCGGGAGGGACATGATGACACCGACATGACCTGCCTATTAATAATGGTACTCCTAATAGCTATTTGTACCGTGCTGTTTACACACCTACTTAATAATAAAAATCAATACAGACAACACAGCCTAAACCACTGGATCTGTTCCAACACGCTGTTGGCCTCGATTGACATTGGGCTTAACTAGTTGGGCGACTAGCTCAAGGTCACCTCGAAAGTATGGACTACGGCTTGCGCCGTCGCCGGGAGTAGGGATCAAACTTGCCCTGGCACCCTATAAGGGGTGTGCCCTAGGGCCCTAGGAGGTTGTAGAACTAAGCATGAGATTTTGAAAGTGTTCCTTATAAAGCGAAAGTGACCTCTAAAGAAGGATTTCTAAAATACATCTCCTAATGAGTTTACATGGTGGTAGTTTGATCATTTCAAAAGATAAACAACATTGAAATTGGCGTTTACGCTTCTGTTTATAAACAGAATTCGGTTGAATCGTCTTATTCTGAATATTATTCCCTAAGGGGTCAAATAGGAGATGAAAGTGTGTATAAAAAGAAGAAGAAAAGAAAAAGACAAATGAGTTCAAAATACCGTTGTTTTTTTTAACTCCTTCGCTAAAAAATCCGCACTCAGTGATTTTGTATCTTGAAAAAGTTGAAAAGCACAGCGAGAAAGCCGCGCCCATTTGGCTGCCTTAAAAAAAATTACATTCGTCGACTTTGGCTAGTCACCTTTCGAGTAGTCACTAGTCTGCAGTTATTTTAGTTCGAAACAAATAGTTCGGGGCAGGGTGGCAGATAATCCGGGGTTGCGGCACCAGACACGCGGAGCGTGACGTGACCTGACCGCCAATGCGAATATCCTCTGTGCACAGTGAGATGTTAATCATGACTGTATCAGTTGCTAAATTTGGGCAAGTAGATAAAAATGGTATGTTTTCATAGTATATTCCTTTTTAGGGTACCGTACCAAAGGGTGACAGTGGGACCCTATTACTAAGCCTACGATGTCTGTGTGTCTGTCCGTCTCTCCTACCTATTAACGGCTGTATCTTTCGAAACGTAATAGATAGCCAGTTGACATTTTCACAGAATATGTAATGTTACGGCGGATTAACTAAGAAATAATAATAAAGTAAAAACTAAAATGGAGGGGGACAAACGTTTTTTTTAAATATATATGTATTTTGTATTTGCTCTCAAATCGGTAATACGTACAAGCATCAAACATGCCATGATTATATGTTTTTAGCTACGAAAACCTACCATATGCGTGTCTCGACACGCTCTTGGCCATTTTTTTTTTCAGGATTCGACGCCTAGAATTTGCTTCTCTTATTGGTTCGAAATAAAACAATGTTTATTATTGCATTTATAGCGAGTGTTACTATACGTGTGAATTAAGCCATGCTTATGTAACTTTTTTAATAAAATGTTATGTATTCTAATCGGATCTAAAGGAAATAGAGATTATGAATCACAAAAAAAATCAGTCTATGGCTTATAATTAATCACGCAATATAATAAAAGACTGCCGGAAATGTTGTTTTTGGGGCCGAAAACTTTTTGGCTACGTATAGTAGCTTTACCTAGTCTGTGTTTTGGGCAGGTAGACTATGCAAAGAAAGAATGTCTGCGACTGTGAAAATAGTAAAACAAATGTATTATTTAGAGTCTGGCTAAAGAAAGTAGAGAATGAAAACGCGCGCTAACTTAAAAAAAAAATATGACAAACCCAAAATCAATATAAAATGCAAACATTACAGTGTTGTTGAGAGTTGTTTACAGAGTTAACTGATTGTCATGTGTTACAATAAAAATTAATTATTTACATACAAAGTGAGATTATTTCACGCATTTCATACAAATTTTTGGGGTTCCAAAGCTGATATTTTTAAATTTGCCGCGCTTTTTCAGTCTCTACTTTCATTAGCCAGACTATGAAGTTTTACTCCTAGCACGTTAGAAAAGGTTTCACAGTACATTTTCAAGAATGTACAGACAAAGTTTTATTTAAATCTCCAGGAATAACACAGAAAAGCTGATCAGACACTCGAATAAAAAGTTACCTACGCTGGAAATGTAACATCATCATACCCTGTTAAAATGCCACCCTTACTGGAGCCTGAAAAGGGGATGATAAAGCGAAAGGCTCAGTGTTGCACGAACAAAAAGGCTTATTGACTTGGTGGGCCAATTTTGCAAGCAACGTTTTAAAAATACGAGCCTCATTTTGGAAAATGGTGCCTTCTAAGACTTTGGGAGAAGTGAAGAAAGTGGAACACTGGTTTAAGACCACTTATCTGCAGTTCCGTTTTTTATTATAACGTCTCGCATCCACATTATACTGGCAAGCTTTTTAATGTGTAGTTAGTGCTAGTATAGCAGAGTTTAGTACATTGACGTAAAAAAAAACAATTAACATAATTATATTTTGCTTATGATAAAAAGCAGATTATATTGTGGCAATAACGATAATAATAGAGTACTTTTGTATATTATTGTATATGCATTCATATACATTGTAAATACATTATGTGTATGATTGTAGCTTGAAGTAAATATTTATTTCTTTATGGTTGGTCTCTAGAACTGTTCTGAGAGAAATAATCAATAGTTAAAACCAACGTATGTTAGCTGTAACTAGCTGTTGTCCGCGACTTCGTAGGTGTAATCAACCCTGTAATGGCCCCCTTAATTCGGCCCTTTCGCGAAATCCTTTTTAGCGGATCTCTACACCCCATAAGGTAACCTGCCAAATTTCAATGTAGTAGTTTTCGAGATTCCGTGACTAGTCAGTGAGCGAATGAGTGAGTGTATTTCGCTTTTACGTGTATATATATTTTATGTAAATATCATATAGATTGACTTGTCAGCATACATTAATGTGTAACTACTGAACCGATTTGAAACATTATTTCACTGTTGGGAAGCTACACTATCCCCGGGAGACATAGGCATATTTTTTTATTTTTTTTAATGTTTTGAAGTCTATAATCTCCTAATTTTATTAGTTAAAACAATGATGCAAACTCATCAAAACTTCGGCATTAACACTGGGTGCGACCTTTTAAAAGATAAGATTTATGCGAAAAGTTTTCATAGCAAATTAAACGTTTTTAAGATAAAGAGGAAATAATAATTAAACTTTTGAAGCCCTTGGTGACTTTATCGTCTTGATATTCTCAATTTGAAAGCCTTGGATCCTCAACTTTATGTCGTACTTAAATGTGTAGATTTTGATACTCACATAGTTATAACGACAATGGAACACAGTAACAATGCTAGGATTGAGAAATTTGTTAGTTCCTAAAATATGTCGATTATTTATGTCGGTATGAAACCAGCTGTATGATAACCGGCGCAAATTTTACAGAAGGCATGCTGCATTTGGCATGCTTCTATCACTAAGGCCCGTATTCTAAAACGACGCTCAGTCATGATTCTCTACTTAAAACTAGTTTTAAGTAGAGATTTTATTCTAGAACTAAACTTGGGTCAAGATTCTACGATCGTAGTTCACCTGTATTCTAAAACGTCACTCAGCTGCCAATTTGTACTCAAGTTGACATATGATCTGCGATCACGCAAGTGACGTCTGTATCACGCTTGAGCAGAGATTTCTGTGTAGTGTACTTGGTTTGGTTGTTATTAAACTTGTTATTATTTGCTTTGCACCATGGATATTTATGAAGATATCGAATATTATGATCAAATTTTCCCAGTGAATAGACAGATCGCTGTTAGCATTCCAATGCGACACTTGAGAGATGCTGAAGATCCGTATGCAATGGATGAAAATAATTTTAAAATGCGCTATCGCTTTTCTCAAGAAGTGGTCAAAAATATAATTTTGCCAATGATTGCGAGTGGCCAACCTGAGCCAGACCAACGAGGATTGCCGATAGCCTTGGAACTTCAAATATTAGTGTGCTTGCATTTTTACGCTACGGCATCTTATCAGGTAATGATTGAACAAAGTTATTTACTTAGCATTTTTCTTTGCAAATTTTGAATATAAGCCTCTTCATACTCTTCTTTTATCTTTACAGATAGTATGTGGAGATTTACTGCATGTGTCTCAGCCAACAGTTTCCAGAATCGTGGCTAAACTGTCCTGCAAACTGGCTGAACAATGTGGGCGATATGTAAAGTATCCAGCCAATATGTCTTCCCACCGTTCACAATTTGCTAGACTTGGGCAATACAGGCATCACCAGGGTTTGCAAAATGTAGATGGTGCAATAGACTGCACTCACGTTAAAATTGTTGACACACCAGGAGTTCAACACCATGAGGCCTTCCGAAACAGAAAATCTTATTTTTCCATAAATGTACAAGTAAGTACAAGTAAATATTGCTGTACCAATAAATAATGAATTTTTATAAAAGTAACAATGTGCTAACTCCAGTATTAACATTTTTACAGGCTATTGTCGGACCATCTGGTGAATTCATGGACATCGTCTCGCGATGGGCTGGCAGCACACATGACAGCCGGATATTCCAGCTATCCAGAATAAATGCAAAGTACAGGGAGCGGATGCACACTGGATATTTAGTGGGTGATAGTGGATATCCATGTCTATCTTATTTGCTCACGCCTGTTAACAACCCTACAACTACAGCAGAGGAGAACTATAACATAGTTCACAGAAAAACAAGAAATGTAGTGGAACGAGCTTTTGGCATGTGGAAACGGCGGTTTCCATGTCTTCGACGAGGTTTAGGTAATAAGCTGGGTACCGTTTCAGCCATCATAGTGGCTTGTGCAGTCCTCTACAATATGGCTCTCAATGCCAATGACAACATGCCTGAAGATGAGGAACAAAATCTCCCTGAAGAGGAGGAAAGCCACCAAAATCTGTCGGGAACATCTGATGGGTTTGCAGTTAGAGCTTCTATTATTAGCAGTTTTGATTGAGTGAAGCATGGTTTGGAGGCCTATGTTCAGCAGTGGACGTCTTCTGGCTGATGATGATGATGATGAAGCATGGTCTCCTATACAACTTTAACAAATTGGTTAAAAAAAACTGAATTAATTAACTCATTTGTTAATCACATAGCTTTTAAATGAATATAAAAATAAAACAAAACTACTAAGTAATAAGGTCAGTCTTTTATTTATAATCATTTTAATTACTAGGAATAGCTACATAGGTATTTTAAAAGTTAACAACATAGAAACGCTTTATTGTGCACATTAGAAATAAAAATTGCAAACATAGAAAACACTTACGAGCTAGTGCCACAAGTGGCGGCCTTATCGCTAAAAGCGATCTCTTCCAGGCAATCATTGGATGGAAATAATTTACGTAACAGGATCGACGGGGATGCTAAAACACTAATCAACAATCTAGGATATAGGTACTAAACATAAAATAAGGTGCCACTGGCAATGGGTATGATAATATGATATTATTTAGATAGAATTACAAATTTATATTAAGGCACTGTAACTTCTCTTCTTTTAGCCCTGCTCCTCCATGTGCAAAATAAGTAGAAGAGGTGAAACAGCATTGGAATAAATCTTTGAATTGAATTATTTAAGAACCACATACAGGAATAAATAGGGTACTTGACTGTATTAAAAATACAATGCCAATTGACGTCATCCATAAACATGACATAATGAAAAAGCATATTTCATTGATTTTTTCATAAAAATATGCTTATTTTTTGTATAAAACACGAATAAAATAACTGTATTTTCGACATTTGATCACGTGATCGAAAACGGTCTGTAATTGGCTTCATCCCTAGTGACGTCACACAAATCTAAACAAACAGATTTTGTATTGATATTTGCGAATTTAATGTTGTAAAGCTATTTTGAGAGCGATTTATCCAGAAATTATCACCAAAAACAGTCCGGAGGTTAAATGTGAGAAGAATGGAGAAACATTTTGTGCAAGCAGACAGCAGTAACTTACCCAAAATTAATGTATTTATGGTTGCATATTTCTTCAATAATAATCTACGTCATTGTTTCTACGCTGCAGAACTCAAAACGTAAAAACTACAATGTAAGTATTAATTTTTAATTGTTCTCCAAGCAAAACATTCAATCAAGTTGTACAAAAAGTATGTTGTAGTAGGTGGATATCACTATTTTGTTAGGTTATGTCTTTACAATTTTTAAAAAGAAAGTAACAGTACATAAAATAGTAATGCAATAAAAACACAAATTGTAATAGAAATATATAGACTCAAATATGTACCCCAAAATGATCTTCGCACATAGAAACACTTGAATTAGCTCCAATACTTTTGGGTTCTCTACGAGCTACTTAGTTCCAACCACTTTTTGCGAGTTTTGGGGTCCATTGGAACAGAAACGAATAGTTTTTCCGGTGTTTTATGGAAGTATTTGTACATTGTGGCACTACACAACATTTATAAACCATTACTTCTATTAGAAAATTAGTGATTATCAAACTTTTGCTGCCTGGCTGCAGCTGTTTTGTTTTGTGTGACGTCAATCGTCGCTCGACCGGAGCTATGACGCAGGTCTGCGTTTTGGCGCGATATTTTTTTATTCAAACTTTAACATCGATTTATATTGCAAATACGACTGATATCCAGAAAATATAAATGCAGTATACATTAAATTATATCAGGCAATAATGTGCAATAGTTTCCCAAAAGTAGTCAAATACCCTATTGGGGAGGCATATGTCCAGCAGTGGACGTCCTATGCCTGAAATGATAATGGAATTAATGGCTTTTTTATATTTCACTTAGGCCTCTTTTTCCACTTTTAGCAATTTTAATCATTCTAGTTTGAGTTTATCTACTTCCATGTTTAGCTTAAAATTATAAAAGTAGTAGGAAACAGTAAAGACCGAAACAAGATTAAGGACATTTTGCTCAATAGAAAAGAAACAAGAAAAGTTATACTGATTTGCGCTTTACTTCCATATACAGATTTCATAATTATAATTATGGAGGGAACTGTAAAGGTATATTTTATATTCAAACTATACTTTTCGGAAAATTTCGAGAAAACCTTTAAAAAAAAGTTGCGTAACGCACGACTGTGTATAAGCGCTACGGTTTTGCTCCACTAAATGCGACTTTAATTCAATATATTAAGCTTCATGGCCATCTGTAGTAAAAAGCGTTGCTTAAAAGTGGGAAAACTTCGCCTTAAGAGCATTAACTTTAGCAATTTTAAATGAGTAAACATAGTATTATCGTGTTTTCCTATGTAAAAATCTGTTTATAAGATTAATTGTATAAAGTTATTAAAATTTTCATTCTAAAAATAGCTACTGACAGCACCATAACACTTGGACAGTTATTATAGATGATGAATGTGAATTAAAAATAAATGTGTGTGTGCTTAAAACCACACGACAGAAGTGAAACCTTCATCAAGGTTGACTATTATCTCTGTCGCTCCCTTGGTCGATTCGAGCTGACTTTACACAAACGAGCGTGACGGTTCAGTCTCATGCAATACCCACAAAATAAAGTGCTCAGCACTCCTAAACAAGTTATACAAAAAAATAATGCAAGTTCTGCAACCAATTATCACCTGGACCAAAATAACAGAAAAACACTCTCCTCGCTGAAATACCAATATTGAATAATAGATTATCTTTGTGCAGTATCTGCTTTTGCTTGTGCCTCTCTTAAATTTTGTTCTAAAATTTTCATCTCCAACTCATGTTTTTCTTTGAGGTATTGTAATTGGAGATTGTGTAATGCCCCAGCTCGCTTCTCTCTGCTTAAATGTTCTTTTTGTAAAATCTGAACCCTTATTTTTTTTTCATTGGAAGAAAAGTCCAATGGAGCTTCAGTAATCTGCTTTGATGGATTTGACGTTTCACAAGCGTCATTGCTTATTAATATTGCATTCTGTTCAGAAGCCAGCTGTGATGTTTCCCAGGCCTCGTTGCAGATTACTGCTTCTTCTGAGTTGCCAAGTAAAGTAGTATGAGCTTGCGAAGCATGAGGGACAGAGAGGCTGTTTTCCATGTAGGATTCCACAGGGTGTGATGCTGTAAAAGAAACACAAAGGTACATAAATGTATGATAATATTCACAGAATGTGTGAACTCTAGATTAATATTGTAAACATTTCTTACCATTGCAGTCAGAGTCAATGGCCTGACGTATTTCAACAAGGAGAGCAGGTGCTATCTCGGCTATGTCAGGGTCTATTTCAAATTCAGGACAAGGGCCACCACCACCAGTTGACATCCTGTACTGGCGTTCCTTGGTCAGCGCATCTCTCTGCCGTGTTTTTAAATTCTGCCAAAGGCGGCGCAGTTGTTCTCCTGATGCCTAAAAATGTATTTCATTTTGTAACTAGAAAATACACTTGGTTTTGTTTATGGAACTCAAAAGCTAGACACTTCACACACTGTTTCTGATGTATTTTACAGATTGAAATGCTTTAACAAGACAGTTTCAAGTCAATGTGCACAACCAGATAGCAGAACATTGAATAAATAATAGACTAACACAGTAGCGAGCGAGAATAAATACTACTTACAGGTTCAGTGACAATAGCCGAGCTATTATACTTTTCTGCTATTTTGATCTAGACGTCTTTTTTGATTGCAGCACTTGCATTGTCTGTTTTCTTATTTTCAATAATATGTTTGAAACTTTTAATTATTTCCAGCAGGAGATAACTCTCCTGCAAGACAAAGTTCCTCTTTTTTCTATTAGACATTTTTCAAAAGAAAATCGCGACTAATGTGACATTTCCAAGACATTTCACAATACATTGACATTGTTGACGTTCCGTATTACATAATTTTTCTTGAAATAGTTTGACGAAAAATGCTTTGAGTAGATTCTAGGGTTTTAAGCATAAAAACATATAAAACCTTTATGAAATAGTGTAGATCAGTACCTAAATAGTTAAATACTTAATAATTACAAACTATATTACTGTTTATTTAATTAATTAAATTATTGTAACTTTTTAAATTATGCGTTACGCGGAACGACATTGTTAAACTAAAATAAAAATGTAAACGAAAACAGACTGATTCATAGACAAAAAGAATATCCGCTTGAAACTCTACTTAAATCTAGATTCAGCTGAGTTGAGTTTAAGGGCAGTTTTGGAATAAGAACAATACTTAAGCAACGATTCTAGGCTCAAGTAATAATCAGGTGAACTAAGATCAAACGATACTTGAGTCTTGTTTTAGAATACGGGCCTAAATATGTTTACCCGAGAGTTATCCTTCTGTTGCCAGATAAGCTACATCTATATTATACCAATAAAAATCGATGTGTGTATTTACCCTATGGGCTGGGCCGATTTTGACGGGACTTTCACTGGCAGATAGCTGATGTTATAAGGAGAAACTTAGGCTATTTGTACAGAGGGTATACGCAGGTGAAGCCGCAGGGTGAAGCTAGTATCGTGATGCAAGACAAAAAGTGTTTTAAAAATTTTGTTAACAAAATTTTCTTAGTTGATGAATATGAACTCAACTCGTACGAGATCTTCTTACATTCGTGAATAAGTACTGTTTCTGCTAAATCTGTGGTTCTGATTCTGGGACATTATGGTTATAGTAACAAAAATCTAACAAAGACATAGGGCCTGATTGTACTGCTGAAGAGTTACATAGCGATTGGCAAGCCTGCAATAACGATAGCAGCAGTGATTTCATTACAGGAAACTGTATAGATTACCATTAATTGCAGGTATACGTTTTCAAGTTGCTAAAATATGTCAGCAATTTTTTGGTCAGTTATTTTTTCATAAACCGATAATTTTTTTACTGGAATAAAATCGACTTTTAAAAACCACAAAAACACAAACATTCTAAGTTAATATGCCACTACAAAGAACAAAATAATATTTTTACACGGATTTTGAAGACGGGTGGGAATTACAACTTTTTGAAAATGACTCCATAAGAGCATACATAGTAAGGACAGTCACCTTTTTGTCGGTGCTGAGTACAGTAGAGGACAGCCTCGGTTACATTTGCTATTCATTAGATACTACCCTATATAGGAAACTGTCTTACACTGACACTATAAAAGGGCCATCGTATGCGTTCAACTGCGACACTGCTTTTTACTGGACCTTCGTAAGAGTTACGCAAATAAATATGTTTAAGTTGTTTTGTAGACGAAAACGTATAAATGAAGACATTAATTTTATCAGTGGGAAAATCTTGGATATGATAAGAACGGTATCACGATGTATATCGCCATCTATTAAAATTATATAAATTTGATGACAATCGCCTAATTATGATTGAGACTAATGTAGATGCGAGTTAATCCGAGGTCATGGTTATTGTGCTGTTGTTTTATTTTTATTTTCCATTGTATATTGTGTTCATTGTATTTTTGCCACAAATAAATTATGCCTGTCTATGTCTATCTACTAGTGGGTTGTATCTGCCTGTATGTATACCTTCAAAAAAACATTGTATAGCTCGAAGGGAAATGAGAGTTCGTGTCGAATGACGCGTGCGCAGCCGTTATCCGACACGCATTGCGAGACATCAGGAAATAAATAACACCTAATACGCCTGCTGATCTACCAATCAGCTCACGCACGTTGTACCAGCACATAAAACCTCTTGAAGACCCATCGCTAACGTGAGGAAACCCCTGCTTAAGTCTTTCTTTCTCGACGCTTTGTTGACATTGGACACTTACGTTCGTCCCAGAGTATCTGCTTTGCGAAGGTCGTACAGGAGCAGGACGAGCAGGCTGCGGAGGCACCTTCATCTGCCTTCGATCAAACGACGATACGTGGCTCCCGGACCAGCCCCATCGGCCAGGTCCATTGCTCCCGTGGGGCAATGAATACGACGACTGGGGCTTTAAGTGTCTGGTATTAGGTCCGGAAAGAATAGGCCCTCCCGGACCGCCTTGGGGGACAGGCATTCCAGGTCCTTGGACGTAGTGATAGTGCGGCGGATTAGACACCGCAGCACCCCACATAGTACAAAACAAAACACTGCAATGCCGTACACAAACACTGCACGAAACACAGATCACCTCATCACACCAATCAAAATAACGCACTGACGTTAGTCAACATTCTATGAGGTATCACTACTGCCTTATCACCGAAAGCGGTGATAATTTAGCAATTAGCCAATCGATATGGTTCATAAACTTTTGAAGTTATCGCGCGCAATTCCATCGACTACCAGTCGGTAGCGAGTAATCTATGCCACTGTTCGCGATGGAAATACTGTTTGACAACATGAACGCTTCGAAAGCCACCGTCACCGGACGCAACTGAGACGCGTAGAGAATTAATTCGTACTGATGGACAATTGTTTGGCCGAAAAAGGTAACCAAATGAACTTGAAGTGATTTGAAAGCCTATGCAATGGTTCTATGGTTCAGTGTCAATCAAGAATTGAAGATAAGTATTATGACTCATTAGAAATCCGGACAGACACCCCAAGGTGAAGAGCAGTAGAAGAGCACTTTCGAATGGCGGAATATTTCAAAGAAGTAGTGAGGAAAATCTCAAGTACGAGTACTTTCTTCACATCACATTAAAGGAACAGGTTCACGATTTGGCCCAAATGAAAGAAACGAAGCAGCAATCAAGAATAAGTTCACTTCATTGAATAGTCAAGATTCAATGGCAACTTAGATCGCACCAAACGATACTGTGGTCACTCGCGCACAATTTCCGCACCAATGCGTATGTACCTCAAGAGAAATCTGTTTCCCGACACAAGTTATCCATCGTGATGGACGGCGTGCGAGTACCAACGCATTTGAATGTAGACTGTTGGCGTGTTGCGGCGTTCCACACCAGCCGTCCTGGCGATTGCATTATGATTTTTTCGCAAGGGACCGCGGAGGTGAGGCGGGTGCGCGGGCGGTGGTCGCGCCAGCGGACCGTGCAGCGGCCGCTGCTACGGCGCGACGCGCAACGCAGCGAAACTCGTGCGCACTTCATAAATCACATCTCTGCGTCATATACTGTTCTATAGGAATGCACCTAAATAGCACTTGCAAAATTGAATGTTTAATTTTTGTATTTCAAAACGTGTTCATAGTAAACAAAAGACAAAACCGAGGCGTTTCTACGGACAGTCTTTAATAACACTAGCAGAAAAACAAAACGGTTATATCAATAACTGTCGTGAGACGCCAAAAATAAACCAAGAATGTTATAGGCAATCTTTCAAACGCACGTTCCAGTTACACGAATGCGCGAAAGTCAGCAAGACAAAGGCGTTACAAAACTTTCGTTGGGTTGCGATGGCGAGTGTTTGACTCGGCCGAGTTTGGCCGTACAATAGGTGGCATTAGTATTCCGTGGGCAGGCCGCAGGCCATGGCATCGGGTGGACTCGAGGAGTCACCGCCCGCGGCGCCGTGAGCGGAATACTAACTCCTGGGCTCCAGGCATTCCGTGCGTTTACGGCAGCTCTACGCATCACCATAAACGTTCGACATTAGGCAACACGGCCCACATACATTATTTGGTTTACGGTCCGTTAGCTCCTTTTGTGGGATATGTCACGCCTTTAGTAACTTCGTATAACAGGACAACTTAAAAAATGTGATTCAAATTGAATGTTATGCTTTTTTTGGTGTCAATTAAAACTGGTTTGTTGATTTAGCAACAGCAAAAAATATACAGCGGGCAACAGGTGTGTTCAATTGTTCAAAACTCGCGTGGGCTTCAGAAAGATTTCACACATAATATGTGTCACAGGAAGGCAGCAGGACTGGGAAAGTCCTTTTAAAGCCGAAACCTAGTCGAATAATCAAGTATTTGTTGGCCATTAGGTTGGCCACGAGAGCCATGAGAGAGCCAATAAACTCACTAAGAATGACGCTAAATACCCTGCGAAGTGCAGGAGTGGCAGTAGGAAAGCGGACCCTGGCTCGTGCCGGGATACACGCTTAGCAGAAGAGGTTATTGGAGGACCTTGTTGAAATTGAGACGTCTAAATGCAACTAATAGAAAACGTATTGAGATATATCAATCACAATCAGAAATGAGATTCGTCAAAGCTTTCCACTGAAATAAATGTCACTTCACAGGATTAACAGACTAGTAATCAATAATGTCACCACTGTTTTTCTTCGCGATGTTATTTTTTATCGTTTTACAGAACAGGGACCATATGGTGCCGGAGGTGTTGAGACAAAGGCTTCCGACTCACGACGAAGCCTACGCGTGACTAAAATCAACGACTAACGAAGACTCATAATACGTTCAATAGAAAAACGAGGACAGCAGGACCTATCCAGTGAACAATGAGTTTTATTTTTTTATATGTTCATTTTTCATTTTATATATACAATATATAGCATACTAGCTGTTGCCTGCGACTTTGACTACGCGTAGACTTTAAAATGAAAGTAGAACATAATACATATATATAAATTACCAAGATAAAGTTTCCAGAAATCATAATAAGATTTTATTTCCTAAATATTTGAACGGAATTCACTCTACGCTTGATATCACAAGATTTCGTAGCGGTAGCTGGAGCAAGACAGCGATAAGGAATGTTATCATGATAAGTACAACACATTCCTCGCTTTGTGTTACATACCAGCTTTAGAGATAAGGCTCAAGATGTAAAAATAACAACTGTGCGCAAACATCGCAAGGTTAAACTAAAATCTAAACAAGATACTAGATCGAGTAAAGGTGTGCCAGCTATCTTTGTTGAGCTGAAGACGTACGATAAGAGACAAACAATCCATGTCACAAGTAAAGCACGTAAAGAACAGTGTGAAAACGCAGCAGTACAAATTGAATTGATAAAAGAAGGCAGGTCTGCAAACAGCAGTCTAGTAAATACCGCCTATTCCAAACCAGAATTCGGAAGCATTCCGAGCATAAATCGTCGAAACGCATTCGTTCTACAATTTACGGCCGTGGTTTAGTTTTCAGGAGGATAAACCCTCTGCTCAATGGATAAGTTGGAGCGTTTAGAAACTACAGCCAGGGAAGTCGTTATTTCATTTACTACGTCAGTTCAATGGTAGCATTGTTCTCGTTTATCCGACTCAGTGTATTGTCATTAAAGCTTGTTAATGTTCTCTCCATTGAATGTATTGACTGCTTTAAAAAGCTGAAGGTTACGCAATAAATATTACTAAAACTGTTTAATGAGAACTTAGATGGTTTAATTATTGCTTACTAGCAACGCCCCGCGGTTTAACCCGCTATTCTACAGTACGCTTAGTCCCAGATTTGATAGTTTTCGAAAACTTTTTTCGTCTACGTATTTTTCCATACATTTTAGTAAAGCGCCTCCAGCGTAAACGCGGAGGAACTAAAATCGGTAGTATTCGGCGGTATAGATTGCTTCACTCTAATACTAAAAAAGTTTTCGAATACCTTTCAGCCCAGCAATGTATGGAACAATAGGTAAACGAAAAAAGTTTTCGAATACTATCAAAACTTGTACTAAGGGTACAGGGTCCAAGTTTTTTCCGGGATAAAAAAGCTTATATGTGTTAATCCTGGGAATAAGCTATCACGTATAAAATTTCAACGAAATCTGTTGAGTACCTACAAACACACTTACGTACACGCAAACTTTTTATTTTACGCATAACGCATAAAACGCATGCGTTTTTATTTTACGCATTTACAAAATTAATTTGAGGAACCGGTATGAACAAATAGTACTTGTCTTCGAAGACCATGACTCGAAATTAAAATCGGAAATCCATAGGCATGGATTCTAATGGTTCTCCCGAAGTGACAGAACTTTTAGAAATGGGTAACCGGACCAGCCATAATCTCCATGTGAGGCCGGCGAAACAACAGTAAACTGTTCCAGTTACGGGACAGTTCGCACCTGCGCATCGGCAGCGGCAGCCGGCAGCAAGCTGCGGAGGCACAACACATCCCATTTGCGTCACATCGGAAACGCATTAGAGCGACCGACGACGCCGTAAGAGCGCAATATCCGACCGGCACGGCACGGCAAACGACATTTACACACCGGCTGACTGGAGAACGCGTTTAAAACGTCATAAATGTTTCAGTATTTCGAAAAGCTTTGTCTTTACCGCTTTTCATTTCCGTATAGTTTATTCCTTTAAGGAAGACCAACTAAAGAAAAAAATCTAATTTGGTTTCAAAAGTAGTGTCATTTTCTCATTTCAACCTATCATGTTCCCACTGCTGGGATTCAGGCCACCATCCACTGCTGGCCCATTTGCATTTGGTGAATGTCATGTTATGTCTTTGAACTTTTGAGGTTCTTGTACGGTTTCCTCACGATGTATTCCTTCGCCGTTTTTGAGCGATGGCATCGAAACCGCACATAAATTATTTAGGTACCAAATAAGTCACTTCCAAATAGGCAGGTGAATTTGGTAACAAAACAAAGAAATAAAGTGTACGAAGATTTAGTGAAAATGTAAATTGGTAGACGAGATTATTTATAAATGCAAATTGATTTGAAATGGCCCTTCTGCTTCCGTCTATTAAATGGATTTCGTTTAAGTTATGAAGTTCTCAATGAAAATCTGGCAATTTATTAAGTTTGCAAAAGCTAACTTTAACTGAATAACACAACGTACACTAAAGATTTTAGCTTTAATAGCATTAGTGACGTCACATAGTTAATGTTTCCCACCAGTATAACAAAGGGGGATATGGTGTTTTAAGAATTTATTACACAGTTTACAGTTGTGAGTCAAAAGTATCTATTGTGAGACCAATTAAAACAATTGGAGTATGTAAAGCTTTTGTAAATAAATGTGATTCGTATAACATTGTTCTGTAGTTAGCTTTTAAAAGCTCTCGATTATTCATTGCACACAGCGAATTCAATAACGACAGTAGAGCAAAAATGAGCTATTCCCACCTGAAGAGAGGCGTACAAAAAGGGAATCGACAATTGCAGTCGTGCTCCACAAGTTCCACAGCCTCACATGGTGCACTGCTTAAAAAGTAGGAATTGATTGCCTTAGACAGGAAATAGTAGATAACAAAAAACGTTACTTAGCGTAAGTATATTTATACGATAGTTAGTAACCACTTAAATTAAGATTTTGCTGCATCTAGAAACACTAAACCATGGTATAATAATATACTCCGCCAGGTATAGCGCTCCGAGAAAGTATATCACGTGGGTGACGCGCAACTACGTCATCAATGTCATGGCTACACGTACACGTGCATAAGCAAGAGCAGAATAAGTAAATTACAACAAGTTCGAGAGAGATGACGATACACGAAACAATGGCGGAATCTCTATGAGGCAGCTGATTTTCTGTGCTACCAGTAGCTTGAAATTATAACTCCCCAATCTCCATATATTACCTGTGGGAATCCAATAAATCAATGGTTTTGATATGAATAATGTTTTAAATTCGTGCTTAACTTGAATTGCTTTGCTTGAGTGGGCAAACCAAATGACAATTGAAATACTCTTTGTACTTTATTTGATAGTTTTTTTTATTTTATTCCCAATATCTGTGTTTGTTGCAATAAAGTGGCAACTGGACAGTGACGTAATTGGGTGTCAGCTCCCGGAGCGCTAGACCTTGTTTTCTTGGATCATGCACTAAACGTGCTTCAAAGAACCAACTTCATACATTACATTTACTGTAGAAGTTACGCTGAGAACAAATGCTGAACACGTATGCAATGGATTGCTTTGGAAAACTTCGAATTAGGTCACGTGCTGAATGTTTTACTTACGTTTCTTGAAAATATAGACATACATTTCCGTTTCGAGAGCTTCCAACGTGTTATTTGTAATTTTGTAGTTGGTCTGATTTGATAGTTTAGTAGTTGAACTGTAGCATATTTTAAATTACACTTGAAATCGATTAATGAAATGTTTGTTTTCACTTCTCATGATCGTAAAGTTCTTCTTTATGCCCGATAGAAGTTTCCTTCGGTCTGTAATAATAACAGGGCATTATTGAAGACCCAGACATAACTTTTGTCGAATAAAAAGAGGTTTCGGTGCCAACTTTGGTCTTAATGACGTTGGCCTGCCCAATATGATAAGCGATAAAAAAATGAGAAAAAAATAGAACATTGTAAAATTAAGGTGTTTTGCTTTTGGCGCCAACATGGAAAAAATATGTCGCGTTATTGTATTATTTTCCTAAAATTGTGTATTTTTGATTGTTAATGTATAGTATATAGTAACGGTGGATTATCTATGGGATTATTAATTACTAGCGGTCCGCCCCAGCTTCGCACGGGTATAGATTATAGCCTATGTCACCCGGGGATAGAGTAGCTTCCCAACAGTGAAATAATTTTTCAAATCGGTTCAGTAGTTTCGGAGCCTGTTCAATGCAAACAAACAATCAAATCTTTCCTCTTTATAATATTAGTATAGATTAAGTGTTAGTGATTTGTGCTCGAGTGGGGGAATGTGGTATAATGAGGTAAAACATGTATTTTCATGTTGTTTCCAAAACTCCTCTAGTGAAGTTATATGATTATTTACGGGACATTTACCGTGGTAAGGTACCGTGGTTTAGTAAACAACCGTGATAGTTTAAAACAGTGTCCTCTAGTGAAGTCTACTAATAGGTATTACTTATAATATCACTGTTCTATAGTATCATTTTATAATATCTTCGACTTAAATATCCACCCTCGCCTTCGGCTCGGGTTGATAAACGTCTCGGCTAAAATGACTTGTTTTAAGCACACGTTGTACAATCTACTATTGTTACTAAAATCTTTGCAGGAATAGATAAGACTAAGATAAGAAAGTTGAGCAACCTTTAGAGACTTATTTGAAACTTTAGCGGCTCGGATACACTAGCAATAAATTCCATCTCCCGGATGAAGTGATTTAGTATATATTTATCTCCCTGATTTTGTGTTTGTGACTTATCTGAGCAGTCGTACTTAACCACATGCTACAGCAGAGCACCGTTAGGATTCTATTTGCGGTTTAGGACAAGGTACGATCAATGATGCAGGAAGTGCAACCGATTGCTGTTGTTACTGCAGCATTGTGAATGGATCTGAGTATTTACTTGGGAGTTTTAGAAGAGAACTTTTTCATAAATATATTTCACACACGTAATAATTGAAAATACTTCACCTGAACAAAATGCTTTATTCAAATGAATTTGCATTTGAAAGACGCGGTGTAGGTAAACCTCCTCCTCTAGATGGACCGAAGACATCGTGAGAATAGCGGGCATCCAGTGGATGCGGATGGCGAACTGTATTTCAGTGTGGTGGTCTAAGGGGGAGACCTATGTTCAGCAGTGGATTTCTTCTGGCTGAAGATTATGATGAAATGAATTTGGGAAACAGTTGAATAACTTTTGCAAAAAAAAATATTATGATCATGTGATAAGGGTAAAATCTATGCCTTGGCAAAGGACTAACAAAATTATAGACCCTTAGCGGAAAGTAGTTAGTCGTACAATTTTAACCCCAGTGTAGGGCCGTAATGGACTTTCGATCATGAATACCGAATGCTATTTAACGGCTTTGGTTAAATTAAGATATCTATCTAGAAAGTCGGAGCTGGAGCTACGATAAAGTTACGCGGACTTAATTACGTTGAAGTGAATAAACGTAATGTTTGGTTTATGGACGATATAAAATACCAACCTACCCATGGACGTTTTGTCACTACTAGATACATGTGTTTTTTTTTTAACTTGTCTAGACAATCTACAACCAAAAAACAAGATGCAATAAAAGTAATACATAGGCGGAACCCACCTTATATCGATTGCACTCTTCGAAACGCTGAATGGAAGTAGGTAATGTTGGAAAGTGTCTATAGCTAGTAGGAACAGTCACGCAACATTAAATCGCCGATTAGAAGCCGAGTCGCATTTATGTGTACAGTTAGTGCATTCTCAAATGCCATCTTTCTGCAGATGACTGTATCGTAATCGGATTACTTCAAAATGAAATAGAAAATAGGTAAGACAAGACTAAACTAAGAAAACTAACTAACTAAGACTCGGTATTTTATAGAGCATAGACATTTTTACACTTTTTTTCTACACATCGGTTTTGTTTTAGGCCGTATGTTGCTGCTTTTGTTAATATTTGTCATGCATTTTATATCTACGAGCAGATAACTTACACAAACACGAGAAATTACAAGTAAAATAAACACTATGTTAAATATAAATTTATAACTAAAACTATTATAACAAGCCGCTACCAGTGGGTAGCGTTCCCAAAATGCTGGCAGCGTTGCCATACAACGTGGCAAAATAAAGGCCAGCGTTTTGGTCACGAGTTGCTTCGACCAGTCGCCCTAATAGGTCTTTAAATATTCGATGGGCTCCTGGTCCCCACGGCCCAAGCGTCTCGACCCCAAAAGGCTCAAATATATACCCACTATCGAGGGTACTATTTTTATTGAATTAATTAAATGCCATTATAGAAATTACCGAAAAAAAATATTCAAATGCTTGCTACCACCAATATTCCGAATACGTACAAACCACACCTACCTACAAGGAAGTTATTTTACATACCTAAGCCATTCCATGTTTGCCTCTAATAATATTTGCAAATATGTTTTTTATGCCTAATATTGTCACAGTTTCTAATTTAACATTCCGTCAAGGTTGTTTTGTTGACAGTTGTCGACATCAATAAGATTGTAATTATCACAAGTTTACTGGCATCTTGTAAATGCGTAATAATTACTTACGTGGAGCGCCCAGTTGAATACTGACACGCCCACACGAATTGTGATGAAACACTTAGCGACAGTGTGGAAAACTTGTTAGTATGTAGGTACAATGTGATGGTGAGTGGAACACAACAATAACTATGAAATCAGTGCCCGGCGCCAAAAGCTATAAACATTTCAGCCACTGTCAGTTTGATATTCATGCACATGTCCAAATGAATCTAAACGAACTTAAATAGACGTTAGTAGTATTATGGCATCAAAATGGACGTTTTGTATTCAGAAGGAGATGCAATTAATTCTGATTTAGCTGTTCTAATTTATGCTACACAGGACGTTGATTTAATCCAGACAGATGGCTCTAAATATTTAACGTTTTCCTCTACATACTTAATTCTTACTCATTTACCGAGTCATTTATCAAAGGATCAGAAATCCCCGATTTCATCATCGAGTGTAGTAAAATTGACGCGCACATAATTATCTAGTAGGCTAAGATCACACAATGCTTAGATAACAAAGCTTATTTTATTAACAAGTTTTAACGTAAAAATTTTACAACCACATCCAGTATTAACATCGCAGCAAAGTAAATGACTAAAACAATTTGCAAGCTTGTAACTCAAATCAACCTATCTGTCAAAATATTAAATCTATACTAATATTATAAAGCGGAAAGATTTGATTGTTTGTTTGTTTGCATTGAATATGCTCCAAAACTACTGAACCGATTTGAAACATTTTTTCACTGTTGAGAAGCTACACTATCCCCGGGTGACATAGGTTATATTTTATTTTCAAAAAAATAGGGATCCTTACTAAAACTCCAATAATGTAACCCAAGGTGTAAAAAAAAATTACACCCGTGCAAAGCATAGGTAAATATTCGGGACATTTTTGCACACACGGTCATCTGACCCCAAACTAAGCAAAGCTTGTACTATTGCTGCCAGCGACTTACATACATACCTATATATTTTTAAATGCATACTTAAATAGATGCTAACACCCAGATAGAACAAACACAAATGTTCATCACATGAATGTTTGTCCTAGGTGGGAATCGAACCCACGCCCCGAGCGTAGAAGGCAGGGTAAGAAGTATACAACATGCTATTTTTATTGCCCACATACCTACCTACTAGAGTTAATTGTAGCGCGGCATTTTAACTGCATAATTATAATATCGATTAAAGTAAAGACTAGCAATATCGTTCCTAGTATTTTACCAAGTAGTACTAGTATCTGCAAGTATTTCCGATTCGCGTGCAGAAGACCTATCCCTAAGGCCAAGGGCAGATGTACACGCCAAACCAATTAAAGTACAACAACTGTAGACCGTTGCAATATCTAACAATTAACTACCACTGAGCAAAACCGGATATTTCCATTTGATGTTTCTGATCAATGCTAATGAGAAAGGAATATCTACCAATACGCTGACGCATAGAAGAAGCGAAAAGATAGAAAATGTGAAGTCGAGATAGAGGATTGAGTAGGTAGAGTATCTAGTACGAATGAATACAATATCACATAATTCTTCAGATCTTTGGACATCGAAACCACAAAATTAACAGAGAAAAGGGGGAGTTGTATAATATGTCTATCCACCTAGTGTGGTTTTGGCTTCAGTTGAAGTTTGGTTGGAATAGAATAGTGCTATATATAATCTAGAAAACTGTTATAGACTGAAAGCATTGTCAACAATGACACAATATCTTCAAGAAGAGCCCAAATAATCTGTACAGATAACATCAAAACTTTAATAACTTTCCTTATAATTATAACCATATTTATTGCCAGCATTCTTAACAGAGCCCATGGTATGAATCGCTTGCCTATTTACATAATTTGGTAAGGCCGACAGGTTGTAAGGCCGGTCAAACTGGACAGTAGATACCTAACGGAATGGCACTTGAAACATCATAATGCTAACAAGTACCAGTTAAACGCTCGTGCCGTGTGGAATACCTTTACGAATACCTCAACATAAGATACCTTTTCCTTTTAATATCTCTATTCATATAAAATAAGGGAGTTTGGTTTGGTAAGCTATTTAATTTATCATCACCATCAACCAATAGACGGCCACTGCTGAACATAGATCTCCCCATTTCCACACTGAACGACAGCGTGCCATCTGCATGCACTGGATGCCTGCGACTCTCACGATGTCGTCGGTCCATCTAGTGGGAGGCCTACCTACGCTATTTCTTTCGGTTCATAGTCTTCAATCAAGAACCTTTCTTCCCCATCGGTTTTCGGTTCTTCGAGCGATGTGGCCTGTCCATTGCCACTTCCAACTTTTAATATGTTACAACTTATAATAACTATCTCGGTGACTGGTTCTTTGGCGAATATGCTCGCTCCGGATTCTATCGCGCAAAGAAACTCCGAGCATAGCTCTCTCCATTGTCAAAAGGCTAGCAGTTAAGGACCACGCCTCAGTACCGTATTTCATCACTGGCATGGAAATACACACCGGTTAAGAGACTCAGTCTTTAGGCACTGTGGTATTTTGGACGAGAAGATGTCACGTAATTTCCCGAACGCTGCCCTTCCGAGTTGAGATTCTTCGACCCTTTTGCCTATTGATGTAATTTATATCGAGCTAGAATTGCTTCTTAAAATACGTGTTTTGCTAGTGGCGTCTAATTAGTTTATATCTAAATAAAATGCATAAATATTTGCTAGCTAGTTGCTATAAATGCTAGAAAGTTTGCAATTATGATCTTTATTATGTCCGCCATGTTATAAGAACTTGAAGTATTCACTAACAATAAATTAATGATTAAAAGTTACTTGCCGATGGCCGCGGGCAAATTCTAATCAAAACAACCTGTCGCGAACCAGTGAGGGGAGCAAGTTAAACATGCTACAAAAACTGTAATCATGCGATGATAGACGAGACGCGCTAGCCTATGATCGCCTGAAGTTCATTAACTGAGGTTACTCACCTACTTAAGAGCTTTAGGTATTTTAATAGAATATAGTTAACAGTCAGTCAATGCTGTGAACTGTACAACTTCTGCATTATATTAATTATTGAGTCACAAGTTGGCGACAAGGGTTTAATGAGAATCAGAAACTGTTATCGTCACATAGCAGGCATAATATTACGGTAAAATACGTTAGCGTATAGGAGATGTTTGTACTAAGTACTACAAAAAAGTAGCAAAAATTATTGAAAATAAAAGCTTAGATAATATATTATATACTTGATCAAAAAGATAAGCAAGTTCAAGTGTCAGTGGGCAGGGCACATATCACGCAGATCAGATGGCCGATGGGGCCGAAAGATTCAGGAATGGAGACCACGGACCGGTAAGCGCAGCGTAGGATGTCCACCCACAAGATGGACGGACGATCTAAAAGAGGCCACAGGGAAACGCTGGATGCAGGCCGCTTCCAACCGGCCCTTTTGGAGATCGATGGGGGAGGCTTATGTCCAGCAGTGGACGTCCTATAGCCGAAATGATGAAATAAAAAGAAGCTATAACATAGTTGATGATGACAAGTACCTAATATTCAGCCTATTACAAGGCGTTAGACGAAGCAATGAAGCGCCTCTGGTGGCAATAAAGCAATAATCGAGTCGATTACACTATGACTACGTGGGGAGTCCCACAAGATGTAAATTGATAGTTTAGCAGCAAAAATAAAACTGCTGGGAGCAATTTATTGGTGGCGCGCTTTTCTATCACCGTTGCGGCAAGTTATTAATATTGATGGGCAAAAGACGCCAAGCCTGCATGAATATTTAAAGTCCACGTCAATATAGCGCCTTGGTGACCGATCCTTGAGCACGATCAAGGGCTCTACGGCACTTTATACTAAACTTATTTATCTTTTCCTTCCTTTAAATTATGGGATTTAAGGAATGGCACGGCTAAGAATAGGTAATTCTTTGATTATGTATGTACCTAACCAAATAGAAAAAAAATATTGTCTAGAAGTACTCATTCAGAACGAAGACTCGGAAAACAAAATTTTATAACGATAACAAAGACGGAAGAAACATCAATGTCCACAAAAAGTTTAGCACAATATGTTCAAACAACCGTGTGTACCGTGACGTCCACCACGTTACTCAACGTCTGATTGAAGAATGGCATGTCCTTGGGCAATTGCTTCGACAACTCTTACCAACGTCCTCTACTTCTTTATAAAGTAAGCCAGTATAACCTTGCATTTTTAAAACAATCAGAGAAATGGATATCTTATGAAACAGGCTTACAGTAAAACATGTATTTAGTTGGGCTTCTCAGTACTCACTTTAACATTTTTATGAATCGGATACCAGGTCAAGTTCCATTGCTTGCCCTACTTTTCCATGGAGCGTTTGTATTGATCAAGTTTACATTTTCTAAATATTTTTTGTAACAATCGAAACGGATATCGCTCAGGCGAATATAAGCACCTATCGGGCGTAGGAGTAACTCGATGCTTTCCAATCTCGCCCCACATTCCTTCACGCGTGTTTATTTTATTTAACCATCTCGCTTCGCTCCAAACTCGTATCAATATACTAAATGCAACATTTAAAAATATAAACGTTTCAACACAATTATTGGGGTCGAACTTTTGGCGTTCATTCGTCACAAACTGGAGGTATTCCACTTACCGCTATTTTCAAATTTTATTTGGCCGATGGGCTGCTGTTATCGGAATTCTAGCGTCGAGTTGTGCATATGGGTTATACTCTAATAAAATAGGTTGGTTCCTACTTTATTGGCGAGTTTAACGTTATCGGCCGTGACCTTCTTGCGATGCGGACGAATGAATGTCCCGCTATCTCTATTCGTTATTGGTTATTGATCTATTTTAGCACGAGGCGTGTCTAGGTCAGAACAATATTGCAGATTTCGTATCAGGGCACTAAGAGTACAGTATACCCAAGCCTATTACCAAACTGTAGTGGCGCCTTTCACCTATTGGGCCCGATAGTTCACGCGGATCACGAATAGAGCGGTCAAAGGTCTCTGGTGAAGTAGGCCTCGTTATAAAGTTTAATACCAATTTTGAATTAAGTCATTCCGTGAGTCAATCTGCAGTTGTAAAATGGGGATTGTGTTGTTTTTTAAAATAGTAATTTGACAGATAGATGATCTGCGAAAACCCGAAAAGGTTGAGTAATAAGTTCTGAAACAAAAAGGACAGACAACGGTAAAATAAAAGCCCTGCTCACTAAGTATGCACATTGCTACAAGTTAGAAAAACACAGGAGAGCTAAACTCTAGGTGCTATACAAATCCAAGTATGTAAGAAAAGTATAACTCGATCAGAGCAAACCGGCACCGTGTCGAACAAAATTTGACGTCGAAACGTGAACAATGTGTACACCTATGTTAAGGCAAATGGGACTTTCCAGTTCGCTTTTTTGTTTTTTAGTGGCACGAATAGCTTCTATGCAAATAGGTACAACAAGTTACACGAGCGGCCCTACAAATTTAATTGTTGATAAGTCCGGGTTGTCGACCCTGCGCCTGCGCGCACGACTGACTAACAGAGATTTTGCCCGAATCGAATCGATGCGATGAAGGCAACAATAGGCAGAATGGCTCTTCCGATAAATGCCGATAGACCCGAATGTTGCGATTGAACCAGAGAACCAAACGGTTAGGCATCTGCCTGTTTGTAACGTTACTTTATGACGGCACTTCGCGGGCGAGGCTTTTTCCTTCACGTATTTGAAAAGTATATTTCGAAAGCGGGGTTTGAGAATTTTGCTACGTCATGTTCATCTCTTCTAACAGAATTAATGGAATGAAGTCCCACCTCCAAGTTTATAAGTTCAACAACATTCAACTGACCCAAACATGTTCATTGTATAGCTACCACATTTTAACTTTGGCTTTTTTGCTGTCGGAACGGATAGCAAATTTTGGTAGACCTTTCAGGGTAAGTTCCTGTCAAAGTGGCTTGTGAACGATGTGCTTGGTTACAAAGAATGGTGCGGATCAGGTCACATTGGCGGGGCGGCGGACTCACGTGCACGCGGATGCAATCGGGCCCGACGAGGAAACCACGGCCCATATAGATAAGGTGCATGCCACTATATGCAAACTACACAATATTTACATATTTTCTAGGTGCAAATGGGAACAAAGATACAACGGGAACTATTTAGTATATCATAATCATCTAATAGTGTTAACACACGTATGGATTTGAACCATACGCCGTCTGACCAACGGGAGAGAAAGAGAGGGAAATATGATATTCTCACTCTTTCTCTCCCGTTGGTTTGACGGCGGTCCGTCAACCAAATCCATACGTATGTTAACACTATAACAATGGAGCAGTAAACACACTGTACACCAAACTTGGTAAGACTGAGCTGAACTGAGATTTGACATAAAGGTAAGGTTTTGTTCAAACAAAACGTAAAAGGCACTCGATAGAGTGATAGAGGTCAACTCCGAAACTGTAACAGTGCATTTAGTTTCACGCAGAATACCGGTGCCAACCAGCCACGCACGAAGCACGAAGCCTCGGCCATCCAGCTTGGAATAACAATCGAACCGTGGGAAACAGCCTCTAAGCGCCACGATTGTGAAACGCTTACCTCCAATAAGAGGATGTTTCACTGTCTAACATGCCCAAGAGCCTCGCCGAATACCTAGTGCATTGTAAGCCGGTGGAATAACAGGCGTCGCCGTGTGAATAACGGCACTTGCGTCACAGCACCTCGAGCGAAGCTGCTCAGACTTCTGACATTTACAACCTCTCGAATTAGAGATGCGGCCACTCGGCAACGCGTTATGTAATTTTTAACTATTGATACACATATTATGAGTGCAGTAAAGTAGGACGAAACACAATGAGGTAACAGAGCGGTCGTAAAGGCGGTGCTCCACAGTCTCTTGACAAAGTTTTAAAAGCATCCTCATGTTTCCAAGGATAAGCGTTGCAATTAGCTACATTAAGTACTAATTACGTTATACTTTTAGGATTAAGGCCAGTAGCTTAGTTCCTCAGATTTCAGTATGATTGAAAGCACTTGGTAAGATTAGATTAATAACATACAAGTCAGACTGTAAGTCCAACTAGGTAAGTAGATATAATATAATCATCTAATAATTATTTGCCAAGCAATATTTTTAATGTTATATTTATACCTAATCACAATTACTAATAAGTATTAAATTTGTGCCAGGTATATGCGCCGACTTCGACATACCCTGACGATGAAGTAGAGGCTTTGTATGAGGAGATATCCGAAGCCATACATTCCTCCGAAACATACTTCACCGTTGTTATGGGTAACTTTAACGCAAAGGTCGGAATGTCGATGAGTTAAGACTAGGGTCATATGGGTATGGACGGCGGAACCCGAGGGGCCAGCGGCTGGTCGACTTCATGGAGAAGGAGGAACTCTATTTGATGAACTCCTTCTTTCAGAAACGACCATCCAGAAAGTGGACCTGGATGAGCCCAGATGGTTCGACCAAAAATGAGATCGACTTCATCATGACGACCAAGAAGCGAATATTCAATGATGTCTCCGTGATCAACAAGGTGAAAACCGGTAGTGATCACCGTATTGTCAGAGGCACATTGAATATCAACATCAAGCTGGAGAGGTCGCGTCTAGTGAAGTCCACGCTCCGTCCTGGTCATGCCCAAATCCAAAACCCCAATGACTTCCAACTCGAACTGCATAATCGCTTCCAGGGCCTAGCCGAAAGCGGAACTGTGCACGAATTAAACTATGCGCTGGTGGAAACTGTCCAAGCAGTGGGGTCCAAGTTCTTTAAGACCCCGCCGCGAAAAAGACCTCAGAAGCTCACAGACGAAACCATTAAGTTAATGAAGGACCGGACTGAGATGAGACTGCAATCTTCAGCTGATATGTCGGAATATGGCCAACTTAATAGACGAACCTCGAAATCGGTGCGACACGTTTTGCGTTCCTATAACACAAGGTGTATTAGGGATGCAATTGAGCGAAACCAGGGCTCGAAAGTGTTCGCGAAGAATTCGTCTATTGGGAAAAGCCAAATGAAGAAGCTGAAGATCGAGGATGGCAGTATCATTTCGTCAAAGCCGGAGATTCTGAGAGAGCTCGAAAAGTTTTACGGTTGTACACCTCGACACGACAGCCTATTGTCAGTACAGCTCAGGACAAGAGAGCGAAACTGACCCGACACTACACTGAGGACATCCCAGACATCAGCTTGTACGAGATTAGAATGGCTCTGAAACAGCTTAAGAACAACAAGGCGCCGGGTGATGACGGAATCACGACATAACTACTGAGAGCGGGTGGAAAACTGGTACTTTTAGTCCTGCAGAAGTTAATTAATTCCGTCATTCTCGAAGGTACTACGCCTGAAGCATGGCATAGGAGTGTGGTGGTGCTCTTCTTCAAAACAGGTGATAACACCTTATTGAAGAATTATAGACCCATCTCACTCCTGAGCCATGTGTACAAGCTGTTCTTCAGAGTAATTACGTACCGTCTCGAAAGCAGGTTTGATGACTTCCAGACCCCCGAACAAGCCGGTTTCCGTAAAGGCTGGAGCACCGTAGACCACATTCACACGCTCCGCCAGATTATACAGAGAAGACTGAGGAGTATAATCGGCCGGTATGCCTAGCGTTTGTGGACTTCGAAAAAACCTTCGATTCAATCGAGACCTGGGCAGTATTGCAGTCCCTCCAGCGTTGGCATATCGACTATAGGTATATCGAAGTGATGAAGTGTCTGTATAGAAACGCCACTATGTCGATCCGATCACAGGACGAGAGCACGGACGGAACCAATCCAACTGCATGAAGGCGTGAGACAAGATGTTATCTCTCCGAAACTGTTCACGAACGCATTGGACGACGTTTTCAAGCTCTTGGACTGGAACGGATTCGGCATCAATATCAATGGCGAATACATCACTCACCTTCGTTTTGCCGATGATATAGTCATCATGGTAGAGTCGCTGGAGGATCTCAATACGATGCTCAGGGACCTCAGTAGCCTTTCCCAACAGGTGGGTCTTAAAATGAATATGGACAAGACAAAAATTATTTCCAATGTCCATGTTGAGAACGATAGTCGTTGGGAACGATACTCTGGAAGTTGTTGACCATTACACCTATCTTGGGCAGATTGTTCAGTTAGGTAAGTCCAACTTAGGCAAAGAGGTCGCCCGAAGAATCCAACTCGAATGGGCAGCGTTCGGGAAATTGCGTGACATCTTCTCGTCCAAGATACCACAGTGCCTCAAGACGAGGGTCTTTAACCAGTGTGTGTTGCCAGTGATGACATATGGTACTGAGACGTGGTCCTTAACTGTTGGCCTTTTGGAAAAGCTCAGTCACACAGCGGGCAATGGAGAGAGCTATGCTCGGAGTTTTTTTGCGCGATAGAATCCGAAACGTGGATATTCGCCAAAGAACCAAAGTCACCGACATAGCTGTTAAAATTTGCAAGTTCAAGTGGCAATGGGCAGGCCACATCGCTCGGAGAACCGATAACCGATGGGGAAGAAAGGTTCTTAAGTGGAGACCACGAACCGGAAGATGCAGCGTAGGTAGGCCTCCCACTAGATGGACCGACGACATAGTGAGAGTCGCTGGCATCCAGTGGATACAAAAGGCAGGCTGTCGTTCAGTGTGGAGGTTAAAGGGGGAGGCCTATGTTCAGCAGTGGACGTCTTCTGGCTGATGATGATGACACAAACTACTTACTAAGTTGAATGTGTTATCTCTGTAAGCAAATATTTGAACACCACGCAACAAATCAAATCAAACAACGGATTTTATAGCGTGTATTTTACATTATTTTAATTCCTGACATTTCAAACACTTTGCAGTGTCCATAGTCACAGGCAAACAAGATGACTGGTGTCTATCGAAAAGTAATGAATCTATTTACAAGTACCGCCGATGATTTCAATGTGTAATAATCACAGAAAAGTAAATACAATGGAAATGAGAAGGAAAATCTGTAAAGGCATTATGAGTGAACCTTGATTGAACATTCTTATTTAGATCAACGCATCTCTCCTCCGCATTACAGTTGCTAACTGATTTCGAATGACGTTTCGTTTATATTGTTTATATGCAACTGGCTACAAGAAATTTCGTACAAAAATGCCTTCACAAAAAAAATATTTTTCAGTGGTAATAATCGAGAAAACGTTTAATAACCTTAAATAAACATTTAGTCATTTATTATTATTTTTATGTGATAAATAAAATATTCTGAAACCATAATCTTTCATAAAAAAACATAAGCAACCAGTTACTTGGCAGTTTAATCACCAAGCAATTATTAAAAACGCGTAATAGCTACTTACTTACTTAATTAGGTACCTAATGCAGAATTAATTATCTAGCTTAATGACCTTCCTATTCAATTGTATCAATTAGAATTGCACAATATCAATTACCTAACTTATTTAATTGCATTGTTTTGATGACAATGGTGACATAAATTGCAGCAACAGGTCTTTACAAAATGTAATAAGTAGTTTTTTTTAATTGAATTACATATAGCTTTTTATAATTTTAAGCCTTGTGTGTTTGATTGCCACCTTGCCTGATGTCAAGCAAAAATACGGTCTATGATGGAGCAAGTTTGTCTAGGAGAAACCGATTCACTTGTGAGTCGAAGACACCCAAATTGAAACTATAGAGCAACACCTATTCAGGCAGCGCATTCCACAGTCTCATAGCGATGGTGACCAAGCAATAGCATGTGCGTAATACAATCTGAGGGAACCCGGTTCAATGACTTAATAATACTTCAATAAATTATGTGCAGTTTCGATGCCATAGCTCAAAACATTGTGAGGAAACCGGTATGTTCAAGAACCTCAAAAGTTCAAACATATATTATGACATTCACCAACATGCAATGGGCCAGCATGGTGTATTAGGGCCCTTCCCTTTCCCTTATTATCTCTGAGAGACATGATAGGCTGATAATGGTCGACACATGAAACCTGACAAAGCTAGAATATGGATATGTCTGTCTCTGTCTTGCGGGGTAAAAACGGTGGAAAGACCGTGCTAGGCCTGCTGCAGATAGGTATAAAATCGTAACTCATGAATTTTTTTAAAGTAGCCTATTTCTAACTCAAGAGACTACATTGTTTTTAACACCCGACGCAAAAAGAGGGGTGCTGTAAGTTTTTTTGTGTGTGTCTGAGTATGTCTATGGCAATGAAACTCCCAAACGGCTAACCCGATTATGATTTACTTTTTTCTTGTTTGAAACTGACCTTACTTTTTAAATTACTATAAAAACAGCATACACTTATGATTATGTTTATCATATTTAATTTATTTAGTACTAAATAAATAAATAAGTCATTGGTGCACGGCCGAGGATTAAACTGGGTGCCGTTGGATTGTGAAGCATAAATGCTATGCAACCACCATCACTCGCACGATCACATAAACATTGAAAAATAAGGAAATAAATGCATTTCCTATGGCCAAAATTTGTGTAATATTGAATCAAGGGCCATTTATCTTGTTTTCACAATCTGATTGGCACATATAAGTAGAAATATTGGTGTGACATCACCAAGAAACTTTGGTATAATTGTAGATAAGAAGGTATATTTTCTGCAATACATTTAGTAACAGATTTCAAAGAGACACATCAAAGTGGCTACAAAACTAAACTAGTGCAGGTAGGTATTGCAGAATTTATTGAAATGATACTGGGTAGGTGCCTCAGAGCAAATAAAAATAAGGTAGGTACTTTAAAACAATGTAAGGAATTTATGTTGCATAAAGATAAAAACTAGAAAGCATAATCCACTTGCCTTTATCAAATAATTCTACTAATCTACAGAACTTACATTATTGAAACGGTGATAAGATTTTGAGGAAGAAATATTTCAAGTTCAAAAGGATAAGTTCTCACATCACATGCACTAAGTTTTAGCTTATTAGAAACCAGATGATGAATGACAACAAAGGAACTGTGATGCTGCGTAACAAAAGGCTTACCTCGCTGAAGGCCATCACTCCGGCCGGGCCTCTTTCTCCTTCCGACCTTCTCAATAAACTCTATCACGATTTATCAAAACAAATAATAATAGTTCACGCTTTTGTTTCCCAACATTGGAAACAGTCCCGACATCTAGCATCCTCGCGGCACAAATACATCAGAACTGTAGAACTTCACTCACTGCGCAAGAACAAAATTTCAATTTTGGCTAAAATGAAAACACCTGACCAAATCACAAATCACTGAAAAAACCAACATTCCTCAGGTGGGTTAATTCACTTCAAATATGCTGTGAACACAAAATATATACTATAAACACTTTTAACAACACTCAAAGATTTTTTTGCGAATATTTCATCCGCTAGTCCATTACGAAATAAGTTCGGAAAATGACAAAACGTGAGAATTAACACAGAGAACTATCAAACAGAGATGAACGCGCCATCTTGCTTCTTGTCATAATCAATGCTACCAACTGCAGAACGAATCAAACAAACCAGCTTAACATTGATGGCAACATGAACGATCCAACCAGTCTGAATTTAGCTACACAAGAACTAGCTCTTTTTTATCTTTCATCATGGGAGGATTTATGGCGTCACACATTTAATGCATTTTCCAGTGTCAAATATTGAAGTAATTTAAAATTTTATAAGATTATTATTGTCCTCAGCAAAAGGACTTTATTATATATTGTCTTCTGTGATATCGTCAAACAACTCATAGGTCATAGTAAGTCTAGGAAAGTTTGTAACTCACAGTCAATACAAAGAAAGTGCCTTTATTATAGTGGTGGAGACATTACAGGCTTAATTCTATGTAGTTTTGGTCACAGCACGAAAATAAAAATACACACACTTATTAGGAAAATTTGAAGCTACATGTTTTTTTCCACATTGGTTGCAAAACTCTACTAGCTCTTCACAAGACGCGCCTTTTTTACTGAGTGGCAGTTTAGTGGACAAAAAATTAGGAATTATTTAGCAGCGATAATGCATATTGGAGCCACGTGTAACGCCATCTGTTGAAAAAAAATTGAAGCAAAAAAGAAAATAATAGTTTTCTGAAAATCTACCGGATGTAAAAATTATTTCGCTAACAAAAGTATTCTACCTACTATTGAATAAGTAAAAAAATCTTTTTGCGCTGACGTAACGTTTGATTCAGGTGCACTTTTACCTACATACCTATATTTTAACAGGACACGATTTTTTTTTTTACAATAGGTGAATTTCTATGTTTACTGCTCAATAGGTATAACAAGCTTAGGACAAGAAGGAGCTTATAACAAGGACTTAGTTAGGAGTATTACTAAATTATCTTTGGTTAGGATCACTAGCAAGCCACCCCGAAACCACGTCCATATGGGATCTTGAAATGAACATAAATCTTTAAAAATTCAAACTTTTACACCCTTGGGATTGAATTTCTAAAATTGCGCGTTTACATATACCAATTTTCATGTTTTTCTCTACAAATTTAAGTACTTAAGTACAAAATTTCAACAATTTTTTTTTACCACTAGGGATAAATTTGCAAAAAAATATTGAAGCACGTCTTTGTTATTTTCTGACTGAATAGCCAATAGGTACCTATCAATTACATGAAGTTAAATCAAAAAGTTAAGGTGAAAATTGCTGAATTTCTAAATAAACTAAAATCCACTATTTTTATACCGATACATATTAATAGAATAAAAAAAATTATGTCAGGAATTAAAAATGAAATAGAGATAGTTTTTATCCAGGCTTAACACGGTAGGTACATGGGCTACTTTTATCCTGGAAAATATCGGTTCCTTTAGAGATAGCTCTTTTCGATCCGGAAAAAAAAACATGTAAGATAGGTAAAAAAAAAAAACTTTTAATCGAGAAATGTTATTACAAAGTTAGTGATTTTATAATATATGTTTTTTTAGTAGTGACTGCAGTAGGTCAATTTGTTTATCATACAATTATAGTAATGTCTATCTGTTAACTATTTAAATTAATAACATCATATCTTAACTATTGAAATTGTTTCGACAGTTAATTTAATTAATGGGTACTTTTTTATATAAATAATATTTACGGTATTTTTATACTATCTCTCTAGATTTGTACGCCTACAAACTAGGCAAAACATGATACAAAGTGACAAATATAATTATTTTTACCTACCTATTGTGCATGCGTTTTTAAATGTGTGTATGATTTACTGGTGTTTTGTGCTAATAAATAATCTTTATGTTTATCTACTAAGTTTTTTTTCTTTTCTGTGATGCCTTCGGTGTTATGTATAGGACTAGCGCAACTTCAATAAAAATGTCGAATGTATGAAAGGGTGCGAAATCAAACTACTACGTGTGTTCAGCCGTTTATCAGCTCTTATGTCGTTTTTTTTTCAAATCTTTTAACTTTTCTTGAAGACTAAAAATATTCTTTATTTTATCTTAGCCAGAGGTGTACATCGTCAAATTGTCGTCAAACAATTCGTAGTCACAGTTACAGAAAAGCAAAGTAAGTCCCGTTAAGCCAAAGTGGTAGAGGCTTTAGTGGAGTTACTTTTTTTAAACTGGCAAGTGCCTTTATTAACTAAAAAACAAAATACAAACTAGACACTAACACTACAAAAACAGTTAGACTGCCCATAGACCGTTGAAGTGAAGGTACTTGTACTAATAATTATGTTCTGTGGTGAAGTGAAGGTCTAACTAAACCATTGAAATGCTCAAGCCCATGTTACTACCAGGCCCCCGATTCTACTAAAGAAATTGTCTTTAAATTGTAATTGTTTCTATTTTAATTGTTAAATAACTGCCACAAAATTGACAGTTTTTAATTTTTTTTATATAAATTTATAATATTGGGGGTTGTATTTTTCTACTTTTAAAAATATTTAAAACTGTCAATTTTGAGGCAGTTATTAAACAATTAAAATCGCAACTATTACAATTAAAAAACAATTTCTTTAGTAGAATCGGGGCCCAGTTGGCAGCGTAAAAACTGTATGACCAGCTTAGAATATTATTCTAAGATTACAAAAATTTGTAACTAAACTAAATTTTGCATAAAAACTTCATAAAAAGGTACTCGATCCCTATTCATAGTTTCATCTGTAAAAAGTTTCTACCAGCCAACCCCTTCATTGACGTATTTCGTCACATACCTACAAAAGTCACTAAAATCAATCAAAATAGTAATTCAAACAATCACAACCAACGAAATGAAAATGATACCAATAAATTCTCAGTTTACAAAATTATAGCGTTACTTATCAACATTTTTAATTAACGCTTTTGCGTTAACTTTAACCTAGTTTTGTGAGTAGTTAAAGGCCCATTTGCAGGCGGTAAGAGTAAATTAGGTTTATTAATTTCCGCGTAACTACATTCCTCACGAAGCTGCGGGAGCTAGTTGTGACGTCACACGGGTGCCAGGCAGGGATGTGTACGGCCGTTGCGCTGCTTGCTGATAAGCCAAGGACTCCAAATGTGGGTTAAACAACTAGGTTATTGCACTACCGGTTTATATTTAGCCCTCAGTCCAACTTAAGCTTCCGTATCGTGCACACGTCATGGCGTAAATCGGAAAAATGGTCGTTCTTGAACAGTTGGTCTTTCGCAGAGTTGTAGAGCGCTGTAAGCGCCGATGGCTGTAACGATGGAACTTGAGGAGAGCGCATCAGACTCGAAGCTGCATAAAGATAGCACGGCTAAGAAAGAACTGCGGCCGTCTAGTGCCGTCTCATTTTCCAGGTCTGAACATGGACCGATTCTATGTGCAGGTATATTAAAATGTTAACAGGCAATAAAGCTTACAGACAGTTCTATGATAACTACTTATCGCTGATACTAGTTGATTCCGATAATTCTGATGTAGCGTTGTCCGCTAAAGGAAAAAGTGAGTAAACTATCAGCTGATTGTGGCACTTCGGAATGTTCCCACCTCAGGTTCCCACACTGTTTTTACAATTTTTTCGGACTTGAAACGCATGTATAATTGGAATTTCAACGCATATTCAATTAAGTAATTTGAAGTAGGTAATTTACCAAATAATTTTAAACATGATTCTTCAAACAACATCAAAGCATGTGTAACATTTTCTGACCTACTTTTCTACAACATTTTTCATTATAATGTCATCTTCTAATAGGTACCTACGTTGGTACTTATTGAACACTCATCACATTCTTTCTCACGTAAAAAGCATCAGTCAGCATCACCGTCTTCCACACAGACCAAGCTCACAACCAGACACGACATTTTTTTTGAGGACCACATACAGTAATCAAGCGTTCAAAAAACTTTTATTCGTACAACGCAATACCTAGCACCCAGACACGATAAAATATTTTTTGCATTTTTATAGTAGAAACATTGATTCCACTGCACGAATGTTGCCTTACCCACGTGTCTGGAATCAAATTCATACATAACTGTTAGTACTTGGCACGGGCGTAACCAGGGGCGTACCCGAAATATACAAATATTACATATTAGATATATTGCAATAAGGAGATGCGATGAACTTTTTGACCTTATCCCTCCATCCCGGTTTTACCAACGAACCAGCCGCCATCGCCAGAAATGTCATCCACACGCTAAAGATATGTGGAAGTTTTAATCGATTGTTTCTGCCACGTACCTGTGTACCTGTAAGTTTGTGGAATGGCTTATACCAGCTTCGGTCTTTCCTCCGAAGTGTAATTTGGTCTGCTTCAAACGGGGGTGAATAAAGTCCTCAAAAGTAGGCAATGCCCCGTAGGTATTGTAGGTGTCTAGAGGCGCATGCACTTACTAAGTATCAGATATGGCCCGTCGCTTGATTGCCACATCTCTTCTCTTCTTCTTTATCTCTATCTTCTCTTCTCTACATAGTATAAATTAAACTCGCTTTCCGCGTCTGTCTGTCTGTCTGTATGGCCGCTAACTCCTCCTAAATCACGCAACGGATTTTGATGCGGTTTTCACCATCAGTTAGATAAATTTTCACGGACGGTTTATATATAATTATATAGCTAGCAACCCGCGCCGGCTTTGCATGTAAATTACACCCGTGCGAAGCCAGGCGGACGGGTCGCTAGTATTATTATAATTTAATAAAGGCGAGGACCTATTTCATGCACATTTTTTTTGTTTAATTTTTCTTGAACCCCCGCTACTCAAACTTGGCTACGCCCGTCTACTTGGTACGTATATTTTATTAACAACCTTTTTATTACCTACCCGATAGTCAGATTCACTCACGTAGATACGTGACTATATCTCATAAAACACGATATGGCACAACACATACTACGAAATATTGACCCTTATCCCATTTGTAGAAAGCTCATCCACTGAACAACTTAAGCAATACAAGAGTTGGGTGAGTAACGAACGATGGAATGAGCTTAAGAAACTAGCTGATGTGGCCATGAAGGAGCGAAAGGTGTTCATGATAAAAGGTGGAGGGTTCCCCGCCGTGAGAAGGGCGCTTCTGGAAAGGGGATGGCTTGAGAAATACGAGTCGCATAAGGTAAAAAACAAAAGAGTTTTATGAATAAGGAGTTCTGTTTTTAAAAGAGTTTTATGTATTAGAAATAGGTATACCTATACCTAACCTAAGCGCGCATCATATCTATCAATAAAGTTTATATCAATAAAACTACAGTTACAGGTCAAAATCGTGCAGACACTTTTTTCTATTTAGGTTTTTAATTTAAACCAATGTTTTATTTATGTGACACGGGAATTACTCAGGTAAGATTATTACTCACGCCGGTTACTCCGACTATAGTTTCAACCGCATAAACTAATGTATTTCACATAAGTACAGGGTGACTTTTCTACTGTTCTGTTTTGTTTAACGGTGTACGGAGTATAACGGTGTAAGGCACAGTTGTACATATTTTTCTCTATTCGAGATCCTCTGTTGTATGAAAAAAAAACAAAAAAGGCGAAGATTTGGAGAGGCCTGTGTCCGGCAGTGGACTAGTATAGGCTGATTATGACAAAGCTCATGAAAAAATTACAATAAATTAATTAGTAGGTATATCTTCCACACAATAGAAGACTTGTTTTTTTTAATCCGCAAAGCAACATGCCATATACTTTACTTCATGTACATAAAAACCTTCCACAGCCGAATTTTGGAAAAAAAAAAAAAAAACGAAACATTCCTGTTTCGACGGAAAAGTTGCCTGGTTTAATTAATTACTAACCCCGCGAACTGTTTTCAAGGTCCGCCACCCACCGCCTAACTTGGACCCCAAGAAAGCTACCGGCAAAGAACTATCGAGGGTCGAAAGAATGATCCTGTACAAATTCATGGAACAACATTCTGTAGACTTCCTCTGGACCACCAAACGCGACAAATACGATTGGCTGCTTAGTAACAAAGAAGTTCTTATAAGCAGGTAACACACACTAAAGTTTACAATAATACCTTACCTATTTCGTGGAGAACTTGATAATAATGAATAAGTTAAGCTTTAGTAGATAAATTACTTATTGTATTTCCCTTTTTACGTCTGGGTTTTTTAATATAAATATAAAAATATTTAAAAATGATGAACACGGGTGCAAGGCCAAAGCTGGTTATGGAGAGGGCTGCAGAGTGAGGAATCTCTGACTATGCCTGACGTGTTGAGAATGACTGATCCTTCTGCCTGTTATATTTTCACGACTAAACGGCTGAGCCGATCTTGAAGTTTGGTAACGGGAATAGTACATTTTTCTCTTTGCATTGTAATGACAGAATCATTGATAGCAATATGCTCCTTCAGTTTTTGTTGAAAAATAATTTCTGATCATGAATGTTTTAAAATAAATATGATTGATCTTCTTTGCCCTCTAATGACATCATCGCGAGGCATTATATTGAACTCGTTCCATGCCATAGCTAAAAAACTGCCCAAAGCAAAATCTACAAAACACAAAATGACATTAACTGTGTGACAAATAATGAGGGCATTTCTAAAGATTTTGCAGATCAATGTTCACAACGAAAGAAGGGCTGACCACGTCTCTGACTCAAATGCACTGGTACACCGAGCCCGGGATATCCGTCACAAAATTCCCGAGATGCTACAACATCCACAACTCTGACAGCCTGGAAGAATTCATTGACGACTTCAGAATTACTGCCTGCATTAGCGTCCTCAAGTGGCTCTCCCACTCTTTGGCCAAAACCAGTGAGCAACACCTAGTCACGCACAGTGGAAAAGTCCCATTTTCAGCTATAGAATTTGCTATATCCAGACTTGATGAATACGTACAATTCTTCACGCATAAAGATATCGACGATACAGATGACCAAACTCATATTTGGGAACACGAATGGGACCAATTTTTGACGCATCATTATTTATTGGTGCATGAGAAGGCGAAATTTCTTGAGGACAAGAATAACAATATTCGGTAAGATAAAAATCTCCTAAGTAATTATTTAGCTTAGCTCTACAAAGATCCTAGCACCATGTTTTATCATGATATGATATTGAGAAATTTGGAGCCACACGAGATTATAACACATTAAGACACAAGGGCAGACTGAAAACACCTGCTCACACGCTCGCAAAATCCACAAAATCAGTGTATATAGGTGGCGCTATTATATACAACCATCTGCCCAGGATCATGAAAGATGCAGCTTCCAACAACATATTTAAGGCCAGATTAAGACAATTATTGATCGATAAAGCATATTACTCTGTCAAAGAGTATATTAATGACAAATTATAATTATATATATAAGTACCTAGATGTAACTTATAACTCACTGACGACGTGTAAATTCAAAAATTTATGAATAAAGAATCTGTATCTGTATCTGTATCCTACCAGAGTGTAAGCTTAAAGATGGATCAGCAACTGACGACTGATAGATAGAAGGTCTCAAAACGAATCATCAATTACCAATGTTAGTTTAGACTAATTTAATTAAATCAACTCAACCTTAGGCCTGCAAACCTAAAATCGAGAAAAAAATAACAACTGTTCCACAGAAAAAAGCCATTGACAAAATGTATGAAACGCCTGATTCTTTTACGATTTCTGGTTTGTAAAACACTGTTTTAAACTATCACGGTTGTTAACTAAAGTTATATGATTATTTACGGGATAAAAATACTATACGCAGTGATACAGTGAGTGTGTTTTGTCGGGACTTAGGTTCGAGTTCGAGTTCCAGTGATAACCGTAGCAAAAGACTAAGAAAGAGGGTAGATAGTTATGTCTGCACCTAACTTTTTAACTGTTCTCCAACCACCCGCGCCGAAATATCGGGAGCTCATTCCACAACCTTACCACGGTAAATATCCCGTAAATAATCATATAACTTTTAATTTCTGGTTTGTTTGGTTTCGTGGAGTTTTCTATAACTATAACCCAGATACCGCAAATTTATCTCTCAGTAAAAAAAATACAATACAATACAATTCTATATTAAGAACTCCAAAGTTGCAAGTCAAACTTCTCCAGTACAGTCTCCACAACGATTTATATAAACTTATATAAACATTATATTTTAATAATATTATTATGTGTAAGTCAAATTAAATAATAACTTATTCAATTAAAAATATTATGAGCAAAAATGTGTTACAATATATATTATTATGTCAGTATTTCAATTATAATTATGTCAAACGAATTAATTAATAATTATTTATTAACGCAGCTAACTGAAATATATATGGACGAATCCATTCATATTTCAGGCAGAAATCAGAAATCAGAAACCTAAGTCAGAAACATTTATTGGCCATAAAAACATTAAACGATATAGGCAAGTCACTTTTACAAGGAATATGTTATAAGAGTTAAATAAAATCGGCTGAATTATATAACATATACAGTTAACATAGGCAGTTTAACATAGTCATCAAAATTATAAAATTGTTGGTCAAGGAGCCAAGTTTACGACGCGGTGGAAGGTTTTCGGTTTTCGTTTGGTAGGTAGGTATAGGTACCTATTTTCGAATACGTTTTATGATTGACAAGCCAGGCGCTTTATAGCTCACCCTATGATTCTTTTAGTTCACGCAAGCAATTCTACAGGGCTTGGCTAGTCTTATGTCAAAGTTCCATTACCAACAGCGTTAGCGATGTTTATGAGCCATCACAAACATCCAAATAACAACAATCCGGTAATTAGATCAGAGTGTCACTAAACAATGACGTTGCATCATCGTTATGTGGACATTCGGTGTATTGTTTCTGAAATATGTACTATTGTGAAACGAACAATGATAACATCCAGTTACGATTTCGTTATTAAACTGTGGATTGGTTGTATAGATATACTTAATGCTCTACAGTGTTTTAATCTATCACGATTGTTCACTAAAGTAATATGATTATTTAAGTGATATTTATCGTGGTACGATTGTGGAATGAGCTCCCGATATTTCGGCGCAGTTACATGCACCATCAGCACAATCGTATAACTTTAATGCTCTACAGTTGATTATAATTTTCATTGACAAATCTTACTTCACAAGTAGGTTGTTTGGCTAGACAACCGATATATTCGAGGATATAATTATAGAAATTTATAGACAACTTTACTATGGCACCAAACTAACCATGAAAGCGCGGGGGGGGAAAAATTTGCTATTCCTTACATTTCATTGAATGTAAATGAATTTCTAAGGAACATCTTTTTTTTTTGTTTTCAGTTAGACAATGAAGATATTCGAGGATATCATTATCATTATCATTTTTATGTGACATTTTAATTATTTTATTTGATCTAGGGTATTTTTTATAATTGACATTTTAGGTTATGTTAATTTTATTTTAACTTTCCACTGACATTTTACTATTATTATTTTTATACCTAATTCTTTGTCCAAATATTGCTAAGTATGAGTCCATGGTTACTTGAAATAAACAATTTGAATTGAATTGAATTGAATTGAATTATTATAAACAATATTTGGAATCAACCATAAAAGCGCGAAAAACGTCAGTTGTTCCATACATTTTGTTGAATGTAAATGTTTTTTTCTATGGAACAGCTAATTGTGTTCTCACGCTATTTCAGGGTTGTCTCAGGCCGCGATTTCAGTTAAAGTTGTGTAAAATGATGAGTACAATTAAGTTGTACTCCATAGTTGTTAATATTCAAACAACACTGATCAATCTGATCATGCCCTGTAGGTACCTCTACACCAAGGAAAAGAATGGACCCTTGCTCTACAGCTACACGTCAAGACCAGTGTTAGTTGGCTGCTCCTACGGAGTTCGGGCAGTAGTGAGTCGCATTGTAACACCCAGCGTTACTAAAAAAGTGGCACTTTGCGATAGTAAAAAAAAAAGATTAAACAAAGGCATGGACGATTTCGGCTATGGTGTAAAAAAATAACATGTGGCACTTTTTCAGGCAGCTAGAGCGAAGGGCTGCTAAAATATTGGCAACAATGACAAAATTCTGGCCCCAAATTGACATAGACGGGGTCCTTAACATTTGGATCGTGAAGCCTGGGAACAAGTGCCGTGGCCGTGGTATACAGCTCATGAACAATATCAAGGACATCATCGGCTTGATCAACATACCCTCATGCAAGACTAGATACGTTGTACAAAAATATATTGGTTGGTAATTTTAGCCCTTATTTATTCTGAATGAGATCGTTTATTGGTCTATGCGACGTGCGTTCACGTATCTCGCTCACGCATTTAAACACTTCTGAATATTTAAAATGACTATGTTATGTATGTTTCTTAATTTTCGTAAGTAGGTACGTTCAATCACTTTGTCTTCAAAACATTTGCGAGCCAGATAGTGTATGCACGTTGCCCTTAAATGCTGTTTCTTCTTTAAATTTTTGTTTTTCAATAAGCGAAAATATCGCACTTTCCAATCTGTTGGGCGTGATTTCAATTACACATTACATTCAATAACCCAGGTTTCAAGTTACCTATATTTTACGAAGTATAGTTTAGAATATGCCAAATTATAACCATTTAAGGTGCCGATTGTTTAAGCATTGGGTCTCGGTGCACATGATGCCAACAAAAAATGACCCAGCACTATTGTGCTTCTTAGATTTTAGATTTACACTTAGGTATAAGTAGACGAGCGCCTCTTTACAGCGTGGTATCATTTTATTTTTATGTGTACTCTTAGTTTATATTTTATGGGTCATTTACGTGCCTGAAATAAATGTTTATTTTTTTAATTTTTTTATAACGAATTCTTAATAAGTACCTAAGTATCATATAATTTGAGATGCGCTATCTAATCAATTTTAATTTATATGTTTACAGAAAATCCTCTAGTAATATACAACACGAAATTTGATATTCGACAATGGTTTCTAATAACAAATAGTCAACCTTTGACTATATGGGTGTACAAGTACGTATATAAGCATACAATTTATTCATCTATCTAACCATTTTATCAGCTAATTCATCCAAAAATTGCTTTGGCAAGTTCTCGCTGATATAAGAACGACAATGCACAAAAATGTGCTTTGCCTTCGGTTTTAACTAAAAATAATAAAACTATTCTGACGAATCAATAATTTTACACAGTTAAATGATTGTATCTTTTCCAGAGATAGTTACTTAAGATTTAGCTCTCAAATCTTTAGTTTATCGAATTACCACGAGTCTGTTCATCTTACGAATAACGCTGTGCAGACCAAATACAAAAACTACGGGGAGAGGGATAAAGCTCTACCTGATGAGAATATGTGGGACTGTCACACGTTCAAGGCTTATCTTAGGTAAGAAAAAACCGGCCAAGTGCGAGTCGAGCTAGCTCACTGAGGGCTCCATACCACCACAAAATATAAAGTAGTGCAAAAAGACATCACGTCTAGGCGGTCCCCCCCCCAAAGTTACAAGTACAGACCGCGCTCAACCAGTGCCGGCGTAAAGGTGGAGGGCGGTGGGGGTGCTCTACCCCGGGTGCCAAGCACCAAGGAGTGACAACGTGGTGAGTTGGTGACAACTCACTCGAGCAGCTTAGTATAGCCACTATGGCGCATTTCATCTGCCCGACGAGGACGGCGCAGGCGGAAGGGGCTAGTGATTTCGGCCCCTCCCTCCAACCGCACCACGTGTCAATCAAAAAAGCACGATTAGTACTTATTTGTTGTTTTTTAATAGATGCTTAATAGAAAATCGTAAAAGAGACCGCAGGGAAACGCTGGATGCAGGCCGCTTCCAACCGGCCCTTTTGGAGATCGACACGAGGCCTATGTCCAGCAGTGGACATCCTATGGCTAAAATGATGATGATGATGAATAGAAAATCGCCCGGGTGCTAACCCATACTACGTCGCCACTGCGCCCAACGTTGTCGTGAACAGAAATTTGTCACCGACTCGCACTTGGCCATTATTTATTCATTAAGTATTTTATTGTTTTACTTTCACGAGTGTGTACTATAATCATGCCAAGTTTGACGCTTGTACGTATTACCATTTTTACATTAGAGCAAATACAAAAATACGTTTTAAAAAACTTTGTTGTATGGAGGGTTGTCCATTGGTTTTTATTTTGACACTAGCGTTCCGTCCCGGCTTCGCACGGGTATTATTGGAGTTTTAGTAAAGATCCCTAATTTAAAAAAATATATAATAGAGCCTATGTCACCCGGGGATAGTGTAGCTTCCCAACAGTGAAATAATTTTTAAATCGGTTCAGTAGTTTCGGAGCCTATTCAATGCAAACAAACAAACAATCACATCTTTCATCTTTATAATATTATTTTGACATTATTATTATAAGTTAGTTAGTCCGCAAGTAAGGGTACAGACAGGAACCTTGTAAATAAACAAAAACTTGTTATTTAAGGCAGATAGGAAAATATGAGATGTGGGAGTCGAAAATCTATCCAGGCATGAAGCAGTGCCTAATCGGGGCAATGCTAGCCTGCCAAGATACGATGGACAAGCGGCAGAACAGCTTCGAGTTATATGGAGCTGACTTTATGCTGACTGATGACTTCACGCCGTGGCTGATAGAGATCAATTCTAGTCCGGATTTGGCGCCCACAACGTCTGTCACTGCTAGATTGTGCCCGCAGTGCCTTGAAGACGTTATAAAAGGTAAACACTAATAATAATGGCATCATCATGTCATGCCTATCATGTTGCCACTGCTGGGACACAAGCCTTCTCAGATAACCCTAATTCACTAAGCTGGCCCAGTACATGTTTTTTTTTACTGTGATAGTAGACAAACAAGCGACGGGCCACCTGATGGTGATGATGGGCTACAATACCCGGGGCATCGGCGGTGCGTTGCCTGAACTAATTGAGGTTATATTTTGGAGGAAAAACCGAAGGTGGTAAGCCATTCCACAACTTATAGGTGCGTGGCAGAAACAATCGATGCATGTTGGTGAATGTCATAATTATGTCTTTGAACTTTGCTGTTCTTGGACATACCGGTTTCCTCACAATGTTTTCATTCGCCGTTGAGGATCGAACCGGGTGCCGTCAGATTGTAAAGCGCACATGCTGCCGCTCGGCCACCATCGCTCAATGTGCTCCTGCTTCACGCTAAATAAGTTTATGTACAAGTTTGAAAATAAATGTTCTGATATTCATTTATAAGAAAATGCTAAAAATACTAAGTATACGAGATAAGAAAATGCTACAAATACTATGGATAATAAATTAGATATCTATGTTACAGTTGTCCTCGATCGTCGTTACAGCCCGGATGCCGACACGGGAACGTTTGAGCTAGCTTACCGACAGATCATACCTAAAGCCCCAGCATACCTCGGCCTATCTTTATGTATCAATGGAAAACGCATGATAAAGAAAGCCAAAGAAAGAAAACACGAAGCCAGAAGCGTCACCCCAATCGCACCTCGCGTGCCTTCAGGCGATCACATCCCAGAAAAAGATCAAGCAGTTCCATCCGAATACACTGGTCCCATCATCACAGACTTCCTAACTTGGTTAAACCCTTACGATGCAATCCCTTTAAATAAAGATGGAATCGCATTCGCTCCGAAGGAATCTCTCACGGTACGGCAAGCGGTCACTGTAATCAAATCTGGTATCACCCTTAAAAACTCGAAGAAACGTAAATCATCCGCGCACTCTTTTAGGACCCATCGAGGAAGACGAGAAAAAAACGCCGACTCTAAGCGTCGTGTTGCCCGGCATTCCTGCTGTCAACCGGAAGAAATCAAGACCGAGAACACCGGTAAATACCGGACCGAGTCCGCCAGTAAAGTGGACAAGCCCAAAAGAGTCGATAGATCGGTTGGAAACAAACGGTGCTACATCGACCCGGATGAATGGGAACGCGAGACGGCTAGTATCCTTCGTTCCACCATATCCGTTCAGAACAAAGTAGCTAATAGATCCGAAACCGTCATACCGATCAGACATTCCAAATCTAGTCTCACTAGTACTGCCCGTAGATCATCCTTAGTTCCACTTAGTTCGAGGAAGAGTGCCGACGATATGGATCCCATAAAGAAACTCAGTGCCATAGGTAGAAGTATTTGCAAACTTCGCGAGGAAAGTAGAGCTAAGCAGAAAACTATTACTTTCTCGAAGAGTTGCACCTCCATTTATGCTCCCTATCGTGTTGTTATAACGCCCCTGAACGATGAACCTTCGTCTACAAAGATAAAAAAATAAAAGAGCTGGTAACAAAAAGAATATCGATTAACTATTATTAAAACTAGCTTAAAATTTTACATGGGCATGCGTAACATTGGATATTAGATCAGTTCTTCTATAATCAAAATGTTCCACAGTACTAATATTGTGAATGAATATGCATAATTCTCTATGAAAAGATTTATATAGGACACATCATTCTTTAATATCGAATGATAGGGTATTTGACTGATTTTACGAAACCTTCTTAAATTGTTTATTATATTAAAAGAAAGCAATCTTGTGATTTAGTCCTCGTCATTTTCAGTATTTGTGTTTGAAATGGCAAATCAAAAGTCAAATTATTAAACTCCTGCGTAAACGCTCCCTTTGGCATTTATGGGGCCACGTGACATTAGTGACGTCACACATAAGCAAACGAGTTCTTCTCGCCTTATACCGGCTCTACACTCGCGCGCGATCCGCGGCGTGAATTCACGGCGTGATTAACGCCAAAGGTTTCGCGTTTCACTTCGTGAAAAATGATTGCCTCTACACTCGCAAAGCTTCGCAAGGCCTTCACAGTTTTGTTCGCGCGCTCAACGAGAATGGACGTCGATGTGGCTGCCGCTGTTTCTGTGACGCTTTGTGCTTTAACTCTATTCTATAATTATATATTTTTTATATTTCTCTATTCTCTTTTTATTTTTTTATTACTGTTATAATTATGTACATACTTTTTCAGTATGATCATGGAAAAACGTGGGTTTCCCCGTAAACCCAATACTATGACCCACTTGTGGGACTAAGGGAATTTTTCCCACCACGACCACGGACCACTGAATGACACACACTAGAGATGGAATTCAAACTTTATCATAGCACACTTCCGTTCATAGGTGGTACGTTTCACCTATGGTGGGAAATTCAAATATCAAACAGTTTTTTTGTCCTTCAAGCTAGGCCGGGTAATTATTTAAGCAAATTTAATTTTGGCATTAAAAAAATCGTCATCATTTCCAACTATCATGTTCCCACTGCTGGAACACAGGCCTTCTCTCAGAGAGAGAGGAAAGACCCTAATCCATCATAACTCTACGCTTATCAGACCACTGCTGTTGGATTTGGGCAGTTCCCACTGTGTTGAATTTGGGCCTGTGTCCCAGCAGTGGGAACATGATATGCTGATAAATGATGATGATGATGAAGTTTTTATTTTGATACGATAAAGTTTGATTTTTAATTCTAATATGATATCTTGGTGGAAAAAATCCCTCACCAGTGGTCATAGCAGTGGGTCCACGAGGAACCCCCAGAAAAAACAGTCTAGTGAACTAGTAGATAAACCGTCTGGAGAGTTTAAAAAGTTTACCAGAATGTCTGAATCAGATTTTTACTAATTGAATCGAGAATAATTGCTAAGCAAGATAGGTACTCAATTCAGAGAAGCAATTCCAGCTAAAAAAAATAATTCCTAAGCTTATTTTGTTTTGAAATTAATTAAAACAATAAGGCGCGAGACACGACCATTCGACACCGCGTCTCGCGCACTACTGCGAATATTCACGAGTGTAGATGCCGTTCGCAGTCGCATGGCGTGAACCAAGCGCGACTCCTTTGTCGCAGGGAAAAAAACCGACTCCGATCGGGGAACACCGCGACCCGCGAACGTGAAGTCGCGAATACCAGCCGCGTAACCGTGAATCCATCCACATTCGCAGTTCGCGGGTGTTCGCGCCGCGAGTGTGGAGCCGGTAATACAATTGTTGCCTCTATTTACTTTTGTGTGACGTCATAACGACATTCGACCTACATAGTGTTGCAGTCAAGTCACGTGATCAATGAAAATCATATTTTTATTTTGTATTCTTTCTGAAAACTGGTACGTTATTTTTTAGTTTTTTAGTAATAAAATAATGTTTCTATTTACTTCTGTTATCTTCATATTCTAGTTTTACACCAGCATGAATTATATATTTAATACAGTCAAATACCCTATCCAATCTAATACATTTTGATCTAAGTACATTACATTTTCTCTTTTCTTCTTTACATAGTATAAATTAAAGTCACTTTCCGCGTCTGTTTGTCTGTATGGCCGCTAACTCCTCCAAAATCACGCAACGGATTTTGATGCGGTTTTCACCATCAGTTAGATAATTTTTCACGGAATTCTCCCGTGTGAAGCCGGGCGGGCGGGCGACCCGCCCGGCTTCGCACGGGTGTAGTTTACTTGCAAAGCCGAGGCGGGTCGCTAGTTATATCTTGCAAAGCCGGGCGCCCCGGCTTTGCAAGTAAATTACACCCGTGTGAAGCCGGGCGGGCGGGTCGCTAGTTATTCATAAATCCATTCTTGCTCGGACATATCAAACATTCTATTCATTATCTATACATATATTTATCTATGTCTATACCCACGTATTTATATATGAGCTCGCTGTACCTATTTCATCTTTGCTAGTTATAAAAACGTTTGTGATTTTGTGGATACTTTAAAAATATCTGTTTTATGGATAAAATATTCTATCTCGAATTGTTGATGTTTGAAATTTACTATTTTCGCATCTGTTGGCATCTTGAAATTTTATAAAATATATTCGACATTTATTTATTAAAAGTGATGTCTTTTATTTCAGATATCCCGAATTCCCGAACCATTGATTACCTTGAGAGTGATATCCTTCCTAAACCTAAATTCCAGACTCATAACCATAGCCCTGCCAATAAATACTTAAACTGCTTAGTATATAACATAGGTACGATTTCATTGTTCGTTGTGTCAAATTGACTACCTTACTCACAGATCTACTACCTATAGATTTTCAATGAGCGTGGCTAGCTCAGTGCCTCTCGCTTCAACAAGGTGTGTTGCCACATTAAAATGATTTGCTATAAGTTAGGGTAATTTACCTACTATGATGGGTGTGAATCTTCAATGAGTACTTTGGAAACAATACTACCTTTTAAATATTTATATTTTATACACTATCTGCTGCAACCCACGAAGCTACCTGCAATTTTCTGGGAAGAAAAGTACGTTGTCTGTCCTCATGACACACCCTATCGTCCTGACAAAATTTGACTTAGCCCATGATCTAAGAAAACAAGGTCTAGCAATCTGGGAGTGGTCCCGCAATGACGTCACTGTCCAGTTGCCACTTTATTCAATCAGCTGTTACGTGGTGTATCGTCATCTCTCTCGAACCTGTTGTAAATTGACATCATGACATCATTGCGGGACGCCTACGTAAACATTTTTTCTCGAATTGCTATACCTGGCGGAGTATATTATTATACCATGACTTAGCCGTTTCCTCGTAAAAAAACAGACAGAAAGTTACAAACTTACTTGCGTTTTTATTATAATTATTTGTTAGGATTAGAATATAGTACTAGAAAAAAGGTTGTAAAGTAACCATAGCATGATTTTTTATGATTAATTAAAAATAATAAAAAAGTCAAAGAGTTAAAACGGAAGGGCAAAGGAAGGGCCCCCATGCAACAAACGTTAAACGTATTTTTGGATTTGTTCTAGTGTAAAAACGGTAATCCGTACAAGCGTCAAATTTAGCTGATTATAGTGAACATAAGTAAAACAACAAATAATAAACACTGGCCAAGTGCGAGTCAGTGACAAATTTCTGTTTACCACTAAGCTAAGCAACGTCGGGCGCGGTCGGTACTTGGATGGGTGACAGCCTGGGCGTGATGTTGTCTTTTTGCACAACTTTTTGTATTTTGTGATTGTAAATAACTCCCAGCGCGCGAGCCCGACTCGCGCTTGGTCAGTTTAGTTTTTTCATGAATGGAATTATGTATAACATTCCAAATAATTAGATAAATAGACTCTTTAATGTTTACAGTACAAATTTCACGAACAGCGCGTAGCTTTTTGAATCGGTTCGCCGAAATCGCCTTTTGCTTTTCCAGCTTCATAACTGTGGCCTCATTAATATATATTTAATATTAACATTCACCATATTCATATGGGCATAAAAGGGTCGGTATTTTGCACTTCATGCAATGTGCCAGCTTTTTTCAGCAATGTGACAGGATCAGTTGGAAACCTGCAGAACGAATAATTTATGTTAGTTGCGGTGGGTAATTTCTTTCATAAACTGGCAACATTCATAATTTATTTTCTAAGTGAAAATTTGATAAAATTCATAGAATTAGACCACTAATCGACCTAAAAACTGACTAATTATGAATAAAATATTTGCGAATTGATATCCTGAATTTATTTAGGTGATCGTTACAAGCTTTATATGTTTACTTACGTGTGAAATGATATTTCATCGTATTTTCGCTCACTGCGCTTCTTGCAGCCCAAAATGCTACAACCAACCATTGTAAAATATCTTTTACAATTATTTCTCAGAGGAAACACGCATTTATCACATTTAATCACCAAAAAAAGGCAATAAATATAATTCAGACCCGTTTTGTTTGTCACTGATTATTACAGATTTTGACACTTGAGGTACCAAAAACAGGTCACGCCGATAAGGACAACAAAATCTATTTATGTCCTTTTCGTACTTGTGCTGAGCCATATCAAGTTGTCTCTTTCAATAAAATATATTGCCGATCTGGTTGTGTATATCTGTGACCTTACTCTAACCTAAAACTATGTTTTTTGACATTTTGAATTTGTTCAAACCAAACCCAGCTCGCACAATATGCTAATTAAATTAAATTCTACCTAATTTACTAATGAAAAAACAACGAATAAATGTTAATGACAAAGTGATTCTAAGATAAAACGTTAAAATTCCAAAAATATGTAATGAATACTGTGGTCTCTCTATTTTCCATCATAAATTCCCATAACCATGTCGTTTATAGGGTTGTATCTGAAAAAAATATGAATGAACTGGAGTAACAATGCCACATAAGAAGAGATCTATTAAGAAAAAACGGGTATGTACGGATTTGTACCTTGCCTAAATACCTATATTAGGTATACCCGCTTATTGAATATACCTACTTAAATATATCGGGATATATCGCGCATTATTGTTATTTTTTATTTTATTGAATATACTTATATTATCAAGGAAGGAAGGCGCAGCGTAGGTAGGCCTCCCAATAGCTAAATAAATAAATAAATAAAATATTCGGGACATTTTTGCACACACGGTCATCTGACCCTAAACTAAGCAAAGCTTGTGGTATGACTGCCAGAGTCTGATATACATACATATATGGTTTTAAATACATACTTAAATAGATATTAACATCTAGATATAGAACAAACACAAATGTTTATCACATAAATGTTTGCCTTGCCCTTAGGTGGGAATCGAACCCACGGGTGTGGGTTCGCAGAAGACATCCAGTGGATGTAAGTAGATGGCAGGCTGTCGTTCAGTGTGGAGTTCTAAGGGGGAGGTCTATGTTCAGCTTATATTATTTAATTTATAATTCTTGATACCTGCAAGTAACTACTAAGCTAGAGCCTTTACAGACCCCAAAGCCGATTCAGAGATGACGCCTTTTTACTGACTCGAAAGTAATTTTTCATATTTGAACTGTTGACTTGTTCCACAATTGATGACGTAATAGACAATTCAAAATTTTGAAGACTGGCAGGATTCGAACCTGTACCATCGGGTATACGCCCAGTGCCATGTCTTCTGTGCCCGTGAGCTCTATCCACTAAACAACGGCCACCTTTCGCCAAATTCTCAATTATTTTTAAGTAAATACTGTGTGGAGCAACACTTCAAATAAACAATAAATTTTTATATTGTCTCTTCAGACTAATGTATCCAGTTCATTTCCACGAAGAATTCCAAAAGAAGAAGATATTGTTCAAATTTCTGACACTCCCAACAAAAAACAGCTATCCACAACATGCAAAGTAGAATGAATGAGCCAATGAATGAATTACTAAGTAGATGAATAATCGTAGTAATAATTTTACTAACCGACTTCAAAAAAGGAGGGATTCTCAATTCGGTTGTATATTTTTTTTATTTGTCACCACAGAACTCTTAATATATAAACCGATTTGGTTTTATTTTATTTTAAAAGAATATACAATACTTTCAGATTGGTCAGAGAAGTTTAATCAAGTATTCAGTAGTTCGTTTTATAAATCAAAATAACTGGAAAAATATATCATTGTCATCCAAGTGATCCAAGTAAACGAAATTGCGTATGATTTTGAAGTCGGTTTTTTAGTTTGAGAATTATTTATGTAGAAGTATTAGAAGTACCATTAGTACATTAAACTATAAAGTTTATTTATTTATATCCTTTACGATCTTCTGATCCGTCCATCCTAATCCTTCCTATATCCTGGGGGTCTACGATCCCGCCGGCGGGATCGCTGTGTGTGTGTGTGCCTCTGGTAACCGATGCCTGTACCAAAAACGGAATATTCCTATTGCAAGGAGCAGTCGGATCGGGCGAGCCCAGCGCCGCCGCTGTGACGACGGCGATGGGGTCGTCCGGGTCGACCAAGATGTTTCTAGAGTCGCCCAAGATGTTTCTAAAACTTAAACCACAAGTTTGCCGTACGCACTCTGCGTTCGCTAACTAGTCCGGTCAAGCTGTAGAGGCCAAACTGTATTGGCCAAAAGGCCAACAGTACAAGTCAATATAAAAAAAAAACTAAGTCCTAACTATCCTAGAAGTACTTAAGAATGCGTATAAAGCGAGGAAAATTTCTGATTTCACCCGCGCGTCTCGCATCACCCGCATTAGTGTGAAACACAACCACGGCAGCGTGGCAGTCGCGCGCAGCTCCAGTGTACATAACTCGCGTAGTCGAACTCGTCATGCGGCAAGGAGTAATAAACACAGGATAAGCATAATGTTGGCGTTTTGGCGATTAGCTGGGTTCGGTCGCGGCGCGCAAAACCGTAAATTGTTTATTTCAATTTTCAAAATTGTGTTTGTTGTTTATTTTTTAACAATTTTTTTTAGTTTTCTACAATATAAATCATCATCATCATCATTTCAGCCGTAGGACGTCCACTGCTGGACATAGGCCTCCCCCATCGATCTCCAAAAGGGCCGGTTGGAAGCGGCCTGCATCCAGCGTTTCCCTGCGGAAACGCAATATAAATATAAATTAATAAATTATATGAATTAAATTGAAATTGCCTAAATTAATTTTCAAATTAAAATTGTACGCTGGAGACAGAGTGTCAGAGATCGTTAAACATTAAACATTAGCCCGTTGGTCCAGTTGGTAGTGAACCTACCTTCTGAGCTTCGGCGTGGGTTCGATTCCCACCTAGGACAAAATTAATGTGATGAACATTTTGTGTTTGTTCTACGAGTATACCTGGTTGTTAATATCTATTTAAGTATGATTAATTTAATTTAATTTAATTTAATGTAATTTAATGCAATGCAATTCAATTACATTCCATTCAATTCAATTTACTAAAAAACATCATCATCATCCTTCACAGAACCTTCCTCATTATTTGAAGTCGGCCTAATATACCTACTGTTTGACCTACCAGTACCTACCCGAGCCAACCCGGCCGGTCTAACAGTAGGTATTACTACTTACCTTTTTATCCGACTTCAAATAAGGAGGAAGGTTCTCAATGCAACTTGTATAATCTTAGTGTCTCTGTCTACTTGGTCCCCAGTTTTACACCGCAGTGTTGTAAAGCAGTGTTGTAAAGCAGTGTTGCACCGCAGTGTTGCACCACAGTGTTGCAACGCAGTGTTGCACCGCACTGTTGCAAAGCAGTGTTTCACCGCACTGTTGCACTGCACTGTTGCAAAGCAGTGTTGCACCGCAGTGTTGCAACGCAGTATTGCACCGCACTGTTGCACCGCATTGTTGCACCACAGTGTTGCAAAGCAGTGTTGCACCGCACTGTTGCACTGCACTGTTGCAAAGCAGTGTTGCACCGCAGTGTTGCAACGCAGTGTTGCAACGCAATGTTGCACCACAGTGTTGCAACACAGTGTTGCAGCGCAGTGTTGCACCGCACTGTTGCACCGCAGTGTTGCACCGCACTGTTGCAATGCAGTGTTGCACCGCACTGTTGCAACACAGTGTTGCAGCGCAGTGTTGCACCGCACTGTTGCACCGCAGTGTTGCAACGCAGTGTTGCAACGCAATGTTGCACCGCAGTGTTGCAACGCTGTGTTGCAATGCAGTGTTGCAACGCTGTGTTGCAACGCAGTGTTGCAATGCAATGTTGCAACGCAGTGTTGCAACGCAGTTTTGAAACGCAGTGTTGCATCGCACTGTTGCACCGCAGTGTCACAACGCAGAGTCACAACGCACTGTTGCGCTGCAGTGTTGCAACGCAGTGTTGCAACGCATTGCTGCACCGCAGTGGTGGACCGCAGTGGAGGACCGCAATTCAACCAGTATAAAAAAAAAATACTGGTTGAATTGAAGGTACTCTAAGGTAAATGAGAACCTTCCTCCTTATTTGAAGTCGGATAAAAAGGTAAGTAGTATTTGACTTTGACTAATGTAAGTAGTCCCGCTAGTGTATTGTGCATTTCCCCTTACCAGCACATACCCGAACCAACCCAACTGGTCAAACAGTACTAACAGTACTTATGTTTTTAACTCTCTCTCTCTAAGGTTCTCAATTCAACTAGTATTTTTTAATACCGGTCGAATTGAGAACCTTCCCCCTGTTTTGAAGTCGGTTAAAAACATAAGTACCTATTGTTTGACTTTCCGCATTTACATTATTTTTTTATTAGAAGCAGTTTTTTGCTTCCATTTATTTCCAAGCTATTTTTTGTCAGTTAAAATTGAGAACCTTCCTCCTTTTGCAGAAAGCCGCTTCTAGTAAAAACGTGAGAAAATGTGGATGGAACTCTTAAGTCAAATTAACCATCACATTAATTTAAATGATTTTTAATTTTATAAAAATTTTATGAACTTAAATTATTTTACATTATCTTTTAATTTTTAGTTTTATCTTTCTGACTCTCTCTCTGCTTCTCTCCGTCTCTCTCTCTCTCTCTCTCTCTCTCTCTCTGTCTGTTTGTCTGTCACAAAGAAACACTCCAACTCTAATAGTTATATTACTGAGCATACATAATAATGGATGCGTTACGGCCTAGTCATATCCATTTTATTTGTATCTATGTTATTTTTTCGTAGTAGCTTTACCTAGTCTGTGCTCTAAGGTCATTGGCACCACTTGGTTGCCGCGTCAAGTGGTCGCGTTCGAGCCATCGATTTTTTATATTATCCTTTATTTTAAAATACAGTAGGTGTTGATATAATCGCACTCGGAAGATAAAACCAAGGCAAAAGCAAGCGCGTGCGTCTTTCCCCGTTGAGGCACAGTGCGGTACTGAGGTTGAACGGAGCATGTTTCGCTATTTAGATGCAAAGCGCAACAGAATAAGACTGAATATCGGACTTACCGTTTGACCGAATAGTTGCTTAGAACTAAAGGACGTAAGTCTCAAATCGAATATAATTTATTATGAGAGTACCAATTAATCTAGGTAAATTTTGTCTTAACACTGGAAAACAAACTATATTTTCCTTCGGTGAGTATTTATTTTAGATATGTAACTGAAGTACTTTCCAAGTAAAATCAAAAAAAATTGCAAAAAGACACTTTTTTCAAAACATTAAAGTATCGAGTAAATATCTTGCTATTATGTTTCTGTCTTAATGGCGGAAAGAACATGAATTGAAAAATCATATATATCAATTATTACGTTGATAGGATATTTGGTTTAGTTATAATATCATGGCAAATTAGCATAAAATTTCGGATGCCCACTCTTAAGTGTAGTTACCTACGTAGTAGCTTTACCTTGTCTGTAGTAGTTACCAAAGAGTACCTTTTTATATGGTAGTTAGGTACTTACTAAACAATAAACACTACTTACTATATACCAACTGACTATTTGTATTTACCTAATAATAATAATATTTATCTGTAAAGTGTACACATGTAAAATACACCTGTAAAGTAGTGGCAGCATGAATATTGAATATCTTTATGTATAGATATGATATAAATATTAATGTACTTAGCAGTAAAAAATATATAGGTAAGTAATCATCATCATCATCATCATCAGCCTATTTAATGTTCGTCCACTGCTGGACGTAGGCCTCTCCTAAAGAACGCCACAAGGCACGATCTTCTGCTTTTCGCATCCACTTGCCACCAGCCGCCTTTCGCAAGTCGTCACTTCTGTAGAAGAACTGACAACCGCTGGGGTAGACGGGTTCTAGAGTGGAGACCACGTATCGGCAAACGTAGAGTAGGACGCCCTGCAGCCAGGTGGAGGTAAGTAATAAATAAACTTAAATATACATAATATCTAATCTAAATAATTTTCAGAAATCGGTTGGTTTTGTCAAAAAATACGACATCGTGGGTGCTAAAAAGATTTTAACACCTCTTGATAGATTAAATCTCATGACAACCTCAGGAACCTCGCACCATACTCGATCTAGTAAATCTAGCAGACTGAGTAGCAGACAAGATGTTTTCAATGGCAATTCAAATAATGTATGAATAATACAGCACATATTAGGTACATACATATAAATCGTACTTAATTGTTGTTACATAACACAATATTCCTTTTCAGAAGCCAAACAGACACTGTGATAATGGTGAAGTAAAAAGATTATATTCTCCTTTTAATAGGTTTTCAAGAAAAAACAGTCCAGTTCTTGTAAAAATGAGTCCTTACCAAAGCCAGTATTCTCACGTGGGACTATCGCCTCAAGAAAAAAGCTACGTAATTTGTAGTTGCCAGTCAAGATCTACCAGATATCAATCATTAAAAAACTTGGCTGTAAATGCTATGAAAAATAACAAAATATTCACAATCGATGGTCGTTGCAACACTGTTCGCAAAGCATTACTAGAACGTGGATGGGTGGAGAAAATCCCACCTAATAAAATGAATCTATCTAAAATACGAAATGGGTCATTTCCTAACAAAGATGATATTCACAACGAACTGGAAAGACTGTTGCTTTCAAACTTTGTTGAAAAATGTCCCCCGAGTTTCATTTGGAAAGCAAAAGGAGATTATCCCGATACTACTATTGACATGAGTATAGATAACAATGCCGTTGTCAACAAATTAAAAGTTGACGCTATGTGGACTACTAAACAAGGTTTATGTTCATCTATGAAACGAAATTACTGGTTTTACATAGAAAATATTGCCGAAGTCAACGGTCCTCGTACATACAATAGTTCTAACGCCGGTGAAAAAGAAGGATTTGTAAAAGACTTCCAAATTACTGCTTGCACCAGTTTGCTGAAGTGGGTCCTCTCAATGGTCGCTAATGAGCGCCCAATATTTTTAGAAACTGGAAATATATCGATGAACGTAGTTGAATTTGCTCTAAATCGATGCAAAGAGTACTTATTTAGTAAACAAAATAAGGACATAGATCAAACACTGGTTACTGCAAGCAATGGCCAGTGGATAACATTCATGAAAAAATACTACAGCATTATAGCAAAAGAGGATGTTTTCGTATCTGACACAGACAACAAATTACCAATTTTCTTGAGCTACGCTAAGTTTTTGCTAAAAGAGATACACAAATACCGACCACAATTAAGTTGCGAAGGTTGCCATAATATCTGGATCATTAAGCCGCCACATTGCTCTAGGGGCAGAGGTATAAGAATTGCTTCTAAATTAGCAGTAATCACGAACATTTTGGATAAGGGAAACGTTAAATATGTTATCCAAAAATACATCGGTGGGTAAGAATTAGGTGTATTAAATTAATACATGGTAAGTGCTATGGGATTCTCTATACTAAACTTTTATTTTTCAGAGGAACCGCTGTTAATTCACGAGACAAAATTCGACATTCGACAATATTATTTGGTAACAAGCACGTATCCTTTAGTGATATGGATGTATCGAGATTGCTACCTAAAATTTAGTTCTCAGAAATACAATCTTAAGAATTATCACCAATCCATACATTTGACCAACAATGCTGTGCAAAGGAGATACAAAAATTGCCTCAAAAGACACCCAGATCTTCCGCAAAACAACATGTGGGATTTAGAAAAGTATAAGCAGTATTTAAATAAGATTGGAAAGCAAACGGTTTGGGACAATATTATCTATCCTGGTATGAAAAAGTCTATAATAGGTATCATGCTAAGCTGTCAAGACTCTTTATCAGTGTCCAAGAATCGTTTCGAAATGTACGGTTGCGACTTCATCCTTGATAAGGGATATCAGCCATGGTTGATTGAAATCAATTCCAGTCCAGATCTCAACCCCACCACACACGTCACAGCAAAAATTTGCCCGGCAGCTGTATTGGACATTGTCAAAGGTTAGTAATAAATATGAAAAAAAATTGTAGGTTCTATATAAGTTCACTAAGTTGGATGTAAAGTAATTTCGTTGATTAAAAATAAAATTTAATTCCTTACAGTTGTCATCGACCACGCCCGAAATTCAAAAGCTTCAACAGGCAAGTTTGAATGTATCTATCGTCAACCAATGACATTGCCAAGATACGGAGGCGCATCAGATTTGTTGGTCCAAGGCTTTGCTCTCCGCCCTGATTATTTCTACAGAGGCAAACTGACAATCAATGATTCTTGTGACAGAGCAGACCTTCAAGAAGAAACCGACATCAAGGCCATACTTAGTCACTTAAAACAAGAATTCCAAACTGATATTATGGTGGAACCAGATGATGACTCTTTTGAAATAACGAAAGATGCCTCCGGTCAGAATACTGAATCTGAATACGAACTAAGTGTGGCTGCGTCGACTGTCAATGAACAAATAGACGAACTCATGGATAGAATCGCATCAGAACATTCTAGCACCTCTAGATCAATACCTGACCTACCTATATTCGCACCTGGCCCAGAAGCGACGGTTTCAACGGAATCCATAACTTTAATTCAAATAACTAAAAGTGAAACTGGTATCAGCTCTTTGCTGGTGAAAACTGAGAGCCATTTTACTTCTGCAGATGAAATTAGTGCTAAGCGATCTTTCAAATTTAGCGAGTTGGAAGATAGACCAGCTGGAAAGGGAAGTGCGTTTGGATTCAAATCTTTGAAAAGAGCAATTAATCAGACGTCGAATGCAATAAACATATTAAATAATGAGGAATTGTTAGAAGCCACAACAAAAATTGTATCTTTTATCAATAAAAAAGAAAAGGAGCATGTTCAAGAATTGTTGAAATTTTCGAGCCAACGATAATTAAATTTTAACGTACTTAATATAAATTTAAGAATGCTCTCACAAACTTTTTTTCTTTTTCACAAATGATGGTTAAAACGGTTTTTCTGACGAATCTAGTGTAGGTAATAATTCCGTAATTAGTACCTAGGTATATTTTATTAGTTGATTTATAATTCAGTTGATGTCGGAATGGAATGTAGTGCTTCCGTTTCGACCAACTAAATGGACCAACTAGTGAAGCAGAATGGAACGCGGTGAACCCATTTATCCAGTTGGAACAAAATTTTACCAAAGTACCTAAGTATCTGACCAACCAATTGATTTGATTGGAACAAAATGATTCATCAAGTTCCATTCTGCACAAGTAGTTGGTCATGGTCCGTTCAGTTGGTCGGAGTGGGATTACTGATTATTTTTACAATAAGCGGGATTGGAGTAGAACCGATTACGTGACGAACGCGGAATTGCAAGCAGAAATAGCGGGACTGGAGCAAATATAGGGTCGGGAGTAGAGTGGATCATAGGACGGATGCGGAGCTGGATTGGAGAAGGCGGGACTAGTAGTGTGGATTACGGGATGAATGAGGAATGGAAGCGGAAAGAGCGGGATGGGAGTAGATTTCTTCTTTACCCGTAGAGAGAGAAAGTCTTTACCCGAAGCCGCGTGGGCAAGCTGATAATGTTCACATTATTCACACATTCCAACTGCTCTGAGCGTGACAGTCTGAGACCGTACCAATGATACCACCCCATTATACTTACAATATCATTGGATTGTACCATTAAAGTTTAGATTCGATTAGATTTTTTATTGCTTCCATAAAGTACAAGGTAAAAAACATGAAAATTCAATCAGTAGGTACATAGTTTCATATGGACCCTGTCGGGCACAGCACATGTAGGAGCGAGGAGAACGGTTATATTTATTAAAAAATTTAATATCAATACAATTATTTATCAGGTCTTATTTACATTTTTCTATGATTGTTTATATTTAATTATAATTTCAATGTCAACTTATCAATTTATTATTAGTCAATTTATTGAGTCATAGTCAAATTGGATTATTATTTATGTTTGTGTAATTTGTAAGCTGTTTTCGCTCAAATATTCAGCAATAGAAGCTTTTCCGGTCAGAAACTGCTTTAATTTATGTACAAAGGTAACTGATAGTGATTGATACGCGATGACAGCGCTGCGTCTGCGGGACTTCTTTCGTGAAACGGACTCTACAAAATGTTTTACAACTTTTACTATACAATTCAGTTACTAAAACTACAAAAAAAAGTAGAGATCTATGTGATCTCAGTCCATAATATTGTCATAGCTTAGTCCACAACTCCACACACACACACACATCTTCTGCTTCATAAGATATTTCGAATAGAGTTTAGGCCAGTGGGCCTAGTCCTAGTGCAAGTTTTTCCAGTTGCGTTAACCTACTCGACCGTATGAAATAAGAGCAGTTTAATCTACACGGCGCCATATGGTATGGCGTTGTTATTTTTTCATACAAATCGTAGTTTACGCTAACGCGGTCGAGTAAGTAAACGCAAACGAAAAAAAAACGCACTAGGCCCACTGTAATGTATTGTATGGAAACTAAAACGAAAACTTGTATTGTGCAACATGGCAATCTTTGGATTACAAAAATACATCTAAACGTGACCACGGTACGTTTCACGGATTTTTACTATTTCTACAAACGAAACGAACAATTTTTTTCGATAGGGACTTGTGGAAAAAATACTATGAGACGATCTTCGACTAAAGTAAAATGAATGGACGGGCCCTAACCATTGAAAATGCTCAGGAAAAACAAGTCAAAACCGTCGGACATACTTCAACACCTAATTATAAAAATGTACAGTATATTTGTTACAAAAAATAGGTCCCGGTTTTATTTGTGTTATTACACTTCGGGAAAGCATATGAATGCATAATTTTGTCAGATGTTTCGTTATCGCGTAACAATAGACACGTGTTGCACTTCCTACGGCTAGAGACCACGGAACACTATTACTCCTAGCGGAGCTAGAGACTGACTGAAACGAAATGAAAGCCGGGGCTCATTTTGTTATTTTAAAGTGGCGCTTCTACTGGGCCTGTCCATTCATTTTATTTTGGTCGAAAGAGACAATGTGTTTTTTTCGCGTTGGCGCCAAAATTACATAAAAATTGCTTCGTTTATTATTTTTTTATCTATGAAATGGCAAGCAAACAAAGCAATCAGAGATTTTTGGCGCCAACGTGAAAAAAAACACATTGGACTCATTGTATTATTTTCTTATGTTTGTGTATTTTCGAGTGTTAATGTGTAGGTCTATTCCACTTTAATCACCTGGGTGTTATCACCTGGGTGCTAAAAGTCGACTCTTTAGTCGACTTTGATCTCCTGGGAATATAATTACCTGTAATAATGGTGGATTATAATTTATGTGTTCGTGAACGTGCTCGTGTGTAGGTAAGTGATATAGCTATTCTATGGGCGAAACGCGTCTTCGTTTTGTTTCCGAAACTCCATAGAAGCCTCCCGTATATATTTAATAGTCTTTGAAAGCCTCCACCACTTTACTGGGGCATGAGTTTGAGTTTGAGTGGTCAAAAAGCCTCGGCAGCCAGACCAAAACCCAAACAAAAAAAAAACTAAGCAAGCAACGCGAAATGAAAAAATGGCGTCGTATATCTGTCAAAAGGTCATGAAAGCAATGTGTCAATGTGCATTACATTATACATTATTTCTGAAATTTATTTAATTGTGCTAGATTCTACTCCAGTGCCTATTTCTTTGCAATGGGCCGTTCAAGATCACGCAGTAAATCACTTCGGCGGCATCACAAAAGCAGTAAACATTCAAGGAAGAAGAGTCGGTCTAAGGATCGGTCTTCATCACGTAGCAGAAGCTCTAAACATGCAGAAAAATCTAGGGAAAGGAGTTCTAAGTCCAGGTAATAAAAACTACCATTATTTATTACCTAATTACAGTCTAGTCACATCTTAAACTTGCTAATCGTATGTTGTTTGTTTTCAGAAAAAGGTCTCATTCAATATCTTCAGTCAGCAGTAGTGATGGATCATACGAAGGTAGCCGGAGTCACCGAAAGAAGTCAAAAGGCCGTAGCAAGATGGATGAAGTAGATAGGCTGGCAGAAATGGAAAGGCAAAGACGTGTTAGAGAGGCAGAACAAAAGGTAATTACCCACCAACTATGCTGTTGTAAAAAAAGTGTTTGTGATATACCTACCTACCTGTTGTTACTGTGCTGTAAAATAGAGGTTATGTATGAAATCTGGGAATTGAGTCTCCATCGTCTGCAAACCACGTTAGCTGAATAGGGAATAGACATGTGCTAATCATTCCCTGGCATGGATCAAACATGGAACTATAGTTTTCTTTTTCGGAATGATATTCAGGAAACATGTTTGCGGAACTATCGTGTTCCACCATGGCGCCACAGATGTTGCCTTTCGATTCATGTTTATGCAATTAGAGCAGGAATTTAAGTACATACACAGTTTCTTGGTTCAATCGAAACTCATAGCTAGGTTATTATATTTCACTTTTAGAGAACCGAAATTGTCAGTTGCCAATTTCGGTACGTGCCAATATTATATCATACAGATGTTATAAAATATGCGTAAGTGTTTTTGTTTGTTCCTCTTTCACGCAGCAACTGGCTCCTACTTTCCGGGATATATTCATATCATTAACTGACCAGCTTGAGCTCGTGGGTGTTGCTCTGACATCAACTCCTCAACTTCCGCTTCTATATTGAGAACAAAGCTCAATTGACTGCCAAAAAGCTGAGTATCCTCTCGAAGGAATGACGGTACTTCATGTTGCTGTCGTTGTGTCTAGCACAAGTTTGGTCGCACATGGAGTACTGCTTGTAACTTTGGTATAAATCAGCCAAGTACCAGCTTAAGGCGTCCATTGAGAAACATGCCATCAGCAATGAATCCTTTGTACTTTTCTGGGAGTGTGCTTCGGATCTTCATGACCTCCAGCCCATTTTCTATTGCCACTATTCTACAGCCAGGGTGAGCTCAAAAGTTGCGACACCGCTTCTTATTTGTTTTTCCAAAAGCCCAAACGAAGCTCTTTGTTTCCTATTTTATTGTTCAAAGCGCTAGACTGGAATACACTGCCTGAATACGGCAAACGAGTAATATGTTGCTCGATAGTTACTATAACATACAATAAGTGTATCAGTTTCTTTTAGGCAAGCGTGCTCCATCATAGACCGCTTCTTCGCTTAAAAACAGGCGAGAAAGCGCGGTCAAGCTATAAGCCAGTTTACAAAACAAACACGTTCCTAGTCCTTGTTTTTGCTTAACATCAGGCATGAAGCAAAAGCAATCCTATCATGAAAAAAAAATCTAATTATGTTTTATTTGTTTCCAAGGTTGTTGAAGAAGAAGCAGCAAAAAGAATAGAACTTCTTGTAAAGAAGAGAGTAGAAGAGGAATTAGAGAAACGGAAGGATGAAATTGAGCAAGAAGTTGCAAAAAGAGTTGAAGAAGCTAAACGCAAAATGGAAAAAGAAATGATGGAAGAGTTGGAGCGGCAGAAGGAACAGCAAAGACGAGAGGAGCAGGCTCGACAGGTAACTGCTTTGTTCTTTCGCCAGTCGTGTGCCAATGCAATCAAAAGATGTTGCATTCGCACATGACAAAACCTCAGCGATAACAATCTGCATTGTTGTCGCACCAAATAAAATCACACTGTATGTGTAAAATTTTATGTGTTATACCAACATTATAAACAGAAAACTAATAAAAGTATTATTTCGATCATATCTGTTAAAGGTCCAGTCAGGTGTAGTTCGAGCTTACAGATGTTACTTGATATTGTTTATAAACTGTCACTCATTGAGACCCTCTGTAACTTCATCTCCATTCTGTAACATGTCATTTGCACCCATGGCAGAGTTGCCGCTGCCTATAACGTAAGATTGCCGTGACGGCGACCGGCTAGCATTTTAAAACTTGTTCGCTTGACTGTCCTTGGCAGTCACGTAGTCTATAAGTCAGGTCAGAAGACTGAAACAAGACCAAGATGCTGTAAGAATTTTACCGAGACGCTGCCAGAGGATCGAGATGTGAGAGTTGAAGGTATTTCTTAAATCAATTTTTTTGTAACCACATAACCTCTTGTTAATAAACTTGCATTAGCTTTAGAATAGTTCTGTTAAGTTAGTTGTGCTTTTCTCTTGAATTTTTAAATTCATTTGAAAAAGGCAAAATTCTGCATGACTATTCTTAATTTACTACACGTTTATTAGTAAGAGTAAATCAATTATTAATTATGAAAAACAAGTTACATTATTATGTTACTTTAGAATGCTACGAACTGGTATTTATTTAATCAGCAGGAAACTGTTGTTCAAACATTTTTACATATTTTTTACATTCCAAATTAATTGGTATTTACATTAATGTCATTAAATATTACCAACACAATAATTTCAAGTTCACGGACTTAATTACTGTCTTATAAACAATACATAACATATTAGGAGATTGTTATGAACAAAACTTTTGAAAAGAACAAGAATTTTTAGTGTTTATTGTTTATTATGGTTTGTTACTACTTGTGTCTATGGTTGGTCGGTAGGACTGCATTAACATGTGATTTTCATTATACAGGAGGCAGAAACACGTAAAAGGAAAGAGCTGGAGGAAATCATGGCTGAAAATAATAAAAAGATTGAAGAAGCCCATCAGAAGCTGGTTAGTAATAACTATTCATTTATCAGCACGTTTTTTTTCATCCACGTCACCACAACAGCTGGACTGCTTTTCATCATCATTACTTACATAACCATCCATGCCACTGGAGCAACTGTGCCAGCGCCCTAGAACCTCACCCCGATTTACTCGTTGGCTCGGGTAGGTGCTGGTAGGGGGAGATACACAATACACCCCAAGTGTACACCCCGAGACGTCAGTGCAGGACTTGTCTTGACATCTCGAATAAGAACTATTAATTAAAAAACCGACTTCAAAATTTGTGAATACGCAATTTTGTTTATGTGGTTGACATATTTTTACCACTTATTTTGATTGAAAAACCAAGCCACTGAACCGATTTTGATAATTTCTATGGGAAATCTGAAAGTATATCCTTTCAATTAAATAAACAATTTTCCATATCTGTTTATTTATAAATGACGGAGTTCTGAGGTAACAAACATACAAAAAACAACCTAATTAACCCTCTGACGAAGACCCGAAATGTCATGATATTTGCGATTGATTATTTTAGTTAGTGAATCAGGGCCCTGTTTGTTACCAATGTAATCTCTGATTTGGTTCTAGAAAGTTGATATGTAGTAGATTTACACATTCTTCTTAGTGTAGGCTATTTAAAGTTTGCTATCCTAACCCATTGGCATGGCAACTATGAATTTCTTTTAAAGTTAGTACTTTGTTTTTAAAGTTTTTTTTTTTTTTATGTACACTTCTGTACTTTTCTATGGTAATTAATTAGTCTTAAATATAAATGGCACAAAATCAGTAAGTTTGGGATAAATACTAACTAGAAAAGGTCTGAATATTGTGCACAGATAAATAATTTTTAGGTGGTATAGTTTCGAGATCAGGGGCCTTACAGTCACCTCTTAACGCGGGCTTGAAACAGCGCAGTGCCGAAAATCACGCGAACGTGAACCTTAACGCGCCGAGATACGGTTTACGGTCACGGAACTTTTCGCAGTCACCTAAACAGAATCGCGCCGTAAGGTCCCAGGGTTACTGAGGAGAGCCTCACTCCAGTTCAGTACTTTCATTTCAATATAAAATTTCACTGCCATCAGGCAGCCCGTCCGCTTGCTTGCTACCTATGGCATTAAAAAAAAGTGATGTCTGGTCAAATTCTAAGACTGGTACATTTTGGGTTTAATTGTGATACATAAATTATTTAAATTCCTGACTCCAAGATGCCACGCGGAAGCGACTGGCAAAAACTAACCATTCATAAATGTTGAGTAAAAATTTTTGGGGTAATTTTCAGGCTGAGGAGCGTTTGGCGATGATTGAAGAACAAAGAAAAATGGACGAAGAAAAGCAAAAGATGAAAAAAGAACAAGAAAAAAGGATAAAAGAGGAACAAAAGAAAATTCTTGGCAAAAACAATTCTAGGCCAAAATTGTCCTTTTCCCTGAAGCCAATATAATGTAGTTATTGTAAAATATAAATGCTGTAGAATTTGAGCAATCGGAACTAACAATTATTCATTGTAATTTTCTTAAAGTTACATGTAGGATTAAAAGGTTGTATAAATATTATTGATCCAATGTAAGATGTGAGTTTAGTACTATTTTGTACCTATTTAGTATACAAGTTTTCAAATCAGCGTTGTACCTATTAACACACATTGCGTAACGACAGTTTAACAACGAATTTTGATATATCTGGTACCGCAAAGCTGTCAAAAACCGTTATGACGTAATTTGTGAAACAAAGCACTGTATAAAATACAGTGTGTTGATTTACAACCATACACCTAAACCTAAAAATAGTATAAAGATCGTTTCAGTTTAGTTGATTGGAGTGGTACAAATTTAGAATTTCTAACAAACCAACCAAATAGTTGTATCGTTGTGAAAAAATATTAGTTGATCCGTTTCAGTTGGTTGGAGTGGCATGACCCGATTAAATATACACATTTAAAAACGCACCCTCAAAAGGTGATAAAACAATATTAATCACTTTGCATCATGCTTTGCCTAGTTAGTAGGCGTAAAAATATAGAGATGGCATAATAATACTGTAAATATTATTTACATAAAAACGTTTAATTAAATCAATTTCATACATGATTAAATTAATATCAGTCGAAACAATTTAAATATCATGTTATTAATTAACATATAGACATTTCTATAATTGCACAATTAACATGTGACCTACTGCCGCCTTAACAACAATATATTTAATCACTAACTTTAACTTTTCTCCACTATATATTTATTTGTTTTATCTTAAACAGTCTCATTGGGTCTATGGGTTCAGTATCAGCAGCCGGGTATCCATATTATCCTTAATTATTGCAGGGTTGCAAATCAACACATTGTATAGCTTATCACCACATAAAATAATAAATTGCCTTATATTTACCATTAAGCAGTTTTCATGTTTAACGCCATAAAATTTTGGTGGAATAAGTATAGTATTCAGTTAAGTTAGACGTTTAGAGTAGCATTGTAAGCCACATTTCATTTTGTACACGTCCACAATTCCATGTAAATAGTCATTGATATTTGTTATACATTTGCTTAGATGTAGCTAGCATGATTTAATGTAAATTAGGTATGTAATATTGTTTTTGGAATGGATTGTAAGCAGAATGACGGAATTCATTCATTGAAAAGGGGGCTGTTTTTTTGTTACGTAAGATAATTCACGGGGGTCGTAAATTTTTTTAGTCTTCCAACAAATCAACTAAATTTTCCCTGTATTTTTTTTTACCCCTGTAAAAAAAAATACAGGGAATATTTAGTTAAAAAGTTGTCAGAATTATCTTACCTAAACAAAGGACAGTCTGGGGGCGTTCAAGTATTACGTAAGCGCTTGAAGGGGGCGGGGGGTCTTTGCTTTGCTTATTTTTGATGACATGGGTGGGGGGGGTCGATATCGTGATTACGTCAGCAGTTATTATTTACTTTTTTACACAAATGGCAACCCACAAATTGTCTATGCTTGAAAACAAAATGTCATGTCGGGTATTCCCACAAATAATGAACACGTATTTAAAAGAAAAATGCATATAGGTACCAATGATTACGTAAGCATGGGAGGGGGGGAAGAGGTTTGCTTACTTTTGCTGACAGGGGGGGGGGGGGGGGGGGGGGGGTAAATAATTGTAAAAAAAAATCTGCTTACGTAATACTTGAATTGGCCCTTCTCTAATGGGGTAATGTGAACTCGATGTAAGAAATTTAAGACCAAAAACATCGACCAGTCATTTTACGAAACGCTAATCCCTTTTTTTATGCATGCTGAAATGCAAAGATAAAGTGGCTAGTCACAAACAAAACATTGTACAATTGCAGTGTAATGTTCTTTAAATAAAAAAAGATTTACTATCAGATTTACTTCTGGGCCCACATTGCGCCAGACAAAATGTTCATGTTTATAGTACAATTTGTTATAAATCTTCAAATGTATAAATAGATGTTAAGTAATACTATACAGGTGGTCTCGTACATAAAGATAACACATGGAACTCTATAGTCACAATCTCTCAGTGAAAACAGTCAAAAAACGTCCGAGCGTCATTGTACATACATTGTATCGATTACATACTTCACAATGCCACATTTACTCCAATTTAGACGTGATGTCGCTTGCATAAATCTGTAAGGCATCGTAGCTCTGGCATCGCGCGGCGTTGTTGTCGGATCGCGGTTACCTTGTAACTAAACAAAAAGCCTGCGCAATTCGTAGTGTCCGCCGAGTTTTGGTTCAGACATTTTTTTGGCACGATTGTGGCTCTAATGATGGAATTCGTAGATTTTCCTGGAGATTATTCTCGCTATTGGCTCGATTGCGCGGCGCACATACCTACGCGTTCCGTACGGAATCGTTCCTGTGTGGCAAGAATCAGGGAATGCGTACAATGGAACGCTCTGTCCGTACACACGTTTACCTACATTTCAGTCTCTGAAACGGTGAAGATACCGTTTGTACCAATATTCACTTCATCATCATCAGCCAGAAGACGTCCACTGCTGAACATAGGCCCTTTAACCTCCACACTGAACGATATCTTGCCTTTTGCATCCACTGGCTGCCAGCGACTCTCACAATGTCGTCGGTCCATCTAGTGCGAGGCCTACCTACTACTGTACGTAGGCCTCCCACCAATATTCACAACAAGGTGAAATATATTTGATTTATTTCTTCCAATCTATGAATATGTGTCTCCGAACCTCTCCAGTTAAGTCAGAAAATAACTACATAGTTACTACTCTCTGCGAGCGAAGTGTTTTATATGTAAGATTACATAAAAATAACTTTTCTAAATGAACTGATGCCAATTTTAACCGTGGAAGCCTTATCTATATAAGTTTTAATAGTAGACACAGTAAAAGTAAGAAAACACATTACAATAGTTCAATATCTCCCTAATTACCTAAGTAGGTGGTCTTTAAGCAATATAATATATAAGTGTTTTAGTCAAAGACCGAAGCTTCGGCGCTCCTGGGTTTGGCTAGGCACTCCTCAGGTCTGACAAAGAGTCTTGGTCAAACTCCAAACCAATAGTGTATTTCGACTTTGAATAACGAATAATATGCATGTCTAATCCTTGGAGAAACTAACTTGGACAGACAAATTCTGCAACTCAAATAAATTATTATAACACCGGCTTGAACTCACGATTATGTAAAAAAAAAAGCTATGGTGAATAATGAAAAAATGAAATAATTTATAATGAATCCCCACGCGAGTTTTGATGAAGTAATTAAATGAAATTGTTAATGAACCATCTGTTATTCCACTGTTCTCACTGTTTCTCTTACATAAATATTATTTAAAATGTTAAATGTGTAAAGTAAATAATCATGTTACATTTTGGTGAACCTTAACCTTAGTCGCTTCTAGGATAGGCTAGGCAAAGACCGAAAAAGATTATTTTTCTAATTTTATTGTTTCATAATAAATGTTATATAGGCTTGTGCTTGGCCGCCATTACGTTTGAATAATACATCAGGCAAAGGCTGAAATTATAATCTATTTCGTGGTTTGCCGAAGGCGTTTGTCAAACCTAGGATAATTTAATCATTCTGCGGAAGGAAAAGCACATTGGAGAATAACGACCTTTGGCTATAACATAAGCTTAAACTGTACACTATTATAAAAATATGAGCTTTCGTTGATAATTCCGATTAATTCCACTCATATAAACGGTTTCATTCAAAACTATTTCGAAGTAGACTCCAAAACTAGTACCTATTACTGTCAAATATTTTTGTCTTCTCTAAATGTATATTAGATAGATAAGTAAGATTATGCTTTGAGTTGTAGGAATAAAGGTTTGATGTAAATACATAATCTAATGTTAGGTGTAGAATAAGACAGTTAATTTTCTAGATAAGATACAAAGGCAACAAGACAAGTATTATTATTGAAAGGAAAACAAGAACCCGACTGCAAAATGTAGCCCATGATACTCCAGACATAACGACGAATCTACCAACACCTCGCCTAAATCTGTCCAGCCGTTTATGCTACAGAAGGTCACAAAGGAACACAAACACCTGTAAGGTGAACCTTACCCGAAAACAACCTCTTTTTGAGCAGTCGTGAAGGACTGGACCAATAAGAATTTTATTATCCGGCTCGCCTAATAGTGCTAACAGACGCTGGAACGCGGCTGACCTCAACCGCCGTCTGACCAATGGGAGAGAAAGAGAGGGAAATATGATATTCTCACTCTTTCTCTCCTGTTGGTTGGACGGCGGTCCGTCAGCCGTGTTCGAGCGTCTGTTAGCACTATACTAAGTGAAAGAATGACAAACAATTTAGGTTCAGGATTTGTGTCGAGTTTCAGTTTAATTATTTGGTTCAATTGTGTATGTAACTTCTGTAATCTCTTACTCCTATCCCCAATTTCCATATTATTTCAATAAAATACTTTGATTCATACAATTATCTTTCTTTTATCGCATTACATCTCCACTCAAAATTTACAGGGTATAGTGTAGAGTGGACAGGTATTATAGCCCTTTACTTATGGGAACATCATGACTTCAGAAAATTTAAATTATTATCTAGTAAAAGTTTGACGGCTTTCGAGTTCACATTTTTTAGGGTTGCAAAGATCCCACAAGTTTACAAGGTGTGGAGGAGTGTTACAAGGATCCCTTATAAATCCGTTCCGTCTATCCGTCCGAATTCTTTAGTACTTTCTACCCAACTTCTTTTCTGTCTTTTTGTCTTTTAGACAGCAAGCAAACGGAAGAATACATCTTGGCTTGTACTATTTTCCTAAGCTTTGTGGATTATTATATAATAAGTGCTAGTGAACGTGCTCGAGTGTGAACAAGTGATATTGTAACGAGGTGAAACGTCTTTTCGTGTTGTTTCCAAAACTCTAATACCGGCTCCACACTCGCGGCGCGAACACCCGCGAAAGCTGCGAACTGCGAATGTGGATGGATTCACGGTTACGCACCCGGTGTTCGCGTTCGCGGGTCGCGGTGTTCGCGGGTCGCGGTGTTCCCCGATCGGAGTCGGTTTTTTTCCCTGCGACAAAGGATTCGCGCTTGGTTCACGCCACGCGACTGCGAACGGCATCTACACTCGTGAATATTCGCAGTAGTGCGCGAGACGCGGTGTCGAATGGTCGTGTCTCGCGCCTTATTGTTTTAACAAAATAAGCTTAGGGAAAAAAAATATTTTAGCTGGAATTGCTTCTCTGAATTGAGTACCTATCTTGCTTAGCAAGTATTGGTAAAACTCGATTCAATTGTAAAAATCTGATTCAGACATTCTGGTAAACTTTTTAAACTCTCCAGACGGTTTATCTACTAGTTCACTAGACTGTTTTTTCTGGGGGTTCCTCGTGGACCCACTGCTATGGTGAGACTACGGGGATTTTTTCCACGTAGATATCATATTGGAATTAAAAATCAAACTTTATCGTATCAAAATAAAAACTTCATCATCATCATATTATCAGCATATCATGTTCCCACTGCTGGGACACAGGCCCAACAGTGGGAACTGCCCAAATCCAATAAATGATAAGCGTAGGGTAATGATGGAATAGGGTCTTTCCTCTCTCTGAGAGAATGCCTGTGTCCCAGCAGTGGGAACATAATAGTCGGAAATGATGACGATTTTATTAATGCCAAAATTAAAATTGCTTAATTACCCGGCCTAGCTTGACATAAAAACTGTTTGTTTGAATTTCCCGCCATAGGTGAAACGTACCACCTATGAACGGTAGTGTGCTATGATAAAGTTTGAATTTCATCTCTAGTGTGTGTCATTCCGTGGTCCACGGGGGGAAAATCCCCTTAGTCCCACAAGTGGGTCATAGTATTGGGTTTGCGGGGAAACCCACGTTTTTCCATGATCATACTGAAAAAGTATGTACATAACTATAACAGTAATAAAAAAATAGAAAGAGAATAGAGAAATATAAAAAATATATAATTATAGAATAGAGCTAAAGCACAAAGAGTCACAGAAACAGCGGCAGCCACATCGACGTCCATTCTCGTTGAGCGCGCGAACAAAACTGTGAAGGCCTTGCGAAATGCGAAGCTTTGCGAGTGTAGAGGCAACATTTTTCACGAAGTGAAACGCGAAACCTTTGGCGTTAATCACGCCGTGAATTCACGCCGCGGATCGCGCGCGATTGTAGAGCCGGTATTAAGTCTCTTGTAAAGCATCTACCACTTTACTGGGGCATGAGTTTAACTTTACCGTGACTTACCTTGACTCTTGATACTTTATAAACTTGTTTAATACGAAAAATTAAATTACGACTGAAGGACTTAGGTATATGATTTTTAATTTATAACCATGATCATGGAAAAAAACTAACAAAAAAAAACCGCCAAGCAATGCGAGTTTTGGCGCCAACGTGGAAAATACGTGGGCCCCACCATAGAGAACATTATATATGGCCCACAGATCTACTACCTATATACCTTGATATCCTGAATTTATTTAGGTGATCGTTACAAGCTTTATATGTTTACTTACGTGTGAAATGATATTTCATCGTATTTTCGCTCACTGCGCTTCTTGCAGCCCAAAATGCTACAACCAACCATTGTAAAATATCTTTTACAATTATTTCTCAGAGGAAACACGCATTTATCACATTAAATCACCAAAAAAAGGCAATAAATATAATTCAGACCCGTTTTGTTTGTCACTGATTATTACAGATTTTGACACTTGAGGTACCAAAAACAGGTCACGCCGATAAGGTCAACAAAATCTATTTATGTCCTTTTCGTACTTGTGCTGAGCCATATCAAGTTGTCTCTTTCACTAAAATATATTGCCGATCTGGTTGTGTATATCTGTGCTGCTCAGCAATGAGCCAAAAACAAAAAAACGCACGACACCCTCCAAATCGTCGAGGGAGAAAGGACTAGAGGCGCAGCTAGCGTATAGCTATGAGATAACAAATTAAATAAACCCTGTAAAATTGTAGTTCGTCCGTCGTTTATTTCCTTACTCGTTCTAGCTCACTTAAACCATATTAACTTAGAGAGAGATAGACACAAAATGTCAAAGTTAAATCAGCCACGCAATTTATCAGGATAATACTTCGGAACAAACAACTTATTCAGATAAAATTTTCCTATAAATTATGTTTTTTTTTTCTTTTTAAGTTTCTACTATTTAATCGACTTATAAATAACTTATAAAACAGAAAACTAACGAAAACTTAAATTAATAACTAAAATAAATAATGGTTTTGTTCGACTAAATCTGACCTAACACGAAAGATAATCAACAACAACAAGTAATTTATGCAATACTATTTTAGTAATGGACTCAAATTTTTTTTCGACCGATTTGGCATTAGGGCATACAAATGAATCGCATACGCCAGTAAGGGATAACAAATATAATCTTTGTCCTGCTCACTCTCACAAAGTTGTTCATATACGTTATCTTACTTTCGTAATTATTATTATTTTAAGTCGCGTCTAGTACCAATACTTCGCCAATGGGCCATTGCATGATTTGCTTGCTTTGCGTTGCGTTTGCACTTTGCCTGCGTGTCTGCGTGTCCTTATTTTGAAGAAATTAATTACAATAGATTTTAATGATTTTTTGTATATAAACGAAACTACTATACGTTCATTACAAAGTAAATAAAGTGTATATAAATCAGATTAAAGAATGATTGATTTTATAAAGGGTTTATTGTTATCCGTGTTATCAGAAAAGTGTTACGATGAATATTTCGTCGATTATAATTTTTTTGATGGTATGTCCTTAATAATTACTAACTATAATACATTTATTTTAGACTAGATACAGAACTTTATCTTTCTCTAATGGATCTATAACATAATTATATTTATTTCAGTTCCGTGTTTTAAATCTACGCTAAGCAAAGGTCTAGGAATTGGAATCATTGCCGGATCGATTCTAGTGAAAGTGCCGCAAATATTGAAGATATTCAGCAGCAAAAGTGCAGAAGGCATTAATATTTATGGCGTGTACTTGGAGCTATTTGCGATCACCGCGAACTTTGCATACAGCTATGTTATGAGCTTCCCTTTTAGGTAACGATTTTGTAATACTATTAATTTTACACGTTAAATAAATCATGTATTAATTTTTATGGTTCCGTACCCATAATGTGTAAACGGGACTATTACTAAGCCGAGTATGTCTGTCTGTCCGTCCGTCTGTCTGTTTGTCCTACCTTTTAACAGATGTAATTTTTGAACCATAATAGATAGCCAGTTGTTTTTTTTACAGTATTTAACTAAGTAATCATAATTATGTAAACACTTAAGGGGCCATGCACAACACTACACACATATTTTTGTATAGCTTTAATGTAAAAACGGTAATACATACAAACGTCAAACTTGGCATTATTATAATACAAACTTTGTATATCAACAAATAATAAATAATGACCAAGTGCAAGTCGTTAACAAATTTCTGTTCACCACCAAGATAAGCAACATAGGGCGCGGCCAGTACTTGTATGGGTGAGCGCCTGGGTGTGATATTGTCTTTTTGTATATTATGGTGTTACAGAACCCTCAGTGCGTGAGTCCGACTTATTTAATTATTTCTAACATTTCAGTGCATGGGGAGAAGGGACATTTCTGGCGATTCAAACTGCTGCAATCGCTGCACTAGTGTTGAAGTATAGTGGAGCTCCGGCCAAAGCATTTGCATTTTTGTCGATTTATGCTGGGATAGTATCCGCTCTAGTCAGTGGTTTTACTCCTGTAGATGTCCTATGGATGATGCAGGCAATCAATGTGCCTATTATTCTCATAGCCAAGGTAATTATGTGCTTCATCAAAACTCGCGTGAGGATTCATTATAAATTTATTATAACACCGGCTTGCACTCATGATTATGTTTTGTTTTATGTTTTTGTGTTTGTGTTTCGTGAGTGCAAGCCGGTGTTATAATAATTTATTAACAATGTGGTTGTGCTTCTAAATCGAGTTTATTTTGTTATAATGAAAGTTCTTTAATTGATTTTTAAAATGATAGATTCAACAGCAATACTCCAAATACAACATAAAATGAAGGCCTTAAAATATTGTTTAGGCTGGAAGCATCCCATTACTTATAGTCTTCCCTCTTGAGTAATAAGGGTCAGAAAATACGAAGCGGGGCACTATGAAAAAATTTCCTTAACCCTAAAAGCTCAATGACCTTACTCCAGAGTTCATTGACCTTGACCTTGATTTTTTATTTCGAACCTAACCAAATAAAGTCGGGGGTGCCCTGCATTTTTTTTGTGCTTGATTTTTTCTGACCGAGATTCCTTCATAATGAACGTCAGTTTTCGACCTCTACCTCAGCAAGAGTTGACCAGAGGCCAAAGTAAAAAAGTCCTCAGTGCCCCGTTTCGGTAACTCCAACTGAAGCGATATAGTTGGTGTTTTGACCCAGGATGTCCCAAAAATTGCAAAAAGTACCAACGAAGGATGGGCAGCAGTGTCCTATCTATTGGTACACGGTGAACGTACTGTGATCCCAAGCCGCCTGCCAAGCGTGGGGATTATGGCAACACCCCTCTAAGAGGGAGGAGGCCTTTGTACAGTAGAAATTTAATGGCTGATGTGATGGATGGTTTTTGTAAATCAGTTCATTATTTTAGTATAATTTAATTGGTAATGTTGAATCTATAGATTTTTAAATTGTTGTTGCAGTGTAATAAGAACCTATTGTATGATAATGAAGATTATAAAGTCCAAAAGTGGAGAGATAATATTGATAGATTACTTACGTATATTTGTTCAGTCCATACCTACTTAATTTTGCAGATAAACTTAATATAGCAAACTAAACGTAGTTGTAGTATACTTAGTATTATCAGCTGTATGTTCTCTGCCAGTGACTCAGGCCAAAGCCTTTTGTATACATTGTATCTTCGACCAAAATAATATTAATGGAATGGCCCAGGAGCCCATTTTAAAAGATTACAAAATGAGCGCCGGCGCTCACTTCGCTTCAGCCGGTTGCGAACACAAGACTATTTTTAGATGATAACGAAACATCTGACAAAATTATGCCTTCGTGTGCTTTCCCAAAGTGTAAAAACAACAAAAAACTGCCATCTATTTTTGTAACAAATGTACTGTAGATGGTTATAATTAGGTGTTGAAGTATATGTCCAACGGTTTTGACTCGTTGTTACTGAGCAAGTTCAATGGTTATGGCCCGTCCATTAATTATATTTTGGTCGAAGATTGTATGACTTCTGGTTGTTTTAGCTATACAGTGATTTTAGTACTAGGGAATTCAGTCCTAATTATAATAATTTAAAACTTTGTTTTCAGTCAATTCAAGTGGTCACCAACTACAAAAATGGTAGCACTGGCCAGCTCTCAGCAATAACACTTTTGCTGCTGTTCGGAGGCAGTATAGCCAGAATATTCACGTCCATTCAAGAAACCGGAGATCTCATCATTATTGTCACATACTGTGTATCGACCGTTGCCAATGGTGCCATTGTTTTCCAACTATTCTGGTACTGGAACGTAGACAAGACAGCAAAGAACAAAAATAAGAAAAAGAAGAAGAATTAAGCGTTCCCTAAAATGAATAAGAAATGAACTGTTGTTTGTTAGTAGAACAAATTAAGTAATATATTTGATTTCTTTACTGGTCTGATTTTATGTTCCTAGTTACACTTACAAAACGAGGAAAAAATTTGGGTCAATATTTGGGTAATAATATGCGATGACATCATAGCAATGTTGCTATGTCCAAGTCCCCTCAGAAAGTAGGTGAGGACATTCATAATATTAAAGAGTTCATGAATTCGATCCATAAAAATAAATTGAAAAATCACTGAGGGGAATGACCTCGCGTGAGAGCGTGACAATTTCGTCTGGTATGTAGATAAGATTTTTTTTTTATATTTAACTGCCTTAAAAGAGCGATAATCTTCAAACGGCTGAACCGATTTTCATAATTCATGAAAATCGAAACACTCTTGACCTTCTTTTTTTGTTATACGTCACCTTTCAAACAAAATTAAATCAAAATCGTTTGGGAGCTACAATGCCATAGATAGAACCGATTCACACGGTAAACTTATAACACTCCTCTTTTGGCGTCGGGGTTAAAAATAAATATAAATATTGGCTGGTGGTACCTGATGGTAAGTGGCAAAGAACAATAATCATCCGAGGGTAGGCAGTCTCCACCGCCCAAAGAGAATTAGTACTTTAGTACCTGCTACCGTCGCCCTTGCCTAGACTGCTTAGGCATCATAGAAATAAGGATAAATATAATATTGAAGCAAAAAGGGCTGACCCAGGAACCTTTTTTTGTACCAATTGAGAATAACAATTGAGCGTACTGGGTCTATCCATTGATTGAATGGACAACATTTAATTTTTTTTACTACCCGTTTTTATTGGTTTAATTGATGGTTAATAAATAAAAATTGGACACCTATTTTTCAGTTTTATTTTTAACCCAATAGTAATATTTTTTAATTTTTTTTTATAAACTATAGGCTTTATAGCTGTTTATACCATAGCCAGACGAATATGAAAAAAGCTTATGTCAAATTTGTCAACATCAAATAGCAAAACAACATGTACTGGGATGCCAGGACGCAAATTATATTTTCCATTTATTTAAGTGTGCATCATAATCAGCCTTTTAACAGTCCACTGCTGGACTTTAAGCCTACCCCCGAAAGGGTGATTGGGCCATATCCACCACGCTGGGCCAGTGCGGATTGGTGGATTCATATACGCAATTAAATTTCTTCTCCGTATGTATGCAGGTTTCCTCACGATGTTTTCCTTCACCGTAAAGCCAGTGGTATGAAAATCCGTACATAAGCTCCAAAGAGCTCATTGGTACGGGCCCGGGGTCGGAACCCGCGACCTCACGCTTTCAAGTCTAGCAGTCTCCCAAATGGGCTACCACGGCTTTTATTTATTTATATATTTAAGTGTTATTTAACGATAAAGTAATAATGGCGATTAAAAAATAGCGATTTAAATTATGATCCTTCCACAACTTATTATTCTTTTAATCATATTATGTAGATGGAACACGATGTTATACCATTAATAACTACCTATTAATTTTAAATTTTTGAACATATACGGGGTAATAGATATAGATGGCAAGAGAGATTCATATTTTTTTATTCGAGTTTTTGGCAAATTAACAATTGCTCGTTAATCCTATTTTTCCATTATTTATTTATTTGCAAATAACTTGAAAAATAGTGGATAGTTTTTTACTAAATATTTTTTCTGGGGTTTTCAATGGATAATCTCCAAATGGTTTTCGAATTTTTGACTCTGCAAAAATGAAATGTTGTCCATTGGGAATAAACCTAAGTCTATCGTACGCGTTACACGCGAAAACCACTCTTATAGAGTCTTATATTTAATCCGAGTCTTCATCCATTATATACAACTAGTTTCAATAACAATACAGTGTGAGAGAAACAAATGACATTTGGAGAGCTGGCGGTAAACGCAAGCCTATTATTTAATTTAAAAAATACTACTGCGATTGAAACAAACGCGAGAAAAACTGAGTAAAACGCATCGATCGGCGATCGGCGGTAATGTGAACAGGGGCCTTACGGACAACAGCTAATTGCGGCACCTAATCCGCTCAGTTGGAAAATCGCAAACCTTATCGCGCCCAGATACGGTTTGCGGTCGCGTGATTTTCCAACTGAGCGGATTAGGTGCCTGTAATAGCAGTTGTCCGTAAGGCCCCAGGGCCTTAGTCGTTAACTTGTTATAATGGCTTTTCTCGTTTCTTGATATTCCATTCTGCACTAGTCGGTGATGAAGTGGAATGACTGATTCAGTCGTGTAGTTCTAATTATATTAGGTGATTCTAACAGGTCGTAAATATGTAATTAAAACTTAGTTTGCACTTTTTCAACCAATTTATTTCAGTGATACATAGATAGTTCCACTTACAAACAAACGGAACAACAATAACGTGACGTGACTAATGTTATTATAGATAAAATTGGAATGATGCTACTCCTACACAATATTCCTTCTAGCTTAGACAATTTGATAAATGCAAACAATTATATTTGCACCCTTACCAATAAGACAAGTACAATTGAACACACTTGTACACATTACAATAATGAAACTCCATAACTATTAATATTTACACAATGAATAAATGACACTTAAAATCCAACTTCAAACACTGATACACAAGCAGCAATAAAAAAGGCTAGCTATTGCAAAACAAATAAGATTAGTACCAGATAGTATCAGTGATTTTGAGTCGTAACGTCGAGCACTAAGTTGAAATTAACCTAACAGCTAGTACTAGTTAGCCCCATGTTGACGCGCGTTTATTCCTTGGGTGCAGGTTCGGCGGGTTTTTCTTCGACGTGTGTGTTATTACGCTCCGGTTCGTTGCCGTCAGCCCATTTGCCGTCGTATTCTTTTCTATCGACGTATCTTTCTTCTTCGTACTCGCCCTCGCTTCGGTGGCTGCCGCGTTCCGAGTAGCGGGAGTAGCTGCGAATACAATTACAGGGTTAATTATTTTGTATTTTCTGTAATGGGAGGACTCTTGCAATGTTTGTCTGGGGAAGTACAAGTATGGAGTAGGTAGCATCCAATGAAATTCATAGGTGTTAAAAGAATTACAAAATGCATAGTAAAATTTTAAGTATCTGGATATTGGGCTAATCGGAAAAATATAAAACAGGTGAACCTTGTCTTGAATTGTTTTCTGAAATAAATTTATTGAATTGAACCAAATCATTACAACGAAATCCACTCTCAAACTTTCCCTCGGAGATATTTAACTATAAACCTACTTAAAAAATACAGATCTATTTATTGCAGAAATCGAATTTTCTATAGATCTCTCCATTTGATAGAATCAGAACGCCAAAATCTGGTTATCGTTGCTTTTTTCGTCCAAAATGTAAAGGCTTGTGGGATGAAGTGAGACACCGACCTATCTCTGTCCTTGTCGCGTCTCTCGGGGCTGTAGGAGCGGGAGCGGCGCGCCCTCTCGGGGCTGCGCGAGCGAGAGTAGCGCCCGCCGCCGCGCCGGTCGCGGAAATCGCGGTAACCACCTCTGTAACAACACAAGTACTTGTTATAAACTTGTTAAACAAAATAAAAAAAATTATATTGCTATAAACTAGGAACTAACTACGTACACACTATTTGTAATAATTTGTGTTAAGAAATAAAGATACTTTGAATAGTTTCTTTATATGCATAGAAGGTTAGTTGATTTAGTGTTCAATTGCAAAACCGTCTTGTTATCAGGGGTCGTACAATCACCTGTTTTTGCAGTGCAATTGCCATTCTTTATCGATCAACAAATTCGATAAAATGGCATCTACTCTCTGGCCAAATTTATGGCATTTTATCGAATTTGTCGACTTCAACTGTCACATTTGTCGATCGCTAAAGAACGGTATCTGCACTGCTAGTACCGTTCTTTAGTTTTTACTTTATTATTATTTCTTAGTTAATTCGCCGACACATTACATATTCTGTGAAAATTTAAACTGGCTGTCTAACGATTCCAGACAGCGTAGGCTTAGTAATAGGGTTCCGTTTACACCCTTTGGGTACGGAACTCTAAAAGTAATAACAAGAACACACCTGAAGGGCCTCCCTCGGCCGCCGCCGCCCCTCCTCGGTCTGAAGGGTCGCCCTCCCCTGGCTCTGTTGTCGCGCCACTCTCCTTGGAAGCGCCTGTTGTCATCTCTCCTGAAATCACCACCGCCGCCGCCGCGGCCTCGCCCGCGACCGCCGCCGTTGTAGTTATGGAACCGGGGCCGGTAGTAGGTGCCGCGCTCGAAGCCGCCGCGCCCGCGCCAGTTGCCGCGACGTACGAAGTTCGAACGCCGGTATCTGGGGAAACTAACACGTCAGTGAAGATGAAATGGCGGTAGGTGTGACAAAAAACTATCAAAATGTGCTAAAGTCCTTTTCATGAAAGAAGTCCCACGGCAAACAGCGGAACTAAATTTCCATGTTGTAGTTGTCAGGTATTGTTACTGTGTTTGGACGCTAGTGAGATTTTTATTAATTTTCCATCGTTAAAGAGTCGTGTACGATGCCAAAAGTTGTTAAAGTTCTACTCGAGAAATGATACTGATAGTGATTGATACGCGATGACAGCGCCGCGTCTGGGGGACTTCAAACATGAAAAGCACTCTAACGCACATGCAATATAAATATAATTAGTAAATTGTTAGTCTCTGTGTTGTGCTCTGGCTAATGAAAGTAGATAATGAAAAAGCGCGCCAACTTAAAAAAAAAATCCGCGTTGCGATCCCAATATTTGTGTCTTGGGGCCGAAACTTACGGTCTGTGGGGGTCGGGTGCCAAAAATATTTTTATAGATTTGTCTAAATGTCTGGTCGAAGTATCTCGTGACCAAAATGCTGGTCGGTATATATTTATCTGTCGGTATCTTGTGCAACGTGTTAGTATTGCAATCCAATGAGGCAATGTGGCTAGCATACAGGAAACGATGCCTACAGGCAGCAGTTTATTAGATTAGTATAGTAAAATATAGGACGTCCACCCACAAGATGGACAGACGACCTAAAAGAGACCGCAGGGAAACGCTGGATGCAGGCTGCTTCCAATCGGCTCTATTGGAGATCGATGGGGATGATAGCAAAATATATTTTTATTAAGTTTGTGTCTTTAGTTAAATTTAAGTAAGTTTATGATGATTCCAAATATGTATATACTTTTAATGCCGAAATAAATGTCCATGATACATTTGCCACAGCATCGTTAGTTATAGCGGTGACTACACAGTGCAGGTTAAAGAAGAGTAGCTGGAGAATGGTCGCACATTTCTAACATTAATGTCAGGTCGACCGCTGCAGTGTATCTGATGATATTCCAGCCATAGTTCTGAGGATCATGTGCATTTGAGTAGTCTTTTGTGCTGTTGCCTCTTTTCTCTCTCACTTGGAACTGTTTCAGTTCCGTGGAAGTTCGCTAACATGCAACCCGTGCCCAAAATAGGTAGTTGTGAAATCCTATAATGGTCATCCATACTTTGCAAGACTATGGAACATATCCTCAACATGCCTGGCACACATGCAAGCCTATGATCTCCTTAGTGACCAGCAATATGGATTCCGCCAATATCTATCTACTGAGGCTCTTCTAGCATAGCCACTCACATTTAGAGTGAGGCCATCGAGAAACACGATTCTCTCGCCGTTAACTCGACATCTCAAAGGCTTTGGACAAGGTTTGACACGACTGCCTCATTAGCAAGATCTCTTCATATGGCGTGTCCACCGGTTTCATTATGTGGATATGAGACTTCTTAAGGGATAGATCGTTTTAAGAAGTCATTGATGGCTGCTTGTTCGTTCGAATGGCAATGAATGCTAGTGTCGGTGTGAACACCGGCGTCGCGGTTTTACCATCGCGCTAGCCGCCACCGCCTGAAGGCTCATCCACACATCATAGATCAGTGGAAATCGCACACTGTGCGATTCACACGATCCTTCTTGCCTCATACCTGCAAAATGTGGATTGAGCTACCTTCTACGGTGTTTCCGAGAAGTTACAACATGGGGTTCTTCAAAAGGCGAGTTAATCGAGTTCTAATGGGTCGGCAACGTATTTGTGATGCCTCTGGTGTTAAAAGTATCCATAGGCGACGGTGACTGCTTACCATCAGGCAGCCCGTCTGCTTGTTTGCCACCTATGGCATAAAAAAAAGAACAATCTCGGTGTCCTCACATCATGAGTGAATCGATTTGCGATTTTTGGTTTTTAAACTATTTAATTTATTATCATAGAACTCACCTCTCCCTGGAGCCGGAGCGGGAACGAGAACGACTGCGCGAGTAGTAGGAGCGGCTGGCGTCGGAGCGGGATCGAGACCGCGGGGAGCCGGAGCGCCGCCGCCGGGACGCCACCGACCCGCTGCCGGTCGACGCCGACCGGGACCGGGAGCCGGATCGGGACCGGTACTTGCGCGGCCGAGACCTGTATCAGACCAATGTAAGCAATAATTATCAATTTAAAAACCGACTACAACATTTGTAAATACTCAATTTCGTTTACTTGGATGACATATTTATTCCTTTTTGAAAGACAGTTATTTTAATTTCAAACCAAACTACTGAATCTATTTTGATGAAAGTTCTATGGGGTCATTCTGATAGTATATCCTATGAAACACATTATTTTTTAAATATTATTTATTAGTAGTTTATGGGGTTCTGAGGTAAAACAAATCTTCCCCCTTTATTGGAGTTGGTTAAAAACTTGGCAAGGTCGTTTGGCGAACTCTGTGAAATAATTCGCTGGAGAGATAGGCTTGGTTGTTTCATGTCTTTTTTGAAAGCTCTCTACATCCAGTTTTTGCCTGAATTATTAAATATGCAGTTACTCACTCCACCTGGGTACAACAAAGCACTCCCCCCATACCCCGTATTGTCCATGACCCATCCTCAACTTATTTTTATCAATTCATAAGATACTTTAAGAAATTGTCCACGACAATATATATATATAGGCCGTTGGTCCAGTTGGTAGTGAACCTACCTTTTGAGCCTGAGGGCGTGGGTTCGATTCCCATCTAGGACAAACATTTGTGTGATGAACATTTGTGTTTGTTCTATATCTGGTTGTTAATATCTATTTAAGTATGTATTTAAAACTATATATGTATGTATATCAGTCTCTGGCAGCCATATCACAAGCTTTGCTTAGTTTGGGGTCAGATGACCGTGTGTGCATAAATGTCCCACAAATATTTATTTATTATACAGCTTGTTTGCCGATAAAGTTTGTCAAATACCTGCTCCTGGACTTCCTGGGCGATCGTCGGTCATCATCACTGGAGTTAGAAGAGCGGCGCCGTGGTGAGGGCGGCGAGCGCGGCCGGCGGCCCGACGGTGAGGGCGGTTTGATGCGAGTGACGAACTGCTCCGGCCGCCCGTCGCCGACTGACACCGGGGTCTCGCCTTCTTGCGCCAGGCGGAACGAACCGAACTTGTCCAGCACTATGTTGCCCTTGCGCACCTGCTGCACACATATAAATCTTGAGTAAATAAAAATCTATCTGCCGAATGGGTTTTCCCCGTCAGTTACAATATGGGTGTCTTTAAGTCGAGATGCTCCATCGTAGACCGCATCATCATACATATCTTCTATAAAAAAAATCTAGCCATGCAGCCCGCAAAAATAAGTTGTGAAACCTTATACCTTAACCTATTTAACAATTTGCTGTTTCGTCGCAGTAGCCAAAAATTGCTATATCTTATTTTGAGTTCCTCTCTCTTAGTGTTTCTAAACTATAAGACGTAGACATTTGTGACACTTGACACACTACGTTACTACACTAATATGTTATCACAAAAACCTTTATTCAAAATTACTTCGAACCTTTTGCGAGTTTTAGCGGTACCTAAAACTAATAAAATCAAGACAACAACAACCAACACAATCTTTTTGGAGCTCAAAGGTTACAGAAATTTTTGTAAAATGATCTCAACAAATAATGTGTCCCAAGTAGTTTACTCTATGGCTAAACTATAAAAAAGTATGTTATTTCGGGACAATACATCTCTGAAATTTTGCTCAGAACTTGTTCCTTTGAATTGTCTTATGTACCAATTTTTGAACTATGAGTGTGACCAATACTGTAATTATATATTATGGCTTTGGCTAGGGGACCCTAGCCCCCTAGACCCCTCTTGGCATTTTTTTGTTTATCTAAAAGCTGTTTTTTTTTGCGACACAGACAGGTAATGACAGGTCACTGTACGAAATTCTTCCTGCTCCGCGACCGGACTTGTCCAAATGTAGTTAAAAAGATGAAAAATAAAGTTACCGGTGGTTGCGGGTGCTCTGTGCCGGGCGGGTCGGGCTCCCGCGACTTGCCTGGCGGCGGCGCGCTCGGCAGCGGCGGGGGCTCCTTCATCGCCATCGCGCGACGCACCGATACGTTCTTTTCTTGACCCGAAGACTGCTGCGAGGACATGATTCACATTAGCCTTCTTACTGTTACTGTATTGAAATGTGTTCTGCCATACGCAATGACGATATAACCACTTGACTGCTCATCCTTTACCCCGCCGTAAGCCAAAGTTACACTCTTTTTTAGCTTTATCTTTTTGGAGCGGACCAATCCTGGGCGCGAATTAAATGAAAGAGCTATATAACATGCACAAGCAAGTTATGACTCGTGCGCGATCAAGTGGTTATATTATCTTTGGCCACACGGTTGACAATATCACAGCTAGGCTGTCTCGCTCACACACAACATGCCTGGCTGTCGTACAGAGTAATGTAGGCACGAGAGAACTTGCGAAACACAATACTCAAGCAGTGTGCCATATAGCCATAGACTTGAATGGAAACCATAGTTTTTAGTGTTCTGTACCCAAAGGGTAAAAACGGGACCCTATTACTGAGCCTACGATGTCGTACGTATTTTTGTATTAGCAGCTCTCATGTAAAAACGGTAATGCGTACAAGCGTCAAACTTCGCATGATTATAGTACATACTTTAAAGTGTGTATATGAATTTCTAGTGTAATTCCGCTTCTACGTCGTTTTGAGTACAATAATGATTTGGGACAAACTATACAATCAACAATCAACTATACTTTAAAGTATAACAACAAATAATAAATAATGACCAAGTGCGAGTTAGTGACAAATTTCTGTTCATTAACAAGTTATAACTGGTAATTTTGTTATTGAATTATGTGGTGGTACGGAACCCTCAGTACGCGAGCCCGACTCGCACTTGGCCGGTTTATTTCGCAGTGTCATAGGTAGACTAGATAACGGATGTCTATAGAAATGGTATAAAAGTATTTACAAGCACCAATGATTTACTCGCCTGAAGGTAAGCGATGGTGCAGCCTATAGTGGATATTAACACTAATACCTTACCTGTGCAGCGGAGACAGAATTTTATCTAGTGATGCGCAGAAGTCACAACATAGTAAAGTAAAGTAGAATTCTGTTACACGAAACGGTGGTACTAAACCAAAAGGAGGTTTGTTTACATCATTATCACCATCATAAACACATAAATATATAATACACAATCACTATGGAACCAATCATGATCTAGTGATAAAAATGTGCTATTACATAGAAAAATTTAATACATGGAACAGCTGATATTTTATTTTCAATTTCAGATTTGTTATTCATCATCATCAACCATTCTCCACCCACTGCTGGGTATAGGTCTCCTCTTCAGCGCGCCATCTTTTCCGGTCCTGTGCTAGCCTTGTCCACTGCTTAACGATGTCGTCCGACCAGCGGGCTGGTGGTTTGCCCGGTGGTCGCTTTCCGTTCCGCGGCCACTTTTTGTTATTATTGTAAAATTATTCACAATGCTGTGTACAATGACTTCCTTTGGCTTAGAACAGAACGGTGGTAACAGTTTTTTGTAACCCTAAATGACTTTCATAACAATAAACTAAAAAAGGGAATCATGATATAACTGGATTCTACTTAAAGTGAACTACCAGAGTTACTTTAGCGAACAACCGTGATAGTTTAAAACAGTGTATTGGATTCTACTTTACTTAAACTTACGTTCTATTAGAATAATTATGTTTCTATTTAGCTTACCTTAGTGTTTTCTTGGGAATCATCGGAACTGTCTTCAAATGCGTAGCGCTCTTTGTACCCTTTCGGCGCTGAGGACTCCTTCTTTTTAACTCTACTGCAAGAAATTAGAAAACAATTGGGGGTAAATTAAATATACTATAGTTACGAATCTTCCTTAGTAGAAACAATAAGAAATTGTATTTATATTACACGGGAATTACTCACGTAAGATTAGACAAAAATGTGAAAAAAATATTAACTGCCTCTTATAGCAAATTTGACGGTTTTAAATCAATTTTATTCAGTTAAATTACAATATTTGAGCTGGAAAAAAATACATGTCACAGATACATCTGTGTTTGAGATTATGATTTGGTTCAAAACACGATAGAATAAACTTTCCTCGATCAAAAAAAATCTGAAAAAAAAATTTATTCAGTTTATTTTTTTCGTTATTTGCTCTAATGAAAGCTCGTAACAACCTGGAAATTGCATGTACTGAAAGGAAATTTTATTCAACATTTTTTCGTTTGGATAGAATTTTGATAGTGAATAGTTTTGTTTTTTAGTGAAATTAAAAGCGTAAAAAGGTCGCGAAAATTTGCGCGCACCGCGTTCAGTACCGCGCCGGGCGTCATCGAGGTCGGACCTATGTTCGTTTTTGTCGTTGAACTCCCCCCGCGGGCGCCCTGTCTGTTGGGTGGCAAAATACATCGTCGCTATAACTTGGCGGGGGCTGAGGGAGCGTTTTGTTGCCTAAGCGACTCGGATAACTGGCCGTTAAAAATGAATTGAGAATATGATATATGTGTGTGTGTGTGTGTTAAAATGTGTGAAAACCAAGACAGTTTCTATAATAAGACATTTGTGATTAGACACATTCTTAGTTTTTAAAATAACATATTATGTAGAAGTTTAAGTTAGAATTACATTACTTACTAACCTAACTTTAGGCTAGATTGTAATTAAATTAAGGGGAACTTTTTACCAGTGCACATTAAGGGGAAAAAAAGTCCCTGATCATTTACAGATTTTGAAATCCCTTGTGTTCTTTAATAATTTAAAGCCTAAAATTTACTCAACAAAAATTATTATTATTATTTATATTCATTTATTTTGTAAGTATTATTTCTAGTATAATTATATGTTTATCTATGGTATAATTTACACGTCAGATTATTAAGGATTTTTTTTAATATTTAAAAAAAAAAAAAAATGGTATACTAACAATTCTAAATATTAGTATTGGTTATATTGGTATACTAATTATATTATGTATGGGTGCAACTTTTTGCCACTGGCAGGCCAGATTTAGCAAAGGTTAAACTTGAAAAAAAAAAGTGATATATGAAACCATACCTTCATAACAGACCTTTTCAATGGTAATTTTATATCTTTATCTAAACGATAAGTTATCTTAAATCTAGCTAAAAGAAGTTTCACTTACGGGTCTTTCACAGCGCTCATGGACATCTTCCACTTGGGTTTCTCGAGCGGCGGCGGCGGCGCCTGATCGAGCGGGCTGAGGCTGCCGCGGCGCGCCTTCATCTCCTTGTCCACCATCATGTGGTACGCGTTCAGCTTAGACTCGATGTCTTCCAGCCCGTGCATCTCGTCCAGTAGCCTGCTACCACACCAATACATAAGTCAGCAAGTTACAGTCGAGCCAAACTGACAAGAGATCTGACAACTGCAGAAGATTTGTAAAAAGTCGAATGGAAACCGAAAATTCTGATCACTGTTGCTAGTTTTCCTACCATAAGATATACTATAAATGGAACAGGTTGCTTCACGATGTGTTCTCATCATCAGGCAACCCTGGTTCGTTTTACTTTAGTCACAATCACCAAATATTTATATAAACAAGATGGGATAATAACGCAGAACAATTTTAACATACAAAAATTGTTTTGCAATCTTGAGCACAGACACATCACCCTGTGCCTCTTTAATCCAAACACCAAAAAAATACACCATATTCTGATTATAGGAGTTTATAATAAAATAATATTACATGATTCGTTCGTATTAACGTGGCTCTGCTACAAAAAATGATATTGACAAACTTTCTGCAACTCTCTTTATCAAAACTTGCGTAAGGATCCATTATAAACTAAAACAAAAAGGCCAATGTCACCGCTAGTGCGCGGGCGACTGTTTCCGGGAGCGCGCGTATTCCCTGATGAAGAAGCTCTAACGACTGCAAAACTGGTTGGGCGCTCGACTAGACCAATAAACATAACGTGAGTTACGGCCATTTTGTCATAGTTTTTACTGCAACTGTCAGATCTTTTCTGAGCTTGGCTCGACTGTGGTATAGGCCCATGTCACCTCAGCCGTACATTCTCACCGAAACACTTTCCCGTACTTCGTACTGACGAATTGACAGAGCCCAAAATATCAACAAGCATCTAATAATCTCCACAGCTTGTCTCGGTGAGAGTGTATACAGCGGGCATTCGTTTTTAATGTAATGTGAAAAAAAAAAGTTACTTTGTTAAATCATGCTAAAGCAGCTGGAAAGATTTAGATGAAATATATTGTAAAGGTAAAATAATTGTACTTTGAACATAGGAAACATGGAAACATGCAAGTGGTCTCAAGCGGAATAGCGCAGGGTTAAGTTTTGATTCTTCACACGGATTTTGAGCTTTGTTGACGATATTTATAGAGTTGACCGGTGTGTATGTCCTTGTTCAGTAATATTGCAAAGGTTGTCGGACCATGTGATCATGTATACTCTGTAATACCTCTTCTCGCTGTGCTTCCTTTCATATTCGCCGTCTTCGCTTAGATCTCTCTTAGATTTTCCTTTCAATTCTTTCCTGTAACAACAGTGAGTCACATTGAATATATTTATACTACTTAACTTACAGTGCCTGATCCTACAAATTACTATCTAGCTATTCTTTAAACTTTCATCGCCCATTGGCTCCCTTTAATTCGGCTCTTTCGCAAAATACTTAGTAAACCAAAGAATCTATCTGCCAAATTTTAGCTTCGCAGATCAAGTAGATTTCGCCAATATATAGTGATGATCAGCCAGTCAGTGAAATTTCGCTTTTCTATACTAATATTATAAAGAGGAAAGATTTGATTGTTTGTTTGCATTGAATAGGCTCCGAAACTACTGAACCGATTTAAAAAATTCTTTTACTGTTGGGAAGCTACACTGTCCTCGGGTGACATAGGCTTTATTATATTTTCATAAAAATTAGGGTTCCTTACTAAAACTCCAATAATACCCGTGCGAAGCCGGGGCGGACCGCTAGTATATAATATAGATGACAAAATAGAAAAAAAAAAAAATGTAAATAAATCACTCCTTTTTTGAGCCATTGTATATAGGGATTATCATCACCACAATTATCCCATCTTAGTCTACTGTTTGACGTAGGCCCCTTCGGCTTTTCGATTCCACCCACTGCCAGCTGCTTTACATATGGTAGATGTCAATTGTCACACCATCGAGTCCCAGGGCGTCCTACGCTGTTTGCAGTTTCATGGTCTCCAGGCTAGTACATATCTATCGCATTATCTGCTAGAATGGCAGGATAACGAAAAGCCCTGCGCAGGCATCAGCGAGCTGCTGGCCTTCCTGAAGGAAACCGGGTGGCTGAACTAGCTGCAGCCGAGCGACGCAAAATGAGTCAATGAATGGCGTAGTTGCGGTATAAGCCCGCTACTCAACTATCAAGTATTTATATTCTAATTCTTGTGACAAATACGACCTGAAATCTCGAGTTTCTCAAAATCTGCCCAACCCACATGTATTATACTTTTGGGCTTACTTTCAAAATTGTTTTTGCCTTATTCGACAGTCTGTCAACGTATTTTTTATATCTAGAAAAAAGCCATTAATAGCAATCAGAGTCCCAGAACAACATGATGTTGGTTTTATCTAAGTTAATCTGGAGACAGATGCGTTGGGGCCATGGCCACCCCCAAAACACCTAGCAATTCCATACATTCGACAAAAAATTTCGATTTGATTCCTCCGAACCTTGTCAGAATGCCCCCCCCCCCCCCCCCCACCCCCCAAAATGAAATCCTGGATCCGCCCCTGGTTGAGAAAAATTTGCTAGGCTATACAGCATCCATTAAATGTCATCCCATGATTCTGCCACCATGATGATGTCTGCAAATTATATGTGAGGCTGTACTAGCCTCAATCAGATGTATTAGCCATTGATATTGATGCCTCAACCTGTCCAGTGCAGCATCTCAAACACATCAGCCAGTAATTTTGTGAACAATTTCAGGGAAATACATCCCCTTGTTGTGCACCTCACTGTGGATAAATGTGTTTCATTTGCTGGTTCTGGACTTCTGGACCGGTCACCATGACGCTAGGATATTAGGGCGGCCAGGCCCTTTCTATCTTATTACCTGATAGCATCCCGCAATTTCTTGTCTCCAATGTTGTCTAATTCCCGCAGGCTGTATTCCGAATTGTTTGCAGATTGTCTAGACAACTTGGATTTTCTCTTTTCTTCTCTCTCTTGTTCCTTGCGCTTTCTTTTTGATTCCTTCTTCTTTTTTCTGTGAATTAAGATATTTAAACATAAGTTTTATAAATGGTGACATGTTCACATCTTGCACTAAAAAACAAAAAACTTGACATACAAGTAGCTTCAATGAAGGTTTCACTATATGTATCCTTAGTATTTAATAGTTCGGTGGTATGACCAAGTTGAGGCAGCGCGGCAACGCGCGCTACCCAAATGAGTACATGAATGCTTATTGTACTCAAGGGTTCGTCTGAAAACCGGCGCTGATAGTCCTTGACTTTCAGCATTAATGCCGAGAGTGGAGACGGACCCATTCGACACTGATTGTATCCTTTAGATATATGTTTTTGTATAGGTGTCGAATAAAATTTATTTTCTTTCTTTCTTTTCTATTGTCAGTTTTTTAAATTAATTTATTGCCTGATGTTAGGTCTACGATGCATGCTTGCCTAGAAGAAACAGATTCACTCTTCGACTTGAAGACACCCAGTTTGTAACTATAGGGGAACACCTATTCAAGCAGCGCATTCCACGGTATAGCAGTTTGCACAAAAAAAATGGTATCAAAGCATTTTGTACAGGTTTTCGAAATAATTCAACTGAAACTTATTGGAATGGATATTAAGTAAGGCGGAAAAGACAGTTGGCGAATAGCATGATTACCACCTCGACACTTCGGTCGCCTACATCAGAATGCCAACGCCAAGTTTAAAGTCATCAGGCAATTGCATTAGTGAAAAAGGTTTTAAAGTGTGAAGAACTCACTTGTCCTTCTTTTTCTTCTTCTTCTTATCGTGGTCGGGGCCTGGTTGCGGCTGCTGGCCTAGTTCTTGCATTTTGCGGTTGCGTTTGTACTGGGCCGTCTCCTCGAGGAAGTTACGCACTTTGTCTTCGTAATCGGAATCTTCTTTGGTCATTTCAAGGAACTTGCGAACCTGTTCCATGAGATATATGTTGAAGTTTATATTACACTCACTTAGAGCCAGAGTATGAAATTATTTATAGGGTTCAAGTTATCTGACTTCAATAGTTATTAAGGTAAGTGTATCACCATCCAGACCACCTTGTCCCCCATTTCATCAAAAATAAGCAAAGACTATCTCCTGAAGTACGTACCTGGCGTGCTCTCCGGCGAGACCTCAAGGCGGGCCCAGAATAGGACAAGCAAGAAGAGTGTGATGAAGCCCATGACCAGAAGCAAAGCAACCACCAGACTACAATGATCTAGAACGATGGTGCTTGAGACGCTACCCGTTCGGGTTGGATAATCGCCCTTCCAATTTCCCCGAGGGCGGTGCCCCTCAGAGCCCAGCCCAGGCAAGGAGGTATCCCTACCTCTCGAGTGAGAAAGGAAGAACTCCAATGATGATGCAAAGCAAAGACCCTTCCACCCCCTTATACGTAATACTTGAATGGCCCCAGTGTACCTTCAGCTCATAGTCGATATCAGCCTGCGAGCGGGGCGGAGGCGCGGGCTCCTCTTGCTGTGGGGGCGGCGGCGGCTGGTACCCGTATGGGTGGTTGAACTGAGAGTTATGTGTGCGAGAAGCAGACTCGGTGTCCCCCGCCAGCATCGCCATGCGCTTGCTCAGTGGAGAGAGGGAGCGCTGCCTGTTCTTGGCGGACTGCGAACGGCGCTTCTTCTTGCGGTTCGGACCTTCAGAATCTAATGGCATAGTAACTTTTTAACCATCATGTATAGATAAACTTTGTCCGCGCGCAAGTGCTGGTCACAATCTATTAGTTATGGTATGCGCACAAATTGGTAAATAAACGAAGGATCACAATGGGAGAACAAATAAAATATAGCGAACTTCGCAATGTCGCAATAAAATGCAATTTAACCAGCGATACTCGAAAACCATCTTTTCAATAGTCCTTCAGACCTGAAAATTTTTTAACTCGAAAAGATGAAGAAAAGCTAATGTAGCTCTCGCAAGTATCGAGAGTTACTTTTACTGACTGATTTCACTACAGCAGTCTTAAATATATCTTCTTTGTGCATCTTGGAGCTCCCTTGCATTGCCTTATTTCCATACCTTTGGCTGTGACTAGCACTTGTGCGCGGGTACACGTTACAGTATTTAACACACTCACCGCTAGTGTCCGATGATGATGACGATGATTCAGAAGATGAGCTTGAACTGGATGAATCGCTTGATGATGAAGATGAGCTGCTAGATCTCTTCTTTTTACCCTTGCCCCGTTTCTTCTTCTTTTTTTTTTCTTTCTTTTCAGTCAAGTTCAGAAGCTGCTTGATGGTCTCTTTCACTTGGTAAGACTTGTCACCTGTTAATCCAGGCAGAAGTAGCTCAGCCGGCTCGATCAGAGGTTTGACGGCAGACGTTTTACTCTTCAAGAAGTCCAGGGAGTTCTTGGCCTCTTCGTGGAACGGCATGATCGCCAAACAATCTTCGTAAGCCTTCTGAGCTTCCGTGATTTTATTCTCGTCCTCGTAACTGCGTCCTAACGCCACTAAGGTCTCTCCTAGATATTTCCTAGCGTTTGCATGATTTGGATTGAGTTTTAGTGATGTTTCAAAATCCTCTATAGCCTTCTTGAAAGTTCCGCTGTTGGCATATAGAGCTCCTCTGGCAACAAGGCCTTCCACATTTCTTGGATCAATGCTCAGCGCCTTGTTAAGGCATTGGAAAGCTTCTGAATGTCTCCCGGCTTTAAAGTGCTCTATCCCTTCAGCCACAGAGCGGAACGCCCACTTGCTTGCTTGCGCTTGACGGAGCTCATCTGCATATTCCAATGGCGGAAATCCTCCCCTAGTAAAAAGTTTTACATGAATCAAAATGAAAGTATATTCCTAATACACCAGGGTAGATAACTTTTGAAACAACTTTTTTTATAGTAGGATGAAACCCATTGGAAAAGGAAGAGAATATAACAAAAATGAAAGGAAAAATAATTTACGGGCGATCTGAGGTCGCCCAATGGGTTTCATCCTACTATTTTTTTTTTACTTTTTTACCATTTTCAAAGGCTTCTTGCACTGGTCTATAAAGATAGTTGATTGAATAAGACGTTACTATGCGAAAGTTCATCTTGAAACTTTCTTTGAAGAATCTCTAGTGAATTTCCGCGTTAGCGTCTATCAAGTACAATAAAGAATTAGGGGGAATTGTTTCTTTGATGGCTCTTTATTATTATTAAAAATGAATAAATGAATTTGTCTTTAGAATCTAGACTCAATAATAATGAAGGGCTTCATTTCATGAAAGCTAATGATATTTACCTATGAAAGAACAGAGAAAGTATCTGCGTTTGGACTAAGAGGTATGCGGTAGTATGTAGGTATGTCTGTTACCATTTATTTCCTAAACAGTTAGATAAATGTGAATGCTGTTTTTATTTGGGGTATAAGCCTCCAAATTGATCTATGGTTTTTGCACAGTAGATACAAACAAACAAAATAGCTATAAATCTTTTAAGAGAAAATTTTGTATGTCAGAGTTATTTTAAATTTTAAATCTTATATTCGTACATTAAAAAATCTGCTATTGTTTTACAATTACCTAAGTGATGAATAGTTGGTGCAGTGCATATTGGAGATCCCAAGCATTTCAGAGAGATATTGGACGCAGTTGGGGTTATTGAAGCCAGGGCTCTTCTCCAAAATAGCTTCATAGCTCTCTCCTTTCATATCCACAGTTTTCCTATAGAATAAACAACATCATTACAAATGTGAATAGCAACTCACATTGAATTTTCGTTATCTTGTTGAAGGAATTTCACAATGACTTGACATCGAGATTGCCAGAAATTACAAAATGTTACAGTTTCAAACTAAACCCTAGGTTGTAGGGCACACAGTCATTATCCTCACCTGTTCCCATTGGGCTGTTCAAAAAATGTTATGTTACTTGTTTATTGCTTTCACACAGAAATATGACATCATAGATTATGTGATGACGCCTCAACAATGTGACATAATATTACCAAAAATGGCTCAGCTACAGTCACAACATATTGCAGTGGGTGTGACGTACGGGTCTTTGGGGTTGTCGCTATACCTAGAAAAGAACACCCTAAAATAATGGAGCTGCATGGTCCAGTGTCGTTCGCCGCGTCAGGCCGAAAGGCCATCCTTGTGCTGATAAGCTAGTTTTTGTGCTTTCAGGAGACCTCACATCATCTACATTGATAATTGCCGGTACCAAGTCCTTTATTACAAATTAAATTACTCCAACATCCAATAAATGCTCATTACAAATTCCAATCATTGGTCTCATAACGCTGGAATGTTAAACATCAACTTTAATACAGAATTACATGTTTCTTGTACAGATTGAATTGACCCTAAGTAGTACTGACCTTTTTTCTTTACATACAAAAAAGAAATGTGTTAATGATTTCATGATTTTGAAAGTCCTCGCAATATGTGTTGTGTAGTAAGCTCTTCAAATACACATGAAATATCCAGTAAATCCTCATAAATTGGTTTCATCAGACGTTAAAACATCATGCAAGTTCACAATTGGTGATCAGTGTAATATTACTGAAATGTGATCTAAAACCAGTGAAAACATTTATCCAAAACTGTCGGCGACAGATAACCACCTACCATTTTGTGAACATAACACTTTCAGCACAGCTGCTGGCTTGAACACTATAGTGTTTAAAAGTAGAAGTATTTCAAAATATTTATTGTATTCAGCTGTTCATCGGTTTCGATTTCATCTCCAATTTTCTTGTTATATTTGTGTATCCTTGTGCATAGCGATAGATAACCACCTACCATTTTGTGAACATAACACTTTCGACATAGCTGTGACTTGGACACCAGTTAGTGTTTAAAAGCAGAAGTATTTCAAAATATTTGGTGTATTCAGCTGTTCATCAGTTTCGATTTCATCTCCAATTTATTAGTCATATTTGAGTATCCTTGTGCATATGAATCCTTTCTCATTCTATAATTTCAAACCCTTGACTGCAGTTTTCGATCGGTTAGATATATTTCAAATCCGTCGCCATGGTCCTTATGCATTGTTTCTTTGGTGGATAAAAACAAATACCACTGATTTCAAAGGCTCAAAACTCTCGACTACAATGATAAATAAATAAATACATAGAGGAACAATACTATGCAAGTGTTTAAAAGCATCAGACGAACCTGTAAAATACGGTGAGGGTAAAGTGATTATTGGTATGGCTTTTATGATGGGATGTCGTACATACTTGTAGATGAGTGGGAAGTCATCCGTGCTGAGGAGTCCGAGAGGTGGCTTAGGGGGTGGGTCATCTGGCCCCCGAGTGATCCCTTTCATGCCGCACACCATTTTGTCAGTGTCGGGTATGACTTCAATAACTTCACAGCAAACAGTGTCATTCATCAGGTAGTTTCTTGACACATTTTTCTTGTCCACTGCAGGTATGATATTTGTCACTGGTAAAAAGGCCTGTAACAATATGCATGTTGTTAAAAAATACACACAGACATGTGCAGAACTGAATTCTTTTGCTTTAACAATGGCAATTACAATTTTAAATTACATTCACACTAATGACCTCTGTATTTTAATTGCTTCATTATGAATATGCTAGAAGTACCAAAATAATTAACTGGTTTTTATATTTCTGCGAGATATTTATTTAACAGTTCCTGGCAAGTGTATCATACAGGGCTACACGGAATGGTGGTACTAATTAAGTTGACTGGCAGGATCAGTACAACAACTCTTTGAATATATAAGTTACTTTTGGAGGTATTAAGCTGAAGGGAAGGTCAATGAACAACTATCTTAGGACCAATCTTAAATAGCAAAAAATATGGTTAATAAGCTTGCGCTTCACTTCTAGCAGGCCTGATGTTTAGCCATGGTGCAGTCTACAACGGAGCACACTTTCCTAGAAGAAGTTCAGTACAGTTTTCAGCAGAACGTTCAAGTAAGGAGAGTGCGTGTCAACATTTGGTACGAAGTGTAGCTCCTTGGACCAGCAAAGTGAGATCTTAGAGCTCTCGCGCTTTTCTCCCAGCATGGGAATAGCCACTCCTGGTGGTGGCCGTTACAAGTTAAGTTGAGCTACATCCGCAGTCTCAATTTGATAACTGGTGAGCCTGGCTTTCTCCTCATCTCCGCTGTGCAATCGGTAGAGACAGGCATCGATAATTTTCTCTATTCCTGTACCCATCTACCAGTACCCCTAGCACAGAATCTGAGATCTTCAAGTTGACCGAGACACTGACAGCAGATGTTGGTATCATCTTCAACTCGAGTTGACGTAGGTATGCAGTGCTGACTGCTGAGTGTATGAGCACACGCCAGCTCTAGGCTTAAAATTGTGCTTCAGTGTATAAACTGTATAACAGTTATGCCACACAGACTTACAATCTGTGTATCCATGAGGATAAAAGTGCTGGTTTATCAGCACAAAAGCACAAAATTAGAATGCATACTCAGATGTTGATGTGGTGCTCTTTAGTGGAAAGGGTGTGCAGCCGCTGTAAAACCTATTTCCTCTAATCCTTTTGAGTGAATCGGAGGGAACACGACACTGAAATTTGACTTCACACTGCTGACCAGCATCCTTTTGGCTAAGTGAAACCATTCCGTGTAACGATTACAAAACATTGTGAAACAGTTGTGCAATGCTAATAAACATCTTGGTATACTTACTACATGTCAAAAATACTTGTTTAAGTATGTTATGTGAATGTTGGATAGATTACCTTCACATTGATGTCGGCAACATATCTCGAAGTAGGTCCAGCCGTGCATAAAACCTTCAACATCATGCCAGATGCAGTCCTGTTGATCACCGCTCCAATTATCAGTTCTCCGGTCTTCACATTCTAAATTGCAAAAAGCATAAGAAATTAGTACCTACCCACTGTATCATTAGTAATGATTCATTACCAAACAGTTCGCTTTATTATCTGGTTTCTATATATATCAATTATTTATGAGGACCCCAAACCACAATTCATATTAGGTCAGATTGTCATAGAGCAGAAGTTGGGTTTTCCATAATTATATTTGAAACCACTATACCTACACCTACACATATTTAAAAGTATCTTTTGAATCACTAAAAGTTAAAGAGTAATAAAATTTCCTTACATCAAAGAAATGCCTCAATCGAGCAGACTTGTCCACAGCCAGAAATGTCTCAAATGGTGGCATTAGAGCATACAGATCTGAAACAAAATTAATTAAGGTGAGAAACGGACAATAGTGTACTAAAGTTAGTTACTATGACTACCACGATGTACCTAGGTCAAACAATACAACAATTCTACTTTTTTGGTTAGTATTTCAAAGCATTCACAATGAACTAGAATTTATTGAATCCACTTACTGTCTTCCGGTGCAATAGATTCCGTCCCCAAGCTCGAAGGCGTCGGGGTCTCTTCCATGATAGAGCAGTCAAATAGAGCGTTGGCTTCTTTAACAATGAACTGATGTAGTTTTACACGCTTGCCACGATCTTGGAAAGTGAGATGCTTGTGTCGGGCTTGGTAAACCGCGTAGTCTAGACCACCCACGCCTAATTTAGCGAGGTCGTCTTCCCCCTTTTCAGAGTCCCATATTTTTTGCATTTGTTGACCATGATAGTTTAGGGACTGCGCCACTAAAGACACGTCCAGTTTTGTTTCCATTTTTGTAACCTGCAAAATAATGAAATTGCCGCTAATAAGCAAAAGGGCGATACGATACAATTACAAAAGAAAAAGTGAGAGTAAAAATAGTCGCCGCCATCTTGGTATTCTTGGTGCATGTAAAATCGGTATCGGTAACATAATATAAATAAAGAATAATTAAAACTGTATAATATTGCAAAATACTCACCACTTTTATTACTGTTATTTAAAAGCATTAATGACCCACAATCATCACCAAAGAATATTTTATGACTAATTTCATTTTACATGAACAAAAACCACACTACCAAACCGGCAGCGGCACACTTGCGCAGTGTTGCCAAGTTAATGAAACAAGAAATGGCCAAACAAACAATAAAAACGACTTTATTATAAAATGGTGCTAGAATATAAAAAAAGTACATATAAAAAGTAACTAAAAACGGCCAACACAAATTGGGTTAAACACAAGTGCATAAATATTAGCTATAAACCGTTTTATTTAGCTAAGAAATGAACAGACAGACATAGGTGGACAAACTAATTTTCACGTACTTAAAATTATATATAATTATAATGAAATACTGTCGGGAACGAGTGGATGCGAATAGCGAGAAACCGGTGAGAGTGACTTATACAAAGGGAAGCCTATACCCAGCAGTGGGTCACTCAGGGCTGATGATGATGATGATATTATGTAATTATGTATATATTATGTGTAAATATGCATTATTATTATTATGGCTGAGTAGGAAGTTAGTAGGAAGTTAGTTAAGTAGGAAGTTGTTTAAGTAAAGTTGAAACGAAATAGGGTATTTGACACTTGTGGAAATAAAATATGAAACTTAGCTATATTGAAAGGTTTTATTTTAAGAGATTTAAAAAAAAAAATTATAATGTAATATTATAATACAATACATATTTTTTAATTAATAATAATAACTTCTAAATTTAATTATTTTGATTTCAATATCATGATTTTCAATCTATGTGTCACGTGACTTGAAAATCCAATCACAGTGCGTGACGTCGATCTTTGAAGAATGACAGCAAATTGTTGTCATTGTGACACATCGCACATAAACAAAGCAAACAGATTGAAATCTTTTTTTTTTTTTTAAAGTGTACATTATATGAACATAATTATAAAACGAGTTTATAATGGTGATACTCACTTCAAAATGATTTTCGGCTATCTATTACTGATCGGAAAATACAGCCGTTAAAGTGTAGAACAGACAGACGGACGGACGGACGCACAGCATAGGCTCAGTAATAGGGTCCCGTTTTTACCCTTTGAGTACGGAACCCTAAAAACGAAGTAAAAACGCGCCACGCCACTCCGTATTTCCTATGCTGGCGGGAATCAAGATTAGGTACATAGACAACGTTCATTCAGAAATAGGTTAGAATAGGCTAGGTAGATGAGTAAAAACAAAAAAAAAAAGTAAGTATTAATTTTTAATTGTTCTTCAAGCAAAACATTCAATCAAGTTGTACAAAAAGTATGTTCTAGTAAGTGGATATCACTATTTTGTTAGGTTATGTCAAGCTTTAAAATGTTTAAAAAGAAAGTAACAGTACATAAAATTGTATAATGCAATAAAAACACAAATTATAATTGAAATATATAGACTCAAATATGTACCTCAAACTGATCTTCGCACATAGAAACACTTGAATTAGCTCCAATACTTTTGGGTTCTCTACGAGCTACTTAGTTCCAACCACTTTTTGCAAGTTTTGGGGTCCATTGGAACAGGAATCAATAGTTTTTCCGGTGTCTTTATGGAAGTATTTGTACATTGTGGCACTACACAACATTTATAAACCATTACTTCTATTAGAAATTTAGTGATTATCAAACTTTTGCTGCCTGGCTGCAGTTGTTTTGTTCTGTGTGACGTCAATAAGTCGCTCAATCAGAGCTTTGACGCAGGTCTGCGTTTTGGCGCGATATTTTTTTATTCAAACTTTAACATCGATTTATATCGCAAATACGACTGATATCCAGAAAATATAAATGCAGTATACATTAAATAGGGTATTTGACTACTTTTGGGAAACTATTGCACATTATTGTCTGATATAAAATAATGTATACTGCATTTATATTTTCTGGATATCAGTCGTATTTGCGATATAAATCGATGTTAAAGTTTGAATAAAAAAATATCGCGCCAAAACGCAGACCTGCGTCATAGCTCCGATCACGTGACTAATTGACGTCACACAAAACAAAACAACTGCAGCCAGGCTGCAAAAGTTTGATGATTAATTAATTTCTAATAGAAGTAATGGTTTATAAATATTGTGTAGTGCCAAAATGTACAAATACTTCCATAAAGACACCGGATAAAATATTTGTTCCTGTTCCAATGCACCCAAAACTCCCCAAAACTCGAAAAAAGTGGTTGGAACCAATCTAAGGTTGGAACTAAGTAGCTCGTAGAGAGCCCAAAAGTATTGGAGCTAATTCAAGTGTTTCTATGTGCGAAGATCATTTTGAGGTACATATTTGAGTCTATATATTTCTATTATAATTTGTGTTTTTATTGCATTACTATTTTATGTACTGTTACTTTCTTTTTAAACATTGTAAAGCTCGACATAACCTAACAAAATAGTTATATCCACTTACTACAACATACTTTTTGTACAACTTGATTGAATGTTTTGCTTGGAGAACAATTAAAAATTAATACTGACATTGTAGTTTTTACGTTTTGAGTTCTGCAGCGTAGAAACAATGACGTGGATTATTATTAAAGAAATATGCAACCATAAAAACATTAATTTTGGGTAAGTTACTGCTGTCTGCTTGCACAAAATGTTTCTCCATTCTTCTCACATTTAACCTCCGGAATGATTTTGGTGAAAATTTCTGGATAAATCGCTCTCAAAATAGCTTTACATCATTAAATTCGCAAATATCAATACAAAATCTGTTTGTTTAGATTTGTGTGACGTCACTAGGGATGAAGCCAGTTACAGACCGTTTTCGATCACGTGATCAAATGTCGAAAATACAGTTATTTTATTCGCGTTTTTTTACAAAAAATAAGCATATTTTTATCAAAAAATCAGTGAAATATGCTTTTTCATTATGTCATGTTTATGGATGGCGTCAATTGGCATAATATTTTTAATACAGTCAAGTACCCTATTATATCAGGCAATAATGTGCAATAGTTTCCCAAAAGTAGTCGAATACCCTATTATGTTAATAAGGAAACTGACGTGGTTTTCACACATTCATCTTACGTGAGTAATTTCTGTGTAATATAAATAAAATTTATTAATTTTATTGTGTTTTATTATTTTGATATGTAATTTTACGTTTTCAAAAATTAAAAGTTGCAAAATGTGTGGATGAAATGTTACGGTAATATTTCATATTTTTGGCCATATCAATCACTAAAGTTGCCAGTAATAGCAAAAAAAATATTGCTAAATTGGCAGCACTGCACCTATAGCACAGAAGAGTTTTTTTTTTTTTTTTTTGGCTCCAACCCGGAAAAAACATGTCGGCTCGTTGGATTATTTTCCTAAACTTGTGTATTTTCGAGTGTTAATGTGTGCTAAATGGTGAATTATTATTCATTAGGTGCTCATAAATGTGCTCGAGTGTGGGGAAATGATATAACGAGGTGAACATGTCTTTTCGTGTGGTTTCCAAAACTCCATAGGAGCCTCTTGTAAAGTCTTCACCACTTTACAGGGGCATGAGTTCGACTTGACCGTGACTTACTTAGCTTGACTCTGACTGTGACTATGACTTGTTTGACGCTATTAAGACAAAGTAAACTGTTTAATATTACGAGTAAAGGACATTGAATCCACGCTCATGAAGATTTTAACCAAAAAAAAAAAAAGCACAGAAGACATAAATGAGTTTTGGCGCCAACGCGGAAAAAACATGTCGGCTCGTTGGATTATTTTCCTAAACTTGTGTATTTTCGAGTGTTAATGTGTACTAAATGGTGAATTATTATTAATTAAGTGCTCGTAAACGTGCTTGAGTGTGGGTAGTGATATAACGAGGTGAAACGTGTCTTTTCGTGTTGTTTCCAAAACTCCATAGGAGCCTCTTGTAAAGTCTCCACCACTTTACAGGGGCATGAGTTTGACTTGACCGTGACTTACTTAGCTTGATTCTGACTGTGACTATGACTTGTTTGACGCTATTAAGACCAAGTAAACTGTTTAATATTACGACTAAAGGACATTGAATCCAGGGTCATGAAATTTTTTACAAAAATAAAAAAAACAAGCCACATAAAAAAATGGCGTATAATCATTGAATCTATGCACAGATCTACTACCTATAGATTTTCAATGAGCGTGGCTAGCTCAGTGCCTCTCGCTTCCACAAGGTGTGTTGCCACATTAAAATGATTTGCTATAAGTTAGGGTAATTTACCTACTATGATGGGTAGTGAATCTTCAATGAGTACTTTGGAAACAATACTACCTTTTAAATATTTATATTTTATACACTATCTGCTGCAACCCACGGAGCTACCTGCAATGTTCTGGGAAGAAACGTACGTTGTCTGTCCTCATGACACACCCTATCGTCCTGACAAATTTTGTTAGGGTTGACTTAGCCGTTTCCTCGTAAAAAACAGACATAAAGTTACTTTCGTTTTTATTATAATTATTTTTTAGGATTAGAATATAGTACTAGAAAAAAGGTTGTGAAGTAACCATAGCATGATGGCTGGGCACTTTGTAGTGCTTGGCTTGCCTAACTAACTCATACACTCCTTTTATGTTTGCAGATGATCTTAAAATTTTAAAAGTAATCAGTACTGTAGAAGATGTCGAAAGGCTGCAGAATGATCTGAACAGTCTTAATAAATGGTTAGAGATAAATGGAATGATTTTAAATGCCAATAAATGTTGTCAAATTACTTTTAGTAGGAAAAAATATAATATCAATGCGAATTATAAAATAGGAACAACCGAGTTAAAAAAAGTCAAAACAATGAGGGACCTAGGTATAACATTTGATGAAAAATTAACGTTTATCCCCCACATTGACCATATTACTAAGAAATCTTCAAAGATGTTGGGATTTGTTATTCGAAATAGCAAAGAGTTTCATAAACCTGATACCAAGATTTTGTTATATAACTGCCTAGTTCGTAGCGTATTAGAGTATTGTTGTCCGGTCTGGTGGCCGCATTATGCCGTGCATTGTTTAAGGCTAGAAAGAATACAAAAAAGATTTTTGTGGCACTTAGCTTATTCTGCAAAAAAAGCTAAAATTATCCGTTCTTATGATAAAAGGCTAGCTCATTTTAATATACAAATGTTAGCAGATCGCCGAATTAAATTAGATTTAATTTTTCTTTATAAATTACTACACAATTGTATCGACTGTCCAAATCTTTTAACCAAATTTAAATTTAGAGTACCATTTAAATATCCGCGTAAAGCCATAACTCCGTTTGCTCCTATATACCGCAGAACTGTGTTGGGGGCCAACTCACCAGTCCCAAGAATAAGTAGACTCGTCAATACATATCATAGTAAAGATTTAGATATTTTCGGAGACACATTATCAAAATTCAAAATTAAATTAAACTTATCCATGGCTGAAATGGCCAACCCCACTTATCACGTTTAGTTAATTTATTTTATTATTGTTAGTTTAACTTTTTTCATTATTTTTATTTCATATTAATATGTACCTATTTAATTATTAAGAAACAAGTAATGCATGCTGTGCTTCCTTTAAAAGGTAACACATTTAGCTAAGTTCATTTATAAGATTTCAGTGTATGTAATAATGTAGTTATCAATGTGAAGCCTAAATAAAAAAAAAAAAAAAAAAAAAAAACTACAACCTTCAAGATGTAGGTAAGTAGGAAGTACCTTACAGTGTGTTATAATAATAACTAGCTGGTGCCCGCGACTTCGTCTGCATGGTGTTAAAAATAAAATAAAAAATATCCTAGGTAAAAGGGATGGAAGGATAATCTGAAAAATAGTAAGCAACAAAACAAATTAATAAATTAAGGTACAAATCAGATGGCTTTAAATAATTAATTTTTCCCTTTCTGATATTGGATTTGGCATTGAAATGACTCGAACAAATTCTAGCATGTTTTGATGGCACCCAATTTTCACGACCAGTAGCACTGATCCATTTTATTCGTTAGCCAGGATCGGTTGGAAACCTGCAGAACGAATAATTTATGTTAATTGTGGTGGGTAATTTCATTTATAAACTGGTAACATTTATTGTTATTCTTCTAAGTAATTTTTTTGATAAAACACTGGAAAAGACCACAAATCGACCCAAAAACTGACTAATTATGAATAAAAAATTTGCGAATTGATATCCTGAATTTATTTAGGTGATCGTTACAAGCTTTATATGTTTACTTACGTGTGAAATGATATTTCATCGTATTTTCGCTCACTGCGCTTCTTGCAGCCCAAAATACTACAACCAACCATTGTAAAATATCTTTTACAATTATTTCTCAGAGGAAACACGCATTTATCACATTTAATAACCAAAAAAAGGCAATAAATAATATTCAGACCCGTTTTGTTTGTCACTGATTATAACAGATTTTGACACTTGAGGTACCAAAAACAGGTCACGCCGATAAGGACAACAAAATCTATTTATATCCTTTTCGTACTTGTGCTGAGCTATATCAAGTTGTCTCTTTCACTAAAATATATTGCCGATCTGGTTGTGTATATCTGTGAATCTATGCGTATACGACTTTGACTTCGTCAATGCGTCCCACAGATATACACAACCAGATCGGCAATATATTTTAGTGAAAGAGACAACTTGATATGGCTCAGCACAAGTACGAAAAGGACATAAATAGATTTTGTTGTCCTTATCGGCGTGACCTGTTTTTGGTACCTCAAGTGTCAAAATCTGTAATAATCAGTGACAAACAAAACGGGTCTGAATTATATTTATTGCCTTTTTTTGGTGATTAAATGTGATAAATGCGTGTTTCCTCTGAGAAATAATTGTAAAAGATATTTTACAATGGTTGGTTGTAGCATTTTGGGCTGCAAGAAGCGCAGTGAGCGAAAATACTATGAAATATCATTTCACACGTAAGTAAACATATAAAGCTTGTAACGATCACCTAAATAAATTCAGGATATCAATTCGCAAATATTTTATTCATATTTAGTCAGTTTTTAGGTCGATTAGTGGTCTAATTCTATGAATTTTATCAAATTTTCACTTAGAAAATAAATTATGAATGTTGCCAGTTTATGAAAGAAATTACCCACCGCAACTAACATAAATTATTCGTTCTGCAGGTTTCCAACTGATCCTGTCACATTGCTGAAAAAAGCTGGCACATTGCAAGAAGTGCAAAATACCGACCCTTTTATGCCCATATGAATATGGTGAATGTTAATATTAAATATATATTAATGAGGCCACAGTTATGAAGCTGGAAAAGCAAAAGGCGATTTCGGCGAACCGATTCAAAAAGCTACGCGCTGTTCGTGAAATTTTTACTGTAAACATTAAAGAGTCTATTTATCTAATTATTTGGAATGTTATACATAATTCCATTCATGAAAAAACTAAACTGACCAAGCGCGAGTCGGGCTCGCGCGCTGAGAGTTCTTTACAATCACAAAATACAAAAAGTTGTGCAAAAAGACAACATCACGCCCAGGCTGTCACCCATCCAAGTACCGACCGCGCCCGACGTTGCTTAGCTTAGTGGTAAACAGAAATTTGTCACTGACTCGCACTTGGCCAGTGTTTATTATTTGTTGTTTTACTTATGTTCACTATAATCAGCTAAATTTGACGCTTGTACGGATTACCGTTTTTACACTAGAACAAATCCAAAAATACGTTTAACGTTTGTTGCATGGGGGCCCTTCCTTTGCCCTTCCGTTTTAACTCTTTGACTTTTTTATTATTTTTAATTAATCATAAAAAATCATGCTATGGTTACTTTACAACCTTTTTTCTAGTACTATATTCTAATCCTAACAAATAATTATAATAAAAACGCAAGTAAGTTAGTAACTTTCTGTCTGTTTTTTTACGAGGAAACGGCTAAGTCATGGTATAATAATATACTCCGCCAGGTATAGCAATTCGAGAAAAAATGTTTACGTAGGCGTCCCGCAATGATGTCATGATGTCAATTTACAACAGGTTCGAGAGAGATGATACACCACGTAACAGCTGATTGAATAAAGTGGCAACTGGACAGTGACGTCATTGCGGGACCACTCCCAGATTGCTAGACCTTGTTTTCTTAGATCATGGGCTAAGTCAAATTTTGTCAGGACGATAGGGTGTGTAGGGTGAGGACAGACAACGTACTTTTCTTCCCAGAAAATTGCAGGTAGCTCCGCGGGTTGCAGCAGATAGTGTATAAAATATAAATATTTAAAAGGTAGTATTGTTTCCAAAGTACTCATTGAAGATTCACACCCATCATAGTAGGTAAATTACCCTAACTTATAGCAAATCATTTTAATGTGGCAACACACCTTGTTGAAGCGAGAGGCACTGAGCTAGCCACGCTCATTGAAAATCTATAGGTAGTAGATCTGTGATGCGTCCAATACACAGAAGTGAAAAAAATTTCGTCTTTTCTGTGGTCCAATCCGTAGAGGGCTTATACTGAATCTATGGTCCAATACAATCAAGATCCATTCTTGGTCCAATCCAACAGGAATCCAACTCTGTCATGCCGGACTAATCGTCTATCAAGTGAGAAATTTTATTTGATACTAGCAACCCGCCCGCCCGGCTTCGCACGGGGCGGCTCGCTAGTTATATATGTAAACCTTCCTTGAAAATGTATATAATTGATGGTGAAAACCGCATCTAAATCCGTTGCGTGGTTTAGGAGTTAGCGGCCATACAGACAGACAGACGCGGAAAGAGAGATAGAGAAGAGATGGGGTAAATTGAAGAACTTCTTCAGGGCAGGGCCCCTGCGCCCCTGGTCCCTATTGACACCTGCATGAGTTTAAATAGGGATGACCAATAGTATCTTAAGGAATTTATGAGTAGCTCGTCGATTAGGTCATTTTTTTATATATTTTTTTTAAATATTAATTTTTCGGAATACCAGTATAGGCCCGTCCTTATCTTTTTCTTAGAGGGTTAGTTTTAACTCAAGTTTTTACAACATAAAATAAATTAGCTAAAGGGTCCATAAAAAAATCAGAGAAAACGTCCAGTTTCGTCCCTAATCACCGCGTTTTACGGTGCTACAAGAAAAAACCTAAAAATTGATTAACTTAAAGTTTCTAAGTTCGTTTGTCAGGGATATTTTATAAATTCTTTCACTAACAGAAAGATACACTATTCCCGAGTGCCATATACAATGTTTTATTTTATTTTAATACTAGCTGATGAAAAATGCGCGTAGTGATGAAAAATGGTGATGGATAGTAGCCTATGTCCGTCTCCTGGTTCTAAGCTACCTCCCCACCAATTTTCAGCCAAATCGGTTCACCCGTTCTTGAGTTATAAATAGTGTAACTATAACACGACTATATACCTAGGTATATAAAAGAAAGTCGTGTTACTCTACCTATATAGGTAGATATAGATAGAAGATATAAACGTAAGTAAGTAATAGTTGTCTCTAATAGTGGCAAATTAGGGGATGAATCTTGTTTTTGAATTTGTCTCACTTCCCGTGAAGTCGGTTTTTAACCCCCGACGCAAAATGAGGGATGTGAATTTTGTTGTGTGTCTGTGTATCTGTGTGTCTGCCTGTGTCATCGTAGCTCCCAAATGGCTGAATTTTCATTTAGTTTTTAGGATTCCTTACCCAAAGGGTAAAAACGGAACCCTATTACTAAGCCTACGATGTCTGTCTGTCTGCCAGTCCGTCTGTCCTACCTTAATAGGTAGGACAGACGATATAGATATAGCTAATGCTATATCTTTCGAACCGTAATAGATAGCCACTTGAAATTTTCACAGAATATGTAACGTTACGGCGGATTAACTAACAAACAATAAAAAAAGCCAAAAAGTAAAAAAAAATAAAGGGGGGGTCCCCATACAACAAACGTATTTTTTAACGTATTTATTAGCTCTAATGTAAAAACGATAATACGTACAAGTGTCAAACTTGGCACGATTATAGTACAAACTCTAAACTATAACGACAAATAAAATAATGGCCAAGTGCGAGTTGATGACAAATTTCTGTTCATTACCAAGTTATAATTTTGTTATACTTGAGCGCCTCCAATAAATTTTGGAAGGCGTTATAATAACTGGTAATTTGGTTACTTGGACAACCGTATTGTATTTTGTGGTGGTACGGAACCCTCAGTGCGCGAGCTTGACTCGCACTTGGCCGGTTTATTATTTGTTTAAAAGGTGATTTGATCGAGAGTGTTCTTAGCTACGATTCAAGAAAATCTGTTCAGCCGTTTGAAGATTACCAGTATCTTCGGAGCTTTAAAAAAAAACTGTGTAAATGTACCTACTTATACTTGTTAAAAATATAAATATTTTGTAGATAAGATAAGATAAGATAAGATAAGATAAGATAAGATAAGATAAGATAAGATAAGATAAGATAAGATAAGATAAGATAAGATGAGATGAGATGAGATAAGATAAGATAAGATAAGATAAGATAAGATAAGATAAGATAAGATAAGATAAGATAAGATAAGATAAGATAATTTATTCAAATTATCGAACACTCCTCAATACCATTGCCTAAAAGCAAAAAGATGTAGGTAAATAAAAGAATTCTTAGACAATAATAATAAAAAAAAACAAAATTATGTTGATAATTATGGAGTTCTATACCTACCTATTTGATTATAAATTGTAAATGAAACAATTATCATGAACAACAATTTTTTATATTAATTTGACCGAATTGTATTTTGTTTTTAACGAGACATAGCGTGTACCGCATGGGTATCTACCTTTTTCTTTTTCTATTCTATTCATTTCTTTTATTTATTTTTGTACTTTACCTACATTTGGTACGTACCTACCTACGTAACAACCATTTTATTATCTTGCATACTTCAAAGCCAACATTGGGAGGTCTTTGCCTCAATAGAAGTGTGGACAAAAGAAAGAGGGCTAGGTAATGGTCCACACAATGGAACACTGTTTGGCCTGGCGGCCCTCCGCACAATGCCACCTAACTTATTTTATTCTGCTACACTTAGGTATTCATTTTTACTAGATTTACCATGCGAATGCTTATACGCCTTTATTGTTATATTGTACAGATTTGGAAGTACAATGGAATATTTGTAGGTATAGATTATAGGTTTGCATGTACATTAATTTAAAAAAATGCGTCGATTATTTGAACTGTCTCCTTTTTTCGTATAAAATTGGAACTAAACATATCGCAGGGTGCGATCTAATAGTGTTAGCACACGTATGGATTTGGTTGACGAACCGCCGTCCAACCAACGGGAGAGAAAGAGTGAGAATATCATATTTTCCTCTCTTTCTCTCCCGTTGGTCCGACGGCGGTTGAGGTCAACCAAATCCATACGTGTCCACTATAAGGTAAAAACTATCTTGCTAAAAATTAATTGTAGGTATGCATTAAATATGTAGGTATGGGAGCAAATCCGGCGGCGTCGCGGTTTTACCATTGGACTAGCCGCCACCGCCTGAAAGCTCATCCACACATCATAGATCAGTGGAAATCGCACACTGTCCGATTCACACGATCCTTCTTGCCTCATACTTACAAAATGTGGAATGAGCTACCTTCCACGGTGTTTCCGAGAAGCTACAACATGGGGATCCTCAAAAGGCGAGTTAATCGAGTCCTAGTTACAAGTATCCATAGGCGACGGTGACTGCTTACCATCCGGCATCCCGTCTGCTTGTTTGCCATAGCATATTAAAAAAAAACGAAATCGCGAAAAAATATCAGCTGTTCCACAGAAACGGTAATTCTGCCATGCAAGTACCGTTCATTATCGATTGTAAAATTCGATAAAATGCCATAGAATCGATCATAGCGAGCACTGATCAAATGGCATTTTATCGAATTTGACGATCTCAACTGTCAAATTTGACGATCGATAAAGAGCGGTACTTGCACAGATTCGACAAAATGTGTGGAACAGCTGATATATTTTTCGAGGTTTCAGTGTTAGTAAATAGTAAAAGTTGTTCATAATGGTGGGTAATGGGTATACTATGAACCTCATTTGGCTCGGTACATCTTTTCCGCGTAACCTACAGGGTTATTCAGAAAGGATGTAATGCTTTTTGCATGCAGAAAAATAAGGTAAAATGTGTCATAGTGCAATGTATTTTAAGATTTCTTTAATACAACAAGGAACCAAGGAATAAGTTTATTAGACCGTCGTTCCATTATCACTCGCAACGCAAGTTCCTGCGATAATATCAGCGAAGACAGTGACTTGTGCTACGGCCTACGAGTCGCTACGGCTGCTACGCATCGATGCGCTACGATGCCTACGCAATCCCGGTCCCCGTTTATTATCTTTGGTTTTAAAATTCTATACAGAGCCTCAGAAATTCAGAAATCTGAGGCGCTGTATAGAATTCTGAGGCAGAATAGATAATAGGACAAGTAATGATCAACTTATCGGTAGAGGTGATCAAATGACGGGAGTAAAACTTCAATAAATGGCTGTTAGTATTATTTAGAAAACAATAATATGATGGTAAAGTCATATGATTATTTACGGGATATTTACTGTGGTAAGGTTGTGGAATGAGCTCCCGATATTTCGGCGCAGTTACATGCACCATGTTCACGGGAAGACTGAAGAATGCGGGTGGTTGGTCGAACAGTTAAAAAGTTAGGTGCAGACATAACGATCTACCCTCTTTCTTAGTTTTTTGCTACGGTTATCACTGGAACTCGAACCGACAAAACACAATCACTGTATTACTGCATAGTATTTTGAATACTAATCTAAGTTGAACACATTTAAAACAGAGTGATAGTTAAAACAGCGTAATATGATGGTAGCTCTCAAATCTACAGAAAAGGCGGCCAAGCGCAAGCCTATCTACTATAAAAAAAAAAGGTGGTCGCACTGTAAAATATATTTTCAGGTACTATATCTACTTTACAGAATAAAACAGCTAAACGAATTTTAATTTATTATCAATAGATTTCAGTGAATACTTAGTATGTATCTGAACGTACGGGTTTTATTGTCCAGCATTGTAAAGCATCATTTGAATAGATTTTTAACAATCAACAAGGACACATAATGAAAGATCAATTCATACAGAAAACTACAATTTCCATTAATAACAGTTATTTTGACACGCAATATACGCTACGTGTATCGACGCCATGTTTTATTTGCGGGTAGATATGGGTTAAGTTTTGACTGGTATAGTCTATGGTTGGGGGGAATAGAGGTTGTATTTGGTTGCGTTTTGTTTTCGTGGGTGCTGCGTTTCGTTGTTCCGCGTGTGTATGCAAGGTGTATTGTGCGGGCTCACACAATGGCCGCGCGGCTTTGTGTCGCGCGTTCGCCATTGTCGGCGGACATATTACCCAACGTTACCACATTGTATCCTCGCCACCGTCTCTGACTTCTTCCTTTGATGAGACGTGTATCTTATTTGTCGTACGCAATGATGCTGGAGCTACGGAGTGAAAGAAATACTCTCATTATTAATTTCTTGTTTACTTCGTTTCGTAGGCAATTTTTTTTTGTGTGTGTCGTGACACGGGCATGTTAGGATTCCGTAGTGTTGTTAGAAATGATAACAATCATCACAAGCGCAGAGTTCTAAGAAAGCAATTTTTTAGCGGGGTTTCCGTTTAGTTCTTCTTGATCGGCTAAATGTCGTAAAGTATTAATATAAAGTCATCATCATTTCAGCCATAGGCCTTACCCATCGATCTCCAAAAAGGCCGGTTGGAAGCGGCCAGCATCAGATCTAAGCCTGCGTCCAGCGTTTTCCCGCGTATTTCTGAACCTAAAAGACCCTAAACGAGACCGCTGGATTAAACCGTGATAATTTTGAATGTAATTTCAATTTATGAGCTATTTAGTTATTTTAGAATTAAAAAAAGTATTTTTTCTGCGATCCGGCTTTTATTAAGTATTGGCGGTGATTCTGTCATACCACTAACTAAACTAAACCAATCTGACAGGACTAGAATTATCTGCTTCTCATTTCATTTTATTATGTGAGAAAAGGGTGGCAACAATTTTAGAGCTGTCAAATTTAGTTTAGAGTCCTTTTCATGAAAGAAGTCCCACGGCAAACAGCGGAACTAAATTTCCATGTTGTAGTTGTCAGGTGTTGTTACTGTGTTTGGACGCTAGTGAGATTTTTATTAATTTTCCATCGTTAAAGAGTCGTGTACGATGCCAAAACTTGTTAAAGTTCTACTCGAGAAATGATACTGATAGTGATTGATACGCGATGACAGCGCCGCGTCTGGGGGACTTCTTTCATGAAAAGCACTCTAGTTTAGAGTGCATCAGAATCGATGCCACTAGCTGTTGCCCGCGACTTCGTACGCGTAGACTTTCATATAAAACTTTCAACCCCCTTTTGTCATCCTTAATTCGGCCCTTTCGTAAAATCCTTCTTTAACACCCTATAAGGAATCTACCTGCCAAATTTCAGCTTCGTAGGTCAAGTGGTTTTCGAGATTTTGTGATTAATGAGTGAATGAGTAGATGAGTAGATGAATTTCGCTTTTATATAAATATGTATATATAGAAGATTCTGTGGATCCGGCATGCCTATATAGTTATAATAATCATCATCATCATCATCATCATTTCAGCCGTAGGACGTCCACTGCTGGACATAGGCCTCCCCCATCGATCTCCAAAAGGGCCGGTTGGAAGCGGCCTGCATCCAGCGTTTCCCTGCGGATAATATGGAGTTATAATAATATGGCGTACCATTTATAATACGTACTATAAGATGAAATATTATTTTTTGGAACGAAGTTTTTTATTTCTAGTTTGGCTTATCACGTAGCCGTTTTTAGCCTGTGTCAAGTTACAATGACGATGACGTTATTGTATAAGTAAGTATCCCACTAATATTATAAATACGAAAGTTTGTGTGTGCAAGTGTATAAGTACCTATGTATGTTTGTCCACGCTCGATTCCGTAACAGCTGAACGGATATGAATGAAGTTTGGTATGGAGCTTTTGGTATACCCTGGATTACAAAGAAACTACACATTTATTTAAAATAAAAAACATAGCTCCTGTAGGATTACAGGTGAAACCCCGGGGCGTTGTTAGTATAGCTATCTATATAATTACATAGCCGTGCGTTAGTCTAATAAAAACTCGAAAATGGCTTGACTGTTTTTTTTATTTTTTTTTTTTCAATAAACTTGGGTAAAAAATATTGAAAACTTGCCCTGAAGATTTGATAGTTCGGGAAAACTGTGAGTACTTTTTCTGGATTTTTATATGAACTCATACTCATTGGACAGCACAACTTTTGTCGGGTCAGTTAGTTAGAAATAAATTATTTTACTCTTATTATGGAAACAGGTGGTTTTCACACATTTAATTTAAATCTATAGATGAAATAACCGGCTTAATTTTACGTGAGTATAATATAAACAAAACACAAATGTAAAGTCTTGATTTTTTCGAACCGTGCGTCGTCCAAAATATCTGAGAAGGGACATAAAGGACTGAGACAAGTGGTACTCCAATACGATTCCGCTCAGATACATCCCAATAGAAGCACTTGACGGGTTCTATGATACTGGAGATGTCACCAAATATCAGATTTCCATCGACATACGTATTACGTAGGTATCTAACACTCATGTTTGGGCCTTACGGCTAGCTTGAAACAGCGCAGTGCGGAAGGTCACGCGAACGTGAACCTTAACGCGCCGAGATACGGTTTGCGGTCGCGTAACTTTACGCAATGACCTAAACAGCAGCTGAAACAGGTAGGCGTAAGCCCTTACGGCTACCAGGCTTTACGTCTAGCTGTTTTAAGCAATCCATTTTAGATGATGAAAAAAGTTGCGCGACCGCAAACCGTATCTGGACGCGTTAAGGTTCACGTTCGCGTGATTTTCTGAACTGGGGCCTTACGGTACAGCTAGCTGTTTAAAGCAATCCAGTTTAGGTGATGAAAACATTTTGCGCGACCGCAAACGGTCACGACACGTAAGCTGGCAAGCGCAGCGTAGGACGTCCACCCACAAGATGGACAGACGACCTAAAAGAGACCGCAGGGAAACGCTGGATGCAGGCCGCTTCCAACCGGCCCTTTTGGAGATCGATGGGGAGGCCTATGTCTAGCTGTGGACGTAAGATAAGATAAGATAAGATAATTTTTATTTCTAAGAGTCAGTTACATGAACATTTACACAGCTATATAAAACACGAGTAGAAAATTACATAAAGTTATAAAGCAAATAAAGAATGGAAGTTTTTACATTAATTAACACATTTAAAAATTATAGCGATGACGTCGCTGATGATGATAATGATGAAGGGTCACATTCGCGTGATTTTCCGAACTGCGCAGTTTTAACGTCAGTGAGACCGCGGAAGGAGAAGGCCGTAAGGCCCTCAGAAGAAAAAAATAACTCTCTTTTCTATGGTATAGCCCCTGTTTTAAGCGATTCTGTTTACCCCCACTGGTTGGTCCGTTCGACTTCTACGCCGAATGCGTTGCTCTAGCACGTCCCAAAAGTGAACTTGAGCTGCTGATAGAGGAAACCATCAAAAGGGGAAGCAAAGCATGGTGGTAAGGTACTTTCTAGTGCTCGGCTGGTAAGCTACCACTATCTAATACTATAGTTTCAATTCTGTTAAGAAGTAACTAACTGCAGGTTTCAGTCGTCTTCAATTGAGAGCCAGTTCCCATTCCCAGTTATATCTTTACTATTTTTGACCACACATTCACTAAGCAGCGAGTTGTAGTCAAACGTCTAAGTATGTCAACTAAGTATAAAAAAATTATTAAAGGTGAACTTCCACAAAATCACCCGACTCAATCAGCTATTGCAGTGTTATTTAGTTGCTGCGAAAGATGTGTACTTACATAATAGAGCATTTGTTTGTATTAAAAATATAATTCATGCTGGTAAAATCCTAGAAGATTATTATTATTAAATATTATTTATTTATTAAAAACTAAAAAATAAAGTTCAGATTTTCAGACATTTACAAAATAAAAATATGATTTTCTTTGATTACGTGACTTACCTACAAACACTGAACTCTATGTAGGTCGAATGTCCTTATGACATCACACAAAAGTAAATATGTAGAGGCAACAATTGTATGGCGAGATTAACTTGTTTGTTGCTTATGTGTTACGTCACCAATGTCTCGTGGAACAATAAAGGTTAAAAGGAGCGTTTACGCGGGAGTTTAATAATTTGAATTTAAATCTGCCATTTAAAACTTAAATACGGAAAATTATGATGATGAAATCACATGATTGCTTTATTTTAATCTAATTACGAAACTATGGAAAATATCTTCCAGATGATCAATGAAAAAAAAACCATTCAAAATATTGTTCAATGGTGTATGAAGATAGTACAGTCATTTTATCGATTAAAGCTCTCCCAAAGCTCAGTAACAAAAGCCTATTGTATAAACATTTAAATACAAAGTATTGTTAAAAGAGGGAAGTGCATTATGCAAGGGTATGCGAAAGGGTGCTGCGGCCGCGATCTCGGTGCGCAAGATCTATGCGCGGGAAAACTGACAACATTCGCCTTCGCTCTAGCCCGTAGCCGGCCGGCAGTCCATGCGCGACATCGAATGGACGTGACCGCTAGGCTCTATGCCCCGAACGGCTTTTGCCATTGAACTTTTTCGACGAGTAAAATTTTCCCGCCCAGTCTATTGGATTTTTTCTTTTGTCATGTGATTTTGTGCCAGTGTTTGTGATGTGGATTTGCTGTGCTTTGGTGCTGTGTTGTGGTTTGTTTAAGTTCTGCCAAGTTTGAATTTGGAATAATGTTTGTTTGAAGCTTGTCAAGGGTAAGTTCATGTTATCATTTAATTTTTCACTCGTTATTGGCAAAATGTATAAATTGTTAGATGCCAATAAAAATTGTGAAGTAAAGTAAATAAATATACGTAAAGCTGTAACTAAGTTTATGGTTGTTATAATAATTACGTCGAGTTGCAACTCTTATATTATAAGTTGACTTGAACCTTAGGTGCTCAATTAATGTTTTTTTTCGGTAATTAAAAATAAATGCAAAGGAATTGTATTTACATAAATAGGAACTTTTTACCTTTTTGAGTCTGTACTGTGACTGAAGAAGGTCCAACATAAGAGTTTTTGGCGCCAACGCGGAAAAAACATGTCGGCTCTTTGGATTATTTTCCTAAACTTGTGTATTTTCGAGTGTTAATGTGTACTAAATGGTGAATTATTATTCATTAAGTGCTCGTAAACGTGCTCGAGTGTGGGCAAGTGATATAACGAGGTGAAACGTGTCTTTTCGTGTTATTTCCAAGACTCCATATAGGAGCCTCTTGTAAAGTCTCCACCACTTTACAGGGGCATGAGTTCGACTTGACCGTGACTTACTTAGCTTGACTCTGACTGTGACTATGACTTGTTTGACGCTATTAAGACAAAGTAAACTGTTTAATATTACGAGTAAAGGACATTGAATCCAAGCTCATGAAGATTTTAACAAAAAAAAAAAAAGGTCCAACATAATCGTAAACACGTGGAATAAAGACTCGTATTGTAGGTACCTACGTTGATTTCTGAAAGAAGATGTAAGTACCTACTTTAATATCTAGGTAAGTACTTAGGTATATTTCTATGCATAGCAATTTTTATTTACTACTTAGTAGGTACCTAACAACCTATAGGTACTTACGTACCTAATCACCCATTTATTTAAAATAGGTAAGTGCCTATTTACCGAAGCAAGCAATTTGTAGAATTTATCTATCGTGTACCTTCCTAGAACATGACGTGTTTACTGGCTTTATTATCTTTTTTTATTGGATTCTTATTTTTAGACTGCAATTATTGAAAATGCGATGAATACTGTCGGCGATTATTTCCAATGAAAACAAAAGCGTCCAACTTGTTCCTGTCTCCATCCAAAGTAGCTCAATAGCCGAAAAAGGAACAATACCCGCCGCAGAGCTGTCAGTATACAACAAGCGTAAACAAAACCCAATCGCGCGCACCGCCCATCGATAATAACGATAAAGTTGCAAACAAAATAATAGTAGAGTCGCGGAATTAACGCTCCTATTGTGTTACTACAATAATCCGCTATCTAGGCCAGCCTCAGTGCTGCAGACGAACCTTTTGTCTTTCATGTTCGCCGTTAATAATGGCGGGCACCGAAACAGCGGCGCACAATGCCGCGAAATGTGCGCGTTTTCATTTGCAAGACAAAACGCGCTTTGTTGTCGTGTCCGCTCAATACTAAATTTATAGCCGGTGGACCGAGAGCCGTATTGACGGCCGCTAACGAACGGCCAAGCGCCATAAATGCATTTTGATCGGTCAGATATGGCCGTCGTCAGCGCACGTGACAAATCAGATTCATTCATGACGTGAATTGTATTGGAATGTCAAAGATTTTACATTTACCTACTGAATGGAATATACCCAAAGAATTAGGACCTACCTTTTTAGGTCCAAATTCTTTGAATAGACAGCATTGGATACCTACCGCGCGCGCGCGTTTGTTTACTATGGTTACCTACTGATACCTGTATTTTTCCACCTGCACTAATGGCTTATTTAGTAGGTACTAGAGCTATGGTGGCTCTGGGGCACCCGGTTCGATCCCCGGCCCTGCACCAATGACATATATAGTACTGTGTAGTTTCAATGCCATCGCTCAAGGTAAACAACGGGAGGAAACAGTCCCAGAATCACAAAAGTTCAAAGACATTAATTCATCAACATGCTCTGGGCCAGCATGGTGGCCCAAATCCTGTCTCTCTGAAAGAAAGCCTGGTGTGAACAGTGGGAACATGATAAGCTGATACCTACTGAAGCTAAAGCAAGGACGTTTTATACCCCTACTTCCATGAGCTAAAGCTATTGTGTGTCAGCTTACCCTGTAAACAAAAGAAAAGTGTCAGTATAAAAGTATAGTTGCAATAGTTTAGAATTTTAATCAAAAGTTGTTTTTAGGGTTGTTGAAGGAACATTCTAAGATGAGAGCAAATTATTCTTACCTTTGAATGAATTTGTTTTGATGATATAACTGTTTGCAATTCGGTATGCTAAAAAAAAATAACCTATGCCAATTCCAAAACCATTTCGAGATTTTATGTTACTAACCCTTATTTTTCTACTCTGACCCTTTAAAACGATAAGATGCCATTTATTTTAACATAAAACTAAGAAATCATTCGACTTTCATTGACCTCTAAATGACGTCACGGTGTAGCATTTTATTTTCTGTGCCTTTTAAGAATAAAAATATTATACATTTGACACACTGTTCGTCACACAGAATAGAATATTTTTTCATTTCTATGGTTTGACTGTCTGGTTTTTTTCAGGGCTGCCAATATGGGGTGCTTTTTTAGACTTCTCAACGCAACGAAATTTTGTGCTATATGGTGACGTCACATAATTTCAACTTTCAAAAAAATATTGTAAAATAACTACTCAATAGAAAACAAAAATATTGAAATTAGTTTCTTAAAATAGCCTTATCTACGAAATAAAAATATAAAAAAATACAAAAAAAAACTTTACATACCGAATTGTTTGCAACCTTTAAGTATTTACCTTAGTTAATTAAAACATGTACTTTCTCAATCAAGTGAAATATTAATGTTATTCTATGAAAAACACGATAATAATGACCTATTTTTCCCACAGAAAATCTTATACGAAATCAATTGATTTTAAATTTTAGGTCCATCCATACCCTAGAATATAATTACATATTTTCTGGTTTTTTTTTGGTTTAAATTTTCATGACCGTGGATTCAATGTCCTTTAGTCGTAATCGTAAACAGCTTACATAGTCTTAATGGCATCAAACAAGTCACAGTCACAGTCATAGTCAAGCTAATTAAGTCACGGTCAAGTCAAACTCATGCCCCTGTAAAGTGGTGGAGACTTTATAAGAGGCTCCTATGGAGTTTTGGAAACAACACGAAAAGACACGTTTTACCTCGTTATGTCAATAATTCACCATTTAGTACACATTAACACTCGAAAATACACAAGTTTAGGAAAATAATCCAACGAGCCGACATGTTTTTTCCACGTTGGCGCCAAAACTATTTTCTGTGGTCTAGGGCCTAGACCACAGAAAATATATTTTTTACTTCTCTTTTCTGTGCCCTAGACTCTTAGACTTGGACTAATCAAGGCAAAAATCGAAAAGCTTTTTGATGTTTGCAAAGCTCACTCGCAGATTCCTGCGGTGATAGTCTTTGGCTGTGGTCGGGGCTCGGGGCTGATATTTACTTTTAAACAAGACTACTTCTTGGAAATGGCTACAGCCAGGACTAATTATCTATACTGGGTTACGCGGAAAGGGTGTACTTACTAAGCTAAAAGGGGTAGTACGAGTCCTTAAGTCGTTATGAATATTTTTTTAGTATTGGAGCAACTCTGAAATCGCGAAAAAATATCATTTGTTCCATAGAACAAAATATTGTCTGAACCAAAACTCAGCGCACGCTACGAATTGCGCCGACGTTTTGGTTAGTTACAAGGTAACCGCGATCCGACTACAACGCCGCGCGATGCTAGAGCTACGATGACAGCGGACAACCAACGTTGACCCCTATACAAGCGACATAACGTCTAAATTTGAGTAAATGAGGCATTGTGAACTATATAATAGATGCAATGTATGTGCAATGACGCTCGGACGTTTTTTGACTGTTTTCACTGAGTGTTTGTGACTCTATAGGAATTGTATATCGATGGGAGCTGATATTATTTTCATGATTTCAGGGTTAGACCCATAGTAAAAGATGTTCAGTGATGGGTACTATGGAGTACTTATGGACTTTTTTTGGCTTAGTGCGCCCTGTCTGAGTCACCCTGTATTGTTTTTCTACAAGTTTGTAGGAAAAATCGCAAAACCCGAAAGCGTATTGCACAATCGCCAGTTAAAATAACCAAGTTGCGCACGGAGAGAAGCCGTAGCTTTATAATTTCTTTACATAACATCAATTAAAAAGTTTCCTTTCATACGGGAACAACAAGAGACGACGCAAAAGAAAACCGTCGAAACCGAATAAAAAGCTTGATCCCCACATAAAGTTACACTTGAGACCCCAAAGAGGTCGCGTCACAAAAGCGTCGTAATTGGCCGTTCTTTTTCTACTTCCCTGAAGCATTCAGAGCCAATGAAACGTGTGCATTTAAATGACGTTCCTCTTTGTGGGGTCACACTAAAGTTGTTCGTGAAACCGCCGCGGAGGCTGCGACTTTTGTTTAGGATGCGGAGGGGCTACTAAAAGAACCTGCTCTTTGCTTGTTAAGGAATCATTAGTCATGCTTATTTGAGAATATATGCGGTGGTATTGGGCAAGTTTTGTGTAGTGCTGGTGTTCATCAAAGGAACTCGCGTAGTATTTATATTCTCTTTGGGAACTCGCGTAGAATAGCTTACGAAGGTGGATGATATATGATGTAAGTACCTACCTACCACTTGAAGCTTTTAGCTACGATCATTCGCACTTGCAGAACTTTGGTATATATACGAGTAAGTGTGTAATTATATTCATATCCGAGTTTTATCGTCAACTTAAAAAACATAACGTTATGGTAAAATTACTGATTAAAATTAATCTGAGTGATAAAGTACATGATTATTTAGTAAAATTTAGATTGGTTCTGTGCATAAAACTGGAATATGAATGAATAGTTAAGTATAATTGATAATTTACTATACTTACTTAAATATAGTAAATTATTCCGAGAACCCGTACGAAGTGCTTTGATTCCACATTTATTATGCGAACTGCTAGTCTGTGGAATTCACTGCCTGAGTGGGTGTTCCCCGATAGCTACAATCTGGGTGTCTTCAAGTCGAAAGTGAATAGGTTTCTTCTAGGCAAGCGTGCTCCATCGTAGGCCTCATCATCACCTAACATCAGGCGAGTTGGCGGCCAAGCGCAAGCCAATTTATAATAAACAAAAAAAGTTCCTACTTTACTTAATTTTTATTTATTTGATAATTTATTTTAATTGTATCAACACTGTTATACCAATTACATTAGTTAAATCAGAATATCAATACAATAAATCAAATGTCATTTACAACAATAACAATTCGTAAATTTTCATTTAATTATTTGTGCCTATGTTAGGCACAAATAATTAAATGAAAATAATTATTTACACTTCACCTAAATTCTACAATCATAAATAAATCGATCCTGTTACGTAAATTCTTTTCATCCAATGTTTGCCTGGAAGAGATCGGTTTTAGCTATAAGGCTGCCACTTGTGGCACTAGCTCGTAAGTGTTTTCTATCTGTTTGTAATTTTTATTTCTGATGTGCTTAATAAAGAGTTTCTATCTATCCACACATTTTTCAAAAATTCGTCAGTTTTAAGAATTTACACTCCAAAACCACTTCAAGATTTGAACTTCCTTTGAAGTGTAACATTCGAGTCGCGACGTGTAGGCATTCCGTGAGAAATGCGGTTTCTGTTCGCTTTTCCTAGCACACTTTACAAAACACACTTACATAACACATCCCTCTTTCTCCTATAGAATCGGTTCCCCTCTCGCCCACTCCCATTCATTCTTTGCAGCTTTTGTAGCTCGGGCTTTTTGTAACAATGGCGTGGACGTGAATAGTAACTGTCGAAATATTGTTAAGCTTGATGTCCCTCGCAATGGTGTAGCAGCGGCATAAAACGAGACGTAGTATTTATATAAGGCAGGCGCCGGGATTTTAACAAGTTAATTGAAGAGTTTTATTGTAAACAACAACGGTATTTTTATGTCGCTTACGTAGGAATTATGTGGCCAGAAATAAACTACTAAACAAGTCCTTAGTGAACAGAACAATAGTGCCTTAAATAAAACATTCGCAAAAAATACAAACAAGTTTGTTTTGAATGTGATTTTGAATTGTTCATAGTAAAATTAAATTTTTCGTTATACCAAAGGAAGAATTGTTTAAGTTTGTTGTATTTTCATACATTTTTAATTAAAAATGCTTTTCAATTTTTTTTTATTGAAGATTAACTACCCTTTACATAACTCATAATATTGTATAAACCTGATGTCCCCATTTGTGCACGTTATGAAAAAGTAACTTTTCTCAAGAAATAAACTTCTAAGAATTTTAATTATACGGTAAATATCCCGTAAATAATCATATAACTTTAATTTTAATTATATTTTAGTTTTTTGAATTTTCCTCTACTTCAATAAATATTTCTGGCTCAACGCATTAGCATTGCCATTCAACGTGGTAATGCCGCCAGCATGTTGGGTACGCTGCCAACTGGTAGTGGGCTTGAGCATTTGGATTGTCTTTAGACCTTCAACGGTCTATGGGCAGTCTAACTGTATTTGTAGTGTTAGTTTTAGCTTGTATTTTGTTTAGTTATTAAAGGCACTTGCCCGAAAAAAAAAAAAAAATCTATAAGTCAGGTCTGAAAGTGTTAAAGTCATCACAGGGACGAGAATCGAACCGGGTGTCATCAACGCATATGCTCACTCGGCTACACGCAACGTCCGCCCTCGATATTGTCTTTTGCCGCGTTTCATTTCTGTAAATTATCGTACAGGAGTCGATCATTTTTCCGGAATAAAAAGTAACCCATATGTGTTAATCCAGGATGTAAACTATTTCCAAATCAAAATGTTCAATTCAATTCATAAATCATTCTCAAATAGGTATAGGTACTATGATACACTTTTGAAACGTCACAAAAACAGCTATAATGAGAAATCATTTACAAACAATACATTTGGTAGAAATCCTAATACAATTCAATCTCACATCTTCACAACAAGGTGTTCCCAAGTGTCAGTGGTAGAAAGCTACCAAATTTGTTTGGTAGGTTTGCACCACTTAATTTTATAACATTTAATCATACTAATATTATAAATGCGAAAAGTTTGTTGTTGTTTTTTTTGTTCCTCTTTCACGCAGCAAAAGAGCAACGGATTGACCTGTTTTTTGCATGGGTAGTATCACAGAAAAGAGATAAACGAATAAAAAATCTCTTCTGTGGGTAGTATAGTTCAAAGGCTGGAGAGTGACATAGGCTACTTTTAATCATCATCATCGCCATTTTTCATCACTACGCGGGTACAACCGCGGGGCGCAGCTAGTAATAAAATACAATCTCTAACGAGTACTGTAGTAAAATGTAAAATTAATATCTCAAATCTATGTAAAATACTAAAATGTCATATTCAAATTGTAATAATTAAATTAGATTAAATTTAGGTTAGATTATTTCATTCTTTACATTACTTGAAGGTTAAAAACAATGCAAGTGTGCCCCGCCGCGCCGCCAGCAACGCCGCCCAGTCGAAGCGCCATCAAAATTTTATTTTACGCCTGTTTTTTTTTCGCTTTTGGGATTTTAGCTCCCCTTGCTATCTGGCGCCTAGTACGACCACTCTTCTTGCTCTAACCCAGGGTCAGTGCTGCTCGGTCATCATCGCTCTAAAAGCTTTAGCATTGCCTAACAATTATAATTAACTTTGATGTAAGTAAGTAATGTTTTGAGAAGAAGGAAAACGTTGCGCGGCCAACACGTGATTCTTACAGGAATTACAAACACGTGATATGACGCTGAAATTTCTACATGATCCGCAGCTTTGAAACATAAAAGTAAAAAAAGTAAACAATTGCTTCTTTAACTAAATAATGAAATGCTTGTCGGGACTTATCGCGCATTAAAAAAAAAAAATATAGATATAATAGTAGACAAACAAGCGACGGGCCACCTGGTGGCAAGTAGTCACCGTCGCCTATGGACACCTACAATACCCGGGGCATTGGCGGTGCGTTGCCTACCTTTGAGGACTCTATTCACTCTGCGTTTCAAGCAATTGAGGTTATATTTTGGAGGAAAAACCGAAGGTGGTAAGCCATTCCACAACTTACAGGTGCGTGGCAGAAACAATCGAACAAATCGAACAGTGCGAGACTTCCACGCATCTATAATATGAGGATGGCTTTTTTGGCGATGGCGGCCGGTTCGATAGTAAAACCGCGATGGAGGGATGAGGTCAAAGAGTTCATCAGAGCATTTCTCATTATAATACATGCGCATTATTAGGGTTCCGTACCTCAAAAGAAAAAAAACGGAACCCTTATAGGATCACTTCGTTGTCCGTCTGTCTGTCCGTCTGACCGTCTGTCAAGACCCTTTTTCTCAAGAACGCGTAAAGGTATCAAGTTATACTAAATACTTGGGTCTACGGTTTCTTTCGGCTGTAAAAAAATTAAAGTTGTAAGTCAACGCAATCAAAAGATATGAACGCTTATGTCGCATATTTTGCGATTTCACAGGGAAATCAAAACTTATAGGGTACTTCCCGTTGACCTAGAATCATGAAATTTGGCAAAAAGCAAGATCTCATAGCACATATATAGGAATAAATCTGAAAGTTACAAATTTGAAGTCGTTCACAGCATATAATCATAATCATAATCATAATCTTTATTTGGCACAAGGAAAAATACAAACAAAACAATTGAATCCACTGGCTCCGAACTAGTAAAAAACTGTGTTTCGGAAGCCAGTGGCTTCTCCCAGTATTTAAAAATTAAATATTATGTGTTAAATAAAGATATAAAATCAAATTTAATTAGTATAAAATTTAGAAAAAAAAGAATAATAAAAAAACAAATATAACACACATTTAGTACTTAATAATTTCTAAATAGAAAATTATACAATTATAAATGAACTGTGAGTACAGTACAGTTGTAATTTATTAAGAAACATTATATTACGAAATTTAACGAAATTTATAACATAGCTATAGCCATAGCATAGGTATGCTAGTATTATATATTTTTAAGTATCATTAATAACTTAACTGGCAAAATTGTCAGTGATATACAATTCAGTACCTTTATAATCCATGCCTTTTAGTATTTGGGTAGTCTTACTTTTACATTGAAAATAGTTTAGGTTGTGTATCTTTGATACCGTATTGATTTTATTATATAAGTAAGGGCCCAAGTAGTGGCCAAAACGATTTGCAAAAGCTGTATTGGTCTGACGCACCTTGCAAATTCTAGAAGTTTTTTTAGTTTTTCGCTTTTTGGATTCATCAGTATCTGTCTCAACCGGAGTTTTAATATGTTGGAAAAGAATTGTTTGTAATATAAACAGTTGACGTACGGTAAGAACGTTGCATTCTTTAAATAACTCAGCAGTAGGGTAAAGACGTGGCTTAAAGTTTGCTACCTTTAAGATAGCTCTTTGGGCACATTCTAATGGCAAAAGATTTGTTTTGCAACTCCCTCCCCAGCTAGAAATGCAATAGGTTAATAACGATTGACATAAAGTATAATAAATAGTCTTCAGTAGATCAGAGTCAGCTATATGTCGAAGAGTTTTAAATATAGGAAGCAGTTTTCTTACTCGACCTTTTAGACTTATAATATGTTGCTGAAAAGAGAGATTACTGTCGATAATGATTCCTAAATACTTAATTGAACTAGTTCGTAGTAAAATTGGACAAGAACAATACGTTTTAGGGCAACATGAACAATGCACCCGGAGTTTGAGGTATTCAGATTCAGTCGGTTGAGAGGAATTTAAAATTGAAAATGTGACATATTTAGTCTTATCTATGTTTAGACTAAGTGAATTGTTATATAGCCACGTGTTTACTGAATTAAAACCAGACTGAGCGGCTAAGTAGACACGAAGCCAAGATTCATCACGGAAAAGTAATACTGTATCATCTGCAAAAGTTAGAATTTTAGAGTTTGGTAGATCAAGGTTACATAGATCGTTTATAAAGCATAAAAAGAGGGTAGGGCCAAGAATACTTCCTTGGGGAACACCATAAACTACTGGTAGGGAATCACTAATATACTCTCCAATCTTTACACACTGTTGTCTATCAGAGAGGTAGTTTGTCAGAAGTTGATGTGGAAGCCCACGAATTCCAAGGTTTTCCAGTTTTTTTAATAAGCCAGGAATGGGCACGGTATCAAACGCCTTCTGTAGATCAAGGAATATGGCTAGACATTTATCACCGTTGTCGATACCCTCCGCTATAGAGTTACTCAAATTAAACACAGCATCCGCCGTGGAAATTCCTCGGCGAAAACCAAACTGATTAGGGCTAAGAAGGTTGTATTTTTCCAAATATGCTACAAGACGTTTATTTATTAATCGCTCCAGTACCTTCGAAAGAGCAGGCAAGACAGAGATAGGTCTGTAATTAGTATAAGCTGTTTTATCTCCGTTTTTAAATATAGGATGAACCAAGGCCCTTTTGAGTGGGATTGGAAAAACACCTGAGTTGAAACTCAGGTTACAAATATGGGAGATAACTGGGGCCAATAAAACAGCATTTTGCTTTAATATAGACGAAGGAATACCATCCCAACCAGGAGAACTATCAACCTTCAGACTAGCAAGAATGTGATGTACCTCTGTTGGATCAGTTTCTAAAAGAACGAAGGAATTTGAGGACATCGAAGTACCAGCATCACCTGGAGTTGCTGAAGTAGCTTCTGGAGTTATTTTTTCAGCAAGACTCTTGCCTATCTCTACAAAAAATTTGTTTACATCTTCCACGATTACATTCGGAGGATCCTTGCTAGCATTAAGAAGTACATCCCCAGACAACTTGCCAGCTTTATAATTCGTAACCTCATGGATAACCTGCCACGTTTTTTTAATATTAGATTTAGCTTTTGTTAGCTGATCTTTTTCATACTCTAATCTTACTTTTTTTATTAAAGAGTTGCAGAAGTTTCTATATCTTACATAACTAATCCTAAGTATATCATTATTAGGATCTTCTTTCACTTTTGCATGCATTTTATCACGATTTCTGATGCATCGTAAAAGACCTCGGGTCATCCATGGTTTAATAGGATTTAATTTGCGAGACAGCGAAACAGTGACTGTATTTTCCCTAAGTATTTGAGCCATAGAAGACAAAAATTGATCAGTAGCCACATCACAGTTTTCAATTGCTAATATAGAAGAAAAGTTAAATTCCATTAAAGTCTCAGATATCTTGGGGTAATCAATTTTAATTTTATTTTTATTTCTTTGCTGAGAATTATCTGGTACGTTTAGAGAAAGAATTACAGGGTAATGGTCAGTCGTTGTACTTTTTACTACAAGAGTTGTGGCAGCGAAAGTAGTTTTGAGCATGACATGGTCGAGGCAGGTTTTTAAACGAGTTGGAATCAGATGAGCGGGCAGAAGACCACAGGACGATGTTAAAAGCAAATAATCGTCCGCCTTGTCGTCAATTGTACCGGGCATGATATCAATGTTAATATCTCCTAAGATGGCAACATTTCTACAGGAAGTTACCGACTGCAAAACACTTTCCAGAGAAGAAATGAAAACATTGCTGTCTTTAAAAGATGGAGGCCGATAAATAGATATAATTGCGGTGTCAGTACCTATTTTAGTGATTAGACAGTTACCATCCCTGAACTTAGGTTCGTAGGTAGTAGCTGTAAGATTTATGCTTACATATACTACCACACCGTCATTTTGATTATAGGTAATTTTGGAGTATGTACATACATAGTTCGGCAGGTTAGGCGGAGGGTTTTTATCAGATATCCAGCATTCTGAGAGAATTAATATGTCAGGTTTTATCTTCATTAAATCAAGTGTTAATAGGAATTCATCGAAATTACACCAAATACTACGTATATTAACCGATATTATACAAAGTTGTTTTTTAGGTTTGTTCAGCAGAGCTTGTACTTCAGTCGTTTCGCATAGGTGTGAATCAGAAACAGAAATATTATCTATATTATTAATATTTGTATCTATTAAATCCATTTAAAATCGATAAGGTTAGATGAATCACTAAATATATTAACTCAGTACGCGTAATACCGCGTAACATTATTGAAGTGTACGTGTAGTGCGCATGGATGTAAACATTGCTAATAGGCAGACTATGTTCGTAGGTATAACGGAAGGGGTTGTGAGTTTCACTATAAGCTGTGTAAGTCCACAGTAGCAGTAAGTTCAATAAATAAAGTAGTTTTCTGTCTCTGTATATATTTAGGAAAGCTGGGCAATACGTGATACTTATACTAATATGTGGTGTCCATACACTATAGACAAAGAAATGAAGCGATGTTGACAACAAACTGCATATCATTACATTGCACCGGCCGAATGACCCAGTTTTATGATCTTGTTTACGTATAGGACAGGTAAGGAAGCGATAAGAAATTAGTGTTGATCGGTCGTAATCGAGACAGGACGTATCCATGTCTATTTTTGATTTATATGTCTTCACAGAGATTAACGTAACTAACGGATTAACAATATGAAATCTACATTGTATATGTTGTGTTTGTTTTGTTTTGTGATGTGGTAGTACTTGGAACGATGCGTTGTACGATTGTTCGGTAATGTGTGTAATACATCCTACAGAGAAAAAAATATGATTTATATTTGTGTCACTAGCGGAGGAATGGCTGAGCACAGTAAGCATAGATAATGTTTTATAATCAATTCGATTGTAGTGATGGTGATATATATTAGCCTGTGTAGTTATTAGCAGTAAATATTCTTTGAGAGTTAATGTGCTATAAGATAAATCTATGCATTTTAAGTACGAAATCTTCAGTAGGATTATTATTATGTGAGATAACTCAAGTGTAGAACCATTTCCCATTAGACAAAGACAACAAAAACAAGTAAATACACACATACAATTATACAGCACACTTTGAAAAACATACATAGTGGTAACTAAGAAACTTAATAGTTTACAATCTGGAAATAACACATCTAGTACTGAATTTAATAGTTGTGATCTTATAAGGGACTTTAGTTTTGCACTAAAATATCTAATGTAGGTATATCTTATGACTGTCGTAGCTGGTAGTCAAACCCTTTGTGAAGCCGCTGTATTTTTGAGCTCTTCAATAAGTTCTTCGCTCTTCACATGCATATGTGGTGATCCTTCTCTTTTACGAAGATAAATGTTTCCATGGGATGTCCAGCAGAAAGCATAGTTTTCCATCTTAGCAAATTCGCGAGCTAGATAGAACAGTCTTCTCGATTTAGAGGTAAGTACTTCAGAGATGTATATTTGCGCTGAGGGCCCTTCAAGACCCAAGTGACGTGTCTGGAGTTTGGGATCCTGGGTTTTGTTGTATATACAGCGAGTAATGGTTATTTACAGCTGCAGGATCCTACGTACACACTCTACCTTTTTGCATCCATTATAAGGAGGTATACATAACTCGCACATGGTACTATTCAGCCCGGAAGCCCAGGACTTTCTCAGGTCTGGCATACTCCGGAGACACTACCTTTACACATACACACGCAACATACACACACACACACACACACACACACATATATACTAACACATTGCTAACTTTGCTCAAGCTGGATGTATACTTATTTTGCCAACCTTGTTTTATTTATGATATTCTTTGTATAACGTTTACTCCTTGTTTAGTGCATTTATTAAATACTAACAATGCCATCTTCTGCTACGGAAGCCATAGACGCAAAAAAACCTCTCAGGTAACTTCGCACTCGAGCTCCAAGACACAAGCCGCGTGATTAGTTTGGAGCTCACTGACCAAATGCATACGTGTCTTACATAAGAAATTAAAAGAAATTTAATTATAAGAAATTTGTTTTACTAATTAGTTTTTAATTCTTTGTAAGTTTCCTCTTTTCTGTGAATAAATTTATCTTTATCTTATCTAAATAAAATATTGCGCGATAAGTCCCGATAAACATTTAAAATCGCGAAAGTTCTTGTCGAAAATCCTTATTACAGTATTTATTTATTTTAAGCCTGAATACTAAATCTTGTCCGTCAAAAAACAAGATTTTCATATAAACTTTCAACCTCTATTTGCCTCCCTTAATCCCGCCCTTTCGCAAAATAACATAGCCTGTACGTCAATCTGGTCATACCTTAGCATATTCGTGATCGCCGTCAGCTAGTGGTTTAAGAGATACGCGTGCACATACATACAAACAAAAAAACAAACAGACAGACAGACAAAAACTCTAAAAACGTGTTCAGCTGCTAATTCTGTGTTTTTTTTTGTATCGCGCAATAATTACAGTCATTTATATCTCTACGATTTTATTATATGTAGGCGTTTGTATGTAGGTAAAAATAGATAAAAAACCTTTTTTGTTTTATTTTAGTTTCACATAATTAAACTACTTTCCAAGACTTGGTGGCTAAAAGTTGTATCTAAATTATTATAAAGCTCCAAGTTGCCTTGTCTTGTCACCTTTGAGATCTCTCTATAGCTTAAGCCTAAAACATACTGACAGGTTCTAAAAGACTGTTTAAAACTATCATAACTGTTGTTCACTAAAGTTATATGATTATTTACGGGATATTTACCATGGTAACGTTATGGTTGTGGTTGTGTGTATCATATAACTTTAGGTTCTAAAAGACTTTAAGACTATCATAACTGTTGTTCACTAAAGTTATATGATTATTTACGGGATATTTACCATGGTAACGTTATGGTTGTGGTTGTGTGTATCATATAACTTTAGGTTCTAAAAGACTGTTTAAGACTATCATAACTGTTGTTCACTAAAGTTATATGATTATTTACGGGATATTTACCATGGTAACGTTATGGTTGTGGTTGTAACTTTAGGTTCTAAAAGACTCAGCATTTACAGGCTGTTTCCTTCATAATACCTTCACAAAAGTCTCGTATCAAAGTAAACAATGGTTAGGTACGAGGGGGTTGATCGGTATTTGGTGCTCGCATTGTCGTTGAATAACTTTTGTCCCTATTGTGTTGAAAGTAGCGTCACAAAGAGTCCTATCACACTAGCGTTGGTCGAAAACGTCGGTGGTTCCATTGGAGTGAAGTAGAGATAGGTGCTTATACTGCTTACATAATAACTTAACAATGTACCAGCATTTCTTTTAATTTTATTTTGTTGTGAATCATCTATTGGTGCGTTTTGGTAGTAAAACCGACTCGTATGCCGTGACGGCAAACGATATGACGCTCTCTTATGCCGTTGTGTTTTACATCTGCCGGACGTCCGTCCCATGACGGTCAATTTTTTTAGGCCATTTATGGCCATAATTATGTATACATAATGTACGTGTACGTACCGTACTATCGTAGTACGAGTAAGTACATAAGTAGTATTTATCGCCACTAGGCAATCGAAGGCGTCTTTGCTTCAGATATTTTATTTCGTAGCCCTTTATAGACTAACAATGGACGTTTACAAAAGTGTGTACTGAGAGACATCGTCGCGAGCGGCGCGGGTGGTAGTGGTATCTTCTATCCACATTGAAAAGATCTCTTTGTGTGCAGTCTGTTATCATCTGGTTCATTATTTTAGTATAATCAGTGATATTGAACGTGGTATAATGGTAATTGAATCGTATTGTTGATAGAGGTCAATGCGCTTCATTATGTGATGAACAATATAAATAAACCGACCAAGTGCGAGTCGGGCTCGCGCACTGAGGTTTGCGTACCACCACAAAATTCAATAACTCTATTCTTGACTGACTTATAATTATTCACACTGTTATCAATAAAATTGTTTATCTGTTTATCTGTTTAACGAAATTTCTAGTTATAACTTGGTAATGAACAGAAACTTGTCACCGCGACTCACAATTGGCCATTATTTATTATTTGTTGTTATACTTTAGAGTGTGTGCTATAATCTTGCCAAGTTTTCAGTTTGTACGTATTACCGCTTTTACAAAAAATACGTTAAAAAATACGTTTGTTGGGGACCCTTTTCTTTTTTTTACTTTTTGACTTTTTATTAATTCTTATTTAATCTGCCGTAACATTACATATTCTTTTGAACATATCAACTGGCTATCTATTACAGTTCGAAAGATACAGCCATTTAAAGGTAAAATACAGACAGACAGACAATGTAGGCTTAGTAATAGGGTCCCGTTTTTACCCTTTGGGTACGGAACCCTAAAAACTTCAAAATTATTAGAGAACATTTTCTGATTTTGCAATATACCTAGGTAGGTACTAGGTAGGTATGTTATGTCGGAATGATTTTTCTATAACCACCAATACATGAATTTTGAATGTGACCTTAATTATAAGGCTTCAAATCAAATCATTTATTTGTCAGAACATGGTAGGTAGAACATACAAAGTAGGTAGTATACAGGGTCGTACAAATAAAAACTTATCTCATGTCCTTGCCAGATGCGGAGTATTAATGTTTCGGCTACGGAACCCTACAATATGCACTTGACACGCACTTTGATAATTATATCAAGGGCGATCAGCTATGATCGTACTTGGAATTATCCATACAGTTTACTTAATAGTAATACGAATAGATGGTAGACAAGGAAATGTTGTCCGCCATCTCTAGGCGTCCGCCATATTGATTTTAGTGTAACGTCATTTTATGTTTCGTGTTTTTCTTAGCAAACCCGTATTGAATACCGTTTACTCTATTTGATACCCATATCATGGGAGTGCATAAAATAACTTGTCCACCATCATTGGGAGTCCACCATATTGGATTTAAAATTATGTAATTTAGCTAACCATGCATTGTCATCCAAACTAAACGTATGTATGCGAAATTTTAGCTAAATCGTTTGGGGATACTGATTTAAAAATCAGTTGCAACATTTGACACAAATTAACAAGCAAATGCTTGTAAAAATTGTTGTTTGGAAGACAACTTTTGGATGAAAATTTGGCGGCTTTATAAGTTAAGGCACTTTAGCCGATAAAGACGCCTATTATACTGCCGTATATTCGATTGATGTTATAGTTTAAGTGTGTATTTTCAGTGTGTAATAAAAGTAAAGCAGAAATGGTTGAAAAGTAATGGTTGCCTGGAAGAGATTGCTTTTAGCGATAACGCCGCCACTTGTGGCACTAGCTCGTAGCTCTGTTTGTAATTTTATTTCTGGTGTACACAATAAGGAGTTTCTATCTAAACGGTATGGTACAAATGGTATTGTATTTATAGCGGCAAAGATATGTCGATTAAATTTTTTGATCGTAACAAATATAAATTGCACAGCAGATAGAAGGCTTCCACCAGCCGTGGTCTAAGCCCTGCAGCGGGTCAATATTGGCTGAAAATGATGATGATGATGATGATGAAGATGCGCAGAGTCAGTAAGCTGACACTGGTCAAAAATCAATGAGTTATAGTACAGTAGGGTTGAAATAGCCCAGTAAAAAACTAAATTGCCCCTCCTTTGACTACGACAATAGTAATAAAGAGCTCCTATTATTCATAGTGTATTAACCTAATGCCGTTCAATATTGCTATTCACTACAATTTGGGGGTGGTACCCCTCGTGTGACTTTATTACTTTTTAGGGTTCTGTACCTCAAAAGGAAGAAATTGAACCCTTATTGGATCAGTTTGTTATCCGTCTGTCTGTCTGTATGTCCGTGTGTCAAGACTCTTATTTTGGGTTTCGTACGCAAAGGGTGTAAACAGGACCCTATTTCTAAGCCTGCGCTGTCCGACTGTCTGTCCTACTCTTTAATCTTTCGAACCATAATAGATAGCCAGTTGAAATTTTCACAGAATATGTTATGGTAACGATTATGTACTTATGTACGGCGGATTAACTAAGAAATAACAAGAAAGTCAAAAATTCTAAACTAAAGGTCCCAGAAAACAAACGTTTTTTAAAGCGTACCTATTGTTGTATTTGCGCTATCATGCCAAGTTTGAATCTTGTACTTTTTACCGTTTTTACACCAGCTGGTGTAAAAACGGTAAAAAGTACAAGATTCAAACTTGGCATGATTATAGTACACGCTCTAAAGTAAAACAACAAATAATAAATACTAGCCAAGTGTGAGTCGATGACAAATTTCTGTTCATCGAAATTAAGCGCTCGGTATACTTGGATGGGTGACCTCCTGGGCGTAATGTCGTCTTTTTGCACACTTTTTGTGTGTTTGTGGTGGTACGGAACCCTCAGTGCGCAAGCCTGACTAGCACTTAGCCGGTTTATTCTTCGATATCAAGATAATATAAATCAGTTAATATCAAATTGAGGTAAGGTTGTGTACAATATTCAAGGTTCTAATTGAACGCAATCAAAATATACGGCCATTTATGTCACATACTTTGATCGCAACCTTACAAATCACAACCTTATAGGTTACCTACTTCTCGTTGACCTAGAATAATGAAATTTGGCAAAAAAAAAAGGTAATCAATCCGAAAGCCGTTAATTTGAATTTATATCAAAATCTGTTAATTTGACCACACTTTTGAGTTAGTATTTGAATTAATTGTCAAAAACTATAAGTGAACGAGCCTTTTTTTATTTATTGCCTTAGGTGGCAAACAAGCAGACGGGCTGCCTGATGGTAAGCAGTCACCGTCGCCTATGGATACTTGTAACACCAGAGGCGCCACAAATACGTTGCCGACCCTTTAATAGGACTCGACTAACTCGTCTTTTGAAGAACCCCACGTTGTAGATTTCGATTGTTGTATTAAATTTTTATATAATGTCATTATCTATCATTAGTGTAAATACAAATACAATTATTTTTGTGTAAGGAACGGCTGTCATATTTTTTACAACACATTTGCTCAAAAAGTGCACTTACGAAGCCTGTATACATCGTTCGAAAGTTAAACATTACGGATCATACAACGGAGCGTGCGGTAATGAATTTGTCCGCACGTTCAGATGTATAGCACCGTGCGTGTGATTTACGGTATTTTTTTAATTTCCATCATAATTACATAAGAATTCCACAAAAGAGTTTCATAGTACGAGAATAAATAAGCTGAATGATCAAACCTCCTTGGAAGCGCTTTTGCTCAATACGTTTGTCTCAGTTTAATACTAAAGAGAAAATGAGACGAAAGATGTAGTTCTAATTTTCACCACGTGATAGTGGCGCTATTTGCATGTTCGCGCCATTTTCTTATTATATTATAGAAACTATTGTTGTGACTGATATTAAGTTATAAACAAAAATTGTTTCATTTGTAGCCTTTTTTTCTCGCAAATGTGTTGTAAAACGTTGTATGGCACACGTGCGGATTGGTTATTACAAACTCGTGACTATGGTAAGCCCTCGACTTCGTCTCGGGCTTACATTCGTCTACTCGTTTGTAATAACCAACTTTCCGCACTTGTATCATAAATAACTATTTCGCTAATATCGATTAAGTGGATCCATTAAGAGAATGCTGATTACCAGTAACCCTGTATACCCTCTATTCGTAGGTCACGTATTATCTCCTTTTTTTCACAGCAGCTAACTGAAACGTCAGATAATTTTGAAGCAAAGCCTCTGGCTTTATACATGCAGGGGGACCTGCCTAATCTACCATCGGTCGCCGTTCAAAACTATTGTCACATCGCGCTATTGTTTAGAAGACTCGATAAAAAGCCCCTTTGGCCCTTTTCCAACTGATCATGATTGAGATGCTAACTTTTGCATTATTCAAGTGCATCTTCTATTGTATTCTTTTATAAAAAAATCCATGACTTTTTTTTAAATCTTTCCTCATTGAAGATTTTGGCAGCGCACTTCTTGTACATTTTCCAGTATGTACCAGTATGTTCCAGTAAGTAAGTATTGAAATGTTATCGAATTTTAGTAAATATGGTTAAAAAACAAGTCATAGTCAGAAAGAAGCAAAGTAAGTTACGGTCAACTCAAAGTCATGCGTCTCAGTCATAGTGGTGGAAGCTTTAATATAGAGTTTTAGAAACATCAGGAACGTTTCACCCCGTTATATCAATTTCCCACACTCGAGTACGTCCACGAACATTTATTAATTAATAATAATCCAAATCCACCATTCTAGACATTAACACTTGAAAATATACAAGTTTAAGAAAACAATACAATAAGGCAACATATTTTTTTCACGTTGGCGCCAAAAACCTCACTTGGCAATTTAGTGGTAGTAACTGCATTGGCATGGCCTATATTAATACAGCTTTAGAAGAGTTTTTACAGTTTACTATGGTGTAATTTTTTTTATTGACGTCTGACGTCAAGGTAGCTTTCCAATCTTGGCGACCGCGACCGGCGGAAGCGGATGCGTCGCGCGACCCACTGCTCAGTAATATCAGTATGAACTTATATGGAGTGCTAAACCACAAGCTAAGCATGCAAGCGACCCACGGCCGTAGGTGGCGCCTCTTTCCAAACAATGCTAGTCTCTGGAACGCTTCGAGACGAATTGAATATACATAAAATACATATATAGTAGTCACACAACTCATGGTGCGTGGTTGATGGTGGTCAGTTGGATCAACATTTAATATTTTTGTTTCTTCCCATTGCCCTTTCTTGATAAATACGGGATCTGTATTGTAGAGTTTATTTAGAAGCGTCTGATGTCACGCGTAACCTTTCCATCTGGGAGAAGTGGACAAATTAAGTTTTTGCTGAATGTGGCTTATCAGACGTTTGGAAATAGACTAGAAAATAAAAGATTACCGTAAAGATTGTCTTTTTAAAGGTAAATTAAGTACTCTTTCCAAAGACTGTTCAAATCGCAAAGCGGTTTAGAAACCTGAAGGTATTTAAACTAGGAATTTTGTAGAATCTTTAATCTTTTGATGGTTTAGATTTACGTGATATCCTGAGTTTTTCGTAATAATTTACCATTTCATAAATTCAGAGCCGAGTCAGTAAGGGAACACCCATGCAAACAACGTAAACAAAAGTAGCAGGCTGGTTGCTAAGTGTGTTCAAATATAGCGAAAAAGGAAAAACTGATGCGAAAGAACTGATTACATAACAGTTAAATGAAGTCGATTGTGACTGTACTGTATGCAATTTATAGTACCTACCTATCTTAAATATTTCGCTTTAGAACCCTCTCATATTTTATATGAAAAAAGCAACGAAAACTGATTTTTTGGCGTTCTGATTCTATCAAATAGAAAGATCTATAGGTAGACATTTATGAATTCTAAAATCATTAAATTTTTCTGCCAAAATAGCAACTTTTGATGTTTAGTTAAAAAAAAAACGTATTATTTAAATTTAATAAAATTAAGTGATACATTCGTATTTTTTTATTGAAAATAACGGCTTAAAATTTTGGAAAAACTCAACATATCAACTCTAATTTACAAAAGTTTGTCGTAAAACTGTCGGACGGAAAGTTTGAGAGTGGGTTTCGTTAATTTACTGACATAAACTAAACAATTGTAATGTTATGATTTCTTGTTTTATATTCGTCTTGATTACAGTTTTATTTTATCGTTTTATGGCCGAAAATCCAGATACTCACCTAAAATTGAACGATGTATTTTGTAATACGGCTCTTAAGGCTTAATTAATATTTTTTTAGGGTTCCGTACCTAAAAGGCGTAAACGGGACCCTATTACAAAGCCTACGCTCTCTGACTGTCTATCAGTCCGTCCGTTCTACCTAAAGGTACAGACGGAAGGACATATATTTCGAACCCTAATAGATATCCGGTTGAAATTTTCACAGAAGATGTATTGGTACGGCGGATTAACTAGAAAATAATAATAAAGTCAAATAGTTAAAACTAAAAGGGGCCCCGAACGTTTTATGAAACGTATTTTTGTATTTGCTTTAACGTCAAACGTCAAACTTGGCATGTAATATAGTACACACTCTAAAATAAAACAACAATTAATAATAAATAATGGCCAAGTGGGAGCGACGGGCGCGTTCGTTACTTGGATGGATCGGGCGTGATGTTATCTTTTTGCACTACTTGTTGTATTTTGTGACACGAAACCCGTAATGCGCGAGCCCGTCTCGCACTTGGCCGATTTATGTAGTTTTGTCGTATCAAAGCAGTGTGAATAAGGCTGTAATTTGCCACCATAAACCTAAAAAAGCTTTAATGAAATATTTTTATTTATATTTCTCTTTTCGGGTTCATTTGTTCGAAATCTTTAACGCAAACCTTAAAACCGCATTCCTTGACACGTGTTCAGCAACAATGGGGCTGCAATCGTGCCGCTTCAGCGATCGCATTCAGTCGCGGTCACTTTAACTACGCCGATGTGCGGGCCCTTTATGTCTGAGGGTAACTTGAGGACAATGCTGATAATTTTCACTTTCATGCGAGAATTTTCATTCTACTTTGAAGAAAAAAACATCTAAAACATTTTTGTAATCTTCGTGTTCGTAGCATGCCAGCTTCTCCGCTAGTTTTGTGATTACTCCTTGAATTATGAATCGATTTTGATGATTCTTTGTTGATGATGATTGCTTGGTAGGTCGTACTTCTGAGGTAGTACCATATAAATTTGTTCGAAATTGATACTGCGCTTGGGAAAAATCAACAAAAACAAAAAATATTTTGTGGTCAGATGAAAATGAAAACAATGAAGTCAGATATAATATCAGTGTAAAATAATTATGTACAATGCAAACCATTTTCTTTACGCCATCTTCTTTTATATTAAGGTGCAGCCTTCAGCACACAAACAATAAGAACAGATATATCAGTGCAAAATATGTATACCTAATGCGAAACGTTTTCTTTGCCACAAACTAAGCTTTACATTTGCACCACGTTGGGCGCCAACGCGCATCTAACAAGTACCTACAATCTTTGTTAAATCTCTACGCCTCCATACACATTATTCTTGAATCGATTTCAATGCCTTTCACAACCGAACAAAATAGACACATAAACTCCTTCACATGTATATCTATCTAGTTTATCCCGACACAGAATATACCCGAGTTGCTGTCAATATGAATAGAGCACTGCATGCGTCGCGCTCCCAATAGAATATAGTTAGTGGCGCGTCCGCAAAGTTCTTTTGTCACGATTATCGTGGCAAATCCGATCGGGGAAGTGTGGCGGCTGCTTTCAACGGCAAACTGCATTATGAGCTATCTGAGCTATTGTGCACCGCAACTCTATAATCTAGCTCGAGCTCGACTCGAAGCGGTAACTCGCCGACTGCGGCTCACTCTGAAACGGAACGTACGAGTAACTTGTCCTGCAAACCGCATAGTGCAATCGATTGACGATTACTCGAATTTAAATCGATTAAGTACAATATTCGATTTGTTGTGAATGAGTCTGGGTGCCCTTATCTAAAGTGGTAAGATTTTGATCGCTTGCACATTATTAGCATGGCATAGTTATAAACGCTATCACGCTAGTGTGCAAAAGCCTCCCAATCTGCGGAACAACAGGCCGAAGTTTCCAACTCCATTCGCCAGATTATGGCCGATCCATTGAAAATATCCATAAAAGTCGAACATTATCCGAAACAATGGAGGGAGGGCCTCGGTATTAGGTGCTTGCGCCATTGAACAACTTTTGTCCCATTGTAGTCCGCTGAGGGAGGCCGCTGAGCACAAAGACACCGCGCAGACATAGACCGAAATTCATCAACAACCCGATTGTTTGCTACATAAAGGACGCTATTGTCGACAAATATGATATCGTAGCACAATGTGGATGTAATAATTAGAGCACTAGCTGCCTAGGTAGGCGCTGAATAGATTTTGCGAGCAATCGCAGTACAGAGTTCGAAAAAAGCATGGTTAATTGTTGGCGCAGTTTCAAGTTGTCGTCAGTAGAGACAGACAGATAAAACGCCTGTATCAACTAGTATGATGAAGTGTTTGTGTCAGAGGCATCATGACCATCAAAGATCTTGGGTAAAATTTCAGAGGGGTGGCAACATTCTTACGTCAATGTTGTCAACGACGGTAGTCGAGGAATTGCATATCACGAGGGGCAGGAAGCTTTCAATATGAAGTGCAGGGCAAACACTCGATGTGCGTCACTCGCATTTTTGTGGGGACGACACACGTGTTGGTTTTTATTTTCCTTACAATTAGAAATTATTTGCCCTTGCAACCTTGTATGGAGGTTGTTATTAAAAAAGCGCACAAACGGATTTTGAGAGACAGACCTAATTAATAATGAGTTCTTGATTACTTAACTACTACTTAACTTACTATAAGGTTTTGTACCCATATATTGTAAATGGCTATAATATATCTATTACGGTTTGAAAGAAAGGTAGGACGCCGGACAGACAGAATTGACTCAGTAATAGGGTCCCGTTTTTACCCTTTGGGTACGAAACAAGTACAAAACACTAAAATAAGCGCTCCCAAAGTTGACGAGCTTTAAGCTACTAAGTACGTACTATGTTTTATTAATTCCCATACCGCGTTCGCATATTGTTCCCGCTGATAATAGGAAAATCTGTCAACATGGGACAATGCAGGAAGTTACACGGATCAGGAATTAGCTGTCATTGTTCGCGCCACAATGGAGAGATGTCGCACAGTACTAATTAGATTACAACTATTTAGTAGACAAATACTAAAGTGTTAGATAAATATCTAGATTTGAGTTGATAACTCAACGTCTAATAAAACCACTTTGCCTCGAAAGCTTCGAACTCCAAATACTCTTTTTTAAGCCATAACGTAAAAAACTGTTGTAAGTTAAACGCGCGTATCTGTGTGTGTCTGGCATCATATCTCCCAACGGCTGAACCGATTTAGATTTAGTTTTTTAGGGTTCCGTACCTCAAAAGGAAAAAAACGGAACCCTTATAGGATCACTTCGTTGTCCGTCTGTCTGTCTGTCTGTCCGTCTGTCAAGACCCTTTTTCTCAAGAACGCGTAAAGGTAGCAAGTTGAAATTTATATTAAATACTTGGGTTTACGGTTTCTTTCGGCTGTAAAAAAATTAAAATTGTAAGTCAAAGCAATCAAAAGATATGAACGTTTATGTCGTATATTTTGCGATTTCACAGGGGAATCAAAACCTATAGGGTACTTCCCGTTGACCTAGAATCATGAAATTTGGCAAGAGGCAAGGTCTCATAGTACATATATAGGAATAAATCCAAAAGTTATAAATTTGAAGTTATTTCATTTAAAAATAATTATTTTGCTATTACAAACTTACATTTTGTAGTTGGAATGTATGGAAGAACCTTATTGTCAACTACGAACTTAAGTTTGTCTTTCAATATTTTAACTTCAGTTAGTTTTTTTTTGTCTCGCGCTCTGAGGGTTCCGTTATGTCGTATATTTTGCGATTTCACAGTGGAATCAAAACCTATAGGGTACTTCCCGTTGACCTAGAATCATGAAATTTGGCAAGAGGCAAGGTCTCATAGTACATATATAGGAATAAATCCAAAAGTTATAAATTTGAAATTATGTAATAAAAATAATTATTTTGCTATTACAAACTTACATTTTGTAGTTGGAATGTATGGAAGAACCTTATTGTCAACTACAAACTTAAGTTTGTCTTTCAATATTTTAACTTCAGTTAGTTTTTTTTTTGTCTCGCGCTCTGAGAGTTCCGTTATCTCGTATATTTTGCGATTTCACAGGGGAATCAAAACCTATAGGGTACTTCCCGTTGACCTAGAATCATGAAATTTGGCAAGAGGCAAGGTCTCATAGTACATATATAGGAATAAATCCGAAAGTTATAAATTTGAAATTATATCATAAAAATAATTATTTTGCTATTACAAACTTACATTTTGTAGTTGGAATGTATGGAATAACCTTATTGTCAACTACAAACTTAAGTTTGTCTTTCAATATTTTAACTTCAGTTAGTTTTTTTTGGTCTCGCGCTCTGAGGGTTCCGTCTAACGGAACCCTCAGAGCACGAGTCCTACTCGTACTTGTCCGGTTTTTTTTTGTTTGAAAGGTGATAGGATTCTATGCTACGATAAAAAAAAAATGTTCAGCCGTTTGAAAATTATCAGCTCTTATATAAGCGGTTTTTAAAAGTTTCTATTAGTATTTGCGTTTTTTTGTTGCAAATACATGCCGTTAACAGAAAATGAGGATAAAAATAAGTAAAAAAAAAAACTGTTTGCGGAGACTCTAAATATACGAAACTATTTTTTTTATTTTTAATAATAGGTGTCATACCATTTAATAACCAAACTTAAAACTTAAAATTAACTTAAAAATTAAAATTGAAACTTAATAGGTACTAAGTATATGATTTTTAAGTTTTGATTGGTCAGGTGTGAAAATTAAGAAGAAAAAGAAAGAAAGATTAAAGATTTAAAGACTTAAAGATTTTTAATAGTTCCGTAGTACTGCAAGAAACCTTAAAGTTTAGTCTGTCTGTCAGTCCGTCCGTCATAAACCTTTAGAACCTAACTTCTATAGTTATTAAGGTAAGTGCATGAAACATTTCGAAATTATGGATTTATTGGTTCATCATCATCATCATCATTTCAGCCGTAGGACGTCCACTGCTGGACATAGGCCTCCCCCATCGATCTCCAAAAAGGCCGGTTGGAAGCGGCCTGCATCCAGCGTTTGCCGGCGGTCTCTTTTAGGTTGTCTTTCCATTTTGTGGGTGGACGTCCTACGCTGCGCTTACCAGTCCGTGGTCTCCATTCCAGAACCTTTCGGCCCCATCGGCCATCTGTTCTGCGTGATATGTGCCCTGCCCACTGCCATTTCAACTTACTAATCCGGTGGGCTATATCGGTGACTTTCGTTCGTCTACGGATCTCCTTATTTCGGATTCGATCTCGTAGAGAAACCCCGAGCATAGCCCTCTCCATAGCTCGTTGTGCGACTTTGAGCTTGCTTATGAGGCCCATAGTGAGAGACCACGTTTCAGTGCCGTATGTCATCACTGGTAACACACACTGGTCGAAGACTTTCGTCTTAAGGCACTGAGGTATTTTGGACGCGAAGACGTTGCGTAGTTTACCGAACGCTGCCCAGCCGAGTTGGATTCGCCGATTGACCTCTTTCTTGAAGTTGGACTTACATAGTTCGACTGTTTGTCCTAGGTAGACGTACGCGTCAACAGCTTCAAGAACTGAGTTCCCAACTGATACTGGGATGGGCACAACATGGATATTTGACATGACCTTTGTCTTGTCCATGTTCATTTTAAGGCCCACCTGTTGAGAGACTCGATTGAGGCCTTCGAGCATCATGCTGAGATCTTCCATCGATTTTGCCATAACCACAATATCGTCGGCAAACCGAAGGTGAGTGATGTACTCGCCGTTGATGTTGATGCCGAGTCCTTGCCATTCCAGGAGCTTGAAGGCATCTTCCATTGTGGCAGTAAACAGTTTCGGAGAGATAACGTCTCCCTGTCTCACGCCTCTTCGCAATGGAATTGCCTTCGAACTCTGCTCCTGTACTCGGACCGACATGATGGCGTTATTGTACAAACACTTCAACACTTCGACATACCGATAGTCAATACGGCATCGCTGGAGAGACTCGAGCACCGCCCATGTCTCGACCGAATCAAAGGCTTTCTCATAGTCCACAAACGCTAAACATAGTGGCAAGTTATATTCTTCGGTCTTCTGTATAACTTGGCGTAGCGTGTGGATGTTGTCTATGGTACTATAGCCTTTTCGGAAACCGGCTTGTTCGATAGGCTGGAAGTCATCGAACCTGCGATCGAGACGATTCGTGATGACCCTCGAAAACAGCTTATAAACATGGCTCTGAAGCGAGATGGGTCTGTAATTCTTCAGCAAGGTTTTGTCACCTTTCTTAAAGAACAGCACCACCACGCCTCTGTTCCATGCTTCTGGCGTTATACCTTCGAGTAAGACAGAATTAAAGAGCTTCTGAAGAACTCTGAGTACCGGTGTTCCACCCGCTTTCAGAAGCTCTGATGTGATTCCATCGTCACCCGGCGCCTTGTTGTTCTTGAGCTGTTTCAGGGCCATCCTCATCTCGTACAGGCTGATGTCCGGGATATCTTCAGTATAGTGTCGGCTCAGCTTGGCTCTTGGGTCTTTGGCCGAGCTGCTCACAGGTTTAGCAACCGAAGTGTATAGCTGTCCATAGAACCTCTCGATTTACCCTAGTACCTCAGCTTTGGTCGACGCTACACTACCATATTCCCTCTTCAGCTCAGGATTTATTGGTTAAACCAACTCAAAATTTGTTACATTCGTAAGTTTACTTATTAAGACTAATAAGCCGGGCAAGTATGAGTCGGGCTCGCACACTGAGGGTTCCGTACCACCACAAAATACAATAATTAAAATTTAAAAAACCAACTTCAAAATTAGTAAAATACGGTGGCATTTCGATTCGGTAAAAACAATGAGGTCAGTAACGAAACTACCAGTAAGTAACGAAATTACCAGTTATAACTTGGCAATGAACAGAAATTTTACCATTATTTATTATTTGTTGTTACACTTTAGAGTGTGTTCTATAATCATGCCAAGTTTGACGCTTGTACGTAGTGTATCGGACGTAACATTACATATTCTTTGGAAATTTTAACTGGCTGAAATTTTAAATTTTTTTTTTTTTTTTTAATTTTAACTTTTATTACGGTTCGGAAGATACAGCCGTCGGACAGACGGACGGACGGACGGACAGACAGCGTAGACTCGGTAATAGGGTCTCGTTTTTACCCTTTGGGTACGGAACCCTAAAAAAAGTTTATTATTTTTCACTATTCTGTTTTAAATTTTTTGTTAAAACTTTTTTATAAAGTATAATTCTCAATGTTTCATGATAGCACGAAGGTACTAAATCAGTGCGTCCCATCAAACTCACCGGAAGTGATGATTAATGCGCACCGGAAACAAATACAGGCTATGATAAAGGGTGAGGTGACCGGCGTTATCGATGCTATGAGATACGGGTTATCAATGGTATTGCTCGTTTGACACGGTCATGTGCCGATTTATTGACAGTTAACAATGTAATAATAACGTTATACTAGGGGTCATTAAGTATGGTCATGTTTTTTTAGGGTTCCGTACCTCAAAAGGAAAAAACGGAACCCTTATAGGATCACTTCGTTGTCCGTCTGTGTGTCCGTCTGTCTGTCTGTCTGTCTGTCTGTCAAGACCCTTTTTCTCAAGAACGCGTAAAAGTATCAATTTGAACGGTTTCTTTCGGCTGTAAAAAAATAAAGTTGTAAGTCGACGCAATCAAAGATATGAACGTTTATGTCGCATATTTTGCGATTTCACAGGGGAATCAAAACCTATAGGGTACTTCCCGTTGACCTAGAATCATGAAATTTGGCAACAGGCAAGGTCTCATAGCACATATATAGGAATAAATCCGAAAGTCATAAATTTGAAGTTATATCATTTTAAAATTATTATTTTGCTATTAAAATCTTACATTTTGTAGTTGGAATATATGGAAGGACCTAATTGTCAACTACAAAGTTAAGTTTGCCTTCCAATATTTCAACTTCAGTTATTTAAAAAAAAAAAATTGACTCGCTTTCTGTGAGTTCCGTCCAACGGAACCCTCAGAGCACGAGTCCTACTCGTACTTGTCTGGTTTTTATTTATTGTGATAAGAATATTTTAGACAATACATGATTAGAATACTTTAATTATCTACGTATAAAATATTTGTTTACCACAGAAAAATGTGTAAAAAAGTAACAACAAAGGAAATCTACATTTGACATAATAAACCTATACTTTGACATAGGTAATTTTTTTTAAATTATTCCTTATCCACCACATACTAACCTATTATTATTAATTTTGACCACGCATTCAGCATTGAATTACATACTTTCCATTTCTTTTTGATTTTATACCTAGATACATAATATTTATTTATATGACCAAATTCACATGCCTAGTAACAACTAAAATATTAAAATACATATTTTTTTAAGTTGATGGACGTCAACATTCTTTAAAAAAACATACCGTCGAATTGATAACCTCCTCCTTTTTGAAGTAAGTTTTATAGGTTGTTATTTCAAATTAAAATCGTTTTACACAAGAGTCGACATAGGTAATAATTTCAAGGTTTTGAAATATTTTTGATGATTGTTTTATGTACTTAGGTAAGTATATATTTTTATTGTCGATTTAAATTTGCATACCTAAAGCTTTCTAAACAATAGAGTGGAAAACTCACACAAATCATTGCGATGCCATTATTTGACTACTTCATTTGTTTTCATACAATGTTGTCTGAAATTGTGATCCATCATGGACTGAATAACATCATACTGAATAGTTAGTGGGTGGCTTATGTCTCGCAGCCAGTGTAACCAGACCTACCAAAACACCCTTTCGCACCCTTCTTGTTTCAGCGATATTTTGTATTCAGGAGGGGGGAGGAGACCTCATGCGTTTGGTGGTGCGGAACCATTGTTGCTTCGGATTCGAGTGCGAATTGTCACAGGCAGCCGGACGATTTTATCAATCGCTTATTATTCAACTCCTAACAAATGGATGACTCATTTATGGATGAGATGCAGAGGGTGTTTTTTACGGTTTATGATACAATAGATTTTAATATTCTCGATTTGAAGTGGTATACGGAGGTATACAATTTATTGGCTTGTACGCGTTGAAGAGCTTTGATCTGACAGCGACGATGATGCTGATCTGTGAATAAGTATGATTAGCTATATGGTAACTAAACGAACTTACCTTGTGAAATTCAGTCTTCTTGACGAATGTAAATTTGACGAAATCGGGACTTGGACGAATGTTCAATTGACGAATTAAGGATTTTACCAAAAACTGATTTGTCGCATGTCGAAGCTACCCTGTATTTTTATCGGAAACAAATTGTAAACATAATGAGTAGATTACTGTCTGTTGATTTTAAGAGTGGGTTAGTAAATGTGTGTCTATGAGAAACGCTCAAACACCGCCTGTTTAACGTTGCCGTGTTAAAAATCGATCTGTTTAGAGTCTTAAATTGAGTCGGTTAAAAATACACTTAACTCATGCATGACACAACTAAGTTAACTTATGAAAGTGGAATCTAATAAGATGTGAACTTAAGTAGAGACCGTCTCACGAGAAAATTCACACAGCAATAATGGAACTAGGTACTATTAGATGTCAATATAATTTTCTGTTATTATGTATTTCAATTTTAGTTACTAAAATGTATCAAATCCAACCTAAAATGATTTTAAATTGAATTGTTGGGGAGTCTCAGTAAAGGTTCACATGACTGTTGCGCTGCATCTACTAGACTGCTTCCGCGATTGATTTTTACCACAAGCGTGAAAAAAGACGCTTTAGAACATTATCAGTAGGTAGCGACGTAAGAAAAAACTTGGTTAACGTTAAGTTTATTCGTGATTGCCAGTAAATGTGTCCTTTGTCAGAGGTGTTGGCATTGTAAGCAGCACAATCGCTCCATTACGTCGCCATTGTGACGAGGTTCACGCATCGCTATCTTGATCAACGCCATCTATTGTCCAACTGTAGAATACTTTTGTGAAGCTGACATTCAAAGCTATAGATAGGTTTGAAAAGAATTACGTATTTGTTAAATTCACTTGCCGTTTCAACAAGTTACAAGGGCGTCATTTAATTAAAACCCTGCATAAAAATTAAATTAAAAAAAAAACATCTCACGGGCGAGATTAGGGAAGTGTTTCAGGTGATTTTATATTCTTTATATACGTGACGAAACAAGGGCACGGTATTTATCATATACATAATATTATTCACACGTAATTAGGCAATTTCGTAGCACTACGTAGCACTGCCTACGTCGCGCTACAATACATATTTTTCACAAATACGTGCGTAGGCGCCGACCGATTCAGCACCGCGGAAAATTCACGATGACACTGCAGAGAACTGCTATTTATTCTGTTTAATGAGGTAGAGTGGCTTCACTGAATCAAAAGTAAGTATAAAATTATGTAAGTTGAAGGAAATAATCATCAATTTAAAAAACCGACTTTAAAATAAGTAAATACGCAATTTCGGTTATTTGGGTGACAATATATTTTTTCCAATTATATTGATTTAAAAACAAAATTCCAGAACTTATTTTAACGTAATTTTTATGGTATTAATATGAAAGTTATTAAAAGAAATCGGTTTTTAAATGACAGTTTCGAGGTAACATAAAAAAACATATACCTACAACCGAATTGAGAACCCTTTCCTTTTTTGAAGTCGGTTAATAAGGTTGACCCGACGGTTATTGCAAGGATTATGACTTCGTAAAAGACATTTCGACAAAAAGTTGGATATGTGATTAAATACAATATCAGAAACGTGGTCTCTCACTATGGGCCTCATAAATAAGCTCAAAGTCGCACAACGAGCTATGGGAGAGGGCTATGCTCGGGGTTTCTCTACGAGATCGAATCAGAAATGAGGAGATCCGTAGACGAACGAAAGTCACCGACATAGCCCACCGGATTAGCAAGTTGAAGTGGCAGTGGGCAGGGCACATATCACGCAGAACAGATGGCCGATAGGGCCGAAAGGTTCTGGAATGGAGACCACGGACCGGTAAGCGCAGCGTAGGACGTCCACCCACAAGATAGACAGACGATCTAAAAAAAAACCGCAGGGAAACGCTGGATGCAGCCCGCTTCCAACCGGCCCTTTTGGAGATCGATGCGGGAGGCCTATGTCTAGCAGTGGACGTCCTAAAAAAATTGTGGTTTATGTGTGTTCGTTTGCGAAATATTATCCGGCAAGAATACCGTTGTTAGGTTTTAATGAGGTTTTAATCTTTTTTAAACAAAGTAACGTGTTAGCTTCTGTTATTTGACAATTTTAGCAACGAAGAGAGGTGACTTGCTTTTCACTTGCCACGCTTATTAAATTCGTAATCACTGCACCGGTTTTCAATTAAGTTTGAAAACGATGACGTGGTCAAGTTACCGCTGACCAGCTAGGCTATTGTTACGCATCACAATGACTGGTTAATGAGATCAGATCCATCCTGGCTGGACAATGGCCACCCCCGCCCCGATTTTATTAATTAATTCATTACAATGGAACCAAACCTGAGTTTCGAACCACTATTCGCCTATTGTCTGGAGATAGTGACTCGGCAACATTGACCTTAGGGTTTATTACGGACTTTTGATTCAATTATCAAGACCTTTTTAAGGTAAAGCAAGTGAAATTTTAGCGTTCCCTGCTGAGAAATACAAACGAAACACTAATACAACGACCTTCATGAATCTCCAATGGTCAGCTTTTTAGGGTCACGTACTTAGTACTGCGAGGAACCATTATAGGTGCGTGATGTTTCGTTTTTGCGCTACTTTTTGTGTTTTGTGGCGGTACGGAACCCTCAGTGCGCGAGCCCGACTCGCACGTGTGTGGTTTTATTTTTCGTGATTTCAGTTTGTCTCTCAGATCAGACAAACAAGAGAGATATCGTTAGGTGGCGTGGCGGGTGCGAACGCATCAGGCCCCAATCAGACTTGATGCCTTTTTGCATGTTGACTATTAGTTAGTTAGTAAGTGTACCGTATTTACAGTTTTTGCGTTAACGCCGTAATACCTATTTAGTGAATAAAAAAGCGTGAAACATGGAGACATTTGAACGTAGGTATAATATATAAAATATAATAAAATTAAACAATACAAATATTATTCAAGATCTAAAATTTCAGTAAAAAAAATACAGTTACCTAGGCTTTGAAATTAAAAATAACCGATTATAACCTCCGATTCAAGAATATCGAAGCCGAAGTCGGAATCGGAGGTGTAATATCAATCGTAAGTACAGCTTGTTCATTAAGATTTTTAGTTAAGTATAATAATTAAGGCCTTTTTTTATTTGTTTCGTTTGTTAAACCTTTGTACTTAAATTCAATAAATTATTGTTAGTCTTTGGAAGTTTCGACTTTTCGAATTCGGAATCAAACCTTCGTAACATCCCAAAGTTCCTGTCGGCTGCCTACGAAGCAAACGATAATTGTACTAAGGCATATCTCTCTTGTTTGTCTGATCTTAGACTGGTCCCATAGTAAAAGTTGTTCATAATGATGTGCGCCAGGCCTGCCGAATACACAATCAAGTAATTGTACACAGTTTTAGACAATAAATATATTAATTTTAAACACATTTTCATTCATATTTTCAGTTTAATTTTTCACAGAACTTTGGAACTACGAAATCTTGGGCGGCACTGCACTCCAAGCTGTTATAAATCCTGACATGACAATAGACGTAATTTCATTCAGGGGCCTTACGGCCAACTGCTTAAACGGTATCAAACTAACGTTAAAACCGCGCTGTTTGGAAAGTCACGCGAATGTAAACCTTAACGGGCCCAGATACGATTTGCGGTCGTGCAACATTTTTTCATCACCTGAACTGGATTGCTTTAATCAGCTAGACGTAAGGCCCCAGGGCCCCGATTCTACTAAACAAATTGTTTTTAAATTGTAATTGTTTCAATTTAAATTTTTAAATAATTGCCTCAAAACAAAAACCACCAATTAATATTATAACTTAGTATAAAAAAAGTTTAAACATGTCAATTTTGAGGCAATTATTTAAAAATTCAAATTGAAACTATTACAATTTAAAAACAATTGGTTTAGTAGAAGCGGGCCCAGGTCTGTGGACATTTTCATACATTTTCCCTCAACCCGGAACACAGTAACGTTAAAAACATTACTGCGTTCACTGCTGCTTGAATAAACAGTCAGACTCAAATTTCCGACTTCTTCCAGCCACTATCGACAGATTTAAATTAATTGATTATTTATTTTATACAGTCTATCCAAAGGATTTAGACCTGAATGAATAAAAGAAAGAAAAGAAAGAAAGAAATAAAATAATAACGCATGTTCAGTTGTCTCGTGCGACAATAATTATCAATTTAAAAAACCGACTTCGAAATTAGTAAATACGCAATTTCGTTTTTACTTACTTGGATGACATTTTTTTTGTAGTGATTTAAAAACCAAACTAGTGAACCGATTATGATGATTATTTTGGATACGGAACCCTAAAAAGATACAACCGAATTGAGAACCCCTCCTCCTTTTTGAAGCCAGTTAAAAGTTATTTATTCAACTTCAACTCACCAAATAAATTTAATAATCTAAAGCAGTCCACGACCGATGGAATTTCAACGAGTTTACAGCGGCAGCGTAGTGGTGAAAGATTGAATTTTGATACGTTTCGTATGACCCGAGATCCGCTCTCGCCACTGCCTATTCAACTTCGACGGACCGTGCTGCACGGTAGAACTGTGCTTATCCAAAACTTGAATATTTATATACTTTTTCACTGTGTTAAAAAGTGTGTAGTTCAAAAAATTCTTTACGTGACGTTTTAAAAATGGTAATTTTTTTTTTTTATACTGGGGGTCTCTACACAACGGCCATATCGAAGATATAGTAATATTTTTTTTTCCTAATGGGACCAAATCTGTAATTGCGAAAAAACTGATGTTTCATAGAAAAATTTCATTCACCCTCAACGAAATGTATGGAACAGCTGATATATTTTTGCGGTTTCAGGGTTGGTCCAACAGTAAAAATTTTTTATAATGATGACTATAATGTTCTCGAATATGTCCATCGTATTGAGATACATCGTATATATTGTAAAACAAAAAAAGATAGATATTCTATTGACATAAATTTAGTCACCTCTAATGAAATAATAGATAGATAGATAGATAGATAGAAACTTTTTATTGACAATAACTCTATTGACTCTTTATTTATCATAATATCACTGACCAATAATTAATTGAAACCAAGTTCTTTTTATACCTTCCCTTTAGGGTATAAAAAGTCCTAATTGAAACCAAGTTCTTTTTATACCTTCTCTTTAGGGTATAAAAAGTCATTAATTGAAACCAAGTTCTTTTTATACCTTCCCTTTAGGGTATAAAAAGTCCTTGATTTTTTTGTTCGGGTTAGGAAGGAATGTTCTATCTTTTTCCCGCAAAATGAGTGTCAGTATAGAGTTAGTATGGCGTACTTACAGATGACGTCATTCGTAAGTATATTGCGCTCTATTTCTAGCAAGACATCAAAATGCTTATATCACAAAATCTTATATACTTATATCTTTTATTTTTCTTAGTTTAGTTTTCGATGTTCGGCTCTATGTATTGCAAGTTTTTTCTAAGAAAATAAAAAAACCTGTCCGGTAGCCCTTTGGTGTCACATTATCACATTTTACAAGAATAGGAATTTGAGTGGTTTCATCCCTCTAACGAAGAAATTTGAGGATAGTTTTGCTGATGTATTAATAAAACCTCAGAAAAGAAAAAAACACTCACGCGGCCGTCGCCGCATGGCTCTGCAGAAATCATAAAGCCGAGAGATCAAACGTGCGGCCTTTTTGACCCAATAACGAAATGATGCTTCTGCCCTCTGCAGGACATGTGATGTAAAAGCCTTTACAATTAGTGTAAACAACTTGACTCGATCCTTCTTAGCCAATACATTTATGGGTATATAGGTAGTAAGGATGTTACCATGGGCAGGTTGCAATGAGGCAAGTGCCCGCCTGACTGACCCTGGCATGACATATAGGGGGGGGGGGGGGGGGCAAATTCAAATAAGGTTTTTTTTTTTCAAATTTACAGCATTTTTTTTTAAATAATTAATAGGCTTGCGTTTGACCACCATCGCGCCTGATGTTAAGCGATGATGCGGTCTACGTTGGAGCACGCTTGCCCAGAAGAAACCGATTCACTCGTGATTTGAAGACACCCAGATTGTAACCATCGGGGTACACCCATTCAGGCAACGCATTCCACAGACTAGCAGTGCGCACAATAAATGTGGAATCAAAGCGCTTCGTACGGGTTTTCGGAACACTTACTCGTAGGATGGTTTTCCTTTCTTCCGTTCATATTCTTTGTATTCATATTCATAGAACCTATATACCTAAATCATAGTAAGCAGACTAGGAAAAGGATCCGGCGAATTCATCCATCCACTTGCATGAGATCGGCGTTTTGTTGCCTTTCTAGATTTCCTGTGGTTTGTGCTAAATTAAGCAAAAAAACTATATTTGACTTTATATTTTACAGGTACACTTCAAGGCCTGGCAACACTGGCTCTGAGTACGTACTTACTTATTGACCATTAAAATGTTATTTTTAATCGACTTCAAAAAAGGAGGGTTCTTAATTCGGTTATATTTTTTTTTAATGTTTGTAACTTCAGTAGATTGTCATTTATAAACCGAGTTGGAAAATTATTTATTATTTTTAATTGACAGGATATAATTTCATGAAAATCTAAAAGTTTCTTTTGTTCGAAATACATTTTTTTCCACTGAAATATCATAAAAATCGGTTTAGTTGTTTGGCGTTTAAATCAAAATACCGGAAATTTGAAATTGCGTATTATACTAATTTTGTGAAGTCAGTTTTTTAAAATGATAGTTAAATGCACCTAGGTTCCTCGGTATATGTAGGTAATCTACATGGAAGTAGTAGAGTATAAAACGTCCTTGGTAATATATTATCTTATCCGTCATTCTGTGATGAAAATTTATATTTTCGACAGTTTTATTCGATTCCTAAATACCTACCGTTGATAGCTGCACCAAGCCTTTACGTCAGATGTGGTGAGAACACCATTGAAACTTCGTTGTCAAATGCGACCCCCCTCGATCACTGAGCAAGTGAAAAAGAATGCCATTTGGGACTGGACGATTTAAAGTGGTACGTTTCACACTGTCATTTTAAAATAATTACCAAGCCTAGCTACAAAGACAAAAATACTGTTTGAAATTTGAATTTCCCGCCATAGGTGCTGGTCTGTTTGGTATATTAGACGCTTTGATATTCCAGTCAAAGTAGCCCTAAGCCAATTTTTTTATTAACAGAAATTGTGCTAGGGCCTGGACGGGAGCAATTCTGTCACTGGCACTCATTTTGAGATGGACATGGCACTTAAAGATAAACAATGATAAGCGCGTCAGGGGGGTTAGACAAGACGCACTTTCTGTTAGCGTTAACGCCTGTGGAGAGATGACAATTGATGATGATTGTATGAAAATGACATTGACAATGACATTAGCTTGAGAGAAAAGAAATTATTTCAAGCTAATGTCATTTTCATACAATTTCATCTTTCCGCAGACGTTAACGCTAACAGAAACTGGGTCTTGTCTAGACCCCCAGGATAGTCGGCCACATGATTTAGTCGACGGTTTTTCGGCAGTACGTTATCCAATAGTGAACCTGGCCAGATTTGAGCACAAAGGGCTCGGCAGCAAGGCCACCGCACCATGTCAAGTTCGCAGCCACCACGCTACATATTCCAAAGCTCGCTACAGTAACAATAATAGCCGAGCCCCATTGTTTGGGCCCGTGGCACATTACGCTTTTGTCTCTGCCCTCTCCCGTTCCTCACAATGCGGCCAGGAAACAAGTGAGCCTTTATTTCGCCTCTTTTTGTCTCGGAGTATCGCTGCTTATTGTCTTCATTCGATTGTTCGGAGCTCTTTAGAGGGCACATTGTTGTGGACGGAGTCGTTAGTGCTGAGCTGGCGGATGTGCTGTTCTAAGTGATGCTTCGATTTTAATACGGAGACCTTTGACAACGTGCCACGTGGATTTACTTTTCTCTATGGACTCGGTACTCTTAAGGGCATTACGGCTACCTGTTTTAAGCGATTCTGTTTAGGTGATGCGAAAAGTTGCGCGACCGCAATCCGTGTTTCGGCGCGTTAAGGTTCACGTTCGCGTGATTTTGCGAACTGTGCTGTTTCAACGCTAATTCGAGCCCACGTTAAGCCTTAAGGCCCTACGACTGCACTAAAAATGTAAATAACTACACCAAGTTCATCAATTTAGTTCTTATAATTCATCAATAGAAACTGCCATAGGAGATTTTTATTGTGGAATTTATTTCAGTATTTTTTTACGTCTTGCTACAAAAAAATGTTTCCCGCATGAAAAAAAAAACCAGAAGCCCAACGGCTTTGAAATTGTATAGTATTAGTACACCTCCCTTTCATACTATCCAACTATCAGGTTCTTTGGACGCAAACTAGTTTTACCTAGTCTGTGTTTGGACGAACCTTTTTACATTAGACCAAACTTAATAAGGCCACAGTTTACGTCCACTATTACGTATGTATAAAACACAACTTTTTTCAAAGATGAAATACCGAAATTTCAATTTAGAGTGTAAAATATTCTGCTATAAATAAACCCCATACACTCAGTACGTGACGTACCTACGCACTGAGTGTTATGCACAACACCTGTGACTCGGTAGTCTCAAGGGTTGTCACTCAAATAATCATCGCCACCATCACTTTCTTAGGGTTGCCACTCATCGATATCCGTCTTTATCTCCGAATGGTACAGGCTCTAGTTGGCATTGTTCGCCACCCATTGTATGAAACTCTTTGTTCGGGCACGCTCCGTTTTTCCTTTTCGCTTTCGACGCTGGCGCCTGAAAAACACAGGGTTGTCCGTAATATTGTGTTTACATAATGAGTCTTGTGTGTTAAAGCCTTAAAGCTATTGTGCGGGACCTAGTTCAGGTTTCTGGTAAGATTGGAGTTCCTTTGAACTTGCGTGGTGCAGATAAACATCTTAGATTTCATTTGAAACATTTTAGAAATGTTTTTTTTTTTACATTTGCTACCAATTTTATAAAAGACCGAGATTTACCTATATATTTTACTCTACCTTGTTGAAAATGATAAATATATAGGTTGTTGTGATTTCAAAAAAACTCATCATTGGACCATTATTAAAAAACTCCCGTATATCTTATCTATTGACTTAAATAACAAAAAATACCATTTCCAAAATACAGTACCGTTTAGAGTTTACTGTTGTTGTAAAAAAAATGGCTTTCTTAGGGACTGCCGACATAAGTGAAAACAAATACGTCACATTAGCATGTCGGTGACGCGAACCCATAAGTTTTGCCCTTAACAAAAATCGCACAATGCAGCTCAAGAAGTTTTCACTTAAAAAAAACTAATTGATTATTACAGTTTTGAAAAAATTATCTACAGGTAAGTTATAGTATGGAAGTCTGAAACTAAAACCATCGTAAACGTCAGCAAATAGGTAATTTGATATCTCACCTTCCACAAATCATGTTTAAAATTTCAATGTACGTTTTTTCTCATTAATTTTCCCGGAAAAGCATCCGTTGTAGTACAATCCGTGTCAGGCTTTGTTCTGCGTTCTTTGCAACAACTCTTTCTCAAACGTTTTCCGAACAATGCGGCTGTTTTGTCGCTTAATTGTTCCTTACCTCATCTAGTCGAGGGCTTAGCTTTACTAATGACTCTGCAATTTTACAAGGTACTTCGGTTGCATACTCCAGTCAGGAAAAAAGATTCTTTTAGGCAGTTTACAAAGCCTAACAGAATTGCAATAGTTACTATTTTAGTAAGTACCTATTTAGTTGTAATGTAACTACAATAAGCTTAATTAGTTAAAATAAAAAACTTATTTAAAACAAGCTTTTTCGTATTTTTCTCAGCAAACCCTTTCATTTGATGATGCCCATATCATGATGGTAAATTTGAACATTTTGTCCGCCATATTGGGGCGTCCACCATATTGAATTTATCATCTAAGCCCAAAGTGCTTGGAAAGAAATCCAACGAACCCAAACTCGATCGGGTTACGGCGTTTAGTTTAGGAGTTCCTATGGCTACCTTCCGTCTCCATTATCAGAACAGCTCGATGGTACTATAACATTGCATTGTCACCGAACTTAAAGTCCTTTTCATGAAAGAAGTCCCACGGCAAACAGCGGAACTAAATTTCCATGTTGTAGTTGTCAGGTGTTGTTACTGTATTTGGACGCTAGTGAGTTTTTTATTAATTTTCCATCGTTAAAGAGTCGTGTACGATGCCAAAAGTTGTTAAAGTTCTACTCGAGAAATGATACTGATAATGATTGATACGCGATGACAGCGCCGCGTCTGGGGGACTTCTTTCATGAAAAGCACTCTACATAAGTATGCCAAATTTTAGCTCAATCGGTTGAGGATAGCTGGTCTAAAGTTCAGTTGGAAGATTTGGCCCACACATACCGGGAATGGTACGTATAGATACTAACAGGGCAAGTTAAATAAAATATTGCAATAAATGTTTTATGACAGCACGCACACCTACCTACCTGTACCTACCTGTACCTGTTTTTTTTGTTTTAAACATTATCGCAAAATTAACATTTCTGTATTTTTCTGTACATGGACGTGATATTTTGAACAGACTGATTTACTTCGTGTAATGTAAAAATTTAAAGTTACGGATAAGCATTGCCACACAGCTTGGTAGCGCCGCCAGCATGATGGGTGTACCTACGCTGCAACTGGTAAGTATTTGGAATAACTTATTAGACCTTCAACCTTCGATTTTTTTTGATCGAATCCTACAACCATGTCAAACACCAAAGTGATAGAAGTACAATTACGGACTACGTAGTGTACGTGGTATCCATACTCAAAGTGCAAAGTGTAAGGGTAATGGTTTATGTTGATGGTTATTAGTTTTATATTTAAATTAATTTATATTTATTGCCAATACACATTAATTACTGATTACTTTCACATATAACTAATTTTAGATTAATCACAAATTGATTTCAGATAGGTGTAATGAGTTTTTTGTTTCAGAATTTATTCAAAATCTGTTTCAGGTTAGGTTAAATTAGTACCTATAATTAACAAAGATCTGTAATTCCAGTGTCATATACTTAAATAATATGTGTGAAAACCACATCCAGGGGCCTTACGGACAACTGTTATTACAGGTACCTAATCCGCTCAGTTGGAAAATCACGTGACCGCAAACCTTATCGCGCCCAGATACGGTTTGCGGTCGCGTGATTTTCCAACTGAGCGGATTAGGTGCCTGTAATAGCAGTTATCCGTAAGGCCCCAGTTTCCATAGTAAAAAAGTTCTTTACCTAAGTTACCATTTTGTTAATTAATTTTAAAAAAAACAGGGTTAGTGAATTTTTGTTTCAGGTTAGGTTAAATTGGCATCGATTGAAATATTACTTTAGAGTAAAACATAAATAAATTGATCCCTAATTCCCAATCTAATCCCCTATTGTACTTGATACGACGTTAAAGCGGAAATACACTACGCACAATACGCTTTATGGTTGGTATTCCGAAAACCCGAACGAAGCGCTTTGAGTCCACTTTTACTGTGCGAACTGCTAGTCTGTGGAATGCGCTGCCTGAATAGGTGTTCCCCGATAGTTACAATCTGGGTGTCTTCAAACCACGAGTGAATCGGTTTCTTCTAGGCAAGCGTGCTCCACCGTAGACCGCATCATCGCTTAACATCAGGCGAGTTGGCGGTCTAGCGCAAGCCTGATATTTCAATCAAGACAACAGTCCATAATCCTCTGGGAAAAAAAAGTTGGAACATGGTTCAATACAAATGTGAAAATATAAATAGTTTTTTTTTAAATAATTTGAGTGTCTGTCAGGTGTCAACTGTCACTGTCAGTTGAAAGTGATTCTCCCTAGGGCTGAAATGTATTACTTTCAACCCGCTCCTCAGGCAACTTCAGACCTATTTTCCGAGTACTATGAGTAATGAAAATGATATTAATCATCATCATTTTAGCCTATCATGTTCCAACTGCTGGGACTCAGGCCTTCTCTCAGACAGAGAGAGAGAGAGAGAGAGGATGGGCCTTAATGCACCATGATGGCCCAGTGCATACCGGTTTCCTCACGATATTTTCCTTCACCGTTTTTGAGCTAGGCATCGAAACTGCACATAATTTATTTAGGTACTAAGTAAGTCATTGGTGCGGGGCGAGGATCGAACCGGGTGCCTTCAGATTGTAAAGCGCACATGCTACCGCTCGGCCACCATCGCTCTCAATAATATAATTAACATTATAAAGTAATTACGCAAATTAACAAAATAAAAAGCTCAATAGAGCCTCTTTCTCCTGGAATATTGAGCTCTTCATAAATCTATTCATCTCTAGCTAAGAAGTGAATCTTTATGAATGCGACCAAATTGTATGAGAGTAGTCCTCTTTCAAAAGTTCTCGTGAATAGTGTTAATTCGCTATAGCGAGTTTGCTCGGTGCTCGTCAATGGACCATTTGGAGTCTTGAAGAGCGCCCGCCGCCTCCCAGCTGGGTTGCCAGGCTGACAACTATTTTTGTCAAAGGTAATTGAAATATGGACCTAAAACTAAAAAGGCACTTTTAAAAGGTTTTCCCACTTTTAAGCAACCGACTTCAAAATTCGTAAAATATGGCATTTCGATTCGGTGAAATGAATGGTGTTCAATGTGTGTGTGTGTGTGTGTGTGTGTGTGTGTGCGTGTTTGTTCGGTGTTCTGTTGTCGAGGTTCGAATAATAAGGTCGTCCAAGTAACGAAATTACCTGTTATAACTTGGTAATGAACAGAAATTTGTCACTGACTCGCATTTAGCCATTACGTATTATTTGTTATTAGACTTTAAAATGTGTACTATAATCATTCCAAGTTTGACGCTTGTACGTATTACCCTTTTTATATTAGAGCTAATACAAAAATACGCAAAAAAAATAAGTTGTATGGGGACCCCACTTTCCTTTTTTTTACCCGTCGATCCGTAACCTTTGCTGTATGAAAAGGGAACACACAAACCAAGCTAGTGCGAGGGAGAAGCTAGCCCATGTACTTAAGTAATTATTTAACTCGTCAAAATAAACCAGCTGTCGGGTGTTTGAAAAGTAAAATATTTATCGGGAAACTTCTGAAACTGACAACACTCCCGACAAAGTCGTAATATTGTGTATGGAAAACGCGGGAAATATGAATGCTTTGGTACCTATATGAACAGACACACACCGGAGGCGATTTTCTAAAGAATCCCGATGGCTGAATGTTGGACGGTTTCTTTGGCGTCAAGATTTTGTAGAAAAGCGTAAGCGCTTTGAAAACTGCTTTTAGCTTCGCATAGAAAGTAGTAATCGGTACTATACTTACCAAATAGGTTATTTTCTTTGATAAACCCACTTTTATAGGTTATTGTCTTTATTTATATACTAGCTGCGCCCTGCGGTTTCACTCGCTATCCCACAGGAACCGCTATTTTCCTCGGGCTAAATACAGTGTATATATGTGTTAATCCCATCGAGCAACTAACCCTGGGATAGTTGTTCGAAGTTTCATCATCATCATCATCAGCCAGAAGACGTCCACTGCTGAACATACACTGAACGACAGCCTGCCTTTTGCATCCACTGGATGCCAGCGACTCTCACTATGTCGTCGGTCCATCTAGTGGGAGGTCTACCTACGCTGCGTCTTCCGGTTCGTAGTCTCCACTCAAGAACCTTTCTTCCCCATCGGTTACCGGTTCTTCGAGCGATGTGGCAGCCCATTGCCACTTCAACTTGCAAATTTTAACAGCTATGTCGGTGACTATGGTTCTTTGGCGAATATCGCTATAGCTCTCTCCATTGCCCGCTGTGTGACTCTGAGTTTTTCCAAAAGGCCAACAGTTAAGGACCACGTCTCAGTACCATATGTCATAAGTAAGTCATAAGTCATGAGTAAATTTATTAATAAAATGGCAATTTACAAGTCAATATACAGTTTTAACTTAAAAAGTGAGAATATAACAAATAATAAAATAATAATTACTTGATTGAAATTCAAACAAATTAATTAATTAAATTACAACAATTAGTAAAATACAAAATAATAATAATAATACAAATGTCAAACGATTTCAAATATTATATAGTACCAGTGTCATCACTGGCAACACACACTGGTCAAAGACCTTTGTCTTTAGGCACTGTGGTATCTTGGACGAGAAGATGTCACGCAATTTCCCGAACGCTGCCTATCCGAGTTGGATTCTTGTTCGAAGTTTAATCCAGACTAAACGCTGTTTCCATTCAAAATTTCATGTAAAGCTGATCAGCCGTTTCAGCGTGAAAAAGTATAACAAACATACCTACTAATTACTGCTCACACATTTGCAAACTTTCGCATTTATGATATTAGTGTGATAATGGACAATTAGGTTACCTACTTAGATGTCCATTATCACAGTAATATTGGGTATGTAGGTATGTGATTCGTGCGAATCATTTGTTTTAGCAAAACATCCATGCAAAAATACTTTGAAACTTGTTAATATACTTTCTACAATTACAGAATTTATTGTGTTTTATTATTTTATTTACTTACCTAATTTATAATTTTTATATGCCTGTAAGTACAGAAAAAAATCAATACCGCAAAGAGCGAGTAGAAAACAAATAAAAACCTTATTTACTCAACTTATAAAAACATTAGCATACTTTTTTTCCCCCACTTTCTCTGTATATAATTATTATTAGTAATAGTTTTATTGATAAGTTGTATATATTATCCAAGATTATATTGCACATAAATTTGGACTTGTATTATATTAATAATGTGCATTAGAGATAATTAGCATACATTATCTTATAGGCTATATAGCTCGTCTTATAGGCGATGAGAAGTTAGTGGCTAAGAAACTTCTCAGTCTAGAACACCGCCGTAAAGTAGCGAGTCTGTCAATTTTCTACAGGATTAATTTCGGAGAATGTGCATCAGAGCTACATGACCTTATCCTGCCATCCCCTTTCTACTACAGTACCTACCAAACGTTTCTAATCCGTACGGCCAAAGTTTGGAACAACCTGCCAGATTCAAGGCCAGAGTGAATAGGTATCTAGTTATATGATTATTTACGGGATATTTACCGTGGTAAGGTTGTGGAATGAGTAAATAATCATATAACTTTAGTGAACAACCGTGATATTATAACTGTTGGCGTTGAGGGTAAAAAAATGGCATAACACTCGACTAAATGTTACGCATAACTAAATGTATGGTGGTAGCACGAAGAACAAATGGCCGATGGGACCGAAAGGTTCTGGAATGGAGACCACGGACCGGTAAGCGCAGCGTAGGACGTCCACCCACAACATGGACAGACGACCTAAAATAACGCTGGATACAAGCCGCTTCCAACCGGCCCTTTTGGAGATAGATAGGGGACGCCTAATATAATTAAGTCCAGCAGTGGACTTCCTATGGCTGAAATGATGATGATGATGAAATGTATGGTGCAGCAGATTTTTTTTACGTGATATCAGGGTGATTCCAAGGTAAAAGTTGTTTATAATGATGAGTACAAACAAAACCGGCGTTAGGGTAGGGCCTGGTTGGGCGACCGCCCATGCAAGGCGCCAGATAAAAAGGGGCGCCATAGGCGCCTATAAATTCAAATTATTTATTGAGAATAAAAACGGACGAATTCCACTAAGATTTATCTCACATACTGTTTAGCTTAGATCGCCGCGCGTAGATGTCTCACCCAGGGCGCCGGTAGTGCTAAAACCGGCACTGTACAAACAATGATATCATTGAATGTCCCTAGTCTAGAGAGACACCGCCACGGTATACTGCTTCATAGGTACAAAAGTAGTAAGCCCGTAGGTCCCGTAACCACAGTAGTGTCATCAGCGAATATAGGCGCCCGGGGGTGGCCCATATCTCGTTGAATGGTGTTAATTTACCACTGACTTGGCAACCAGCGCGGATTTCAATAAACATTCAGTCGACACAAGCACGAAATTCTATATGGAAAATGTGGAAAACATAAATGGAGGCGGTAAAAAGCGACGCGGGCCTGGGGTGATTTTCTAAAGGCTTCGGATGAATAGAATACTGTTTAACATTGCTCATTGAGCGGCATTTTCTGATTCCTATTCAATATACCAGACGCTTTGTACAAACAGTAGGTACAACCTACCTACCGACATTCTTTCAAAGGAACAAGAAAGTTTTTTAACATCTTCATTTCAAAAACTTGGTTTTGTTTCGATTTCAATGCGAAGTCTTATACCTATATTTGATAGGAGTAAACGAACAAAGGCGTTTCAAAAATATAGTGAATGTCAGCAGAAAACTCGCTCATGATACTTATCTCAACATCTCAAGTTTTGACTCTTGCTTTGCTTTGCTCTGCATTTTTGTGCCACGGCTTCCTTAAACAATCACTCTCTCCGATGTGTCTGATGTTTGCAATAATCATCTTGATCTCAAGTTCGTCAGATAAGCGAGTCGAGCAGTAAAAAAAAACCGTCATTCGATGAACTGGTGGTCATGATGGTTATTGCAAACCGATTTCCTTGTTTACTTTAGTAGGTACGGGTCGGGTATACTCGGCACAATTACACCCTACCTGGGTGCAATTGCACCGAGTACAGCCGTACCCGAGTTATACCTGCACGGTGCTTCTTTATGCACCCTGGTTTAGCACGAGTTTTTGGAAATTTTGGAAATAGCTTTATAATCCGAAAAACCCCGTGGCACCGTTAGTGTTATTATAAACTTAATAGTAACTCTGCCTGTTTGTTTGTCCCTCTGTTAACTTATCTAAACTAAATTCTGAGTATGCGCACTTACGAAAACGGACATTATGTTTTTTTTTGCGAACTTTTATTGGTAAACCTAGAAACCGCAAGTAATACCGTGCAGCTAGTAAAAAATTGATAAGGTATATTTAAGTCCGCAGACGATGACGGCTGAACCTACTTGCGGAAATATTACACGGGTCAACATGAAATTTGACTTTGATTGCAAAGCATTAAATGTCGTAATAAGACGGAAAAAAAATATATGGCATGAAAAACTTTGCTTTTGTGCTTAGAAGACTGATTGAACGAAATTTTTAAAAATCTCGGATTTTAATTTTTGATTGAAAATAAAACTATTGAAATAAAAATGTTTATTATTATTATTAAGTTTTACTATCAAATTAGCTTACAGAAAAGTGGAAAATAACTTAAAAGTGCACACTTTTACTTTTTCTTTTATGTTCATAGCTACTTTCTCTCAATAAATCCCAAATATAGTCGCCCATCATGTTTTCATTGTATTGGCCTTGATAGCGTTGTTCAAAATTCATGATGTCCTGATGGAAACGTTCTCCTTGCTCTTCGGAATAGGCTCCCATATTGTTTTTAAATTTATCCAAATGAGCATGCAGCATATGTACTTTTAATGACATCCTGCAGCCCATGGCCTTAAAATTTGTAAGCATATCCTCAACCAACTTTTCGTAGTTTGGAGCCCATGGCTTATCTTGATTCCGTACAGGACAGTCAAAATATGCTTCATAGGCTTCACAGAGAACGTGAGATGTCTTTAGTTCATATTTCACGTCTCGAACTTTAATAAATTGACCACATATAAAACAAAATGCATCAGCATCGTATTTGCACTTTCGTGACGACATTTTCAAGTTATTCTGGGCTTGTAAATAACACCTGATGGTTGTTTATCACTCGGGTGCCATCTAGCGGCACAGTGTAAACGTTAATACCCCACTCTCACCGGGCGGTCTTTTTAAAAATATTAAAATCAATTAAAATTTATGAAAAAATTGAAAAATGAGTATTATTATTATAACTATCACAAAAGCAAACTTTATACCGAAAAAAGGTATTTTCTTTTCGTTTTTGTGCATAACTAACTGGAAAATAATAGTATAAACTTTAGGACAAAGAACGAAATTTTTTTTGTAGAGTCGTGTTATTTGCGCATCGTCAACAATGAGCTTAGTGAGCTTTGCTTAGTGGCAGTGGAAGTTGCTTGTCTTGCGCAACTTCAATACTTTCGAATGTATGAAACGGGTGCGAAATTAAACTTCTATACTTTTTCCATCCTACTCTGAATAGGTGTCTCACTTCATTGTAGGAGTCGTACCCGTTTCATAAATATTTTTCTCTATGGAAGTCCCATCTCTTCATCGTTAGCGGTTACCTATACACTATTTTAAACTATCACGGTTGTTCACTAAAGTTATTTTTCCACAACCTTACCATGGTAAATATCCTGTAAATAATAATATAACTTTAGCTAGCGGTTAAATTCTATTTGGTTGCTTATTACCCGTTGCTGACGTTGCGTGGTAGGTACTCGCACCAGTTTACTGCGCATCGAGTGCAACGAGCTTTAGAGATAATATGGATACCATTTGTAGTGTACTTCATTCCAGTAGTCCTTTAACATAACTGGTTATAGTTACAAACATGTAATTCCGAGCTATAATAAAGCGTATATAGTCATACTATGAACTATCAGAAAAACTCAACAGGATCAAGCAAGGAACATTATTACTCCAAGTGCGGGATAGGAATAGACGACCTTTGTGATCAAACAGGACAACTTACTTTATATAAAACTTACTAGCTGCGCCCCGCGGTTTTACCCGAGTAGTGATGAAAAATGGTGATGTTGATGATGATGAAAAGTAGCTTATCCTATCACTCTCCGACCCTTGAACTACATATATAACCATGCATGCAAACAATCAGGTCGATCTGTTGCTGCCGGAAAGGGGAATAAACAAACCTACAAACAAATAATGTACGTGGTACATTATAGGTCAAAGCCTACAAACTAACAAACCAACAAAAAAACCCACACTTTTGCATTTTATGATTGTCACAGTCACAACCTTACAAGATCTTCGCAAACTGTGTAAGATTGACAAAGATCACAGTTTTTTTTTGTTTAGGCCAATATTGACAATCACCCATCAATCCTCTGAAAAACGTTAATTAATGTCAGTTTTACCAAAAGTCAAAACAACCAAGCCCAAAGAAGTGATCTTGAATATGAGAAATGGATGCAACCAGAACTTAAATCTAACTATGAAGAACCACAGTGACTCGAAACCTGAAGCGGAAAACAGTTTGCACCTAATAAAAGCGCTATAAGAAATTGGAGAGATTATGGCTAAGGGATCCATAAAGAATATGCCTCTTCCATTCAGCCTAAAGAAGGATCCTAGGCCAAAATTTGTGCCTCCTCCGATAGAACCTAAAGGGTTGGATATGAAATCCTGCATCAAAGCAGCCGTTATCATTGTCGTCGTTATGTCGCAGATATGCTTCGCAATTATATACTTTTTAGTTTATGATTAGTGTGTTGTGTTATTAAAAAACAAGGGATAATTTCATTGTCCTATACTTTGGACCTATATGTATAATTTAAAGTTTGTTGAAGGTTTGTGTAACTCAGTAGGTCTTGCACAAATATAATATCAGGGTGGTAAGGTCTAGATTTAGGGATCCAGGGAATCTTATTTATTCTGTGCTCAGGGCATCGAGATACAATTCCTATAGAGGCACAATCTCTCAGTGAAAACAGTCAAAAAACGTCCGAGTGTCATTGTACATACATTGTATCAATTATATAGTGCGCAATGCCACATTTACTCCAATTTAGACGTTATGTCGCTTGCATAGTGTTCAACTTTAGTTGTCCGCTATGTCATCGTAGATCTGATATCGCGCGGCGTTGTTGTCGGATCGCAGCTACCTTGTAACTAACCAAAAAGTCTGCGCAATTCGCAGCGTGCGCCAAGTTTTGGTTCGGACATTTTTTTGGTACGATTGGGCCATAAACACTTGACTTATGGATCTCACTTTGAAGGGCATCCCCTGTATCTCTAGACGACATATTTGACATATTTCTAGATATATTTGATGATATCATTGTACTTCTCATTATAAACAACTTTTGCTATGGGGTAACTTTTCTATTACTTTACCAAAACTAAAATCAGCTGTTCCATGGAAAAATTTCATTCACAATCAGCACTAAAGAAATGTATGGAACAGTCTTAGAATAACTACACATAGAAACCAAGTACATTCGCAAAATTTAAGCCATTCAAATGGAGTCATATATGGCTCCAAAAAATATATAAAAACTTTACTATGACAATTTGCGCGGTGAAATCGTACCACAACAAATCAGAAAAGCAGCATAAGAGTTATGGTGTGACATTCCACAGGTAATCCATTAATTTTCTTGCTTAAATCGTTTAAAATGCAAATCGAAACGTAAGCTACAAAGCGAATTTGTAGCTTACGTATTGAGAAGGCGTTGTTTGGAAACTTACCATCTCTGTGTAGTTAATCTAAGGGAACAGTCAATTTTTTTCTCGCGATTTCAGGGTTGATTTTCCATTTTTGTGTTGTTGATTTTCAATTTTTCATCATCATTTCAGCCATAGGACGTCCACTGCTGGACATAGGCCTTCTCCTACGGCCTCTTTTAATTTTTACGGTAATAAAATTACATTTATTTATTCATGGTGATTTATTCTTCTTATTAACTGGGACTAATGTCCCCTTGGCGTCTGGGGCTTCAGGCTCGTGCCTTGGTTCGGCCCTGGTAATCCCAGGTTCATGAAATAAACCTATTAGACCTAGCATATCTGATTGGGGTACTGAATTATCATGTAGCTACCCACTTGTCAGAATCCAACTGATGAGCGGTTGGCGTAAACCCCCGGCGGATGTGATGTCACTGAATGTCAATGGAAGACGCGATCGCCCCCGGTGCTTTCAATTGCCTCCCTATTCACACGTGTCGCGTATGTTCAGTATCCGATACGAGTCTGAATTGACTGAAATTAATATATATTACAAATTACCATATTGTTCGATCGTAATTTGTGCGCGCTGAAAACCTCTATTTGTCTAAAGGTGACTTCCCTATTTATCAAAGCAGACGCTATGACGTGTGATCTGTCTTTGTAACAGAGTCTACGAGTCGTAGCATGGTTGCCTGGAAGAGATGGCTGCTTTAAGCGATAAGGTCGCCTTTATTTTATTTTTATTTTTTTATAGATGGGCTTGCGCTTGGCCGCCATCTCGCGCGATGGTGCGGTCTACGATGGAGCACGCTTGCCTTGAAGAAACCGATTCGCCCTCGACTTGAAGATACCCAGATTGTAAATAACGGGGAACATATTCAGGCAGCGAATTCCACAGACTAGCAGTTTGCACAATACGTGTGGAATCAAAGCGCTTCGTACGGGTTTTCGGAATATCAACCATAAAGCGGTGTTGATTTTAAAAACATAGATAATAATTTTCATTGCAATGTATGTTTTCTTTTGTGGTCTTTTAATAAAGAGTTACCTATATTATGTTACGAACATTCCATTTCTACGAGTGTTTAGTCAACACTGGTTAATAAAAAACAGTTATCATTTTCCTAAAAAAAATACAGTTTTCTCCTCTCGTCATGCTCCTCATGTTCGAGGGTCGTGACCCATGACCGCCATCAGTCTCTCTCTAATGATACTGCGCCATCTTCCTCTACCATCGACGACATGCAGTGCATCATAAACTGGTGAGTGTGTAAAATTATAAGGTGGTGCAAATCTGTTCTTTTTGACGTGATAACGTCTTATAAATCGATGAACACCGGCTGCAAGCACGAAAAATTGTCAAGTTTCGCCTGAGCCGCGCGTGCAAGCGAGAACGCGGAACAAGCGATAGAGAGGCACGATCGCCCTAAGCGTTATTTATACAAACTCTATTTGACGATTTTTTTTTATAATAGGGTTGCGTTTAAACCTGTACGAAGCGCTTTGATTCCAGTTTTATTGTGTGAACTTCTAGTCTGTGGAAAATTAAATTTGGGGTCTTCAAATCACGAGTGAATCTGTTTAGGCAAGACGCCTAGGCAAGCGTGCTCTATCGTAAACCGCATCATCGCTTGACATCAGGCGAATTGGCGGTCAAACGCAAGCCTATTATTAAATAAATAAACCACCTCACTAATTTATAACTCGGGTCCGAAAAACAAGGGAGATATGGTAAGGTGGCGTGGAAGTGTGTGAACGCATCTGGCCTAAATCTAGCTTGATGTTTTAAGTCGAAGTCACCCAGCAGACGAACTTGTCGCCCTTTTTTTGCATTTGTACTATTGGTCTCGCTACACATTTCTTATAGCGTGCGTAAAAATGAGAAGTGTAGGTGAGTAAGCTGTACCTATAGTTTTTGCACGGTACAGGGATAAACAAAAAGTTAAATTTGAACATTTGAATACGAACGACAATTGTACTAAGGCTCTCTTGTTTGTCTGAAGTTTGTAGCCTAGTGCGTCTATTTACCTATTATGAGTAAGACCTTGCCAGAACTTAATAGTTATACTAATTTTTTGTTCTGGTACAACCGACCATCCCAGGTGTACCTACGTCTAATTCTGATTAGGTACCTACCCTATCTTATAAGGACCACAATATAATAATAATAATTAAAATAAAATAAAAACCGTATAAATGTAAATATTCCGTAAATAATCAACAACCGTGATAGTTTAAAACAGTGTTTCACATATAATTATAATTATCATAAATCATATTATTATATATAGTTATCATATACTTCTTCTTCTTAGTCGGACAGTCTTGGCAGAGTTGTCGTGGTTGGTAAGACGGTGGTACACGGTGTGTCTTCAACGACGTCGGTCTTCTCGGCGTCGATCACTGATTTTGCAATGCTTCTCCATTTTACTCGGTTCGTCGCATTACGTGAACACTCTGTTATGATAGACTTAGTGAGGTCCGTCCAGTGTCTGTGTGATCTGCCTCGACCTCTCTTTCCTTCCACTTGACCCTGGCCTACTAGTCTTTCCATTGACTCTTCGTTCCTGGTGATATGCCTGAAGAACTTCAATATTCGTAATTGTACAGTTGACGAGTCTGTTCTTAATATCGAGCTACTTTAATATTGAAACGTTAGTGCGGAATGCGGTCCATGGGATCTTTAGGAGGCGCCTCCAACACCACATCTCCAGGGCGTCAATTTTGCGGCGGTCTAGTAGTCGCAGGCAGGTTTCTGCTCCGTATAAGAAAATTGGAAATACAAGAGATTTCATAAGTCGAACCTTCGTGTTTTTGGTTATTATATCTTATACTACTAGAATTATATTTATGGCATGTATTCAGCATTGCGTATTTAGTGTATATATGTATGTATATATTATTTATGTATATTTTATGTGCACCACCGACCGTTTTTCAACTTCTTTAGTCCTGTCCATCCAAAGGTTGCACTGAAGACATAATTCGGTGGCTGACCTTAGGTTAGAAGTGGGTTAGAAGGTCTGCCTCAGAATAATAAGTCTTTATTCTGAGGTCTAAGATTAAGGTGAATATACGAATATACGCAAACTTTGTCGTAATGAAAGAGTTTGATCCAAGAAGGTCCCTATAAAACACTTGAAAAATATTTCAGAATTCGGTACCTACTAACAAAATGGATGAGAATTTCATAGTTATTTATTGATAGTAATTTTTGCGTACCTAAGTACCAATAACTACGTGAAATGACGTGTTTTTTTTTGTCATGACAAATTGTACAAGCCATGCAAATTTAATAAAAACTCTTGCATGCCGAATGCCGAACTTTTTAGAAAGTTTCATTTTTTAAGGTTCTATTTGTAGGTAAGTAGATACTTGTTTACCTATAATACAGCAAAATATTACTAAGGTTGCCTGGAAGAAATCGCTTTAGGCGATAAGGCCGCCCATTATACTGCCGTTTATTTGTTTTTATGTTAGTTTAAGTTTCATTTGTATTTTCGGTGTGTAATAAAGTTGTATTGTATTGTATTATATTCTGGAATAGGTATATCTTGGACCGCTATTGTGACGCTACCTTCAGTAGCTGTTAGGTAAAACATTTAGATGACGACATTTTCTCATTTCTGCGTCTATTTTATTTTCACTTTATTATATCTCTTTCTTTCTACTTCAACAATGAAAGTATAAAATTATATCTAACAATAGCCCTCGCAATCCCGTCTTTATTTTACACTTTAGAACATCGGTCCGCGGAATTCGTAATTTCTTTGATTCCCTTCCATTGTGGTCCGATAAAGAGACACTTTTCAGTTCTCCCGTCTGAATGAATACACCCATTATGCTCACACAAAAGTGGATGTTCCAAACAAAAACAACATTACCGCAGTTATTACGCCGAGTAAAAAACAATTCGGGACTATATTCCATTATAAATTCGAACAATGTAGTGGTAAAATATATTTCGTAGCGAATAAAGCCCGCCATTGAGGACGCGCGCGCTACCCGTGGGTGGATCTTTTGTCATTATTGTATTAAAATTTTGATACAAACTTAGCATTGTCTTAGGTTTTGTTATAAGTATAGCTATCTCTTTGTTATGAAACACTATACCTACCATTTAAGCGAAGAATAACTATTTTCTAACTTTGAAATCAATTACGCTTAGCTGTTTTAGGCAGTGATGAAAAAAGTTGCGCGACCGCACCGTTTATGTTCTCATTCGCGTGATTTTCCAAACTGCGCTTTTTAACGTTAGTTTGAGACCGTGTAAAGAGTTGGGCGGAACGAACGGTTCAAGAGTTTTCAAAAATATTTTGTTACTAACACTGTTTTAAACTATGATTTATTACCCCAGTCACAAACAGACATTTCTTACTGCTAACAATACAGCATGCTCTACGCCGTAGAGTATGAAAAAAAAACCGTAGTAGAGTCTACGGTATTTTTTCATAATAAAACGTAGTTTATTATAGTATATTTATCTATGATCTTACATAGTACATCTTACATAGTATCAAAGATTATTATTATTGAATGTAAGATAAACTACGTAAAATTTTCTTTAAACGTATTACGTTTAAAGAAAAAATGTACACTTGAAAATTTCCTTTTTTTTTAGCTTTTTTGTATTTAATGTTATAAGTTCTTCAGCAGTTACCTACATACTCATAAAACATACTTCCATTATTTACATTCTAAAGAACGTGTGCTGCCCTCTAGTCTGCTTGTGGCGTTTATTTTTGAAAAGTGCTGCCATCTGGTTTGTCTCATTTTCACAGACGCATCAGGCAATTTCCGTACGAATGGTAGCGTTAGCGACATAGCGACTCGTTACAGAGCTTTTCTTCTGCGTACTAGTTTGTGAAAATCGGGACAGATGGCGCTCTTAAAAACGTAAGACAATTTTCTTACAAACAAAAGACTTGTTTGCCCTGTGTGTTTGGCATATCTAGATTGTGATATTATTTTGATTGCTTGTTCCCAACTTCATTTCATTCTCTCATACCTATACATACCAATAATGTACCTACTAAATAATTTATATTATGAGGTAAGTAGATACTCTACAGTACCAAAGTAAGTACCCTATGCTTCTGTGCTTATCCACAAATGTTTTAAAAACAACTTGATAAATTGAGTCATTATAATTATGTCGAACGACGATTATTACCTTGATACCTATTTAATCAAAGCTTGATACAAACTCTCCGGCCATCCTTTATCAGTTTTTAACCAACTTCAAAAAAAGTTGGTGGTTTTTAACTCGGTTGTATTTTTTTATGCAGAACTCCGTCACTCAGAATACAGAAAAAACTTCTCTATTCTGAGCTCCGTCATTTAGGTATAAACTGAAAAGGAAAATATTTTTTTAAGGAAAAAAAATTTTTTTTAAGCCTTTATCTTTTGTTTTATTGTCTTTGGTCATTTGTAACCGAATTGCGTATTTTATACAAATTTTGTGAAGTCGGTTTTTTTAATTGATAATTTAATTTTTAATGCTCACTACTAAAATTAACTCTAGGTAGGTACCTAATTGTACTAATAGTACCTATTCTGGGCACTGAAGACATAATTCGGTGGCTGACCTTAGGTTAGAAGTGGGTTAGAAGGTCTGCCTCAGAATAATAAGTCTTTATTCTGAGGTCTAAGATTAAGGTGAATATACGAATATACGCAAACTTTGTCGTAATGAAAGAGTTTGATCCAAGAAGGTCCCTATAAAACACTTGAAAAATATTTCAGAATTCGGTACCTACTAGACAAAATGGATGAGAATTTCATAGTTATTTATTAATAGTAATTTTTGCGTACCTAAGTACCAATAACTACGTGAAATGACGTGTTTTTTTTGTCATGACAAATTGTACAAGCCATGCAAATTTAATAAAAACTCTTACATGCCGAATGCTGAACTTTTTAGAAAGTTTCATTTTTTAAGGTTCTATTTGTAGGTAAGTAGATACTTGTTTACCTATAATACAGCAAAATATTACTTAGCTGGGGTTTTTTTTTTTTGTTTTTTTTTTTGTTTCCACCACTTTACAGGGGCATGAGTTCGACTTGACCGTGACTTACTTAGCTTGACTCTGACTGTGACTATGACTTGTTTGACGCTATTAAGACAAAGTAAACTGTTTAATATTACGAGTAAAGGACATTGAATCCACGCTCATGAAGATATTAACATTACTTAGCTGGATTAGGACAACTTTGCTCTTATGTAGGTAGGTAAGTAGGTACCTAGGTACATTTTAAGAAAACTGTTGAAACTGTCGGTTGATCCAAAAATAAATAAATAAAAAAAAAAGATCTATAGTCTAATTACTAAAGTCTATAGGAATAGGTAGAGGTATCTATTGTGACTGAGAATGTGACTCACTACATATCCTAATACAACAACTAATTTCGGTGGCAAGAAATCGAGTAAGATATAATTATATTATTTTGATATCTGTTTTAGTGATAAAGCTATCACAATGAATAATCATTTTGCGGGCTTGATGTCCAATAAAATGTTATCTTTATTTACCTAAATAAGGCGTTCTAAACATTTAATGTTATGATTTTTGTACTACCTATTGATCCGAGTCACAATTTTTGGATTCCATACCCATAGGGTAAAAACGGGACCCTATTAGGTACTACTAAAGCCTACGATGTCAGGTTCAAACGGTAATAGACAGCCAGTAGAAATGTTTACAGAATATTTTTGTAATGGCCAAACGCGATCCAACTACAACGCTACCAATGCCAGTGCTGCGATGACATAGCAGACTAGCGACGTTGAAAACTATGTTGGAGTAAATGTGGCTTTGTGATTATTGTCAATTATAGGTATACTTAATTGATGTCTCGACGCTCGTTCATTTTTGACTGTTTTCTATTAGAGATTGTGACTCTACTCAATGGAAAAATTACAATAGAAATAGGCAAAACAGGCACTATTATCACTCTTAAATAATTAGCAACTAAAAGATTCTTCTGATACGCAATACTGAGTGACGCACGTTGTTTTGTAAACAATGCTGTTAGCATACTTCCATTTAATTGTCTACCTACAATAACAGTACAAATTTACAGTAAAAAAATAATTTAAAAGACTGATTTAAATTATTGTGAGCTGGTTAGTAGGTAGAGGTGCTTACCTACATAATTATACTGATTTTAAATCGATGGGTACACTGCTTGTCAGTATCCAACCTTCTTTGTTTTGGCACAGTTCCCAAAATAAATTCGCCAAGAAACGTGACTGAAAAGTTGGTTGAATAGAACCGCTGACATAATTATAAATCTCTCACAAGCACTGCGAAAAATAACCACGCTATTTCTAGTTTTCTACATTTGTCGGAGTTATTTGCAATGTGTGTAGGAAGGAAGGATAAAAATATTGTGTGGGCAAACAAAGATCATACGTAGGTACGTAGTAGGTACCTATAGTATGAAATCAAAATGTTATAAATGCGAAAGCGTGATTTTTTGTTAGTTCCTATTTCACGCAGCAACAGAGCAACGGATCGCCATGATTTTTAACATGGGTCTAGTTCAAGGGCCGGTGAGCGACATACTTTTCATCATCATTACTACGCGGGTGAAACCGCGCTGCGCAGCTAGTGTTTGATATAGGTAATAAAACATTAAAACTATGGACTAGGGTCATCTCATCGCTCTAAAATGACTAAATGAAAAGTCTATCATAGTTCGATATGTAGTACCAAAGGTAGTACGTTCCTACCTACCTTTTTTTTTTTTTTTTTCGAGGGGGAAATCTTCTAAAGATACCCTGCTGCATTGGGGTGCAGCCAGGTTATGTGGGATTATACCCACTAAAAACCCCCGGTGACCAGCCTTAGTGCTTGATAAGAGGGCTCCGAGATCTCCAGAGGAGACGCACCGGAGCCCTCGGCACTGCGCTACGGCTCCTCCCGAGACAACCGTGTTGTCTCAGCCCCTCCACCCACGACAACGTTGGTCACACAACGTTGTCGTTCTCTCCCTGGGCACGCTTATGTGGATGGTCAAAGCCCCAACTTTGACCATCCTGAGCCCGGAGGTCCCCTTTTAGTAGCCTCTTACTACAGGCAGGGGTTACCGGTGCCGTATTCTATTGCCCACCTTACCTACCTAGGTATTTTACGTAGCCAATATTCGTATACCTAATTCGCCCACAATTTCTACGGAGTTTTTGTTCTTCTGTGCATTTAGTCTTGCAGTAAAAGATAGGACTTAAAGTTAGTCGCTTGTTTTTCTAAAATGTTTGGTCTCAATTTTTAACGCTGAGCCTCAGATCAGACTAATAAGGGAGATATGGCGTGGTGGGTGCAAACACATTAGGTAGAAAAAATAATTTATACCTACATAGTATAATAAAAGCCAAAATAACTAGTCCCTACCTAATATTATACAAGCGAAAATAACTCTTGTCTCTTTGTTCACTTTTCACGGCGAATCGGCTAGGTCGATATTAATAAAATTTGGCAGGAAGACAGTGTGCATCATGGGGACGGACAGGGTACTTTTCCCTCTTCCCCAGAACTGCGGAAATCGCGTTTAAAACCGCGGCATTCAGCTAGTTACCTAGTAAATGATATATACAAATTAAATAAAACACAATCGTACATATAAAAATATTTTATTAAAAACATTTTGGTAACATTTAATAAGAACACTTAGGTAAAAATAAATCGACCTCAAAATTATTTCAAAAGAACAGCCTGGACTGGAAGTTCACGGAGGAAGCCGGAACAGCAAAAAAACTAAAATAAATAGAAAACAATGATAACACTAGGCAGAGACAATGTCTAATTGACAACCAGAATTAAGGCATCGCAAGAATAACTATTTAAGTACGATAAAATACCTACGTCTATTATTATAGTTACAACAAAACTTGGTATGTTCTGCGCTCGGCCGCTGGCCCGCGAACCCTGTACTAGACTCTTTCAATTGGCAGGGACTTAGAGTATTATTGCCACTATCATATACGAGACATTCTGCTTGCCACTACGCCGTTAATACACTACTAAATACTAAACACATCCCAATTATACGAAGCTATGTTAAATTTTACCTAACTAATAATTATAATAACATCTTCGGCTAATATTGATACTAGAATGATATTATAACATCATCTCATATTGTACTCTTAACATTACGCTGTATTAAAATTATATGAGGAATTAAACATGTTATACATAATATTGCAAGCATTACTGAGATTGTGCACGTTACGTGATTCCTTTAAAGTAACAGTGAACTTAAGTTTTATGATAGATTGCTTATACTGAATTAGACGCGGCGCAGGCGCAGCGAGATGCGCACGCCGCTCGTCACACCGCCAGGAACAGTCAAAGATTACATTACGAGCATTGGCACTTTCAATATTATTCTTAATTACACTCTCGAAATAGCACTGCATATCAATAACCAACTTAAAAACTAAATTCAGATCAGTCATTTATGATATCACATCAAAATAAACAGGGAAATACATATGCGATTATCGATTGGATAGACTATTATAATAAATATTATATTCTTTTCAAAAGAGGTATTAATTTTCTTAAGGGTTACTAAAAATATTGAGCTTTACGCCGCACGGGCGCACTATATCACCATAATAAGAGAACAACATTGAACCAAGAAGATTTGGTACTTGGAGAAATCTCCGAGTTAATTCTATTTCGCTAAACCTATATAATGCTTATCAGTTATACGAGGGTCGCGCGCAGCCCCTGCCACGCCTGGACACCAGGGGCCGTGGGAGACCCCTGGTCAAGGTGCGGGCAGGGGTCGCACCCGCCCTGGAAACCCTTCGACCTTATACAATTTTCATTACAAAAATACTGTCATTTGACTACATGAGAAAAATTATTTATCATATGAACGAACTATAGATATAATACAACATATAATAATCATGTATAATAATCGTGTACATAATATGATTTGACTAACAAAATAAAATGCATATAATTAAAATGATTTAAACATTGTAAAATCACTCGAAGACACTTAGTAATGGAAGGTACTAAATTGATATAGTTTTTTTTTAGTTTTAAATAAATAGCACATCAACCAACATATTTGGCAATGTGGATTAAATAACATTTACAACTACTACCCTCGGCTGCTAACTTAAACAAAAATTGGAATGCAGATATTGCATCGCACCTAGCCCTCTCTTGCTGTTGGTCGAGAGGTGTCGGCGAGGGCCAAAAGGATCACCTAATTAAGGACAAGTTCACAACAAGAGCGCGTATCAACAACTGTGCGTATCACTCCAAATACTTTCCAACTACATTAGATTGCAGTTTTTTCATAATACAATAAAAACTAAAACAATAATCCTGAAAAACTAAAAATAATTCTGAATGCAACATTTGATTTTACAATTAAACAATAACAACCACTTTGTGTACGTATGTGTGACTGAGGATATAGCACACTGAGTAAAGGAAAACGCATCCAAACATCTAAATTTGTTTGTCGTCTTGTTCAGAGACGTCTTCCAGCAAGGGCAATGATTGCTGTCATTGTTAGCTGCATTCTGAGATCCAATGCTATATGGTCAGTCGTTACCTACTGAATATGTAAATAAATATATTATTAGACTTTACCTACTTCTATGTTTGTGTTCATAGCCCGGTTGACTGAAGACAAAACAGCAACAATAATTAATTATCAAGTAAATAACTAAGCAATGATTCGACAAAAAGCGCTTGATAAAATGCAATGTAAATTTGGAGTATGATTAATAAGCGTTGGAAATTAAATTCACTACGGCATAAAAGATAACAACGATAGATTTAGAAAAACTAGCGCGGATGTTGGTCCCTCCAAAAAAATATGCCAAACGTTTGTCAAACCTCATTTAAAAGAAATTTTGAAAACTACACACTGTATTGTCTCATATCAACATTTTTATAAAAATAACTTTGTGGGGAATATGTCAACATTATTGTGTACAAATACTCCAGTTCCAATTTAAAGCTGGTCACAACGTAGCAGAACTAAAGTTGCAGTGTAGAGGACAGTATCGTTATTCTTCATTAACTTTATATACATTACTTATATTGTAGTTGAAGAGACTCACACTATTAAATATCTTGACTAAATTAAGAGACCACAAATATTATTACTTTAAATATGCACATACATAGAGATATTGCCAGTCTGTTAACGACACTTACTATAATTTCACTAGAGGCCCAGCATCTGGGCGTATCAATGACTCAAACGTTTTAAAACGGCATGTAACAACTACTAATACCTTAAGAATATCTAATCACTGCATTATTTGTGATGATATGCACTGATAACCCATTTGACTATGTTTATAACGGGCTCGTCATATATTTATAATTAAATGAGTTTTAGAAGCTTTTTCATTTCGTCGATAGGAAATTGATTTTTGGGAAATGTGTCAAGATCGTATCGTCGTAGAAACGTCATCACAATTTTTATGTAATGCACGGACGGTAAATCCAACATTATAATTATACCTTAAAATTAACCTACAGCTTGGCTTTAAATTCGTGCCTGTCTCGACAAAATCGTAAATTTAAATAACATCCGAGAAGCAGCCTTTTGGTTTAAACAATGACAATCCTATTGGTAAATGACTGTGGAATATTTCTAAATAATTAACTCTATAGACTAATTGAACATTATAAAACAATATTTAAATAATAACTGTTATATTGTAATTAATGGTGGGAAGTGTTGATGCATCACTAAGCTACAAAATGTCTATTTAAATATTGCTTTAAGAGCATCGAGATACAATTCCTATAGAGCCTAAATCTCTCAGTGAAAACAATCAAAAAACGTCTGATCGTCATTGTATCAATTATATAGTTCACAATGCCACATTTACTTCAAATTAGACTTTATGTCGCTAGCATAGTGTTCAACGTTAGTTGTCCGCTATGTCACAGTAGCTCTGGCATCGCGTGGCGTTGTAGTTGGATCGCGGTTACCTTGTCAAAAAGTCTGCGCAATTCGTAGCGTGCGCCAAGTTTTGGGTTGGGCCATTTTTTGGCACGATTGTGACTGTATATATTGTATCTCGATGTTTAAGAGTCACTGGATATGAAATCCATCGGCTGAGTTTCAACCATTTGCATTTAAACTAAGCAACATAAATTGTGAAGCTCAACAATTTACAGTAAAATAATATTCTTTGGATAACAAATAATTAATATTTCTAAGAGGAACTAAGTATCAATATAATATTAAGTTTAATTTTTATTTGAGATGGAATTGGAGTGTAGATTTTAAGATCCAATATTGTCTTTTTGATCAGTTAAGTAGAAGACCTAGAAATGCGTGTTTTTGGAATAAGTCTGCAAAGTCCTACGGCATTGCAAGTTATAGAATTAAATTAAGCCTAATATTATCACACAAATAAGTTAAAAACAAAAACGAAAGTCATGTAAAGTCGTCGCGCCGTCCATTCACAGAATTTGTCAATAAATGTCTCGCTTTAAATTAGGATCACAGTATCAAGTCACATTTATATGCAACTTTACGAATGCGCGAGACGAGAGGCGCTTACATATTCCACAGTCATCCAGAAACTGGGCCACAGCAGGTCACCATCCACTACATTATAGGAAGAAGTCACATTGTCATCAATGACTTTAGTTCAAACAAACATCACAGATTGATCACTTTTGACTTTGATTTGATCAATAAAATTATGTAAAACAGTAAGCAATTAACTAACTTGACAGTTCATAAACATCAACAAAATAAAATGGTAATTAATACTAAGGTCAAAACAACTGGCTAATAAACTAAATATTGAACTAAAGTCATCAGAAGAGCAGCAGTTAGGTGCGTAGCTACGGGCACCATCATGTGACAAGATTAGAAAATTTGATGTGCCTGATGTGTCCCAGTCGTACCCGCTTAACGTTTGTTTGTTCAGAGTTTACGATGTGTGATAGTCACATCATTCAGTGGCCGCGACGACCCAAGTGAAGCCACAGTGGCGACAAGAGTCCTTTACATACTGTGTGCGGGTTCCGTAGGGCCCCAGCCGGTGGTACTGCGAGCGGTTGGCGAAGAACAGGGCAGGGTTGTTGGGCGGCAGCACCGTGGCGCGGTAGTTCCACCGCTGTTCGGTCAGGTTACCCATCAAATTCAGCAGGTCGCGCCCTTCGTACACCACCTTCACATTCTCAGGCTTCACTTCTTTTGGCCGGGGCAGCGGCTGAATAACAGGCTCGAATATTTTCTGAAAATGTTCATTACGCTGGATGATAATGGAACCTCCTACTTGACAACCTTATTACGAGATACAACAGGAAATTAATCTGAGCACACCTATTAATAGAGGGCATTTCGATCACAATAAAATAAATTCGTACAAGCCTGCAAGCACTGACTTTGTTGCTAGCAAGTATCATTGAAATAACCTATGGGATGAAATCTTTCCATTATCACGCGTCGATAATGTACACAACATTGATAGGTAGGTAGCGTATTATGGACATTCGCCATTACGGAATATTATGAAAATAGAGAGGTCAAGGCCAGGACGAACACAAACAAAATAGTGCAAAATGTTCAACTCACCTTCTCTGTTGTCTGAGGACTAGACGGCAGGGAGTCACTGTTGACCGATTCCGACTTGAGCGATCCCAGCGAGCCGATACCGCTAGATTCACTGGAGACAGACGGGCTTGGGCTTGACTGCGACTTGGTCAGGCCCGCTATGTCTATGATGTGCCCGTACGAGCTGTACGAGTTGAAACCCTCAGTCTCCATTCCCGCGAGAGGTAGTGCAACGCTCAAAGCCATGTCTGCGAACGGAAAATCACGTTTGTACTGCAATTACACGTGCAATGAGATTGCTACGTGAGAACACTATGTTGACAGAATCCACTATAGCGCGCCAAATTGTTACGGTTCTACAATCACATCACTTTTAAGGCACTTGACACTCACCTTTGACTAGATTAATTATGGTATTTTTCAAATTCACACGGTAAGCAACGAGTAAAACAATAATTACCGAAAAGTGTTATCCCAAAAGCACAAGCCTCAACGTAGTTGAAAGAGATCGAACATTTATGAAGTGAAGTTAGCTGCAAACGCAAATCGCGTTGCGTGATGTTGTAGAGCGCCAACCGGAAACTCGCTTTGTCGGTAAAGCAGTTTATGTTTACTACGCCACATTTTTAAGCCGCGAAGCAGCGCCGTCGTTGAAATTCTAGCGCCATCTACATCAAACCCAATTAACTACGTTTTGTACTGCGCCATCTATGTTACCGTTCGGAACTAGCTTACCAACATTATCGCGGAGTTGTGGTCCGTTGTTGTTGTAACTCGGTTCGAGAATATTACGCTAGATGACACTAGTAATTTCGAAATAACTTTTCATTATTTCATGGTATAACCATTAGTTGTAACTATGTACCCTATACATTTGTATTTTTTTGTAGGTATAGTTACCTACTAGCTGAGCCCCGTGGTTTCGCCCGCGTGGATTACTAATTATGTCTAAATAGGTATGATGTGCAGATAGCTGATGATAATATTAACATAGGTGCCAGTGAAATACCCGACAAAATCCCGGTCCAGCCGTTTTGGAGTCCATTGGGAGCATACCTACATAGTACTTCATACGAACATATAGTACCTACCTAGCACACATCACGAAGATTAATTTTTGTAAGCATTTACAACGGGGAGTGTTCTGAAGATCTGTTTGATCTGATCTGATGATCTGGCGTCGGTGTTTTACCATCGCACTAGCCGCCAGCCCGCCACCGCCTGAAAGCTTACCTATCCACATAAATCTTAGATCAGTAGAAATGGCATACTGTGCGATTCAAACAATCTTTCCTGCCTCATACCTGCAAAATGTGGAATGAGCTATAGTCTGGCTAGTGAAAGTAGAGACTGAATTTAAAAATATCAGCATTGTAACCCCAAAATTAGTATGAAATACCTGAAATAATCTCACTTGAAACTAGTAGGTTTTTTTTTAAATTGTAACAGTCAAAACACAATTATGTTTGCATTTCATATTAATTATACGAATATTTTTAAAGTTGGCGCACTTTTTCAGTCTCTACTTTCATTAGCCAGACTCTACCTTCCACGGTGCATGTTTCCGAGAAGCTACAACATGGGGTTCTTCAAAATGCGAGGAAGTTGATGGTCAAATGTAACCCCATTATTTAGGTAGGTAATAAAAAAGCTCAAGTTCACCATAAGTACCACTTGTTGTGTCTGCTTGTATCTAACGGCTTGTTTCAGTTCTCTCGCTCGCGCATTATTTTATTATTGAAGTTATGAAATTACAGCTTTAATTTGCAAAAAGTTACACAACCAAGTTTTGTCTATCTTAGATATAATTTATTTAAATTTTATTTTATTAATGAACACTAACATGATGTACCTCCTTGCATTAACATACGGAGACAAGGCATAAGAATTAAACTAAACTCCACCACAATAATAATAGGTACACCTACATACTACATAGATACTATAAAAAAAAACGAGAGATAGTGAGTGAGTTTATTAATTCAATAAATTTTAGACTGAATATAGAAATCAAAAAAAAAAAAAATAGTTAGATAGTTTGCTACGAATAGGTAGATAGTTTGAACCTACCCGCGCCACCAGCGAATAAGTCCACTGCATCATCTCGGGAGAAAACATTAAACTCCCATTAAACATTATTATTTAGGTACGAGCCGTAGGCTATTTGCGCCGCTTGTGCCGCTTAAGTTACATATAAAACAAAAAAGATCAACTTCAACTTCAACTCTTATTTAATGGCCTCTTTTGTGGAGTGGGGTCACCACAATTTCGCCAATGCAAAAAAAAAAAAAAAAAAAGATCTTAATTACACTTTAACTAAATATCAAATTGCGGTAGGTAGTTGCCTGTGTGGTAAAATACCAAAAACGCTGGCTGCATTTCCGCGATCAACAACCAAAGAAATTATCTGCGCGAGGAAATACCTAACTGCTTTTTATAACTAGGAGCGTTGACTTAGCGTTACGTTATTAATTTAAATAATGGTACATGGATCCCATAGATGTTAGGTAGGTATGTATTTAGTTAGTTTATAAAAATTACAAAGATATATAATTAATTAACAAGTTATTTAATAATTTACACAGAAAGTTATACGTACTTACATATTTGGAATCATAACAAATTTACAGAAATTAAAATCAATAATACTTAACATTATTTGTTTTTGTAATAGGTATTTATTTTAATTACTTTATAGTTTGTTTTATATTACCATTTTTGATGTACCTACCTAAGTATCCAAAAGCTGAAAATGTACCTATACCCACATATTGTTCACTTCAGAAATGGCATAATACATAGAACCAGAAAAACCTACTTAAGTACTACCTTAGTAGTTACCTTCAACAAATTATGTAATGTAAATACTTAAAGGTCTATATACAACATTTAAAGTGGAGTTGACAGATCTGGGTACCTACTGATTTTATTTTCTTGATCAACGCGCGATGCATATTGTTATAGCCTACCTACTAGCTGCGCCCCGCGGCTTCACCCGCGTAGTGATGAAAAATGGTGATGATGATGATGATGATGAAAAGTAGCCTATGTCACTCTCTGGATCTTGAACTATATCCATTTAAAAAATCAGGTCGATCCGTTGTTCCACTGCAGCGTGAAAGAGGAACAAACATCCATACATCTATACATCCATACTTACATACAAACTTTCGCGTTTATAATATTAGTAGGATATAAGTAATTGTTAAATTATTGTTAAGTTCTTAAAATTTTCCTCTTCATGGAAATTCTTACCATATGCTACCATAGCGTGACTCATTTGAATGTCATGGTAGACAAACCTAATTTATCTAAATGGAGAAAAAACTTTACTATGTAGACATAGTATTAGATTATACAACAAGTGAAAAAAGGGAATGTAAGTAATTCGAGGCACTAAGTTGAATCCCGAGAGCAGCGAAGGATTCTAGAGTAGAATTCTGAATGGAGCGAGGGATACAAGGACGAAAAAGGTTTTTTTCTTCATGATTTATATACTTAGGCCGTCTATTTTTTACCATTGACTGCAAGAAAATAAATAGACATAGACATAGACATAGACATAATTTATTTGTGGCAAAAAAATACAATAACACAATATACACGGAAAAACAGTAAATAGTAGGTAGTATAAGTAGTATTTATATTTTTACCATTGCCACTCGAAAAAGAGCATCTGATTCATCGATAACAGTGAATAAAAAGATCTTTTACTCACTGAGCGGATTAAAACATTTTGAATTTGGAACAAGAACGATATACGAATTAAAAACAAAAAATATTATAAAACGCACCTACCTGCTGCACGTACTGGCTGGCGGAATGGAGCTGTTCCAATGTGCTATCCAATTTAAATTAAGAAAAAAAAACCCGCCAATTTAAGTTAGTTTCTTTTTTAGGGTTCCTTACCCAAAGGGTAAAAAAGAAACCCTATTCCTAAGCCTACGCTGTCTGTCTGTCTGTCTGTTCGTCTGTCCTACCTTTAAACGGCTGTAACTTTAAGATAATGTTCTTAATAAAACATTGGAAAACCTGAAAAACTATAAAACATTATATACCTACCTAACCAATCGGGTCGCTCTATATTTCGGCTCCATACCTAAATTTCCATACCCTACCTAATTGGGTCATAAGTTTCACCTATTTAGTATAATGAGCAATAAATGATTTGACTTTGACTATATAATACATAGAATTCATTGGTAACTACAGACGATTTACAGCGTTCATGGTAACATTCATGGGCACCGGCAGCAGGGTGCAAGCCTCTTGCACCCCCCTGTCAGGAAAGAAATTACATAAAAATAACATTGTTTTTTTTTTGGTTACTGATTTAATAAAAACTGAAGAACTAAAAAAATACATTTATCTACATAATATACACATATAATTCTTTATTTTATACTAGTTAATAGTATAATGTCTAGCTGCAGTTGTACCTCCCTGAAAGGAATCGTGGCGGCGCCCATGGTAACATTGTTATGAAAAAATGGATCGAGTTGAGAATCCTCCAGAAGTCGATTAACAAATCTACTCTTTTTATGTAAAGCTGTGTAAATAAGGCACAAACAAGACAGGTACCTACTTGTAGGCGCCCATTATCGATATAAAAGACGTTTAACTTGAGATACCACTCGGCGACCTCTTGCGGCCTCGCAAGACCTCCCTAATTGCCTCAAATCGGGGGCTTACGATTTGTAAATATTCTTATATCACCACTTAGGAGCGTCCGTTCAATAAAATAATAATAGTAAACATCCGTGCAAATGGCCGGCGGGCGGGGGGAGGAGGGCTCCGAGGGGAGCGGGAGGGCGACAGACTAGAGAGGGGGTGCCTTATCGATTCGCGCCCGCGCCGCGCGACACTGTATCTATCCTCTCATCGAAGCTCGACCGTTGAGCGTACAAAGAAAGAGATAGGTTTCGCAGACTTTGATCCTTTTGTTTTTGGGCAGCGTCCGGCGATGCGGGCGGGGTAGAAAAATGTGAAGGGGCGCTGATTGGCCGGTGGAGCCCCGCCTCCGCGCAGCCTCCGCTCGGAGCTGCGCTCAGTTCAAGGGCGGGCGCCGACTGGCATGCCGATTTGTTTGGGTTGCCGGCTCCGTGGAATGCTCATCTCATCACTCTTGATTATAAACGAGAGCCCGAACAGACTCTGAACGCTGAAGGAACGAAATCATTTAACGAAACTTCCCGTAAACTGCACACCTTGTATTATGCTGTTGTCTTTCGTTTTACGTGTTTACTTTTTATTATTATTAGCTAGTACCCTTATTAATTACTCAAAATACAAGCTAACACAAACAGTTGGACTGTCAATAGACCGTTGAAGGTCTAGAAACAATCCAATAGTTCAAGCCCACCAGTTGGCAGCGTACTTATATAACAGTACATGCCCAGCATGCTGGAGGCATAACCAGGCTGAATGGCAGAGGTCTCCTTTTAGTAGCCTCTTACTGCAGGCAGGAGATACCAGTGCCGTACTCTATTGCCCTGGCACAAGGGCTAGTCTTTGAATGCTTGCTTAATCCAGAAGTATCTACCTACTTACTTATTAAATTGACCCATTGGTCAAGTAGTTTTCGAGATTTCGTGATGTACTACACCAGCAAATTCAGTCACAGATCACAATAAAAATATAAATATAAATAAATATTTCTTTTCAGCATCCTTAAACTTACTTGTTAATAGTCATAGCTCCACCGATACTGAGCTTCTAACAAATCTCATTTGATAAATCAAAAGTTTTTTTTCACATAAGTATCTGCCTAACATTTAGCCTAACAGCCTGTCATGATGCTCTACCTAGAGCAAACTGTAGAGTATTCGCAAAGGTATTTAATACTATGGATATTTTTGGATGTATAGAGTCAATGCTCAAAAATGTCAGTACTAATAGTAGACTAAAACTAACATCACTCTTGGTTTAAGTTTAAAGAACTTTATTAAACACAAAGACAAATTACCAAAACTGTTTCTCTTGTGCATTTTCATGAATTAGGGATCAATATTAATATTTTACTCAACAGAAATTTGTCAATGATGAAAATTTAACTTAAACTTCAACTCGTGACCAAAATGCTGGCCTTTATTTTGCCCAAAGAATAAGCATTGCCTACAACGTGGCAATGCTGCCAGCATTTTGGGAACGCTGCCCACCGGCAGCGTATTGTTAGATTAGTTTTAGTTTTAGATTAATTTTAGTTTTAGATTAGTTTTAGTTCTAAATTTAAATTTAAGATAGTTTTTATTTTACTTGCAATTTTTAGATTTTTTTTTTAATAAACTTTTTTTGTTAGGTTCACGCATTTGTTGTCAAGATAGGTAATGGTTTATTATAAAACTGCGATAATTAAATATATGAAGTGTTTTTTTTTGGAATATGTTTATTGTATTTAATAATATGTTTTTATAATATGGGGGGGGGGGGGGGGGGGGGGGGGGGTATTTGGAGTATTTAGAGTTGCTCCTTCAATAGTAGGTAAGCATTGTATTGCCGTAATTTGTTCAATGCTTGGGCATGACAAGGAAGGTAGGTCACCGAGTTAGTCGATTTTTGTTTTTCACTTGTTGTATGTTACGTGTTTAATTCCATTTTCAATGTGAGGACTGCTAGTCTGTAGAATGCGCTCTTCAATGGGTGTTCCCCAATAGTTACAATGTGGGGACTTCAAATCGCGATTGAATCGGTTTCTTTTAGGTGGGTACCTAAAAGAAACCGATTCAATATGAGATGATATGGTTTACGAATGCATCGCTTATGGGTATAAGCGATGCATTCGTAAACCATATCATCTCATAATATCAGGCGAGTTGGCGGTCAAACGCAAGCCTATTAATTAATATTAAATATAAAGTTTACATGGATGTTTCGATTTGTTTTACAAAGTCACACATAATATGATAATATAATTATATATAATTTAATCTACATTTGTTGCAAGATAAATTAAATATTAGGTAACGGAATAGAATTTAAAGCATGCAAGCATAAACTGCTAACAGACGCTCGAAAGCGGCTGACCTCAACTGCCGTCTGACCAATGGGAGAGAAAGAGAGGGAAATATGATATTCTCACTCTTTCTCTCCCGTTGGTTGGACGGCGGTCCGTCAGCCGCGTTCGAGCGTCTGTTAGCACTATGAGACACTTTCTGATATATTTAAAAGAAAGTTGTTCAATTTGGTTGTGTTGAAGGCTTAAGTACCTACTATAAAATACAAGATTTTTTGGTTGAGGTACCTATGTTGTGATAATTTGAGCTGACATTCTAATTTGATCCGACTTAATGTCGTATATAATTTTTGTTTTTTATAAGTTGACAGTGTAAATTGTAATTTTAAGTAATTTTGTGTACATTTTAATTGAAATGAGGTGTTGAAATATAATTTAATTTAATAAATGCTTGAAGCTAGTTGATTATTATTGTATGTTCACAATGAACTTGACTGTTAATACTTATAAGCATTAATTAAGACCATACATAAAACACAGTTTAACAATAAATATGATCTGTATCTGAATCTTATTTTTCTGTTCTGGATTCTTTTTTCGACAATGTTGTATGACATCCATGTATTTGTAAATCAATGAGTATCCGTTACAAACAAGTTTGTCCACACAATAGGCGGGGAAAAAACTAAACGCGTATTAGTGGAGACACGTATTACCTATTGAAGTACTGTTAGCGAGTTAACCCATTCTGGAGGTCATTGGATCATGTAGAGTATGACGAGTTTAGGACTGACGCATAATGTTTTTGTGATACGGACTACAACTTATCTGTAGAGTTCAGTGGGGGAGTAACTATCGTTTGTTTTTCTAGACAATTGAATAGTCTTTTATGAATAATTTTAGTTCTTTCATTTGGCCACTTCTAGAGATAAAGTTGTGATACACACTTCTAGAGATACAGTCTCGAATGGGAGATCTAGTTGACGTCAGAGAAATTCGATTGGACGGATATGTTGTAAAATGTTGATTGTTTTGTTTTTGTTATTACCCGACTACCCAAAAAAGGGTAATGTTTTTCGGGCGTATGTAGGACATTTAGGTATGTGTGTTTGTTTATATTTTGTTTTATGTATAAATTACCTGAAATAGCCTAAACGGCTCGACGGATTTTGACGAGTTAAGTGTCGCTGGATTAATCTTTAATTCTGAAGTATCGTAGGCAAATTTTGTAGTAGGGTTTATTGTTTTTCTTTTCATAATATAACAACCAATAAAATAAAAAATAAACTATTTACATTAAAAATTCGTCTCTGTGTCAGTATGGTACAGCTAGCACACAAACCTTCGTTATTTATTATAGATTTTTTTAACCAATTGGGTAGATAATGACGTCGATTTCGATGTACGTACCATTCTCTAAACTAAACTAATTTGAACAACTCTAAAATTGTTGCCATCCTTTTCTAACGCATTGAAATCGAAAGAGACGGAGATAATTTTAGTCCTGTCAAATTAGTTTAGTTTAGAGAATGGTGAGTACAACTGAATTTAAACTATTATATTTAGAATATCATTGGTAATATTTTAAAGCAATTTTAATGTTAATATTTTATATTTTGGTGGAGTAGATCGTATAAAAAACTATTTCATCTTCTTCGCCTAACTAAAATTCTACTCGGACTCGCGCACCGAGGCGATGGTTCCGTCCACACCCAATTTTTCTCTTTCAGTTCATCTTTAGCGCGCGCTTGGCCTTCAAACAGGCCGGTGTTTATTATTTGCCTACTATCATTATTATCATCATCATCAGCCGGAAGACGTCCACTGCTGAACATAGGCCTCCCTCTTTAACCTCCACACTGTACTACCTACTATAATCATGCTTAATTTGAACGTAGGTATTTTATATTTTATTTATATTTTAACGCTTGATTGTATTACTTTAGCTAAGATAAAATACACAGACAACAAACAGCAATATAACATTATTTTATTAATCCACCATAACATTACATATGCTATTAAAATTTCAACTATAGCTATCTATTACTGTTTAAAAGATACAGCTCTTAAAAGGAATTACAGACAAGCAGGCAGGCAGGCAGGCAAGCTAGCAGGCAGACAGAGAGCCTAAGCTTAGCAATAGGGTCCCGTTGACACCCTTTGGGCATATAACCCTAAAAATGTGCTAGCGACGTAGCTGTAACGGGAACTGGGCTCTTAAAGAAATAAATATTTATCTATTAACATCAGGTGAGATAGAGGTCAAGCGCAAGCATATCTTTCAAAAATAGTAAAAATCAGCGCAAAAATACAGTAGCCCTAGGCACAGAGCCCTAGGGACGCCGCGTCATATTAGAGTCCGACAATATCTGCGTCGTCACTCAAGCGCAATAAATACCCAAATAAAGCGCAAATAATACCCAAATCGCTCATCACGCTCCCCCTCCCCCTGCCCAACTATAATTATCTATAATACACCGTACCCTAGCTATAATATAGCGCTCCCTGGCTATAATCACAGATTAGGCTGGGACAGATGGCAAGCTCCACAGACAGCGAAAATGTGTCTGTCTAAGGTCTACCAGTCTTGCATGCATACAGCAACAAAATATTGTCATCACTTTTTGTCGTGAGCTAATTGTGACAAGGTTACGTTTATGTATACGCTTGTCTTGTTTTTGCACGACAAAAGAGTCGACAAATTTTGTCGCAGCGCACATGCTAGGTCTTCAGGAAGAATGTAATAAAATGTGGTCCAAAATAAAGCAGTACATCGCCGAGAAATTACAATTTAATTTAGATACGCTAGAAATATGTTGGAGGTAATCACAGAAAAACACAATACCATTATTGCAGAAACGCAAATTTTACACAAAATTATTTTTCTACCTTGCCTAATATTTACAAGTGCGCACGTCTGTTGCCGCGCGACACTTGCTGTTCTAACACGGCACTTGACGCGCCCACATACGTATGTCACTTAAATTTAATTATTAAATTATGGTTGAATTAGAAACCTTACGCGTTAGTAGCCGTGGAAACTGCCGCCCGGAGAAAATGTGTACATGGATATCTTAAACTAAAAATGTATACTGGGCTACACAGAAAGGGTGTACTAAGCCGAAACGGGTCCGTGGTACCCATTATTATGAAAAAAATTTGGGAATAATTCTGAAATCGCGATAAAAGTATCATCTGTTCCATAGAAAACGGTCACTGACACTCGATAAAAGGTTTGGAACAGTTGATATTTTTTTCGCGAGTTCAGGTTTGGTCCCATAGTAAAAGTTGTTCATAATGATAAGTATAATGGACTTCTTTCGGTTTAGTACACCCTTTCCGTGTAACCCAGTGTAGTATAGCAAGATGTTCATAGCTGCTTGTGAACATCTTTCATCAATCACATCAAAGTACGCCACCGCTTTTTTGAGAGATACCGATCTGTCCTTTTTTAATCTGCGCTAATACTCAGTTCCCTGGGTGTAATCATGGATTGCAATTACAGTGTTTTGCATGTGACGTGATTACCCCTTGCGGATACGCAGATTGACTAACGTTTGTTTTTTAATATATCGAATTCCTAATTAGGGATTTTATTTAGAACTTCAGTAACAAAGAACGCCTTGCGAGTTTACCAAAAAAAAAAACAGTTACCAGAATTGTTCGATTTAGAGTGTCTGTACGTCACACGTGATGATAGAGAGTGTCTGTAAGTAGAAGTATGTCTGTTCTTATGATGTGCTGTGCAAATTTGATCAAGGTAAGGTTCAGCTGTTGAGTTATTCCCGGAATGGACCGCTTTAAACTTTGAAATCTGTGATGCCCTTGGTGTTACAGGTACCTATCCATAGGCGACGGTGATCGCTTACCACCAGGCGGCCGTTAGCTTGTTTGCCACATATGGCATTAAAAAACGAAACCAACCGCATATACATGACCCCGAAAAACACAACAAAACGTAAAATGACAAAACGTCGTCAGCGCAGCGAATTTAAGGTCCCATAGTAGAGTTGTTCACAATGATGAGAATTATGACCTCCTTTCGGCTGAGAATCACCGTTCCGTGTGACCATGTATTTTTTTTAATTATAAATATGCTTGCGCTTGGCCGCCACGCGGCCCACGATGGAGCACGCTTGTCTAGAAGAAACCTATTCACTCTCGACTTGAAGATACCCAGATTGTAACTATCGGGGAATACCCGCTCAGGCAGCGAATTCCACAGACTAGCAGTTCGCACAATAAATGTGTGTGTGTGTGTGTGTTGTGAATGTCGCTTCGTACGGGTTAAAGCTGAAGATTGAAGGTCGTTAGATATTATCACAAAAATTTGAAAGCTACATACCTCGACTTGAATTAGGCGGTACATACCTCGACTTGAATTAGGCGGTACATACCTCGGGAGTAAACAATCAGCTATATTCACGTACCCCACCCACAATCTATCAAATCCTAAATATCTCAAAATATACAAAAAGCAAAACACACGATTTTTCCAGGGCTGGCACGCCGCCATAAATTATTTCACAACAGAGGGCCGGCTGACCCCGACCTCCAGTCGATTAAGCATCGTCTTCCTTCAATTTCATATTTATAAACGAGGATTACGCAAAAAGTAATGGATCACCTACAGGACTTAGGCCGCCGTTGTCAGGACCCTGTCACAGTGTAGCTACGTGCAGTCGGAAATGTTTCACGTTTTTTTAACATGCTTTTATTAGCTTCAGTTTTATTATAGCTATATAATATGTAAACAAATCGTAGAAGTTGATTTTAACCTTTTCTAATTGTCGTATCGATGTGAAACTTTGCAAGTAGGTGTATGTTATCTGGATGACAATAAGTGTAATAATTTGGTACCATCGAACTGATCTGATGATGAAGCCAGGAGGCGGATAGTGGAACTCTTCAATAGCTACCAGATCTTGAGTTTGGACTTAATTGGTTTGACAACAACTCACGTCGTCGTTACGATGTAGGTAAAACATATCGTCCTAGATAAAATTCATCGAGCCTGGAATGGGAACTGGCTCTCAAGTGTGGTTACAGAACACACCGCTTGTTTAATTTGCATTAGCAAAACAATAAATTTTAATTATACTAGATATTGTGACTTTCAAATTTTGTATCTAATGCTTTTTTTAGGGTTCCGTACCTCAAAAGGAAAAAAACGGAACCCTTATAGGATCACTTCGTTGTCAGTCTGTCTGTCCGTCTGTCTGTCCGTCTATCAAGACCCTTTTTCTCAAGAACGCGTTAAGGTATCAAGTTGAAATTTATACTAAATACTTAGGTCTACGGTTTCTTTCGGCTGTAAAAAAATTAAAGTTGTAAGTTAACGCGATCAAAAGATATGAACGTTTATGTCGCATATTTTGCGATTTCACAGGGAAATCAAAACCTATAGGGCACTTCCTGTTGACCTAGAATCATAAAATTTGGCAAAAGGCAAGGCCTCATAGCACATATATAGGAATACATCTAAAAGTTACAAATTTGAAGCTACATCATTTAAAAATAATTATTTTGCTATTACAAACTTACATTTTGTAGTTGGAATGTAAAGAAGAACCTTATAGTCAACTACAAAGTTAAGTTTGTCTTTCAATATTTCAAGTTTAGTTTTTTTTTTGACTCGCGCTCTGAGGTTTCTGTCCAACGGAACCCTCAGAGCACGAGTCCTACACGAGTTTTTTTCTCTTTCGACTGAACTCTGACCGGTTGTGAATCCTTCCGTCTGCGAATCCGTACAGTTGAGAATCCGACCCACAGCCCACAGACTAGGTAAAGCTACTACGTAGATCCGACCAGTAGCAAATCTGTCTAGTTACGAATCCGTCCAGTAGCTACTAAGTGTTTTTAGTGTGTAACTGCATAAAGCAAAGCATCTTGCTTGCAATAAAGCAAAGCAGCTTGCTTGCAAGCAAGCAAGTTCTACAACTTGCTTGTTGGTGAACACCACACTTGCCCAGAACTTGAGTATTGCTACCCAACATGTTTAATGTCGACAGTTCCAAACAGATGATAAACAGTAAGATAAGAGAGGCTTCTACTTAGCAGGGGGATAAAGAAGACTGACGATGAATGGAACCCAATGTAAAATAAACCGTGCAATCTCGCCGGGAGTTGTGCTTCTGCTAGAAGACGCTGTGTCGGGGGTAGGTAGGGGCAAATTTCTGAGGGGGGCAGGGTAGGGTCTGATCGCCGCGCTCATCCATCACGGCTCACGCATGTGAATTGGGGCGTTTTATCTGCAGATAGCTCGGACACCTATTTGAATATAGCGTCGCTTAGGCGGCATTACATGACGGGCCGCTAATGCTGCCATGTTTACGTACCAACATCATATTCACTATGTACTTACTAGTTTCTTTCTAGTTTCTTTAGTCAAAAAAAAACGATAACGATATTTTCGCCGAATTATTTTTCGCAAACGATACCTACACCTGAATGAGAAATTATGAACAAAATATCCATTTCAAAAGACCTATTCAACGATATATCACATGAGGTGAATATCAATTGATTTTTCGTTTATTATTATGGTGGCACTTTGCATCACCTATATATTTGCCAAAAAAAACGCAGCTCTATAGCTGCTTTCTTTTTTATTCGCAGGCTCTATAGCCTGCATTACATATCAATCTTGTATTTAAGATAACTAAATGCCTTCAATGGCTTATGGGAATCCACCAACCCGCACTGGGCCAGCGTGGTGGATATGACCCAATCACCCTTTCGGGGGTAGGCTAAAAGTCCAGCAGTGGACTGTTAAAAGGCTGATTTCGAGGATGATTTATGTTAATGTTACCTACCCAGAGACCATCCCTAAACGTTGAGGAATCTATCGACGCCTTATCTATCGAAATGAGGAATTTGGTAGAGGCTATACTATACTATACTATGTATTTATGCCCTGCAGTGGATTAAGATGGACTGGAGTTTTGGCGCCAACTTGAAAAAAACATGTTACTTTGTTGTAATTTTTTGCTAAACTAGTGTATTTTCACGTGTTAATGCGTATTATGGTAAATTGGTATTTATTAAGTATTCGTGAAGTGATTCAGAAAGTGATATAACGAGATCAAACATGTCTTTATGTGTTGTTTCCATAACTCAATGGAAGCCTCTAGTAAAGCCTACACCATTTTACTGGACCATGACTTGACCATGATTTACTTTGCTTGACTCTGACTATGACTTGTTTGTTATCTAATAAAACTTGAAAATATTTCCATACTTGACACTGGCAAATAAATAAGATGTGCGACGTTAATATCAAGAAGAAGAAAGGCTGGTTAAGATGAATGATGCTTCATCATTATAACCACACTACCGTGGTAGCCCACATTGGTTGCAGCCTTTACTACGTACGTAAATATAATTAAGCTATCATCCTGTTACGCACCTTAATTCGCCTAATTCCGACAATACGCACGCCGCACACTCGCAGATAAAATAACCACAAAACTTTAATACCTCCGGGGTGTGTAATGTGTATTATGTTTACTAGCCTGCAAGGGTCGGAGATCGGGTTTTAGCGCATTGATGTGTCGATAAGCTTTCATTTAGATGCAGTAGAAAACAGTACATGAGCTCCATCAAATGTTACGAAGAATTATCGTAAATAAAGGTTTAGAGGCTAACTCTAGTGTCAGATGTTATGTGGGTACGTATCTGGAGGCTTTACTATGATCTAGTTAGAGGAAACAACCGTGATCTACAATGTAAAGTACAATTTGAAACACTGTGATAAAGCCTGAAAGGATAGAGCAGAAAATCGCATGTATTTTCGTGCTGTTTTGAAAATTCCATAGAAGCCTCTAGTAAAGTTTCTACCACTTCACTAGGGCATGACTTTAGACTTGACCGTGACTTACTTTTCTTCACTATGATTGCTGTGACTATTGCTTGATGATAATATTTTATAAAAACATGAAAATATTTCAATAATTGACATTGGCAAATGCACAATACATGCGGCGCCAAAATCCTCTCAAGAAGAAAAAGGAAAAAAATACCAAAGAGGTTGTATTGTAAAGTAACCTCTCACCTCTGTTAAATTATGGAGCAGAGATTGTACGGTTCAATTATACGTACCAAAGAGGTTGTAAAGCTGTATTGAATGATATAGCCATAATCGTACCTTAGAATCGTACCTTAATAGACAATTCTATTCACCAAAGTGATCGGGAAGCTCGTCTCATAAAAGTAAATGATCTCGAAGAGTTCCATCACTGACTCAACTGCTACTGTTGTGGTTTGAGGGCTACCTCAAATTCTTTCTGATGCCAATTAGAGTAGACAATATTGCGCAGAAGGATTGGTCCTATTAGTGTCGGATATTGTTATGAGTTTAGCGAAGCGAGAATTTAGGGCAGAATGTAGCAGGATAGGAGCAAATGCGTAATTTGATTACGAGTGCCTAATAACATCGATAGTATATTTTATAAAAAAAGTAAGCATAATGCGGTTGACTTTATTACTTAACATTGTTTTTACGTAAGTATAACTGATTATCAGATAAAATCACCGTAGCAAACAGCCGTAGTATAGCTGTGGGTATAATTAATTGACCGTAGACAGGTAACATTTCTAGCCTACTCCTAGACTAAATTATTTCACTGGTACTTATTCGTGAAGAAGAAGGGCACTTGCTTTGTCTGTATATACATAATTATAACATGCGGTATATTTTTCATAGAATACGGCTATTCATTGTGCCTCAGGCGAAAAAACTAACGATGCATTTAGTGATGAAACTAATTAACTTATTGGATACCTACGTTTTTGTAACAACATGTTTGTGATGGCAACCTATAGCTGATGTTCGTGGAATAAAATGTACCCAATGAGATACCTGAAGTATTAGATATTTTTACCTGCTTAAATGCGTTTCGAAAACATTTTTTTTTTACATATAAAAACCGATTTCACGGGAATGTGTGAAATTCAATAACCGGGATTAATCCCCTAACTTTTCCCCGTTACAGGTGAAAAATATTTTATAAATTTAAATGGGACCACCTTCGCGATAATTCAGTAAAATTCAATAAAAAAATAGATTAATATAGCGCAAATAAAACAGTCGAATTAAGAACCTCTTTTATTGAATTCGGTAGAAATACACACACACACAATATAGAATTTAAAAATTGTTACGCATCTTCTATTTTAAAACTATACTTGCTGGTCCATTCAACTTTTAGTTTTGACAAAGTATGACAAAAGCGAAGTGGTCATTCACTTTAGAAATTTACAGCACCTTCGCGTTGTTAGAACGAACAGTGCACTTAAATCTTAGCATACAAAATCACCTATGCAATTATGTACCTATATAATTGCATAGGTGATTTTGCGTCACACGTGAAAAACACAGCGGGCCACATCCTTAACGCCTATTCGCTATAATATATCAACATACATCAAAACATTAATCTGACATCGATGATGGATGTTCCGACTCCCACTGTATCTTCAGTCCGCCCAACTTATCTGTAGAGTCGGGGAGCCACTTTCACATTATCTGAGCAAAAATGCTTTGAATTTTTTTAGTACCTTCGTTTTGCCACCTGTACTGATAAGAATATCACATTGTACAGTTAACAGTACGCACAGTAGGTATAAAGTTTCTTGAGACACGTGAAGTTAGAGACAACTTTAATCTATTCCATTCACTCTTCAGAACGACCGTATCTCCGTCTCTATTTTTAACATGTGCAAAGTTCAGGTTTGAACAAAAAAATAGCACGAACAAAATCTTATTTTTTACGAACGCCCTTCGCGCAACTGTTTCTTCTCACGAATCTTTTGGTAAAACAGTTCGCGTCAAATTAATTGCATTATTCCGTGATAGATACGTATTAATGGTTGCTATTGCTGGGGTAGAGTGCCCTTTAATTATAGAACCTCGTTGGAGATGTAATGGTTGTGTGAGTTATTGTGCTAATTATTGTTATCGCTGCTCACTGGGGTACGATCTACAATCTCGGTGATATGTTTCGGGCTTGTTACGATAGAAGAGTTTGAATGAGGGACATTTGTTTTTATTTATATGTTTTATTTTATCCCATTTCATCTTTCCATCTATCCCTGGACGTTCATGATTGACATGAACTTGCGGAAGATAGAAAAGAGTGGCGTTTTTTAGTATCGTAGGCCAAGAAACATATTGGGTCGCTGCGTTAGCTTAAGTAAATAGTAGGTATAATAATGTTTTTATTGAATGTCGTATGACCGCCAATCTCGCGTGATTATTCTGTCTACGATGGAGTACGCTTATCAAAAAAATCATAAAACTTCAGTCGAACTGAGAAAAGGAATCAACACGTGTCACTTTCAGTCTTCAATCACAATTTGATATGCTGTCCACTTGTTTTCAACCATTTAATTGCTTCAGCCTTCAGCCTGATGTAACGAATTAATCTGTTACCGTAATGGCGTTTAGAATCTCATTAGTGGTGCGACAGCGGAATTCGCAGTAGCGTTCCACGAATGTGCGGCCGCGGCCAACGCGAATATCCGTAAACGCGAATGCCGAATGCCGAAAACCCGAAAGCCGAATAGTCGGACCGCTCGGTGACATATTGGAATGTGACTCCATTTATCCCGCTTCCTATTGGAATCCGGAGTGACGCGGCAAATTGGAAATGCGGTTCTATTTTTGGCGTTATTGGTAGATAATAATAACACTTGTAACGTTGGAAATGGAAATTATTAATCATATTCGGTAAATTCTCTGTAATTAATGCTAATGGCGGGAACGGTGAAATTAATGACTCATTCAGTTCACTGATCATAACATAAATAAGTATTCGTTCGTTATAAAAAATAAATGTTACCCTACATTATCCAACTGCTAGGCAATGGTCTCTTCTAGTTCGTCACTGACACACTGAGCAATCCGTACATCTGTAGCACTGACCAATCTTTTTTAAACTTCGTGCTCTTTGCGCCTTTGGGTCCGGGGGGGACTTAAAATGAAATGAAAAATTATTTAGTGGAAACGTGGTATGTGATGGTGATGATATTCCATAGGCGGGAACATGTAATTCGCCCAGTCACCTAATCATTTTTGTTTACTTATATAATATTAGGCTGTAAGTTTCCCTAAAAAAAATGCAAAATAAAAAATACAAACTAAAGACCCTCACGTTCGGATGTTGCAAATACGTCATACAATATTACATCATACATGGTGTAAAATATTTTAGCAATCTTCTCACAGAATAATGTAGAGCATAGAATCTGTCACGTGATTTACAAAGCGTACAAGGCCTTCCGTCAAATAGTACGTAGCCTTTGGAGCCTTTTACAGGTACTAGTGTAGCCCTGCAATTTGCCATCCTGTTAAAATATTATATATTGCAATTCAACTGTTTCGGTGGCGGGCGACATCTGCCTACCTGTCTGGTAGCATTCCGCTTGAGTGCCCTCAAAGCATTTGAATTTACTAGAATTCAATTAAAAACTATGCGAAGTCACACTTACAAGTCAAATACAACTGATCGAAATCAGTTATAGGTCCACATTATGACGAGTCAAGTGAACCGAAGTCCATCGAGCTGCGCCAACCCCTGCCTGAATTCCATCCGGCTCGCAACACATACGAACGGACACGCATAACACGTCAAAGCAAGCACCCCAGGCCACGTATTAAATCACATTTTGACAAGCGTACCGTGAAAAATTAATCGAGTGTCGTGGAGAGCCCGCACTGCAGAAAAAATGAAAACATGATGGCATTTTGCTTGGTCCCCGAACGGCAAAGGTCGGAGCAGTCGGTTGTGAAATGTCGATCTCGCCCTATGGACACAGCGAGTGGCGACTTGTCCCCGGGGAATACGCGTACCTATATACCACTAAACAGGGAATAGAGCATTAGTAGATGTGTCAGAATACAAATGAATATCACGGCTGTCAAAGTGATAAGCGAGATAACAGTGCAGGTCCCAAGATAGTGCACATTTTCAAAACCTGCAGACTGCAATTTGTTTTTTGATTTGAGGTTAGGTTAGGTGACCTTGGAATATAAAAAATTGGGACACAATTGTATATTTTAAACCCTGAGAAAAAGCTCATAGAAAGGACAAGGCTTTAGTTAGTACTATTAGCCGATCCAGCCATCACAGCACTAGTGACGTGCACTATCACTACGATTGTTCGCTGATTGGCTCGACAGACTACGCGCGGACCGCGGACGCTAAGAAGATATTGTCGTGCCAGTGACTATTGTTTTTTTTTCAAACGCTTATTAAAGAGCTGATAATCTTTGAACGGCTGAACAGATTTTCTTGAATTATAGCTAAAACAACTCTCAGTTACATAAAAAAAAAAAACTAAATCAAAATAGGTTCATCCGTTTAGGAGCTACGATGCCACAGACACACAGATACACACGTTAAACTCATAGCACCCCTCTGTTTGCATCGGGGGTTAAATAGTGAATACAGGGAACTGGAATCAATAGAGTGTATCAATAATATAACAACTTTCCAACTAATAACTTAGGACGGTCAAAACCCTCCCAACAGTACCTACCTTGAGTGCCTTGTATTTAGAAAAATATATCATAATATAAATATATTTAATGAACGAACCCTCGATAAAAGTATCTTAAGTTACTCCTTATAACTTCAGCTGTCTGCCAGTGAAAGTCTCGTTAAAATCCATAGATCTCGTTAGAGTCCATAGGAAACATACGCAAATCTATTTTAAATAATAATATTGATGATAAAATTTTAGAAAAATTTGTCTGTATAAATTAGTTTTTTTCTCAATAAATAAATGTAATTTAATCAGCGATAATATTGCATACAATCATGAAATAAATAACTTTTTGTAAGTCTCACGAGATACCTGCAATGCCTCTTCAAAAAAACCTAATAAATAAGGTGAAAGGCGCGCTGCGTGGCCCTTTCAGCGTGACATTAGGCAGTCTATACACGGCGAGACGCGTGTCACGTCACTCGTTATTGCCTGTATGCCGCCATTGCCCGATCTGATTTGAAATATTTTCACGAAACCACTTATTCGCACCTCACAAACAGGAGTATGGGAATGTTATGTAGAGTTAAAGGTTTTGATCGCTTTGTGATGCATATTATGTAGGTACTTATTAATACCTAGATACCTACTAACAATTGGTGAACCTAAGTCCATCGGGTTCACCTATGTAAGTGGTTCACCTAAATAAGTGGTCTTGCACCTAAGTGCGTCATCTCTCTGTCAGCTTTGGGGCAATGGGGCTTGAAACGGGTTTTTTCTTCTTTCCACTTGGAAGGATTTTGGCGTTGCGCGTCTTGTGCATTTGCTAGTGTCAAGGATTAGCATTTTTAAGTTTTATATTTGTCAAACAATTTACAGTCAAATTAAACCAAAGTCATGGCTAAGTCTGAGTCATGCCCTAGTAAAGTGGTGGAGGCTATGCTAGAGGCTTCAATGGAGTAATTTTATTATGAAATATACGATTCGTACATTTCCAAAAAAATAAATAAAAAATTCTTTAACACTGGCAAATGCACATGACGTGTGACGCTAAAATCCTCTGAAGAGGAAAGAAAGAAATGTGACAAACGTAGATGGACTTATCTACGGTAAACATTGACTAAGGATAGGTATAGACTCGCTCTTCAAATAATAATAATTACGAAAGTGAGATAACGTATATGAACAACTTCGTGAGAGTGAGCAGGACAAAGATTATATATTTTGTCCCTTACTGGCCTATACCTAGGTTTTTGTTGTTTGCCATCGACTGATCTGAAACTTCTGGTGGCAGGCAAAGTTGAAAGTTGTTCATATACGTTATCTCACTTTCGTAATTATTAAATTAATGAAGAGCGAGTCTATACCTATCCTTAGTCAATGACGGTAAAGAACCAAAACTGACACTGACATTCCAAAGTATCGAATCAATTATCATCACAAATATACACAACAGTAGATCTGTGATTATCACAGAAGAGAAAAAATTTCGTTTATCTCTTTTCTGTGGTGATTATCATCAAACTAGAATTCAAAAGAAGAGTCGCGTATTGTACACCGACCATATTATTATTTCGCGACTAATACCGTTTACGATGCTATCATGAATCGGACATGGACAGAATTTTGACACTAGACACACAGAAGTCAAGTCAAGATTTCATGGATAGGGTAATTGCTGTATAGCGACGTTTTGTTGCGCATTGTACGACGCGATACGACGTGAGGCAATCGCAACCGCTCGTATTCTCACCACGTGTATTTCTAATGGGGCGACTGCGGCACGTATACCATAGGCACTAGGGTCACCAAACGTTTAATAAACGTTTGATAAAAATATAATAGCTGTAGATATCCTAAAACTTTTACTAAACATCATTACAGTCTTTCTTATCACACTGCTGCAGGTAGGTACCTACTCTTATAATATAATATCATATAATCTTGGTTTCATGCTAAACCAAATTCCACCGCGATTATGACAATAAAAAAACATACTTTCACCAAGTGAAGGGAATTCAGTCTACGGGAACAGATCAGCGTTTGTGTGTAAGTTTGTGAGTTTGTAATGTTTGGTGAATGATAACTTGCGTAAGCTAATTTGATCATCGATATTTGTAGTCAAGGAGTTAATTTCAATACTTACAATTTTTATATTTAAGTATGTGCAAATCTTTCTAGGGGTTGCGAAAATAAAAGGGTTACGAGGTCACCGTTCGGGGCAAACGACTAGCTTTAGGATAGACGACCAAAACGCTAATTGTTATTTGTATTCGTTATCAATTATCACAATGCCTAACCACGTGCGTGACCTGGCTATCGTTTTCGTGTTTTTACCAGCAACCCCTTTAATTTGATATCATGATCAAAATAAGTAAATTTTGTCCACCATCTTGTGGCGTCTGCCATATTTATTTTAGTGTGACGTCATTATATTTATCGTGTTTTTCTAAGCAAACCCTTTCATTTGATACCCATATCACCCATCATAAATGAGATAAATGTTAGTGGAATTTGTCCGTTTTTATTCTCAGTAAACAATTTAAATTTGAATTTGAATCATCAGCATAAAATGTGTGCATTTTATGCACCATCAGCATAAAAAATAACTGGTCCACCATCTTTGGGATTCTGCCATATTGGATTTAGAACGACGTTATTTAGCCAACCATGCATTGTCATCCAAACTAGACGTCTATACAAAATATTGGGGATAGCTGTTTTAAAATTCAATTACAAGATTTAACCACACTAATAAGGCAAGTAAAATAAAAGCTTGTAAAAGTACTAATAGAAGATAAAAAAAAACGTATGAAAATTAAACTAAAATAGTTATAGTTCAAATTCGCTGTACAGGCAACATCAATAGTTTTTTTTTTTAAACTAAAACCATAATAAATAGTGAAACATTCGTTACTTTCCTTAGAAATCCGACAGTATGGAAACATGACAGTGCACGGCACTCGTGCAAGAAGCAATCAGAAAAGGTACTTGCGTTATTATAAATGCGTCTTTTATGCGAACGACGCTTCGAAATCCAGTGAGCTGAATGGTTTGATCGCTGCTGTGAATGGAGGTAATTTTATTTGAATTTATTATTGCGGTAAAATTTAAATAATTTGCAAGAAAAAACGTTGGCCGTCACCCGGCAGATGTGAAACATGACGGCATTAGAGCGATAATATATACGTCATGCCGTTTGCTGTCACGGCATACGAGTCGGTTTTGCTGCTAATACGTCATAGTTGATTCACATCAAAAATCCACTGTATAATAGAGTTAACATATATAAAGTAACCGACTTCAAGACACCTTAATGTACAAATTTAAACTAAAATGTAAAAGTCCTCATCAAAACTTTTGATGAAGAGAACCACAAACCAAAACGTCATATCTGTGTAAATATTTTTTGTTAAAGTAGGTTTTTCCAAAAACGCTGAATCTATTCTGGCAAAATTTATATGGAACCACCTACCAAACAAAAAAAAACAACAGTCGAATTGAGAACCTTCTCCATTTTTTAAGACTTAAAATGTTTTGTTTAAAAACTTACATAAACGACTAAATGAAGTTTGATATGAAATCAAAAGTGTGAAATTGCAAAGTATGCGAGCAGCTGTCATAACCACGGGCCGTCTTCACATTGGCGCATCCAAAACATAAATACCTAGAGAACTGTCATCAATTTATAAAAAAATACGATTAAAATCTTGCGCAAGCCGAAAGGGATTTTTTTATTCGCAGCTGCGCGCGTGCGCTTCACCTGCCCCACGTGGCCGAGGCAAAGATAATAGTCGGTACAATAGCGGTCGAAGATGCCATTGTTGACACGGCGCTGCGCATTGATTTAAGGTATCTTCTTATTGTTCGACGGCGGGTGACGCTGGAGACACACACCTGTTTTATGAATGATTGTCTGCTTTCGTGAATTGGCAACTTCAGTTGGGTTTATGTGACCCACTGTGTGACTTTGAGAGACTAGTTTTAAGGAGAAACCGAATAGCTGACCGTATAAAAACAGTTTTTCTGACGTATCTCTAGCCCGGCGACGGCCCAAGCCGAGGTTCGTACCTTCGAGGTGCCCTTGTGCTAGTCGCCTATAAACTTAACCACCAAGTTATGCCAAACGCACCCTGCGTTCGCTAACTAGTCCGGTCAAGCTGTAGAGGCCAAAAGGCCAACAGTAAAAGTCACTTATAAAAAAAAAAGTTTCTCTAGTGTAATTCCGCTTCTAAGTCGCTTCAAGTAGCCTAATAAAAAATAAAATAAAAACAAAGGCTAAAGGCTAAATTAGCATCACAAATAGCTATAAAGTTAAATAATTTATCCTAAATTCCTTAGTGTACTTGACGCGCTTCCGAACACTAGAAAAGTCAGAAAAGTTGTTTTGAGGATGGACTTCCGCAAAGTGACGCCTAATTTAATGAACTAGCTGACCGTATGTTTAATTGACGCATTTTTGTTTGTTAGTAATATTGATTTACAAATACACGTCTGTTGGGTTTAGTACATAATTCACTAAAAAGTATCCTGAGTTTACCTCATCAATTTCAAATCATTTTAAAAATACCTACAAACAAATTTAAATCCTATGCCGTAATAACAATTTCTATATTAGCTTGCAACAAATGTTAGTTTGGTTTTAGTTTAGTTTTAGTTCGGACATTTTTAAAGCTCGCCGATTTATTTTTTAGTATCTTTGGATTTGCCGCCTCGGGTATTCTACTGTGTGACTTTTCGAGGCAAGTTCTCAGGAGTAACCGAATAGGTGATTGTATGTTTATTTAACGCAGTATTCTTTTGTTTGTGATCAAAACAAAAACATGCTGTAGCCTGTACTAAGAAAATAGAATCCGTCACGTAATTTACAAAGCGTAGCATGTAATCTGTCATATAGTATGTAGCCTTTGGAGCTTTTTACAGGTCCCTAGTACATTAAAACAGTGTACCTACAACCCTGCAATTTGCCGTCCTATCAAAAATATATCTGTTTCGTTTTGGTAACAATAATTTTGGCATATGAGTAAAGAATATAACATGCTAAATTAGTACTCTTTTTAGCTACTAGTCCTTATTCTGTGAGACTGAAGCATAGAGTAGGGGAGTAAAGAGCAGTTATTCCGTTTTTTGTCATTTTCTCTCTTCAAAATTTCAAATTCAATTGCTCGTTTTAAAAAGATGGAGTAACTATTCTTATATCAATCAAATAAGGAGGTTAGGTTTTATGAGACACATAAGGGGGACCTCTAGTTTTAGGGAAAAAATAAGACATTATCTATGTATCAAACGGTTAATTTAAAATGGCGACAATGTTAGCAGAGTTGCGTTACCTAAAATGATGTTGTAATTTACAAATAAGAGCTTTCACAACCAGAGCTCTTTCGCACATTTTTATCATTATTGAAGAAAAACATCATAAAGTGGGCTTTTTTTAAAACCAATTACTTAAGGTGGTACGTTTTACCTATGGCGGGAAATTCAAATTTCAAACAGTTTTTGTCCTTGTAGCTAGACCTACGCTTAGACCTAGGCTTAAGCCTTATCTTTAGAATAACATTTCAAATATTTTAAAACCATTTTAGTGTTGATATATTATATTTTGACGGGAGGAAAAATTAAATAGTATTTTAGTGATTTTTTAACCTTCAAATGTACAAATAAGATAGCTGTGACGGAAACTGTAGCTTACCTTACCCCACTATCATTACATCTTCTGAATGTTATAAAATTACGGGGTTGAATGTTTTTCGGTAGGCATCAGCTATAAATGTCACCACTAGAGTTATTAACTACTAAAATAATGTTGCCACCCATTGCACAAAGTAAAATTAACCGTGTCCGAATAATTCCCGAAACTCATTCATAGATCACGTACTTACAAAGACACTGCACGAAGCACCTACCTATAAACCGATACGTTGATTTATTTATATTGCACCCCCCTTCAAGATTATCTAAATTCAACTTTAAATGTATGGCTATAGAGATGAAACTTTTTCTTGGTTTTTGATCATATTTTTAAGACTCGCAGTAATGTCCAAGATTGGTTCAATTGTCACCGCTGTGTCGTATTTTAAACTGTTTTACGATGGTCATATTTCATTAGTTTTGTGTCAGTCAGGATTCACTATGAGAAATTAACTTTTACTATTGTCGGTAAGTTTGAAGCGTTATGTGATTCCGTGGTAAACTGCAGGCTCTAAACTATTTTAAAACTGCTTCATATTGACTTGATTTGATACCCTTGCCGTCATTGCGATGTTTCAATAGTTATCAATTTAAAAAACAGACTCCCCAAAATTATTAAAATACGCAATTTCGGTCACTCGGATGACCATGTCGTTATAAGTATCATAATTATGCAGTTATTTTGATTATAAAGCAAACTCATAAACCGATTTTATATGAAATTTCTATGGGACCAACCTGAAAGTATATCCTTTCACATTTTAGAAATGAGATTGAGATTAATTGATTTCAGAGATATTTTTTTCCATTTTTTTTAAATATTTTTTTTTAAATTGGTGACGGTTTCTGAGATTAACGAACATTTAAAAAAATACCACCTAATTGAGAACCCTCTAATCTTTTGAAGTTGGTTAAAAGTTAGAAATTCAAAGATTAATAAGTCTGGGTTCATGGTCTGCTTATATTATTCTTAACATTTCACGAGTGACTATGTTGCCATCATACTTTAAGCTAGTCCAAGCATTAATTTGCTCTGACAGCTGCAATATAACATTGTAAAATGCTGAATAAAACATTATCTTTTTATATTTCTCTAAAGTACTATATCGGATACCAGCTAAACCTATAGCTGAAAATGGCGCAACTCGTGGTTTTCATTAAACTTTTTTTTTTACAATCTTATTGCAGCTGTCAGGGCAAAGTAATCCTTGGACCGAGTTTAATTATGCGAAAGTGCAACTATTTCACGCAGCAATAGAGCACACGGATCAACGTGATTTTTTTACACTGAGGTAGTTAGAGCTACTTAGATAATTTTTCCCTACAAAAAAAATTGGGTTCTTTTATGTCCGCACAGGTGAAATTGGGCATAGCAAGCGTATCTATTAACCATTATAATATCTAATACATACTAAGTTATATTAAGCGAGGCTCATGTATTAAAAGTACATACTAACTTTCCTATAAATTAACCGGCCATGTTCAAAAACTAAAACCATAAATCCAGCGAACCCCTCCTACCTGGCTACTCTCGGTACGCAGAACTGCACAATGCAACATTTTTTTTTCCTAAAGCGCAGTTTTTCGGCGCAAATTCCAAAAGGACACCTGGTCGGAAACGTACCCCGGGGGTTCTCATACCCTGATTGATATAGGCCCCGTCAAATGCTTCACAATGAAACGAAACGTAGACCCATTCGTTCCAACGACGGCGTCGCAGAGTCTCTAAAACAATCAATGATCGACTTTTGTGAATGGAGAGAAACAAAAATCTTTTTGTAAGGCTCGTCGATGGGTGGGCAGGAAGTCAAGTGAAATATTGAGTGGGTACTCCGTTACAAAGAGCCATCCGTGTTTACCTTTTGAAAAACAACTAAAACATGACTTAAAGTTAAATCATCATTGTCAGCCTATCAGTTCCCACTGTTGGGACACAGGCCTCTCAGAGTCGAGAGAGGATGGGCCCTAATACACCATGCTGGCACAGTACATGTTAGTGAATGTCATGTGTCCTTGAACTTATTTTTGAGTTTCTTGGACATATTGGTTTCTTCCTGATGTTTTCCTTCGCCGTTTTTGAGAGATGGCATCGAAACTGTAATGATTTATTCAGGTACTAAATAAGTCATTGGTGCAGGGCCGAGGCTCGAACAGGGTGCCGTCAGTTTGTATGCGTAGGCGACCGACTCTGGGAACGCGCGTATACCCTAACGAAGGAGCTCCAATGGCTCCGAAACTGGTCGACCGTCTCAACCGATAAACATAACGCCAGCAGTTAAGCAGTTTTGTAATAATTTATAATGAATCCTCAAGCAAGTTTTGATGAAGTGAAGCATGTGGAACTCGAGAAGAACGTATTTAATTCCACGCAATTTATTTTAAGCTTCACACGTTCTGCGAGAGCTAACGAAATCCTGATTTATCCTTCCAAAACAACTGCCTCCAACATTATGATTGATCTCTTAATGAATATGCAGATATGTTAAATGATGATAAGATCCCGCAAGTAAGCTCCGCAGGGAGTGATTGCGACGCGTTGCGTACCTCGGCGCCTCTGCAGCCAGATTTCAATCTCAGATAAGTGGAACGGGCCCAGGAGCAGTTTACATAAATTCTAGAGTTAGCACCTTGTTAACAAAGTGCACAGTTTGATTATAAGATCGTTTGATAAGTGCGGATTGTTTTGGGCCAGCGTCTTTCGGTGTTTTTTAACTGCCTGGTAGTATAATGTGGCTATTCATTGTCTGCTACTGAATAAGAAAGTAGACTTATAGGCTTTTGCTGAACTTATGTTGCACTGCAGGTGACGGTGGTTAGTGCACTTGCCTTTTAAATGTTATAGAAGATTCAAGAAAACTGTTTGATCTGATGCCGGCGTCACGGCTTAACCATCACAATTTATAGCCGCTACCACGTGAAAGCTCAACCAAATGTCATCAGATCAGTTGAAATCGCACACAGCTCAATTCACGCAATTTTTCTTGCCTCACACTTGTGTGGAATGAGCTACCTTCCGCGGTGTTTCAGAGAAGCTACAACATAGGGTTCTTCAAAAGGTGAGTCAATAGATTATTTAAGGGTTGGCAACGTGTTTGTGATGCTTCTGGTGTTACAAGTATCCAAAGGCGACGGTGACTGCTTACCATCAGGCAGCCCGTCTGTTTGTTTACCACCTATAATTATGTATAGCGATCGTAGCTTTGTGGGTAGAGCAGTGGGCGCTTTTACCTGGTATAGGTTCGAATCCCGCCTGTCATATTTTTTTTGTCTCATCATGATCATTATCAGCCTATCACGTTCCCACTGCTGGGACACGGATCCTCTCTGAGATAGAGAGATGATGGGCCCTAATTCACCTGGCTGTGCTGGTCCAGTGCACGTTGGTGAATGCCATACGTTTTTTAATTTATGTGGTTCTTGGACATACCGGTTTTCTCACGATGTTTTCCTTCACCGTTTTTAAGCGATGGCATCTAAACTCCACATTGTTTATTTTAATACTTAATAAGTCACTGATGCAGGGCCGAGGATCGAACCGGGTGCCATCAGATTGTGAAGCGCACATGCTACCGCTCGGCCACCACCGCACCTGGAATTTTTGTCTATAACATTTAAATAGTCAATCTTAAAGTATGGAACACATAAACCATAACATCAAGAAACCAGTCGAAAATTACTTTTGAAATTGGCTTATATCTCAAACGATTCTTACTTTTCTTGAACCGGCGGTCGTGTCCCTACTCTTGGACAGAGGTATCTAGTTTCTTAAAATTGCCGCTGCCGTGGGCCACATCCTTACAAATACTTTTTAAAAGATTCAAGCTCATATCCCAAATTAATATTATTTACATAGAATAAATATAGTTCTATCTGCTATATTAGAAGGCTAATTTCTTGAAAAATTATTCACTTTATATAAACACTATAGTTACCTTATGAAAATAGAAAAGGGTGCAACAAGAAGAGAAGAAATAATGAAATATCTTCATCCAACCCTTCTAATTAATAGCCATCAGTGTCTGCTCCAGACTGTAGGGTTGACAACGCTTTCAAGTTTTTTAATATGCTTCCTCACCTTTGGAGAACAGTGGGTGTAATTGCTTTTTTCTCTGCTAACTTTTAGACACCCCTGTTGGAGATGGAATCTAGACTTTAGACAGTACGTAATGTTGATTGTAGCTGACACAGGATTACCGTTAAAAGTTTAAGAGTTCGTATAGAACTTGTAATTTTGTTCACTCTACAAATTTATAGAACACCTAAAAGAATGATTATATACTAGTATAAAAAAAGTTTTAAAAACTTGCAATAAGATTAATATTATAATATATTTATTGCTAAAAACAAACTAAAACAATATCGTGGATATATTATTGTTAGTTAGTATTCTATTTCTATGGTAATTGCTTAATTTCTATCACTGTGTTTCACAATCTATAATTTTTTTACAATCACTAACATACTAATAGGTATTATAAATGTGAAAGTGTGTTTGTTTGTTAGTTTGTTGGTTTGTTTGTTCCTCTTTCACGCAGCAACATAGCAACGGATAGAACTGATTTTTTGCATGGGTATAATTCAAGGGTCAGAGAGCTTTTCAGCATCATCATCATCATCACCATGTTTCATCACTATTCGGGTGAAACCGCGGGACGCAGCTAGTATTGCATAAAAAAGGGTTACATAGAAAGTAACAACCTTAATCACTGTCTTACATTGTACCAGAGACGGAAATCTCGGCACAATTAGTGAACTTTCAGATGTTTCAGCGATTATTTTAATCTTTTCTATCTAATCTTTTACTTTCAAGGGGCGAAGGTTTCGCACTTCGATCTAACGTTCTGTGTTTTTTTACCCGACAACGCAAAGCAAAGAGGAAGGATTTTATTTAACGTGAATGTATGTTTGTTCTCACCTACCTACACTACATTCTAAACGCCTCAATAAATTTTCATAAATGAGATATCCATAGATTCCTCAAATTAATAGGTCTATTAAAATATAAGTGAGGTTTGGTACCGTTTACAAAATCCATAACAAATACGACAGAGTCGTGTTTGTTACACCATTTATAACTCAAGAATGGCAGGACCGATTTTCATGATCTTAGATTTGTTGGATTTCTCTTCACCCCGAATAGCAGAGAAAATTTATGGAAAATATTATTTTGAAGAATATTTATTTTGCCATACATTTTATATGGAACGGCAAGAGTTGAAGTCAGTTGAAGTCTTACACATTGACATATTACATCATAGTAAAAAAAGAGAGATTGTCATCTAAGTCAAAAGGGGATGCTATCGCTACCAAGGAGGTTCCTTCAAGGAAGTATATAACGCGGGTGAAACCGCGGGGCACAGCTAGTAAAATATTTCATCAAGCAAAAAAGTATGTCACATTTTTGGAAATTTGAGACATAAACCTTATGAATGGAAGTCTTATAATAATTATACCCTGGCCTTGACTTTTGGTTTCATTTTTATTTATTGTCTCATGGAGATAAATAATGGTGGATATAAATGTTTGTATAGATTTTCTTATACGACGAAAATAATGGTAAAGATAGATATAACGGAATCTAATTAAAGCAATAAGACTGGTATCCTTTTCGTTTCTTCGGACAGGGACGCAATAACCGCTTGTACTGGATCAGCGAAGAGATAAAAAACGTAAGACCTGGACAATCCTTTTCGGTGAAAATTGAATAGTGGGATTACGAGACCTGCAGGGGTGCCACAGGGCTGCTTCTTATGACTCTGATGTTTATGAGATACGATATCTGTGCCCCACGGTTTTACCTGTTATCTTACATGACACAAATCTAATTCCCGCATAAAGAGTAAGCTATGTATTGATCCAGAGGATTAGCAGTCAGTAAATTATCATCCAAACAGTTTAGGAACCAACACTCTCATATACTTTTAAATAATAACTGTAATAATTTAGGATAAAAGTCTTTAGAGGATCTTGCTTTATTACCTAACTGCTAGGCAAAAGGCCTCTCAATTTCCTTTCCGAAATGAGTCAAGATCGTCACGCCAGCGTATTTAGGCCTTCCTCGACATCATCGTCTATCGCCTAACAGAGGGGTGCCTGATAAAAAAAAGAGAGAAAAAAAACGAGCTCTTAGCTCAAACGAGTAGGAACGCTATGATGTAATTTTATTCACACTGACAACCCTACGCGATATTGTTGCCAGTTCGCGGCCTGATTACGCGCGGTATTGTATCGTGGATACAGAATGCAATTAAGTATTAGACTGAGTTTATATCTATATTACTCTGTCTCTGCCGCGAATATAAGGAAGAATAGTATGTACATGTAAGTTATACAACGTAATTATTGTTCAATGGATAGAAATTGTAAAAATAAAACGATAAAACGTTAAAAAAGTTAAATAGCAATTATGTCGTTGAAATGTGCTACCGATTGCGCCAATTATCTGATTAACTATAACATCGTCAACATTAAATCAAATATTAATAAAACAACAGTTCTATAATTTTATGTCCGAATGTTATGTCTATGAGTACTTGGTTACTTGAAAAGAAACAATTTGAATTTTGAATTACAGATCGACTAACTTATTTGTAGAGTTAGCCAGAATGTTGGCGACTGGCTGATAATAGGCTAGTTTCTTCTTATTTTAAAATACAAAGAATGTTCATTTTGTTTTATTGATTTTATGTCAGATTGTCATTGTAGCTTTTATACCGTTCAGTGTGCAAGTATTATTTAAATATAATTTTAAATATTACACGTTTCCACCACCATTGTGCTTCTCAATATCCTCATCCAGCACTAGCATCCATACAGTCCACCGATCGTCAACATTTTTGGTCCAAATGAAGGAACTAAAACTGAAATTTTTATAATCACAGTTTTAGTTCCCTCATTCCACATTCATTCCTTCAGTTTTAGTTCGGATGATTTATAGTTTTTTTAAATGTGTTTTAATGCGTTATGCGGTATGGTGGTGCTCGTGTACGTATGGTGGTTATTGCATTGTAGGTACTATATTTTCACTGTGTATCGGCAGCATAGGATAAGTGACCACATACTAGAGAACTAATGACACGGCACCAAAGACCTTAAATATACCCTAAAAGGAACTAAAACGTCCTTGCACGGCACCTAAATAAGTGCCGAAAAGAAGTGCTGACAGCTGAATATGGCTCGTTGCAATCAGTCTACTTCACCGATTGCAACGAACTATGTTCACTTTTTCAACTTTACTTAAATGTGTGTTTAACAAATACTATTTACACTAAAGATTCACGTTTCACAAAAGCAGAACCACACATTTTTACAGTAGGTTTTTTTTTTACGTAATCACCAATCAGATTTGTCAATCTTACCGACTGCGCTAATCATATGATGAAGTAAACTTATAGGCATAAGAAATATATATTTTTTATCTACTTAAACAAACCGGTAGTATGAAAGAGCATGAGTAACCGCCGCAGACTAGTGAATAAGTGTCACTGTCACGGCACTTAAGGACGCTAGCCCGTCAACTGATAAAAATAAGCTAACTTTAGGTTCCGTTTCCGACGACTATGTAATTCAAAATTCAAATTCAAAATTTATTTATTTCAGGATTAACCCATATCAGTAAAGAAATTAATAATACATAAAAATTAAAATACATCATAACACAATTAAAAAAAAAAAAATTAAAACAATTAAAAATACATTCAATGTCACAGGGTCACAATAATAAAATAAAATAGTCATAAATTCAGTAAGTCACAATCAGTTTAGTACTTTCTCTCCGGCATGGGTACCGCGACATGTCTATCGCAGCAATGCCGGAGGTAAAGGCAGTCCAGTCTAGTCGCAATCATCTGAAGAACAATGTTGGAACTGACCCGTACTCTTCGCACCAAAGACGCGCACCGCTTGCGCATAGTAGTGTGAAAGCAGTCGGTGCGCGCATCTGCAAACATGCCTGAGGCGCTGCAGAATCGAGGCAGTCCCAACATCATCCTGAATGCATTGTTGTACAGGACGCGGAGGTCACTGTATCTCTTCTTAGTGTAGTTAGCCCACAGGCTGCACGTGTAGAAGGTTGTGCAGTACGCTCTAAAGAGCGTAACTTTGACCCTCGTCGAGCAACGTGCAAACCTGCGGGCTATCATGTTTGCTCTTATGGACAGTGCCCTCCGCTCCCGCTCAACATCTGCATCATCCCTGAGGTCAGTGGTAATTACATGCCCCAGATACTTAAATTCCTTCACCGTGTCTAAAGGAAAACCAGAGAGAAGCACAGGTGGTATATTCTGAGGGCATTTCGTACCAGCTGCCTCAAAGACCATGCATTGACTTTTCGTGACATTATATATTAAGCCATGACGACGTGCGTATTCCTCGCAGACCTGTACCAGCCCCCTCATACCACAGATCGACGCACTCAGCAGCACCATGTCATCTGCGTAACTCAAATTATTGACGCAGACACCGTCAACATGACACCCAACATGCTGCCTACTAAGTGCGACGACCAGTTCATCCATGTACAAATTGAACAGGGTTGGAGAGGTTAGCCCACCCTGCCTGACACCGCATTCGAGCTGATATGACTCCGACATTGCCCCCGCCCATCTGACACTGTTAGATTGATGCGCATACCAATACTTAAACATATTAACAAGTTCCTGTGGCATTTCGACACTCCTAAGTTTCTCCCACAGAAGATCATACGCCACCAAATCAAATGCCTTGGATAAGTCGAGGAAGCACGCATACACGGGTGTCTTACGATCCGTGTAGTATCTGACGGTATGCTTAAGACACAGTATAGCACTTTCAGTGGACAGCCGAGGACGAAACCCGAACTGATTGTCGTGCAGTGTTACGTATTTAGTTAGCTGTGTATTAAGCACACCGTCCAGAACCTTAGCCGTAACAGTAGCAAGAGAAATGGGCCTGTAGTTACTTTTGTCTGCAAGGTCACCGGTTTTATTTTTCACCACAGGCACTACCACTGTTTTCATAAGATCGTCCGGCAAGTAAGAATGGCTCACGCATAGCGAATATAACACAGCCAGGACTCTACAGATATGAGGTCCGGCGTGCTGAAGGTGCTCAATGCTGAGTCCATCGTGGCCCGGGGACTTGCCTCTGGACAATTGCTTTAAGGCTCTAGACACATCTCTTGCAAGGAAGGAAGTCCCTACCACCTTACTATTCATGTCAGCATTCAGCACCTCCCTCGCCGGACCCAATGGTGACTTTATAGAAAAATGAGTCTTGAAGACATTGGCTATGTCCTTGGGATCGTTCATTCCATCGACGCTCACCGGAAGGCCAGGTCGTACATTTGCCTTACTTGTATCCTGCCAGAAACCACGGAAATCACCTTTGGAGTGTTTCTCCGCCAGAGCGTCCATTTTTACTTGCTCCTGATGAACTTGGCACCATTTTAATCTAGATTTAAACTAATACTTAGTCATTTAGTATTATTAGATGTAATACTTAGTCATTTAGTATTATTATCTACAGATAGAAACCTCTTTTTTTACACTATCGACGCAAAAACTATACATAAAATGATTATCAATAATTAATTAAAAATATTTTTCGTAGCCTCCTACCACAAAAGTTACGAAAACTAGTGGTGTTTCGGAACACATTTCTCAAAAAATATATGTTTTTAATCAATTAAAAAAATACAACCCATTAGTATGCATATTTATAAACAAAACGACGCAAAAAAATGTTCAAATATGTTTCAAATAGGCATAGGAAAAATAAAAGAGTTTTACTAACGTTTTGTAATATTTTGCTAGAACCGACATGGCTTAAATTATGCACGATAAGGTTTGTTTTCCTTTGATTATTTTTGTCTAATTTTGTCTATCATTTGAAACGGCGTGTCAGTCAGCGCTCGGACGCCGTCGAAAGCAGACCTACGCCGCTTGACACCAGCACCTCGAACTCGAAAACATCGCTGTATGTACATGGAAAAGTCTATAAACTATAATATAATAGGTAAAATATTTGGTGCAAAAAAGAAACATAAAATATAGAAACGTACGACGAAAGTAAATTTTAATAATTAAAACTAGCAATATGGTTTGATTGAATTATGGTTTGTTTGTTCTCCGTCGTCCCGTCGCTGTGTGCGTCTGGGCCGTGCGCGTGTAGTAGTACGACTTTTATACCTACGCATTATGCAAAGGGACCCTTAAGTGGGAAATCCACTGACAGCTGAACATGGCTCGTTACAATCAGTAAATTGTACGGGTTAACTTAAATGACACATTAACAAATAACAATTCGATCAGATTTCTCAATCCTACCGACTGCGCCAATCATCGCTGATGAAGTGAACTCAGGCATCAGAAATAATCATTATTAGGTAGGACCATCTTTTTATCCACTTACGCAAGTCGGTATAGTAGGTTGGATAAGTAACCGCAGACTAGTAGACAAGTGTCACGGCACTTAAGTGGTAAATCCAGGCGCTGACAGCTGAACATGGCTCGTTGCAATCGGTGAAGTGGTCTGCTAACGAACACGCGTGTCAAAGCGAAACACTTCATTAGGTGAGCGACGCTCTTCGGCGCTCCTCACGCCCTCCGCCCGTGTCGTGGCTCCTTGCCGGGGTAGGGTTACCACAGGAATATAGGTATATTAAAGAAAAAAACAATTCTTAGGTTATTGAAAAAAAAAAAAAACTAAACTAACTTAATTTGTGGTATGGTGATTCCTTGCAATTTTTGATACTATATATATGATATCCAAAAAATTATTCGATGGACTACGGTTACTGAAAAGTGGCTAAAGCGTCGAGGAATCCATAATTACATAACTTTATATGGTAAACGATCAATCTATGGATTTCTGTAACATCAACAGTAACGTCAACTACCATTAAAGACTGTTGGCAAAGACCATGCGAAGTAAGGATGCTGCTTACCTCGCACGGTCTTTGCCGAAAGGCTCTCAGGAGAGAAAAAATGTATTGAAAGGGCAGTCAATAGTCTTTGATTGTAGTTGACGTTGCCCCTGACGTTGTTATGCCCCTTGATGTTACAGAAATCCATAGGTGACGGTGATCACTTACCATCAGGTGGCTTGTTTGCTTGTTTGCCACCTATGGCATAAAATACAATGTTTCAAAAAAGATAACAAAGCTCAAACTACTAATTCCCCTGACTTACTCACTACCCAAAGTTAAGGTAACCTCTAAATCAAGTCAAAAATAAACAAGGCTATTTTTGAACCAAGAATTAAGGTGTCGGTGTCAGTGGCAAGTCCCTATTTAGTGGTCGCCTCCGACAGCGCGCTAATTAGACGTGCTCATTAGCGACGGAATTATGCAGTTTGTGGCATTCGGGTTAAATGTGGGACCAAGAATAAGAGGATTTGAGAGGTTTTTGTCCATTAAGTGTTCGGGTTTTATGACTTTGGTGCTTAAGTTGTTATTCTCAGAAGGGAGCACAAGCCCTGGATTAACAATTAGGCTAATTTTGTAAATGTCATTGATTGTAGGTTTTCAGGTCAACTATATTAAACAATTACAGATATCTAAACAATTTTCTTGATAATAGTATGATTTAGGAGTCAGCGTATTTAATGTAAATAATAATAATTAACAATAATATTCCAATTCATAAATTAATTCATAAATAATTCAATATAGTAATATTTCACTGCGTCTATAGTTATTTAAATAACATTATCTTTCACTTTAAAAAAGTCGTCAATTGAGAATTACGACAATTTAGACTCGGGTCTAGCCCGGACCTTTGAGAGGCATTGGTGAGGCCGAAACCAACACCAAGAGGCTATGTTGAGTACAAAATACTATTATCGAGCGTGTATAAAATGGATCATAAAACGATTGAACATTATAGGATAAAAAAAACTGGGCTATTGAGGTGAACAACTAGTGGGTAGGAGAACAAACCTATAGGATGAAAAACGGCACCTGCCTTATGCTGCCATATCTCAAACAACTAGTATAACTAACAACTATTTTATATTAGTTTTTAGATGTAATAAAATTAGTTATTTCAAACGGCTTACAGTCACGATTATGTGTATCGGTCGAGACAGTCGACCGGTTTCGGAGCCATTAGAGCCGTTTGAAATAACATATAATGTATCCTCACGCGAGTTTTCATGATGTAATAAAACATACAAAAATGTTGACGATTGCTAGGGTTCAAACCTGCTTCCCGAGGTGCAAGATTTAAACCCTGCCTGTATTCGAACCGTGAAAGGCAGGCAAGCCAGCATTATTAGTTATTTTTTTGTTTCTGTACCCAACATTTAAATAGAAAATCCTAAAGGGTGGATACCATGCCAAATATAAAATATATATATATATATATATTATTTTTACAGCATGTCATCGAGCTACTAGTAGGACAAAATGGAATAAATGCATATTAGGTAACGTCTTCTCTAGGTCATTGGACTTATCTAACATACGTAGTAGTTAATTAATCTGTGTTTAGTTAATAAAACTAAAATCTGAAACCATAATAATACAAACAGTATAATAATATGTAATTTACTAGCTAATCAAACTGTTTTTTTAATAATAGGCTAGGTAATTTAGATATGTAATGTTAGATAGCTTGTAAATATTTTGTTTAGTCAATTAAGACACTTGCCCAGTTAAAACAATGTTTAAAAAATAACAAATGCTCGAACCCAAAATGCTACAAAAATAAGGGCAATAAAATCCCTTTCGCATTTATGTAAAGTGGGCAAAAATTGCATATTTGCAAGTGGGGAAACTCTACAACAACGTTTATCTACAGCACATTGAGTTAATGAATGGGGAAGAAGGCAAGGCATTATTTTAATTAGGAAAAATGGTATGCTCTGTCTTACTGCTCTGTATGAGTGATCAAGGTTCACATCTGTAATGATCGCCCGGGCTATGTTAGCCATGCGCAATTTGAGTGTTAGCCAAAGTCAAAGTGAGTGTTTACCAAGTATAAAACTCTACAGTCTGTTAAAATAACTAGTCAAGAGCGTGTCGAAACACGCATTTGGCAGGGTTCCGTTCATAGCCAAAGTCATATAATTGTTGTCACATTCATAGTTCAGAAATGAAATGATGAATTTTCGAAAAATTCGGACGAACTATAAGTTTTGTGCGCTGAGACAAATTTCAGAGATGTACTGTACAAAATGCCGAAATTTTGAAAAGGGGGAGTGATTTTTTTTTATTGCTAGAAACGAGTGGATGCGGCTGGCAAGAGACCGGGGAGAGTGGCATAAACAAAGGGAGGCCTATAACCAGCAGTGGGTTACACTGGGTGGATGATGATCACATCTCGACATAGCATTATACTTTATATGATGTAGCCAAAGAGAAAAAATACACTTGAATTATTCGTTAAGATTATTTTAGGAAAAGGTCAATGACCTTTGAGCTATAACGTCGAATTTATTACAGTTTTATCGTTATAACTCAATAAGTCATTATTAGATAATTTTCTAAATACTGATAAATAAAGGTTTTTAATATGGACTATCAGCATGGCAAGTAACAAGTCTCTATATCTAATAGTTTAGAAAAGCAGGGGGCCATAAACTTTTTGTCACGTTGGCGGGCCATATTTCGCGAAGGAACACACACATACAGGACACAACACTTGATAAAAAAGTGAAATATGGAATCTTACGTTCATCTTAAGACCTATTCAAAGATAGCTCACAGGAAGGGGTGTAGCGGAAAATAAAACATTCCTAGTTCACAGGTACCAGAGCTTTTTATTCCTACTTTTACTAAAACTGAGATCTTTATCAAAACTGCAGTGCAAGTACCGTTCTTTATAGATCGTCAAATTCTCTAAAACGCCATAGAATCGATCACAGCGAGTACTGAAAAAATGGCATATTATCGAATTTGACGACCTCAACTGTCAATTTGACGATCGATAAAAGAACGGTACTTGCACCCCTGAACCTAATTGTGCAAAGTTTCATAAACTTCCCTTCCCTTCCCTTCCCTTCCCTTCCCTTTACAATATAGAAGTTAGAAGGTCCTAAATAATTAGAACGGACGACAGTCGGATAGAACGGACAGACAACACAGGCTTAGTTATAGGGTCCCGTTTTCACCCTTTGGGTACGGAACCCTAAAAACGTAAACGTATTCAATTTAAATAGCAGCAAATCATTTTAAACATTGTTGCGATCTTATTTACTGTCTACACGTGTAGCTGGTAGAGTGCGCTGCGCAGTCTCACCTACACAAGGGCGGGATGCTGGGGATGGTGGATGGTCTGCACTGAGCAACTTAATAAATGCCTTTGATTACTGTAATGACACAACCACTTCTGTACATCTTTGTTGTTTGTTTACGAACGTTTCTCGTTTTCATAATATTTTGCTTTTGGTATCAGTACGTAAGTTAGGTTACTTTTTATAAGTAGACTCAGTTATTATTATCAGTCTCAGTTATTATTAGTGTTTTCTATCTGTTTGTAAATTTTATTTCTGGTGTGCACAATAAAGAGTTTCTATCTATATGTATCTATTATTGCGAGCATTTAGAAATTAGATTTATGTGGGTAGAGTAATTTCTACAGCTTTTACAGAATAGGCATGATTCATGTATAAAAAAGCTGATCATAAATAGAGCACATCCAAGAAAAAATATAAGTTATATGTATTTTAATTTCATGGTAGACAGAGAGCGCATTATAGCACGTTATGACGTCAAGGTGCGCGCGTCATACAAATGCTTTGCGTGAGAGGGACAGCGTATCCGCTCTCTATCCCCACCAAAAACTATAAACGATTTATATCTCAGAAATTTATTAGCCAAATTAAATTATTTTATTCAGTATGTGTAATGTATTTAATTATATTCTGCGCTAAGCCTATTGTTTAAATCTTGAATTGAAGCCTATTCCGCCAGCATTGTTGCCTTTAAGTTCGACGCGGTATGAATGACCAAGGCTACCGTTGATATCGTACGACGAAAAAGGATGAGAAATGTTTTCGTTTTACTGGAATTAAAATTCCGAAACATTTTACCAGTACAACCTGTCCATTAGGCGATAAATAAACACAACAAAGTACGAAATTTAGCTGCGTTAACGTTGCTCCACCCACGAACCAACAAAGCCGCTCCAGAAAGGTAGCGGACAAAAACGCCGCGTCATACTCCAATCATTTACGAAATATTGACAACAATGAGCGTGGACTTTAAAAAATGCCAGTTATTAATATTTGTTTTCTTTGTCCCACACCACGTGTCCCACACCTGAACTCTGCGGATGACACTGCCGAAAAAAATAGCTGAAAAAAATCGGACGAAAAAGAGCAGAGGCGCAAACAGACAACAGCCAGTTTGAATGATTGCTTCCCTGGAAGAGCGGCAAGTCCATTTTTCACAAGTGCCATTCACCGCTTTCACGTTGCGTACTGTGTATTTTATATATTTTTTATTTATCGAGCTTTCCCCGTCGCCTGTTGCCAAATTGATATTCGTCGAATGCGAATTTACGGCGTCCAATTCTCTGTTTTATTCATTTTAGTGATTTCGTGATGGTAAACTCGCAGGTAGATGTGTTTAATTTCGAAATGAATGTTTATTGGCGCGTTTCCGAGCATTTTCAATGATTCGACGTTGTATGAGTGACCGTGTTTACGCAATGTAGTTACATTCGCGTTTTAATTTCAAGTCCATTATTAGGTGAACATTGATATAATTTTAGGTTGAAAAGTTTTTTATTGGAATATCACATGTTATTCACACATTTGGGCAATAATTCGTAGAGATTGATTTAATTTACAAGTAACTCTTTTATAAATATAGAATGATATCTATAAAAGTGGGTAAGTAAAATACTAACTAGTGTTTTTTTTTGGGGTAAGTGCCTTTATTAACTAAACAAAATACAATACTAGGACTATAAAAACATTTAGACTGCCCACAAACCGTTGAAGGTCTAAAGACTAAATTATTATTGAATTGTGCACTAAAAAAGATCCCATTCTTCAAAAATTTGATAAGTAATATCGAATCTACTCTTGTGAAGTCACAAAGTGGGCAAAATCCACCCATCATAAGCTGTATTGGGGTGATCATAATCAATTCAGGGTTACCACAAAACCCGGTGATCCGGCCTATGTCTAATGACGTAAAAAGTATGTCCCCGCTGCGTAATGTTCCTGGAGGTCAAAATAAAGAGTATTGAATACAGATAGGACAGTTCTTGTAGGCCATTAATAGTAGATTGTTACACAAGGGATGTAAGTGTAGAATGTAGAGTAGATGTAGGTGATATTTGACACACGTTCGCTCGTCGGGCGCTAATAGTTTGAAGGTGTAAAAGATCACCTACTCGCACGTGTATTAATCTACTTTTCATCAATAATGTAAGACAAAGAAACTATAAAAATTATAGTTAAATTTTTTATTTCTTGCCAAAAAAAAATTACAAAACATCAGGTTCACACCACAGTGGTTTTAGATAGTTGTTAACTTAATTTACGTAGTTCTATTTCAAAATTACTTTAACGCCCTAGGGAGGCAAACTGGCTGGACAACAGCTATAAAAACGCATTGCAATCAGAGTTTCTAATTGTAGTGTATTTAAAATGATCATGAAATTAGAATTCAAGAATAAGTTTCTTACTAAGACGAGATAAATTCAAATAAGATAAAACCGCTTTTTTAATCCTTATAAGTTTATACTATTGATTGTTGCTAAACTGTAACTGCCACTATAACGCCATAGTTCTTGGTACCTGCTCATCTACTACTCATCTAGAACCTTTACAGGCCCAGAATCTGACCGAGAGCTGCTGTGAGGTGCTGATGTTCAAGTTATGGGTCAAAGTTGTGTGAAAATAAGGCGTGGAGTACCTCCCCTTTACTCCTTAAACCACGTTTGAGTTCACTGAACACACCATGCAAATTTGATTAGCAAAGATTAGTCGTCGGATCTGATATCTGCGTATTCTTTGGCCCGTGGTCGCAGACGAACCAGGGGTCGCGAAAGCAACGTCATCGGCCGGCAATTTGAATAGTCGCTTAGCCGCCGACATGACTGATGTGATGAAGAAGGGTTGACGATCGCTGTCACTCTCTATATAATTTTGCGTGTCGCCCTATATATCATTTTGCGTGTTTGTGTTGCAGTTATATCGTGATCATAGGATTATTTGAGATTGTCCAGAGGTTTTAATAATTTTCAAAAGTCGATGATTGTAATTGTTTTGTAATAAAATATTTTATTATACTTTGAAGTGTTGTTCCACACGATATGATTCCACACTGTTTTATGATTTACTATTGAACAACAACAAGGTAAAACAAGGTGAAGCACGATAAAGCCTCTTTTCAGAAATTCAATTTCCAAACAACCAGTACCTACTATAATACCACTGACGTTTTATTCTAGTTCTTTTTTTAATATTTTTATTTTTAATATAATTAATAGGCTTGCTTTTGACCCCTTTCACGCCTGATGTTAAGCGATGATGCGGTCTACGTTGGAGCACGCTTGCCTAGAAGAAACCGATTCACTCGTGATTTGAAGACACCCAGATTGTAACCACCGGGGAACACCCATTCAGGCAGCGCATTCCACAGACTAGCAGTTCGCACAATAAATGTGGAATCAAAGCGCTTCGTACGGGTTTTCAGAATATCAACCATAAAGCGGTGACGATTTTTCGTGCCCGCTCTGGCAGTCCGATGTATAATACTGGTTATTAAAACTATTAGTTTACCCATCAAATAAATACAGACTGTGACAAAACTTAGTTTTAATAATAATTATTAGCTGTTCCATGACTTCGTACGCGTAGATTTTTATATAAACTTTCAGCCCTCATATTTTTTTTTTTTTTTTTTTTTTTATATTATGTTTGCGTTTGACTGCCATCTCACCTGATGTTAAGCGATGATGCGATCTACGGTGGATGATGGTCGTGCCTGTAGTAAAATCCATTCTAGGTGGATAGCTTCGTAGGTTATTAAGTTTTTGAGATTTCGTGATTAGTCAGTCAGTATTCAATCCAAACGGTGTAGTTTATATAAAACAGTTTTTCATCTTAGACATTTTATGAAAGTTACATTTCCCTATTTGCCAAGTAACATATAATTTTGCGCATCCCCTAATGTGGACACGGTTTATGAGTTCGTCAGGTGGAGAGCCATAAGATTACTCGGGCATTACTGTTAGGAATTTTAATGCCATTATATTATATTCATATAAAATTAAGACTTACATCAAAAGTATATAATAATACTGCATTTTTTTCATGTCGATGGGTAAACCCTAAAGTCTTAAATGAATGCGGCTACCAGATCAAAGATTTTACAAATTATAGATTCAGCATTACCAATAAAACTGTACTGAAATTGTAGCATAAAATTTCAATTCAATGATTATTGTAAAAAATCAACCAAATTGCTTAAGCACAAGACATACTCATGTTTCTAAAGCGCCTCTGTGAGTGATGGCGTGCTGTTCGCATATTTACGAGTAAGTAGGTACTGCATTTTGTTGCCGTTTTTGCCGCGACTGATATTGAGTTTACAGTTTTAAAGATCTTTGGGCCAGATAACAAAGTATGATGAATTGTTACGTCTTTGTTATAATTATAAAGCGCCAAAGAAAAATACATGTGTACATTTTGTTGATAGTACGAACCAAAACCTGCGTTTTTTAAACATTCTTGTGCAGTAAACTAATAGAGAATCAATATTAACCAAATTGAAGCCTAACAGCATAAATATCGACTTCCATCGTATTGTGATGTTAACGCCACCACCGACTGCATATGCAGATATGCTTCCGCCCGCCCCAGCCACTTCTTGGGCGGGGATTGATGTTCGTGGACTCTGGGGCTTAAAGGAAATGATTTATTGTTTTAGACTGTGTAAAGTATGCACATATTAAAACTTATGATGTTAGTAAAAAACTGTTTGGACTAGCAAGTAAATATATTAGAATAATAGCACACCAGAATTTTGAAAAAGACAAAAAATTACATACTGATAAAGAAACTTAAATATTACAAAGTGGTGGCCTTATTGCTAAAACGATCTCTACAATAACCAAATCTATAGTATAATATTTCTATGGTTTGCACTGATGGATTTTTATGGTACATTATTGAGATTTTCAAGGTTTTAGTTGAAATCTAGCTGGTCTCATTCTATAGAGCAACTTGTGCCCTCGTTATCATCATCAGCCCACATGATTGCTTCTTTTTTGTAGAGAACTACAAATAAGGTATCCTCAAGGTTAGATAGAGTGAACAGATTTCTTCTGCATCGATGTGGTCCATCCTCGGCTACATCGTTACTTATCACAAGTATATCTAATACCTGTACCAATTCAATTTTTTTTAAACTTTTTTTTTCACTATTAGATAAAGGTTTCTCCTACGATACATCACTAGATTAATCATCGGTTTTCTGGCAACTGGCAACAATGTGCCAAAGAGAATATGATACAACTTTTTTCTGCGCAAATATCGCGAACTATTACGCGCAAATAGTGTTGATATCTGTCTGTGATATGATCTGTCTACATTTGATTCTAAATTCCACAGACCTGTTATGTATATCTGTGCTAAATTCAAATTTATCGTCCTAAACGTCGACAACCAATATTTTGTTCTAAATTCAAATGACGTAGGCCACAGCCTCAGCCAATGGTCCGTGAATGAATGTGAATTGGCGTCGCCGCAAACGGACGACGATTGTCGCCACGACTCATTGCAGATTCAACGGCGCGAATTCACTACCTACTGTATATATTTGGGGCCAATCTGCGGACTAGGCTTTGATGAATGGTCTGGCAAGACTGTTTATGAAATATGTTCTATGCTTGCTGTATCCCAGAGGGATTAAATGCGAAATTATCTACATTTTCTGACGGAGAACCTAAGATGTTACGAGTTTTGTAGATTTCCAATACTCATATAACTAAACAAACACTCCAGATATATGAAAAGAAATCCGGTAATAATTATTGATGTATGTGTGAGACACGTACTATCAGGGTAGGTCGTCGATATAGCTGCAGAATTATGACGTAAAAAGTCAAACCAGCCTATTTTGTCACAAGAAAATTAAAAATTATATAGATGACAACACTGATGGTAGTAAACTTAACAATTTTAGGGAGTTTTGGCGCCATGGCCAGCATGAAAAAACTATGCTGCCTTATTGTATTATTTTCCTAAGCTTATGTATTTTGGAGTGTTAATTTTTGTGTAATAATGGTGGATTATTATCAAGGACGTTCTATTAGGGTATATATAAGATCTTTGTTTATTATTTATTAAGTGTTCGTAGACGTTCGACGACAAAAATCCCTTTGAGAATACAAGACAAAATACTTTAGAGAGAAAAAAAAAACACACTTTTTTTGGTCGTTTGACATTAACGAATATCAAGCAAACACAGCAAACACGACACAAAGAAAAAAGTTGCCATCTATAGAAAAACCCCTGTGACAGCATTTTTTTAAGGTGGCATACTCATAAGTCAAAACCTTAGATTAATAATAACTCCTTTTTCTGAGGTTAAAACAACGAATTCAATATAGGTCGTTGGGTCAAAACAATTCTATTACATAAATGATCATCGTTGTAGATGATATTATTATCGACTATACATGTTCAAATAGAAAATTTTCCATCCCATATTGCAAATCTGATACTTAAATGTATCCCTTAATTATCAATCCCATCGTTAGTAGCTCGATGCTTGCCTTTCCTTTCTTATCAAACTAAATATTAACGTGCAAAATTCTCACCTAGGAAATAAATTAAAAAACGCAACAACACGCTTGTAACGAGCGGCGAACAAAGCCGCCCAATAAATCAACGCGGGCAGGTGAGGCGAGTGCCTGTTTGTGCATTAAGAAAGCCCGGTTTCCCGGCCTTTCTCGCCCTTTCTTCGTTTTAAAAAGCATTCGATATTTTCGCCGAGTCATCGACAACACATAAATATTGGAAATGGGGCGGCCCCTTTCTTGTCTTGTGAATAATTAATGCCGTAGCTTCTTATGTCGCGACTTGTTTTGTTGTTGGAATTATGGCGGTGGGAAATTGGCTGGTGCAATATGGTAACGGGCTGGGCGGTGGGCGGAAGGAAGATGGACGAGATTGAACCGAACTCTGAGCCAAAATACTTTCTCGGTAAGATATTTTTTTGGAGTAAGTAACTTTTGCATGATACAGGCTACGGCCCGCGGTATCAACCGCGTGGACAATTCCTTTAGAAAAAATAAATTTTCCAGTAAAAAGTCATATGTCACACTAAGGATGGACGGACAGACTGACAGCGTAGGCTTAGTAATATGGTCCCATTTACACCCGCGGGTACAGAACCCTAAAACATAAATATTGATACAAATTGCCTATGAATATTCTTCAGTTCAAACTAAGCTGTAAGCAAGTTTGTATCAGAGGCCGAGTCTACGAAACGTTAAATAGTTGAGATAGTAAACTTTACAGATAAAACCCTCCGCGTAGTTTATGCTTTCATAACAAATAATGCATGAGAGGGGAAGCGAGAATGTGTTGTTACTTTTTAGTATGTTTACGTTTTAAGGGTTTCATGGTTTAAAGACTAGGTACTTACTACTTGAGTGAGTCTGATAGGTAAGACAAAGGTGACACAATTAAGAGATACAATATATGGCAAGCTCATTTGTAAGTTAGTTACATACGAAATTGTAATTTTTAGGGTTCTGTAGTACTATAAGAAACCCCTATCAGTTCCTTCTGTCCGTCCGTCTGTCCAAATTTTTTAGAATCTTCTAATTTCTGTAGCTAGGTAAGTGCATGAAACTCTGCAGAATTATAGTTTGGATACAGCTCTCAATTTTAAAGCAGTAAAAAAAGTATAATTTTGTATAGTCCATGCTCTAGTTCATGTGAAACTAAGAAAAAAATATTTCTGCACTGTACTTGGGAAGAATCGTTAAATAGGCCTTTTGAAATGAAGGTAAGTTTTATTACATCACTTTTTTATCAAGGGTATCCTTTGCGAAATATGGCCCGCCAAACCTATATTGACCTTTTCGTAAAGTAATTAACGAAGAATATTTATCAAGTAGTTTTCTCTCTGACTAAACCATAAAAAGTATATTATGTTATGTCAGGATGATACATCACTGAAATTGGGTTGAGTCCACCGAGCTTCGTTTGTTCGAATAGGCATGTGTCCTCATGTTCAATTTATTACAAATACCCGGCTTATCGAGGAATATAACTAAATACATTACACATACTGAAAAAATAATTTAAATTGGCTGATAAATCTCCGAGATATGAGCGTTTAAAGTTTTAGGTGGGGATAGGGAGGGGACGCTCTATCCCTTTCTAACAAAGCGTGTGTTAGTATAGCATTTGTATGGCGCTCCTGAGCCGTGACGTCACGGCTCAGTATAGTGCGCTCTCTGTCTAGCATGAAATTTAAATGCTTATATCTGCTTATATCTTATTTATTTTTGAACTAATTTTAATTTTGTTTTCGTTGATGGGCTCTATTTATGATCAGTTTTTTTATTAGGTAATAAAAAAATATTAGTCATCATGCCTATTGTAATAACCGCCAATTTCTGAACTATGAATGTGACCATAATTGCCTTTTTCTATGGAACCCTACCATACGCGTGTCTCAACACGCTCTTGACCAGTTATTGTATTTAATGGAAAAAACAAAGAAGAATCAAACGGAGGGTGAAACTTCTCAAAGGTAGGCAACGCATTGATAATGCGCCGGGTATTGTAAAAGTCTATGTCGGTAATCACTTACTATAGGATGGCCCGTCACTTGTTTTATAATAAGTTAAAAACTATACTTACTTCATCATTTATTCATCGTTATTTCCATAACGCCATCCAAGATTCATTTTATTTTTGATATGACTTAATAGTATCACCATGTGGTACCCATTTTTGGCAAAAATGTATCAGTCGATGTGAATAGTACAAAAAATATAAGAGCAGGTTTTTATCATCCCAACACTTCCGTTATGGCTTTGTACATGGCAGTGTTAAGTGTAATACGAATTTAAACCGGACGCAATTCACTCGAAAGCCCGACACGAAAAACAACGAAAATGCCTCTCTCCAACAAAAAATTAGCTTATCTCACACACGCAATTTGCGCTGGCAATTTCGACGCTTCCTCTCATTACACCGCCGTGATATATTCGCGTGTTTATTACTGCAATTACTTAGAGTAAATCTCACGTCCTTCCTAGCCCCCCCTACCCCAGCCTCCCCTAGGGTCGCGCCCTTCGCCGCCATTTTACCCTCCTTCCGGCCGGCCCTGCCCTTAAGTCTTATGTACCTCATAAGTTTCTTGGCGGACTCGGTAGCCGGATTCAAATTGGGGCGAATTTAGTAGCAATTAATTATAGAAGCGAGGAAGTGTCTTTAGTATTAGTAGACCCACGATTTTGTAATTAATATTATTGTGAATAATTTCATGATTTAGTGCTGAAGGGTTGGGATCGGGTCTGTAAATGAGAAGGTGCAGAAATAGAGTATCACTTTTGTATTACAATAAATTAATTTAGACGAAATATATTACATTTAAAGTTTGTAGATATGGATATCTAATATAAGCTAACTAGTAATGAATAAGAATATTATACTAATTTATACTAATAATATTATACACTGAAACCTATATTTTTTTTGTTTCCAACTCTGTTGCCACTAGTAACACAGATGTTGATTAAAAATATACACACAGATAGTGTCTCCTACAACGAATCTTTCAGAGCGCCTGGTTAATGCGACGTGTGACCAAAATGCTGGCGTGTTTCTGACTCAACGCATGAGCATTGCCATTTAGCGTGGTATTGCCGCCAGCATGCTGGGTACGCTGCCAACTGGTAGTGGGCTTGAGCATTTGGATTGTGTATTTGTATTCTTAGTAATATAAGTAGTGATAGTAATGTCTCCATAACAAAAATATATTTTGATATTTTGGTCAACTGTATATAGTGACAGACAAAACTTGCATTCTTTGATTGACAGACCGAAACTGTTATTTGATGAAATACTCTCTTTTTTTAACGCGGATAATTCCGCGTTGACCACAAACTCGCCTGTTGGTAAGTGACGATGTGGTCAAAGATGAAGCACGCAGACTTAGAAGATACCTATTCACTCGTATAGCATTTCTTTAAAACTATGGTTTTATCAGTGTTAAAACTGCAACACTACTTTTAGTTTAAATTTAACTTACAACATAATAATTTTAAAATCATCTATTGTCGCACTGAGTGAACATTGAGGACGCTGCAATATTAAAGCGGCACATAGCGCTATATAAGCCAGCCCCGTCGACTTGCTGTAATTAATTAACGAGCTTAGTTTAAAAGCAGGGCCGTAAGACGCCTCCGACCCCCTGGGGGGTAAGGAACCCCCCACGGGTAAGAAAATTCGGGGGAAAGTTTATCATATTTAGGCGCAAAATGGCGAATCCAGCGCTCTGCCGGCGCTGCGAGATTAATATCTGGCTTTAACTCGGCGATGAATTTTGTTGGGAATATAATGTTGGTTACTTCGTTTTACGGATGTGTCTGGAGATTCTATTGTTGCTGATACGGGCGTGTGTTTTATGGGCGTGACACGAGTAGATTGACATGTTATGATCTAAGCAAAGCGAGGTCTCCGAGTCTATCGTTACAAATCAGCATTCGTATGTATATTGCTTGATCCAACATGAAATTATGTATATAGTAAATACAATTCTAATGTTTTTATACGAAAATGAGCAACATTGTTAATTGTGATGGTATAGGGATCGTAAGGTCACAGTTTGGGGCAATCGTTTAGTTTTAATTCTAGATTTTAGTGTTAGTTCCATTAACTTGAGTGCAAATCCATCAGTTTGGAGAATACGTTAGACAGGTCACGGTGGACCAATCTTGAGTTTTTCCCAACTCTTTCTCTACTATCATGCTACGACGCTACAGTGGGTTAGTATCTGTATTAAAAAGGGTATCTTACTACTACTTCAGTTCATATCGGAGAGTGTGCATCGGATCTGCGTGCTATAATCTATATTTTTTTATTCACATGTTTTTGATGTTTGTGGACATAAATAATACCAGCTTTATTGGATTAGTGCAGATTTATTCAAGTATTTAGTTTTAATGGAGGAGCACATAAAACACACGTCCTTGCAGGATAGCGATCAGGAGTGAAGAGAGCGAACAAAACTTTTTTACTACAGACGACAAAACCTTACAGATTGCATTGCGTTTACATAGATATTATAAGCTGATCGCACAGATAATCAATTTCTAACACTGGCCCTTAAACCAATACAATGAAATACTAATGAGTTAACAATCTCATTACAAAAGCCAACGTTTGTCGTTAAAAAAATATTTTAACATGTTCTGTATAATATTACTGATATATACTACTATTACAATAAATTATACTACGTTCAAAATGTTTGTGTTACTAATTTACCAAAAATATATATATTTATATACTTAAGTACTAAGTTACCTAACTTACAAAAATTAGTACCTACACACTATTAAACATTGCTAGTTAACATAACACATTCAACAAGTCAGCGAGTTCCAATAAGCATTAACTACTTTAGAATATTTACATTAACATTAACTGAGAAGTAAATTTCTTGTACTTCTCCCTACACAATGCTTTAGTCATTATGTCTGCTACCATATCATCAGTTCGTAAGTATTTTATGATAACAGTTCCATCATTTACAAATTGTCTTATAAAGTGATGTCTTACATCTATATGTTTTGTTCGAGCATGGAACAAAGTGTTTTTACATAATTTTTGTGCAGATTGGTTATCATTGTAAATAATTACAGTAATATTTTTACAAAGTATTTCTTTCAAAAATTTTCTAATAAACAAACTCTCTCTGCATGTTTCTGACAAACTCATGTACTCACTCTCTGTGCTCGACAAGCTTACTGTCTTTTGCTTACGACTCTCCCATGATACGATGGACTTGCCCAATTGAAATACATAGCCAGTGTACGATCTGCGGTCTACATCGTCACCGGCCCAGTCTGCATCGGCATAGGCAGTGACCTCGAGACCACTCTTCTCGAACGTCAGACGGAGATCAACGGTGCCTTGAAGATAGCGCAGGACCCTCTTAGCCGCTTTCCAGTGGATCTCTGTAAATGATTCATTGAATTGGCTGAGATAGCTTACTGTATAGGCAATGTCAGGCCGACATGAAACAGCTACATACATCAGCGAACCTACTAAGCCTCTGTAGTCATATCTTGTATCTTTAGGGGTACCTTTTGGCAACTTCAACCCTGTCTCCATGGGAGTATATGCAGGTTTACAGTCCTGCATTTTGTATTTTTGCAATAAATGTTTGATGTAACTGGATTGGTCAAGAGTAATCTTACCATTTTCTCTGTTCAGTCTCATACCAAGGATTTGATGAGCTGGCCCTAAATCAGTTATATCAAACTCCTTCATTAGTTTCTGTTTTATTTCCGACCTTTCACGACATCTCCGGGTTGAAAATAATATGATATCGTCAACATACAATGCTATAATTATAAGTGAATCTTTATGAGACTTAAAATAAACACATGGTTCAGAAGACGATCTGATGAATTTAAGTTTTTCACGCAAAACATTATCTATTTTCTCATACCAAGCCTTCGAGGCCTGCTTCAGGCCATAAATAGCTTTATTTAATTTATAAACCTTGTTTTCCTGACCTTTCATGATAAAACCGTCGGGCTGTTCCATGTAAATGGTCTCTTTGAGGTCTCCGTTGAGGAAAGCAGTCTTCACATCTAGGTGCTCGATCTCCATATCATACTCCGCCGCTACAGCTAACAAAGTACGAATAGTAGAATACCTAACGACAGGAGAAAACGTTTCCTCATAGTCTATTCCATATTGCTGGGTATAGCCTTTGGCAACTAGACGTGCCTTGTACCTCAGTACCTCGCCATTTAATCCACGCTTTACCTTGAACACCCATTTACATTTTACTGGTTTTTGTGATGTAGGTCGGTCAGTCAATGTCCAACATTTGTTGGCAATAAAGGAATTGTACTCACATTCCATAGCTTCTTGCCAAATTGTTGCATCTGGCCCGCTCTGTGCTTCTGTTACTGTCTGCGGTGTATCACCCGTATATGTAGCAGCCAGCATCCCGATCATGGAGTCCATCGTATCATCATAGTCAGTATCTCCTGGAAGGTATGTATCGTCGGCGGGATCACTTTGTTCCGAGGAACTCTCAGAACCATCTATTGTGTTTGAGCTGTCTCTCTGATTGCTCCTTGTTGTAGTATTTGAAGTATTTATGTCATCAGATAAACTCATTTCCACAATAGATGTTTCTGTTTGGACAGAAGGTGGGTCAGAAAGAGTCTTACTACCTACAACATAATCATCATCTGCAGGTGATGTATGCTGATTAGACTCGGGGTTATCATCATGTGACATTTTTCTCAAAATTTCATTTTCTAAAAAGGTCACATCTCTGGCTTTAGTGCAATTTGTCGGGCATGAAGGGTCAATCAATCTGTAACCCTTTGTCTCGTCACAATAGCCGACAAATATGTAGCGTTTGCATTTTGAATCTAATTTGTTTCGTTTATGATTCAGTGCATAGGCTACAGATCCAAAAATACGCAAGTGAGCAATCGATACCTTTTTATTAGTCCATTTCTCCTCCGGAGTAGAGCCCAGGACTGCTTTGGTCGGACAGCGATTTTTCAGGTATACTGCCGTATTCACTGCTTCTGCCCAGTACTGCTGCGGCAGGTCTGCATCTTGCAGCATGGACCGCGCAGACTCCATCACGGTCCTGTTCGCACGCTCTGCGACTCCGTTCTGTTCTGGAGAATGTGGGACAGTTGTTTGGTGCCGGATCCCATTCTCTTTCAGGAACGCCTGAAATTCAGAATTAATATATTCACCACCATTGTCACTTCTCATTATTTTTATCATTTTGCCAGTCTGTTTCTCCGCTAAAGCTTTAAATTGTTTAAATTTACTAAACACCTCATTTTTGTTTTTCAAAAAATACACAAATGTCTTTCTAGTGTAATCATCTATGAAAAGCAAAAAATATCTCGATCCACTAAATGATGCAGAAGGAACTGGACCACACAAATCTGTATGAATCAACCCGAGCACTTCGGTGGCTCTATTGTGTGATTTCTTCGGAAAAGGTAACCTACTTTGTTTTCCTGAAATGCATGCAACACAAGGTTCATACGTTACATTATCATACGTAATTCCAGAAACCATACCTTTCTTTAACAGGTCCATACTTCTTCGGTTCAGGTGCCCGAGGCGGCGATGCCATACCTTTTCTGCCAGTGCAGCCGCTACCTCGCACTCAACCTCTGCAGTGTTCGCTATACAAGCCTGTGAAAGAGGAGCTTTAGTGTCACCCTCCACGGTGCACGTGTCGAGCCTATAGACACCATCGACCATGGTAGCGCTTGCAACGACAGTTTGCTCATCTCGCACAACACAACTATGAGAGTTAAATATGACTTTGTACCCTTTTTTCGTCATAGCACTAACAGACAACAAGTTAGATGAAAGATTTGGCACATAAAATACATCACTAATGTCTCTAACTACACCATTCCTAAGTTTGACTTGTACAGTCCCTCTGCCGGCAGTAAAAAGTGTTGCACCGTTAGCTACTCTCACTGGTATTGCTTTTTCACACACAAAATCTTTAAAAAAGTTCCTGTCTCTGCATAAGTGGCTAGTGGCACCACTGTCTACATACCATGAGTCACTCACCAGGTTGACCGATAATGCTGTAACAGTCAATAGCGCCTTGGACTCTTCAGTCTTTTTCGGTTTTTGCTTCCGCTTGACCTTTGGACAGTTCCTGATGAAGTGGCCTTCCTGTTGACACCCAAAACATCTCGGCTTCTTCTTGACAGCTGTCAACGCTGACACATTTTCATTTTTGTCATCACGTCGCATGTTTTCTTGAAGTAGTTTCGCCTTTACTGTCTCGCTACACAGTCTAATGTTCGAGTTTTCAATAGCCATTATTAGTGGTTCAAAATCGTCCTTTAAACCACTCAACATCAATACGGCAACGAAGTCATCATCTAATGGAGCACCTATATCGCTTAACTGCTGCGATACATCAATAATCTTGTTAAGATAGTTCTCCATGCTCGTGCACTCGTCGAGTTTTGTCGCAAATAGTGTTCGTAATAATCCGAGTCGGCGACACAGTCCTCGATCTTCATACGCCTTTTGAAGGTTATGCCACGCCTTGTGAGCCGTGTCGGCGTTTCGAATATGGGCATACGCCGACGGCTGCACTGACAAGGCGATCCGTGCGAGCGCCTTATGATCCTTCTTTACATCTTCGCTCTTCACTGACGCGTTTTCTTGCTCGACATAATCCCACAAATCCTCGTGGATCAACACCATCTTGATTTGAAATTTCCATGCGTGGTAATTTTCGATGCCTCTGAGTTTGTCGATAGAAAAGGTCGATGATCCCGATCCAATGCTTGCCGGTGTGGCGGCCATTTTGCGGCGTTGCGGCCACGATGCAATTCTTCACCGCGCACACGTTTATAAAAATCAACGAAATCACGCTATATTATTATTTTGTCACGTTGCTGGGTCCATAACCTGATGTTTGTGGACATAAATAATACCAGCTTTATTGGATTAGTGCAGATTTATTCAAGTATTTAGTTTTAATGGAGGAGCACATAAAACACACGTCCTTGCAGGATAGCGATCAGGAGTGAAGAGAGCGAACAAAACTTTTTTACTACAGACGACAAAACCTTACAGATTGCATTGCGTTTACATAGATATTATAAGCTGATCGCACAGATAATCAATTTCTAACAGTTTTAACGTTCATATAATGTAGGTACTCTGTTTTTTATAAGTAGAAATTTTTAAATGGCCTCTTTGTCTCTCACTAATTATTAACTCTGTTACTTAAGTCCGTTAGTTTCTCTAAGATAATAAATAATTAAAATTAACTTCTTCTATCGGGCACGATAAAGCAGACATCGTTATTCCAAAAACCCGAACTAAGTGAACTTAATTTAAATTTTAATATTTTCATTTGTCATTGCTTACTGTTTAGTTTTTAATTTCTAAATTAGTTTATATGGATGTAAATCTGGAATAAAAACATTTCATTTCATTTCATTCATTTCATAAGTGCTATGTTTTGACTTTCATTGTGCGAAGCTCTGGACTGTGGAATGCGTTGCCTGAGTAGGTGTTTCCTGATAGATATAATCTGGGTGTCTTCCAGTTCGAGTGAATTGCTTTCTTTTAAGCAAGCGTGCTCAATCGTAGACCGCAACATCGCATGATATCAGGCGGATGACAGCCAAACGCAAATCTATTTACGGATTCAAGATCAAGTGAAGGTAGGAGAACAAAACACCCGCTCTTCTCGCCGGACTCACCCGCAGTTTTCAGTCAGCTCGTGACCACGGCCTTTGTAACATGGTCGAAACGTCGAGCGAAAGGTACATATTTTTTACCTAAATTAAATAATACGTGATAAGTCTCGATAAACATTTAAAACATGTGTTCAAATCACGAAAGTTAAAAAAATTACTTGTCTTTAGACATTCAACGGTCTATATAGACAGTCTAACTGTAGTCTAGTCTGTTTGTAGTGTTAGTATTAGCTTGTATATTTTTATTTAATAAAGGCACTTGCCATAAAATAAAATCGCGAAAGTTTAAAAATTACTAATAATATATGTAAGAAATTGATTAGATGACTGGGCCAATTACAAGTTTCCGCCAAAGTAAATAAATATACTGTTGATACTCCTTGTATAAGGCAGTAGACACAATGTTAACAATAACAATGCAAACGCGATCCTGCGCGTAAACGTTACACATGTCGCGTAGTGCCTCTAGCTATGTTGTGTGGTGCTTAGAATAATGTTTCTACTATACTTAGGTATATTTTATTTTTATTATTTTAGTCAAGTTTCATTTGTATTTTCGGTGTGTAATAAAATTGTATTGTATTGTAGGTAAATACATAAGGGGTGTAACATAAATGTGTGTTACTTACTTAATGGTTTTGATACCGATCAAAGTGAACAACTTGTAGAATACTAGTTTGCTAAATTTATATAAAATTATATTTTAGACAAAAAAAAACCGACTTCAAGACAATATCTACATGTAAAAACTTAAACAAAAAATTAGAAAAATTACAGTTAAAACAGATATTGAAAGTCCTCATAAAAACTTTTGCTGAACTTTGCTTTTGCTTGAATTGTTTCACTAGTTTTATGTTGTTTTTGTCTTATGCAATTTTGGTTGTGAATAAAGAGTTATCTATTTTATCTATCTATCTAGCCACAAACTAAAACGTCATGTGTATATATTTTTGTTTAAGTTGTTTTTTTTAAAAAGCGCTTAATCAATTTCGATAATATTATATGGGATTATTTCTGAAATATGATCTATCAAACAAAAAAAGAATCATTAAAATCAATTCACAATAGGCAGAGTAATCAAGTTACAAACATACAAAAAAACATACAGTCGAATTGATATCCTCATCTTCCTTTCGTCGGTTAAAAAAAGAGTCCTTATATAAAATTAGCAACTATGACTTTTCTTGCAAGTAAGTATGGCTTTAAATTTTATGTCCCCATATGACACCAAGTTTACGATATCAGCCACGGTAAATATCCCGTAATTAATCATGTAACTTTACTTCAAGTTTACGATGTAAATAACTTTTAAAAATGTACGTTACCTGGTAAGTACAACTAAGGTGGTATTCAACATTCTGCCGATTCAAATTTTAGGTTTATTCTTTCCGCGGTAGAGTGCATTTGGCAAACTAATGATGTTTAAATTCCAGGTTCTCTTTATAAAGCTTGCTTGTAAAAAAGGAAACAAATATCTTGAACATCAAATGGGAAAAGTGTACACTTGTTAGCAAAAACATGAAAATAATTAGCATAATGCAAACACGTAGCAGTGTTAGCGAGAACGAGAGAAAGTGACTATAAAACAAACTTAAACGCGTTTACACAACGCAGACTTCAAAACCAAAAATCATCCCGTGAGAGCTGGCTCATGAGCCAAGCTAATTTTTGGCTCATGACATTACAACTCATAAGCAGGTTGTCAAAAGGGTATTTGAAATTAACACCTAACTATTTAGCATAATGGGCTATAAATGATTTGACTTTGAACTTAATCGAAAGTTTTTTTACCTAAAGATCATTACAGATTACTGAAAGTGCATTTATTAGATTACTAGCTGAATCCTGCGGTGTTCCCGCGATGTTTCAGTTTTCCGCATTTTATGCAGGAAAAAGTACCTTATGTCCTTATGATGTACACTAAGTCATGTTTCAGTACATCATTTAAGTCATGAAAAGCGAACAAACAGACAGATAGTTACTTTCGCTTTTATAATATTGGTAAGAATTAGATAGTAGAAAGTAGGGGTGTAGTAAAAAAAAATCCTTGTATATGAAATGTGTAAGTAATTTTTATTTTGGTTCTCTCTAAGTCACAGTTAAGTTATTTTAAAGGACTTCAGGAGGGACGTTTTTGATTCAGTTCGTATTTTTTATATATTACTTTTTTTATGTATGTACACCAATTATTCTGACATTTTTGAACCAATTTACGTAATTCTATTTTTATTATGTAGTGGAAACATTCGATTTAATCCCACAAAAATTTTATTAACATCAGCTCAGTAGTTTTTAAACCAGCTCTAATAATACGATTTGTTCGAACGCTTGTTAATTCAGTAATAGGAATAATTTTGCTGTAGCGCTTACTAATTTTGAAACCAGGGTTTTATATTTAGAATTATATACTAACTAGCTGACCTGACAGACGTTGTCCTGTCTTAGAACTGTCAAACACACAAATTTAAATTGTAAATCTTATTTTTTTTTCAACTTGGGTCACATTATTGGAATTTTGTAGGGATCCCTAATTTTTGAAAATATAATATAGCTTAGTGACCCCGGGAAAGTGTAGCTTCCCAACAGTGAAAGAATTTTTCAAATCGGTTCTGTAGTTTCGGATCTTATTCAATGCAAACAAACAAACAGACAAACAATCAAATCTTTTCTCTTTATAATATTATTATTAGTATTAGTATAGATGTATAAAACTATTGAATGTGTGGGCGAGAGACTGCGAGAATCTAGCGAACCCTCTTAAAAATAAAACACACAGTAACACGATTTACGTTCAAGAGAGCGAAAAATAAAATAAAATGGAATAGGCGCGGTTTTGTATCCCGGGGCAACCGGCTTGTAATCTCCAGATATTTCATATTTTAAACGTAGACACCCTACGGCGTAGCAGACGTAGCGCGAGCTACGACGTAGCGACGTGTTTTTGTCAAGAAAATTTAATCAAGTTTGTTTCAGAGGTGCTGCAGTGTAACGCGATACTTAAATGTGGTCAGTGGCTTGCCCAATGCCCACCCAGGCCAATAAGGTCACATAAATATTTCCTTAAATATATTAAGCGGATCGTGATATTAGATGACTTTATTCCTCTTATTGATATCCCATATCACTTTCACGACGACACAAAAACAAAATAAAACCAGCCAAGTGCGAGTCGGGCTCGCCCACTGAAGGTTTCGTACCACCATATAAATCGTTAACTACTCGTTATATCATTGCTAACTATCTATTCTCGTACGATCAAGTTAAGCAACATCGGGCGCGGTCGGTACTTGGATGGGTGACCGCCTGGGCGTGATGTTTTGCACTACTTTTTGTGCTTTGTTAACAATTCATGCGGTGGTACGGAACCCTCAGTGCACGAGTCTGCCTCACACTTGGCTCGTTTATTTGTTTAAGTGTACCGTTGGCGAAATATACGATCTGCGAAAAATATTCGTTGTAAATTTTTTTGTAAAATACTTGTTCATATAAAACTTCCACATTTCTTTAAAAGTTAATTTGTCAACTTGGGTTGTGTTGCATCAATTTGCGCAGTGGCAAATAGTACAATTTTCATATTTTATTTATAAAAAGTTAAGGATTAAATAAATTTAATGTAATTATAAATAATAGAAATATAATTGGAGAAACTTTTCTCGATAGTATAATTAAATAATTAACATGCCTTCTAAAACACGTTTTAGGATTTTTCTCAAAATCTAGTTATCTAGTTTTTGACGATTCGTTTTCTTCATAAACGAATGGTCATTTATATATATTGTAAATTATGTAAATTAGTTTCATTTAAAATAAAAACAATTCTTGAGTATAGTTTCAACCGCATTAGGCAGTCTTTTTCAAGGTGAATGCGCGCGCGCGGCTGCGTCTCGCTTGGCACTACGGACTGCCGCGCGGCGCGCACGTGATGTCAACGGCAGCTGATCGGGTGCGGGGGTGGGGGTGCGTAGAGAAATATGCTGCGCCGGCGCACACTGGAACTCTTCCTCACTTGAATCTTCCTGTGTGCCGGGAATATTCCAGCAGGCGGAGCTCACCACGTCGCTACCAGTCCCACGGTCACTCCCACGAACTCCATGAAGACACGGTCTCCAAGTCGTACGTGAGTAATTCCCGTGTAATATAAATAAAGTGTGTGAAAACCACGTCAGTTTCTAAAATAAAATTCTTGAGTAATCTGGATTTTTATAATTTGTCGCTTACGTTATTTAGTTCTGACAGGCATGGCGCACTCCGGACTTTAGGTATGTTCAGCCGGTGTCCCTTCCCAAGAGGGTCATAGCAGGGCAATCAGTGGCCGCTGGGTTCGCGCCCGGCCCGCACGCTACGCTAGCCACGTCGCGCGTAATTAGGCATCTTTTCTGTCAGGGACCTTGACCAATTATTTTCAACAGAATCTGCAAATTAGGGCTCCCAAATGAGGTCTCCATGTTTCATGTAGTTTTTACCTAAATATGCATCAGGATGATGATCTTGTAATAGGCCTCTTGAACTTATACTTTTGCATGATTGTTATTGGACCAAATTCAGAATAAGCGTTAGTTTTTTTGAGCAGATTAAATGTCATTCCAATTAAAGTAGAATGTAAGTAATAGGTAGGTACTACATAGGCTACATAGCTGGTAAGTAAATACTAATAAGTATTCTGTGTAACACCCCTCTCGAAGAGGGAGGCATGTGTTCAGCAGTGGACGTTTACTGGCTGATGATGATGATGATTCTCTGTAAATATCAAGAAGACAACCCTAACGTTACACGTGCCGCGTCAGGAGAGATAGAGCTACGTGATAGAAAGAGGGCGGCCTTCTAGGTGAATATAGCGAGTGGTATCTAGCGCTGTACGAGTTGAATTACTATTTTATTGCCTCGTAGATAGAGTTCTTATTTATTTAAATTTCTTCGCGGAGTGCACCTTCTGTGTCTATTATGTCTTCTGTGGTTCTGAGGCGGACACCGACACGTGCGTATCTCTTGCTGCAGGCGTAGATCGCATAGATATGTCACTGTTACGCGCAGGAGCAAAACTTGGATTTGAGACGATTACATATCGACTCCTAAGAATATGTTCTACGTTGCTATGACTATACGATGTACGTAGTTATCGGTATGCCAAATCAGTCACCATAATCATTCCACGTGTATTTTCCAAGTGTAAGTAAGGTTTAGGAGGTTTAAAGGTTCAAAGTTTGACCTAATATTGACCTTGAGGTTGGCAGTACTACCGCCAATCTCAAAGTCAATATTAGGTTTCGCAATACGCACTAAAATAACAAACTATTGACCCCAAAATTATCCAATTCAGCGTTATTACCAAAGATGTTTAAAATATAGATTCAACATCACCAATATAACCGTACTAAAATTGTAGACTGATTTTCAAATAAACGACCACTCACAAAAACCCACCATATAACTAAACAGTCACAGCCTCATATCAGACAAAGAAGAGAGAAATGGTAAGGTGGACACGAATGCATCGGGCTTTATAGTCGAACTCATCCTGCAAGTGAACTTCCTGCCCTTTTTTTTGCATGTGGATATTAGTTAGTTCATTGGTATCGCTGCAAGTATCTTAGTGTACGTGAAAAATTAGTAAGTGTGCCGTACTTAAAGTTTTACGTTAAGCGGTTTTTAACCGACTTCGAAAAAGTAGGAAGGTTCTAAATTCGCCCTTTTTTTCTTATTTATTTTTATTTATGTACAGCGATTACGGCGGCATCTGTACATCAATCAGCGTGTTTCTTTTTTTAAATAAAAAAAGCATTGCGTTCCGCCTGATGTCAGTCCAGGCCAGATAGGTAGTTGTAGACACCCATGTAGCTGTGGTTTAGCAGTATAGTGAAAAAAGTGGGTGAAATACGCATACATTTAAACACGAACGATAACTGTACTGGCATAATATCTGCCTTGTTTGTCTGATCTGAGTGTCTGTGATCTGTGAGTCATGACTGTGGGTCTTGACTGTGAGTAATGACTGTGAGTCATTATTCACAGTCGCATGTTTCACCGTCTATGTAAGCACTACATTTTGTTTCCGTTTTTTGACATCGATGCGGAATCTATAGTTTAAATATCTTTAGTTGTTACTGTGTGACAACGGTCAACGATCCGATCGTCAAACCGTTGCGACAACCTTGGTTACTCCTTTGTATAGTAAAGTTCCAAACAGATTCTGTTTGTAGTTATTATGTACGTATTATACGATATCGAAACCTTAAAAGGGCTCGGTAACAACATTTGAAGAAGTTGTGTTGCTTACTGTGGCCACATACTGAATTTTTTACCGACTTCAGGAGGAGGTTATTAATTCGACTGTATGTTTTTTTTGTATATTTGTTACGCGATTACTCTGCCAATTATGAATTAATTTTGATGATTATTTTTTGTTTCATACCTTAAACGTCCCATATAAATGTTATCGAAGTTGATTAAGAACTTTTTGAGAAATCAACAAAAAAAAACTACACCTTTAATCAATGATCTAAATCTTAATAGGTACCTTACTAGCTGAGCACCGCGATTTCACCCGCGGGGATTACTCCGTATAATATTAGTTATCAGCTGTATACCAGTGAAAGTCCTGTCAACATTGGTCCAGCTGTTTTGGACTGCATCTGCCTAAGAAAATAAATACTTGGACCGAGTTTATGTGAAATTATTAGAATAACAAAATAAAACGAAAAAATTTAAATGTGTAATTTTGGTAAGTCAAAATGTGTGAAAATTTGGCGCAAAGTTAAAGCCTTTAATATATTAGCGCTTTGCAGCTGGTGGAGTTGAAATTATTCATAACAACATAAAGTTAACACGTCTTTTAACTTTCGATTTAAATGCCAATATTGACTGGAGCTTAATAATATGTCACAGAGGTTGAACCTCAGATCAATAAAACAAGGGAGATATGCCTTAGTACAGTTATCGTTCATGTTTAAATGTCTCCATTTTTCATTTAAAAAACCTACCACTATTAGGTTAACGCAATAAACTGGCCAAGTGCCAGTTGGGCTCGCGCACTGAGAGTTCCGTACCACTACAAAATTCAATAACGAAATTACCCTAAAAATTAGTAAGTGAGCCGTACTAGCCGTTTTTTTGGTGCCGTACCCAATGGGTAAAAACGGGACCCTATTACTAAGCCTACGATGTCTGTCCATCTGTCTGTCTGTCCTACCTATTAAAGGCTGTATCTTTCGAACCGTACTAGATAGCCAGTTGAAATTTTCACAGAATATGTAATGTTACGGCGGGTTAACTAAAAAAGTCAAAAAGTAAAAACGAAAGGACAATACCCCATACAACCAACGTGTTTTTTTAACGTATTTTTGTATTAGCTCTAATGTAAAAACGTTAATACGTACAAACATCAAACTGATGATGATTATGTTAAACACTTTAAAGTATAACAACATATAATAAATAATGGCCAAGTGCGAGTCGGTGACAAGTTTCTGTTTATCACCAAGTTATAACTGGTAATTTCGTTATTGAATTTTATGGTTGTACGGAACCCTCAGTGCACGAGCTGACTCGCACTAGGCGTTTTTTTTAAATACTGTACCGCTGAACCACTTAGCGCAAAAACGGTAAGTAGGTACGGTTCACTTACTCATTTTCACACGCACTAAGAAATTTGCAGCGACACTAATGAACTAACTAATAGTCCACATGCAAAAAACGGCGGCAAAGTCGTATGCAAGGTGAGCTCGACTAAAAGCATCCAGACTCATTTAGACTGGGTGCGTTTGCACCCGCCACGCCACTTTAACATATCTACCTTGTTTGAATGATCAAAGGGCTGAACGAAACTCCCGTCTACAAAGTTTGGAGAAATTAACCGTCTTACCACAAAAGGTTTAAGAACGCTTTAAACATGTGTTTAGCAATTGTTTCACTGCGAAAAATATGCTAAACACTTGTCTAAAGCGTGCTTAAATCTTTTGTGGTAAGACGGTAAGATTATTAATAAGATTATTTTCGGGTTTCTATATCGGTGTCCACCAAGAAGTTCAGCATTCATGGTGGATTTAAATGGGACATGGGTATATAAAGTCCAGAATAAATAAATAAATAAATATTCGGGACATTTTTGCACACACGATCATCTGACCCCAAACTAAGCAAAGCTTGTGATATGGCTGCCAGAGACTGATATACATACATATATAGCTTTAAATACATACTTAAATAGATATTAACACCCAGATATAGAACAAACACAAATGTTCATCGCATAAATGTTTGTCCTAGGCGGGAATCGAACCCACGCCCAGAACATACTCGACTTCTTGCTGCTATCTCTGCCTCTGACATTAGGGCTGGCTACTCAGTCGATATAAACTTATTTACTAATTATGGTCGATTAAAATCGTAGACAGCCATTGTTGAGCACTAAAATAATTGTCGATGTCAAAGTAAAACGAGAGTAGATAATATGTGTCGATATAACTACCAGATGTCAGTTTCGAAGTTCATAGAAGCTAGAATCAAACCGAAAAATGTAACAGCAGTATTTTTCGCGATTTCTGGGTCGGTCTCGTAGTAAAAGTTGTTCATAATGATGAGTACTATGACCTCCTTTCGACGTAGTACAGGGCGTGACCCTGTATATCATATGCAGTTCGAAATTTGTATCAATGTATATATATTTGTAAAAATTGTATCTTCTCTAATTCGTAAAACTTTCTCATTTATGAGACGCAAGACCTCAAGGTTCATAAGGCCCAATACCGTCGGTGGCGTACTTCCGTTGCGTGCCGGACGCGCGCCGTCCGGGCGTCGGACGAGACCGGACGCGCGCGCAGGAAACCTATTACGCCGAAATGAATTCCCTGCCGTTTCCGGACCGCGACAAATCCGTCGCCGCGCCCGCCCGCCCGCTTGGGCGGACGCTCTGGGCACTTCTTGATGTGCAGGGGTGGTAGCCGACTAAAAATTAAGATAAACAATAAGATATCAATTACGACTTCCTGCATAAGAATCAGAAACTTTACACAAAAAATCCTATTGTGTAAATACGGAGATATTGGCCTCCTTCGTGTCCGTCAACAACGAACTTGGCTAGCTCCGGTTATGAGCGCGTATATGGCTAGCGAAGCCAAACTTAATTGTAAAAGTTCTATTGCAAGAAGCACAGTACAATCGACACAGTACAGCAGCAAGAAGCACAGTACAGCAGCGTCTTGTTACACGGTGAACGTACTGCGATCTTCAAGCCGCCTACCAAGTGTGGGGATTATGGCAACCTCTCTCTAAAAGGAGGCCGGTGTTCAGCAGTGCATGGATGGTTACTGTCTGATGATTGTATATGTAGATGTAGGAAGGCTTCGGTTGCGTCTTACTGATAAAGTTGTTCGCGTCTAAGTCTTGTAATCGTTTTCCTTCATAAAGCTGCTGCACTTTTGTCTCTGATGCGTGAGCTCGTCTCAACTGTTCTCAACGGAAGTCAGATACAGTGAGATGGCGCTTTAGAACATAGAGATAAATAGATGTAGACTTATAAATACATTTTACTCAATAAACGGTACAGTAATTTTACTACTTATGGTAAACGTATTATCATCTGAGTATCATCATTACGTATTATCGTCGAGCAATAAACGTCATACCATAAGACCTGTAAGCGCGAGCGAGATAGACAGATAATGATTTATGGCACAGATGATGATAATGATAATGGGATGTTAATGCGTTTACTTTAGTCATGTAATTCTATCATCGGAATGTAATTTTTGTGTAGCATATGCTGTTCCTAATTTGTATGCTTAACGACAGAATTCACATTTGGATACCACAAGTTGGAATTCTTCTCAGTCAACATTCACTACAACAATTTTAAACTTCGCGTCAACCCTGACGAATCGCTCCCGGACTTGACGAAGCGGAATTTTAATGAAATTTCTAGAAATCGTTTTGTCATTTTTCTTGTCCACATATTAATTAAATTACAGAGTTTCATACAATTTACTTCATACTCCGCTCTAGTTATCATAAGTTAATAGGAATGTCTGTTATTACAAGAACTTCCGTCTATTTAGACAAAGCACAGGCTACTGTCTACTATTAGAACATTATTACTTCAGTCTTGCTTGAATTTTCTCTTGTACTATCTTAAGGAAAGAGAGAGGGAGGACAAAATTAACTGAAATATTGAAATAAGAATGTAATACGTGTTCCATCCTCGGCCGTAACGTTGCTTACTATCAGACGAGTTGGTGGCCAGGCGTACATCTATTCTATCTATACTTCTATACTAATATTATAAAGAGGAAAGATTTGTATGTATGTTTGTAACAAATTGGCTCAAAAGGTACGGGACCGATTTAAAAAATTCTTTCACTGTTGGGAAGCTACACTCTCCCCGGGTGACATAGGCTATCTATACCCGTGCGAAGTAGGGGCGGACCGCTAGTATCTAATAAAAACAGAGATTATGGTACCTAGGTCTTTGACGTATGGTAAGGTGATGTTTTACCGTACCCTAAACAAGTTTTTTTTTTTGGTTTTTAGAATAGAATGACACGTAAGGTTTTTCAACATAATACCTTATACGTGTATGAGAAGGCATATACCAAACAGCTAGGGTAAGTACATTATGTTCCTAAATTTCCGAGCGCAATAACTAGTCGACTGGCGTTGTCATATTCACACATCCCCCGTACTGTCAAGCCCACATATTACACCGTGTTCTAGGCACTATGTTCAACACAAAGACCGTCCACCGGACTACGCGACTGTACCATATTTAAACACGCACGTGACAGTGACGTCTCGCCATTGTCACGCTCGTCACAAATCACAGCCCGTGTCCCGATACGATTTATGGATCGCCGATAAAATATGCTCGAGGTGTCATCAACTGGAAGTAAAGAGTGTCAATTGAATGAAATGCCGAATCTTCATCATTTTGCGAATGGCGTGACACCATTTTGATACTTTCCCTTTTACGGGCTGTAACATCAATCTACCCCACGTGATTTATCAGTCGCCAATAAAATAGCTCGGGGTGTCATTAAGTGGAGTTGACAGGTGAAGAGCGTAAGGTGAATGAAATTTTGAACACTCATCATCACGGTGAAGCTTCACTTTGCGCCTTCTGAGTGTCACGAGATTATTTTGGTGACGCGTCAGAAAGTAGGTTCTTATTTTTAAGTTTTTTTTTTCTCTTTGAATTATATTATATTGTTTTCAGTTTAATTTTAGAACATAACCAATACATAATAAAATTATAATGATTGATTTTATATAGAAAATACAGTCCACTGATCCGATCCTACACATAAACTATAATTAAAAAACTGCATTAAGGTCGCTGTCTTCGGGTAAGATGCCCAAAAAGCTGGCGACAATACCACATTGAATGGCCAAACGTATTCTTTGGCCAAGGTAAGCGCCATCTATTTTTATTTTAAAATGGACATCAATAAAACTAAAACGTCAAATTTATTGGTCATTAAATAAATTAACAATAAACATATCACAAACTAATTCAAATTACATAAAACATCAAATCAAATAGCCCGCCCCGCACTGTTCCTGGGTGCAAAAGTGCCCAATACTGGCCGCATCTGATTCCCACGCTGAATGGCAATAGCCGCAATCTTTGCACCAGGAACGAATCAGATCGGGAGTCACCACCGTTGTCTCGTATTCTGCGGCTCATATCTGAGATTAATTTCAATATGCTAACCTCGGCAGTGGTTACATATTTGAGCCGTTTGAGGTTGATACATTGGACCATTGGGGACCGGGAGGTCCCCAATGGTCCAACAGTCTCTCACCTCATCTTCAAAATTCTTTCAGAGCACCTGGTGAATGCAACGCGTGACGAAATTTTAGGCGTGTTTTTGGCTCAACGCATAAGCATTGCCATTCAGGTAATGCCTCCAGCATGCTGGATACGCTACCCACTGATAGTGGGCTTAAGCATTTGGATTTTTATCAGAACTTCAATGGTCTAAAGGCAGTCTAACTGTTTTTGCAGTGTTAGCTTGTATTTTGATTAGTTAATAAAGGCACTTGCAGGTAAAAAATATAATATTCTGAGACCAATTCTTTGAGATCAATTAAACTGTACTCGAAATGCATGTTATTCAAAATTTAATTTATATAATCACTAATCAGTCGCAAATGATACAAAAACAAACGTACAATATAATTTTAAATTTAAACATAGGGCAGGCTTATATGAAATGGGGATGACACAGTAACCATGGCGACGGAGGGGAGGCTTTGTCTGTTATTGATATTACGAATATAACGATATAGGCATAGCGGTTTGTTTATATCATTGGGGTATTTTATATTTCAGTAGTCAGAATTGCTTCGTGGTAGAATACAAATTGTGGTATAGTACGTAAATATCGCCGGGCTGATATATTAACATTGTTGTCGCGGCCGGAAAACTGGGGGTGGACGTAAGTGAAATGTGTGCATAATATCAATGACATGACGCACATTCATCAAGGCAATAAAGCAAAGATGTCATACTTATACTACGTAATGCAATAAAGTAAAATTGTATATTACTTTATCCAAACACAAAGAGAACATTCAAAACTTTATTTTGTAACATATAACTATTGTTATTTTCATGACAAAATCAATTTTACTATAGAAACTAACGTGAGCGTGATTCACCCGTGAGAGCTAGCCGTCTATTAGTTTAATAATAAAATAAAAAATATGAAATTCTTGTTTTTTCACTTCATCAAAACTCGCGTGAGGATTCATTATAAATTATTATAACACTCACATGCACTCATGATTATGTTTTATTCAGTGTTTTATGCGTTATGCGTCTCAACCGACAAAACACATTCGTGAGTGCAAGCTGGTGTTTTAATAATTTATTCTTGTTTTTATATAAATTTTGACATATTATTAAGTAAAACACTGTTTTAAACTATCACGGTTGTTCACTAAAGTTAGGAGCCACGGGGGAGCTCATTCCACAACCTTACCACGGTAAATATCCCGTAAATAATCATAATATTAAGTACTAAATTATTGTATGCCCTTTAAGGACGAAGCTGTTGAAACAGAACATTTGCTAAACCTATTTAAAGAGCTTACATACTTACACAGTTTGATAATAAAAGTTTGATGGTAAATTATTTCAGATTCTGATTTCGTTTTTTATTTATTTACATTATTTTTCACCATTCAACTTCACCAATCAAATAACGGAAAAGCAAATTCGTCTCTAAAATACTCAATTCATATTTCAAATACAACAGCAACAACTTATTAACCTTCAACACCAAGAGCTATTTTCCATAGATTCCTTAAGACGATTGACAGAAAAATAAATAGCTAATAATAATCCGGCAAGCGGCGGCGACAGTTTGTAATTTGTTTTCTATCGGCGGGCGAAAATATCAAATGAGTGGATACGGCCGGATTGGATCGAACCTTTTCATGCGGGCAAATTGGTTTTCTTTTTTGGCCTGCTCTACCTCTGCTCGGTTGACGAGGTGGCGAATTTTTGGGGTTCCATAGGTTTTTTAGTGATAAAATTATTAAATTTTTACCCGAATACGGCAAAAGGATGAGGGTTATGAGTTTGACTGTCTATCATGTGTTATCTAATGAACTCCTGAATTATATATAATAATAATTATAAGTATCAAACAGTTTCACAAAGCAAATGTCATCAAACTGATTTATGTAAATGTCTGAGTACGCATCGCTGAATAGCGGCAGTATATGAAATTAAACGCATTGGATTAAAAAAAATTCAAATGTTTATTAATAATAAATTAATGTTATGTTAAGGTTTTAATTTTTGACCTATATCTTCTTAGTTTTATAAATAACTCCAGAATGTAATACAAAGTGGTCATCTTTACTTCGCCTCTGCCCTCAGTGCTGTTCATTAGTTCTTACATGGAAAAGTAGTACTTTTCTTTAGGAGTTTGATATGTATATATAGTAAATTAGTGGACATATTTTGATGCTTGGTAAGTATTTGGATTTGTAATTTAATATTTCCATACTGAAAATCAGACTAAGGAGTTATGAACTAGTCTAACATCACTACGTTGGTTTAACAAGTACATATATTAACATTTTTTAAAACGTCCGATAAAAAAACTAATATTCTTGGCTAATAAACGGCTGCAAAGATTTTATTGTATCATCGCTTATCGTCAAAAAATAAATTTATCGTCATCGCTTTCCATCAGGCGAGATCGCGGTCAAACGTTAGCCTAGACCGATGTAAAAAAAAAAACATAGCTAAGAATACTCTTGATTAAGCCACCTTACAAACAAACAAAAGAAACGAATTAAAAGTCGATTCAGCCTTTTGGGAGCTACGTTGCCACAGGCAGCCACACAGATACACACGCTTAACTTAAAACAACCCTATATTTGCGTCGGGGGTTAAAAACCAATTATTTACGAAACAAATTTCAAACATTTAAGAAGCAGCACTCATTTAACTAGCATCAGGCGAGCTGGCGGCCAAACGCAAGCAAATTATTAAATAAAAAAAAAAAAAAAGAAACGCCGGCGCTGTCGAAAACATTTAACATATTTAGTTTGTTGGATGTCGAACAATTAGTCACTCAACCATAATAAAAACAAAAAATTAACTACAGAACCTCGAGTCGCCGCACGGTGCACACTTCGCACAGTTTTCCCAGTTGTGTTTCCTTTTCACGTAGCTCTCTCGTTTTATGGGTCATGCGACTATGTGCGACTATTTTTAATGGACTCCGGACTTTTCATTTTTCCGGGGTGATAAATTGACTCCATGGTCTCGATGGATGGTCATCTCTCAGAGGTTGGAGTGTTCATATTTTCATGCAGCTTTTTAATTTTCTATCGTCGTATTTTCTTCCAGTATTCTGGTTTATGTTTTGTAGGTTGAGATTGTTGCTCATATTTGCACTGACTAACCATTTTATATCTATCTATATACAGAGTTAATCGGAAAGGGTGTACTAAACCGAAAGGGGTCCACAGTACCCATTATTATGAATAATTTTTACTAGGGGAGTCTCTGAAATCGTGAAAAAAAATCAGCTGTTCCATAGAAAACGGGCACACAAAAAGTATGGAAAAGCTGTTTTTTTTTTCCGCGATTTCAGGGTTTGATGATGAGTATAACTGACCCCTTTTGGCTTAGTTCACCTTTGGCGCGTAGCCCTGTATATAATAATCGATGTGTATGTATGTATGTGTGTGGGGATGTGTATGTATGTATGTGTGTGGGGATGTGTATGTATGTAGGGAACATCCCTATGAACTCCGAAACGGCTGGAACGATTTTGACGGGATTTTCACTGGCAGATAGCTGATGTTATAAGGAGTAATTCGCGGGCGCAGCTAGTGCTTTATATAATTTACCGCTGATCTATAAGAACAAATAAATTATGTAGGTACTTTAGTAAACGTTGATCTATATTAGATATATTGATGAACTTTTTATTGTTCACAATAAAAATATATCTGTACAAAAAATTAAAAACTAGTGTGTTGACTGGTTGCATTATTACTAAAACCGATTTCTTCTGCCAACCTGGATAGAGAGGATTGATAGAACAAGTAGAGGATAGGACTGTTTTGTACATATATATTGATATATAGTATTAGAAAGATATCCTGTATGCATACTTACAGAAGTGTACTTGTATTATGACGTAAATTATCGTAAACTAGCTGTGACCCATGGTTTTACCCGCGTTATATGCCTCCCTGAAGCAACCTCCTTTGACTTTTCTTTATTTTTTTCTATAATGTTATTCGACTTCAATTCTTGCTGTTTCATACAAATGTTAAAATGAACTTGCTTCATGTATAATAATTTTTACTATATTTTAATACTTATTCTGTTATTCGGGGCGAAGAGAAATCCATAAAATAAAGATCATGAAAATTGGTCCAGTCGTTCTTGAGATATAAATGGTGTAACTAACCCGACTTTGATTTTATGTAATATACTAGCTGACCCGACAGACGTTGTCCTGTCTTAGAGCTGTCAAACAAGCAAAGTTAAAATCGTTGTTAAGTTTACTGAAGTTTTCCGATTTTCTGCGCAATTTCCTTAATTTTTGAATCTTCTACGAAGTATTAGAAAACTTTAAAAAAAAATTATGAATTCGGTTAGGTAGTTCTCAAGTTATGGCGTGACCAAGGCAAATAGGGATACATTTTTATAATACTAGCTGTTGCCCGCGACTTCGTACGCGTAGACTTTCATATAAACGTTCAACCCCCTTTTGTCCTCCTTAATTCGGCTCTTTCGCAAAATCTATTCTTAGCGGAGCTCTACACCCCATAAGGAATCTACTTGCCTAATTTTAGATTCGTAATTACAAAACTTAAAAAAAAAATACAACCCCTATTTTTCTTCCTTAATCCGTCTTTTTCGGTTTTTTTAATACAGTTTTAATTATTTTATATCATTAACCTGAATACCAAATTTCATGGACAAAAATAAAAGGACTTTCATACAAACTTTCAACCTCCATTTGCCCCCCTTAATTCGGCCCTTTCGCAAAATCCTTTCTTAGCGGACTTCTACACCTCATAAGAAATCTACTTGCCAAATTTCAGCTTCGTAGATCAAGTGGTTTTCGAGATTTCGTGTTTAATGAGTGAATGAGTGAGTAGATGAATTTCGCTTTTATATATATAGAAGATATAGAGATAGATAAAGCAAAAGCAAGCATTTCACCTAAGAAGACTGTGAAATGTTAATATTCCTCGTAAAACCTAGCAAGGGTCTCAGAAGCACAAATTGAAGAAAGCCTTCTAAAAGGGTTCCAGGCTGCATCCCATTCCCAGGCGGGTCACGTCGGCCGGCCGAGTGGCTGCGAGGCTCCAATCACTTCGCTCTAAACTAATCAATCGCACGAGGGATGCGATGCAACTATGTTATCGTGTGTGAAGCTTTTTAGGGTTCCGTACCCAAAGGGTAAAAACGGGACCCTATTACTGTTGAGACTATGAACTTTTAATGTTTAATTTTTTACCTTTCGAAAGTGTACTTGTATTTGTACCCAATTGAAATAAAGATACTGAACTGAACTGAGCCTACGCTGACTGTTCGTCCGTCCGTCTGTCCGTCCTACCTTTAAACGGCTGTATCTTACGATCCGCAATTGATAGCCAGTTGAAATGTTCACACAATATGTGTTGTAATATTACAGCGTTAAAGTAATGTTACAGCGAATTAACGAAGGAATAAGGAGTTGTATATAAATTTAGATTTTCCATAACATGCTGAAATTACCTAATATTGGGGTGTTACATAGGTCCCGATAGCACATATATCATGTCATATATTTAAGAAATATTGTATAATTCTGTTAGTGAAAAAATGAAAAAAAAAAGGAAGGGGATTACAAAAAACGTATTTTATTACGTATTTTTGTAATTGCTCTAATCTAAAAACAGTAATACGTACAAGCGTCAAACTTGGCATGATTATAGTACACATTCTAAAGTAATATAAGTTGATAATTATTGTATTTTGTGGTGGTACGGAACCATCAGTGCACGAGCCTGACTCGCACTTCACTGGTTTGTTTTATGTACATGAAACAGTTTCGTAAAATGAAGTGGGAAGAAGCTGGATAAAGATTTTGCGATGCGCATATGAAGTCCAAAATTGTCCGTAAGTATCTTGGTAATAACCAGGAGTTATCGTGAAGAAAAATCGGAGTAGTAGAGTAATAATTGGTTAATGTACATGTGCACAACAACCAATCGCGCAGACTCCTGCGTTCGAAATGCCTTCGTTTAGCTCGCCAAAGAGACCTAAAAATCAATTGCACTTTCAAGATCTTTTTTCAAGCTATTTATAGGTATCTATTACGGATCTGTGCATTTGTACTTTCAAACAAACGTACCTACAGTTTTAAACTTTTACTATTGGTTGTTTTCTAACTAAAAATGTAAAGAATCGTAAATAGATTGCCTGTAGAATGTACATTATTATTTAAAACTAGCTGCGCCCCGAGACTTCACTCGCGAGGATTAGGTACTCCTTATAACATCAGCTATCTATTATGCCCGAATAAATGATTTGTATTTGTGTCTGCCAATGAAAGTCCCGTCAAAGTAGGTCCAGCCGTTAATTGAGTCCATAGGGAACATACATACATTACATACATACCCACATACATACACACATTGATTTATATATATATAAATCATATATTATAGATTTTGAAAGTAATGAAGCAGTTATTCATAGCATTATTCGTAACGTAACACAAACAAATTGAAAATTTTCTAGTGCATTATTTTATCTTTAACAATGCTTACGTGAAGATACTGTCTTGCATCCAGTCCTGCAAATTGATAAGATCTTGAGACCCTCGAGTATCGCTGAGGGTCCCCGCTGCTTTACGTCGCCATTAGACCCGGTCGCATCCGGCTCAGAGATTTGTTCCTCGTTTGTACTGTCTCTAACGGGGCTCTGTTATACCAAGTGAGGGTTTAGAAGTTACAAGTTTACAGGATTGTCGGTGTTGAGAGATTTATTTCTACATCATATAGTTGTTTAAGTTGGGAAATTTATTTCTACAATTAATAATAGTTGTTTAGTTTAAAGTACCTACAAGTAACGGATTCTTAATTTCATCTAAACTCGCGTGAGGATTCATTATAAATTATTACAAAATGACTAACACTTACGTAATGTTTATTAGTCGCGACAATTGACCTGTTTCGGAGCCATTCAAGCTCCTTCATCAGGAAATTCCTGAGGTTTCTATATGGAGTTTTAGGAATAGCTCAAAAAGACACGTTTCTCCACATTATATCACTTGCACGTATTCAAAGACTTAATAAATAACAATAATTATAATCATCATTACCAGCCAGAAGACGTTCACTGCTGAACATATACCTCCCCTTAGACCTTCACATTGAACGACAGCCTGCCATCTGCATCCACTGGATGCCAGTGACTATCATGATGTTGTCGGTCCATCTAGTGTAAGGCCTACCTACGCTGCGTATTCCGGTTCGTGGTCTCCCCTAAAGAACTTTTCTTACCCATCGGTTATCGGTTCCTTTAATATCGATTATAAATAACTAGCGGTCCGCCCCAGCTTCGCACGGGTATAGATATATAGCTTATATCACCCGGGGATAGTGTAGCTTCCCAACAGTTAAAGAATTTTTCAAATCAGTTCAGTAGTTTCGGAGCCAATTCAATGCAAACAAACAAACAAACAATCAAATCTTTCCTCTTTATAGTATTACTAGTAGGCCGCCCCGGGTTCGCACGGGTATAGATATATAGCCTATGTCACCCGGGGATAGTGTAGCTTCCCAACAGTGAAATAATTTTTCAAATCGGTTCAGTAGTTTTGGAGCCTATCTAATGCAAACAAACAATCAAATATTTCCTCTTTATAATATTAGTATAGATAGTATAGATAATAACACCTGTCAATTTGACACCTGTCACAATGAAATTTAATTTGTAATGTTGTAACACTGTATCCGATTAAACTTGCCCCACAGCACAGCTTTCCAAAGTTTCCAGTGTTATGGCAAATTTATGTCAGGTATTAATTTACGTTAGTTGTCGCTTCGCAACTTGCCCAACTTGGCCGATGTAAGTTCGAGACGTGCTGCTGACGGTTTCTTCGTCGGAATTAAATATTTATTCGAGTTTCATGTAACTAAGTTGGAGTTGGTGCGACCCTTTGTCTCGAGTGTGGGGCATGCGGCAGAAGAGTTGAGCACTTGAGTTGAGTTTGAGATATTGTCTGCCATTAAATTTTTGAGCTCTTGCGGTAGGTATGCCTTGGAAAACTTTGGAAAATATACTCTATAGAAATAAAGAAAACAAAACGATGATTAGCTATAGTTAGCAACTTTTTATGATATCGAAATTATAATACCAATATACGCTAGCCCCCCGTGCCCGTCTAACCTATAGGTGAATTCTCTCCATCCAATGATTGCCTGGAAGAGCGCTTTTAGTGATAAGGCTGCCATTTGTGGCACTAGCTAAAACTTTTTTATCTGGTGTGCACTATAAAAAGTTTCTATCTAATATATGTATCTAATACATCGAGATAAAATACCTATAGAGTCACAATCTCTAAGTGAAAAAACGTCCGAGCATCGTAGTAAATACCTATACATCAACTATGTAGTTCACAATGCCACATTTACTCCAATTTAAACGTTATGTTGCTTACATAGTGTTTAGCGTCGCTTGTCCGCTACGACATCGTAGTAGTGGCATCGCGCAGTGTTGTAGTCGGATCGCGGTTACATTACAACTATCCAAAAAGTCTGCGCAATGCTTAGCGTGCGCCGGATTGTAGTACGGTTTTTTTAGGACGTTAGTATAGGTATTGCATCTCGATGATCTAATACCAATATGCACTACGGTTATATTTAGTCACTAGCAGCGTGGTTATATACGCTATTCCGCTATCGGTAATCGTCCATTTATCAGCAATAAAAATTGTCTACGTGTTACTACTTAATACCACTTATGCCGCTACGGATTTGAGTACAATCCGTGGTTCCGTAGAGTTCCTTAAATCCGTGAGTCCGTAGAGTTCCTAAACTGAGGAAGGAAAACGTCATATTTTGGAAAGAATCGGTTTTGAAAGGCAAGAACCAGCAGGAAGGTCAGGATTTTTATAATGTATGAATTAATGCGTTTACGCACAAACTGTCGGATTTTTGATTTTAGTTTTTAAGTAAGTAGGTAGTTAAAACAGTTTCTAAATACTTTTGTTGAAGGATTCCTTACAGAAGTTGCTAAGTTCAATTTACTACAGTTATCGGTTCTATCAGCGTTGCATTGCGTGCGATTTTATCATCACAATAAAATCGCTTGTGAAGACTGCGCTTACAACAAATCCAGAGGGCTATTAGCTAAATAAATTCGCTCCCAATATGCTCGGTAACTCGATTTAATGGCGATAGAATTGATTTATTCAATTACGAGGAATTTTTACTACCCCACTGAGCGGGGGTAACTTTGTTTTAGGGGTCGCGAAACGGGGGATAGTTCTCACGGAGTCCGTATGCTTATTGATTTATTCTCGTATTATTTAAACTAATGTTTTTGGTTAAAAAGTAGCTATAAAAAGTATATTTATTTGCATCGGCCAAAAATACAATTAGGTATGTGAAATTTTTGGGCACAAAGTGTAATTATAATCATTGGTGTAGGACACATTTTGCATTTGATTATCGGATTCTGTGTGTTGTGTTGTCCTTGTTTCCTGAAAACTATAAGCTGGATATAGGCCATAGTGAATAAGACGTACCTTCTAGGTCTATATGCTCCATCTTCGGCCACACATCGGTTTCCATGAAGTTAAAAAAAAACGTGTTTAAAATTAATTAAACTTTTTAAACTTACGCGATTGGCACATAATTATGATGAACCCCAGTCTTATACGTTTTCCCATTTTATCAAAGTGTTTCTGCAATGGTACTTCAGAATGCAGAAACATTCAGAAATGTGCAGAAATATGTTCTAGTAAATATATCTTTATGTATCTAGTAAACAGGGTATTAGTTATGGTGTTCTATTTTTGTTTGCATCTTTTGTATAACTAAGAATCTTGTGTGTGGTATCGAAAATGATGGCAATTTCATTCATGGCCATTTTGTATGTAGATCGTACCATTCGAGTTCCTACTAGACTAAACATCCAGTAGATCTTGGAAACTTGGAGACTCCTGTTTTTTTACGCGAAAATTATTTTTCTTTTATATATACTTATATGTACATGTTAACAAGTTGTTAGATGTAATTAACTGGATATAACCTTTTAAAATGCAGATAGAGGTAATTATTCAATAAAAGTCGGTATAAAGAATATGCCTAGTAACCAAACATCGAAAAAACCCCAGATGGCCTTGGCTTGTACTATACGCTAATCACAGGGCATCACAGCGGGTAAACTATAACTATCTAGAAATGTCAGATTTTGTATTAACTTCGAAAAAGGAGGACACTTCTCAATTCGGCCCGTTTATTTTAATTCTTAAGTTTTTTTAAATGTATGTACAGCGATTACGCCCGCATCTGTTAACCAATTTGCGTGTATCTTTTTTATCATGTAGAAAAAACCCCCGAGGCGGTTCCACAAAAAAAAACTTTAATTAGAGTTCAGTAGTTTTTAAACCAGCTCAAATAATATGGATTTTTGCTAGAGCGCCTACGAATTTCACGATAATAAATCACTATACTTTTGTTTTGTCTTTTCAGACGTTTTGTTCGAGCCAAAATAAGAAGGTATTCAAGCATGGAATCGTGTAATTGTATTTATAAAAAAATAAAATAGTAGTTTGCCCCGAACAGAGTTAAAGAAAATTTTAAGCATTTCTCTATCCGTAGATGTTTCACTAAAAATTCTAAAATAAATTATCTGAAGAAAAAAAAACTATTTCCTATCACTACAAAACAAACATTCTAAGTTAACTATTCCACTACAAAGAACAAATAATATTTTTACATGGATTTTGAAGTCGGGTGGGAACAACTGCAAAATAAATTTGGAAAAAAATAAATCTAATTTTGATAATAAAATATAGTTCCCGAGTTCAAAATCCGTGTAAAAATATAATTTTGTTTTTTGTTGTGCATATTAACTTAATTATAATGTTTGTGTTATGTGGTTTTTTGCAGTCGGTTTTTCAAAAGATAATTTATTATTTTCTGTAAATTCTAACAAAACCTCAGTGAAAATCTTCTTAAAATTTCTGTTATGAATGAGTGTACAAAATAATGCGTATGTCCAGTACGCATGTGCATTCATCTGTACCAGTAGAGGCGCCTGTGGGCGTGGGCGGCGCATAACTCGCACGCAACAAGACGCGCAGGCCTAACTACCGTCCCGGATATAAAGGAGGTTCTAAAATTATCTTCCGGTTAAGGTTTAATTTGTTGACTTTCAAAATTTACTACTTCTATGTAGGTACAAACTTCTTCAGCGTGATAATGCTGCCAGGATGCTAGGTACGCTGCCAACTGGTGGTAGGCTTGAGTATTTGGTTTGTTTTTAGACATTCAATGGTCTGTGGGCAGTCCAACTGTTTTGTAGTATTAGGTAGCATGTATTTTATTTAGTTAATAAAGGCACTTGCCAGAAGAAGAAAAACTTGAAATGTATGAAAACGTTATACGACTATCACTAACTGATCATGAAATCTCAAAAACTACTTGACCTACGAAACTGAAATTTGGCAGATAGCTTGGTCAATTCAATTCGGTTAGAAAGTTTTTTTACACCTGACGAATTATGGGGCTTGAAAGTTTATAAATACGAAAATCTACGCGTTGCAAGTTGCGACAATGGATTTTTACTATTAACTGGCAACACTAAAATTGCACAATTTAATGTTTAAGTACTTTTTATGCATGAATTTGTTTTAGTACTGTATCAGACATTTATGATCAAGATGTCAAAGGCAATTTATAGGTAGTAGTGGATATTACCTTAATTATTAAAGGATTTATTATTTGCAAACTTTTAATCGACACTTCAATTAAGTTTTAAGACGATTTGTTTAAAATAGTAGAAGAAGTATGTACAGAGAAAAACCAATAAATTCCTTACTACTAGAAAAGTGACTAATTTAATTTATATTAGAAACACCCTGTGCGTCCCGGACGAGAGAGTGCACATCATAACTACACCTAAGCGACAGGTACAACACGCCACTGGATCAGTCTTTATGGCCTATAAACGTGTAATTCACGCCACCTTAATCCGGCCCTGTACGTATAAATCTGGATTAGCTGGGCCCACGGCGATTGTGCGCGATATCTCTGATTATAATGTTAACAATTGTAATTGAAAAATAAAACGCTTAGTATGTAGAAACCTGGTAGAATCTGGCTTTTGGCAACTATGTATTGTATAGCATAATTAGATACAATGGCTCTATAAAGCACAGATAAAAAAAACGCATACCAAAAAGGAGGGTATTGTGTAAGTATGTTCACACCTACATCTTCCCAACAGGTTTTGATAATTTTTGATTAAAAAAACATGACGATTTTATTTATTAAGCATTTATATAAACAAGCTTTAAATTAAATAACATATGGTACTGAGACATGCTCCTTACCTGTTGACCTTTTGGAAAAACTCAGAGTCACACAGCGGGCAATGGAGAGAGCTATGCTCGGAGTTTCTTTACGCGATAGAATCCGGAACGTATAGATATTCGCCAAAGAACCAGTCACCGACATAGCTGTTAAAATTTGCAAGTTGAAGTAGCAATGGGCAGGCCACATCGCTCGAAGAACCGATAACCGATGGGGAAGAAAGGTTCTGGAGTGGAGACCACGAACCGGAAAACGCAGCGTAGGTAGGTCTCCCGACCGACGACATTGTAAGAGTCGCTGGCATCCAGTTGATCCAGTGGATGCAAAAGGCAGGCTGTCGGTCAGTGTGGAGGTTAAAGGGGGAGGCCTATGTTCAGCAGTGGACGTCTTCTGGCTGATGATGATGAAATTAAATGATGCTTCTAATTTTTTATTGAAAAAAAAATTAAAATATGGCGGCATATTTTAAAATATTACAATATTAGGTATTGCATATTGTAACCAGAACTCAAGGTGTATGCAAAATTTCAGCAAAATAGGTTAATTCGAATTCAGTTTTCAAGGTTTGACCTTAAACAAACATTGCAACTTAAATAAAAGCTTGGAAAAATACGGGGCTTTTTATTTTCAATGATTTTGAACTAGGAAACATTTGCGCACTTAAAATAAACCGGCCATTTGCGAGCCAGGCTCGCGCATTGAGGGTTTTCTACCACCACGAAATACAAAAAGGAGGGCAAAAAGACAACATCACGCCCAGGCGGTCACCCATCCTAGTACTGACTGCGCCCGATGTTGCTTAACTTGGTGGTGCACAGGAATTTGTCACTGCCTGGCACTTGGCCATTATTTAGGCTTACTAACAGGGTCCCGTTAACACTCTTTAGGTACAGAACCCTAAAAATAACCTTGTGTATCTATTCCTCATAGGTGTCACTACATATAGGTATTTACCAGAGCTCACGCGGCGCTCCAATCGCGCACCCTGGACCATATTTCACCCATACCGGTGGAATGTTCGGAAGTGCGAGGCCGCTAGGGCAAGGATGTCCATACCTGGAAGAGACACAAGGTATTCCTTAATCTAACATAAAATTATTGGAAATTGACTTTCACTTTTGGAAATTTTGAGATGCCTAAAAATTTAATCTTTTCCTTATGTACATGATTTTTTGCGGCTTGGTGCAATTAGAGTGTTTGCAGTTTATGGTTCTGTGAGTTTTCCTGTATAAAACACAATTAGTTCAGATTTTATTCGGGACCAGGTAACTTTGCTTAGTTTGGGGTCAGATGACCGTGTGTGCAAAAATGTCCCAAATATTTATTTATTATTATTTATTTACCTCACTCATACTCGGAATGAGATTCTACAGAACATAATTATATTATCTTGTTCTTGTTAAAAAAAATAGTTCACATCTCTATTTTCGTTGGTTAACCAGATTTTTTTTCTTTTTAACAATTTTTGATGCACGCAATCCCTTTTTGTTCCAACCTGGTGGATAACCGGTAGAAAAAGTTTAGCATTAAGTCCTGTATTTCTGCATTTCTACATTATTTGTAAGTGTGCAATAAAGTATGAAATAAATAAAATTATTAAATAATTAGTTTTATACATACGCGGCTCGCGGTTAGCAGCGTCCTATTAGCACACGGTGAACGTACTGCGATCCCCAAGCCGCCTGTCACTCAACAAAATGTATCGAATAGCTAATATTTTTCGTGATTTCATGGAGAGTTCCGTAATAAAAGTGGTTCATTTAAAGAATATAACGGACCCCTTACGGCTTAGTACACTCTTTTTGCGTAATTTCGTATACATGGTTTATTCCAGTATTTACCTCTAAGAACGCCCAACCGCTGATGGGGTGATCTTTGAGATCTTTTACGGCAAATTTTTTTACTAGCATTCAGTGTTTAGTCGCTTCTAGTTTCACGTCTCGCCCGGTGCCTTCTCTCACCTTTCCTCGCGTGGCCTTGTCTTGGGGCCATAAATTACCTAAAACAAGCGGCATCTGTGGCCCCCTGCGCCGGTAATGGCGGCATTAGCAGCACTAATGGCGGTGACGTCACATAAATCCGCCTCAGATTTGGAACGTGTCATGTCTCACGTGTTTGCATGTATATATCTAGCGCGACGTTTGCATTGCAGACACAGGTTGATGCGTTTGTCTTTAGGTACTGTGGTATTTTGGACGTGAAAATATCAGGTAATTTCCCGAACACTGCACAACCAAATTAGATTCTTCGGACGACCTCTTTGCCTAAGTCGGACTTACCTAAACCATACCCCCTTCCCTTTACCCAATGTTTTTTTTTTAATCGTCAACAACTTCTAGATAAGTTATCGTCCCCAACGACTACCGACACAGGTACAACATGTACATTGGACATGGTGTTGTCTTGTCCATGTTCATTTTAAGACCCAGCTGTTGGCAAACGCTAAAGTTCAATGTGTCTCCATATTGCACATAATATTTGATATATTGATATTAGTCATATTAGGTATTTCATTTATTGGATTGTTTTGAGTTTTGCTTTAAAACAGAATAACTAAACTTAACAAACTTGTTATTCCCATTCCAGCCTGCGACATCCGTAGGAGGGGGCAAGTACCTCGGAACCGACAAGAAAAAATAAAGAAGTAAAAATGACAAGACGCTATTTGCATCGCGCTAATGGCCGCCGCCACCGTAATGCGGGGGTAGATGAACAAATATTGCTTTATCCAGTCGCACAATTTATTCCAAACTCGGTTTATTCGCCATTACAACGCCAGAAGTCGAGAGGGAACGGAAAACGGTGCCATTTGGATTTTTAAGTGATACGCAAATCATTCCGCTTAATCGAATGAGCCTATTTGTTGCCAAGATTTTCCTTGTTTTTTGTCCATTTGTTATTTTAACCTTCTGATTTATTAGCACCCAACCGAGTGCTGATGGTGATGTACGAGAAAACAGCGACGTCTAAAGTGCCAAACTCCTTTATCGTAAAGGGGGAGAGAGGTCACGAGAATGGCCTTATCTAAATAGCGTGACCGCGCGATACTCGCTCCTCACCTGCTGACTTTATGCCTTTCCCGGGGAAGCCTGGCGCCGCATACAAACGACCTCCGACCCCCGACCGACCATCCAAAGCTCGTAAACTTTTGATGTGTAAGCACGTCACGATTTTTTCACGTGAAAAACACCGTAAGCGCTGCACATTTTCTCCGAATTGTAGGAAAAATGCAAATTAAAATAACTCTCGAATCCCAACTCAACCGTGTCGGAGCTTAATCCACGAAGTGACAACGGCATTCTGATGAGGCGCCGGAGCCGGGAATTATTAAAACGAACGCCAACTTTTTCACTAAGCCCGTCGCAAAGCCGTTTCAATTGCGCTGCGCTGAAGATAATTCCAACTGACGTCATCTTTTTTTCAAATTCTCGACTCTGCTTCGTTCTCTGTGCAGCAATTATAGCATTTCCACCGACTAGGAAAACAGAAACACGTGGGAGAGCGCGCGTCGAATCGCACCGTTCGTAATTTAAATTTAGATGGAAATTTAATGATGCATTCACAAAGGGCGCTCGTAAAGTCGGTTGCGAGATATTTTTTACGAGGATCTCGCGAACTATTGCGCGCTTAACGACTCCGAAGCAAGATCGCCCTCGCTTTAATGAGCGCCCGATAAACGTGTTAACTGCCACGACCTTATTTTTATGCCGATGTAAATTTGCTGAAAAACGTATTCATTACGCGTATTGCGGGGTAACTGTGACATTATGGGGCGTTAAATTTGCAAGAGATGTTCGGTCTAGGTAGGTGGAGTAACGGAGGCGGGCTAAGGTAGACCTGGCTATGATTAATATATGAGTCAGGCGACGCAGCGTCGTCGGTAAACAGACCCAACCTTCGCTCACGTTGGCCACTGTTTGCTCGCCGTTCTAGTCCCAAGAGAAAATATGTTTGCTTTGCATACCTAACCACCGTACCCGGCTCGGAGCGCGCCTGTTTTCCTTGACATGTTTCCACTGGAGGTTGCACAAACATCTGGCTAAAAAGGTCAGAATTTTCCGCAACAAGGTATCTGAATGCAGCAATTTTTACTCGCTATATTAAAGCATTTTAAGAACAAAATTATTAAAATAACTAGATGTTATCCATGACTTCGTATGTATATACAAAGTCTACATACGATGTCATTATTTCAATAATTTTCAACTTCCATTTGCCATACCTTACTTCGGCCCTTTCGCAAAATCATTTCTTAGCGGACCTTTACAGCCTATCTATCTGCGAAATTTCAGCGTCCCAGGACCCCGATTCTGTTAAACCAATCGTTTTTAAATTGTAATTGTTTCAATTTTAATTTTTATCGCTTTTATATAGACAAAGATTTCTGCCACATTTTGGTTATTTTTTAAAATCTCATGTGTTTTATTTAAAAAGTTCATTATGTCTGTCATCAGGATCGCTACAGCACGATATTTGCATCTATATTTTTCTATGCGTACAACACAAGGGTCGTTAAAACCCCGATCGATACTAGAAATCGTAACCGATGTTTGTTAAAGTACTAAGCACCGGAGGCCATAATCCTCTACATCATAGCCAGATTGCACAGTAAGCAATCTTAATACAAGCGAGAGGATAAATATGTGATACGCACACATGCATACACAAATGCACTGGTTTTTGAGATTCGTTCATTATTTTTAATCCATAGTATGATACTTTTTATAAAGTATTAGAGATTATTACAAAATAACAACAAGATAAGATAATAGGTAAAAAATTGGGCAATGGACCAATGGGGTATTTTGGTAAGCAATTTTATAGGTTTTTGGTATTTTTGTGTTTCTAACGTATGCTGAATGTGTGAGTCCATGGAATGAACATCAGTCTCTTTGTAGTGCTTAGATGAACCTAAAAATATTGAAGATCCTAGATGACGCAAGTTCTAAATCGATATCACTGGTGCTGTACAGTAGAGATCCACTTAACAAACATATAAATAATATTCAAGTCGAGGGAACATATTCGAGGGTCGCCATCGAGGGTAGTTTGACTGCGTAACGAATCGAAAAACCAAATCATCGAGTAGCACCCCTACTGTACACCGCTACATGATAGTTTATAACGGGTGGCGTGGAGCCGATTAGGTATATTTTTTTTCCAAAAAATATTTTACCTTGTTACCCGTCTTGGGATATCTTGGGTACATTCTCGTTGTATTTACCCAACACTAGACAAGAGTTCGCTTCGTGTCGTGCCTCACGTGGTCTCAGTCAGGGCGAGAGTGGACAGCCTGCTTGTTATGAAATTAGTGTTGAATCGAAAGAAGTATCGAAAGCAAGCCTTTAGATAATAAAATAACATGGTTGAGTAAAACCACGACAGCTTCTGTAATAAAAATATTTTATTTCAAGTATTGATGGCACTAATAAAAATTCAGACTACAACGAATGAAATTTAAAATAAAATGTTGTTAAGTTCTAATCTAAAATTTTGTGTAACTAGTCTTTTTATAATTTAATTAGTACCTAAATTACCCTGAAAATGGTCACTGACAGTTAAAAAGTAATAATAATTAATTTTGATATAACTCCCTAGATTATAGAATTTGTTTATAATACATGCTTCGTTTCACTCATAACACAAAATAAATAATAGAACTACATACCTATAATTAAAACGCATTAGTATTAAAAATCAGAAATCTGAATGGATGCTCTATATATTTTTCTGTTCTTAAATCCTCAGGGCTGCCCCTTAGCGGTCTGTAAAGAGTGCTTCTCATAGTTTTTTTATATATTTTAATTTTAATTTCATATGAGGCGCTAATGGTGGGGCCTCAGCCCTGCGTATCGAATCGCACCAAGGAAAATATATTCATGGCGTAATAAAACTTAATGTAGCGAGTGAACTAATATTGTTTTATCCAATATTTAATTTTAAAATTTGTATTTGATCAATTTTTGCGAATCATAAATTTTATAAGTGTCAGAGGCGAGGGAACGGTGGTTTGATTTTGAAGACTTATTATTGCCTTCGAGTTTGTGATTAGGGTGTCTCAGTAGCAAAACTTATACAGGATGAAAAAAGATCAATAGCGTTCTTGTTTTTTTGTTAAAATAAAAGAAATACAATAAGCTGTAAGCAAAAATAAAATTTGTTTCGAAATCTTTGTGTAAGGAAGATAGTTAGATATCACTTACATGATAGAGATAGATATGATAGTTAAACTATGTCTGATACAGTTTGCACCCCTCTCGTGCTGTGCAAACACAGAGTCAAATCAGTGCCAAGTTAATCCGTTTAGGTGTGCGAACCCACTTGATTAACTTTAATTTATTTTAAAAATCAGCGAGAGCGCGCGCTTCGCCTCCGGCGCGTGGTCCCTCCGAAATACATTATTCAGTGTTTTAGAATAATTTTCAAATTCGATTACATAGGGCCGACCCTTGGTAAGTGGGTGGGCTGGGCGCGGCGGCGCGCCGGCGGGTGTATTTAGCCAACACGGGGGTCCTCCGCGTGCGATTCTGATTTGAATATGCGGCGCACGTGGCGTCCCGCGCCCCGGGGACCGCGCCGATCATATTTCAAACGTCACCAGCGATGTCTCACTCGGATACTATCGCCGATAAACGACGAGATACCGCCAGCAAGGGTGGAAATAGTGCGCCGAGACCGCGCGCCGCGCTTGGAGGCCGCGCACCTATTTTTTATTCCGCGATTATCGCCTGCAGTTGACACCTAAATATTACTTTTCGCTCGTGCTCGTATAGCTTCGTTCAACAACCGCTCGCAATACAGGCATTTTGCAGTTAGACTCCGGTTGCGAACTCTTCAAGTTTATTGGCGTGACACGTTTTCATACCGACTTTTTCACGCGATATGGAATTCGATTCAGACCAGAAATTGGTGTTTAATAGCATTCTCAATTGGTATAACCTGACAGTTCCCATTGAAATATAAAAATATTACGAGTTTTACGTTTGAGGTAGAGCAGAGCTCATTTTATAAATATTGGATTTGAAGAAAGTGACTGCCATAGCCATTTATTGAAAGATTTCTGTATGGAGAAACCCGTCAAATTAGAGCTTACAGTGGCATAACATTTGTTTCTCATGGCGATAGCGCGTAATCGGTGGGAGTGGAGACGCGTGGCGCGTGCGGCTGCCGCGCGGCAACGCACGACGCACAGCGACCGCGCGCGGCTGCGACACGTGCACGGCGACACTCCATTACCACGACACCGCTGCCGACTGACCCTGTTCCAATACAATGCCAAAGAATATTTGGGAGACCGTTGCTCATCCACATTGGATGATAAAATTCTCTATAATTAAAAATAAAATAAAAAAATGTGCATCTCCACGGTCTCCGGGTTCTGTACTCTTTGTCAACTTACACAAATGACTTTACAAAAGGAATATACAACATGCATGGCTTATTACTATCTAGCGTGTATACAGTATACATTATACACCACACAGTCCAGCTTCCGCTAGTAGCACCAGGTCACAAGTTGATGCATGTGCCAACCATAGCTTTTCTCAACCATATTTGAGGGAACGATTCTCTATTTAGACTCGGGAGAAAGTTGTAACACGATGAACCCGTTATGACTAATTACAAAACACTTACCAGAGAAAAGTTGCTTTTACTTAAAACATTTCAATGTGTGACCTACCGACAAACCAAAAACTATGGTGTGACTGCTGAAAGAATGCGTCTGACAGCTTCAATAACATAGTAAAAAAACTGAATATTGGCTACCAGCTACAATCTTACGTTCAAAAAGCTAGTAAAAGAAATTAAATGTTTTCACTGAAATAGGATTATAGGTACAGTGATCTTAGGTATTTTATATTTAGTTCTCCTATTTTGCCGTTACTCGGCATGTGCATTTATTAGTCATAAAATAATTAATGTTGTAGTATATTTAAAATAAAAAAACTGAACAATTTAATGTTCAATGCGTGGTCAATAATAAATTGAACTTAAGTCAAATGGTTAATATGAATATTAGTAGATTGGTAGTTGGCAAATTAAGAAAAATTATCCTGAAGAAAAAGTACCTGAAAAATAGTGATTAGAATTTAGTTCAGCTTTTTACAATGTTATGCATTGGCAACTGTCAGACGCATTCTTACAGCGGCCACACTATAAGCAATTATTACCAAAAATGCACACCTTATCATAATTATGTTAAAATTTTCCAGGTCTTTTTGAGTGTCGCATCTGTCCTCTCCAGTGTTTGGCACAGCGCAGATAGCATTGATGCGATTGGAACCGAACGCTGGCAGCAAATCGCCGCATAATCCACTACTTGTATCGAGAAATCGCGATATGACGGAATTAACATCAGACGCTTGCAGGAGTAATTGAAATGGAGACTGAGCGTGACATGCGATTAAGCTGCAGATTGTAAGTTGCATTTAATAGGTTAAGAGCCGAATTACTAAATGCAAAATAAAATTTTAGGCACCTATCTGGATTTTAGGGTTTAAAATGAAAAAACTAAGTCGTAACTATTAAGACGAATATAAGCAAAACAAGTAGACCATATCATTAAAAATGTTTATTTTATGTCAGTAATTTTACGAAATCTACTCTCCAACGTTCTCTCCGAGAGTTTTACGAAAACTATACTCACATTTTTTTTTTTTATTTTTTTTTTATTGGTTCACTAAACTAGCCGTAACATCTTTAAATTCGTTTTTTTTTATACATATAGAAATGGCAATGTACGACCTCCTAGAAGTGAACACTGCATGCACGTGAATGAATACAATAGTAATAATTAATAAACTACTTAAATTAAACTAGAGATTAAATTGACTACTTAAATTACAATGTTTTTTGATACTGCTTGATGTAGTATTAAAAATATCCAATTCGTTACAAATGTTATAATAAGAGGAAGACATTCGATACATTGGTGAGTGTTGGTAATAGTTTGTTCGACAGGATGAGAGACTGAATGTTGTCCTATTGACGAGGCGACTGCTAGAGCGTGGAATTTTCAAGTTACATTTTGCGAGTAAATCAGGACTATCAATTTTTCCTGTTATCATTTTGTGTAGAAACACGATATCAGCTATGTTCCGTCTGTGCGCAAGAGGATACATGTTAATAATAATAAAAATAAATAATAAAAAAATAATCACTAAAGTAGTTCATAATTGGCGAACATATCGCGTACATACAACAATAGTAGAAGTAGAAGTCGATTTAAATTGAATCACAGATTATTAACTTGTTTAATACATCGTTATATAGATTCAAAAACTGTCAAAATCGACACGAGAAAAAATCTTTTCCGCCTCAATCGCTTAAAAATATTTCAAACTAAATTCGCAGAGACAAAAAGCGATGATGCTCCGATGCATTTGACATCCCCCATAGGATGTGCGATCGAACGGCCGCCCCACAGCCGACCGAGAGTGGCTTCATGCGTTGTAATCGCGATTTGCACATCATTATTTTAGGCTGGAGGCAATTTTTGTTAAGTGAATTCGAATGACTAGTTTCGTCGTTTCATTAGATGAGCAGTGAAAGCTCAATAGTTTTGTTTCAGTTTGAGAATGAATTATATCACATCGCATCTAGGGTTGCCATATCAAAATTTTCCAATTTTGATATGGCAACCCTAGATAGCCTGTCCTGAAGTCCTGAATAGCCGGATATTACAATAAAAGTATTTTTTTGTGTTCTTAATTGTAAAATAACGGGTAAGTAGAAAAAGTAAGGAATATGTCCAAATCTTATTATTAAGTTAGACAACTAAGCAACAAGAAGTAGGCCGAAGTTTTATAAATATAGAAATAAAACTTCGTGACGACATAATTGAGCAACTAAACAAAGAATCAAAATGACATAATCACATAAAATTTCATCAATCAATTATTTACGTTGTGATTGAGCAACAAACGAAATGAAGAGACAAATCAAAAATGCAAAGAAATTCAATAACCGTCCACGATTCTTTGGATTGTCACCCCAATACAGGGAATTCTCCGACAATACTAATTTTACATTTCAAAAATAAATTGTTAAACCTTGGTCACTACGAAATAAAGTTGACTTTTCAATGTTTCCCGTTTGTGGGGTGGTAAAAGTGGTCTCTAGTTACAAATCCCTGAGATTGAGTGCGGGACACCGCGCGCGAGGGTTCGATTATTACTCGAGTCTTCGATCTCGATACTCCACTCGATGCATCGCAGGGGTGCTGCATTACACCAGCTCCCGTGGCTTTGCAATCGATTTGTTGACGATCGATCGAATTTGTAGTAAAATTGCGTCGTTTCAAAGAAAGGTTCCATACTCACGACTTTAAATTAAAAACCACCATTTGGGTGATGATGCGGTCTACGATGAAGCACGCTTGCCTAGAAGAAACTGATTGACTCGCGACATGAAGACACCCAGATTAAAACTATAGTGGAACACTCATTCAGGCAGTATCGATTTCCACAGTAAAAGAATTAAAGCGTTTCGTACGGGTTTCCGGAATATCAACCATGAAACGGTGATGTGTTGTCTTTTCGTGGTTGTCTGATAGAAATATGGGCAGGAGGGAATTAGACCACGCAGATCCAAAGCACACTTTCCAAAATGTATCCAATGACATGAAATTAATATGAATTGTACACAATGAAATTTGCAAACTTACTATTACAGACTTCAGCAGAAAAAGGCAAATTGTATTGTATTGGTGTAACTTTAAGTCTAATTTTTTATACTCATTTCCTTTGTCAGCCTTCACGCAACTGTTCTGCAGACCTGCCCCCTCCTCTCCAAAGCCGTGTCTTGCGCCATATGTTGCGTCGAATTTATTATTTTATTATGTTTTTATTTACTCAATATCCGCAGAGACGAGTGTTTAAGCCGACGTTTATGATATTCCTCTGTGGTTTGCGACTGAGGGGTGAACTCGGAATGATGTGCTATTGTTTCATTTTCACCCTTGTTTTGTCTGTTTGATTCACTGCTTAAGTTGGTTTAGAATCGAGTTTGTGATGTCACGTCATTCGTTACGAAGTTGGGTAACTACTTCAGTAGATATTTGGGTTAAAATCAACTTTTAATTAGTCCGGAAAATATTTCTAACGTTGACTGCTCCGCAAATTCAAAATGTTTAAACCTACTTTCCTAATTACAGGTACGGATAGTGCTTCGACTGGGACCAAAACATATTTACGAACAATACAAATTATTTCTGGCTTTAGTAACTCATCGAGAGACTGAATGATTGCAGATTTAGTGTAGAGTTTTAAAATAATCATGATTATCTAGTAAAAATCTGGATCACCGTAGCACAGGATCGTGAGAGGCAGAAGCAAGCTAATAGGGGCGACCACGGTAGCAAAATTATAATAACTTAATCGTACTTACAATCCAAATTTACAACTCTTGAACTAAACACGGTAGAAATTTCATTTGCAAAATATTTTTTTCACCTAAATTCCAACGACTTGTACCCGACAAATTGTGAAAAAATATTAAAGGAGCTCTCGGTTTTTTGAGATACACTAAAATGGCTTTTCCTTGTTGGTTTTATAATTTTAGTTCTCACATAGTTCTATTTTGTTGTACAAAGAAAAAAAAGCTTAGCTCAAAGACCAATGAAACTGTACTGCTTTTCTATTACAATAGGTAGATAAGTATTTCACAGTGAAACTTTACTTGTGAAACTGACTGCAAATCAAACCGATGGAATAATCTGTAGTGCTATGTCTTCAATGACTAAGTTTTCCATAAGCTCTTTGTATGTCTTACGTTCAATATCCGGGCTGCAATGTCATTTGAAATCTGGTATATTATGAAATATAATGTCAACACATTTCTTCATAGACTTGCCACATTATGTCTGATGTAATTTTATGTACAATAAAAACTTATTGTTTGGTTTGTATTTGTATTTGTTTCAATAAAAAAATTCAACAGATGTGAACTTAATTAAAAAAGTTGGCGCAGATCTTCAAAATCTATATGCTCAATTTGGATAGTACCACAGAATTTACTCTATTGATATAATGACAGATAAGCGTATTTTTTAATATCTAACGACGGAGCACTGTAAAATGTCACATTAATATCACACCACACTAATATTATAATGCGTTTAAAAAGTTAGTGTAAGTGTATTTTTCTCCACTCAACTCCGTAACGACGGATTGGATTTGGATGATAACGGGTGAAACTACGGAACGTTACTAGTAAATAATAAAGGAATTTGTTTTCATGGTATTAAATAGTGAAATATATTATTTTAGGAAAATAAAAACGTACTAATAGTGCTGGGTACCTCAAATCACTTCGCTCGCAGTCATAGTATATTCTGGGCACACATTTAAAAAAAAAATAACACGATTTAAAACACTTTCTGCTTCATAATAATATGGAAAAGTGGAAGGCAAAAATTATACTCCAGTACCACTACAATATCGATTGTCCAAATACTACGAGTATCTACGAATTTCGTAGCACCTTCGTAGCAAATAAGACATAATAGATGTCACGTGTACATTCATGATTAATTTGAATAATTATAATAACAATATTATCGGTATTCACCAGTTTTGATTGACATGGCCATAGTTGAAGAGCTCAGCAGGACGCCGCAAGGAGTAAACTATCAGGGGAGGGTTGATGAAAGTATTGTGATATATTTCAACATAGCTGTTTCCCGCGACTTCTTACGCGTAGGGAGGAGTAAGTAGCGGACGGACGGTTAGACAGACACAACAAAACTAAAGTTACGCTACGGAGCCATTAATATGAATTAATTTAAACTGTTTTTCTGACGAATCTCTAGTGTATTTCCGCTTCTACGCTTTAAGTACTATAAGGAATAATAATATACATTATTTTACTCTATTATTAGTTATATTATTTGTTATTGATTGTTAATTAGCCTAACCTGAAATAAAAATTAATTACATAAAAGAGAAAATTAACCTAGCCTGAAACGAAAATTTCGTTGTAATATTAATAAGATATTAATATTTGAAAGTTTAATTTTACCACAATCGCATAAACGTTTTTTTAAGTGGGACCAATATCAGATACTTCTGCTTTTTAGGTATAAGTCATGTATCTACACTTTTATTATATGTATGGATGAGAACACTAACTCTAAGTTTGCCTACTCTTACTTTTGTATAGTTACTAGTTATGCCCCGCGATTTCACCCGCGTAGACTTTTTCTCATTGTTCACAATTTTGTGATAAAAATTATCATCTGTATGATGTATCATATGACACTTTCCAACCCCCAACTAACTCTATGCAAAAAAGAACCACGTCTCAGTACCATATGTCATGACTGGCGACATACACTGGTTAAAGACCCATGTCTTTAGGCATTGTGGTATTTTCATGATATTTCCCAAACGCAATCCCAATCCGAATCCGAGTTGGATTCTTCGGGCGACCTCTTTGCCTAAGTTTAATTTAGAAATAATATTAGGATGAGAATTTTAATTGAAATTAGATTTGCTTCAAAAACAGGTTTAATAAAAATAACGGGATAGTGGGGAAAAAAACTGGGTCTACAACAGATTTACTTTCAGTGACATCATAGAAAAGTTAGGATATTTTTATTCAATAAACTGATCAATTACCAGTCAGACTTTTACTAAAGCCGGCGACACACTGGAGAGTCCCCAAACGATAGATAATGGAACTTGTCGCGGGGCCCGTTAATAGATGAAACCTTATTTGAATATCGTCCCCGATCACGGGGGGCCCTGTAAATTAAATCGGTAGGCCCACTGTGCAGGTACGGTGCAATGTGAGGGGTTCTTTTGTATGAGCGCAATTATTTTAGCGACATGTTGATGTCGCTATAATAACGCTATGCAGCCGTATATGTAACATGATTCAAACATACGGCTTCATACCATTATTTTAGATTTTCTTGGAATAATACGCTTATTTTTGTGTGTTTACCAATTGCTCTAAAATAATTTCCGCATTAAGGGCTCAACGCCTAATTTTCACATCATTTTCATCCGACTAAATTCGAAAATATGCCTTGTTTTGTTTTATTTTGCTAAGCTACTAGTTGCAGATACCGTTAATTGAAAACTAACAAATAAGTCGATTAAAATAAAAATGTAACATAACGGAGATGGTAGAGGTTTTAGTGTGCGGTTTTTTGTATTGTCTATAATATTGAACTTTTTTTAAATTTATTGTTAACTGCATTAGCTTTATTATATGAAATTAATAGAATAAAAAAATAAAACAGAAAACTATTACTGTTCTTGTTTTGACGGGTCAATAATTTGTGAAAAAATGGCTGCTGACTTGCCGCCTTAATATAAAAATAAAATAAGGCATAATTATCGTGATCACATCTATCCCAGTGTTACATCTAGTTCTACTGAAGGGACAAAGGCTCAGTAGTTCCTTCAAAGGAACTACTAAGAACAAACGATCTTGGTAAGGTTCAAAGTCATGTTAAACATACATTTTTTTTAATCATATACTCAACACAGGTACAATTTACTATCTATACGTAATACCTACCAAAAGCACGCGAAAGGCCTAATAGTCCCTGAGTAGAATTACCATGACATAATGACAGATAAACAGATGGACGGACAAGGAGAAGCAATAAGGGTTCTATTTTGCTAGGAAACCCTAAAATTGCAATTCGAAAATAATGCATCAGCACCATAACCTTTCCCAACTTTGACACATTAAACCGCTAAACACCGCCCCGTGGCGGACGCAGGTTGTGAAAAATGAGCGGCCCGCGGCGATAGCGCCAACGCTCACCTAATGAACCAGAATGGCGATAGCGTGACCCGTGTGCACGCGCCTTTATGCTGCGATGCACCACGAATTAGTTCATTTTAGGAGTATTTTATGTTTACATTGTCAAAAGCTGTGGGCCTAGTGTGAGTTTTTCTAGTTGCGTTAACGTACACGACCGCGTTAGCGTAAACCACGATTTGTATGAAAAAAGAACAACGCCATCTGGCGCCATGTAGATGAAACTGCTCTTATTTCATACAAATCGTGGTTTACGCTAACGCGGTCGTGTACGTTAACGCAACTAGAAAAACTCACACTAGGCCCACTGGTGTCTGTAGAGATACTCGTGGTTTTCAAATTTTTACGCAAACTCCTTAGAAGTAATGTGAATCACAAACTTGTACCTTCTATAAATAATCAAGTTGAAGGAAATCATTCGTAGACATAAATAATACCTATCTTAGAATCGGAATTGTTTTTTCATAAGAGATAAATCTACGTTTGGTCATCAACTCGCCTGATGGTAAGTGACGGTGTGGCCGAGAATGGAGCACGGAGATATAGAAGAAATCTATTCACTGTAGTCTTGAAGATGCTTTAGAAATATCAGACAAATATGTTTTTTTCATTCTTTCATTCACTTTCATTCACTTGCACTTGGCCGGTGTTTATTAATTTGTGGTTTTAAATTGAGTAATAATCGCATATTAAGTTGAGTAGTCATGCCAAGTTTGAAGCTTCTATTTCGTACTGTTTTTACCAAGCTAAGATAAAAATACATTTGTTGTATGGGGACCCAAACCTGTATTAAGATGTTTGCTTTTTTGTACCGACTTCAAAAAGGAGGTTATCAATTCGACTGTTTTGTTTCTTCATTATTATCTTAGTTAATTCGCCGTAACTTTAAATTTAATATTCTGTGTCATTACACATTTTATCTGGCTGTCCATTAATGGTTCAAAAGATATAGCCGTAAAAAGGTAAGACAGACAGACAACGTAGGCCATTGTCACCCTTTGGGTACGGCTCCCTAAAAATTAACTACGATGGTATAGATGGTGTTGTTTGACAAAATTATTGAAATAATAATGGCTCTAAAGTGGTGTTAGTACCTATATAATCGTTGTTAGTACCTAATAGTTAGTACCTAAATATAAGGAGGGGGGAGGGAGGAAAATCGTTATCCAATAAATGAAATTACATGTCACGTGACAGAGGAAAAAATATGACAAAATCCAAACGCACATGAGCCAATAAGCTAAATTGAAATGCCTTCATGTTATACGAGTCTTTCAGAGTAATTGGTCGGGCTTAGGTTAGAGATGCCCCGCTGTCTTCATCAAGGTTGCAATCAATTGTCGATAATTATTATTGCATACAAGTTTTATTTCATTGCCTTTTCTAGTTTGGTTGTATTTAAGGATAGTTTTATGCGCCAGATGAAGTAATTTTCGTTGCGACAAAAACTGTTGTTGTTATTGAAACAGCAAAAAATATCCAAAATACGTATCGCTGTGTAAGACACGTGTTCTTTTAAATTTGGACCATGAATTAAACAAAAATGTTTCGCTCGTTAACATTTAAAAGCTAGGTTAGAATACCATTAAAGTTTAGTAAATATTTATTTTGGAAAAGCTTTTTCATTATCGCATATATGTACTTACACATAAACATAGCTATCAATTATGTCTAATAAGTAACTTGGATATCGATAAAAATATGTTGACTTCAGTTTATCCCTAGCATCGATCGTGACCTCTTTCCAAAGTATCCCCGATTTGAATAGAAATACCTAACATTAAAAATATAGGGTGTTTACTGAATAGATCTGTGAGGACAGGCCAGTTTATTCATTCGCTAAGTGAACCTCCGAAACGATGGAAGATCGTTTGAATTTTGAGGGTTAGGAGTTTGAGACCCACGTGTTCCAATTTGCTTGTTTCTACAGACATGTGTAGATGTAAAGAAATACAGAGTCGGAGACGTAGAAGGTTAAGCTATAAAACCGGGTTGGTTACTATTTTAGTCCAACGGTCAGTTTCTTCATTAACAACCAAAGTAATCAGTTAAGTGTTAACTTTTACTTGACCATTACTGATCCTAGGGCAAATGTGTTTCTTCGTTCAAGTAACAGCTTTCAACAGCATTCAGTTGTTACCGTGGTCATGAGTAAAAACCACGTCAGTATAGTAGCAAATTAATCCTACAAATAGACTACGCTTTTTTAATATGCTCGAAAAAAATATTTGTATTGATGTTACACAGTACATAAAATAAGTTGACGAGCTCATTGAAAATATTTTGTATGCCTTAATTGGTAAAAAAGTTAATTGGATATAGTTTATAAATTATTCTAAAGAATCTAGAAACATAAAATTATAAACGAGCTTAAAACTTAAAACACAGAAGAAGAAATATAATGTAATAATGATTTCAAATTAAATTATTGTACCTACTTTAAAAAAATATATACAAATGTCCGTGGGTTGTATCCAAGTAAATTTCCAAAATTGCCTAAAACCCAATATTGAACGAGGTACTTCTCTAAAAGTAGAATTTTTCCTCAATTTCACGACGATACTTGATTAACTTGCTTTCGTAATTATTTTCCTATCCTCATGGTTTGCGTACAATGGAACGAAGAAAACACGAAAAATATATGAGTACCTATGCCTTTTTGTCAATGGCCCCTGTATAACTTTTTACGTATAATTTTTCTAGTAAAAGACATGATGACTACTTTCAACAACTGTTCTGCGATGTCCTTACGCATTTAGATAGCCCGTTGGTCCAGTTGGTAGTGAACCTGCCTTCTGAGCTTGGGGGCGTGGGTTCGATTCCCATCTAGGACAAACATTTGTGTGATGAACATTTGTATTTGTTCTATATCTGGTTGTTAATATCTATTTAAGTATCTATTTAAAACTATATATGTATGTATATCAGTCTCTGGCAGCCATATCACAAGCTTTGCTTAGTTTGGGGTCAGATGACCGTGTGTGAAAAATGTCCCGAAATATTTATCTAATATTATTTCAAAAAAAAAAAAAAAAACTGTTTTCTGCTGAATTTGTTTAATTACAAAAATTAATAATTTCTAACTATTTTTGAACTCACGCCAAAAGCGCTATAGCGGTGAAGAAAATGATCTTTTCGTAGGTACCTTGGTTAAGAATTTCAAGTTGATGAAGGAAGTTTTATGTGGATGAAGGGGTCCCGTTTAATAACTGGTTATGAAAAAGCAAAGAAAATTATTATCTCGTAGCTGCAGTGCAAGTACCGTTCTTTATAGATCGACAAATTTGATAGTTGAGAACGACAAATTCAATAAAATGTCATTTGATCAGTACTCGCTATGATCAATTCTATGGCATTTTATCGAATTTTACGATCGTTAAACACGGTACACGGTCAGGTACGGTCACTGCAGGTTACGGAAAATTCTGAAAATTGAAACAATCTCCTGTTTTATAACTGGTTATGAAACAGGAAAGAAAATTATTTTTTCTTACCTAGTTATGAATATGGATGAAGCGTCGCAGGCAATGGTGTTTGTATTTGACATCACAATCTTCAACACTCCAAATCAACAGTACTGATCTTTCTGCAGGCTTAAAAAACTTGTTTGTTTTTACAGTCGTGAAAAGTCGTGAAGCAACGAATTGATATTTTTTTCGATGTATGGTGGCTAGGAAACATTTTGATGAGATTCAAAAATTATCCTAAAATATTAGTTTATATAATTTTTAACGTGAATTTCCACTCAACGTTTGAGAAGAGGATATGCCTCGGCTCAGATTTTCACATTCGTCCATTAATGCTGTAATTCGTCTGTTGTTAGCCGCTCCAGTAATGTACCTACTGTTGGATTTCGATGAGCGACATTTTCGTCATCGTCCTCGTGGAGATCTCGGCTTCGGTCGCAGGGGATTTGTATAATCCTGATTGGGTAAGTATTGCGAATCGATGGAGTGTGCCGGCGCACGTGTCGCCGCTGCGTTATCTCGCTTCACACGGCGCGTTCATTGAATGCTGTAGGTACACATCTGTCCAGATTCTGGACTTAATTGTTTTACGTTGATCTCAAAAATGTACGTTGATTTCTCAACGAGAGATGGTATATGAGTGGTTGCGTGTGCGCTTTACAATCTGACGGCACCCGGTTCGATCTTGAGCCCTGCACCAATGACTTATTTATACCTAAACCGGCTACCCGGCTTCGCACGGGTGTAAATCTTTTTTTTTTACACATCTTTCTATCCCCGTTGGCCCAGTTATTAGTGAACCTGCCTTCTGCGCTTGGGGACGTGGGTTCGATTCCCACCTAGGGCAAACATTCATGTGATGAACATTTGTGTTTGTTCTATATCTGGGTTCTAATATCTATTTAAGTATGGGCAGTCTAACTGTGTTTGTAGTGTTAGTATTAGCTTGTATTTTGTTTAGTTAATAAAGGAACATGCGGAACTCCTCACCCACACACCTTTCTCTCTCTCTCTCTCTCTCTCTGCCGCAGAATTTCAAGTGAAAAATTGTTTTTTTTTTTGTTTTAGCTTCAAGTTGCGTGGTCTTATAAAAATCATTCATTTACTCGCTCCAGTAAGCACATACCATTATAATTAAACCTCGATCGAATTAAAAATTTGCCAAGTAGAAGGGAATTAAAGTTGACGACATTCCAGCTTGCCGACTGGGGGGCGACGATAACGCGACAATGGGACCTCTCCTGCATTGGCTGGCTAGTCTCTGCCACACTAATTACCACCTAACTAACTCCAGTATAAAGACTAATATTCTTTATTCTTACAGTTGCAGGGAAAGAGCCCTGTTTAACCTAATTACCACTTAGTTCCTTGCGAGATATGTACCATTATTACGTAATTTTTATTAGGGCTCCGTTCACTCAATATTTTCTAGGGTTGAACGCTCGATGGAAAGCTTTGTGAGGTGTTTCACTAGTGGCTTCTTTTTTATGATGTAATTTTTTTTATGAAAAATAAAATATATATATATATGTATATATTTTTTTTATGCGATTGCAATGAAATGCAACTTAAAATTATATGAAATTGAATCTCAACATTATTTATAGTTTTCAGCTTAAGTCAAGAAGTGTTAAGTGACTACTCCTAAAGTATTTCGTGAATAGCACAAAGCAAACGTTTAACGACTAGATTCCTTGAAATGAGGCATAAAACGGGATTCAATTCTGAATAAGTTTAAGTTCTAGAGTTGTCGCAAACAAGGGAACTTTGTGCCCTTTGCTAGTTAAAAGTGACATTGTCCGTCCAATAACCTGAATCACTAAGTTTAGGAATTGAGGGATCTACCATTTGATTGCGTTGATAAACATATGACACCTGAGAATTGAATGGAGATCAAGTTTTAGGATATTTTACCAGTAGGGTTAGAAATTAAATTTCAGTGTTAAAATAGAAAATAATATTTTTTAGGGTTCCGTACCATATGTGTACCGTACCGTAAATGTTAAATTTCGTGTCTATGCTGTTAACCATTGAAGTGTTTGAAGTATCTGGAGCTAATCCTGGATGTCGATTCAGGTCATGTTTACTATTTTAGTTGTTTGTTGGTTCAGTTCCAATGACAATGCATTTTACATTGTCATGCATTGTCATCGGAACTGAACCAACATGTAAAAATTTAACTCCGTCGGATAAGAGGATAAGAGGTTCTAATTCAGCTTGCATGATTTGATCTTTTGACAAACAAACATGCAAACATTGCAAGTTAAATAAAAGCTTGTAAAGAAAATTGCGCTCATTGGGTTATAGAGTATTTATACCAATAGTAGCCCCTCTGAGCCCTATGCTTTAATAAATAATTGTTCACCTTTGTCCGTCTTCAAATAAAGGTTAGTTACAATTCGAGCATTTTACAGGATTCTATTTGTTAACAAGTTTCGGTAGTAGCACCGGCTTCGATGTGATTAATTTCGCCAGTTGTTTTGCCTATTTCATTGTTTGTTTTGTACTTTATAGAGTTGAATGATACGAAGCGTAGGTCGAGATTAAAACTGTCTGAAACGGTTTCTCAATCATCGCTGTAGTTATTTCTTTAGTTCTCAATCACATGTCCGCTTCAAATGTGACAATATATAACAATGGGTTTGACTGGTTTGAATTGATATATAGGGTTTCTCGAACTTCGTTTGTGACCTCTGTTTCTAGATATTGTGTCACTATGCAGTCATGTAATTTATACATTATCTTCTACATATACGGCATTCTTTATTCAACAGCCGGGTATACGCTTTTCTCTTAATATACTATCAGCTTTGGTCTTGTCCAAATCTGATACCTACATAGATGCAAATCTGATCAAGCGTCGATCCATCTCGCTGCATGACGACCAATGAAACGGCCAGTAGACGAAATACAAATATTCAAGTTTGTATCGAATTCCAAACAAAATAAGAATTTCCAAATTCAAATTTGTATGGAATTCGATAACGTATTTACGCACGTATGTACTTCGCATGCTTGTTACTTTCTCTCGACCACCATCCAGTCAATGGCTTAGCCCATCAGCTGTCATCTCTTCGCCTAGTCATGTGCGCTACCCATGAGTATAAGTAAGTACCTATTTTCTTTATTCTAATGGTTGACAAATAAAGTCATGCATGTCTCACCTACATATCTGTTAAATAGCTGTTAAAATTTGCAAGTTGAAGTGGCAAGGGGCAGGCCACATCGCTCGAAGAACCGATAACCGATGGGGAAGAAAGGTTCTGGAGTGGAGACCACGAACCGGAAGACGCAGCGTAGGGAGGCCTCCCACTAGATGGATCGACGACATTGTGATAGTCGCGGGCATCCAGTGGATGCAAAAGGCAGGCTGTCGTTCAGTGTGGAGGTTAAAGGGGGAGGCCTATGTTCAGCAGTGGACGTCTTCCGGCTGATGATGATGATGTCTCACCTGATGTTAACCTAGCCTAAAATGAGGTCAAGTTGGGAGATTTAGAAAAACGGCGGGGAAAGGAAACTGTCTATGTCTATGTCAATTAAGCTATGGGGTTTGACACTATATGGTCTTGAGTAGATACATAATAGGCAAAGATAATTACTTTAAATGGCTCTGTGATTACCATGTTAAACTATTTAATTTATTGGATATGATCTGCAGATGGCAGGCTTTCGTTTAGTGTAGAGGTTAAAGGGGGAGGCCTATGTTCAGCAGTGGACGTCGTCTGGCTGATGATGATGATGATCTCCAGTTTTTTTCCCCCGGCATTCCTCCTACCCCACTTGACCTAATTGTTAATTTTAATCAAAATTGCTATGATTCTACATAAGCATTTCTCAGTGTTGGAAAAGTGCGCCACGAAATCTAATTCATCCCCGGCTGGGGTTAACAAAGACAACCCTTGTGTTCAGCCGAGTAGATCGGAATCGATTTATTCTGCGTTCATTAGCCCTGGTGACGTCCGTTTGTCTTTATAATTAGTTCTACCTTTTCTGGAGGAAGTAGAATTATAGCGTTCGTAGAAAATATATTTTAGTAAAATTCAGGACAAAAATATTCGGGACATTTTTTTCACACACGGATGAATTGGATGTTGCCTTCTATGTGTTGAAAATATGTTGACTATTAATATATGCATTGCATATAGCACGTGGATGTGATTGGCTTGTTGGATTTCATTGAGGAACCTGCCATGAAACTCATATGTGACGAATATGTTGTATAGGCTAAGCTACAAAATATAAAAGTTATAAGTCACGTGGTTTTTTATCTAATACAATTCAGGGTGTGCATCGGATCTGCATGGACACATCCCCTCCCTGCCCACTTTTGCCCTGAAAGCCAGGGCGGGCACAAAAATGCAACACTACGAACGACGCACGTACCCATACGAAGCGCTTTGATTCCACTTTTATTATGCATATTGCTAGTCTGTGGAATGCGAATGGGTTTTCCTCGGTAGTTACAATCTGGGTGTCTTCAAATCACGAGTGAATCGGTTTCATCTAGGGAAGCGTGCTCTATCGTAGACCGCATCCTCGCTTTACATCAGACGAGTTGGCGGTCAAACACAAGCCTATTAATAGATAAAAAAATAAATTAAAAAAACACCGTTTCATGGTTGGACCGACACCCCAAACGAAGCGCTTTGATATCACTTATTAGCTTTTACTTTATTGTGTGAATCGCTGAGCTGTGAAATGCGCTGCCTAATTGGGGTGTCCTCCGATAGTTACAATCTATCGGTTTCTTCTAGGCAAACGTCGTAGACCGCACCATCGCTTAACATTCGACGAGCTCATTGTCAAGCGCAAGCCTATTCATAAATTAAAAACCGGACAAGTACGAGTAGGACTCGTGCTCTGAGGGTTCCGTTAGACGTAACCCTCAGAGCGCGAGACCAAAAAAAAACTAACTGAAGTTAAAATATTGAAAGACAAACTTAAGTTTGTAGTTTTTTTTTACTGGGCAAGGGCCTTTAATAACTAAACAAAATACAAGCTAAAACTAACACTACAAATACAGTTAGACTGCCCATAGACCGTTGAAGGTCTAAAGACAATCCAAATGCTCAAGCCCACTACCAGTTGGCAGCGTACCCAACATGCTGGCGGCATTACCACGTTGAATGGCAATGCTAATGCGTTGAGCCAGAAACACGCCAGAATTTTGGTCACGCGTCGCATTAACCAGGCGCTCTGAAAGATTTTTGAAAATGAGGTGAGCTCCCGGTCCCCAAGGGCCTAATGTCTCGACCCCAAACGCCTCAAATATGTAACCACTGCCGAGGTTAGCATATTTGCGACGCTTGTGCTGCTCTGCCGAATTAGCAGCCGCGCCAGCCCTACCCTGTGTCTCAGGAAGATGTGACGGCGCCAAAGTATCGACACAAGTTGCGTCCCATACAAGGGGCCGCCCCAACCTCCAGGGCACAAGTGTCATACCGTCAGGCCTCTTTCCATCGTCACGCGCAAGACCACTTGGTTTGAGCACAGCTGCGACATTGGCGGTGGAAAGTGCCCTGCGTATGATGTCGTTCAGGCTAGCGTGTCGGCCAATACGACCAGCGCTTCTCGAGCAAGAGAGACCATGGTGACCGAGCTGGTCAACAGCAGTACCACACTGACAGCGATGGGCCTCACAGCACCTTGCACCCAAGCGTAAGCTGACAGCTAGACGAAATGCGGTTGGATCTAAAAGGCTACCTGTGTTAAAAGAGGGCATGGCTTGCAACCAAAGTCCCGATTCCCAAACAGAGACAGCAAGAATACGAGCACGATCTGCAATACTAGGACAACTTTGAAGTTTGTAGTTGACAATAAGGTTCTTCCATACATCCCAACTACAAAATGTAAGTTTGTAATAGCAAAATAATTATTTTTAAATACCTTCAAATTTATAACTTTCGGATTTATTCCTATATATGTACTATGAGACCTTGCCTCTTGCCAAATTTCATGATTCTAGGTCAACGGGAAGTACCCTATAGGTTTTGATTCCCCTGTGAAATCGCAAAATATACGACATAAAGGAACCCTAAGAGCGCGAGACCAAAAAAAACTAACTGAAGTTAAAATATTGAAAGACAAACTTAAGTTTGTAGTTGACAATAAGGTTCTTCCATACATTCCAACTACAAAATGTAAGTTTGTAATAGCAAAATAATCATTTTTAAATGATATACCTTCATATTTATAACTTTCGGATTTATTCCTATATATGTGCTATGAGACCTTGCTTTTTGCCAAATTTCATGATTCTAGGTCAACGGGAAGTACCCTATAGGTTTTGGTTCCCCTGTGAAATCGCAAAATATGCGACATAAACGTTCATATCTTTTGATTGCGTTGACTTACAACTTTTATTTTTTTACAGCCGAAAGAAACCGTAGACCCAAGTATTTAGTATAAATTTCAACTTGCTACCTTTACGCGTTCTTGAGAAAAAGGGTCTTGACAGACGGACAGACAGACAGACGGACAACGAAGTGATCCTATAAGGGTTCCGTTTTTTCCTTTTGAGGTACGGAACCCTAAAAATATAGTGCGTAGCGGTATTTATACGTGCTGACGATGATCATGGTTAATGTATGCCATTGTTGGCCAGTTGCAATTCACGACTAGGTATAAAAATACTTTTATTAAAAGTTGAACACTTAAAACTGTTCCGTTTGTATTTTCAAATAGCTTTTAACCATTATTAGCACACTCCCGAGAGAAGTGCTCGCAATCTACGTCTGGTCCTGACTCAAAAGAAATTAATTAATCGCCAGCCGTCCCGGCGTAATGTTTTCTCATTAACGGCTCCACTAAGATTATTTCGCCATAAGCCCTCACCGCATTACTAATCACCGCTTCAAACGACCCTCGCGGACCACCCTCACGAAACCGAATTGAAAACGTAGCACACATGCAAACTCCAATCAAACCGCCTACAAGCCCAAGATTCATTTCAATTTAGAATGACTTCTCTAAGCCGATGCAAGATTATCAATGCATCACAACACTCGAAATAATCAACCCGATTGCCATATCACTCAACGGAATTTCGTATAATTTTTTTTATGAAAAAATATTTTCGCGCACAAAAGGGATCGCAAAGAGCTTCACGCAACATAATACGCAAACAATGGGTCGTCGGTGCAAAAACGTTTTCTACGAAACGGCACAGTACATCGTTACGCGTCTCGCTGATTTCGTAAATACGCTACTTTTTAGTGCAGGTAAACATTAACTCGACGAGATATTTTATAGTTTTCAAATTAGTCGTTTACGAGTAGCTGAGAGCTAACTGAATTAAACGAACTATTTGCAATCGAAACTAGGAGAGTGACCGTCCAATAAAAGCGAACGGGCACTGGAAACATTTTCTTTCGTTTGTTTCCTTTCACATTATCGTAGAAGGGACGAGGCGGGCCGGCTGAGCGTACGGGACTTGCATTTAAAAGCGATATAAAAAACTTGGGGCTTTATTTCGCAGGATGACCTAAGTGGCCGGACGGACGGTACGTACAAAACCCCTCTTGGACTTACCTGTATTTTCCGCTTATTTACCCGACGTTTTTACATTCGCAGTGTTTGTTAGTAGAGCTCACTTTGTCTGTCGGGAAGATCGTATTTTTTAACGAGTACTTAGGGTCTAATTAAAAGGAAAGCTTCGGACGGACAGTCGAGGCCTTTTGATGCTCACTGTTATACATTTCATGTATTAATTTAATTTGGCTGGATGGAGTTTCGAGTGGGGAGCCTGTGTTGTGTATTTTTTAGGCGCGTTATTGAAAAATTTTGAAGTGCTTGTTTCCTCAAGCGTAGTCTCTTCTTATTAAAGACTTTAATAATGTTAAGGTAGACTGAAAACCAATAGAAGTCTCATGATTTTTTCGCTTATCTCCTCTTAAATTAAGTATAAATGTTTTATAGGAATTGTTTTGAAATTATCTGAATAAACATTAATAACTATAAATATAGCCAAGATTTTGAGTATTATGAAAGAAAATGTTGCCTGCAATGCGTTTGCATATCTTTTATGTAATAAATCAATAAATGTAATAATATGACTGTTATTAATTAACAAATAATACAATAATATTTAAACTTCGACTCGTAATAAATTTCAGGCTCGCTAATGAACAACAAAAATTTAACACGCGCTCACAGTAATTTAAGTCAATGCGACAGTAAACGTCACTGGCAAAATGACCTGCGCATGAGTCGATTCTTGCGCTACAGATTAAATAGCACACACTACGATATGCACGGAGTCCATTACAGTTTAACCAACATATCTGGAGAGTTGAATGAGGGAGCTACCATCGTATTTTCTGAAAACCAATAGTTAAAAACGTAGTTTCATCATTTGGTCAACTCAACAGATAAATTGGTCGGCACCAAGTTTTATCACTTTTATGACAGATGGCGCAATAAAATGTATTTATTTGAAATCAGGAACATAATAACTTCAAATAATGAGAATTACGAAGCACGTGTCATACGCCGTCGTTATTGGAAGAATATTGGAGGATCCGGTGCGAGATAGCTGTTTGATTTACTGCCTGACTTTTGAACATACTAAATCATATTTGTATAGACCTCGAGAAAACTATTAGCTATTATTATTGGCAAACTACAAGAGCCTTTTGTGTGGCGTAACTTGGATACTTTTTTATTGGTGAGTTATGTGATATTGTGATTTGCGTAGCGAATATGCGAATTATAAACCTGTTCCTTTTATAATATATCAAGAATGTGTCTGGATGGCTATTGTGTAATTGACATCTTTTTTGGTAACTTAGGTCAAGATGCTTATAGAGATATAAAATAAGCAATGATTTAGATGATGGCTCTATAATATGATTTAAGACATCTTAATATTGTAATTCTATATTCGGCTATAATGCGCGTTGCTTGCTAGTTCTTATGTTTTGTAGCAAATACAAAGACAGCAGCATTCGTCTATTTTTTAATATCTATGGGAAGGTTTTAGTGCCTTTTTTAGGTAAGCTTCACTAGATAGTTAATACACACGCTGATATATCACTAGCCATTCCGAATCGGCTGATTAGATCCTAGATTTAGATCGCACCACTTCCTTGACAATGTCTAAGGATAGTTCCGTAGTTTCCCACAAACACCGATGCCTAGCCGAATCCAACTGGTTTTAATTATGCTAGGTAGATACAGTTTAAGTTAGCTGGAACTAATCCGAAGATCCAGAGTCACCCACAGCTAATAAAATTTGCAAATTGAAGTGGCAATGGGCAGGCCACATCGTTCGAAAAACTGATAACAGGTGGAAAATAAAGGTTCTTGAGTGGAGACCACAAACCGGAAGACGCAGCGTAGGTAGACCTCCATTAGGTGGACCGACAACATCGTGAGAGCCGCGGGCGTCCAGTGGGTGCAGATAGTAGGCTGTCTGAGGGGGAGGCCTATGTAGACGTCTTCTAGCTGATGTGCATGAATCGTCACTGAAAAGCTATCAATGTAAATTCTCGGATGATTCAAAAGACTCTCTTCGACTATTTGTTACCTTTCACGACTAAACCGAACTTGGTGAAGCTGTACGCATCGTGAGAGCAGAGACATAAGTGTGAGAATTCGGTATGCTAAAAAAACTTAACCTATGCCAATTCCAAAACCATTTCGATATTTTATGTTACTAACCCTTATTTTTCTACTCTGACCCTTTAAAACGATAAGATGCCATTTATTTTAACATAAAACTAAGAAATCATTCGACTTTCATTGACCTCTAAATGACGTCACGGTGTAGCATTTTATTTTCTGTGCCTTTTAAGAATAAAAATATTATACATTTGACACACTGTTCGTCACACAGAATAGAATATTTTTTCATTTCTGTGGTTTGTCTGTCTGGTTTTTTTCAGGGCTGCCAATATGGGGTGCTTTTTTAGACTTCTCAACGCAACGAAATTTTGTGCTATATGGTGACGTCACATAATTTCAATTTTCAAAAAAATATTGTAAAATAACTACTCAATAGAAAACAAAAATATTGAAACTAGTTTCTTAAAATAGCTTTATCTACGAAATAAAAATATAAAAAAAAAATACAAAAAAAAAACTTTACATACCGAATTAACGAAGCTTAGGTAGTTATATTTCCAAATACTTTCATTAACGAATTATTAAAAACTCACTTCGGCGGGTAAACTCTCTAATTTTTTAATTTACACATCTACCTCGTATGGGGTTGCCATTGTGTCTGGGACAAAAACAATGGCATTCTTGTATCTTTTGGGCCAATATTTATGACTGACATTAATTACTAAGGGCAGAGGTGACTGTTTCTCACAATTTGATCCAATATTGGTCCACGTTGGTGGTTAGCGACCACGGTTTTTGGTGCCATGCAGTCTGGTGCTTTTTCAACAGGACGATAATCAGAGACCGCAGAGAAACGCTGGATGCAGCGGCCTCTTCCAACCGGCCCTTTTGGAGATCGATGGCCTATGTCCAGCAGTTGGCATTGAAATGATGATGACTATGATCAGTAGTTTCAATGATTTATGTACTTACCAATAATTATCCAATGGCTATCCTTAAAATAAGCATGACAATTGGCAAAAAATCATCAAAATTATAGTTCTGTCGCACAGACAGAAAAAAACAACAAACGGAACGAAGGCCAGACGCGGAAAACAAACCTACCAAATTAGTAAATACTTAAGTATTTGTCCTATGGCGTGGCTCTATCACTAAAATTATTCAATAAATGAAAATTGTTCGCCGTTAATGCTACTTTATGAATAGTACGAAACAGTTATTGCCTACTTAACTGCTATTAACAAATAATCAGGGGATTACGCGTACTATATAAGAATGGGCACGCCACATAGTATTCAAATGACCCACCCACGAACTCCCGAATTCATTCATTGCCTTAAGCCGTTTTGTGAACCAACTGATCGAATTAAATACTACCAATAAACCTTCACGATTTTATTATCAATAATTTACAACATCGCGCCGTTGAACATAAAAATGAAATTTAAAACAAACCATTAAACGATTTTGTACGGGAATCTCTAACAAGGACGCTTCGCTTAACCGGATTGGGAACACACCTGGGTACTCGAAATTTGCCTTAAAAGGTCCCAAACGACACTAGATGTTATTCCTAAAGGTCCTATAAGAACTTCTGAAATGTTTAACAGTAATCTATGTTGGAACGAATTAAGCTTTGAATTCAATCGGGAGGGTGAGATCATGTTGGTAGCATTGGACATAAGTCGTTCCGGAAGCGAGGAGTGCCGAGATGGTAGATTTTAAAAATGGAACGTTTGATTTGCATTTGAATAAGAGCCCCCGGCAACCCAGGTGCGCTCCGGTACATTCGACACCAAAAGTTTTACCTTTTTTTCAGGACGCGAGTTAGGAAATTAATATTGATGCCCGCTTGTAATCGACGATGTTGTCCAAAGTCATTAACATACGAATTAAAGTTGATAGCGATTGTTTAATTTACACCGTAAGAATTTAGTTCATCATGAGCCTATTACAAATAATTATATTTCAGAAATTACTTTAGATTTTATTAAATAAAATTATTAGGAATTTGCTTAGTAATTATACAATTTCAAATGGACTAAAAATTACTTAATAATGAATATAACCTAAAATAAAATAAAAATGAATCTAAAAGTCCCTTCGTGGAAGGAAAAGTGCCCAGTATGCTGGCAGCATTGCCACATATGAATACACAACAGGAGTTTTAGCGCCAACGCGGAAAAAACATGTCGGCTCGTTGGATAATTTTCCTAAACTTGTGTACTTTTTTTAGTGTTAATGTATAATAAATGGTGAATTATTATTCATTAAGTGCTCGTAAACGTGCTCGAGTGTGGGCAAGTGATATAACGAGGTGAAACGTGTCTTTTCGTGTTGTTTCCAAAACTCCATAGGAGCCTCTTGTAAAGTCTCCACCACTTTACAGGGGCATGAGTTCGACTTGACCGTGACTTACTTAGCTTGACTCTGACTGTGACTATGACTTGTTTGACGCTATTAAGACTATGCAAACTGTTTAATATTACGACTAAAGGTCATTGCATCCAAGGTCATGAAAATTTTAACCAAAAAAAAATGAATACACCACAATTAAACTGCGCAATTACTTTAGTAATATTAGTTCTGTGCTTGACTGTATAATCATTTGGTTAGGTTATGGCACATTCATATAATTTTCATGTTTAACAATGCAACACAGGGTGACTTACACGTGCAACTTAGTTGTACTAGCTTAACTTGATTTTCACATGATTTTCTTTCAATCCTATCACACAATTTTGAAGCATTATTTAATGTTGAGTGGAATTTATGAGCTATAATTTTTATTGTAGCTGTAAGGTGAATTTATTGACAAGGGCAATTTTAATGAGATTTGAGATTAAAAAAATACTTTTATCCAATGATGTTTTTATATAAACTGAGGTAGATACGTTTTACCGTGGTCTGCGTGGCAATACAAACACGAGTTAATTAGCTTGAGTGAACTCAGTCCAATGCGCGTATTATGCGCGATTTTGGAGTATGAAAAATAATAAAATGTTGTGTGTTTCGAAAATGAAATAACTACGACGGCTGTAATGCAGTAAAGTTCTATGGGTCCTATGTAGGTAGCTATAGTACAATATCGCCATTTTAGTTAATATTTTAAGTTAAGGAACGCCCAAACGGGAAAGCCCTTTTGGGGGTTTTCCAGAGTGACTATATAAAGCACCGTAGAAAAATCATAAAATGGCGTTTTGATGCGATTCAGGTACCACAAGAGGATACAGTCGTTCACAACAATGTTCCAAGCGAAACTAGGTACGCTTCAATCTGATGATGAATAGATTTAGCCGGACCAGCTCTGAGAGGAAGTCACAGGTCTACCATCTTTAAAATGTCTTTGCCGTTAAATTCAGCAGTGGACGTCTTCTGGCTGATGATGATGATATATATTTGTATTGTAAGAGTCCAGCCACAGAATAGATAATAGTACAGCCATAAACTGATAGAGGAGGACGGGAAAACGACGCGCGGGGACGCAACGCAGCGCATTTGTCCCAAAAAGGGTGAAACAAAAAATACGGGTCTTTGAATTTTTAATGCGCATTAACGTATGCAAAATTTGACTCTTTTGCACTCCGAAAATTTTACCCAGTATATTGTGTATATAGCATAAACATAAAAATCTTTAGAAACAAAAATGAATACACGAAATTGCATTTTTTTTATCTGTCTAAATGGTTTACGTCTGAGGCAGAAGTACGATATTCGGCCTCATTGTTTGAGTTTTTATTATCGTAACAGACAAAGGGCGTGTAAACGGTAGCGCTCGTGTTATCGGCGCTTCTGATCAACCTTAGACTATATTTTTAAACTCGAGTTTATTATTCGGGCAGAGATGGCGTACGAGTGAGATATGCGATACGGAGAGCGGGATTTCAAATTCGCACGTTTTTTTAATCATAAAAGCTCAAGTGTCCGCTCTTTTATCAAAATCATATTTTACCGTGAGAACTTATTTTTCATCAGCACATATTATAGGTGTTACTTGATAATGTCAAAACTATAGATTGTAATAGTAAAATAAGCATAGGTACATAGGTGCATAGTACATAGGTGCATAGGCACAGGTATACCGGGTTACTGGTTACAGTTAGTAAACTCTTACCATAAGGGTGGCTTCAATACGTCAAACCAAATAACTTTTGTTCTACAACTTATCAACGCGGAAAAAAACGTCTTTTTCATGTATTTTTTCGGGAGGGGATGATTTTTTAGTATGAAACGGCAGTTTTTTTCGCGATATTTGATACAATTTATTTAGTACACTAAGGCCACCTTTTAAGAGGATGCTAGCTGATTACCAGTAGCCCTGTATAGGTAGGTATATGAAATTCAATTTTGAAAAGTTTAATTTCGCCATCACAGCTTTAAAACCAATGTTACGAAATGTAGTTTACCTGAATTACGATTTTAGCAACGCACATGAGAGGCATTTTGTACAGTTTGTGACTCGTGCGCTCAACTATTGACCTCGTTAGTTGAAATGAAACGACGGTAGCGCCGCACGTGTAAAACAAACGTGGCACTCCACGCGCGCCTTTTCCTCTCGAAAATAACTCATCGCGGCTTTTCAGGAGATGTCATTAAATCGGGCGGCTTTGTGTTCGCGCCCGCTTGCGCGCCCGCAGCCCGCTCCGCTAGACGCTCAGCGCGCTAATGACGCGCCACTCGACGCGCTGTTGTTTCTTTACCTCATTAAGAAAATGCTCGCGACGCATATTTTTGTTGCGACTTTGAAACACTTTTTATTGACGGGGAAATGATGAACTTTCAAATTAGAGTTAAAGCTAAGCAAACGGAAAAAAGTAAAAAAAAAAGTTTTACTTGATATAAAAAAAAGTTCAGCTTTCACATTTACATATTTTAATCTCTAGGTACGTATAATTCGTAAAAGCATATCAAAATTTGTTTTTCAAGTTTTGTTTTATTTTAATTTATTTAATAAGCGTTTTATCTCCATCTCGTCTGATGTTAAGCGATGATTCGGTCTACTATGGATCACGCTTACCTAGAAAAAACCGATTCACTCGTGAATTGAAGACACCCAGATTGTAACTATCGGGGAACACCCATTAAGGCAATGCATTCCACAGACTAGCAGTTCGCACAATAAAAGTGAGATCAAAGCGCTTTGTGTGGATTTTCGGAATAGCAACCATTAAACGGTGACCATTTTTCATGCCCGATATATCATAGCAGTCCGATAGAAAAATGAGCAGTGCTAATCCACCAACCCGCAACTAGGCCAGCGTGGTGGATATGGCCCAATCGCCTTTAGGGTGTAGGCCAAAGTCCAGCAGTAGACTACTAAAAATGCAGATTTTACGAATGCAGTGGACAAGTGCTAATTAAGTACAGTGGGTTAGGTATAATCGAACTGTAAAATTATAATTATGACTAAGCAATTCTCAAAAATATTAATCACTTCTCCATAAAACATTTTTCCTCGAAAAAAATATGCACGAACAATAATATATTTTTGATTTTCCCGGGCGCGGCCCTCCAGCGCCGTTCTTTTAATTACGAGCAGGTCAGGGCGGGAAGGTGGCTAGGGCGGCTCGAGAAAATATTGTGCCGCGCGCGTCCGCACCAGGTCTCATAATTACTAATGAGCTTATACTTAAGTACATGTATAAGAGACACTGTTAACCACAAACCCACGGCAAAATTATATTTTAATGAAGAAAATTTAAGATTTCGCAATTCTGGTATTAATTAAATTTAATTGCGGGCTGCGTGATTGCGTGCTCGTAAGACGTCTGCGATTTTTTCAAATTAATTTAGTGGTGTTTCTATTATAATTATTTTGGTTAATATGTACATATTTTCATGCATTTTATGCACGAATTAATGTCATTATCATCATAATCGGCCTTACTTATAAACGTTATTTGAGTTAAGAAATGCTTAAAATTGCACAGTCTCGTTTTCATGTGAGACAATTATCGTCAGCGAGAAGTTAACAGAGCAATTTTAAGCATTGCTTATGCTTAATTTAAGTAACGTTTATGGGTAAGGACCAAATTCTTTGCTTCGTTGCACAGCGGAAATCACAGCTGAAAGTATCATAACGGAACTAACGTAGCACAACATAATTTGTTAAGGTTTGTGCACATGAGTATTTAAAAAAAACGGGTCGAATTGAGAACCTTCCTACTATTTTGAAGTCCGTTAAAAAATGAGTGAAAATAGCATATTAGTTTAGATTTCCTTTTTTTTTATGCATCTTTAGGTACAATTACTCCTAGAAATAATCATAATGATAATGACTCTATCGAACCTAATAAAACCCTACGCCATGATTCTCTCACTTATAAATAAGTAGGGCCGTAAATATTTGTCCACTACTTTTGCCTTAACTATGCTTATTAAGGTGGCAAGTTTCACTTATGGCGGGAAATTATAGTTTCAAACTGTTTATTTGCATCTTTTTCGGTGTTTGTGCTAATTAATGATTGTTTTACATTATCATGTAAAGCTATTTATCTGTAACGCACCTTACATTTGTTTATGTACAAAAAGACAGCTATAGTTAAAACGTAGCACCTTACATTAAGAATACGATTCTCTAAAAACAACATTTATGTAAAACGTCATAAATTATCATAATATTGTACAAATCACACTCGTATTCAACGATTATTAAATCTAAAGTATCACAAGTAGGTGCTTTGTTCTTTTTTAGGTAATTCAATATTATTTACACAACATCATCCCGTAAAACAATAGAAGCAGTAGGTATATACGAATATGCAAAAACTTCCAAGTGGATTTTAATTTGGTCCGGAAGAACGTTCCATTCTCAGAAGTAGGCTGTCTCCGTCGGGATGTTGGCGAAATAAGAGTAATTTCTCCGGGAAAATTAGAGGCCGCAGTAATAAGAGTGGACCCGGAGACCTGATAGCGGCCCATATTGTTGGCTGCGGCAGCTATTTTTTCATTTCGTGAATATTATACGTTCTTCTGAGAATGTTGAGAGTTTGTTGACTATAGGCATATGCTAGTTGGGTACCTAAATATTTCAAAACAATTTTTACTGGTGGTATTACTAGTACCTACAGATATACTACTGACAAAAAAAACTTCACGAAATTCGAATATTTACGTGCGTAAATATATTATCGAATTCCATTCAAATTTTGTATTTCGAAATGGTGTATGGCATTCGACACGTTTTTACGCACGTAAATATTCGTACTTCACCTACAGTGTGTTATAATACTGGCATAATACTTGAAGATGCCTTTAAAGAAAAGCTCATTCGAATTACGCAGGTACTGAATTGGGATAGGTATATTTATTTTCACAGTTCAGTTGAACACTACAAAACTTACAGAACCGTTGCGGATCGATAGTGCCTCTTCACATTAATTTCACAGCAATTATTAAACACGAGCAATTCGATAATTAATCGGTGCAAAAAGCGGGCTGGGTTGGAATCGCAGCGGCATCGCGGGCGGATCGCAGTAAACGCAGTAAATCACGCGCACAATGCCGGCAGGTGGCGGCGGCGTCGCGATAATGCCGCGTTTAATTACGCGGAATAATTAGTGAACGGAATATTTTCCGGGCCCTAACTATCTCCGCCGTCTTCCGGCGATAACTAGGCGGTAATTGCGGATTAACCTCTCATTCAGAATTTAATAGGTGCTCGACTACGTGCTACGACGAACCCCAATATGGCTCGATGATGCTATTTGTTTAGTGACGCTGAAATAATTGTTTACGGAAAACATGAGAGAGAACAATACGCTGTTATAATTACATATGATATGATTAAATTATGTTGTTGGCGTATTACTTAGGAAAACAATTATAATGTACTAACTGCGCCCCGTGATTTTACCAACGTGACCGAAATTTTTTTTGGGATACAAAGTATCCTCCGGTAAGTAAAGTATCTCTCCGGTTTTCCAACTATCGCTATGCAAAACTTCAATCCATTGCTCTGTTCCTGCGTGAAAGAGGAACAAACAAACCAACCGACCAACAATCAAACCCACTTTCGCATTTAAAATAATATGACGAAAGTTTAAAGAAAACATCAGCTAGGCTTAGGTTAAGTTAGGTTATACCCCACTAATTTTATTTATATTACACAGGAATTACTCACGTAAGATTAAGCCGGTCACTCCGACTATAGTTTCAACCGCATTAGCCGCGCGTGCGCATTCACCTTGAAAAAGACTGCCTAATGCGGTTGAAACTATAGTCGGAGTGACCGGCTTAATCTTACGTGAGTAATTCCCGTGTAATATAAATAAAATGTGTGAAAACCACGTCAGTTTCTATAATAAAATATACCCCACTAAGTTTCATAGACTTTTGTTTGTGGTTGAGTACGCGAAAAAATATTAATGTAATAAAACAAAGTAACGATGGTTAATGAACCGGATCATTTGCTTAATTAAACCTCAGAAGGGATGTAAATATAATTGATTCACAATTTTTTTTACATTCTCCAGAATGTCAAACATAAATTAATCACATTACCCACATTACCGACCTTAAAATGTACCTATCCACCACGGCGGCTCTTTCTTGAATGCCTGCCGTCAAGATGGCTGATCGGAGTGATGGCAGCAGTGTGACACTGACTTTGACAACAAAAAACAACCCTGTGGCACAATCTTGGCACAACAGAATAGTAATAGTGTAACCAAAGATGTCATACTTATAATACGTATACACTACAAATCATATCAAATTGTGGATATACCAGGCTGTATTTTTAATAATAAATATTTTATATGTAAAAGGTTTTGAAATAGCACTTTCTAAGCATAAAATCAATTTAAAACAGTAGGTAGTACGACCATTTTAATCATGCATACCAGGCGCCCAGTAGCGATTGTTTTCAATGCGTAAACCAGTAGGCGGGCCGCCCAATATTGTGCACGCCGCGGCACGTGTTGCCGACGTAATTTGCGCTTTATGGCACGTGAATAATTTCAGATTATCCAGCAATCCCCTTTAGAAAATCATCCATGCTGACTCTGTTCTAGTGATGTGCTTGGTATGGTGCCCTAACGAGACTTCTAGATATAAGTTGTTATAAGATGATTTTTTTATCAGACATGAACATTGTCATGAGACATGTATATTGTCATGAGATATTAACATTGTCATGAGAAATTAACTTTGTTATGAGACATAAACATTGTTATGAGACATGAACATCGTTATGAGCACTTCGGCCACTTTCGAAACTAGTTTAGGAAGACGAAAAATGATTCCGTTTCTGATACTGCGGTTGCCAAATAGGAATTATAATTCTGTTTCCGAAACTCATTCCGGTAAAAGACTTAAAACTCTTCATTCAAAACTCCTTAGTACTAAATGAAACCGAATAACAACTTTAACGAGTAAAAACCTAAAATACAAATTATTAGCTGTCCCATCGCGGCTTCACCCCCGTACACTACGCAACTCTTCACTTTTTCTTAGTAAAAAGTAGCTTAAAAAACGTCACTCGGGAATAGTGTAGCTTACTAATAATGAAAGAATTTTCAGAAACTTACAAATTCTATCTCTTAGGGTCCAAGCAGACTAGCGACTTTTAGAATCAGCGATCGGCGATTCAGCCGATTTCAGCCTATGAAACAATGATATAAAAATCGATGTGTGTATATTAGTGGATTAAATACATACAGAAATACGGCACCCTGACATATTATATCGAACATCACTAGCCGTTGCCCAGACAACTTTTGATCCCAGACGTAAGGTGAAAATAATAATATAAGCGCTTTTTTACCTGTGTCAATTTTCGTCCGAACAGTTTGACGTAGTTATTGCCCAGGGTGGCTAGTTAAGCGTGAACTTTTGATAACAGCGAGAAATATTAATTTCCCGATGCCAATGAACACCGAAGCGTACGTAATGCTGTCAAATTAGGCCGAGTGCCTTTAATATTATTCTGGAAATTAAATGAGGCAATTTTCTTTAAGGAATTCAGCTGTTTGAAATGTGCCGAGTTTTGAATCTATTTTAGTGTATTGAGTAAGTAATTAATTTTTCACTAGACCCGAGCCTAAAACTGCGACCAGAACCACCGGAGGATGGGCAGCAGCGTCTTATTAGTAAACGGTTAACGTACTGCGATCTCTGCGATTTTAAGTACCTATGCTGCTCTCGTATATACGGGTGCCCTCGTCGAGTAGCTTGACTAGGCTTTCGCAAAAGACTACCGAAATTAAGCAACGAACGAACTGTTGTCTTCATAGATGGGAGACCGCTAGTGGCATTTACAACTGGGCGCTACCATGGGTCGGATGATACATGACATTGTAGGTCCCAGTTATTTATATTTCTACAACAGTTCAAGGCAAAAAAATATGCTACTTTATCAAATTCGGCGTTAATATGTAAACGTGGATCGCATTTTTTTAAAATTAATAACCCTTTACGAGTTAACTTGTAACTATGTAAACAAATCTTGAAAGACGATTTCAACCCACTTCTAATTGTAATATCGATTTAAAACCTTGCAAGGTGACGTAATCCGGATAAAAATATTTTGTATGTGTATAAGATCTAAGTTTGGCCACCAGCTCATTGTCATAGTTTGGCCTGATGGTAAGCGACGGTGTGGCCGAGGACAGATTTTAAAGATCGGCCGTTGATTTAAAAAAAAAAAACTATTCACTCTAGCCTTGAAATGCCTTGGTCGGTACCATCGGACAGACCTGATGATGAAGGCAGGAAGTGGATATTGGTTACTAATAAACCTCATGAGTTTGGACTCATTTGGTTTGAGTTTTTTAAATTATAATAATTACTAACTGCTCCCCGCGGTTTCACCCGCGTCACAACCACCTGTCAAAATCAGTCCATCCGTTTTGAAATAGGTACATAGGGAACATACATATATACAGACATCGCCTTTTAAGTATAAGAAGATTATCATTAATTTTTTACTTACTGACAGAAAAAAAGAGGAGGTTATTTAGTTGACACGTATATTTTTTTAACAAAACGCCTTTATGCGCCAGCATACAATTACCGATATTACATAGCAATGACGGCCCCCGCCAGATGGCGTTGAGGTCGATCATTTAAAAATCACTGCACATTGTTCTGCGAAACTAATTGCAGGGAAAGAGGGTCGATGGACTCCCGGACTAAATCATTTTCTAATAGGGGACCATACCACCTACCCTTCCCACTGGGCTTTGATTAATTTCTGTTTTGCCAAAGTGTATTAGATTGGTCGTGTAGAGTGGGTTTTAGTTTGTATTGTGATGTAATGTTTAATCTTGTAATTGGTGTTTCTTTGTGATTAAAACAGCGTTTTCTTCCTTTCAGGTCTCCAATTGGGATGGGAGATAGTCTAGTGGAAATACGTGAGTATCGTCTTGAGCTATTAATATTGGGGATTTTATTTAAAATAAAGCCGGCTAAGTGCGAGTCGAGCTCGCGCACTGAGGGTTCCGTACCACCACATAACTTTTTAGCTACTAAAGTTCAAAAATTAGTGCAAAAAGACAACATTCCATCAATGCCCAGGTGGTGACCCATCCAAGTACCGGCCGCGCCTGACGTTGCTTCACTTCGGTGATCGTACAAGAACCGGTGGTGAATATAAATTTTTCGCCGACTTGCACTTGGCCATTATTTAATATTTGTTGTTTTACTTTAGTTAGAGAGTACTATAATCATGCCAAGTTTGACGCTTATACGTATTACCGTTTTTACATTAGAGCAAATACAAAAATACGTTAAAAATACGTTTATTGAATGAGGTTGGCCTATCGTTTTTATTTTTGACTTTTTTCAAATTTCCTTGTTATTCCGCCATTACATTAGATATTCTGTGAAAATTTCAACTGGCAATATATAACGGTTCGAAAGATACAGCCGTTAATAGGTAGGACAGACGGACGGACGGAGAGACAGACATACATCGTAGGCTTAGTAATAGGGCCTCGTATTTACCCTTTGAGTACGGAACCCTAAAATAGCTGCACCCCGCGGTTTCACCCGCATTATACAGGGTGTAAGGGGAACACTCTCGAAACCAAAAGAAGGTAATTGTACTCATCATTATGAAGCACATCATATTTTTTTCGCGATTTCAGGTCTGGTCTCATAGTAAAAGTTGTTCATAATGATAAGTACAATTACCTTCTTTTGGCTTCGAGGGTGTTCCCTTTATATCCTGTATACTACCTTCTTGAAGTAACGAAGAGAGGCAAACATGGATGCGCTCCGTCTGATGGTAAACAGAAACCGCCGCCTATGGACACCTACAGCGGTATGACGGTGATTTGCCAGCGATGGTGTTGTCTACGATGGAGCTCGCTTACCTAGAAGAAACACATTCACTTGCGATTTGAAGACACCCAGATTGTTACTATCGTGGAACCCCATTCAGGCATCGCATTCCAAAGACTATAGCAGTCTAAAATCTGAATCGACATAATTTCACCTAAGAATTCAACCATTGGTTATCATCATTATTATGTAGGTAATAGCGATGATAAATACACGTACATAAATATGCTAAAGCACCAACAGTTAAAACTAACCGTGACCAGTCCACAGACAACAATGGGCCATCGACAATTGAATCAATGCCCTATTTCCTGTGAATTGGATTCGTTTCCTTTTTACCGACGATGCTCATTTATCAATGTAGTTTTCGGTCCAGTAGTGCAGTGTTATGTTGATTGATTTTAATAATGTCGAGATCTGGGCTAAAAATATAAATTGTACTGACGAATTTATGATCAAAAACTCTAATTTGAGCTTTTAAATTCCACTGACAGCTTGTACGCCACAACCCCACCTCTATCTAAAGTCATCGTTGAGCTTTAGGGCACTAACTTAAAACGAATAAAAAGTAAAGTATTTACTTTTTTTTCTTTTTTTTTAAACGCTTATACGTTATCACTCATATATATTATGTAAGGATATAACTCACTCAGCCAGGCCGGCTCTCTTAGTGATCCGGAATAGATTTGCCTGTATATATTACCGCCCGCGCTAAGGAATGTCCAATACAGCAATAATAAATTAAAAGTAGGTAAATTAAAATTAAGTTAAATTTACATTCAAATAAAACAATCAATGAATACAAACAAAGTTGATTTTTCTAAAACTTTTTTCCGCCCCCGTCCTTTCTTCCTGGAAATTTGTCGTACGAGCTGACATACGACCACATCGTAAAAAGCATATCTTTTCGTCCGGTCCATCTAGCCCCCAGTGGTTAACTTAACCCCCAGTTGGTAGGACTCAAGATTATCTTCGACCAGGGAATGTTTCCACTTTGCTTCCGCGCCATCGCCACCCGAATGCTTTTTTAGCCAAAAAGCTTTATCACTTCCGTGGGGATATGGACTATGGGCAGCGTAGCGGAGATAAAGTTGCTAGATGGGACAAATTAAATGTCGTACCTATTTTGATGCAATTTTGTTACTAGACCTATTAAAAATAATAAATTAAAACAAAGTATTTATCCTATTACAAGTACATAACCTAAATAAATTAAATCTATATATATAAAAGCGAAATTCATCTACTCACTCACTCATTAAACACGAAATCTCGAAAACTACTTGACCTACGAAGCTGAAATTTGGCAGGTAGATTCCTTATGGGGTGTAGAGGTCCGATAAGAAAGGATTTTACGATAGGGCCAAATTAAGGATGACAAAAGGGGTTGAAAGCTTATATGAAAGTCTAGGCGCACGAAGTCGCGGGCAACAGCTAGTATTCACATATAAGTATTTAATCAGGCACCCCGAATCTGGAGAAAGCCAACGCCATGTGCTGCTGTCTTGGGCTAGTTGAGTCCAGGTTGCACACCACCTTGCACCTTGACTCATCGTGCTAGTGGACAATTCGCTCGCTCCATCTACCGACCATAGCCCAAGCGAGGTGTCCCCCGCCCACTTACATTTCAGTTTACAAACCATCTTTACAGTGTCAATTTTTTTTTTGCTTAGAATAACTACTCAGAGAAGGTAGGGTTCCAAACAACGCCTTCTCAAAATGTAAGCTACAAATTCGCTTTGTAGCTTACGTTTCGATTGGTATTTTAAACGATTTAAGCAAGAAAATTAATGGATTACCTGTGGAATGTCACACCATAACTCTTATGCTGCTTTTCTGATTTTTTGTGATACGATTTCACCGCGCAAATTGTTATAGTAAAATTTTTTTTTTTTTTGGAGCCATATATGACTCCATTTGAATGGCTTAAATTTTGCGAATGTGCTTGTTTTCTACGTGTAGTTATTCTAAGTTTTTTTGTTTTGCCTTAGCTCCACGTTTTTGACTCTATCATTAAGTGTGAGACAAAACAGAGCGTTCTGTTGCTCTTTGAAATGTGGCTTGAAATCTTCTTTATTAGTTTCTATGGTGCCCAGGTTTGGCAAACATAAAGTAGGGACGGCAAAATAGTGTTGTCCATCAGTCTTTTCTTAAGGGGTAGCTGCTTGTTTGTGTTGCTGCTTATTGTTTAATTTGTGATTTTATTAAGGGAACGCACGTGATTTCGGGACACCAATTTTTTTATTTGTAGCTTTAACCCTGGAAAGCTCTAAATGTATAACTTTTTTTGCTAGCCTAATAATTTCACATAATTGAGGACATGCTGTTAATTGAAAATAAATAAACTACTTGCAAAAATGGCGAAACAAATAATTTACTCCATAATATATTTTCAGCTAATGGTTTGTTTATGTGAAACTAGTAGGATACAGTCTCGCAAAAAAGTGGTAATTAAAAAAAGACAATCGAAAGCTACACCGATGGAAACCGTAAACAATGTTTTCCTAAAGTTAAATTTTTCGGGTTGTTTTGCTTACCAGTTTCCTTGTCATTTGCGTCACTCACCACGTTGTAGCCTCGAGGACGTTCCTGTTGTTAAGAAGTGATCACATTTTTTCCAATGCTGCTGTACACGTGTTTAACACGTGCTTTTAAGTCGTTTTCTAAAATAGATTGACATTCTTGTTTTGATAATTTTATATTTTTACATGCTTTTATTTAACTTGCTTTGTTAGTATGGGTCAAACCTTGTAACTGAATTTTCAAAAAGTTATCCTCAACCGATTTACCTGAATGTTTGTATACACGAGAACGCCACCCGCAGCTATCGTTCTCAAAATGCTAGCCACATTGCCGAGTTATTTTATTTAAAAATTTGCTTAGCGCCCAGCTCTTACGGTCCTAAAGTTTCGACCCCGAAAGGCTCATTTATGTACCCACTATCTAGGTCAATACTACTACGTTAACGGCATCTTTCAAAGTTGTAAGATAAAAAAAAATACGCGTCGGCTTGATAACTTCTTCCTTTTTTCGCCGCTTAACCCGGTTTGTCAAGCAAATATATTATGTGGATGACGTGGATGTCTCCAGTGAGGTTTTAATTATTCAATTCGTATTCTTTTTAAAATGATTTTAATCACGATAAGCTAACATTGTGAAAAACCACAGATCTTTATTAGGAATAAATATTAAAAGCAAAAAGAAAATTTATAAAGATTTGTGATAATAACTTTACCACTTCCAGCAGAGTCAACATTTTTGTGCCGTCCGCTGGGCAACGCTGCAGAATGCAGGCAGTGGATCACTTTTATTGCCGGAAACCGTAAAATAAATGTCGTGGCCCATCGCTAGCCCCGGCTAATGACACCCCACATGTTACCTACAGTAAACAATGTTCCTTTACGATCTTTCATTTGAATATAGCAGGAAATCGTGAAATTTTGAAATTAGAATAGGTGCCATATTTGTTACCTTTTTATATACTTATAGAATAGGTTTACGTTTGGCCAACCAAATGTGACGTTGTGGCCGAAGATGGAGCACGTACACCTAGAAGGTAGCTCTGGGTCTGGTAACTCTGGCCTTGAAGACACCCAAGTTATATTTTTTCTCGTTTACCTTTACCTTAGGAAAGTTTTTAGATGTTTCTCGTATATTCCTAAGAAACAGCATTACTACTCTTATCTCGCATTCTTCTCTATCTGTTTGTTTGTTCAGTGCACATTTTAAAATTGATACACAATACAATACAATACAAAACTCTTTATTAAAATACCACAAAACAAGGATAACATAAACATTACAACAAAAATATTATCTTTTATAGGCTTATTTTATCGATTTTAAACTATGAGACTTGAAACTTAAAATATTGTTCAGAATGCAAAATTTACCTAAAATTAAAACGTGTTTTTAACCTATACTGTCACTTCTGGGCTAAGGTATCTCCCATCACTTTCCAGACAGTGCGATCACCCGCCAGATTTGACCAGTCTGATTTATGTTTTCGGGCAGCCACTGCGTGATCCTCTGGGCTTATCTATCAGGGTGGTATATAAAAAAAAATTGGTACATAATAGGTCAGAGTGATGGTGGCCGAGCGGTAGCAAAGGCGCTTTACAATCTGACGCACCTGGTTCGATCCTCGGCCTTGTACCGATGACTTATTTAATACTTAAATACATTTTGTGCAGTTTCGATGCCATCGCTCAACAACGGTGAAAGAAAACGTCAGGAAACAAAGAACCTCAAAAAAAGGTTTAAAGATATATGACATTCAGCAACATGCGCACTGGGCCAGCGTAGTTTATAACAGCCCACCCTCTCTCTCTGAGAGTAGGCCTGTGTCCAAGCAGTGGGAACATGATAATGATAATTTTGATAATCATACTAGTATTATAAATGCGAAAGAGTGTTTGTTTGTTGGTTCGTTTGTTCCTCTTTCAGGCAGCAACAGAGCAACGGATCAACCTGATTTTTTGCATGGGTATAGTTCAAACACACTGCGTTCCACAGGCCGCCAGCCAAGCGTGGGGATTATGGCAACACCCCTTTAAGAGGGAGGCCTTTGTTCAGCAGTGAACGTTTACTGGCTGATGATGATATGTGTGTGTGTGTGTGTGTGTATAGTTCAAAGGCCAGAGATTGACATGGGCTTTTCATTATAATCATCATCACCATTTTTCATCACTACACGGGTGAAACCACGGGGCGCAGCTAGTAGGTCATAACAAGTATTCAGTGAAAATAGTCCATACACGCAATGATGAGTACTTATGAAGCACAATTAGCGGTCGCGGGGCGGGCGGCGGCACGCGCACTCTCAAGAACACTCCGCGCCGCCCGCCCTCGGCTTATTAATTACGAATACCACTTAATAATGCGAAAAATGCGCGCTGAGATGCGAAAATCATTTGGTGTAGTATATTATTCTTAATTTTGTGTTGTTTTCATTTACTTGTCAGCTCATATTCATAAGTCCACTTTCTTTGCCCAGCTATGCGTTTGACCAAAGACCAGATAAGCTTTGTTCAAGTCAAGCAGGTACGTATAAATTACGTAGAAATTATCATGTAATATTTAAGCAGCTCATGATTTGGTCAAAATTTGGTAATTTTTAGTAACACATTTTCAAAAAATTTACTAATAAATATTAGTCAACTGTTTATTTAACTTTTCACAAAAATTGGTAAATAACGTCCAAGTAGTATGAGATACTCTTATTTTAAGTCTCTAAACAATTTTTTATTTCCTGGATTAATAATAACCTATCAGTAACCCTCCTGAAAGTGCTTAAAGTCCTGAAAGTGTTAGTGCTCATAGAATGTTCTATATCTGGTTGTTAATATATATTTAAGTATGTATTTAAAAACTATATGTATGTATATCGGTCTCTGGCAGCCATATCACAAGCTTTGCTTAGTTTGGGGTCAGATGAATGTGTGTGCAAAAATGTCCCAAATATTTATTTTATTTTTTATTTTAATTAGCAAGCTGTAGTGGCTATGGGCTGGCCATATCTGTAGAAGAACTGACAACCGCTGGGGTAAACGGGTTCTAGAGTGGAGACCGCGTATCGGCAAACGTAGAGTAGGACGCCTCAGCCAGGTGGAGTGATGACCTGCGAATGGCGGCTAGTGGCAAATGGATGCGAAAAGCAGAAGATCGTGCCTTGTGGCGTTCTTTAGGAGAGGCCTATGTCCATCAGTGGACGAACATCAACTAGGCTGATGATGAACCATCCTGAAGTCGGTAAATTAATGGTACTACTTGACGGAGTTATTAAAAGTTTCAGTTTCTACTAAAAATATCAGATGGCGCCATATGACATGTGAAACAGTGCGTAGAGCGCGGCGTGCAGGGCGTGTCGTACCGGACGCGTATTACTCGGCGGGCGGGCGGAAATCGGCAATATATTGCGATCGCCGCCGCCAGCTCGGCCGGTCGCCGCCGTGCCCGTAAATAACGCAGATAAGGAGCCATGTTTACGCCTTATGCTAGCCACTGCGGTGATTTGTGGTCCCAAATTGATGATGGCTAGCTTCTGTGAAAATTTGTTGTAGATAAATAACTATTTATTGTTCACACCACAAATGACAAACATAAGACAAAAATAGAGATACAATTGGCAGCCTTATCGCTATAAGCGATCTCTTCCAAGCAACCTTATTACCACTACCGTTGTGCTCATGTTTTTCATAAGTCTTAGTAAGTAATCATTAGAAGTTTATTAGAAAATTTGAAATTAAATTATTAACTAAAACTCCATAATTATGGCATTACTAATAAACTTTAGTGGTTTTTAAATGCTCTTATATCCTATTTGAATACTTTAATTTTTTTAATGATAAATAAATGAAAAACAAACAAAAAAACAGTTAAGTAAAGTAACCATTTATTTCTGAAACGGTTTAACATTATCATAATTGTAATGTATATACATAGCCACAAATTATATCTAAAATAGGTTACATTGAATTAGCAGTGGGCCCAAACTCGGCTAGGCCGGTGTCTTGGGGACCCGATTACTAAGTACTATGTAAGTCATTGGTACAAGGTCCTATATACAAGAATCGAACCGGATATCTTCAGATTGTAAAGCACACATTCTACCGTTCGGACTCTATCGCTCATTAGTCATTACCCATGATTTTACCCAGGCTATGTATTAACAGGAGCTGACCATTTGTTCAGGATAATATAAGAAATCTGTATCGATAATTCCTACAAATCATACTAAAATTATAAACACGAAAGTGCGTTTGTTTGTTTCTTATTCACGCAGTAACAGAGCAACGGAAAGACGTAATTTTTTGGATACAGATCTGATATGTTCGAGAGACGAAAAGTGACATCTAGGATACTTTTAATCATTTAAAGCTATACTTTTGATTAAAAAAAAATTTTAAGCTCCTGAGGTAATAATATCCATACGGGTGAAACCGAGAGCGCAGCTACTTATTTTACCTATATACTTTTTATATAGATAACTTATAAACAAATTTACATACATAGCAAATATGATGTCTTTCTTAAAGGACACTGAAATTGAGCAACAATTAAGCACTGATCTTGTCTGATTTCGGACGGGTGTCTGCGAGTGGCATTTACAACTGAACGCTAACGTGTCATTCAAGACACGTTAATACTGGTTGTAACTAACGGTTGGGTTGCTAACCCAACCGTTAAGCAAGGTAGATTCCTTATATAGAGGTCCACTAAGAAAAGGGGGGTTGAAATTTTATATAAAAGTAAAAGTTTATTAAAGTTGTAAGTTGGTTTAGGTTGAAAGTTTGTGTGGACGAAGTCGCGGGCAAACAGCTAGTAACAGTAACATTTCAAATCATTCAAGTCAGCTCAACTAAAAAGACGATATTCCTATAATGTTTGTTTATTGTTTCCTGAAATGCTTACAAATGAGTGGCGACCACTCTCCCCTCATACCTAAGAGTTCTCCGTCGATTACCCGAAAAATGTATTTATTTAGGGCTCCGATGACTTCCGAAGTGGAACCCTAATGTGACCAGTGAAAAATGACATAGGAAATCCTTGAAATATGGACGCATTAGACGCCACTTCTGAGCATGTGTCTTCGTGAATTCTTTCCCAACTGATTTTTTAGATTTTTTAAACGATTTTTTTACCCGAAATATATTAAATTCGGTTTTATACATAATGCCTAGGTAATGTTTGCATTACCAAAAATAGTATCGCGGGTCGAACCTGGACTAGATTGGCACAGGACCGAGGCAGATGGCATAGCAAGAGAGAGGCCTATACCCAGCAGTGGGATAAGGAAGGCTGTGGATGATGATGATGATGATGTAAAATTTAAACATTATGTGTAATGTCAAACTGTGGACCGGGTTTGTATAAAACTTATTGAGATACAATTTGTATCTCGATGATAAAACCGATTAAATGATGGCTGGTGAGTTTTGAGTGAGATTTGCAGACAATAATTTATCTGCGACGAAATAAACGATGATAATGTCGGATGACAGATTGGTTAAGTTTTTATTTATTTAGTACCTACCTATTTTAATACTAAAACGTTGCACCTCAGGTAGGACAGACTGTTGAGATTAAGAATTGGTTACATCATTGTACACAGTTTATGCAATAAAAATATTTTAAAGTAGTTTGAGCGTGATGCTACAAAGGGACACAAAGACAGAAAGACAAAAAAATACCTGATTCGGAATCTTTATCGGTAATGATGTTCCCCACAGTCTAAATTTTCCAAAAATATTCAGTGTACAGATTTAGCTCAGCTACAGTTTTTTTTATATAGATAGATAGAAATAAGAAAGATACTCTTGCGTTCACCGTCGCCGTCAACAATCGAACGGAAACTCTCCGAGCAATTAGTAACGGTCTAAGCCTAACCTAACCCGATACATTACGAGTAATGATTGATCATCCCATATCATACCGGTTGGACACAAAAACTGCCTAATGGCTGGCTTTTAAAATACGATACTCGTCACCTCAGTAATGGCAGCGATATGTTACCGCCATCAATCCTCTATTCTCGCCGCGTCTGCGCTGTGGGATCTAATTAATTATGGTAATTAAACAGCTCGAGTTGCCAAGTGGTGGGCTTATATGCAGGAGAGGGTTGGAAAATACGCACACAGGTATAAGTGCAATTCTGTGTTTAGACGGTGTCAACTGTGCGTTTAAGCAGATTTGTGTCACTGATTCTGAAGTAGTGTGGTAGAAATGGCATATCAATCATTAACACCGATGACGCATCATGATCTCTTTTATAATTAAACGACTTCAAAAAGAAGGAGGTTCTCAGTTTGACAGTATGTTTTTTTTTGTATGTTTGTTACGCGATTACTCCGCAAATTAGGTAAGAGTTGATTTTGATGATTCTTTTTTTTGTTTGGCAGGTCAGTGGTAGATAGATAGATAGATAGATAGAGCCTTTATTCGCTGACCATAATTATCTTAAATTAAATAATATAAAACGAAAATGGAATATAAACTAGTAAATAATATGTAGATAATAATATGATTTTCAGCAACCAGTTAAGTTAAATTGTCAGGTTGTCCTTCGACATAGGCCTCCCCTAGTTCCTTCCACACTTTTCTGTCTCGAGCTAATCTTCTCCATCCCATTGGCAAATCATCTTCCCATCTCTTAATTTGGCGTCCTCTTTGTCTTTTCCCATTTCTGGGATACCACTCCATAATGTCTTTCGTCCATTTTTCTCTGTATGTCCTCATAATGTGTCCGGTCCAGTTCCATTTTAGTTTTTTAATTGTTTTGTAAACATCATTTACTTTTGTTCTTTCCCTTATTTTTGATATAGTCCACCGGTCTCGTAGCCTTATACTTAGCATACTTCGCTCCATGTGGCGTTGGCAAGTTAGAAGTTTTTGGTTGTTTTTGTTTGTGGCAGGCCAAGTTTGACACCCATAGGTAAGACATGGCAGAATACATGTGTTGTACAATTTACTTTAAAAAAAAAAAAAAAGAAATAGTTAAAAACGAAAACATGCCCATGTCAGGTCAGTGGTGGTCCCATATAAATTACGAATCTTATTCAGCGCGATTTGAAAATAAAATAAAAACAATAAACACAGATGACGTTTTGGTTTGTGGTTCCCTTCAGCAAATTTTTTAATGAGAACTTTCAATCTCTGTCTTAACTGTCGATTTTCTACTTTTTAGTTTAAGTTTGTACATGTAGAGATATTTTTGTAGTCGGGTTATTTTCTGCTAAAAATTAACTTTTTTCTTTTGCACTCTTATTAGATTAGTCGTGGTCATCAGTTCGGGTGGTGGTCCGCTTAACAATCCGCCGCCATTCCTCGCAAAGCTTTATTGATTATAAGTTTGTGCAGCCTTTATTTGGCCGTTCCAATGTGGTGACCTGCCGCGTCAACATGATTTTTTGGTTATGCAGTAGATCAAAAAGGGTAACATAACATAGGTTAGGTTTTGAATGTAGTTGTTTTTTCAATATAGATAAATCGATTAACTTTAAAATAATGTTTTTAGAAACAAACTTACCTACATGTGTATCTAATATAGAGTCTGTGTAAAAAGAGAAAATAAAATTCAAGTCCTTGTCGGGGTATTCTTGTGGGGGATTCGGGGTATTACGGAGGACAATTTGTGGGCATGTAGCTTCCTAATAACACCCGAGTACTAGTGAAAACTAAGTAGGTACCTACCAAGTAATTTTTTGTCGTGCTGGCAATGACAGATCAGTGTTGTCAACACAACAAAAACAGTAAATTGGCACACGCGCGACCAATCCCGACGACGCTTTTCTATTTGCAGAGACTATAAGAGTATGTACTGAAAGATCTTAATTGTTCTTTTAACTCTGACAGTTGAAGCCCTGTGTGAACATTCGTAACTGTTTGTAAAGTATAATGTGCCAATAAGCAAAGAAACTCGCGGATCGTGTCCCACATGGCTCGCAAAGTGATTGGAAAGCAGGAGTGGAGGAGGTGTGATTATTAGCTTGCTATAACAACGTTTCCAGCGTTGAAATTATTTTAAGGCCTTTAAAACGTAGATTAATATTTATAGACCCACTTGCTATCCGCACTAAAGAAGATTATGTAGCCATAGATGTAAATATCAAGATACATTTGCGAATACTTGAAAAATTTGCGCCGTTTGTCGAAATCTCTACTTGCTACATACTTACTATTGTTATACACTAACTACGCTATCAAGTACGACAATCGCTCGTCTACGAAGTCACCGTGCAACTGAGTTCACATTATATGTGTAATAGCCATACCTAATGTGTAATAAATACTAATTATTATACATATGCTTTGGCGTACCAGTGAGTCCGTACCATTAAAAAGTTCCATTGGGCCGGCCTATAGATATACGTCAAGGCAGGCTAACACCATTGTTGTATAGAGCATTTACCCACCGGCTTGTAAATACTTCAGCGTATGTTATACCAATTTTGTCATTTAAATTTTTAACGACTTTTAAAAAGTTTACGTTGGCGTCGATTCTTTTATATCTCAATACCAACAAATCTACCAATCTGATAGAACTAAATTTATCTGCATCTGTTTTCATTTTCATATTTTAGAAAGGGATGTCAACAACTTTAAGTCTGTGAAATTAAGTTTAGTTTAGATACTGGTTCTTCAGATTCGACGTCATTTGCATCATTATCATCAACCCGAAGACGTTCAATGCTGAGCATAGGATCCCCCTTTGACCTCCACATTGAACGACAGCCTGCCATCTGCATCCATTGCCTGTCATTTGCATATTTAACCAAAATATATTTCAAAATTAAACTATCCAGGTAAATATAATATCACTGCTAAAAGTCTACAATTAGTAATTTATTAAACTAAATACACAAACTAAAATACTTAATACACAATCGGCATAAGAGTGTGTGCAGTATATAGCTCTACATGAGCGCGTTGCGCTCCGTGCATGCTCTAATGATGTGGTCTAACTTATGAGATAGAGCGATTTTGTGCCTTGTGGTTACCACATTATTCAAGTATAATTATACCTTTTATATTTCGATCTAACTTTACCTATAAAAAATTGCCCCCTTTAGTTGATTGAATCAGGCGTTACTTTGCGGAAGTCCATTTTTAATTTGTATATGAAGAATTTCTAGTTTAATTCCGCTTCTACATCGTTTTGAGTACAATGAGGATTTTGGGATAATTTTTTTTTTTTTTAATTTTTCTTTTTTATTTAATTAATATGATATGTCAGGTTAGGTTTTAATTAGCATCACAAATATCTATAGAGAAAAATAGTTTATCACAAAATCCTTATTGTACCTACTCAAAACGACGTAGAAGTGGAATTACACTAGAAATTCGTCATATATAATATACAAATTAGCCCCCTGTAAATAAATGCATTATAAAAAAGTCAAAATAATTAAAGCAGACAAAACACAAATCATAATTTTGTTGTTTATTAACCGACTTCAAAAAAGGAGGAAGGTCCGAGTCGGGCTCGCGCTGTGAGTGTACCATACCACCACAAAATACAACCATAGTTATTGTTTTGGCTTAACGCCTCCCAAAATTGTCGAAGTAATTGCTATTTAATACTTTTATACAGTGACGCTCGAGAGTAACACAATTATAATTTGTTGATACCGAGTCGCACTTGGTCATTATTTATCAATTTGACACTTGTACGTAGACGTACTACCGTTTTTACATTAGAGCGAATACAAAAATACCTTAAGAAAAATACATAAGTATTAGTTTTTACTTTTTGGCTTTTTTATTATTTCTTAGTTAATCCGCCGTGACATTACATATTATGTAAAAAATGCAACTGGCTATCTATTACGGTTCGAAAGATACAGCCGTTTAAAGGTAGGACGGACAGACGGACGGGCGTACGGATGGACAGACAGACAGACATCGTAGGCTTAGTAATAGGGTCCCGTTTTTACCGGGTACGGAACCCTAAAAAAATTACTTTTCATAAAACAATATTTCTGACAAGACAATTTTTTCACTATTCCCTACCTATTTTCAATACAAACACATAGTATTAATAAAACAGTCGTTTAGCTCTTAGAAATTTCGCTAGCAGCCCTGCGTTTGCACCACCCATCCACATTCCTGACGAAGAATGATGCTTTCGGCTCCTCGTGCGAGTAGGTAGTGCTTTGTTCGAGTGATTAACTGCCTCCGAGGTACTAAGCCCTTCAGCTAATGAGTCGAGAGTGGTATTAATCATAGTGACGAACCGGACCAGCTGACAGACCGTGGGTGGTTACCGTGCTTAGGTAAAGAGGCCGGTATGATCAATCAAGTGGTCGAATGTTTCATGACCTGACTACTTGATCTTAAAGTGCTTAGAAGAGGCAACGTGGTAGCAAGCTTTCAGATCTCTGTATAATTATGATAATTTTATTTATAAACAGGCTTGCGCTTGACTTCCATCTCGCCTGTGCGGTCTACGACGGAGCACGCTTGCTTAGAAGAAACCGATTCACTTGCGACTTAAAGATGCTCCATCGTGAACCACATGATTGCTTAAAATCAGGAGAGTTAGCAGTCAAAGGCAAGCCTAATATTTAAAAAAATAGTTTTCAGTTTCCTAGATTTACTGCTGTAGTCTTTTTTTATATAATAGATAGTCTTGCGCTTGGCCACCATCTCGCCTGATGTTAAACGACGATGTGGTCTACGATGGAGCACGCTAGCCTAGAAGAAACCGATTCACTCTCGACTTTAAGACACCCAGATCGTAAGGGAACACCCATTTAGGCAGCAAATTCCACAGACTAGCAGTTCACATAATAAATGTGGAATCAAAGCGCTTCGTACGGGTTTTCGGAATATCAACAATAACCGATGTCAATTTTTCGTGCCCGCTCTGGCAGTCCGCTAGAAAAATGGGCAGGAGGGAATTAAATCATGCAGATCTGATGCACACTCTCCGAAATGTATCCGATAAAAAACCGATAGACTAGCAATTTTACGCCGATGCTCAATGCTCGGTGTTCTCGATGCTCGGTGTATGCTCGATGTTTTGTAGTATAGCAAAATAACTCAAACAAAACGAAAACATCTTGAATAATTTTGTCAAATCTCTAATCTGAATTCTGTAGGTGGGTGGGTTGCCAGTTGTACTCTAATGGGTTCAGTAACGGTGAATTCATGTATCCTATTAGACAATTAACGGTACCAGAGATTCATCTGTTAATGACAGGGAATAAGCTAATGATAGTACAGATTGACACTCGGTAATGAGAGAAAAATGGGCATCTTCTTTGTTTGTGAACTTGAATAAAGTTAAATTGATGGCTATCATTCCCGCGCGGCATAATCCGCGCTACCCGCACATACCAAAAGGTCAGAATCAAATGATCATTAGTTTCACACGTCGAGAGCTAAATAAATCGTGAAGTACCCGCAATGACGAGACGTGTTGCCGACAGAGCTGCGCGGATGACTGATCCGTCGCACAAACTAATGTTCTTTTTTCGAAATCCTTTTTGATTTTTTAACACGCACAAAAGGCAAAGACGCATGAGTTATGCCGACTTGTAGTTTTTACTATACACTCGAGTTGGATTAAATATTTTAAAAATGTTTATTCCTTTTCGTGGATGAGGGTACGTGATGGCATGTGACATTAAAATGACAAATTGGTTAATTATTCTTAATCCGGCTGAATGGTTTGATCGTGCCGGAGTGATGGGCTGTCACGTCGCCGGTCGTCAGACGCCATCGCGCTTCGCGCTGTTATTTCTCAGTTTATGTTGATTCGCGTGAACTCGTGAAGTTCATTGCCATTCAAATCTTTTCTTCACACATTTTCCTCGCTTTGTTGAGTGTGTTCACAAAGTTGGAATGTTCACTACACTCCGAGTTAGGTACTGACTTTCTGCTATTTGAGAAATATTTTTTAAATTTTGCAGTAAAAATTTTGTTTATAGCAAAAAAATTCGTAGAATCGGTAAAGAGTATTTTATAAATCCATTAGTAAAATTTACAGCGAAAAAAGTAGTCTGTAAACATATTTAGAACGCAAATTATTCTTCTAGTGGAATAAAATGCGTCGACCAGAATCAGTATTCGTTTAAATGCGGAAATCAGAAAATAGCAGGCTCCACGTTAAACCGAAAATATTTTAGCCAAGCTCCTGTTTTGTGCACATTATTATGATAATAACGAGAGGCATTACTCGTTTAACCCCGTGGATGCATTTATTTTTCGCTGCAGTCGAAGCGTAGCGTATGGGACCTACTGCAACCTACAATTTTGGTACTTTGTATTCTTCATTCCTTCTTCTCCATAATGATAATACATTTACATTTTAAGCAACATGTATCTATAGATATAATAAAATCGTAGCGATAAAAAATCAGTAAATGCTAGATATAAAAAAAAATACACAAAGCGTCTTAAAATAAACAGATGAACATGTTATGTTTTTTTTTTTTTGTTTGTCTACTTATTCGTTTGTTTGTGCACGCACATCTCCTAAACCACTGGACGGATTTAAATGCGGTTTTCACGAATATGCTTAGCTATGACCGGATTGAAGTACAGGCTAAGTTATGTCGCGGGCAACAGCTAGTCGTAAATAAAACAAAGAAATGTATTACACGTATATCTTTTGATGTGTCGTGATGATTCTTTAATTATAACAAATACACGAGACACAAAAAGCACTGAAACCTGATAAAGACATTGCAATCTATCGTTAAAATGCTCATAGGCCATACCGTGGAGCACATGAAATCTGTAGATATAAGGGAACACCGATACTACGCATATAAAAAAATAAAACAGAATGAAAATTCGCAATGATCAAGACCAATCAATCTTCCTTTTACTTTTCATACAAAAGAAAGAATACAGACGTTCATAAGTATAGACAAGCAAGATCACAGTTTTTCCGTATCAAGATATACTATAGAAGACTCGGTGCAGATTTAAGTAGGTATATTTTAGTGTAAGTTTTTACTCTAAAAACAGAATATTTAATCGAAATTTGGTATCAAGCTGTATTTTTTTCGAGTACGATCTAGGGCCTAGCTATCTTAACTAATATTATAGATGCGAAATTAAAGCTCTTTGTCTGTCTCTCTGTCTGTTTGCTTGCTTTTCATGACTAAACAGCTGATCTTAACTAAATTTGGCACGAAGATAGTGTGCATCTCATGATGCACACTATCTGATGCACTATCTTCGATTTTCCGCATTTTGGGGGGAACGTACCTCATGGTACTTTCCCCCCAAACTGTGGAAAATCGCAGATAGCACCGCGGGATTCAGTTATTTGTTTATAATTTTATTAGACAGGTATGTGTATAGAGAATATTGCCATCCTTCGTTGTTTTCTCTTTGAATGTATTTCCTAGATATGACCTAATCTTCTTGTGAGGCAGAAACGTCTATTTCTATGGATCTCGGTAATTTTGTCTCAGGTAGTTTGTTGTATGCATCTGTATATAGTATCTGTATAGTACCCCTTTGAGGCAAATAGTCGCTGGACTGGACAAAGCATTGTGAACCAAGATCAATGTCTTGAATACCAGACCTATAGGTAGTAAAACGCGCACAAGACCACCTACCGGCACGCTGTACTCTGAGCACATAATGTACTTAGAACACAACGTGCCGTCAGAACCACTGATGTTACATGTTCACTTGTGTTTCATGAAAGGTATATAGCCACCCATACCGTGCCATTAATTGCAATTAATGAAAACTATTAATAATTTGACTAAAACGATTATATACGAGTCAAAAAAGCTGGTAACATTGTTACTTGTAGGTATATATGGCATTTCTATGGCTACATTTTGCCAAGTCACATGAAAAACACAGAATTTGTAGGAAGAGATCGCAGAGCCAGCTAAATACAACAAAGATCTAAAGAACTATAGTATAAAAGCGTGAGCGAAGCGTTCTTTTAGCCATTTTATCATATAACTAGATCATACGTACGTACAGCAGCGCGTTTTTTTACAAATATTGTCTAATGTAGATTACATAATTAAGAGGCAGGTTATAAAAAAATTAAACAAAAATAAACAAAAGTAGGTACGTTCGTAAATTATGTTCAACGTTGATCAGATTAGATTCGCGCTTGGGCCACAAAAGCGCAAAGCCGAATAAGCAGAAATGCGCGAGTGAAGAATTTCCCCACGCAAAGGTAGACGTAACTATTACTTATTGAATGAAAAGCATGTACCTACCTATAGTCTCGATAAAAGTATCCTGACTAATGTCCCAACTGATCCGTAACTTTATGGCGACTCTAACATGTGCTTTGTGTGGTGGACTATTTCAGGCACTCATGGGGCATAATTTGCATGCAGCGATTAATTAATTGGTAATGAATGGCTCAAAACTGTAATATAGGGCTGTGACTAATTCGTGCTGAACATGGTATTTGCTTATGTATGAATTCCGTGTACTGTGTGCTAAAACTGTTTTTCTACAATTTTTACGCTAAATACTAATATTAATAACTCTTAGTATACACGTATTTAGTCATCATCATCCAATCATTTCAGCCAAAGGACGTCCACTGCTGGACATTGCCCCCCCCCCCCCCCCATTGATCTCCAAAAAAGACCGCAACGGTTACGGTTTTAGTAAGAGTCATAATTATGATTGACTCGTCTTAAAATAGGTTCACTTTTTCTGCGCATTTTGGTATCAATGCAAAAAGAAAACTTGAATGGTTTTCATATTTGCATCAATATAAAGTCACACAAAAAACTTAGGCATATTTTGTACTACGCCTTTATTAGAAATAACGTTAATGTTTTTTTTTTAAAGCATAAAAATTCTTATTGAAATCTTTCCCGTCAAACGCGAAGACTACCACAATAACATGCAAGGGTGTCGTCGGCGCTAATTCACAGCGACACCCAAACAAACGCTTTGTGAGATTCACCTGTTGGCTCAATAGGTCAATGTTACATACAAGGAGTTTAGCGAAACAGACTTTTGTGGCTGTAGTCTGTACGCTGAATACACAGCCGTCGCCATTGTGCCCGGACAATGGGCCGTATGCGCGATTCAATCCGCCGCTGCGGCTCGCTTCTCGATCGACATTGAGACTCGATTCACAAGCTATTTTTAGCAGGTATGTATTTGCTTACAGATTAAAATATTTGCTTGTTGAATAAAAGTAATGCAACAAAACATCCACAACAGATAACTTCTTCCAAGCGTACATAATTATATAGGGTAGTAACTAACTAGGATGATGAAATAATTTTGGTACTTCCCAAAAATAACTACCCAAATTCCAATGACTTTACATGCTAGATCTGAAATAATATACATACTTAAATAAAACTGGCCAAGTGCGAGTTGGGCTCGCGCATTAAAGGTTCCGTACCACCACAAAATTCAATAACGAGATTACCAGTTATAACTTGGTAATGAACAGAAATTTGTCACCGAGTCGCACTTGGCCATTATTTATTATTTTTTCGTTATACTTTAAAATGTGTACTATAATCATGCCAAGTTTGATGCTTGTACGTATTACAATTTTTACATTAGAGCTAATACAAAATACGTTGTTAATACGTTGTTAAGTTTGTTGTATGGGGGACCCCCCTTTCGTTTTTACTTTTTGACACAATATGATTTGAAATTTGAATTTGACGTGTACAGACAGACATCGTATGCTTAGTAATAGGGTCCCCTTACCCTTTGGGTCGGAACCCTAAAAAACACAAATATTACGCACATATCCTTACTATATATACTTACGACAAAACGCGCCTTGCGAAAACCTTACGATAACCTGTAAAAACTTACGCAAACATGAACTATAAAGGTAAATTATGACGATGAAATAACTTTGGTACCCTGCCCAAATTCCAATGAGTTTACATGCTAGAGCTGAAATAATATACATACATAAAAACACAAATATTACGCACATATCCTAAGTATACTACAACAACATGCCCTGGAAAAACCTTCCGATAACCTGCAAAAACTAACGCAAACATGAATTATAAAGGTAGATCAGTAAATATTCCCAAACCAAACATCTATAAAGAAAACACGCTACTGGTGTTCGAACAATAGTTGTATGGTTCCCTCAAAACCACTTAACATGGGACTGACAGGTTAGTTCAATCACTATTATATATCCTCGGGCACCAATTCGAGTACATTTTTTCCGTAGTTTTTTATTCGGGAGTCATTGGAGAGAGTTTCTCACGGTGTCGTACTTAGGACGAATTCGCACGGCTATGCCCACGCAATAACATTTCTGTTGTTATGCGACTTAAATATGAACGAATTGTAGAATGGAATAAACTTAAAATTGTTTCTAAAAACGTGATTGGAAGCAAAAAAATATTACTGCACATCAGCAATAAGAGCATCTTAAAGCATGATACGAGTTTTTAAGTAAATCTTTATAGTAATTAATTTTATTGCATTTAAAGTGATCAACTATATGTAGAACTCTTATTGTTATAACAACTTCTGTTTGTTGTTATTTGTCTTATTGTTATTGTTGTTACTTATTTTGTTGTTGTTGTTGTCTCTTGTTGTTGTTGAACACTTATTAGTGTTTGTTTTTTGTTTAAATGATTTTTTTAATAAAATTTTCAATTTTAAATAAATTCTAAACAAACTAGTATACTAATTTAAAAAAGTCACGGGGCCTGGCGTCTGTGTAGAGGCATTAAAACTATATTAAACTATACTAATCTAACCGCTGAGAGCAGATAAATTGTTTTTAGATTAGTTTGATTATTATTTTTATTTAATTTTGTAGTAGTGAAGTATGGATCTATTGTGCCTGTACTGTGACATCACCAAACGGATCCAACGAAAGACCAGCGCTGGTTAACAGCCCGCATTATTCTGAGTTGGGGCTGATTTATGGCTTTATCACCTATGACTTTTTTTTTCTTTCTTTATTTCTTTCAAATGAAAACATACGATTAATGACATGAGATGTTTCTTATTTTGAACTGTTAGAGTGCGGAATGCAATGCTGGAGTAACTACGTGTTTCCTGAAAAGTACAATCTGGGTGCATCCAAGTAGTGACTTATAAGTAAGTCTGTTTTAAATAAAACATAATAATATTAAAACGCGAAACTCACTTGTCGGGGATAAGCTTTACTACGGAGCACTAAAAGTGTTGTTCTACGGCACTAATGCTACGAATGGTGATGCAAAGGTTCAAATAAATTACCTAATAAATATTAAAAAAAATAAGTTTGTATAAGTATATCAGTCTCTGGCAGCCATATCACAAGCTTTGCTTAGTTTGGGGTCAGATGACAGAGTGTGCAAAAAAAATCCCTAATATTTATTTATTTATTTAAGAATAGTAGTGGCTTATTCTACTACTAACATTGTTGTTTGGCGTAAAACCACTCAAAAGCACCGTCTGTGTTCGAGCCTCTATGGAGGCGTTGTGAAACACGGCGCTACGTCACCGCGCGGCTAATCGATAGCGAAAACAATGTGACGTAATACAGAAGAGGGGAGGGTCCGCCGGGAGAGGGAAGCAGTTCGCAGTCCAAATATTTACCCCGGCATATGTTTGGTTTCTTTTCCTTCGCCTCATATATTTTTACTTTGATCGCGTAATGGTGCCCCGAGGCGCGCCCGATTTGTCCGATATTAATTTCTCTCGGTTGGATTTTGTAACAATAACTGGAGATTAAAAGTGGGAAAGCAAATATGAGAATATTTTTTGAAGTGAAAACTTCTATAGGCACGTCGGGAACTTTTTGGGGTGGAGGAAAAGTACTGGACTCGCGTCACCATCACCCATCAGTGACTCGTTCGGGTAAAGTCAGCTCAAGTCGACTAAGGGAGTGAGAAAGGTATAGTCAACCTTGATGAAGTTTTCACTTCTGTCGTGTGGTTAGCCACACACTTTGCGATTTCCTTTTTTTTGCGATTTTCTTTTGCGATTTGAACACATGTTTGTCTGCTTGACCACGGCTATTGTAACTTGGTCGAAACGTCGAGTGAAAGGTTCCTCATCATCTCATCATCAATCATTTTCCACCCACTGCTGGGTATAGGTCTCCTCTTCAGCGCGCAATCTTTTCCAGTCATGTGCTAGCCTTGTCCACTGCTTTCCTGCTGTCTTAACGATGTCGTCCGACCAGCGGGCTAGTGGTCTACCCAGTGGTCACTTTCATTTCCGCGGCCACCATTCCGTGACTGCTTTGGTCCACCGTCCATATTCCCTTCTGACCAAGTGTTCCCGCCCATCTCCACTTGAGTCTCGTGATCCGTTTAACAACGTCTTTGACCTTTGTTTTTCGTCAAATTTCCACGTTTGGTATGCGGTCCAGGAGAGAGATGCCTAACATAGCCCGTTCCATCGCCCTTTGTGCCACTTGGATCTTGTGCGTGGTCTCTTTAGTGAGCGTCCATGTTTCAGCACCATATGTGAGGATAGACAAGACACATTGGTTGTACACCTTGGTCTTAAGGTTCCTATTTTAAGCAAAATAAAATAATGCTCGATAAGTCCCGATAAACATTTAAATCGTGAACATTTACTTTTAGTAAATTTAAACACACTGCGTTACAAACGTGATATCAACTAAGTAAATAAATTTAACCAAACCTCATAATTACTTCCTGATAAGAGAAAAATAAGTATTTTTTGTATAAAGTTTCTAGAAATACATGCAATGTACCTACTTAACATTTATTTGTGTTAACCATGAAGCTATAAACTTATCAAGGAATAAAAAACTCTTCTAATAAAACTCGAAAATGTAGTCAAGACTCTGCAGATGCCCGACTATAAGGGCAGGGCACTTGAATTGCAGGTTTAATGAATTGCATTAATATTGCATTAACGGGTAACTAGCCACCCCTACGGTAAACAATCATTAGAGCTGCTGGATTGCGGCGATGTTTGCGCTGTCGGATTTGTTTGCGAATACAAATTGCCATTTAGATGGCTCGTGTTTTTAGTAGACATTTGGGCAGCGCTCAGGTAACTTTTTGTGGTACTATCGAGAGGAAATCCCAACTGACCGGCAATCGTGCTGAATGTTCGTAGTTACCAAATTTAATCTCTATTGAGAAGAGTACCTACTCAAAGATAGGCTTACGCGTGGGTTGCTATGCGACGCCTGTTGTCCGTCCAACTAATGGCGACCGTCCGTTGTTACCGGAAAATTGGACAACGCCGTCTGTCCAATCATACGCGACACTCGCAGATTAGCACGCTCGACCAATGTCCAGTTTATCCCGCACCATGCCACTGTCACATCGTTGCGAAAATTCACACTCGTCCGCTCTACATCGAACCCCAAATCCGGCGGACCCACGCCCACCGCAACTATCGCAGAATTGGATATCAGTTATATTGACAACGTCGACAATTCCCCAGAAAATCGACTGCTCGCTACACCGCACAGGTATTGGAAGCATATACGCTTTTCCGTCCCTCTGTCTGCGCTGAAATGATATTAGTGACCAACCCTTGTACCACCTTTCAGTAGGTATACGAGTACATCGATATTTCTAAATGGGTTTGATACTAACGAATAGGATTCGAACAATATAGTATACATTGAACGTGTAACCGCACCTAAATTCTAAACTAGGGCTCATTAATCGATTCTACTCGACTGAAAGGAAGTCTCTGAGCACGTTCGACTTTCGAACCAAAAAAATAACCCACAGACGTGACGAGGGTGAGTCGCCATCGCGTTACGGAGAGCGTTCCGCGCCATTCAAATCTTTACTTAGCATTCTAAGTGCCGTCGGCGGCTTTAATTTTTTAAGGTTCACTACAACGCCCATACTGTATTCAAGCCTCGTTCCCATCACACTTACAGACATGGTACTCGCAGCTAATAGTGGGCTGCGCCGGTTCACTCGATCGTGATATCGTAGTAGTAGAAGTTTAATCTGAATTATGCTCTGAAGCAAAGAGTTTAAGGCTTCATTTGAGTTGATAAGTAAATTCATATGAGCTCTCATAATGTTAGCAAAACTCGAAGAAGTAGTTTGCATAGTTATGTGCGCGTTTATCTAAGCTACATCGGTCGGCATAGGCAGACATATACACGGTATTAAAAGGGCGGATCTGAATGTTTAACATCACAACCGTTTCTAAGATTTTACAAGAGATTATGAGGAATATTTTTATGCTCGAGCATGAAACGTAACTGTAGAACCTACGTCGGGTTTACATATCTCACGTCCTTCGTAATACTAGACTAATATATACAATAAAATACTTTTTTTAAACAAGAAATTTGCAATTGTAATGAAAAATATATAAGAACAAAAAATAAGCCCAAAATCGACGGAACTTTCAATTATCATTAGAAAGTGCCACCATTAGGCTCCATCATCAGATCATGATGGTATTATAATCACAATATTGTCATCAGAACCACACATATCTATAACACTTTAGTCGGTCGGAAATTTGGAAATGCTTAGGTCACCTTCATAATCATAGTTTCGGAACCAGTTGCAAAATAAACAAGATCTGTTTTGTTCAATACTACTAGCGAATCAAGTATTCTTCTATCATATAAAACTGACGATTTCGGCAATGGAAAATAATGTCACAAGTAAAAAAACAAGATTCAAATCGGAGGGATGACAGCCTGTCGTAGTACATACATAATTACATACACACCGACACACACGCACACACACACACGCACGCGGACACACACACATACACACACGCACGCGGACACACACACACACACACACACACACACACACATGAACACACACACGCGCACGCTCGCATGGACGCACGCACGCACGCACACACACACGCATACATAATGACAGTGCAAGTTAAATAAAAAGGCTGTAAAACTACTTTTTTGTCAACGATGATTTGAAGCATTGAAATTAATTTTTAAGCATTAAACTAAACACCAGATACTAACGAGTAATTCACCAACTACGTGAGTATAACTTCCGGATACTTTCCCAAAAATCTCAGATAATTTTACAACATATCCACGTTCGATAGGGCAGCGTATTAGGCATCAGTACACAGTACTCCGGGGTATGTAGTTGTATTAACTCCATTACTGGGAGGCTGGCTCTCGTATCAACTATTTATAGTGTTTGAGGTGCTTCATAAATATGCAACGGTAGGCGCTCGCCTTGCCGACACCAGCTATTCAGCACGAGCCTGGCACAAAGCACAAGTCTATGCGATTTATACTTGTAGCAACTGCCGTTTTTTAGTGGCAAGTGGTCAGTCAATAAAACACAATCAAACAACCTAAACCTAAACTATTATAAAAAAACAAAAAAACAATCGGATTACCCATAGACCAGTGAAGGTTTAAACAGAATGCAAATGAAACACAGACAGACATACCCCAGTAATAGGGTCCCGTTTAGACCATTTGGGTACGGAATCCTAAAAACAGACTATGTATTCGGATGTACCGTTTACAATAATTAATCCGCTAAAAATAACACCTGTGTTATTTATTTTTTCTAAATAAAACAACAAATATACTGACTGGATTATGAGACGACTACAGCGCATAACTCGAATGGTACAATCATAGTAATGAGCAGTAGTTGCCCCACATTTTCCCATAAAATATATTATTAACAAATCCAGGTTACTCAATTGTTCACCGCAAAATTAATGTAACAGCTACAAAAGTAATTTACGTCATAACTCGCGAATTTCTCAATTATTTTTAGCAAAGGCCAAGGCTTTTCTATTTAAACAAAGTTGGTAAACTAATTCGGAATGTTTATTATGACTTCACATCAAACTTTTCACCTTTTATTTTACTTTCGTTACATATTTATAACAATTCTAAATGCGCACTTGTTACGAATTCGTTCCTATTACGGCCAAGGTGTAAAAAAACTTTTTTGCTATGCCGTTTGACCTTTTGGTTATCGTGAAATTTTCTGTCGCGACTCTTTCCGATTAAAATTTTCATGTTTCATGTATCTCATTAATTCGTCTCATTAGCGGTTGTAGTTGCGAGAACTGTTAATCTGCCCTGCCAAAAATTAATTGTCTATATAAAAGAAAAATGAAGCAAAGTGATATACGTGTAATGTAACGCCATAGACTTGTTTAGTGATGGGATGTATATGCTATTATGGATTGTCGATATTTTGTATAGAACAATAAGTTTACTTTTACTGTATGTACTTATACTTATATTATAATATATACCTATTTAACACTGTTATTGGCTTCACATTTGTCCGTGTATTGTTGGGTGTGGATAATTTATTTTCAGACATCCCTTCTTGGCCAGTTTTTTTTGCGTTTTAGACGTGTATCGGTATTGTGGCCAATATCAAGAGCCTCTGCTACTCGTTTTACAACTCGATTCGGTGGTAACAACGGTCCACTATTTTGTTGTTCTTTTTCAAAGGAGCCTCGGAGGCGAACAACAAACTCCCACGCCTGACTCCCCAAAACATTTTTTGTACGCTTGCACATTAATAATCACAACCAAATAATAATATGTAATATTATTAATAAAGAGAACAAGTGTGAAAATCAATATCAACTTCAACTTCAACTCTTAGTTTGTGGCTCCCGTGAAGAATGAATGAAGAAAATCAATATCAATAAATTTTAATTACATAATGTCACTTCCCTAGTCATGTGACACTGACAGCTATCACCTAATGTCACAGACAACATGCTACACCGCACAGACTGTAAATGCATCTTTATATGCCCAATGACCAACTGCGGCAACAATCGTGCTCGCATCGCACTGCAACCCGGCCTTAACTGTCATGTATTGTGTGTGCATACTGTGCATCCTGTACTAATATGACGCAAAGACGTGGCACATAGTATTACCTGTCTAAAGACAAATATACCTCAGACTAAGATGCTGTGTAGGTACAAAATCGCTGTGATCGTAAGTCTTACACCGCTTCCTTAGCTCCACGGTTGGTTAGTTGCAACGCTCCGTGCGTTACCTCACTTTCAACAGAACTTCGCGATGTAGGTATATTCCAGTGCATTTTTTAGAGTATCGCTTTTGTAGGCCCCGGTTGTTTTAATACTAAAGTTACTTCACATTTTTGCAATACTGTTGTTGCGCTAGTAATTTTCAACTGTAGAAAATGTAGTTTGCGTGAATATTCACCAAAGAGTCTGTTTTTAGGGTTCCGTACCCAAAGCGTATAAACGGGACTGTATTACTAAGCCTACGCTGTCTGTCCATCTGTTTGTCTGTCTGTCTGTTTATCTGCCTGTCCGCCTGTCTGTCCATCCTATCTGTTAACGGCTGTATCTTTTGAACCGTAATAGATAGCCAGTTGACATCTTCACAGAATATGTAATGTAACTGCGAATTTCCTAAGAAATAATAATAAAGTCTAACTGATAACATGCGTAATAACTAAAAGTCTGAGTCAGTAACAAATATCTATCCACCAAAGTTAAGCAACGTTAGGTGCGATCAGTACTTGGATGAGTGGCCGCCTGAGCGTTGTCGTTGTTGTCTTTATGCACTACATTTTGTATTTTTTGGTTGTATGGAACCATCTATGCGCGAGCCCAACTCGCACTTGGCCGGTTTATTTCCAATAACCATTATTTTATTTCTAAGACAGCTGAGCAGATAAAATATACGTAAGTGTGAGTGTGAATGCAATAAATGAATGAGAGAAATAAATCCAAAAATAACATATTTTTTTTAATAAAAATAAATATTTGCAGCCATCCATAATGTAGTCATCATCATCATTTCAGCCGTAGAACGTCTACTGCTGGATATGAGCATCCCCATTGATCTCGAAAAGGGCTGGTTGGAAGCGGCCTGCATCCAGCGTTTCCCTGCGGTCTCTTAATCCATAATGTACATACAGTACATAATATATATATATGTAATCATTTCATGGTTAACGAACGTCTTTTACGTAATAATTGAGGTATCATCATCATCATCATCATCAGCCTGTAAACGTCCACTGCTGAACAAAGGCCTCCCTCGTAGAGAGGGGTGTTGCCATAATCCCCACGCTTGGCAGGCGGCTTGGGGATCGCAGTACGTTCACCGTGTATTAATTGAGGTATGTATGAGTAGAATTCTGATTTTGACATCTGGACTAAAGAAAAAAGAAGGAAAACATGTTTTCCATATTTATTTCTTCCAATAAGTGTTGAAATTGGAGATGTACCTACTCACAAAAAATACAAAACCTACCAAAAAACACGAAAGCTCAACTTACGTCACACAAATAAATGAAGTAACCCTTAAAATAATTTTGTATACAGTATTTGTACCAAACCACAACACAAAAGCGCGTTCAAAAGTTTACCTGTAAGCCTTTGAAAAATCAAACAAACAAGCTTTCTTATCGGGTCAAGTTGCCGAACTATTGAAGCAAAGATTGAAGCCACGGCGAGTCAGCGTCATCTCTTTCATGTGGTTGACATCTCACCTGTCAGTAACCTCGAGCTTTTCAATGATAATCATCGTAAACCCATTCAGAACTACCGATTGTTCGCTTCCCTACCCGCCCCCGTGCAAGGGTTGATAAACATATCAAAAGCACTTTTTTCATTATAGGTTTTCATACGACACCTGTTTTTAATACAAAGAATCTCAGCCGCTATTGTGAGGGTACAATCGAGCATTAATATTGATAATCATTCGATATCGATGTACATCTTTATCGATCGTCACAAGGACCTCCCGTGTTGCGATGTGAATAAATTAGATATCGAGGTGACATATCAACATAATTATGTTTTGTTGTTTGGTATGCGAAGCGAGCCAAGGTTCTACTCCACGGAACAATTTTCGTTCTGCCAATAATTAGAGGAAATGCAGTAATAACAAACTGCACAAAGCAAACACATGAAACAACTGAAAGCAATTAAAAACGGTAAAGGAAAACATCGTGAGGAAACTGATAATTAAACAATAGTTAACTGATTTGTATTTAAAACTATAATACGTATATCATTTAATACGTGTATCAGTCTCTGGCAGCCATATCACAAGCTTTGCTTAGTTTGGGGTCAGATGACCGTACGTGAAAAAATGTCCCGAATATTTATTTATTTTTATTTATTTATTTATAATTATGTCCAAGAACCTCAAAAGTTCATAAACATTATAATGACATTTGTCAACATGCACTAGGCCAGCACGGTGGATTAGGGTCCATCCTCTCTCTCTCTCTCTCTCTCTCTCTAAGAGATGGCCTGTATCCCAGCAGTGGGAACATCATAAGCTGTTAATGATAGGCTGATATTTTTGGTGATCATCCCTGAACATAGAGGCACTGACACCTCACTGATCAAAATCAGCACATTTACATTTACCTACAGGCTGTAGATGGGAACACACAATAACAAACAAAAATACATACACGCCGACGCATACACATCGACTCGAAAGAAGAAGTGGAACACAATACCCTATTTTTTATTTGCGTCGTCGAGTAAAAATTTTAGCAAAGTTTTATTATAACATATTTACGATTTGTTATATGTTTGTTCTTTAAGTCTATTGTTTTTTGCAACCTGAAATACTTTTCCTCATCACATTGTATTTTTTATATACAAGCTTTTAGGCGTCCTACACGTTGAATTTAGCTTGACGTCATTTTATTTTTCATTATATTATGCAAACCCTTTCATTTGATACCCAAATCATGGGAGTGCATAAAAGATAACTGGTCCGCCATCTTTGGGACTCCACCGTATTAGATTTAGAATGACGTCACTTATCTGACCATGCATTGACATCCAAACTAAATAATTTCAGCTCAATCGGTTGGAGATAACTGTTTAAAAATTCAGTTACAAGATTTGATAATATTTAACTTGCCTTATTAGTCCCATATAAAATCTTGTAGATAATTAAAACACCCAACTGTTTTCGGGTTATTCACGTGATTTCAGTTACATCATAAGACTGTGCCATTTCATATAATTTTAGGTACATTAATTTACTTGAGGTATTCTTCCATCACAGGTATTTTAATTTTGTATGATTTCACGGCTATTATGTCATAGTCGTACTTTACTTTTTCATTTGGCAAGATTTAAAGATTTTCCATGGAAAAGTTATTTTGGTAATCAACAAGCGCGCACCCGAAATGTTTTTTAACTTCTTGCCAAATTTCGTCTAATTTCCAAAAGTTGTGGTTTATACATGACTTCTTTTAATGTTATTACAAAGGTCATTAAGGTGTTACTTTCCTTGTTTTTATTCCAACTGATAATAATGGATTGTGGGTCATGGCGTAGTCGAGAAGTAACCGAGACCAGCATACGAGAGTCCATAAATACACAATTGCCGCCAAGGCTTTTTTCCTCTGTAAAGATTTTGACGTCGCACTCTTGTGCATTTGCCAGTGTCAAGTATGAAATTATTATCAAGTTTGATGGAATCATGGTATAATAATATACTCCACCAGGTATAGCAATCCGAGAAAAAATTTCCACGTGGGCGTCTCGCAATGATGTCATGATGTCAATTTACAACAGGTTCGAGAGAGATGACGATACACCACGCAACAGCAGCTGATTGAATAAAGTGGCAACTGGACAGTGACGTCTTTGCGGGACCACTCCCAGATTGCTAGACCTTGTTTTCTTAGATCATGGATGGAATATCATCAAGTTAGTCACAGTCACAGTCAAAGAAAGTAAGTCGTGGTTAAGTCAAAGTCATGCCCTAGTAAAGGGGTAACTTTAAAGAGGCTTCTATAAAGCTTCGGAAACAACACGAAATTACGTGTTTCACCGCTTTATATATATCTATATATATATATATATGTGTTTTTTTTTTACATCGGACTTGGCTAACATTTGACCGTGATCTCGCCTGATGGAAAGCGATGACGCGATAAGCTATGTTATATCACTTTCCCACACTCGGGCATGTTCACGAACACTTAATAAACGTAATGACGCATAAATTTTCGAAAATACACAAGTTCAGGAAAATAATACAATGAGACGACATGTTTTTAGGATTCCGTCCATAGTCCTACAAGGAACCCTTATAAATTCGTTCATACCGTCCGTCTGTCCGTCTATCCATTTTTTTTAAGAACCTTCCAATTTCTATATTTATAAAGGCAGTTGCATGAAACTTTTCACAATTAGAATTTTAAAATAGATCACAATTTTTAAATTATTTAAAAAAAAAAACGGTGTTGCTCTGTTACATGTGAAAAGGGGATGCAGTATAATTATCATGATGGAGTATTCTAAATCAATTCAAAGACGACTTAAAAAAGACGAAAAACTACCGTTTATACTTTATAGGTATTATCAGAATAACAACACAATTTTCCTTTTATTTGTTTTAAAAAAAACTGTAAAAGTTTAGCTTTCAGTAAAAATAACCTGAATCACGTGTTTATTTTATTCCAGGAGTATACATGCAAAATTTCTATGGCTTAGCGTGAATAATATTTTATTTATGCCATAGGTGGCTAACTAGCTAGCAGGTTGCTGATAGTAAACGATCATCGTTGCCTATGGATACCTGTAGCACCAGGGTAACTGTGGTAAAAATGTCCTAATTCTCTTAGTTTTTTTTTTTTTTGTAAAAATAACAAAACATTTATTTAAGTACAAAGGTATATCAAACAAAGAAAATAAAAAAGCCTTAATTATTACTTATTACTAATTATCACTAATATAATCACAAATCAAAAACAAGATGTTGTCCGTGTGGTAAAGTGCCAAGAACGCTGGCTGCATTCCCGCGTTGAATTGCTAAAGAAATTATCTGCGCGAGGAATGAGCCAGCTCTCCTATCACCAGTGGCGTCGATTAATTGTTGCGATTTTAATTTTTTAAACTTTTTGTTACATTATCTTAGTTAAATACTGTAAATATATATAGGTTGGCGTCTGATTACGTCTAGATAATGGCTATGTTAATTAGTAGGCTATTGGTATCAGCGCTGCGGTGAGTAGCTCACCAGCACGTGTCAGTCTGGCTGCAAGTGACGCGGGATAGAGAGCGGTGGGCCACCCGCTGCCTGTCACGCCGCACTCCGGCACACTCCGCTGTCTCATCGACATGGAACCTGGGAAGAGCAAGTACCTCTTTTCTATCCTCACTAATATTATAAATGCAAATGTTTGTTTGCTTGTTCCTCTTTTACGCAGTATCCTATGTGACGGCTATAGAACCAGAGAGTATTGTGTTTTTTTACAATAGTTATAAATATTATGTATAACCAGTTGAAGTATATAATGAACAATTAAATATATACAAATTCAAAATTTCATTTTCATAAGTCTTTCAGAGCGCCTGGTTATTGAGACGCGCGACCAAAACGCTGGCGTGTTTCTGGCTCGATGCACAAGCATTGCCATTCAGCGTGTTAATGCCGCCAGCATGCTGGGAACGCTGCCAACTGATAGTGGGCTTGAGCATTTAGATTGTCTTTCGACCTTAAACGGTCTGTGGGCGGTTTTTTTTGTAGTGTTAGTATTAGCTTGTATTTTATTTAATATTTAATTGTAATTGGTAATTTATCATCATCAGCCTGAAGACGTCCCCTGTAGAACATAGGGCTCCCCCTTAGACCTCCACACTGAACGATAGCTCGCCATCCGCATACACTGGATCCCCGCGACACTCACGATGTCGACGGTCCATCTAGTGGGAGGCCTACCTACGCTACGTCTTCCGGTTCGTGGTCTCCACTCAAGAACCTTTGGTAAATTGGTAATTATTAAATTGTAATATGTGTGAAACATGACATATTTCCTTAGTACATTTCATAAGATTGGTTTGGTTTTAACACGTTCACTGAACGTGTTATCACGTTTCAAAGAACTTTCAGCTGGTGCTTTGGAGACCTAAAAGATCTCGTAACTAACCTACCCATTGGTGCGTTTGAGACCTAATCGGTCTCCTAAAAATACAGTTTCTTTTATGCTTTGAATTTACCTTTAAGTAGGAAGTAAATATGTATATTTGTCTTACTCATACTTAGATAACTTCACACGTTAGAGCCTCCCGCAAGGAGTGAAATAGCACGATTATAGTCAACGCACATTACAAAAGTCCTGCAAGAGATCTGATAGATCTCGTAATGCAACGAACGTGTTAAATTGTAAATGGAAAACAAACAGTAAGAGAGACAGAATGAATGTAGTATTTATGATGTTAAGGTGTAATGTAAAAAAGTTGTTTAGAATAAGTATTAGTCTGAACAACTTTTTTACCAATACCGTTATTGTCACTCGTATTATTAGTACTTATCAACAATACAAGGGACCATAATAATGCTAGTTGTTACTCTACAGTCCAGCCAAGTCAAACATGCGGCCCTTCAATTTAGTGTCAAACTATCGTTATAAAATTTGTAACCAGAAAGCGATGTCTATTAAGATAATTACGTCTACGATAGGTAATTACGTCTCTATTTTTAACCCTCCTCATTTCTGTTTAATAGAGTTCACTAAATATACATAACATAAACAGCATTGTGGTGAATTGAGTACTGTGGATGACAGGAGCGCGATAAAGTGGCGATTAGCCTGTCGCTGCCACCACTCCGGGACGGCCCTGCTAGTTTCACGCTAACCACAAATAAATGAGCGCCTATTTAAAAGTAACGTCTACGGTTTCTTTACCGTTTTTCAGTTAATACTTGCCAACTAACAGAAGCAATCCCCTGATTGCTTCTGTTAGTTGGCTCTCAAGCTAATGTCATTTTCATACAATTTAATCTTTCCGTAGGCTTTAACGCTAACAGAAAGTGGCTCTAGTCTAATCCCCCAGGTAATCTAAATAAAAAAATATAAACCGGTCAAGTGCGAGTGGGGTTCGCTCACTGAAGGTTCCGTACCGCCACAAAATACAAAGAGTAGTGAAAAAAGACAACATCACTCCCAGGCGGTCACCTATCCAAGTACCGACGTTGCTTAACTTGGTGGTGAACATAAATTTATCACCGACTCGCACTTGGCCATTGTTTATTATTTGTTGTTTTACTTTAGAGTGTGCATCTATATATAATCATGCCAAGTTTGGCGCTTGTAAATGTAGGTATGTGTTACCGTTTTTACATTAGAAAATACCAAACTACGTTTAAAAAAACGTTGGTTGTATGGGGACCCAAAAATTTAAAATTTTTTTTTTAATAAAAATAAAAATTTAATTTAAATTTTTGAAATTAAATTTAAATTTTTTATTTTTGATATTATTATTATTTCTTTGTTAATCCACCGTAACACTAATTCACACAGGTCATGACTGGATACTAAAAGCAGAAGATCGCAGGTCGCGGAGGAAATTGAGAGAGGCCTATGTCCAGAAATGGGCGAAGAAAGGCTAAAGAAGAAAAAAAGAATAACACTAAGAACATATTCTCTGAAAATTTCGGCTATTTATTACTTACAGTTCGAAAGATACAGCCGTTAAAAGGTAGGACAGACAGACTGTTGTAGGCTTAGATCCTTTAGGTCAGGAACCCTAAAAATGTACTTCCTTTGCTGAGTACAGTAATGTTCAAAATTTTAATTGATATATTCGAAATTCCGGGCGCTCAACTCAGAGCTAAACAATTTGCAAACTCTCCGAGCAACTCTCCAAAATAGTTTATCTAGACGAGCGGCGCACAAACATAGTGAACAAGCAAAACAAGCAAGTCGTGACACCTACCTACCGTTTTGCACACAAAGATCGGTATCCTTCACTACACTTCAGCGTAGCTGCGTCTCTCTCACGCTAAGAAAATGAAACGGACCAATGAGGGGGTGAGGTGACACGCATTTCCGGCCCCGGCTCCAATCAGCTGCTAGAACAAAGGAGTCGCGATAGCTACTTACCTACGAGTAGCTACAGACGACCCTCGGCTATAAGGAGAATTGTGTCCTCACACATGTGCAGTCCGCACACTGTTAACTTTTTTTACCTGTGGACGAGTTTTTGTGGGCGTAGCGTTTGTTTGTGTGGCGCGGCGTCTAGTGTCTAGCCGGTGATCACTTGGCGAAGTTTGCGTAAGTCGCGGGAGTAATGGCTGGAATATATCGGCTTTGAGCCCCGCTCTCGCGTCGCGCGTCCTTTGTGACTACGCTAACAGCTATGAATGAAGGTAGTCTAGGTAGGGCACGTTGAAAAAATCTAGTACGTTCTTTGACGTTGAACGTAGACGCGCCGGTAAAGACTTCGACTTATTTTGCTCATTTTCTTCAGCTCGTACCGAGATGCAATTTGGAATCGCTCCGTTATGTGCACAAAGGCATTATTTAAGCATTTATTTAAATTTACATGAGGGGAAATAAAACGAAAAGAGGTATTATCCTGAACGACATCCTGTTACGGCTTATTTTCTTCTCTTGACTCCCAGAATCCTCACGTAGTCGTTAAAGGTACATTTTTCTTTTGCAGTCCTCATGTGACGTACCTACCTTATCCTGCAGACCCTTTTTAGTGGTTCTTAATGTAAATAGTGCCTTATACGCCGGTAACACAGTAGCAAATGTAATAATTTAACGGTAACACACCCTGTAAGACTACAATTTGACTATCGCGAATTTCCTGCATTCGTTCAAATCTGAAACGTGCGATGACTGGGGCTCTTATGCAGCAAAATGGGGTCTAAGTTGGTTTCAAAAGGTTTGTTTTAGTTCGAGGAGTGCCGAGATGCCGAGAAACAAATCTGCGTAAGGTACATGGTGTCGAGTAACTCGTGTTCTTACCCTCTCTCCTTTGTTCAGGCCGGAAGAGTGCGCTAGAATTACATGCTCGAGTCTGATGTGCGCTTATTTTTTACGGAGCTATATTGTGTTTCGTGAGCTCTCTTATACTTATACAGTTCAACGACTGAAGAAATGAGAGGGTGGTGAAGAGGGAGAAACAAAAAACTTTCCAGTTTTGATTCAGTGATATAGCTGCGACATCGTGGGAAATCATTTTGAACAGCGAACTTAAGTAGAGTTTGCTTTTTGGCTAGTTAGGGTTTATTGGCCGGAGTTGGCATAATACCAAGCCAGTTCGAACAAACAGCGTTCTGTACATAACAATTTCTTGCGAGAGCAGTGAGGCGGACTCATTGGCTCGCGACTCTCGTCGGCGCGCGCCACCTCGAATACTGATATCTGGATTAAATTACTCCGCCAACTATTTTACACAAAACCAGAGGCCATAATTAAAGTCCGGGCGAAAATGGGGGAAATCAAACGTCTTATCTGACCAGCAGGAAATAGCGTTTCTTCGCTGAATAGTTTCCGAGTCGGGCGGCAAGTGAGCGGAATAAATAATTATTGCCGCAATCTAAAGTTGCCGTTTGCGATGCGGCAAACTCGACGCTTCCTTAGAAGATATTCAATGAAACAGTTTCTATTGGCCTCCGCCTTTGTGATCCCGTATCTGTACAAGTTTGTTCGTAATCGCAGCTTTATTTATTTCTTTGAACTGTTCAGTTCAACCTGTTACAACAGTTGCAGTGACTATTCCTTGTCTTTTAAAATCATCGTTTAGTGTTTCAGCTTTGCAGACTTTTAGATTATCACCTTTTTCGTGATTAGTTTAGCTATTTTGAGCGCTGGTTAGATCTAACAAACGTACCCCAGTTTCACTTTCAGATAAATACTTAAATGTATCTACTCGCGTAAAATCAATAGCATAAGGAAATACAATTCACTTTCACGGTGTCTGAAATAAACCATTCTTTCCATTGAAAGGGGAATAATCTCGCAACGGGGGCTTAATCAAAATCCGTGAATTGCTTTAAATCGGGGAAAACGCAGGAAATATCTTTGTGTCGGCAATTTCCTTCATGCGTGGGGCTAATACGTTATCGGAGCGTAATGACTTCCTTAATTAATACGCAATATTGTCGCGCCGCGCTGCCATCTTGAGCGCGAATGTGTAGGTAAGTAGTTGGAAAGTTAATAGCGTTTGCTTTACGCTTTTCGATAAAGTTACTATCGAAGTGATTCTGAATTTCTTGGTATAGAAAATAATTTTCAAATGAAGCTAGAGAGGAAAAAAAAGACGATATGATATTTTATGGTCAAATAATTAACGAATAAAAATTATGTTTATGTTGGTTTAAAATTATGTTATGTTGGGTGTTGGATTAGTTAAATATTGTATTTTCAAATGTATGTACATATTTTGAATGATTATTTTTGGGGTTCCGTAGCAAAATATGCAACCCTTATGATCTCACCTCAGAAAAAAGTCAAGGTTACAACAAAAAATATTGCTAAAAGCCAAATAAGTTATTTATTTCTATAAAACTACACTTGACAGGAGAGACTAAGAAACAAACAAACAAATTTTAGAAAAATCTGCCTAACTGTAACTTGTCTAGGTCGTGTTTTGTTTTTTGGAATAACACGATTATAGTTTCTCCATGTCTGCCTGTCTGTCTGTCCGTCTTTCTGTTCGTGACTATATCACGGAAATTTAGTCTAAATAAAATTATACCCCATAATGTCTACAAGTTATATGAATGTGTACTATGGCTGTGTACTATGTATGTGTATATATACTATGAATAGGTACTATGGCTTTTTTTACTTTTTTGGGAAACTCCATATAGGTTATAGATAGATATATAAACTCTTTATTGTTCACACAAGATTAAAAAACGAGTGTAACAACCAACGGCGAGCAAGTGGGTGTGAAAACAAGTTCATAAGGTTACAAAGCTAACCAAACGTCTAACAACCCTATCGAGTGGGATATTGTTGTAAAGGGACTAACACAACACAACTATCTGGCTAAGTTATTGCTTATGTGGAGTCAAACAAATGTAAGTACCAGAAAATCTGCAAAAAACTATGTTTGACAAAAGAAGTCCGAGTCCTGTGACGATGTTGTTTATTTATAACTAGCTGGCCTGACAGACTTTGTCCTGTCTTAGAACTGTCAAACACGCAAAGTTAAATTGTAAATCTTATTTTTTACACCTTGGGTTACATTATTGGAGGTTTAGAAAGAATCCCTCTAGTAAGAAATTTAAAAAAAAAAAAAAAATTGTAGACTATGTCACCCGGGGATAGTGTAGCTTCTCAAGAGTGAAATAATTTTTCAAATCGGTTCAGTAATTTTGGAGCCTATTCAATGCAAATAAACAAACAAACAATCAAATCTTTCCTCTTTATAATATTAGTATAGATATAGCTACGGAACCCTACCACGAGAAATGAGCGTATCACGCAGTTAATCTATATATCTATAATCCTTATTTACCTTGGTCACGCCATAACTTGAGAACGACTTTACTGATTTCAATCATCTTTTTTTTTTAAGTTTTCTAATACTTTGTAGAAAGTTCTTACAGAAAGAAATTTTCAGAAAACTTAATGACGACTTTAATTCGCTTGTGAATATTAATATATACAACAATGTCGGGTTCGTACCACCATTTATAATTCAAGAACGGCTGGACCTGTTTTCATGATCTTTGATTTGTTGGATTTCTCTCCGCCCGAATAGCAGAATAAGTATAAAAATATCGGAAGAATTAACGAAAAAATTCAATTATGCACAAAATTAATATTCCCATACATTTTGTATGAAACGGCAAGAATTGAAAGCATTGACCTTAGAATAACTACTCAGAGAAGGTAAGTTTCCAAACAACGCCTTCTCAAAACGTAAGCTACAAATTCGCTTTGTAGCTTAGGTTTCGATTGGTATTTTAAACGATTTAAGCAAGAAAATTAATGGATTACCTGTGGAACGTCACACCATAACTGTTATGCTGCTTTTCTGATTTGTTGTGGTACGATTTCACCGCGCAAATTGTCATAGTAAAATTTTTATATATTTTTTGGTGTCATATATGACACCATTTGAATGGCTTAAATTTTATGTACTTGGTTTCTTTGTGTAGTTATTCTAAGGCATTGACATAATTCCATTATAGAAAAAAAAAACATCTAAGTCAAAGGAGGTTTTGGTCGCAAGGAGTCTAGTTTGCTTCAAGAGGTTATAACGCAGGTGAAACCGCGAGGCACAGCTAGTAAATTAGTAAAAACTTAAAAAAATACATATAAATAATAGGCTTGCCCTTGACCACCAACTCGCCTGATATTAAGCGATGATGCGGTCTACGTTGGAGCACGCTTGCCTAGAAGAAACCGATTCACTCGTGATTTGAAGACATCCAGATTGTATTTATCGGGGAACACCCATTCAGGCAGCGCATACCACAGACATGCAGTTCGCACAATAAAAGTGGAATCAAAGCGCTTCGTTCGGGTTTTCGGAATACCAACCATAAAGCGGTGTCGATTTTTGTGCCCGCTCTGGCAGTCCGATAGAAAAATGGGCAGGAGAGAATTAGATCATGAAGATCAGATGCAAACTTTCCGAAATGTATTCGAATGTAATACTCGTTTAATTGTACTTTTTATTTATTTTATGTTTAACAACATATAATATTTTTATTCCACGCTAATTTCACGATCCTTAAGGTTACATAAGCGGCACATAGCGTCGAGAAGGGAGGGTAACATCGCCGTCGCCTAGCACCGGAGGCTGTAAGAAGTTATTTTAGGGGAATATTACGAAGCATCAGGGGCTTATCTTTACGGCAGGTGTTCCGTCCCTCGCGAACAAATTTACGAAATATGTCGCGACTTAGAGGATCACGGCGTAATGGTGCCACTGACTATGTTTGGACTGCATTGCTTAAGGATACTAATGCTAGCCTTTTCTTGAAAAATATTTATTAAAATGAAGAATCTATTTACGTATCTATACAAATATATAAAGGGCAACGTGTGTATGTATGTATGTTCTTTAAAGACTCCGAAACTGCTGGTCCAATTTTGAAGAAATTTTCAGGCAATCTTTAAATTAGCCCAGCGTGTTCCTGTGAAGTGAAGTAGCGATCGGAACAACAGATTTTCAATGTATAGACTTCAGAGAATTGAAGACTATGCATTGAAATATTACATCATAGAAAAAAAAATTGTTAAAGGAGTATGTTATCGCTACCAAGGAGGTTGAATTATTTTTTATTTTTTCTGGCATATAGCTGATGTTACAAGGATCAACTTAGGCTTCTTTTACCCCGGTAATAACATGGGTGAAGCCACGGGGCGCAGGCAGTATATTATAAAAGTCATTTCATAAAAGTAGCTTGTTATATAAGCTACTTATAATCAAAATTTTATCCAACTCTGTTCAGTCATTACGGAGTTGAATGCGCACATACATACACACAAACATACACACTTACCTACAAACTTTTGCATTTACAAAATGTGTGTGGTAAATGATATAAAGTCACAATCGAGCCAAAAAAAAGGGATCTAAAACTCGGCGCACGCTACGAATTGCGCAGACTTTTTGGTTAGTTACAAGGTAACCGCGAACTGACTACAACGCCGCGCGATGCCAGAGCTACAATGACATAGCGGACAGCTAACGTTGAACACTATGCAAGCGACATAACGTATAAATTATAGTAAATGTGGCATCAATGTATGTACACTGACGCACGAACGTTTTTGGACTGTTTTGACTGAGAGATTGTGACTCTATAGGAATTGTAAATGAAGGTGTGATTACATGAACCTTCTTACATGAAACCGCTTAGAGCCAGGGGTAAGAAACCTTGGCAAAATTTGTTACCCTAACATGTTCACGTCATGTAAGATTTTGTTCAAGTGCGTACTACACACGTCAAACGTCACGCACCCCTGATCAAAAGCCACAAACACCACTATATACCCCCCTCATTAACTCAATGCGTGAGCTCGTAAATGCTAATAACCAATTAAACAGATTATTAAAGATATTTACGTCATTCCAATTTACTCGCGCCATTCATCTATTCGATATTCGATTCCAATAAAGCTTTGATCTTGCGAAGCTCCACGCAGAATTGATTCTTAGTTATTGTTCATGTTTGTAACACCGAGTATTCGATTGTTTGCTGTATAGAATAATTCTGGGTGTAATAATCGGTTTATATTAATTATTGTGGCGAGATTATTTTTATAAAATACATTCTAGGCTTAGAGAAACAATAATTTGTGTGATGAGAAAAAGAAGATACTGACATAACTGCAACGAAACTCCTTTCCAACATGACTGTATGGTATGGGAGGTTATTCCTTTATAGGCTATTTTACTGTGCTATTTTGCGATATTTTTTTTAAATGTTTGTGACTTATTTGCCTGCCTCAGAACTGAAGTGAAAATGCGTATAGAGATACACTTAAGAGTGAGCGAGATGGTAGTACAAATCTCAGTAACATAGTGTTGAAAGCAATCTTCACGTCGAACTTTAAAAAAAATCACAACTTAACCTGTATCACGGAATAACCCCGTTTCTTTAACCGTGCTTTACGGCATACGGCATTGCCACCGGCAACGGGACCGGGCACCGGGATTTGAACCCACGACCTCACGCTTTCAAGTCTAGTGGTCTCCCAAATAGGCTACCCCGGCTATACCGCGTCATTTTAACTGGCCATTAAACTCGGTTTTCAATAAAAACTTTATGGAAGCTGAAACATTGTCAAATAAACTGTTGCTCCCGACAGTTAAATAAAAATTACTGGAGAAACGTCCCGAGGGAGAGATCTCATTGTGGGGCCACAATGAGCGCGCCTGATTGGCGGAAGGATGTTCTCACTAAATAAAAAATATCGACGCGTCATTTCGCGCAATTTTCGAGGAATTTTCAAACGATAAAACCTGTCATTTCGCTGTTGACGCGCCTATAAAATATTCATGTAGGCGGGCGAGAGATGAGCGATTTTTTCTTCGATTTGCGCGACGAAATAAGATGTCATTTTCCGTATCATTAGCGGCGGCTTGGAGCTCCGCCGACACTATTTATACGCAAAATACGATAAAAATGACACCCGACCGATCGACTGTTTGATGCCATTGATAAATTGCTACCTTTTCAGGCCTTTATATTATTTATTTCGTCGTTTATGCACTCATTATTAATGGAAGGTAATTTTATTTTGAACCTCTTTTGATGTCACAAACGTAATCGACTCAGTGAAATGGACATACTAATCTATCCAACTTCGTGCGTTATTCGATTTGCAATTGATTTAAGCCGTGAGCCTGAATGGAAAGTAAAAAGCTAGGCACAGAGCGGTGGCGTATTTTTATAGGAAGGTAAACTCGTTCGGAATAAAACTCGATTGCGATAGAGCTCGTCCGTTGAGCCCTCTCTTTACTGCGAAATCGCGCGGAGTAGTTCATCTCACCCCTTTCGTCGATACCACTACCGGTGCACAAAGGAATCTTGTATGATAAATCTGCAGATCAGTCAGATAAACGATAGGTACCTACATTACGACGACATTAAAATGAGATTTTATCCGATTCAAAATAGAAATCTAATTCCGTTTTATGCTATGTATTAGTTATTTTAATATTCGTAGTGAAGCTAATCTAATCTGAGTAAATAATAAATAAATAAAATATCCGACACATTTTGCACACACGGTCATCTGACCCCAAACTAAGCAAAGCTTGTACTATGGCTGCCAGGGACTGATATACATATTTTTTTCTCAATACACACTTAAATAGATATTAACACCCAGATATAGAACAAACATGTCATGTTCGTTACGTGACAGTTCGTCCTAAGTAGGAATCGAACCCACGCCCCCAAGCACAGAAGGCACGTTCAATACCAACTGGGCCACCGGAGTAGTCAATGGTAGAATGGTAGATTTTGTTATTGATAATATCATAATAAGCAACCTTAAGTTAATGAATTTCCTTCCAAATGTTAAGTGCATTAGCACACACATGACACTTACCAGTAAAATTTCAATTAACGTTCGGTAAAACATGTGGCAGCCGCACGGGGACCGCGCGACGCAGCTTACTGCCCCACGTTGGGCGCCAATATTGCGAGCGCCGTGTCCCGCGCTAATCCCCGGATTCATTTATTTTTGACAACGCAATACGATTTTATCTCACGGCTTCGGATGCTGTTTGCCTTCTGTTATTACGCTCCGGCGATATTCGGGCTACTTATTTATTTATGTACCCACCCCTTGTAGGGTTTGACTTTTAATACGAGTTTAGTGGTCGGAGAGATTGGACGTGTGTGTTTAATTTGAAAATATGGAATTTAATTGGCGGTTTAATAAGTTATGTTTATTTTAACAGGCTAGAGTGAAGCTGCTATTATCGTATTCGATTAATTTCAATCCTCTACACGAATAAAATATAAGCACTTACCTACTAACTCTAGAATGCCGTGGTTATCGTGGATATGAAATTAATTAAAACCTCATAACTATAGTCTGTCACAAGCAGCGCTCCACTTTCGTCGAGAGGGACTCAAAGCTGGACCACGTCAGTAGAGGGGTATTGATTGGATGTCTTTGTAAAAAATAGGTAAAGCTGAGCTGGGATGACCTACGATTTAGGTTTAGCTGACAACCACCTTCAGTAAAACGATATTCTAAACTTTACAATGCCCAAACTATGATTATGTAACTACCTACTTTTTTAATCTGACGCATTATTCATTTCAGTACATGAGTGAGGTGATAAAAGACCAAAATTTAAAATTAAAACATCACTGGCATGTGAGGAACAAACATCACTTGATAATTGATATAATATATATTATGTGAGGTTACGCGGATACACATTATGAACAAAATTTACTATGTGACCAAACGCGAAAAATGAATCAGCTGCTCCATTTACTTTGTATGACCATTTTCTATGGAACAGCAGATGTTTTTAACGCGATTTCAATGTTGGTCTCATAGTATACCTTTTCTGCGGAATCCTGTATACAGGGTTATTGACAAGTTGTGATAAGTCGTACAATAAAAATTGTTTGTTTTGACGTATTGAAGCCGCCCTTAAAAGGATGCTTACTGATAACCAGTAACCCTGTATATTATAGTGATGTCAGATAACAGGTATATTTTATTTTCCCAATGGTAAACAAGTCTTCTTGTCACCTAGTTTGAACCAAGTGGGCCGCGTCACTAAAATTTGCATATCTTATTAAAAACCCAGACGTCAGAGATAAAAATGAAAATGAGACACGTCAAAGAAAAAAATACGGACAAAACGCGCACGAGACAATAGATATTTTTGGCGATACGAGAAACGCTTTTTTTGTCATGGAAATACGGCGGGGTGGACACTTTGCATTTTCTTTATTTCCTCCGTTCCTTGGAGGAATCTGTTTTTTTAATTATCGTGTTTGGTAATTAGTTTCGGGAAACGATCTTTCTCTTCCATTTCCTCCTTCTGTGCAGTCAACTTGTCTATGGTTAATTAGGTAATTTATAGTCTAAGACTTGTGGGTGCAGCCGCTTTTAGCTTCGTTAAAAACAAAACAAATGACAAACACAAATATTCTGAGAAAAAATCTACGCATTAAACATCATAGATTCAGAAAATCTTTCATACACAGACGTATTTTTCCTATCTAAATAAGAGAGATATTTTCCTGTTTCCATGAAACCTAATTCAGTCATAGATGTTGTTATAGTGCGAACACAAAACCAGCTTTTGAAGGGGCTAAACAAATTGGTAGGCCACTTGATGGGCTTCGAGAGAAGCATTATTTTCCCCAAATGACATACACGTTGTCGAAAAGCTTCAAACATACTTGTGAGTAAACGGTGCAGCTACAAAGTAGTGTGCAAGCATACAAGTAAAAAGAAAAGATCAGAAACAGTGGGAATGCAAGCTAAGCAGTCCAGAAGCAGTATTTAAGTTTATTTGCCTTTACATACCAAAAATAATTCCTTGATGCCAGTTTGTTTTTACTTGTTTGTGTACTTACTTTAAAAAACCTTATAAAAACTGCTGGTTACCCAACTGAAGTGAACTAACAAATATTGCCTACCTATTAATCGTGCATTTCATCAAGTCTTTTAAGGGTTCAGTACTACTACGAAGAAACCTTATAAATTAAGTTCGTTTTGTCTGTCCGTCGGTCCTAATTCTTTCTAATTCCTTGTAACATCTAGGGTTATTAAAAAAAATTCGCTACAGCCTCTCGCGTTTATAGGGTATCGTTAAAATGCAGATAAGGTTTCATTCATCACTTTTTAACAAGTACCTACATAATATATGCTTTGCGAAATGGCCCGCTAAAGTGGCAAGAAGTTCCTTCCTTTGCATTTCTAAAATACTAAACATAGAAACTTGTAACTTGCGATGCCATAGGTCATAATTATTAAAAACATAATTCAAAATGATTTCGACCTTTTTGTGATCTTAACTTATTTTATTTGTTTTATTTTATTTTTATTATCGTAGAGAAACTAACGGCCAAAAATAATAGAGTTAATAATTAGCAAGAGACAAAGAAGTCATTTAGAAGTTTCTACATTTAATAAAAAAAACTGAGTACATTATATGAACGCTAAACACATGTGCATAAAAAGATAGAAGTAGGATATTACCAGAACAAAAAAAAACAATAGATTCTAAATAAACTAAGATACTTACTGAATTACAGCGATAAAACTATAATAATAAACGATAGCTATTTTTTGTAAGACGCTTAGTTTGTACATGTTTGGAACTGTGTAATTCCACCGCACAGATGCTCAAGCACCGAATCAACGCAAATGACACTAGTGCATTGATACTGCTCTCTGTTTTTTACCAAGGGTCACGTAATCCGAAAGATAGAAGTAGGATATTACTAGAACAAAAAAAATACAATAGACTCTAAATAAACTAAGATACTTACTGAATTACAGCGATAAAACTATAATAATACTACTATAATAAACGATAGCTATTTTTTATAAGACGCTAAGTTTGTACATGTTTGGAACTGCGTAATTCCACCGCACAGATGCTCAAGCACCGAATCAACGCAAATGACACTAGTGCATTGATACTGCCCTCTGTTTTTTACTCAGGGTCGCGTAATCCGAAAGATAGAAGTAGGATATTACTAGAACAAAAAAAAACAATAGACTCTAAATAAACTAAGATACTTACTGAATTACAGCGATAAAGCTATAATAATACTACTATAACAATAAACGACAGCTATTTTTTGTAAGACGCTAAGTTTGTACATGTTTGGAACAGTGTAATTCCACCGCACAGATGCTCAAGCACCGAATCAACGCAAATGACACTAGTGCATTGATACTGCCCTCTGTTTTTTACCGAGGGTCGCGTAATCCGAGAGAGGTATCGTGCCTCTAATGCCAAGTAATTTCGACCCCGTGTTTGCGAGATTACGGTTCTGCTGACTTAATGTGTCTTTGGGATTTGTATAAGTACATTGTTCAACGTCTGGTTTTAAAGTTGGACGGTGCAATTTTTTACCGACTTCAGGAAGGAGAGGTCCTCAATTCAATCCGTATATTGTATTATTATTTCACGCATTTTATTTGTCTTCTTAAATATTTTTACAATATTATATTAAAAACGAAATATCATAAAATTAAATACACCGATTACTCAAAAGTTTGTCAATCATTCAGTTGTTTTTATTATTATGTAGGCTTAGTAGTTTTTAAATAAAACAAATTATTATAATATCAAAACATAAAAATAAAAAAAACATACAGTCGAATTGATAACCTCCTTCTTTTTGAAGTCGGTTAAAAAACTAAAGTCAATTCATTTGGCAATATCAATAACTTTGCGCTTTAATTCCTGCTTTATTTTTCATTTAAAAACCTATTTACTAAATGATGTCTACGATATCTTAATATACAGATTTCATAATAATGGAGCGACCCGTAAAGGTACATTAAACATTACAGTTAGGTATATACATTTCTAAAAATAAATGAGAGATACCTCAAAAATAGAAGTAGCGAAACGCACGACTGTTTGTAACCGCCATGGCTTTCCTTCACTAAATGCTTCCTTTTATTCAATAGATTAAGCCATAAGGTCATCTATAGTAACAAGCGTTGCTTAAAAGTGGGAAAACATCACCTTAAGTATCGGTTTATTCTATTTTTAGACAGATTTCAATAAACTGTTGAAGCCAGACACGTCGTAATTCAATACCTGATTCGCTCCGATGTCGCGTAACGACAGCTTCAAGGAAATTAAAATTCTCAAACAGAGGGCAGTTACAACAAATCCCGGCACTAAAACTCCTATATATATCCCGGAGAACGTTGTAAAAAATCATTGCCTCCATCTACCCTCGGCCCTCGCTGAGGGGAAAAATCTAATCTGTGCATTTTTTGCGGGACCGCGATGCCACAAAGAATTTCATTTCCCACTGTTCATCTATCTCTATTTCACTGACGGCTCTTGTTCTTGGTCCCTCTCCCCCCTCACTCCCTCGCGAAACCCTCATCCGTTTTTTTAGACTTCCTTGATCGGAGATAAGGTTAAGCGAGCTCGTCTTATTAGTGGTTTGTACGAGACATTGGCAGCCTCGTTTAATTTATTATTACTCTCCGCGATGCTCCATATCATTGCGTGATTACCGATTTGAGTTTATTCTATATGTTACAGGAAATGTAATAAATTCTGTTTAAGTTGGTACGTTTTACCTATGGCGGGAAATTCAAATTTTAAACAGTTTTCTTGTCCTTGTAATTAGGCTGGGGTAATTATTGTAAATTACACTGTGTTTGCGCAAATCATTGGTTCTTCTTATGTACAGCTATTTATCAGAAACGCACCTTATTACTTACATTTATTAATAAACCGTTTAAAATCGTAAAAATTTGTTTATCGACAAATGTAAGTAATAATGTGCATTAGAAATTAATAGCATGATACATGATTTTGTTAAGAATAATAATCAATTTGCGCAAACTCTATGATCGTTTACAATACGAGTAATTACCGGCCTACCTACAAGAACAAAAAAAAAGTGTCTGAAATTTGAATTTCCCGCCATATGTGAAACGTGTCACCTTAACTCTAACCTTATTTCTAAACTCGGTCCAAGCATTTATTTGCTCTGACAGCTGCAATAACATTTTAAGGAGCTGTTTTGTCACTAATGTATATCTGGTTCTTGGTCTTACGTTCAAAAACGATAGGTAAGTGATCAGAATTCGTGGTTTTCATTTGGTTTTTATTATGTTATTGCAGCTGTCAGAGCAACTAAATACTTAGACCGAGTTCAGGTATAGTATGCAACGCCCAAAATGTTCGAGTGATGTTTTTTACTTGGTCTCAAATAAGAAAGAACTTGGGAGCCCGGGCAAAGCGTACAAAATACAAAGCCAAAATAAAGTCATACAAATACAAACTTTTTTCCTGGTGTAGGTATGTAGTATAAAGTCATGATACGACTTGTGATTGAATTGTGATTAGTTGTTACGTATCATGTAAGAAATCTGCCTGCGAAAGGATGTAAGCTAGTTACCAATAACCCTGTATACATTGAGTAGGCATACAATTACCAGCAATTGTATATAAAGGCGTTATTTTATACATATTCGGTAACAAATACAACAGACCAAAGTCGATTCCATTGACCTTGCGAGCTCGATGCAATGTGCTATGAATAAATATGTTAATTAATCGCCCACATAAATCAACCAAAAATGTTCATAATTTGAAAACGATAACGGAAACAGTTTTATGAATTAAATTGACAAACAATAGCCAGAATGTTTATCATAATAATAAACGCGACAAAGAAATCGAGCGCCAAGTCTGCTCGTGTCCATATCACTAGTGTCACAATCAAAATGAGCCTCCACGAAAACAGAATTACACAATTGTGTACAATTGACATTCAAATCTGTGGACATTGGCGCTTTGTGCTTTTATTGCCACTTATTGACGCGTAATTGTCAATAAATTTCTACGGGATCGGAGTTTAATGTGGGTTTGGGTGAAAAAGTTATGTTTTATTAATATTTTACGAGAGCGTTTAGGACGGCCGATAAGATCTGCCGTTTGGGAAGTTTTTTCTTTCAATTTCCGTCACGATTTGTTGGCTCATTATTGGCGAGTCGATGGGGGCGATACGGGCAGTGGTCGCATGCTATCGCCTCTAGTGCGATGTTATCGCGTCTCTTAGCGACTTTCATCGGGGCGAGCGACGGTGCCGCAGAGGGGACTCTTGTGAAATATGAATTCTATGTTTGTTATCGTCCTTTGGATTTATTCGGCAAGAAAACTCTCCCTTTTTCTCAAACTTATTATTTATACTCCACAAATAATGACATCAAATGAACCTGTATATATAACACGGTCTATTAAAGGTCATAGAGTCATTTACACCTAGTTACGTATCTTCGTATTTAACTTGCATGTACTTGAAGACCTATTAAATTTTGTGGTAATTCATAGTTCCATAAGAACGACCGGCGCACTTTGTGAGTCTTCAAAGGCTAACGGTGACTTGTGAAGTTCAAAGTCAATCCTGTGAGCTATTTTGAGAGAGACTAACTTAGCTTTCATTGACGATAGTAACTAATAGTTTACCTAACCAATTGTGTTCGGTTTCTATTGTACTTATCGTAGCTACTACATAACTGGGTGGAATAAACTCGATGTGTGGAACATTTTGTTTCTTTTTATTTTGGTTGAGTAATTTGTAGTGCCCGCCACCACTTTCAAGTTAAAAATCGTTCATGTCAGGCGTTACTTAGCGGAAATTCATCTTCAAAACAGTTTAATTTTTGTTTCTGGTTAGGTATTTTTTTAATATATTTTTTATATTAGATAGGCTTGCGCTTGTCCGCCATCTCGCTTGATGTTAAATGATGATGCGGTCTATGATGGAGCACACTGTTTATGCTGTTGATTTCTGTTTTAAATTAGGTTAAATTAGTTTTTTTTTATGTAATTATTTTTTGTCTGGTTATGTATTAACAAATTTGTGTAGATTAAAACATAAATAATTGATCCCTAATTCCTTATTGTGCTTGATATGAAATGACGCGATTTTCTCAGGTTTATGATAACATTAAGTAATATTTTTGTCTTCTTCCGGTTCTTGCCTAGGTTTTTGATTAAAAACCTGATTTTATCATGCGCCATAAACACAATCAAAAAATGGTGATACTCACACATATGCACCGCACACTCGTGTACAAATCTATGTGTATTGTGATGTCATATAGAGGGATTAATTCGGGGCACGTCGACGTCTCATATCAGATCTTGGGTTGGGGGCGCTGATACCACGCTATATTAAACACTAGATATTTGTACTTAGTTCTACGGTTTATGATATTTTGCGGTATTGATATACCAAAACAATATTACGCTAAATAAGGAAGGTAAAGTTAAATATATTTTTCTCTTAACTAAACTGAAAGACGCCTAGTCTTTGATACCCTGGTACTTGTAATACTGAGAAAGAAAATCAAACTTACCCCCCCCCCCCCCCCTTCTACTTTAGTTTTTATTTTTATACTTACTCTGTAATCCACGCATTTTATAAACGGTTTGATGCTATGTATACCTATAATAGCGTTCGGGAAAAATTGCGTGACATCTTCTCGTCCAAGATACCACAGTGTCTAAAGACAAGGGTCTTTGACCAGTGTGTGTTGCCAGTGATGACATATGGTACTGAGACGTGGTCCTTAACTGTTGGCCTTTTGGAAAAACTCAGAGTCACACAGCGGGCAATGGAGAGAGCTGTGCTCGGAGTTTCATTGCACGCTAGAATCCGAAACGTGGATATTCGCCAAAGAACCAAAGTCACCGACATAGCTGTTAAAATTTGCAAGTTGAAGTGCCAATGGGCAGGCCATATCGCTCGGAGAACCGATAACCGATGGGGAAGAAAGGTTCTTGAGTGGAGAACACGAACCGGAAGACGCAGCATAGGTAGGCCTCCCACTAGATGGACCGACGACATAGTAAGAGTCGCTGGCATCCAGCGGATGCAAAAGGCAGGCTGTCGTTCAGTGTGGAGGTTAAAGGGGGAGGCCTATGTTCAGCAGTGGACGTCTTCTGGCTGATGATGATGATAATGATACCTATAATAGATGAACACGATATGTCATGATTTTGTCATCCCGCAAACGAAGTAAAACTTACCCTCAGTAAACAAAGTTAGTTATGCGTTTGAGCCCACATCATTGTTAAGAAAATTGGTGAAATATAAAGTACGTGGCGGCCTTATGAGTGTAAAGATAAGTTTGTCAAACTACGACAAGACAAGATAAACATTTATTAAGCACGTCAGTCATCTGACACTATCTACCCTTAATCACGGTTGGGGAGGGCAAATGGAAAAATGACCGAATTTCGTAACCCTTGTTTGTTAACTGTTAAACCTACACGTATAAATGTACTGTTATTTATTCTCTGGCGTGAGGTAACTAAATTTAACATGGACAAATATTTGCTGTAATGTAGACAACGCTAATTTGTTAATCACTAGCTGCGCGTCGAGGTTTAACCGCTTTAATAATTACCGATCTAATACTTGAAACATTTTTTTTTTTAAGATAAAGGAGGAGACTATGTGTTCCATACCACATTTCATCCAAATCCGTTTAGCCGGTGGTAACGTACAAAATTTGACTTTTATATTAGTGTGATGGTGGTCTCCCTACACAAAAATGTATGATAAATAATTTTTAAAACTCTAAATATTTATCGTATAATAAGATAATATGATAAGGTGCTAATATAATAAAGCACTGTAATAATTATGGTACCATAAAAAGGTACTATAATATTTTACACATTTTGTGTAACATACACATAGTTATTAGGTTACAGAATTAGGCTAGTAAGTAATATAGGCGAACAATTTTCATTAACAAAAAGCCCGTTTCTCAACTCCCTTCGAAAGCATTACGGTTCGCGAGTTCTCTTGTCACGCCCTCTGCCGACATCAAAAAGTCCGAGCCGTTCATTTTTTGCAATCATCAAATTGATCTGTCCGAGCGCCATCTGGCCCGTAAGTAAAACGCTTTCGGGTCCCGTCAGCCGAGGAATTAATTCATATAAAACACACATTTTGCTTGTAAATGTCCTCCGCGATTTCGAGTTCCTGGTAAGTACTCTTGTGTTGTGTGAAGTACTCAAAACTGTCTCTTTCACATGATAGTTAAAATTACAAATACTTTGAGCATGCTAGTGTGATTGTGTACAAACACATATTTTTTCAATAAGTAGGAAATTGTTTTTTCATTACTCATACTCGGAAAGTAGGTCTGAAGTTGCCTAAGGAGCGGGTTGAAAGTAATACATTTCAGCCCTAGGGAGAATCACTTTCAACATACAGTGACAGTTGACAATTGAAAGGCAATCAAATTATTTAAAAAAAACTAGTTCTATTTTCACATTTGTATTGAAGCATGTTCCAACTTTTTTTTTCTCCTCAGATGATTATGTTCCCGCACTTCTCGTGCATTTGCCAGTGTCAGGATGTTCAAAAAAAATTGGCGGGAATCCGATCCTAACTGTAGAGTTTTGTTTATACTTCCGTATAAGCTTGTTTTCATCTCATTCCGATATGGATTTAACGCCTGATTTCATAAGAGAAGAGGCTAAAGCAGTAGTGGAAAACCTTTTACCACCTAAATCAAAAGAAAGATACTTAAAATCGTACGACAATTTTATGAAATATAATTCACTCATATTTTCTTATGCAGGTCATGTTTTTATTTTTAGTTTTCTTGTATTCGTAATGAAAAGCACAGTGTTTACCTCGGAGTTAAAGACTTATTTTCACCCCTGGGGTAACAATGTACTATTTTCCCCTAATAATTTTGGATTATTAATTAAAAAATCCTTTTTTTTTTAATTTGCTTCTGAAAACTTACTTCGCTGGCGCTGTGACCTGAATCAGGTCTTGGACTCGGACACAAGAGAACGTCATTGGTCCCGGTCTCGTGCTGGCTCTCGCTAGTCGGCAACTTAGAGCTCACGCAAATCCGTCTCTATGGCATCTTTCAAGCGAATATCATGGGAGATAACAAAGCCCAGAGACTCCGCTGGACAGGCCACCTGCTGAGAATGTCAAGAAGGCGTATCTTGGAGTTCCCAATGGCCGCTGATCCGTCGGCCAGCCCAGATATTGCTGAATTTCAAAAAAAAACCCATAACTTTGTTGTTTCATGTGCAGTTAGGTTTTACAAATATCACAAGTTTAGTATGAAGTACAAAGCGCATGATTTTTTGGTTACTCCGCTTCTATGCCCAATAATTATTTTTTCAATACCTCTGTGTTTTTTTTCTTTGATTTTGGTAAAAAAGCAAGCTAGGCAGCCGTGCTGAGAACCAGGCTCTTAATGTCTACCTAGGTATGAATTAGAAATAGAAATTAATAACATAAATCCATTAAAAACTTTTGTGTTCAACGTTTCGTTTGTAAGTTTAGAAAGGGCTTGCCTTTGTACCAACCGTTGTTAACAGTATTTATCCAACAGAGTTTTCCACCGTGTTTACTCCACTCTGCGTCGATTCGTTCCTCGTGGTCAAAGTTCTCAACGAAAACTCATTGTGCGTGAAAACGGTAGTTTCACCGAAACATTTTTAACTGAAAGGTACAAAACATTTTCATATTTCAGCTGAAAATTGTAACGGTTTCCGCGAGCGTAGGGCGGGCACGTGTGCTCATCAACTAATGGTCCGTGTGCGGCATTTGAACCGAGGCTACACTCGGCACAAAAACGGCCGCCTCACTCCCAGCCCTGCTTTCGGCGCAAAATTATAACGTGTAAAACACGGCCTCTCCTTGCATTCCGCGCACGGGATTTTTATGAATGCCGCGATTATTATTCGCATTTTAAACTCGAATGCGGCTCTATTCTCCCCGAGACGTATTGCAATATTCGTAACGAGTTTTCTCAGTGCTGCTACCTAATTTCAGTTCGAGTGTAGTGTAGCAGCTATATGGGTAGCGTTCGGTATCGCTCCAGTCCACTCGTCGCGAGTGGGGTAAGCGTCGCGATTGTGAACGTGGAATCGAACGCGATTGCAAATTTATTAGCGGGCGGATGGCGTGGCTAGGGCGGGTGGACGGCGCGCGGCAAGGGCGGGCGGACCGCGAGCGCATGCACTCGTACGCGCAGTTGTTTTTACTCTTTATGTATTTTTTCTCGACGAGTCTCGACTCTCCCCTTTTGTTCTCAAGTGGACCAGCTGTCATTATACGCTATGTTACTGTTATTTTTTTCGTCGTTTTTATAGAGTTTTCCGTTGAGAGAGCTTTTCGTTCGGAAAAATGTTCGTTTTGCGTGCGTCGGAGAGTTTGCGTGTCGAGTGATGTCGACGCCGATTGGAAATGAGTTATGGAATTTTATTACTGAATTTCTCTAACATTGCGTTGTACATCAAGTGGATTTCTGTTGATGACAACTTTTGAAAATGTTGTTACAATGGCTTTCCAATGTGCAAAAACTAAAAGAAAAACTACAGAATTTAATACTTGACTTACTACCGCTACTTTGTTACTGGCCTTTATGAATTTTTAAAAACTTAACTTTTTTTTTGTTTTATTCACATTCTTATAATATGCAATGTTGAATACATAATTTTATCAAGAAATTTAACTCTAAACTATAGCTATTGTAATTTTATAAGGTTTCTATATTTGTCCAATAGTTACATTAGATAGATAGAAAGTCTTTATTGTGTACACCAGAAATAAAACTTATAAACTGAAAACACGAGCCAGTGTCACGAGAGGCGGCCTTATCGCCACTTGTGGCACCACTACTGTTACATTATTTAAATATTTCGCCCTTTCGTCATTAAACTACTCTCCCCACTAATGTCGACCGCTACAAAAGTTGTACCAAAAATGTTGCCATGTGTCATTGCAACTTTCGAGAGGCTTCTTTATACTTTATTGCTACGAACCCTTTGCACTTCAACCCTTGATATTTCAATCAATGTAAGTTTATGGCTTCTATTATTAGAATATAGTGTATGTTGTTAATGGTTACTAAAGAATCTTAAGATACTTCAACCAACATCAACACCAACAACGGCAACCAATTCAGATAAACAACTTTTCAAATCCATAAGAATTCATAAAACACTAAATTTTAACTCCTAGCATATAATTACAGCAAAAGACCCTTGTATATTTATTTATTTTTAAATTTGAAGAAAAAAAGTCCGCGTTTTGCAATCAACTCGCCTGTTGGTAAGCGACGATGTGGTCGAAGATGAAGCACGCAGACTTAGAAGATACCTATTCACTCTGGCCTTGAAAAGGCTCAGATTATATCTCTCAGGAAACAAGGAAGCGGGCAGGTTGTTCCAATCCTTGGCTGTACGGATTAGAAACGTAGTATCGAAATGTGTGGTAAGTATCCAAGGAAAATCTACAATGTATGGTGGTGGTGGGCCGATTTCCTATTTGTCATGTAGTAGAAAAGGAATGCCAGAATAAGGTCATGTAGCTCTGATGCACATTCTCCGAAATTAATCCTGTGGAAAATTGACAGACTCGCTACTGACTGACTTGATTAGCCAAATCACAGATCAATATCTTCCAACACCTAATATGTCATTGTCACAGCCAGACCATGGTATAATAATATACTCCGCCAGGTATAGCAATCCGAGAAAAAATGTCCACGTGGGCTTCTCGCAATGATGTCATGATGTCAATTTACAACAGGTTCGAGAGAGATGACGATACACCACGTAACAGCTGATTGGATAAAGTGGCAACTGACAGTGACGTCATTGCGGGACCACGCCCAGATTGTTAGACCTTGTTTTCTTAGATCATGAGCCAGACCACAATGAATACTTAGATGGCTCATCCTTAAATACATAAAGCCTCCTTCCATAATATATCAATGTCCTATGGGAGAAATCCTTTAACTCAGTATGTCATTTCAATTTTGTATAAAACATCGTCACACATTCTCGTTCATCTGCGTAAAAAAATATTTTAACATTTCAGAATAATTCTCGTAAATCCTAAAAGAAATCAAAGTGACACAGTATAATTTGAATACAAGTCTGTACTGAAATTCAAAAGTATTCGTACCTTTTTGCTCTATTTTATTATTTTAATAAGTTTACTTTTCAAGCAAGGACAAAGTTTTTTGAAAATCGGGTTTTGAGTTATTATAAACTTTGCGTAGAATTTTTTAATAAGAATCTCAATATAAACACATAAAATACTTAGATGCTTAGACTTATTAAAAAAATCTTCATTATTTCTGCCTATCATATTCCCACTGCTGGGACTCAGGTCTTCTCTCAGAGAGAGAGGATGGGCTCTAATCCACCATTTGCATGTTGGTAAATGTCATATTAAGTCTTTGAACTTTTGACGTTCTTGGACATACTGGTTTCCTCACGATATCTTCCTTCGCCGTTTTTGAGCGATGACATCGAAAATGCATATAATTTCATCATCATCACCATCATCATCATTTCAGCCGTAGGACATCCACTGCTGGATATCTCCAAAAGGGCCGGTTGGAAGCGGCCTGCATCCAGCGTTTCCCTGTGGTCTCTTTTAGGTCAGTCCATCTTGTGGGTGGACGTCCTACGCTGCACTTACCAGGACGTGGTCTCCATGCGAGAACCTTTCAGTCACATCGGCCATCTGTTCTGCATGCTATGTGACCTGCCCACTGCCACTTCAACTTGCTAATCCGGTGGGCTATGTCGGTAACTTTCGTTCGTCTACGGATATCCTCATTTCTGATTCTGATAGCCCTCTCCATAGCTCGTTGTGCGACTTTGAGCTTGCTTATAAGACCCGTAGTACACTATGATGCCGTCAGATTGTAAAAGGCACATGCCACCACTCGGCCACCATCACTGGCCATCATCGCCAGTCACCATCGCTCTCATTTGAAAGAATAAACTAAAAATATTCATAACTTCGTATATATTGCATTATTATAATATATTTTTCTATACAATGATTACGAACACAAACGTCTCAAGATCCACTCCGCCAAAGACTGACTACGCCCTCTCTTATCATGTTTTTGCTATTTTTATTGGTTAGATAAGCCGGTTCGAGAGACCGCGGAAGCAATCTCGGCATTCAAGTTGCAATATTGCTAGGATTCTGCTTACAATGGAGCTCAAACGACTGTGAGTAGGGCTGTAAGTATACGTACAGATATTACCATGTACTCATAAGATTTCAGACTTGATTCAGATAACGCAATGCAAGTAATGACTCCGGCTGTACCATAGGCGATCGAATTTATTAAAATTTGGTGTTTTTGATAGTACTAAGGTACATAAATATTACGAAATTGCACAGATAAAATATTAATGGTTCTTACTAGGAATTAAACACGTGGAACAGAAAGACTTAATGAATGAACCTATTGAATGAATGAACACCAGAATTCTTATTACAGGAATGCTGGTGCTTACTTTGGCCAGAAATTTGCATTGCTATGTAGCGTGGCAATGCGGCCAGCATTCTGGCCACTTTTCCTTTATTGTTTTATATAGCTACACACTAAAATTATACTAATATTATAAATGTGAAAATTTTGTTGGTTTGTTTGTTCGTCTTTCACGCAGCAACAGAGCAACGGATCGACCGGATTTTTTGCATGGATATAGTTCAAGGGCCGGAGAGTGACATAGGCATACTTTTAATCATCATCATTACTATTTTTCATCACTGCGCGGGTGAAACTGCGGGGCGCATAAATTACATATGAATAGGTTAACAATAATAACGTTAACGAGGTGGCAACTGCGACAGATAAAATTGTTTACCGCGCTTGTGTAGTTAATCTAAGACTGTGCTCTTTAAAAACAGCGAATGATTGGTCATGTCTGGAAAGTCCCCAATCGCACTGCCTGGAATGCAAACAATTTACTGTAAAAATTAAATTCGCGAATACGCCTTCCCGGTTACTTTTTATTAGAGTGTCATAATTTTTGGTTGTTAATTACACATCTTCTTAAATAATACAGTCATCAAACAATATTGGTTTCAATACCTCATAAACTACAAAGGATTTCAGTTTCCAAGCAGCCTTACTTCCTGAGTCAAGGAAATCTATCCGAGCCACTCAAGATGAGTGACACTATTCGTACCCCACCCTCCGGGGTACGTTTCCGAATTCACTCACGCACGGCCAGAGGGCGCGCTCGGCGGCACACCAATACGTCCTAATGTAATGGAGAAATAATTTCCTAAAATGCATTGGATTGAGAACAGCTCACATTTGAGTAGTTTTCACTGGGCCGAAGTCATCTTACTTTATTAAAGGGTCTCAAAAACGGAAGGATTAGAAGGTGAGTTGGACGACCGGGCGTTGATTGAAAACATTTGATAAATTGCGTAGACTGACCTAGTTTCATAGTTTGCCCAGTTTCATGTAAAAATACGTTGTAACTTTAAAGAAAAATACGCAGTGACTTTGAAGTGGTGTCTATTAAAAATACTACGTTATTTTTACATTTTTGTTAAATGTGATTTATTTTCTCACAATAAACAAATTATCCCTACAAATTATGTGTTGGATAATAAATAGCTTTGTTCTTACTTTTTGACGAAAAAATAAACTTATAAAGATATGTTAAAAACAAATTTTATTTTTAATCCGTATTGAAGATACGGATGCGTTTCATTTTTCAATTTCGAACATCGCAAAATTTATGTTTTGGTATATATACCTGAATCTAGTGATAAAACGTAACGAAGTATTTACATGACACGGGAATTACTCACGTATGATTACGCCGGTTACTCCGGCTATAGTTTCATACGTGGGTAATTCCCGTGTCAGATAAATAAATTATCTTTAAAAAAATACAACGTCAAAAAACCACAAAGCACAAACTTTGTGCCACAAAGAACAAAATAATATTAATACACGGACTTTAAAGTCTGAACTGTGTGAAAACCACGTCAGTTTCCATAATAAAGAAGTGTTGTTGCAATTCCATAAGATTTTGATCACGAGAAGGTGATGAATAGATCACAATCAAGAACTGATGGCATAGAACTCAGAACGCAACCCTCTCAGCGTAATTACGAGAGACGGTGGAGAAATTCCAATACCGTTAAAGTTACAGCACTATCACTGCATATTGTATGTCCAGTTCAGTAAATCCAGATCAATCTGTCTCGAGCTGAGGCCTTCTGTAAGCTTATGGCTACGTCGCCTCTCGAACGTACATATCAAGCTGAAGAGACATGTATATCACACGTATCTCAAGTGAAGACGTGCTTCTTGCTATGTTACAACTATGTAAGGCAAAGACGGACGCTGGACACCTTTCTATGTTCTTGTTGGTATAGACAATTTCGTTCGAGACTGTGCACGGGATCGGGTAAGCCTACGATATATCTCTTACTCGACTCCTACCGACGACGTGTTTGTAAATTGAACACGGTGGAGCTGCACTTACGAGATTTCGACCACTTTGTGAGTAAAGTGATTTGATTAGGAGAGTAAAATCTTTGTGAACCTGAAAAAGAAAAGCAAGCTTTTGTTTTCTAGTTTGGAACAGCTTTTATTCCCAGAGTAGGCACGAATAAAACCGGCCAAGTGCGAGTCAGACTCGCACTGAGGGTTCCGTACCACCACGTCACTTGTTAACTACTAAACTACAAAAAAAGTATTGCAAAAAGATAACATCCCATCAACGCCCAGGCGGTCACCCATCCAACGTTGCGCCCGACGTTGCTTCACTTCTGTGATCGTACGAGAACCGGCGGGTACCAGTTTTTTTTACCGACTCGCAATTGGCCATTATTCATTTAGTTTATTTTATATAGTTTATTGTGCGTAAACTACTACTACGTTGCAGGTTGCAGGCATTTGTTGCAGACGGACATATCTTTCTACATAGAGCGTCTACTCTATACTTATTATAAGTCTTGAACTCATGTGCCTTGGGCGGTCTTTACTCCGCTCGCACTTAATTGCCAACTTATGAACGCTAATTGCCGAGTTAGGTATGTTATGCGTCATCATGCCCGCTACAGCGATGCCGTCGATAAATACCGTGCTATTCGTGAGATGTCGTCCACGCATACAGATCAAGTTCAGAGAGGAAGTTAGGGCGGGGCCTGCTTATACAGGTTTCTTCTTATAGCACAGACACCTACATAAAAAAATTAAAAAAACCAATATCCATTCATATATCCAATGCGTATATATACGATTATACGTCCTTTTACTTTGTCTTCTTTTTATAGCGCATTGTTCAAAAGAGGCTTCTATCTTTATCTTATGATGATACTGAAAAGTTTCTTAAAATTATTTCTTATGTTATTTATGTTTTTTTTTGTTTTGATAACCTAGTTTTTTGTTATTTTTGAGTTCCTGTCGTAGTTTGTAGAATAAAGTATATCATTTTTGTTTATTTGTTTTAAGGCCCCCACGAGACAGGCTTTGTCCTAGGGTGGGGGACCAATAAGCCTTTTTAAGTAATAAAAATATTTAAATCTTTAATATTTACGAGTACATATTTTATCTGAACTGATTTGAAAATTTCTTTCCCTGTTGAGAAGCTACACTATCCCCGGGTGACATAGGCTATATATTTATACACGTGCGAAGCCGGGACGAGCTGCTAGTTTTTTATGACCACCATAATGTAATGTACCTACTGTTTGGGTTGTCACGCACCTTGACTGGATCGTTCGATCGATCGAACAACTATTTATTGATCACAACTCAAATTACATACACACGATAAAACAGCTTAAAAACTAGGGCAATCAGAGGCCTTATCGCTGAGAGTGATCTCTTTCAGGCAACCTTAGAATGGAGAGGATTCATACAGGATCATGGAGGAAATTTTCGTGTCTTTGAGTATATTTCATGGCATCCTCGCCACAGCGGGAATCCTAGTGGGGAGAGCTGTGAGCTTGAAGCGTTATACAAGTGGCATTATTGCGTCTAACTAGGTCCCCCTCTGATCTGCACTGAGTCACACTCTTCACGCGCGACTTGTAACTAATTTATGTTAATACCACGCCGAGCCGTGCTTGAGTATGTAAAACACGTTCTTAGTTAGGTTTGGTCTCGACGTGACAGCGCCGAGAGAAAATATTTTAAACCTAGTCTTTGCTGCTAAATTTATATTATCTTCAAACCTAGAAAATAATCTCGACGTAGACCTTGCTGAGGATTATAAGCTCAAGAAGTGTTATTTGTTCCTGATAATTAAATACCTACTGAATAGTGACGGGCAATAAAATGTAGATGACTTATGATGGGCAGGCCACATCGCTCGAAGAACCGATAACCGATGGGGAAGAAAGGTTCTTGAGTGGAGACCACGAACCAGAATACGCAGCGTAGGCAGGGCTCCCACTAGATGGACTAACGACATTGTGAGAGTCGCTGGCATCCAGTGGATGCAAAAGGCAGGCTGTCGTTCAGTGTGAAGGTTGGAGGGGGAGGCCTAGGTTCAGCAGTGGACGTCTTCTGGCTGGTGATGATGATGATAACTTATGATGACTAACTGCCTGGTAGAACCAGCAACAGAAATTACCCGTGGCCTTACTGGTAGAACCCACGCGGTTGAACCACGGGCAACCGAAATTACCCGTGGCCCTACTGTTAGAAGCCACGCAGTTGAACCATGGGCTGGTAAAACCACGGGTAACAGAAATTGCCCATGGTCTTACTGGTAGAACCACGCGGTTGGACCACGGGCAACAAACGGAATTATTGAAGGTAAACATCGTGAAGAAACCGGTATGAGTTGAAGGCCAAAAGTATATCAACTATATTTTAAAAAAAATGTCCAAGGACCCCAATAGTTCAAAGACATATCACATTCACCAACATGCACTGGGCCAACATGGTGGATTAGGGCCCATCCTCTCATCATTAGATAAGGCCAGAGTCCCAGCAGTGGGAACGTGATAATCTGAAATGAAGATGTTGAATACAAATATAATTAATACTATAATTTAATTTATTTTATAATTTAATTTATTTTATAATTTAATTTATTTTATTATTATTATTTATTTATTTTTTATTAATAGTATAATTAAATACTGATGACGTTAGCCAACTACAGTGCTGTGTAAAAATCTCAAATCAGACAAACAACTGTACCAGGCCTAAATCAGGCTTGATGCATATAGTCGAACTCACTACACACGACCTTGTCGCACCTTTTTTGCATGTGGACTATTAGTTACCCCATTGGTGTCAGTTTCAAACAAGTTTCTTAGTATGCATGAAAAATAAATACCTAGTACTTAGCGTAGGTATTTACAGTTTTTGAGTTAAGCGGTTTAGCGGTATAGTGATAAAAATGTGGGTGAAACGTGACATTTGAACACGATTCATAACTGTACTAAGGCATATCACCTTTCTTTGTCTGATCAGAGGTAAAATCAATTGTAGATAAAGTTAATTAATCAAATACGAACAACAATCAAGTGAATATTCATGTTTTGACAGGACGGTAGGGACACACGAAGTTTAAGTGCATGTTCACAATAGAACACGCAACCTTATAGTGTATATTGTGGTGTACACGATAAGTTACAATTAAACCCCTTAAAGTTAGAGAGTTACCTTATGTTTACACTAGCAACGTACCCCGGCTTCGCACGGGTGTTAGTCTTATTTTTTTATACCTTGGGTTACATTAATGGAGTTTTAGTGAGGATCCCTATATTTTCTTTAAATATAATATAGCCTATATCACTCGGGGATAGTGTAGTTACCGAACAGTGAAAGAATTTTTCAAATCGGTTTAGTAATTTCGGAGCCTATTCAATGCAAACAAACAAACAAACAATCAAATATTTCCTCTTTATATGTGATGAAATTTTTTAGGTTCTCAATTTGAATAGCGATGTTTCGTCATATAAATAGTATCATCTTAGAACCTTACGAAGACTTAGTAAAGGCTCCGTTCACATAACACACGTAAGTAGATGCGTTATACTCACTAAGTTTATATTATGAACTTATTGAGAAACGCACTCGCTCTCGCCCTTTTGACATTATTGTGCATCTTTGGCAGATAGTTAATTTTTTGCGAAAGTTTTAGTTCTATTAGTCATATTTATTTATTTCCATTGGAACACAGTAGAGCACTTGGATACGTCAACAGAACAATTCAGTTAATATTTTGATAATAAAATAAAAATAACTTAACAAGCGGCTATAGAGTAGGCCTTGTCATGTAAAATATACTTATATCCTAGTGGACATTATATACAACTTATCCATAAAAGTCGCTATAAAAGTTGGAAAGTTGGAGTCGCTGGCATCCAGTGGATGCAAAAGGCAGGCTGTCGTTCATTGTGGAGGTTAAAGGGGGGAGGCCTATGTTCAGCAGTGTACGTCATCTGGCTGATGGTGATGATGATGGTGATCGATAAAACTATTACTAATAAAAATATAATATATACAAAGAAAGAAAATAAAACTAGTTGAACAAATCGCCACCATGCGGCAGGATCCTCAGAATGCTGGCAGCATTGCCCCGCTGGATTGCGAGGCTTAATTTTTGAGAGAAATATGCCCCAAATCTGGGATCCCCCTTTTTTTTTTTTTTTTTTTTTTTTTGGAGGGGGAAATCTTCTAAAGATACCCTGCTGCATTGGGGTGCAGCCAGGTTATGTGGGATTATACCCACTAAAACCCCCCCGGTGACCAGCCTTAGTGCTTGACAAGAGGGCTCCGAGATCTCCAGAGGAACGCACCGGAGCCCTCGGCACTGCGCTACGGCTCCTCCCGAGACAACCGTGTTGTCTCAGCCCCTCCACCCACGACAACGTTGGTCACACAACGTTGTCGTTCTCTCCCTGGGCACGCTTATGTGGATGGTCAAAGCCCCAACTTTGACCATCCCGAGCCCGGAGGTCCCCTTTTAGTAGCCTCTTACTACAGGCAGGGGTTACCGGTGCCGTATTCTATTGCCCCGGATCCCCCTAGGCGAGAACCAATCTGGTCGAAATGTCTTTACAAAACTTTTTTGTATCGGACGACCACGGGCCTAAGGTCTCTACAGCTAGTGCGAGAAACTCATAATGCGCGCATGTTACCTGGTGGACTTTTTATTATGAATAACAGTTTCTATAAAGCATTCGATTCGTTTCGTTCAGAGCTATTGAAATAAATTCGAGAATAAAATAAAATCAGTGCGTTTTCCGAGTAGAACGCATGTACATGTGATGTACTTTGGTCTTTAAAGAAAAAACAATACTTAAATCCACGCGTGGTTTATTGATCCGTGAAAATGATCAACATCTTTGATTTCACTAAAATAACATTTTCTCGCTTAATGTAGTGGTATCTGCTCTAGTTTCAGTGACCCTGAATCCAAGCCTGCTCATATTTTAGGGCTACGATTTTCCACATCTCAGACAGCTAGGTGTCAGTAATACAATGGAGCATTCCCGTCGAGTGGGAGGCTCTTATCGATCTAGTGGGACGTCATCGGGCGATACGGCCGCGACGCAAAAAGCGTGTCAGTGTGGCGGGCACAAAGCCTTTGTGGCGAGACCGGACGCCGCTCGCCGCCGCCGGCTGCTTTGTTTGCTGTTTAGTTCTAGCTCGCCGCTGAAAGTGGCGATTTTAGTGCCCGTAACTTACTTCGACCTGTAGTAACGGCAGATAGCGGCGTTCTAGCGGCATCGTTAGGTGAACGGCATGGCATAACTAGCAACGGTCGTTCTTACAAATGTTTCGAAGGTCGCTATTGCTTAACTGTTGTTCTCTAACGGAAAGTTACGAAGTAAAGTTTTTTATTTGTTATTAATGTCGGTGTTACAATCTTTTTCGCAAGCGACAAGATTCAATAAACACAGCATAATAAGTTTAAATTTCTGGGTCCATAAAACATGTTTTTACGACTATCTGAAGTATCTTAAGTTACCAAAATGAAATTTGTTTAAAGTGGCGCAAGTTTATCGAGCGTAAGCGGGTGGAAGCCAAAGTTGCGGCCGGCGACGAAACTCCGAGATTTCACTCAAAATAATAAGTCCCAAGTCTCGCACAGTCAATTTTTTGCGAACTTGGTGTAATGGATTGTTGGAAAACTTCGATAACTTTCGGAAGCTGCTCTTCGATTTATTTTGCTTAGGATTTTTTTAGCCAATTTCTCTTGGGGAAGTTTGAAATCTTCCAGTCACCCTTGAGCGAGTGTTGTTCGGGGGATTAGATTTATATTAATTTTGTTTTTGGATTACATCGAGCAGATAAATTTGTGGATTTCAAATGTATATATTCACTCTTTTTTGTCTGTTACGCCATTTTATTAGTAAAGCATAATATTAATACACGGGTTGTAACATAAAGATGTTTATAATATTTTATACACCTTTAACTGCTGATGTGCGGACTCGGGTCTAAAACTGCGACCAGAACCACCGGAGGACGGGCAGCAGCGTCCTATTAGTACACGGTGAACGTATTGCGATCCCCAAGCTGTCTGCCAAGCGTGGGGATTATGGCAACACCCATCTCCATCTCTAAGAAGGAGGCCTTTGTTCAGCAGTGGACGTGTACTGGCTGATAATGCGATGTGAAGTGCTTGATGTGTAAATTTTGTAACGAAAAGACTGACGTGTGGTCTTTCAGACCATGCTAAAAGAGAAGTACTAAAAGCACATCGTGGTTTATGCTAGGTAATAATCACTTGAACATAAAACTATTGATATTTTATCATTAAAGAGCCCGATAAGCCATTTAAGATAGCCCGTTCGTCCAGGTGGTAGTGAACCTGCCTTCTGAGCTTGGGGGCGTGGGTTCGATTCCCATCTAGGACAAACATTTGTGTGATGAACATTTGTGTTTGTTCTATATCTGGTTGTTAATATCTATTTAAGTATGTATTTAAAACTATATATGTATGTATATCAGTCTCTGGCAGCCATATCACAAGCTTTGCTTAGTTTGGGGTCAGATGACCGTGTGTAAAAAAAAAAAATGTCCCGAATATTTTTTTTTTTTTTTTATTAATTAAACAAGATATACTTGTACTTTCTAGATCAATTTTATATGCTCAGAGCAAACAAAAATACAGAGTCCCTACGGCGCACTGCCAAAGTGACGCCAAAATCGCTTCCAAAACTACGTGAATTCCCAATAAATACACGACTCACGCACGCATACGCATTAAAAACTACGTGAATTTCTTGTCAGAAAGTCGTACTGAAAACATCCGTTTAAAAAAAACAATGACTTCTTGCAGTGTTAAGAGCTGTAAAAACAACACAAAAGTAAATAGGAAGAAGGATGGAATATTTCCACACTGAAGTATTTATATTATCACTTATTTTGATGAATTACACGACACGAACTTCGACTACGCACACATGTTTCAAAAAGTGGCTTCACTTTTCGTGTTCGCGGTAGTCCCTCTGTATTTTTATTTGCTCTGAGTTTATATGTTACTGTTTGTAAAACTAAATCAAAATAAATTATTAAAAAAATTACATATATAATAGTTTTTCTTAGAGATTAATTAGCATTCCCTAAATTTACATATTATTGAGTAATATTATTAGTGAGTGTCCCATAAATACTTGTTACTCGCCTCGCACTATCGCAGACATAATTGAATCACTTGAAACCATGTTTAACCCTACGGATTTCTGCTATAGCTCCAACAATTTATGTTATAACCCCAACAATTTCTGTAGTTGGCACATTGATGGCGCGTAAAACAAACATACCGACACTTCATCCGTCACGGGGGAGCGAAAGTTAATAAAATTCATGTATCGGAAACTTATAACCGTGAAATATGGTTGGATTGAAGGGTGCGACTTCAAGACGTTCGGATTTGTTTTGAATTTTTGATGAGAGGAACGAAGCACCGTGGAGCCAATATTGTTTTAATCGACTTCAAAAAGGAGGGGTTCTCAATTCAGTTATATTTTTTTCTGTTTGTTACATCAGAACTCAGTCATTTATAAACCGGTTTGGAAAATTCTGATTCAGATCGGTCCCATAGAAATTGCATGATAAAAAAACCGGACAAATACGAGTAGGACTTGTGCTCCGAGGGTTCCGTTGGACGGAACCCTAAGAGCGCGAGTCCAAAAAAAACTAACTGAAGCTGAAATATTGAAAGACAAACTTAACTTTGTAGTTGACAATAAGGTTCTTCCATACATAACAACTACAAAATGTAAGTTTGTTATTGTAAAACAATATTTTTATGATATAACTTCAAATTAACAACTTTCAGATTTATTCCTTTATATGTGCTGTGAGGCCTTGCCTCTTGCCAAAATTAATGATTCTAGGTCAACGGGAAGTACACTATACGTTTTGATTCCCCTGTGAAATCGCAAAATATGCGACATAAACGTTCATATCTTTTGATTGCGTTGACTTACAACTTTTGTTTTTTTACAGGCAAAAGAAACCGTAGACCCAAGTATTTAGTATAAATTTCAACTTGATACCTTTACACGTTCTTGAGAAAAAGGGTCCTGACAGACAGACGGACAGACGGACAGAAGGACAACGACGTGATCCTATAAGGGTTCCGTTTTTTCCTTTTGAGATACGGAACCCTAAAAAACAGTATTATAATATAAATTTACATACATTCATTTAAATCTTAACGTTTTCTTTTAACGTTAATCTCGAAATAAGTTAAAACAATAGAAATTATGTTAATTTATTTCAACAGTACCCTAATGTTCATCATAATTCAGTAGTTTAGTTTTTAAATCAAAATGACTGGAAAATGTGTTTACTTGTATGACATAAAATTGTCATCCAAAATCGAAAAATCGATCGATCGATCAATCGTTGATCGAAATTGCGTATTTTACTAATTTTGCAGTTGTTTTTTTTTTTTTTTTTTTTTACTTTAGTAATTATTTTTTACCGACTTCAAAAAGGAGGAGATTATCAATTCGACTGTATGTTTTTTTTTCTTACGCGATTACTCCCTCAATATAGAATTGTTTTTGATGATTTCTTTTATATTAGGTAGGCCATAAATCATAGGTGGTCCCATATTTTTTTTACCGCTATTTATTCGGCGGTTTTTGAAATATCTACAAAAAGTTTGACAAAAACATGACAAACCAAGGAGCCAACGAATTCAATGTACAACGTTCAGTGCCACCAACTTAGCTGTTGAGGTGGGCAAAATTGGAACTAGAGTTGCTTCTTGGGGAATGTCACCGACTCCAAAAATAACTGATTATAAATTGTAAATAGGTAAGGAGGTATATTTATAATGTATTAATAATTTCGTTGGTTGTCCTTTAATGCTCATTGCTTTGAAGTAATTTTAAAACTAGTTTTACTTTTTGGTTTAGGTTTTTAAATCTAGGTATAGTGATGAAGTCGGTTCTTGTTTTTTTTCCCTCTAAAATTGCTTTATTTAAGAGCATGGTAAATAGAAAAATTGGTTTTGCTACAATAACCAAAATCATAGCATTTCTCTGTTATGTAGAATGAGATATTAACGTTCATCTTACACCAGTCTTCTCTAACTGAGACAATCATGGCTATGAGTAACAACAATCTAGTAAATTATAGGTAAGTTTAGTACCCATGAACAGATAGCTATAGCTAACGATTAAGTACCAGCATTTATCTCAGACAAACCACACTAACCAGGGTGTCAAAGTATTATCTAGTAGTCGAGACACAGCGGCACCATCCGCATCAGCATAAAAATAAAAATAAGGGTGGCCATAAATAGTAGCGGACAAAGACTAGATATACGGTTATAGCGGCACTGGACTGCTCGCATTGCTGTTTATACTTGTGTCTTTACGAATAGGTGCAGTAAATAACCACCTGAAATCAACAATTTGTGACTCTACGTAGAAGCTACTGTACAGAAACATTGTTGGTTATTTAAGGAGTTTAAGGGTTTAAATTAGTTGCTACGAGAAGTACGTAAATTCTTAATTTAATTACGTGTTTTTAAAACCTGTTTCATTGTGCTTACTATATTCACATCACACCTACTTATATTTAATTTTTATCTCATATTTTTTGTCTTGCCACTTTTAGTTGTGAAGTTTGTAAACACCTGTTAAAGGTGCACATATCAGAACTGTATTAAGTATTAAAAGGTGTTGTTTGTATTATTTAATGTGTGTACAGTTGGTATTTATGTATGAATTAAATAAATGATCTAAATAACAATCTTCATCATCAATCACTTTCCACCCCTGCTCATACAGGTCTCTTCTTCAGCGCACCATTCTTTCTGGTCTAGTGCCAGTCTCACCCAGTGTTCTTCTGCTGCCTTAGTGATGTCTTCTTACCAGCAATCCTAATTGGATTGCAAAAAGTAATATTTATAAAAGTGGTATTTTATAAGATATTTTAAGCCCTTCTGGATCTTTTGAAGGTGAGAGTGAATAAGTATCTTGTCTGCGTGCTTTATCTTCGACCACATCGTCGCTTACCAATAGATGAGTTGGTGGTAAAACGCGGACTTACTCGGGACAAAAAAAAAATTATATAAATCATATTAGTGCTCAAAAATTTCCGATTCAAAAAAAGGTTAAAACCGTACCAACAATTGGTGTAATCTCTGCATTTAGCCTACACGCTGCAGGCAAAATTAGACCTAACTTTAGGTAGTAGATCTGTGCCTAACTTAGATTAATTTGTCTTCATTTCTAAACTAGCTAACCTGACAGACGTTGTCCTGTCTTAGAACTGTCAAACACGCAAAGTAAAAATTGTAAATCTTATTTTACTACACCTTGGGTTACATTATTGGAGTTTTAGTAAGGATCCCTATTTTTTTTTAAATATAATATAGCCTATGTTACCCGGGGATAGTGTAGCTTCCCAACAGTGAAAGAATTTTTCAAATCGGTTCAGTAGTTTTGGAGCCTATTCAATGCAAACAAACAAACAAACAATCAAATCTTTCCTCTTTATAATACTAGTATAGATGTTAAAACGCAGGACACTTTTTCGTGAATTTTGTTTATAAATCAATAGATCTCAAAAAAAGTCATCTGATATATATATAATTATATTTTAGCTGTAGTATTTATTTAGGCTCGTCAAGCTGCCAACAAGAAAAATATCTTCAATGCTCTTTAAAATTGGTGTCGAACCTAAACATGTCAACATACAATCCATTACCATCTCGTATCGGTCATCGTAAGCCATACCCTGAAAGGTCACATCGCACAGCGTATTTTTGGCGCCAACGGAGCATAAAGAAATAAATAAGAAAGGCTTCAATCGACGTCAGACCGGTCCACCCTTTTAGAGGGCAAATGATAGATGAAGGCAGTTCGTTACGGGAACGATGGAAATTAACGGTGAAGTGCCACGGTGGCACTTTTAAACAGGTGAATTTGGAATTTTGAAAACTTTATTCACAACATTTGGTTACAAAACCAGTTGAGTTTGGTTTTTGGAAACGATGATGGATAGAGTGCTGCATAAAGGCCAATTAACCAATGTAAAATATATAACGTTGGGTTAGTAAGCACTTTTTATATTATTAATATTATAAATGTGAAAAGTTTGTTGATTTGTTCGTTCCTCTTTTACGCAGCAACAGAGCAATGGATCGACCTGGTTTTTTGCATGGGTATAGTTCAAGGACTGGAGAGTGACATAGGATGACCTTTAATCATCATCACCATTTTTCATCACTAATTTCATCATCATTTTTCATCGCGGGTGAAACCGCGGGCGCAGCTAGTTAATAATAAAGACATTATAATGTTTCACAGTCATAGCTTAGTGATCTCCGGTCCGGAAGGACGTGAAGGTAGGACTCCTTGTGTCAAGGATGCCATGGAATTGATGCCACAAAGACACGGACAACTAATATCCAGACAGACCCAGAGCCAAAGATAATATAACCACTTGATCGCGCAATCAAGAAGAAGACTTCAAAATCCGTGTAAAAATATTATTTTGTTCTTTGTAGTGGCATATTATGTTTGTGTCTTGTGGTTTTTATGGTTCCGTACCTCAAAAGGAAAAAACGGAACCCTTATAGGATCACTTTGTTGTCCGTCTGTCCGTCTGTCTGTTCGTGTGTCAAGATACTTTTTCTCAAGAACGCGTCAAGATATCAAGTTTAAATTTATATCAAATACTCAAATCTACGGTTTCTTTCAGCTGTGTATGACCGATTATGTCGCATATTTTCGCATATTTTGCGATTTCACAAGGAAATCAAAACCTATATATAGGATACTTCCCGTTGACCTATAATCATGAAATTTAGCAAGATCAAGATCAGCAAGATTTAGCAAGGTCTCACAGCATACATAAAGGAATAAATCCGAAAGTCATAAACTTGAAGTTATATCATTAAAAAAAAATTGCTATTACAAACTTACATTTTGCAGTTGGAATGTATGAAAGAACCTTATTGTCCACTACAAAGTTAAGTTTGTCTTTCAATATTTCAACTTTTTGTTGTTTTTTTTTTTTGTCTGGACTCGCTCTTCCATCTAACAGAACCCTTTAGAGCGCGAGTCCTGCTCGTACTTGTCCGGTTTTTTTAAACTAATTTATTTAAAATTAAAACATCATCAAAGTTTTACAGAGTATTTACTAACCCCTTTCTATTGTCGGATGAGAGATTGCGATACAAATGGATAAGTCGTGTCGCAAGAGCGCTAGCTTCCGACGTGGCCATGATTCCGATATGCTTCAAACGGTACGACCAAGGGGTATCAAAAAGATGTACTTTTATATATACATATTAAAATATCAAAACTGACAAATTTATTTATGAAAAAATATGCCCGGGATATATTATAGCAATCGGTCTATGGTACATTTTTAGTTAAGTATTACTCATACTCTAGCAGTTAGCGTCGAGTAGCATTGAGAGCGCCAAGACTAGGCGAGTTTCCAAGTAATTGTTTCTACGTTAAAACTTAAATATAACTTGAGTATTGAAATATTTTTGTTGGTAAATCATCATCGTCATTTCAGCCATAGGACGTCCACTGCTGGATATAGGCCTCCCCCATCGATCTCAAAAAGTTGGTAAAATTAATTTTTATATGTCGATAAGTTAAACAAAAACCCTCAAAATAACATAAACATAAGCACAAAGTCATAATCATCATCAAATATAATGATATAAGATTTTCGACTTTAAACAAAGCTGCTTTGATAGCAAATAGATTATGGCGTGAGCGGCTGAAAACTGAATTTGAAATCGTGATCAGACCGCGCCTTAACTAGCACTCACATGGCGTGGAACAATTGCAGAAGCAAATGAAAAGATATCCTGTTATTACCTCAAGTAGTCCAGTCATTATCGCCACTTTATCAAGTGTCCTGCAAAATCCTCCACCCACTAAAATTGCCCGACTAATAGTCGGAAATTGTAGCCATTATCGGCGCACTCGTTCCAACTAAAATTATTATTGTTCGCACTAAAAGTAGCCATTTAGTTCGCGATTGCAGCGGATTGGTCGGTTTTATGATGGTGCTACTGGTTTTTAACTTCGATGCATCTAAAATGTGTTGATAATCTAGTATTGCAGTTGTACTGGTACTGTTCATCATCATCATAATCAGCTTTTTTAACATTCCACTGCTGGGCTCTTAGCCTACCCCCGAAAAGGTGATTGGGCCATATCCACCACGCTGGCCTAGTTGCGGGTTGGTGGATTCACATACGCCATTGAATTCCTCCTCCGTACGTATGCACCTGGTACTGTTAATTACCAATAACTAAGAAAACATATATATAATATAATATATTAACATTTATAACATTCCATCTAATCTATTGAACCGCCAAGTGGGAATTGTTCCTAAAATGCTGGCCCCATTACCACGTTGTAAGGCAATGCTCACCTTTTGCGTAAAGTAAAGGCCGGCATTTTTTTATTTATTTTAAAAAAATATGTGCTATTTCGAAGGTGATCTTATTTTACTACCTACTGGAAATGTGTCCATAATGATCTCATTATATGGGGTGGATAATCACAAAATATTCTTTCTTCCGCGGACCTACAAGGCGTGGAATATCCTTCCCCCGAAGAACTTCCCCAAGCTTTAACATGTAGTCAAACACTAAAAACACTTCTCTGGGCTGGCAAAGCATCAACAACACAGCTAGTGTTGCAGAGAGATCATAGTTGACTTGATAGTAAGTACATAATAAGCGCCACATCTTTTCATAACTTTTTTAATGACAGGTATACATCTAATAACATTTGTATCGACTCGAAACTAATTCTATAATTATTTAACATGAGTAAAAAACCTCATCATAATAATCAACACTGCATCCCACAGAAGCTCGAAAATACCTCAGTTGACATTACCCTCCCGAACCCTTGGCTTCCGGTTATCGCTACACAAAGAGGACCGGCCCTCTCTCCCCACCTCTCCCAGCCCCGCAGGAAGAGGAAATACCCTTCTATCGTTAAGGTCTACCCGCGTCACTCGTTGTCGCACCGAAGTATTTCTCGCCTTGGGGTTAATGAAAACTTTTAATAATTTAATGGCAAGTTTTTTGGTTGTAACTTTTAATTGCACACCTATTTAAATGTACTAAAGCAGTGGGTTGATTTTCAAAATATTATTTAGATTATTAACAAAATAAATAAATATTCGGGACATTTACACACACGGTCGTCTGACCCCAAACTAAACAAAGCTTGTGATATGGCTGCCAGAAACTGATATACATACATATATAGATATTAACAACCAGATATAGAACAAACACAAACGTTCATCACATAAATGTTTGACCTAGGTGGGAATCGAACCCACGCCCCCAAGCTCAGAAGACAGGTTCACTTTCAACTGGACCAACGGGCTAATCAGTACTAGTACTAGTACTATTATTTGATCGTACAAAATAAAGTTGTTACATTTTTTTAAAATGAATAATAGGCGTTTGACCACCATCACGCCTGACGCTAAGCGATGATGTGGTCTACGTTGGAGCATGCTTGCCAAGAAGAAACCAACATAAAAATACTGTCCTATAATGTAAATACTTATTTTTATTTTTATACAGAATCAGATCTACGTTTGGCCACCAACTCGCCTGATGGTGAGCGACGGTGTGGCCAAGGGCGTAACACGTTGATCTAAAAGAAATCTATTCACTCTAGCCCTGAAGATGCCTAGATTGTAGTTCTCAGGAAACAAGGATCAGAAATCGTATCAGAAATGACGACCCAAATCAGTGAGTATGAATCTTTGAAATTTCCACGAGGATACTAGTGTAGACTTAAATATGCGATAGCAAAATGAAGTCTGATGATGATCTGATTATTTCTAGCGGTTGCAATTATTATAGAGTTTCTAATTTGAATATTTTCTACAAGAAATCACACTGCAATACTGAGAATTCATTCCAGCAAATATCGAAAGAAAATTTTAAAAAGTCAGGGGTGGCACAGCCGGAAACGCTGCTAATGCATCCGAATGCACCCGGAGGTCACCGCGCCACCCCAGCACGCGATCAATTCATTAGCCAAGTATTGTATTGTAAAATATTCGATATGAATAATCGATAAGTATGTTGGTTTTTAACTCGAATAGTTTTTGAATGGGAGTGAAACTGAATCTATAAATAGATTGGGATCTTATTTTAGGCTAACGGCGTCATGGAAGCAGAGTGTCTGCTTGATCATGGACAATGCCATGATTATTTTAATAAAACATTAAAAACTACACAATTATCATTACGCAGCTTCTAGTTGCGTATGGAATTACCAGAATAATACAGGCTTGTTGATAATTAGCTAGTAACTCGCAGGCACGTTCCCCACATCATACCTAAACTCGGTCCAAGCGTTTATTTGCTCTGATAGTTGCAATAATAACATTTTAAATAGCTGAATGAAAACCATGAATTCTGATCACTTTCGATAGGCTTTTGAACGTAAGACTGTTGTAGGTACCCGATATATTTCAGTGAAATAATATGTATTCAGTGTTTATTACGATGCTATTGCAGCTGACAGAGCAAATAAATGCTTGGTCCGAGCATAACAACCTGTGTTCTACGAGTTATTTTTTTTTTCTTTCAGACAAAAATATTAGTAGTATTAAATTTGTACTCTAAATGGCAATAACTTTGCGCGGTTTCAAATGCGAAAGAACGTCAGGAACCCGAACGAAGCGTAGGGGGCCGACTCTTACACCAACAAAAGACAAAACCAAAAAAAACATATGTTTTTTGAAGTTTTGTAAAAAGTCATGTGGCAAAAGTTGAATGTATGTTAAAAGTATGATGTCGGAAAGCTGCTGACGAGAGGTTCATATGTAATTAACAATAAGCCTGTATAGATATAAATAAATATTGACCTTACATAATGTTGATTACAGTATTGAAAAATATTCCAATACCTTTAAAATACCTTTAAAACAAAATATATGTTTGTTTGTAACAAACATTTATTTTATAAAAAAAAAAAACTTCCTAGTTTCCAGGTAGAAAACACTGATTACCGTGTTCTCAATTGTCAAAGCTCGTGGGATTCGTATAATGTTTTCGTAATACGGGGAAACTCCGTGGGTAAAACAATAATGTCCGCTAGCATACAAGGAGTCGGTTGTCGATATTTTGGAGGAAAAGTTTTTTATGTACACAACATTTTATGTGTTTTATAGTCAAATCAGAAAATGCCGGCCAAGTGCGAGTCGGGTTCGTGCACTGAGGGTTACCACCACATAAATTATTAACTACTAAAGTAAGTACAAAAAAGTAGAGCATAAAGACAACATCACGCCCAGGCTATCTCCCATATCCAATTACCGACCGCACCCGACGATGATCGTACAAGAACCGATGGTGAACAGAAATCTGTAACCGACTCGCATTTGGCCAGTATTTATTATTTGTTGCCATTTGTGGCCAGTACTTTAAAGTGTGTACTATAATCATGCCAAGTTTGACGCTTGTACGTATTACAGTTTTTATGACTAAAGTAAATATAATAATACGGTTTAAATACGTTTGTTGTATGGAGACGTCCTTTAGTTTCTGTTTTTTTTACTTTATTATTATTACTTAGTCCACCGTAATAACACACACACACACACACACACCACATCACATTCACACATTCTGTGAAAATTTCAACTGGCTATATATTACGGTTCTAAAGAGACAGCCATAAAAATTTCAGACTGACAGTGTAGGCTTAGTAATAGGGTCCCATTTTCACCTTTTGGTATGGAACCCTAAAAACCAGTTTTTCCACAGATAAATGTTATAGCACTCATCGAACTGTATGGAGCAGCTGTTTTTTCGCGATTTCAGTATTGGTCCCATAGTGAAAGTTGTTTATTAATAATGATGATTACAATAATATCCTCGAATAAATCCGTCGTTTAGATGTACCTACATCCAGTAGCTTTACTATCATGGGAACGCAAGAAGTTTTGCCTTTTGATCTCTCAACTGCTATATGAAGATGGTAATTGATGAGCTTTGCTATCACACCACCCTCAACAATAAAGGAAACATTTGATAAATATAATGCAATTTATATCATAACTTTTACCATTTTAGAATGCGCCAGAAAATGACGAAAGTAAGGCGTCGTGTTTGTTCACCAGAGCGGCACTAAAGTTTCAGCGGGAAAATAAAAACGCGTTTAACTTTGTGTTATTATTATATTGTGCCATTTATTATAATACCGAGGGGATGGGGTTGAGAGTTCGTAATGGACGTTTTGTTTGGGAAAAACAATTTTTAACCAGTCTAACGATTTTCGGTTTATTCTTTGGGAAGGGAGTAATTTTTCAGAGCTCATATTTTATGGGTTGTAATGTGGCGAGCCGGTAAAAATCCATTAATAATGTAAGCGTTTTCAGGATGTTAATTTTGTAAGGAAATGAAAATTAAAGTTATATGATTATTTACGGGATATTTACCGTATTACCGTACCGTACCGTATTTACCGTATTTTATAACTTTAGTGAACAACCGTGATAGTTTAAAACATCATCATCATCATCATCATCATCATCAGCCAGAAGACGTCCACTGCTGAACATAGGCCTCCCCCTTTAACCTCCACACTGAACGACAGCCTGCCTTTTGCATCCACTGGATGCCAGCGACTCTTACTATGTCGTCGGTCCATCTAGTGGGAGGCCTACCTACGCTGCGTCTTCCGGTTCGTGGTCTCCACTCAAGAACCTTTCTTCCCCATCGGTTATCGGTTCTCCGAGCGATGTGGCCTGCCCATTGCCACTTCAACTTGCAAATTTTAACAGCTATGTCGGTGACTTTGGTTCTTTGGCGAATATCCACGTTTCGGATTCTATCGCGCAAAGAAACTCCGAGCATAGCTCTCTCCATTGCCCGCTGTGTGACTCTGAGTTTTTCCAAAAAAGTGCCGGTAGTCGTTGGGAACGATACTCTCGAAGTTGTTGACCATTACACCTATCTTGGGCAGATTGTTCAGTTAGGTAAGTCCAACTTAGGCAAAGAGGTCGCCCGAAGAATCCAACTCGGATGGGCAGCGTTCGGGAAATTGCGTGACATCTTCTCGTCCAAGATACCACAGTGCCTAAAGACAAGGGTCTTTGACCAGTGTGTGTTGCCAGTGATGACATATGGTACTGAGACGTGGTCCTTAACTGTTGGCCTTTTGGAAAAACTCAGAGTTTAAAACAATGAAAATTAATTCGTCAACGTCTTAAAAGTTCAAATGAAATCCAAGCAGTTGTCCTACTACTTAATTTATTTTTTTATTGTAAAGGGTAACATTTTCTTAATACACCTAGAACTAGATAAAAAGGAATGCAGCCTGGTTATTTAGGAAAATACCCGCTAAACCCGGTGACCATCCTTAGTACTGCGCTACGGCTCCTCCCGAGTCAACTGCGTTTTAACTCGGCTCCTCCGTTCACGAGAGCGTTGGTCACACAGCGTTGTCGTTTTCTCCCGGGGCTTGCTTGGGTGGATGGTCAGAGACCTTCGACCATTCCAAGCCAAATGTCCCCTTTTAGTAGCCTCTTAAACCTGCCTGCAGAGGCAGGGGATACCGGTACCATATTCTATTGCCCCAGGGCACCGAGCTTTTACATTTGGCGTGACAACTGTGAATGCATAATTTTGACACAACTTTGACCAACAAATCTTGATATGTACCATATATGTACCTACTTGTTGTTTTTTTTTACCGAATTCAAAAAGGAGGAAGATTCTCAACTCGGCTCGTATTTTTTTTCTTTTCCTATCTTACTAGTTTAACACTATCAAGGAGGCATGCCGTTAACTAATAAACTGACTAATTTTGTAATATTATAAATCTAAAATGTTATTTACACACCACACCACACCACCACCACCACCTATACTCGTACTTAGTGAAATGTAAATATTAAGAGTAGATTTCTGCCTGCAAACTGCGTTGTAAAGTTGTGTAACTCCAAGGATCCATTATACTAGAGTCATTCTTGGTAACTCTAATACCTATGTATGTTTTTCAAGGACGTTATAATAGGTATCCTAAAATAGAGTATATAATATCCTTGATGTTTTTCACAGAAAATAATAATTAAATTCGAAAAATAATGATAAAACCTTTTTGGGGGAGTTATTTTTCATTCTTTGATTATCTAGTAGGATAACAAAATAAAACAAAAAGGTATACTTTTAAATTTTGGTAGGCCACAGTTATGTGATAATTAGGCACTGAGTTAAACCCATAAAACAAATTAAAATAGCTTAACATTTAGAACACGAGGAATATTCACGAATGCGACCCAAAAAGGTCGTACGTTGACCTAACGGGGTGGCTCCTAGATTGGTACCGCACTTTGGAACAGTGAACAAAAATCATTAATTTTATCAACGCCTCGATAAACTTAATGATTTTTTCGTACAAGTCATATGCTCCTTCCTGAACTCTTCCGAGACTTCATGTTCGATAGCATGTGTAAATATTCCGGATATTTTTTAGCTATTTCACTCACGTGGACATTCCTTTAGGAACCGCAAGTACATCTTTTCGGGGTATAAAAAGTATAAATTAAAAACATATAATAAAGTATATCGTCAAATCTCTTCCTATTTTTAAGAATCAAGTCTATACACATTATTTTTCTTCGGGTTAATTGGTACGTATATATATATTATGTATTTTATTTATAATATTTATGGCATGTATTCAGCATTGCGTATTTAGTGTATATATGTATGTATATATTATTTATTTATATTTTATGTGCACCACCGACCGTTTTTCAACTTCTTTAGTCCTGTCCATCCAAAGGTTGCCTGGAAGAAATCGCTTTAGGCGATAAGACCGCCCATTATACTGCCGTTTATTTGTTTTTATGTTACTTTAAGTTTCATTTGTATTTTCTATGTGTAATAAAGTTGTATTGTATTGTATTGTATTGTATCGTCTAACTATATCTATGCAAAACTTACACCGATCCGTTCTGTTGCTGAGTTAAAGAGGAGCAAACAAACTAACCAACAAACAAACTCACTTTAGCGTTTATAAAAAAAGAAACAGTAGATATGCTTTTTTGGGTGATTTGCGAAGACTCAGTAGAAATAGTAGACTGTCCCCAAGTCGTACAAATCGTTTTGTTACCGGAAATAGGAAATAGGTATCGAAAATAAGTCTAGAACTACAGTGGAAATACAGAACAGTGGAACACGACCACAAACGGGTCTTCTCGTGAACATGGTGCATGTAACTACGCCGAAATATCGGGAGCTCATTCCACAACGTTACCACGGTAAATATCCCGTAAATAATCATATAAGTACAAATAAATTTTCTTATTAATCTGTCATATAAAAACTCTTTAATAATCAATAATCATGAACTGTAAAGATTATTGATTATTACGGTAGCGGACGACATTGACACGTCTGTGGCCCTCCGCGGCAGATGGTCCTCACAGCCACTTGAACTCCTCGAGGGCCATCGGAGCACGTTCATGCCGAGCGCTATATTCATACCAAACTTACATCAACCTATACTAGGTATGAGATGCCTTTTGCCTAGATCGTATTTGAGCTAGGTACAATTAGAAGCAAGTTCGTGTTAAGCATAATTTCTTCTAAACAATTCTATACAATTATACATTGATTTTTAGGGTTTCGTACCTCAAAAGGAAAACAGAAACCCTTATACAATCACTTTGTTGTCCGTCTGTCCATCTGTCAAAACCATTTTTCTCAACGCGTAGAGGTATCAAATTGAAATTTATATCAAATACTTAGGTCTACGGTTTCTTTCAGCTGTAAAAAAAAACAAACTTGTAAGTCAACGCGATTACAAGATATGACAATTTATGTCGCATATTTTAATTTATTTTGCGATTTCACAAGGGAAATAAAACCTGTGTGCTTATACACAGATTTGCACGTTTGGATAGGTAGCGGGTAAAACCGCGAGACGCTACTTGTTGTAATTATTCTCAGAAAAAATACCTAAAAGCTGTAACGAAATTATCAAACTTCGGTTTTCTATTCTCATTGAAAATGCGACTATAGCGCTACGTCTTCGAGATGCATTGACATGAACAGTCTACTAAGGATCTTGTACGGGGTTATAAGAAACGGCGATACTGAGCCGAAAGGAGGTCATTCTACTCATAATTATGAACAAGCTTGACAATTCTGGGTGTCTTTAAATTACGAGTGAATCCGTATCTTCTAAGCAAACGTGCTCCTTCGAGAACGCATCAAACGAAAACGATTATTAAAATTTCAAAAACTCTAAAATCACATAAAGTGTTTCCAAGAAGTAGAGATTCCAAAAAATATTTATAAATTCAAGTAATGCTGGTCAGAAAGTAGATAGGTATGCTAGTCTGACGAAATTTCCAAACGTGTGCTCACATGAAGTCCCCTTTCCGTCACCTGGCGGGTCTTTAATTGAATAATCCCAGTCATTAATCATAGAACCCCGTCTGAAGGTGAACGGGGACTATTTTTAACTCAGTTCTTGCGACTTCAAGACGTAAAGTATCGAAGTATTTATTTTAAATGATATTCCTTTATTTACACATTTAAATACATTAGCTAAAATCTTAATTAAACAACATACCTATTACTAATAGTGAGTCACTGGATCTATGGGAGGACGATTTCGATTTGATACCACCAATCCCCCCACAGATCTATTCCAGTCCTATAAATATGTATATACTAAGCACTAAACTAATTCTAAACTAAATAAAAGAAATGAAAAAAAGAAACAAAAAAAAAATACATAATGTTTCTTTTAGTATCGGAGGGTAGTTCTGTAATATTTTTTTTGGACGAAAAACAAAACACGACCGTACGACGATTATCAATTCTAAGTGGATATTTCCTCGTCTATGTATGATCGCACGTACAAGACAGATTTCCTAGACTCTATTTATAACCTATATATTAAACGCAGCTCTACTTATCATTATGGTCAGACCTACCTAAAAAACTACCCTAAACTTTATCATCTACTAAGCTTTTGCTCTGCTGCGACACAAGCCTTCTCTGAATGAAAGAGGATAGTGTAATGATAGGCCTTATCCTACCATCCCCTTTCTACTACAGGACAAGTAGAAAAACGGTCCACTAACCCCTACATTGTGGATTTTCCCTTGGATACGTACCAAACGTTTCGAATCCACGTTTCTAATCCATACAGCTAAGGATTGAAACAACATGCCAGCTTCCTTGTTTCCTGAGATAAATAATCTGGGCCTTTTCAAGGCCAGGTAAATACGTATCTATCTTCTAAGTCTACGTGCTTCATCTTCGACCACAACGTCGCTTACCAACAGGCGAGTTCGAGGCCAAATGCGGACTTATCCGCAAAAAAAACATAGGCTGGTAATGATGATGAATGATGATTAAGAAGCTTTTGCTCACGACTCTATGAAATAAAAATGCACTACACTCATACCTACTCATAAATCCCCACTATAGGTATAGGATTCCCCGTGTCGAAGATGGCCTGGAAGACATAAAGATACAGACAATTAACACCCAGACCCATAGCAGATACTTGAACTCCTCATTCAAACATCTGCCCGGCCGAGAATCGAACCCGAGACCCGAGACTCCTACTCATAAAACAGACGTGCTACCACTGAGCCATATCGATTGTCAAATACCATTCAGGGACAGTATAGCTTTCAATCTGTAAAATAATTTTCAGGGTCAGTTCAATAAATTTAGAGATTAACTCTTTTACATATACAGACAGATTCACAAACAACTGATGATAAATTAATAAAACACTACTCTACTAACCATTATTCTAGAAAATACCTAACCATCACTTATTTGTTTCATAAGTAGCTAGTATCAAAATCTACATGTTTGTGAACATCGACTAAATGAAAATAAGTCCGCTCCATCTCACATGTAGGACGGAGGGCCTTACCTACATCAAAATCAGGAGCCCGAGCACGTACCATACACATGACCTGCCCGCGCCATCCCTCGCCTTAGGTACATACCTACAGGAAACCCCAACTCCTTAACGCACACAGACAAACACCATGCGCACTCCAACTAAATCTAACTCACACAAAGCATCGCCCCTTTGTCTTAGCTAAGTGTCAACCAATAAAAACAAAGGATTCGAAAATGGAACAAAAAGTGTTGGCCAATCGCACGGCGCGTCACGCGTGTTGATGCACGGCTATTGGCTTGAAAAAAATCCGTTTAGCTCCGATGACTCCCGGCTAGACATTGAGATTGATGCGACGAGATGGTTGGCTATTTACTAGGTTTACTTACATAAGAAAACTGTGGAAGGATTGTTTTCTTTACAGATTACGTATAGCCTTAAGCTAGCTAGGGTACCCAGTTTCCTTAGTTAGGTAACATATTAGCTTTCCAAAGTAGGTAGGTAACTGTTAAACTTTACGAAGACGTGTGATATACTAAAATGCATGGTGCTGGGGTACTAATAATGAATTTCTAAATAATCAATAATAATAATTAATAATGATTTCTGATTTTATAAATTCAAAATTTAATATAGAGTTATTATCATGACAACTAAATTGTCGTTTAAGAAATTTAATCCAAACGTGTCTTTGGAAGTAAAAGGAGTTTATCACCAAAGTTCAGTCAGGCAAGGTCTACTTACCAGAATGGGAATACTTCGCCGTCGTGAGCTCACGTGTGAACGGGGTCTGAAGGGGTAGCGGGAGGCGGGGGACGTTCAGAGGGTCATTTATCATTCATATCATCTTCGCTCCACTTCGCTCGCCGCGCCGTCGTAAATAAATAAGAACAGACTCATCTTTTACAGCCGATTTCCATACCTACAACCGAAACAGCGCCTTATCTTTACAATCAGAAAGGCTGTTATGAAACGCAGCTATTTTAAGACTTGATTCTTCTTGGCAGTAAAGGGCGTTGTTAGCGAGTATAGGTAACTGTGCATATGTTTTAGATGCGTGTAGATAATAGGAGTTTCGTATAGGATATAAATAGCTGCGTTTCCCGCCACTATTGAAGTCAAGTTACGTATTCCGTCAAGTTTACGGAAGTTTTTATAGATAGGTACTGTGTTTTACCGCTCTTTACTTTACATAGGCATTTTAAGCAGCCATACAGGCATCCCTTAATTATGAAATGGTAACTCTAAGTTCACCTTAGTGACGGAGTGTTCGAAAATGGGAAATAGTTAGGTATGGGAAACTGGCAATTTAGAGATTGTTTTTGTAATGAGCTACCGGACTGTTTTTTTATTATCTTTTTAAAAGCTAATCATAAATGGAGCCAAACACCTAGAACAAAATTGAAATGTGTTCAAAATTAAATGTCTTGCTAGACAGAGAGCGCACTATACTTACGTATGACGTCACATGTAAGTACGCCATACAAACCCCATACTGGCACTATCCTTGCAAGAATCATAACAGAGCATCCCTTCCTAATCCGAATTAAAACTTTAAACGCTTATATCACAGAGCTTTATTATAGCCGATTTAAATATTTTCTGCAATAAATGTATTAAACCTAAACCATATAAAAAAATCTTGTGTCACACTCCTCCGAAACGTCTCGAACGATTTTCATGAAATTTTTAATGTATATTTGGTAGGTATGAGAATATGCCGTAAACATATTTCATACATAGGTGATTAGATTGTCATAGTAGCGAGGCCGAAGGCCGAGCTCTACGCGTACGGAGTAGCGGGTATCATTTAGTTTAATTATATTTTCATTAAGCTTGTTGCTTTTGAGGCATCAAACACCTGTCCGATAACCTATTGGGTACGTTAGTACTCAGTATTGCCAAATTTAATTTGCTCAAGCAGCCATATCCAAGCATCTAATCTTAACTGCCCCAATAAAATAAGAATACTTACGACGAAAGAGACAGTCAACAAAGCTCCTACAATTGGGAAACCTTTTATTATCTAAGCATATTAGGTGCTTAGATTCCAAATAATTCGGCTTGCTTCGCTCTAAGAAGATTAGCAGCGATTGGATGTTCCAAGAAGGTCCTCAGATTTTCACATAATGGCAAGGTACGGCTTAGAGATGCCCATCAGGCGAGCCATCGATCGCTGACCTCTTAGAGAAGCCGCTTGGTTTCAATATTGTTGCTGTATTGTTTGAGGACAGAAGGAAAGCATTTCTGAGTAATTTTAGAAACTGCATTCTTAGTACATACCTACAAAATTCATCGTTCAATTTTAGTTTATTGAATTTGCGGGCACAAAACGAAAAAATTAAGCCATAATTTTCAAGACGAATATAAAACAAGTAAACCATACCGTAAAACTTGTTTATTTCATGTCAGTAATTTAACAAAATCCATGCTTTACGAAAAACTGCTTTTGTAAATTGGAGGTAATAAGTTGATATGTTACGTTTTTCCAAAATTTGAAGCAGTTAGTTTCAATACAAAATACCGATCTGTTTATTACAGAAGTTGAATTGTCTGTAGATCTTTCTATTTCATAGAATCAGAACGCCAAGAATCCAGTTTTCGTTGCTTAAGTCGGTTATTATATAAGTAATTATTGATCAAAGTGTTCAATTAGAAATCAATAATATTTATGTCTTAGAAATAATAAAACATGCTAATAACAAAGAGTTCGGTAGCAGAAAGCTTTAAAAAGCTATGAACATTTGCGTGACCAATGAATTTTTACTAAATATTCAAGGAACTAAGAAGTTGATAGCAAAGGAGTGGAGTCAGCAAATGAAAGGTCGTGTACGATCCGAGGCACGTTTGTTTAGTCCGTCATAATTGCTCGGCTGCACCTCAGAGCTGACGAGTCGCCGGCACAAAAACTCCTAAATCCAGTTCATTAGGGCTCCATTCATAGCCCACCCCTGGATGGAGATACGCGGTGATTACTGCAACCGCTCCCGCCGGCTCACGAATAAAGACTGCATCATAATTTCACCAGATACAACCCTCCTGACGCATTAAATGCAATAGCGAGCTTAATAACACTGTTTAGGGTTTATTTTTGAGCTGTACTCTACCACGTCACTTGCACAATGACATGTAAAAATAATGAACAAACTTACGTTTACGGCAGAGGAAGATGAATCTTGGGAGTTGGGAGATAAGTGTCAGTTTAGAATGAGGTTTCTGGAGGAGATGCTTTGTGAATTAATAGGAGGAAAAGTTTCGCGGGACGTCGCACCGGCGCGGGCGAGGTTGTCACAGTTGTGATTCAATTTGGACGCTAATTTAATGACGTTGTCGTGGAGGCAAACAAATTGATATTCATATGGGACCACCGTGGGCTTGTTGTTGTTTATCTTTTTCATTTGGAACTGCTTATGTTAAGTAGATTGAATGTCGGAATAATTGCTGTCATTATTTGCAACTAGCTACATCGCGCGGTTTCACCTGTTTGGACAATTTTTCAAGAACCGTATATTTTTGCGGGATAATAAGTAAATAGTAAGAAAACATTTTTTTTGAACTATCTTTTTGCCTTATCAAAGAAATTGTAAACCACCATCTTGGAACGACTGCCATATTAAATTTAGTGTGATGTCACTTAATCGTTTTAAGCTCTTTCAGTGTTAACAAAAATATACACCATCCGCCATTTTGAGACAAAATTGACACGTTTTGATAATATATACTAATATTATAAAGAGGAAAGATTTGATTGTTTGTTTGTTTGCATTGAATAGGCTCCGAAACTACTGAACCGATTTGAAAATTTCGTTCACTTTTGGGAAGCTACGCTATCCCCGGGGACATAAGCTATAATCTATACCCATGCGATGCTGGGGCGGACCGCTAGTATTACAATAAGTATGATTGACCATACCATACTGACCATATTGTATGGTCACCAGAAATAAATATCAAAATTTCAGCAAAATCGGTTAGGAGGGCTGGTTCTAATTCAGCTTGCAAGATTTGACTCAAACAAAGTAACAAACATTGCAAGATAAATAAAAGCTTGTAAAAAGGATTCTAGGTATATTACTTTACGGCCCTTTAACTTGCATAAAGAATTATGCAAAAAAAACACCATTCCTATGACCTTTGCTGTATGAAAGAGGGGAATAAAACAACACATATCTCTTCAACATTCATAACGTTATAGTAATAGTAAGGAAATATTATGAAGAATCAGAAAGTTAAGACAAAGATTTGGTGTTTATGAATTTTGCCATAGATGAATATATCCCAGCAGGAGAAGTTATAAGTGCTATTTATATAGCAAAGTAAAATGGAGCATTATTTAAAAAAATATAAAACAACACTTGCCTAAAATAGTTATGATAATATATTAGTGCTGAAATTGGAATACCTACCTCTATTTATCAGGTCGAGATCACTTAGGCTTTTATACTTAACTGGCTGCACCCCACGGTTTCACCCGCGTGGATTACTCCTTATAACATCAGGTATCTGCTAGTAAAATTCCCGTCAAAATAGGTCCAGCCGTTTTGGAGTCCATAAGAAACATACATACATCGCTTTTTATAGACAAGAAAGATAGCTCCGGAATAGTATGTTTTTAAGTTAACAATTTCAAGCAATTTAAAAGGACGCAATTATTTTCATATTTTCTTTTCACTGCAACTATTAGCGTGTATATATTATATATAATTGTGTATATACACAACTTTAGATTACAAAGAAAATTATAGTCAGAGATGTTACCTATATAGGTACGTCTTCAGGTCATCATCCCCCCGGAAGAGGTACCCCGGTTCCCATCGACGCACGCGCATCGTCGCAATTGGTAATTGGAGAGTCGTGGCCAGCGCATTGTTGGTGTCGTTCCTCCCTCGTTATCCCTCGTTATCCAATTCAACGGCTACGAGGATAACTCCTTGTTTCGTCAGATTGAGGCTAATCGGTTGGCCGAATGATTCTACGTTGGCGATGTAGATGAATATTTGAGGTCAAGTTTTCTTGTTGGAAACGAGTCATAACAGATAGGCTTAAAATAATCTAATAAGAAATTAATTTAACATTATATATCGGCAGCATCACTAGACAGCTTCGATTTTTTACGGCCTTACTTATAAACGTTAGTTAACCAATGCTTAAAACTGCTATGACTCGATTTCATGAGTCACAATTTCCGTCAGGGAGAAGTTAACAGAGCAATTATAAGCATCGTTTATTAGTAAGGCCGTCAGTGTTTACCATTTCCAACCACACGATCACTGATCTGTAGACAAATCCAAATAAAAAATCTAGTTAGTTAGCAAAATTGTATTTGTGACTGTTGGTATTCTTACATGAAGTCTTTAGGCTTTTCGAGCCACTTGCTCTCTCACAGATATTTGGAGACCAATAACTGGTCATTTTAGAAGTATTATAAACTAGCTGCGCCCCGCGGATTCATCCGCGTAGTGATGAAAAATGGTGATGATGATGATAATGAAAAGCTTATGTCACTCTCCGGCCCTTGAACTATACCCATGCAAAAAATCAGGTTGATCCGTTGCTCAACTGCTGCGTGAAAGAGAAACAAACAAACCAACAAATAAACACACTTTCGCATTTATAATATTAGTATGATTTTAAAATCCATGACGAAACCAAGAAAAATGAAATACATAGGACGCTTTCCCTGGCTGTACTTCAATGTCAATTTACATAGCCAGGGAGTAAAAAGGCACATACTAAAATAAAGTAGCCTGAGATCACTTCATTAATTTATTTGAGGCTTCTTAGACCGTATCCACATTTGGTACATGGCCTGAAAAACCCAATGACTCCTTTCAGACCCTAATGGAAAAAATTACCGGTTTCCCTTTTATAAAAAAATAAATTTCCAAAAAGCGACTTACCACGAAGACATTGCGCGTAATAGACACGTAAAACGCGCGCATCCACCGAGAGCGCATTTAGGAGGCTAAGCCGAGCTGTAAGGTTCAGATAAACGTGGCCGAAGTAATCCTCTTTGTGTAAAAATGTCCCCACTGTCGCCCCTACCGGCGCGCAACTTTATTAAAAAGCGAGTAATCTCCACTAGTGGACTGGGTAACGCGATTATGTTCTATATAACAACTCAATATGACGGGCCCGATATGAAATTGGATTTAAAGCCGGCTGTGTTGATGACACCGGTGTAATGTATACATAGGTAAGAGTTTGCATCTGTCGGGCTATTAATTTGGAGCAATATTAAAGCAAATGATAACTTTAAATTTTATTTCCTGGAAGCAGCAGCAGATTTCCCTATAGGCCGAGTATGCCCGGTCGTAGAGCGGCAAAATTAAGGGGGCGGCAAAATTTGTACGTAAAAAGTGGGTTTTTTTTGCATGTTCGTGTCAAACGCCTCGAAAGTTACTCTAAGCGCCTATTTTCTTCACTTTTGTCCATAACCATTATATAGTTCCATTACTAGAGTCATACACGTCCGAATGGACATGACAATTTACTACGTGGAAACGTGTTACGCACAAATAAAAAAATGCTCCATCGAAACCGGTTACGAAACTGCGGTTTCGTAGACGGCCGAAGGGATGAATTACTGCACATAGAGCTAAATATTGAAAGAGGGTGGGTGATCAGAAGATTACGTCCCAAAATGTTTATAACTTCCAAAATGTGTACCGTCTGACAAAAATTGTAAATACATAGACGTCGCATACATGCATGAATGACGTGATACGCAACGACCGCGCACCAAGTTAGTGAGCGACTGATTTCATATTGGCATTACTGGTGCCCAGTCATCTATCTAGATGTGCCCAGTATACTGTTTAGCACCACTGTGACAGTATCATTGGAAAATTTCATTCACCCTGTCCTTGCTATATAAGTCAATGCTACTGCAACGATATCAGATCGTAATTATTTAGTCAAAAGCTTTAGTTGAATTCTATCATAATTTACCCAGATAAATATTTACTCAAGTGTTGCTAGTTATCTCGACGGTTTCGGACTCATTCATACAACTTCCATATTATTAAAAACGTATTTACAGTACGAGCTTATACAAATTACTTTGGGAGTTGTACGAATATTATTCGCTACCTAAAATACGTATCGAATTTGATACAAATTTAGAATTTCAAAAGTGAAATTTGTACAGCATTCGATGCGTATTTTACGTAGCGAAAATTGGTACTTCGCGCACAGGTACCTTCTAAAAGAAAACGGTAGAAAATATGAACGTCACAAACCCCTAAAGGAAAAGCCCTACAACTCAAAATCTAAACAATTCACCGTAACTCACAAAGTATCTGAACGATATGCAAAGAGAAGTCATCATTGCCCGTATCTTGACACCCGGCAGTCAGGAAGCGGGGAGAGGTGGCACACTTCATTACTCGCACATCAAACAATCGCGCCGCCGCCGCCATCTTGCCGGAAGTGACGTCACTGACGTGCCGCCGCGATCGCTTTGATCCTCACAAAAATAACTTCAGTTAGAGTCGTGGAGGCTCGATGCAACGCGTAAATGTAATTGCTTCTTTTTAGTACCCATGGAACGTTGGTTTCCTACCCTATACCTACTAAGATAAAGAAAAAGGAATAAAAAAATTTCCTGCAATAAACGGCTTCAATCCTTCCTACTATTATTGGTGTGAATTTGTTGGTTTGTTTGTCTTTAGTTCACTTAGCAACTGAGCAACGAATCAACGTGACTCTTTGCATGGGTATAGTTCAAAGGCCAGAGGGTGACTATTTATATTATTATAGGCTACGTTTTGCTTTATTTAGTACTTAAATAAATTATGTGCAGTTTCAATGCCATCGCTCAACAACGGTGAAGGAAACAACACGTGAAGAGACCGATATGTCCAAGAACCTACAAAATAGTACAGACATAATGACATTCACCAACATACACTGGGCCAGCATTAATTGAGCCCGCATTGTGTCCCAGCAATGGGAACATAATGGGCTGATAATAAAGATGATGATGATTTTTTAACTCAGAAAAAAAAACTGTAAGATTGTCCACACGGATGAAACCGGTAGACAAAGCTAGTATTGTCATATAACTAACAGATAAGCAATTTATATTTGTACCGTCATCGGGTCTGACCTTTTGTTAAATTTAGTTAAAGTAATTCCAGTTTATTCTAATTAATTAGCAATCATACAAAAGTTATATGATTATTTACGGGATATTTACCGTGGTAAGGTTGTGGAATTTTCCGTAAATAATCATATAACTTTAGTGAACAACCGTGATAGTTTGAAACAGTGTTTTAATCATACAAAATTATCATAAAACATCAATAAATAAGTACTTAACTTATACATAGACCATAGACCAGGAGTTTACGTAATATGACACATTGATACAAAATAGATAAGAATGAGAAATTCAAATTATTAGTTAAATATTTTCATTCATATAACTTTTTAATAAAACCTCAGCACCGTCTTCAAAATACAACACAACACCTTGTCTCCAATAAAATAGCCAAAATAACAAAAATCAGGGCACTAAATCATGTTACCATTCAAAACACTGACTCCCGCATCTTAGAAAAAATCTCCCTAAAAACGGGGTGAAGGAGTGTGTCATCTCCCGTCAAAAGACAAAAGGCGTTCTTAATTGACGGGAAAAACGTCCGATGGGCCTCAGAATACAAAGGCGCTAGATGTCATGCCTTATCAAGAGAATTAAGGGCATATTATGTGCGTTGAAAGGATTACACAGGTGTCCCACCGACGTTCGTGTTACACAGAAAAAAGACAATCGATGTGTAAACGAGATTTGTATATTATATAATCTCGGCTCTCAAATGAAATCTGAGTCAATTCATTTCAAATTTTTTATTTATTACTAAAAGCGATTTCTTGATTGTACCTATTCTAAATTTAAAATGACAGTTAAAACAGAGATTGAAAGTCCTCATCAAAACTTGCTGAACAACTTACCAAAACGTCATCTGTGTATATATTTTTAGTTTTTGTAATTTTTTTCCAAAAGCGCTATATCAATTTCGACTAAATTTATATGGAAGCACCTCTGAAGTACGACCTATCGAAAATTTTTTTTTACAATTGGCAGAGTAATCGTGTAACAAACATACAAAAAAACATACAGTCAAATGGATAACCTTTCGTCGGTTAAAAATGATTGTTTATCAAATCTAATGTCATTTAAATCTGCAGTTTGAATGCATCACTTTTTTTCTTGGATCTGCTGCTTGGATTCACTTCACAGTTCAGTGACAAATATTCACACATTTTTGACCCGAAATAACTCAAAAAAGTATAACTTATTATTTTATTTTGTAATACTACCAGATTCACATAATTTAAGACAGGCAGTTAACTCTAATCTGCAGTTTTAATCCACTTCCAATTTATTTATTTATTAATAGGACAAGGTTAATACAGAGAGTGTATCTTCTTACACCATTAACCTCCATCTGAGAAACATGACGTCAGTTCTGATGCACTTTGCTTCGTCTCGCGTTACCTGTCACCATCAGCCATTAGTGTTGTGACCTCCGTCTAACTTACCCCCTCAAACTTACCCTCAGTGACTTGGCGCTGCGCCAACTTATCTTTGCACCTGAATAACGTGCATTTGCCGTGGTCCCGGCTATAAATCTACATGAATAAAGTGCTATTTACATGAAATGGTACTTTCGGGGGGATCTGAATAAGTTTGCAAACATGCCTTGACCCAAAACTTCTCATTTGCACCGTGATTACTCGCGTCTTTGGGAATGTTTCATACACTTTGACAGGCGACATTGGTTGTTATTAGTGAGTGTCAATTTCAGGATTTCTGTAGGTATGTTCAGATACCGGTAATGGTGTTTTGGTTTTCTCGAAAGAGGATGATATGAAATTGTACAAGATTCATATTAATCAGTGGTTATTGAAACCACATACCTATAGAGGCCACGAACTAAGAAGAATGAAAATATAAAAATGCTAAAAATTACAAGTTTACCAAATGGCAAGTATTTAATTATTAATTATTTGAACGTATGTTGGATACGACCAAATAATTATAATAGCTGTTTAGAATATTATTCCTCACAGTAAACATGGTAATTAATTTTAAAAGTTAGGTACTATGATGCGCTAACACATTTGTTAATTCCAAAAAACTTAGGTATGTAATTAATAGTGCAACAATCGAGTGTTTAAAAACGAAAATTTATATTTTGTTACGATCTTAAACAGTTCATATCCACAGTACTGAGCTTTCTGCGAGCATTCAGACAAAATTATGTTTTATTCATAATTGTGACGTCATTCACTCTGATTGGCGTTTCACTTATCATGGCGGATTGCTTAATTTTTATTAAATTAAAGGTAATTAATCTTGCTTTTGAAATAAAAATACTAGCAGTTTTTAGATAAACAATCAGGCTGTCCTTTAGCTTGTTTGCCTAGGGCATAAACATGATAAATGTGTTTTTTTACGAGGTTGCAAGTAATAATATTGTCGACGCAAAGTGTAGTCATTAGGGTTCTTTAACGTAAATCAAAATGTCCCTTCAAGCGTTATTGCAAATATGTATCTGAAAAATTCGACAATGGCAAGCTTGAAAATGCTGACACCGCGAGCGCCTTCATTACCACCTATTAACGTAATTCGGTACAAATACTTATCGAAGCAATGCTCGAAAAAATGAGCCGCTTGTCTCGCGAATAACAATATTACACGGTCTTTATATTATCGGTCTTTATGTCCTCCTGGCCGCAGGAAATGACAATTATTTTTGGTCTGATGCTTGAGAGTGGAATGGCTCTTCTTTCACACGAAGTCCTTTGTGCGGACACGACATCGCGACACAAAAAACATCCATTCACAAATATGGGTTACCGAATTTCGTTCGATATGATTTCTGCATGCAATTGGTGCAGTTAACTGCCAGGAAATTATGTTAGTTAAAAAAATATTATACTAAAAATTATTGCTGTTGCTTAACGTTATCGGTCTCTTATTTTATTGTGCAATTGAAAAAAATATTTAATACTAGCGACCCGCCGCGGCTTCGCACGGGTTTAATTTACGTGCGAAGCTGGGGTAGGTTGCTAGTCATATATATAAAGCTTCTGAAAAAATGTATCTAACTGATGGGGAAAACTACATTAAAATCCGTTGCACTGTTTAGGAGGAGTTAGTGGTTATACAGACAGACAGACGCGGAAAGCGACTTTATACTATGTAGAGATAGAGAAGAAGAAGAGACATAAACAAAAAAGGTGCATAAAACACAATGATAGACCAACTAATAGCTATTGAGTACTGTTTTTTACCAGTACTGTTTTTTACTAATTTATTTTAGAATTCTTTCAGTCCATGAGGACCCCCCTTCGAAGGTTAGTTTTTAAAGTACTTACCATTTCGTCACATATTTTACCAGTATTTTGCGTTCATAAATTGACTTACTTGATAACACACTTATAATTTACTATTTCTCGAATATTTCACACTAAACGAATAATCATTCATTCGAATGTGTTATGAATCCAAGTGTTTTGGGAGCCACTACATAGCTGTGTAGTATATAACTGCCAAGTGTGAAACTATCATCGCCGTGATAACTGCCTATCGTTAAACTAATGAATATAAATCACCAAATTCAATAGATACTGAAGATCATATAAATAGGTGTTAATCAAAATCATTTCATTAAATAACCGCCGCCTTCTAATACCCGTTATTAAATTTCGAACATCGAGAGAACGGACAAAGAATCTGTTATTAGTATTAAACTACACTCGATCTCATTAAATCCCGATAATGGTAGTATGTACCTAACATGAGTTTAGTTTTTCAAAACGTTTCATAATCGAACTGTTTAAAGTTGAATAAAAAATCTGTGTGATACTGCAGGGACAATGCCGCGCTGTCTGCCGGTGGACAGGTATATGACGGGCACATTTTATTGGTTTCCCGAAACATTCTCTGCCCTATTAATAAATGAGTGGCGGGAAAAAAGCCGTAGAATCCATTTGTCAGGTCTGCGTTGATTTATGGGCGAGGACTTTCGAGGTTCCTAGAAGAAGGACGTGCTTTGTTCTATTTGCTTACCTGTCACCGTGATTTAGAAGGGTACCTACGCGGTAATGGTTTTTGGACTAGGCGGAAAAGGTATCGTTATGTACTTATCCATGTACTTTTATAACTACTAGCAGTTCTCGCGGTTTCTTACACGAACCATGATAAAAAACCTATCTGTTAATCCAGGGTATACACTGCTTCCATGCCAAAGTTCATTGTAATCTTTTCAGCTGTTACGGGTTTGAGTATGGACAAACATACATGTTAGCGATGGTAACCGGGCGGTTACATGTGCGTTTTACAATCTGACGGCACCTGGTTCGATCTTCGGCCCTGTACCATTGTTATTTAGCACTTAAATAAATTATGGGCAGTTTCCATGCCATCGCTCGGACATCGTGATGTCCAAAATCCTCAAAAAAAAGTTCATAGACATATGGCGTTCTCCAACATACACACATCATCAACCATAAAATGTCCACTGCTGATTAAGGCCTCCCTCTTAGAGAGTGAGGCAATAAGCCCCACGCTTGGCTGGCGGCTCGGTGATCGCAATTCGTTCACCGTGTACTAACAGGACGCTGCTGCCCATCCTCCGGTGGTTCTGGTCACAGTTTTAGGACATACCCCCGGGTATCTTTAAATTGCGAGTGAATCGGTTTCTTCTAGGCAAGCGTGCTTCATCGTAGATCACATCATCGCTTAACATCAGGCAAGGTGACATGCAGTCAAACGTATATAAGCATATATTATTTAGTTTAAAATATTGCAAAAACAAACTCTGATACATAATTATTTAAGTCGTCGCTGTTTAGATTCTCACGCGCTTCAAAAATAACTCCAAAATTGATGACCAGCGAGTTCCCGAAGGTGGCAGGTAGCACCTAATAATACAAGGAGAGGGTATCGCCGCAAATACTTGGAATATTTCGGCTTTCTTTGTGCAGTGCTTTGATGATTAGCGATTTGGTCCTACTAGGCTCGTGTAAGTATTATGTATACGTGTACGTACATTTATTTAGTAAAGCTATGTTAAGTGCGTTGAAGATATTATTATGAGCATAAGCTATACTAGATTAGGGTTTATTCAATATTCTTATTTACTCATCATCATCATCATCATCAGCCAGAAGACGTCCACTGCTGAACATAGGCCTCTCCCTTTAACCTCCACACTGAACGACAGTCTGCCTTTTGCATCCACTGGATGCCCGCAACTCTCACAATGTCGTCGGTCCATCTAGTGAGAGGTCTACCTACGCTGCGTCTTCCGGTTCGTGGTCCTCCAGAACCTTCCTTCCCCATCGGTTATCGGTTTTTCGAGCGATGTGGCCTGCCCATTGCCACTTCAACTTGCAAATTTAACAGCTATGTCGGTGATTCTGGTTCTTTGGCGAATATGCACGTTTCGGATTCTATCGCGCAAAGAAATTCCGAGCATAGCTCTCTCCATTGCCCGCTGTGACTCTGAGTTTTCTAAAAGGCCACGTCTAAGACCACGTCTCAGTACCATATGTCATCTTATTTACTATTTTGTAGGTATTAGCGGTTACTTAGGTACTTTTTATAGGTAGGTACTTCTAGATAAAGTTAGCATAGACTGGTACAAAATAGAGGAGGGAAAGAATGGGTGTTTCCAGATAGTTACAATCTGGGTATCTTCAAATCACGAGTTAATCGATTCCCTTTAGGCAAGTGAGCTTCATCGTAGACCCATCGCATCGGCGAGTTAGAGGCCAAACGCAAATATATAAAAAAAAAAATGATGAGTTACTCACCTTATAAAACGGTACTTTTAGACTGATTTTAATATAAGTAGTATATGCATAGGCTAGCCATAGGTATCCCCTGTCTGTAGTAAGAGGTTACTAAGAGGGAACCTCTGGGCTCGGGATGTACGAAAGTAGCCCCCCAGAGAGATCCCCGGGAGAGGACGACAACGTTGTGTGACAGACGTTGTTGTAGGGGGAGAAGTCGAGATTTTCTAAGCCTTATTGAACTGAATAGTTGAAGACTCAGAATAGTGCTATAATAATAAAAATACATTATTTAGTGGGTGGCAAGTCATCGCCTGTCTAAATCTACTTTTAGATGAGACAGGATAACGTAGGTGCCGTTTCTCACCTTATATATCTGTTTTCCTATCCACTAGTTGTTGACCTCAATAGCCCAGATTTTTTAATTATAGAATTACTGTACAATAATTTCATATTTATTTTTATATTCAACAGGGCCTTTTGGTGTTAGCGTCAGCCCCACCAATGCCTATCCAATGTCCGGCCTTGACCCGTGAATAAGCTTATATATAATAATATAAATTAATTTACCTGGTCCACTACTATGTGTAGACCCAAATCACTAATCATCAAAGTACTGTACAATGAAAGCCGAAGTACCTATTCCAAGTATTTACTCCTAGACACTCAGGCGCTACACTTTCTTGACCACTACTCAAATTTTTCATCGAAAAAATAAACCAAATAATGACACGTTAGATACAAGGCATTCCCTTTCAACCGGACAGTTTAATATCGCATCGTCATCGAGATACGATCGATGCGTCTTCGGTATCACACCGCGATCGCGCCGTGAATATGCTGACGTCACGTAGGTGTTACTTATCGATTTACAGAATACACCTTCGGCTACAGTATTTTAATGACGGTATCGAAATGAGCGACCACTGAAAGATACTTGCACGATAAAAAAAACATATAAATCTCACTGTTTTAAACTATCACGGTTGTTCACTAAAGTTATATGATTATTTACGGGATATTTACCGTGGTAAGGTTGTGGAATGAGCTCCCGATATTTCGGCGCAGTTACATGCACCATGTTCACGGGAAGACTGAAGAATGCGGGTGGTTGGAGAACAGTTAAAAAGTTAGGTGCAGACATAACGATCTACCCTCTTTCTTAGTCTTTTGCTACGGTTATCACTGGAACTCGAACTCGAACCTAACTCCCGACAAAACACACTCACTGTATCACTGCGTATAGAAAAAAAAAAAAACCCGTAAATAATCATATAACTTTATAAATCTCAAACCCCTATTTAGACAAAATTGTTCAGTAAGCTTATCTGTAGATACTACAGTAGACTTTTTAAGTGCTTGTAGCTGATGAGAGTGCGATGTACAAATACGGTATACTACTACCCATAATGTGTGGATTTTCTTTGGATATACCTATACGTAATAACATTTCGATTCTAAGTTTTTAATTCGTACAACCAAGGAACGGAATAAACTGCCAACCATCCATGTTTCCTAACAAATATAATCTAGGCTTTTTAAAGGTCAGAGTCAATATATATTATCTTCTACGTCTGCGTGCTTCGTCTTCGACCAGATCATCGCTTGCCAACAGCCGAGTTGGCGGCCAAACGCAGACTTATACGCACAAAAAACTATAGTACTTTTTAGCAAAGGTCTATTGAATATCCCTGAGTAAGACCGTAAGAATAAGCCGTACAAAACTTACACCCCAAGTGGTGCTAGAGACTAAATAATCTGTTGGTGTGATTCCGTAACTAAAACTAAGATAAGAATGAAACAATAATTGCGAGGCAGAACTTGATCCCCAAACGCAATACCTCGAGAGCGACCGTCCCCGGAAACCTTTTGTTTGAATAACTTCCCAAAGTTCCAATATATCGAAACGCGCTAAACCTCTCGTTAATCGGGAAACGTTTCAAATTTAACACAACGCAAAAACTATTCTGTTAATCCGCGGCTTCTTTGACTAAATATTTGTTTCTGTAGTGAGGCTTAAAAAAGATTATTGAATTCTGCGAAAAATCGTCGGAGCGAGAGGATAATGTTCCTTGCGGGCCGGGAACAAATTACTCGTTGAGGGATAAACTCACTTCGTTTCGGCAGAAAAATCACAATCTCGGATTCGGTAATCTGAGAAAAAATTACCTGAGTGCGCAAACGCTATCCTCGTACATACCTTACATGTCTTACATGTTGGGGTAACGTTTCTTATGCAGACCACTTTTTCATCATCATCATCATTGTCAGCTTATCATGTTCCTACTGCTGGGACACAGGCCTTCTCTCAGAGAGAGAGGATGGGTCCTGATTCACCATGCTGGCCCAGTGCATGTTAGTGATCTTTAAACTTTTGAGGTTCTTGAACATACTGTGTTCTTGGACGTTCTTATTTACCAGTAGCGATGGCATCGAAACTGCATTTTTTTTTAATGCCATAAGTGGCAACCAAGCAGACGAGCCACCTGATGATAAGCAGTCACCGTCGCTTATGGATACTTGTAAAACCAGAGGCATTACAAATACGTTGCCGATCCTTAAGAACTCTGCTTACAGCCTTACGATCAATCAAAAACTTAGCGAAAGTGATCTGAATTCGTGGTTTGCATTCGGCTTTTTTACAATGTTATTGCAACTGTCAGAGCAAATAAATGCTTAGCCCGAGCTAAGTAACCAAAATGCATCGAAGTAACGATATTACTTAATTGGATTTCAAAACTCTGCCAAATACCGCCAGTTGCAATCAATAATCGAAGTTCAGAAAAACTTGGTCCCTAATGAAATAAGACGGAACGTGATCGATCAAAATAATAATTAATAATAGACCCAGAGCTCGCGACGTCCGCTCTTAGTCATCGCGTTTAATTAAAAATGGCGGCACAAATTAACGGTTACATTTCAAACTTGGTGCCTCTTATCATTAATACTTTGATAGTGCTTTGTAATGACCATTGTTGCAACACTTTGCTAAATATCGAGTGGACACGAGTTGATAGTGCCGACAATTAGTATTGCGTTATTTTTAATCATCAATCAAGAGAGGCTATAAATTACATTGACATTTATACTGGCTTATTGACAGGCTGATATTAGTGATGTTCTTAATATTGTAATACCGCGGTTTTATTATATACTAACTGAGCCGTGCGGTTTCATCCGTGTTATATACATCCTTGAAGCAACCTCCTTGGTCGGTTAGATTCTCTCCAAATAATCAATCAGTTCAACAAACCGCTAGGGCTCCAGGGCACACCCCTTCTGGGGTGCCTGGGCAAGTCTGATTCCCACTCCCGGCGACGGCCCAAGCAGAGGTTCGTACCTTCGAGGTGCCCTTGTGCTATTCGCCCAAGAACTTAAACCACCAAGTTATGCCAAACGCACTCTGCGTTCGCTAACTAGTCCGTTCAAGCTGTAGAGGCCAAAAGGCCAACAGTACAAGTCAATATTTAAAAAAAAAAAAAAAAACCTGCTTGTAGCGACAGCAACCTCTATTAACTTAGATGCAATATTTTTTTTTCTATTATGTAGGTAGTTATGTCACATGTTTTTTGGGAAAATGTTAAAGCAAAAAAAACTGTTGATCCGATCGCTAACAAACATCACAGGGTCATCTAATTGCCTGAAAATTTCATTAAAATCGGTCAACCGTTTCGGAGTCCATAGCGAACATACATACACACATTGCCTTTTTTATATGTAGATAGAAATAGATAGAAGATAAATGGAGGAGCGGTCTGACATTTTGTGGTGAAACTACGATTTGACAAAATATATACTCGTGGGAAGTCAATCAAACTCATCGAGTAATTGCATCGCCATTCACCACTGTTTGTAATTTCTATAAGATTTTGTGAAGAACTGCAATAACCGTTGCATTTGCATTTTTATGTAGATCCTTGATGTTTTCAGAATACATTTTTTTTTTCCGTTATATACGCTTTTTAACATAGATAGTATAAATAATATCAATAAGACCTTAATTTTCCTATAGGAAAAACTACATAATTTCATGGCGTAGGATCTGGGAAAAGCTAAGTAATTTCTTATAGGGTCATGGCTTAGTATCTGGGAAAAGCTAAGTAATTTCTTATATGGTCATGGCTTAGTATCTAGGAAAAGCTAAGTAATTTCTTATAGGGTCGTGACTTAAGATCTGGGAAAAACTAAGTAATTTCTTATAGGGTCATGACTTAGTATCTGGGAAAAGCTAAGTAATTTCTTATAGGGTCGTGACTCGTGGCTTAAGATCTGGGTAAAGCTAAGTAATTTCTTATATAGTCGTGGCTTAGGATCTGAGAAAAACTAAGTAATTTCTTATAGGGTCATGACTTAGTATCTGGGAAAAGGTAAGTAATTTCTTATAGGGTCGTGGCTTAAGATCTGGGTAAAGCTAAGTAATTTCTTATATAGTCGTGGCTTAGGATCTGGGAAAAGCTAAATCTTTTCTTATAGAAACATGGCTTAGGATCTGGGAAAAGCTAAACCATTTCTTATAGAAACATGGCTTAGGATCTAGGAAAAGCAAGGTTATTTCTTATAGGCTTAGCTGAATTGTAAATGCCACTCATGGTCACCTTTCTGAAGCCTGACTGGATCTTCCATCGCTGTTCTGTTTACAGACTACTTGAGCTAGTCCACGCGGGTCCTACAGAAAAAGACTCAGTTCACTACATCGGTTTAGTAAAGTGACTATGACTACATTCACAGTCTGTGTCTGAGTAGAATAAAAAACAAAATAATTTACCTATTTGCAAAGCATACAAAATAATTTTAATTTATAAATTGATCAGTCAAAGACAAGTGCGGTGGTTGCGTAATTAGATTAGGCGATGTTGCGATAGGTTATAATTGGTGCGCGCGCGCATCGCCGAGAGGTGATCGACGGCGCTGCGGGGCGCTTTCTCTGCACGCGCGCCGACACCGCCGATGAGTTAAAACGAGCTCATAAGCTGGATAGGACTTCTGCTTTAGGTTTCAATATAAAAACTCATTTTTTTATTACAGTTATGTTTTATTTTATTTTACAAGGAAAACATACAGCTGCTAATTTTATTTTTAGTGTTATCAAACACTTTGAATGTGTCAAAGAAGTTTTTGGAAATTGTATTTTTAAAAGTATCATACCCTATCATAAATGAGTCAGTTAAATAACTTATATAGCTAAATAAGTTATATGACTAGGTATTAACGGGAATCGGGATATTTACCGTGATAATAAGGTTGTGGATGGAGCTCCCGATATTTCAGCGCAGTTACCTTATCACGGTAAATATCTCGTTAATAATCATATAGCTGTAGTGAACAACCGTGATAGTTTGAAATAGAGATTAGATATTTTTATGGTTTTGAAAATTTGTATGATTTGGGAATGTAAACAGGTTATTTGATCAGTTTTTTTTTTCAGACTAGCTGTTTTACAGGTAAATTGTTTCAACCATAAGCTCATACAAATAGGTAACTATATTAGTCATCATCATCATTTCAGCCGTAGGACGTCCACTGCTGGACATAGGCCTCCCCCATCGATCTCCAAAAGGGCCGGTTGGAAGCGGCCTGCATCCAGCGTTTCCCTGCGGTCTCTTTTAGGTCATCTGTCCATCTTGTGGGTGGGCGTCTTACGCTGCGCTTACCGCTATAGGTTGTATACACAGTATTACAGTAGTACAGTCAATAGCAAAGATGTCTTCTTTTTTGAATCCCGCTCTTATCAGAGGTTGGACAGCATCAAAGAAAGGCTGCTGCTCTGAAAAGCGAGACAATACTTCATCCATATCACTTTATTTATCTAAATATGGCTGTACTATCAAGGCAAGAAACATTCTGCTGATTTCCTTGTTTTTTTAGAGCCAAAATCTAGGTCTTTTCAAAGTAACAGTAGATAATAAGTATATTCGAAAGCCTGCGTGTTCTATCTTCGACCACATCTTCGAGCACTAACAGGCGAGCTAGTGCTAAACAAAACACGGACTCATACAAGATAATAAACAAGAAATTATTAATAAACAAATAAACATTTGTTTTAATAAGCCTTAGCCGTCCGTCATATTGAATTTAGTGTAACGTCATTTTATGTTCGTATTCTTCACAGCAAACCCTTTCATTTGAAACCAATATCGTTGGGGTGCATAAAAAATATCTAGATAATTAATAAACGTAACTATCATAATAATTTAAGGCCTAGAGTACCATTTCTAAAAGAGGATATCCATAGTAAGAGCACATTGAAACTCAAAGCAATCTGCGGGCCGGCGGGAGGTGTGCTCGATCGGACTAATGATAACAGCGATCGACGGATTATTACGTTAAACCCGACTGTTCTATCGAGTTCACACCTACGCGACTGGCGAATTGCAATTGCGTCACGAACATGTAATCTTTCATGTCATCGAAGTAGTACTAGCCATAGAAACTAAGTGTAATCATTTAAGTATAATGCACAATTTGGCTTTGGAAAATTTCTGAGATTGTAGGATTAGCGTTTGGCTCAACGTAAGTAAGCGATACCATGGCCATTCTTTTAGAAACTTTTAGAAACATTAAACTCCATAGATTTTCAAATTCGAAACTGAGATTAATCGTTTATTTAAATTCATTGTATATTTACGTACTTAATTTTTTTCTCTGCCTTTTTCATCCTACTGCTGGGCAAATGTCTTTCCCCATCTTTTTCCATGCATTCTATACTCCACTCTGTTCTGCCAATCGGAATTTGAAACGCCAAAATCGTTATTCCACCTCGTTAGATGCTGACCAGGGAGTCGTTGACGTCTGTAGGCTCCCATTAAGCGACATTCTTCGCCCATCCTTCTTGGTGCATGCGAATCACATGACTTGCCCAGTTCCATTTCAATTGGGTGTCTTGGTCTCTACCTCGGCAATCCTAGTTCTTGTATGAATTGTTATGTTGAGAACTCGGTCGATTCTTTTGATGCTGAGAATTCTACGCGCCATTGCCCTCTGACGAACTCTCAGTTTGAGCCTTTAATGTTTAGTCAAAGACCATGACTGATCACTGTAAAAAGATCAGTGGGATACACAAATCGAGTTTTCTTTGTTTTAGTGTCAGTTAAAAGTCGCCTATCATCAGCTCCTATATGAACTAGTAGATGTTCCAGATGTTATTGAAGTGACGTTCGATTTCTTTAGCTTGCCTGTTTTCGAATGAGGATAACTGGCCCAAGTAGATGAAGTGACGAAGATGTCGACATAATGTACCGATTACATGCCTACCTCTACCCTGCGTTTTGTGCTAGTGGTCATGATTTGTGTATTTGGTCAGTCATGCACCCCCACCTAAAAACTTGCTTTGCGCAGATCTTGGAGTATCTGTTGTAACTCTATAGCAGTTGGGGCAAAAACCACATTACCGTCGGCAAAGTGAAGGTTTGTAAGTCTGTTTTTGCCAATATTGACGTCATTAGTATACCATAGAAATTTTGATCATTTAAAGACTTTCTCTAAAGTGCTGGTAGACAGTTTAGAAGAGAGAGGATCCCCTGCATCACATTCTTGTCTATTGTTTAAGAAGTCCAAAATTTGAATAGTTGGTTTTTATTGAGGCTGTAATGTTTTCGATGGGGGAGGCCTATGTCCAGCAGTGGACGTTGTATGGCTGAAATGATGATGATGATGAATGTTATCATAAAGATTTTTTAAATCTATATAAGTTTACTCAAATTTCCGATTTCGAAATCGAACGCTTTTGTGTAGTACACGAATATAGATTACATAAATAATTATTCATACTTAACTTCTAAATTGTAATTTCTAGATATACAATTGTAAATGTACACTTGTAAGTTTGGGAAAGCCGGGCTTTGTATAACGTATTCCTTTTCAAATGTATACAGTGAAGTTGTACGTCAGTGTAGCAGTGTATTGTACGTTTGGAGGATGTAAGGTACAAGGTCGGCCTGCGACTGAATAGAGCTTCGAGTGAATCGCGGCTGATTAGCGAGTGCGAGCCGCGAGGCGCGACTGGTGCCGATGCCGAGGAGCGCGAGAGGGCCGGGCGTCGCGGATCGACAAAGGCTCACGCACGGCCGTAGCCGACCGTAGACAATCCGCCGCGTATCGATCTACCGCGACCCTTCGACTGAACGCCGACCGCCGCACAATGCCGCCGCTCTTTATTATAGCATCTCACATTGTTGTCATTGTTATTATTATGATTCTTTACCGCTTTCCATTGTCGGTCGGCGTTGCGGCGGTGCTTTTTCACGTCTCGCGTTTAGTCTGGCCACTGGGAGCGCGACGCTCGCACGTTATTCGCGGAAAACGAGTGTTTTCCTCGCGGAAATTTTGTCACATTCGTAGATTGTTATGTGGTATTATTTGCGCGCGCATTGTTGCGTGACTGACGGCTCGTCTCGCGAGATCCGGCGGCGGAGCCAGTCAGCTGACTGCCTATACATACCCATACCCACGCCTACGTACATAGTGTATAGGACATCGCTTAGTGACGCTACGTGAACTAGTGCTTGTGTTTATGTGTTTGCTCTACTTATATTATGTTTTAGTGCTGATGAAAGTTTCTATAACGGTTCCAAAGTACCTGTTTATTGCTAACCATTTAAGAATATTGATCTGTGCTTGTTGAATAAATACTTATAGGATTTGAATTTTGGCAATTAATCCTTAAATTTATTTGAATTTTGCTTTGCAATGTTGGAACATGTATGGTACCTAGTTTCTATTAACTATTAGGTACTATTACGATATTTCCCTCAATAAATCCAATTAGCATAGATACGTTCTTATAAGAGTTAAATAATCATCACATCTAACATTTTCCTGTAACTGTAGAAGTTTTTGATTGTGTTGAAATAAGTAGGTATTAAAATTTGTCTACAATGTATTTTTTTCAAAATGATTCAAACAAAAGACATAAACGCGTTCCAAAAATGTGTGCTCTTTTTGACTGGTTTCTTTTTTAATTATTATTAAACAACATACCAAGTAAAATTAAAATTGAAAATTCATGCGAAAATAATGCCCGTATAGTACAAACATGAGTAAATGATTGCAATAGGCCTATATCCTAATTTTCGTTTATTGTCTCATAAAAAAAGCTGATCACACCACATAACAAAACAAAGTTAAAATATGTTCAAAAATAAATGAGTTGATAGCTATTTTAATTTCATGTAAGACAGAGAAGGCACTACACAGCACGTGATGACGTTTAGCCATGCGCGCGCTGTAAAAATGCTTTACTAACAAACGCTTTGTGGGGAAAACCAGAGTATCCGATCTCAGATATTTTTCAGCCAAATCATATAATGTTTTCAGTATCTGTATATGTATTTAATTATATCCATCGCTAAGCCTGTTGTCTATACTAATATTATAAAGAGGAAAGATTTGATTGATTGTTTGTTTGCATTGAATAGGCTCCGAAACTAATGATCCGATTTGAAAAATTCTTTCACTGTTGGGAAGCTACACTATCTCCGAGTAGCATAGGCTATATTATATTTTCAAATAAAATAGGGATCCTTACTAAAACTCCAATTATGTAACCCAAGGTGTAAAAATATATACCTTACCCCGTGCGAAGCCGGGGTGCGTTGCTAGTTTGTAATAAATGAAACATTAAGACACATGCCTATTGCAATGCCAAATATTGTGTACCTATATGACTCAGCAACCTACTCATTAAACATCAACAAATAAAGATGTTTGAGCTCACTCGTATAAGCGATTTGTAATTTCCTTCCATCCAACAATGTATGTAATTGCCAGTGTCAAAGGTCATGACGTGAACTAAAATAACTTTCTTTCATATTTATTCGCCGTTCAATTACTTTTACATTAAAATAATATAAGATATTGATACGTGTACAAATGATTGATGTTTATTTTCTTTTCCATTATAGCTTTTTAATAAAAACTACCTCTTAATCAAGGTTTAAAAACTTTTCCATTTTGATAACTCTAAGCAATTTAACTGAAACTTTTGTTAACTTTTAGACTAGTTTATGAAACAAATTACCTTTAAAAAAATCCGACTTCAAAAAACAAACATTCTAAGTTATTGTGCCACTACAAAGAACAAAATAATATTTTTACACGGATTTTGAAGTCGGGCGGAATATAGTTCCCACCCGACTTTTTATCATATCAATTTGATAAAAAAAAAAAGTATTTGTCATTTTTCCCAAAGACTTCAAAATCCATGTAAAAATATTATTGAATTATTATTATTATATATATTTTTATGCTACTGTATATTCGCATCCTATAGCGAGAGACCGGGGAGAGTGGCATAAACAAAGGGAGGCCTATACCCATCAGTGGGTCACTCAGGGCTGATGATGATGATGATGATGACTGTATATTAACTTAGAATGTTTGTGTTTTATGTTATTTTGTAGTAGTTTTTTTCTTTTTCTTCAGATAATATACTTTAGAACACTTATGATAGTGGAATGCTTAAATCCTTCTTTAAGTCTGTTCGGGCGAACTACTTGTAAACCGACTTCTTTATTTATAGATACGATTACACATCAATGCATGAATACCTCGTTGTTTTGAATTGAACAAAAGAAAACACAAAAGTATTGTAGTGATTAGTTATTGCGAAATTCATAAGCGCTCTTTTATATAATACACGAAGTTTTATATAAAACACGACACGGGAATTACTCACGTATGATTAAGCAGTCGCGCGCGCGCTTCACTTTGAAAAAGACCGCCGAATGCGGTTGAAACTAATAGTCAGAGTAACCAACTTAATCTTACGCGATTAATTCCCGAGTTATATAAATAATCAAGCGTGCCCCCTCCCTCGACGTTTTCAAACTCCGCGTAAAAGCGCACTATCTCGCACTATAGCTGCTATCTAGACTCTAATTTCTGTGACAAATATAATGTATGTAAGTATCAACATGTGTATATCTTTGATAACAGTAGGTATGTTAAATATTTTTGATGTAGTTTATTAATTATGTAGGTAGGTATGTAGTATGTTATTTATATTATGTAGTCTATGTATATGTATGTATTAGTATGTAATATTTATTTGTAGTCTATTGATTGTTTGTTGTTATTTGCATAGGTATTTACTTTCTATTTTTTTATTTTTAGTTAAGGCCACACATTATTAAATATAATTCCTTTCCGTGCACGGTTGCCTGGAAGAGATCGCTTTAAGCGATAAGGCCGCCTGTTAAAAGCCTAGATAATATTTTTGTTGTAATTTTTATGTTATCCTTGTTTTGTGGTGTTTTAATAAAGAGTTTTTGTATTGTATTGTATTGTAATAAAATGTGTTAAAACCACGTCAGTTTCCACAATAAAACACAAATAATCTTCAGTACATATAATGTAATGTATGTACAAATTCATAGCTTCTATGTATTGACGCCTAAATAGTTACTGAAGTAAAGGTAATGTTAATAACATTTTACAGCTTGTAAAATCAATATGGGCGTTGAGCGACCTACATGCGCATCGCTATACATAAGGCATGGTACATACGGACGGACGGACCGTCGCACGTTACTATTTAATTTGCGGGCAGCTCGGTTCCAAGATAGGCCTGATGAGACGGAGACAGCGGCCGGAAGGGGCCCCTGCAGGGTGGGCCTGGGTGACCCTCCCCCACTGGCCGAGGTATAGGCCTATTCAACTGAGGCTCGCTGTAACAAAATGTTATTATTTTGCGCGTGTTAAATTGATATTGATCTAAGTTTTAACTAAGCATCCATTTATATCAGTAGTATTTATTTTATAGAAGTTACAAATCATAGTAATATATTTTCATGCAGGAACCGAGTGACGGATCCACGTATTTATTTTGCTTATACATTAGTCAGTATGTATTTTTACATAGGAGTTCCGGAGAGTGACATGTGAAAATTTACGGTTCCTAAGAAAAAGTTCAGACGTATGAAACCGCGGGAACAGATTGTAGGTACAAACGTTTCAGTAAAGCGATATTGCAATTTTAAAATTTATAGAAGTTAGGAAAAGATTTACTCTATGATTTTAATTTCTAGAAAGAAGTATCTGGTTTCAAACCCACACCAACCTCTATAAAAACATAGCCACCAACCATAAACTATCACATTAAAAATAGATATTATAAATACGAAGGTTTGTGTGTAGGTATGTTTACAATCTGGATGTCTTCAAATCACGAGTGAATCGGTTTCTTCTAGGCAAGCGTGCTCCACCGTAGACCGCATGTTCGCATAACATCAGCCCCCCGATTCTACTAAAGAAATTGTCTTTAAATTGTAATTGTTGCGATTTTAATTGTTAAATAACTGCCTCAAAATTGACAGTTTTTAATATTTTTTTATACTAAGTTATAATATTAGGTGGTTGTATTTTTCTAGATACCTAGATATATAGAGAAGATACCCAGATTGTAACTATCGGGAACACCCATTCTTTCCCTCCTCTATTTTGTACCAGTCTATGCAAACTTTATCTAGAAGTACCTACCTATAAAAAGTACCTAAGTAACCTCTAATACCTACAAAATAGTAAATAAGATGACATATGGTACTGAGACGTGGTCCTTAACTGTTGGCCTTTTAGAAAACTCAGAGTCACACAGCGGGCAATGGAGAGAGCTATGCTCGGAGTTTCTTTGCGCGATAGAACCCGAAACGTGGATATTCGCCAAAGAACCAGAGTCACCGACATAGCTGTTAAAATTTGCAAGTTGAAGTGGCAATGGGCAGGCCACATCGCTCGAAGAACCGATAACCGATGGGGAAGAAAGGTTCTGGAGTGGAGACCACGAACCAGAAGACGCAGCGTAGGTAACCCTCTCACAAGATGGACCGACGACATTGTGAGAGTCGCGGGTATCCAGTGGATGCAAAAGGCGGGCTGTTGTTCAGTGTGGAGGTTAAAGGGGGAGGCCTATGTTCAGCAGTGGACGTCTTCCGGCTAATGATGATGAAACGTGAAAGTCTAATTACTAACAAAATCAGTATTTGACCTCCCAATGTATGTTTTTTACTATTTAATTGTACAAAAAGTGCTGTATTGTCATAATTTTTATTCAGCCTCATTAATTATCTTTTTCTCTAAATCTCACTAAAATTATAATCGAAAATGAAAACGAGTTTCCCGCCAACAATAGCCGCCGCCATATTGCCGCACGATACCTCAGTGTTGCCATGCGCGATAATTATTAATTTGCACCGAGTATCGCTGCACTCGCGCCTCTCGCGACTGTCATTAGCGACACCTCCCGCCAATTAGGACGTTCACAGAGTTTGATGAGCACTTTTTACTTTTTTATTTAGCACAAGCGTTACTCCGGCAATTATTGAATGACTCCCGACGCATTATGCTAGTAGTGGCAGATTTTATATCGAAAGGTTGAAGGATTTTATAGTTGCTTGTCGGGAGGCGATAGTGTCAATGATATTTTGTCAATTAATGCCTTGCTGGGGAGTAGAAATTGCAGCAATTTGCAGGTTTATTCATGAGTTTTTTTTGTAATATTAGGTCATTTCTTTTTTCTTTTCTTTATCATAGATTTTACGTTTTGGCAACTTCGAGATGTGGGGTGAAATATAGAGTGTGACAACTACATGAATAAGAGGCCAATTAGCGTTGATTCTGTCATACTTACTCACTAAACTAAACCAATCTGACAGGACTAAAATTATCTGCCTCTCTTTTCATTTTAATATGTGTGAGAAGGATAGCAACAATTTTAGAGCTGTAAAATTTAGTTTAGTTAATTTAGAGTATGTACATCAGAATCGATGCCATTTCGTACTTATTTTTCAAAATGTTCCGTTCTCGTTGCATGAAAAAATTTAGTAAATTAGTCTACATTTTGGATTAAAAAATCTAATTTAATGATGCCTTATGATTAATTTTTATTTTATTTTTATATTATAGCCAAAATAGGTTTATCTGATGTGTCTTACTATGGTTGTAAATGTACCCAGTTGCTGTTAACCTACAGTCAACCTACCTATGAAAACCAGTGTTAGAAAACTGCAAAAACTGAGTAAAAAGAACTTTTCAGATCAGCTACCAGATGTAACAAGGAAAGATAGAATTTGGACATATGTAATAGGTTAAACGGAAAATTGTCCTAACCCGAAAGGAGGTCATTACAGTCGTAGGACAAACCCTGAAATTACGGAAAATAATCTGCTGTTCCATTAAAAAAAATATGTATATCTAATATATTTATTTGCAATTTCGGGGTTGGTCCTGTAAATAATACTACAAGTTGTTCATAATGATGCGTATAATAACCTCGTTTCGGTTTAACACCACCGTGTAACCCGCAGAGCTGTATATGTGTTAAGAGAAACCCACATTTACCGTCACAGGCTCTAACTGGGATTCATTAAATTGAAACTGGAGCAAAATGGCGTCAGAGCGATCCAGCGAAACTATTTTCACGCCCTGACAGTTTTGTAGTCTGAATTCTATGTAGTTCTGACTTATCTGCTTTATTTGTAGCTGGTTTTATCTCCGTATTTTATCACCTAATTCCTGGTAAAATAAAACGGTCTTTATCTAATACATATCTAAAGCTGGTAATAACAAAGGAGGTGCCGACATACCTCGTACTACTTAGATATTATTATAAGTACACACACGTATACAAGTATCAGCCTACCAACTTCCCACTGCTGCCATCTCTCAGAGATAGAGAGGATGGGTCCTAATCCACCATGCTGGCCCAGTGCATGTTGATGAATGTCATAAGTCTTTGAACTTTTAAGGTTCTTGGACAAGCGGTTTCCTCACGATGTTTTCTTTTACCGTTGTTGAGCGATGGCATCGAAACGGCATCGACCAGCATAGTGAATAAGGGCCCATTCTCTCTCTCTCTCTCTCTCTCTCTCTGAGAGAAGGCCAGAGTCCCAGCACTGGGAACATGATAGGCTGATAATGATGATGGTGACGATGTATGTAGTCAATATTATATTAAGACTTAATAGATGTCCTTTAAAGCTAAGTATGTTATAATTCATGGATATTCAGTTCCAATTAGAACACCTACAAAAATGAATGCATATATGTTCTAATTTGTTTATAAGTATAGAATAAACCGCTGTCACTAGTCTGTAAGTACTTAGATTACATAATTTCATATCTACGCACTGCCACCTTCTTGACCAATATAAATAAACAATAAAGTGTTACGTTATTCCAAATACTGCGAGTGTTTTATTACACCAACCCTTCCCAAAAAGTGAGTCCCAGAAAAACTCCTAAAACCACTACTAAGAATAATTATAGATTACAAAAGTTACCAAGACCAAATTCTTTTCTTCGAAAAGATAACAAAACTTTTGTCTATTGAATGGTTTCTAAAATTAAAAACAATGGTATTCCAAGAACTTGAACCAGGAACTACCTAAATAAGTAACTAACTGGTTGTTGAGGTAAGCAAGTGACAAAATCTAGGTATTTCTACGGAGAGCTGTTTTTTTTAAATTCTGTTTTTATTTTGCAGACTTTTGCCAACAATGGCAAGTCAAAAACTCAAAACTAAATGAGCTAAAACACAAGATTAAAAAATTTATTACTATCATATCTGGGGTGCAAGTACCGTTCTTTTAGCGATCGTCAAATTGACAGTTAAGGTCGTCAAATTCGATAATATGCCATTTTTTCAGTACTGGCTGTGATCGATTCTATGGCATTTTAGCGAATTTGACGATCGATAAAGAACGGTACTTGCACTGCAGATCAGATCAGATGATGAGGATTGTGAAAATAAACCGCTGAACAGATTTTCTTGAATAATAGCTAAGACGAAACATAAAAACATCAAAATCGGTTCAGCCGTTTAGGAGCTACGATGCCACAGACAGACACAGAAATACACAGATACATGCCTTACACTTATAACATCCCTCTATTTGTGTCGCGGGTTAAAAAAAATATCCAAATCACCGGAACCGTGAACTAAATACAAATAAAAATATGTTATCTGTAAAACAAATCGTCGTTAAGTTTTCTTTATTTAAGTACAAAGGTAAAAATAAAAAAGCCTTAATTATTACTTATTACTAATTATCACTAATATAATCACAAATCAAAAACAAGATGTTGTCCGTGTGGTAAAGTGCCAAGAACTGCTGCATTTCCCGCGTTGAATTGCTAAAGAAATTCTCCGCGCGAGGAATGAGCCAGCTCTATCACCAGCGGCGTCGATTAATTGAGGCGAAATTTTTTTTTTTACTTTTTAGTACATGGACCCCGTTACAAACAAATTACATGGAACCTTACCTATTACGTAGATCGGTAATAGATATCTTAACATGTAGCAATAGCAAATAAGTATTTATTTTATTAAAATTTATATACAAATGCCTTGTCTGATCCCATAATAAATTAGTCACTCTTGGATAGTTGATTGAATCAGGCGTCACTTTGCGGAAGGCCGTGTTTTATTTGTATATGACGAATCTCTAATAGAATAATCCCGCTACTACACTAATTATGCAATTATTATATAATAAAATTTTGCAATTATTATAAAATAATTGCAAAATTAGTGTAGTAGCGGCATTACACTAATTTTGCAATTATAGAAGTGAAATTACACCAGAGATTCGTTTTTTTAAATGTCATATACAAATAGTAACTCTTAGATTTAAAAAAAAATTACTAACTTTGACTAAGTACTTACAAAATTGGTATGAGGTGTTCTATCTAGTAGGTAATTAAATATTTGCATATCACTAACTGTATCCTACAAAAAAAATATTACGCTTTCTAAATCCAAAAACTTCATGAAGCATAATTTACCTTTTGCTATAAATGTGTAAGTAGGTAGGAACTTATCAGTGTTCATTAAAACTATCGGGTCTGGAGTGTACTTATATAAGTTTTAAAACTTAGTGAGCAGGTACGTAAGTACATTCTTAACAACGGCAACGTTACAAAATCCTTTCACCTTATTTTTACTACATTTTGTACTTACCTTTGTTTACCTAGGTAGGTAGGTTAGTTACAGACTTTACCAAGTTACGTCAAAATTGCTATCATGGCGTCAATGTAATTGCAAACAATGGCGCAGTTGAAAGAGCACGTATGAAGGCGTCTAGTTGCCCATTCGAAACAATCTCTTTCACGCCAGTCTTCTTTCATATCCACGAGTAGGTACTCATGCCACATTGTCAGCGGAACCTTGAACTCCCAGCCTCAACAGCTGAGCAAACTTAAATAGAAAAATGTGTACGTAAGTATGAACAAACCTTTCGTATTGTACTGAACATATGACTTCTATTTAACCGCTTCGCTCCTTCAAAGAGGAACAAATTTAACCTGGGACATGACTAAAATAGCTTTTCTGTTTATATTTCCTGATATTGAACTTAATTCATATAAAGTGCAAAGTTATGAATACAGACGGGCTATGGCTTGTTTACAAGATAAACTAAAGCCGAGAAGGTGCAGCTCCCGTCGGCAAACAAAATTGAGATTTGCATGAGGCGGCGAGAGAGCGGAGCGTACGCCTCGCTCGCCGGGCGATTAAAAATGCAGGGCGCCGCGGGTGGGAGAGCGCGGGCGGGGCGGGGCTCCGTCCCGAGCCGCCATTGGCTCAACGCGGGCCACGGGCGGCACCCGGGGCGCGCGCGCGGGGGGGCCCGCGGTCACCGCCGCCCGGCGCGCAAGCCTCCTCACAACGCACGTAGCCTCCGCGCCGTACGGTCCCGCGAACGTTATCCCGACGCGTACCGTCGCGAGTCCATGTGAGCGGCGCACGGTTCTCTTGTTGTGTACGGTGAACGAAGGATCAGCAAGCTGTACGCGCCGCAGGAAGACGACATGTTGACGATGGAGACGGATTTGAAGGGCGGCAGTCTGCACGCCACTGTGCCGCCGCACCATGCGCTACAGCACGGGTACGGCTCGCTGGGCGCGCTCGGCGGGATGATGTCGCTGCCACAGCAGCAGCCGCTCTCGCAGCACCAGTCGCTGCAGCACCAACACCACCAGCAGCTGCCGCAGCACCACCAACCACCGCCGCAGCAGCACCACCAGCCACCCAACAACAACAATAACAATACCAAAGCCTCGAACGCAGACCGCGTTAAGCGTCCTATGAACGCGTTCATGGTGTGGTCACGTGGCCAACGGCGAAAGATGGCATCCGATAACCCCAAAATGCACAACTCTGAAATATCAAAACGTCTCGGTGCACAGTGGAAAGACCTCTCAGAGTCCGAGAAGCGGCCGTTCATCGACGAAGCCAAGAGACTTCGCGCGGTGCATATGAAAGAACACCCCGATTATAAGTACAGACCACGAAGGAAGACGAAGACTCTCGCTAAAAAGCAAGAGAAATACCCTCTAGGGGGAGGAGGGCTAATGGGAGCCAGCGACGCGCAGAGATCCACAGCGCCTTCAGCACAGCAGCCACGCGACGTGTACCAGATGACTCCCAATGGCTACATGCCGAACGGCTACATGATGCACGATCCGAGTGCGTACCAGCAGCAGGCGTACGGGTACCCGCGTTACGACGTGTCGCAGATGCAGCAGGCGGGATACGGCGGTGGATACTACGGTGGCGGGCAAGGCTCCCCGTACCTGCCGCAGCCGCCGTCACCGTCCGCGTACGGCATGGGCCCAGGCTCGCCGGGCGGGTACGCGCTGCCGCCCTCGTGCGCCTCGCACTCGCCGAGCGGCTCCTCGGCCAAGTCGGAGCCGGTGTCGCCGGGCCCGCCGGGCCTCAAGCGCGAGTTCGTGCCGCACGACCCGCCACCGCAGCTGAAGCGCGAGTTCACGCACGGCCACCCCCACGACCAGCTCGTCATGAAGCGCGAGTACGGGCAGCAAGACCTGAGCCACATCATCAACATGTACCACGTACCCGACGAGCAGCGGTACGCGGCGGCCAACGAGCGCGCCATGCCGCTCATCTGAGAATCGCCTTTCGCGTGCGACATTGACATCCCGCCGCTCTGAGCTGGTCGTGTCGCCGCGGCTGACAGTGACTTTGTTGCGAATTGGTTTTCGCGTTAGGACAGTGATCGTTATCTCCCGGGCGTACATACTGCTAGGTATGTCCATTTATTTGTTTTGTATTGTACTGACGCCGTTAGTGTTGCGAACTGTTAACTTTAGCGAGCCGCCGGCGCCGGTCCGTCATGTCACCGACGGGCGCCGGGCGAGAGCTCGAATCAATGTTGTTGATGATATCTTGTATTATATTACGATTACTGTATTTTTTTTTAATGGTTTAAGTTAAAATATTTTAAGTTGTGAAGTGCGGATGGATATCAGGGTTCCGAGTGTTGTTCGCGTGAAAGACGATGAAGTGACAGAGGTAATTTGAATACCAAAAAAATTTGAACAAGTTGTAAATATAGTGTTAAGGTAGGTGAGGCTGGAGTTAGTCGGTAAAGCGTAGGTAGATAGAAATAAGTCGTGCCACGACGCCACTCCCGTACGCCCGACGTGCGTTGTACAAATAATTGTTATATGGAAACGAAAAGTTATAAGTCCTTGAAAGACTAGAATATTGTAATACGAAAATGTACAGTGAGTGTTATATAGTCAGTGGACACAAAAGTATATGAAGAAAGAAATGAAGTTATCAATAAACGACGCGTTAAAATTGTACATGATGTTTTGTTGTTACCCCCAAGTGCGTGATCCCCTCGTGATAATCTATAGGAATCTATATTATAAGCAATAGGTAACTTATTCACAACAAGAAGTTAATTGTAGTAATTACAACACACTTTTATTTGAAGAATATTCTGTGGTTTAAAGACGGGGTGAAGACGGGACAATTTAATAGATCACATTTGACATCTGTCAGTCTACTGTTTATTATGTCAAAGTAAATCATCGCAAAATTGTCTTATGTCATTATTACAATAAATTTATTGTAATAATGACATAAGACAATTTTGGGATGACACATTTATGTGTATTTACACTGAAACTGTGGTAATCTATCTTGGAAAATATTAATAATACAAGGTTCTATTGTTGAATTTTGGTGGAATTTCAAATGTGGTCTATTAAATTGCTTGTCTTTAATTGCTTTTAATTACTTTAAATATTTTTGCGTTTTATCAGAATTTACGGTATTCCGTTTTAGGCCTACAATCTATACAAGTATTCGTTTCTATTTACTGATTGATTAAAACACTTGAAAATGCAATAGCATTTTACAAAAATAAATAAAAAAACTGTTAAAATAGCTAAATAAATGTATATTCTTCTAAATTAATAAGATTATAATAATAACAAATTGTCAAAAATCCATTCAAAAGACATCAACGCGCTGCTTCAAAATGTGAATTCCTAATTTTATGTATAAAATTGTTTTCATGTTATTTATGACTCGAGTCTTTAATGCAAATATCAAATATTTATAATGTCAGTTCTTTAATTTTAAAATCATTAATAACCTTAATTTATTTGTATGATAGGCAGTTATAAACTCTTTCTTGTGCACAATATAAATTAAAGTTACACAGAAGAGAATCTGTATGAATTTCTGTTGCATATTAAATACTCATCAAAACAAAAAACCGTTAAAATCTTTTTATATTTAGCTAGGTAAATAATTCTAATTACTCGCCCAATGAAATAAGAAATACGCTATTTAAAAGGTTATTTTTAAATAGCGTAATTTTTTGTATCCTACAAAAAATAACCGACTTATCCAAAATTACGGTGTTTATTTACCTACTTGAATACAAAGAGCATACTTTTTAAAATAATAGGCTTGCGTTTGATCTCTACCTCGCTTGATGTGCGATGATGCGGTCTATGATAGAGCACGTTTACCTACAGGAAACCGATTCACTAGCGATTTGAAGACGCCCTGATTATTACCTAGGTACTTAGAATAATTTTGAGACTGCTACAATTTTTATGGAATAAATCTGCGTGCACACCTACGATCAACATGCCATCAAGTCAAACGCCCCTAAAAGCTGGCATTTCAATCAATTACTGCCAACACGTAGGGGCGATATAGATTTAATGAAATCCCTTTCGTCGACTTGATTAGAATTCGGCCACTTTTTCTCCCCGGGGAATGGAGTGACTTAATCCCAGCCCGCCCCGATGTTTAAGCGTTGATTTTAAACTATTTTCACTTACGGCCCTATTCGGGGAGACCGTGATATATGAAGTGGAAGGATTTGCGATTCGACCCTATGCAGCTAAAGGAAATGTTTTTGAGTATTTTTGATATACTGAAGTTATTTGACTTGACTCAATCTCTACAATGGCAGATATTTAAATAAGAAGATAATTATATTAATAAAACTAAGCTTAGTACAATTCGCAATCAAAATTTTTTGACAATTCAAACACCTGTCGATTGCCTATTGAGGCGTTTGCTTGGATCGTTGTGCAGATTCGAATCCTGCCAGTCACTGATTATTTTTTTAATTGCTTTTAACATTTATACATTACAGGGCTACTGATAATAAGGTAACAAACTCTCACATGCAGCTTCCTTACATAATACATAACAACATTAGATCCATGACTTTTAAAAAAACATTCACCAATTATATAATTATTAGAATTTTGTGAAATTTTTTGGTTGTTTATTTCATAAGTGCAACAGTCGGCTTCTAAACTTCGACCTGGCTCCCGAAAATAATGAAAACAATTCATGCATTTTTATCATGAAATGAATGGTTATTTATAAAGCCCTAAAGTTTTTTTTAAATACTGCACCAATATGAATTCTGTAAATACGGCTTAAAGTGGGCCGCTGAAAGAATACATCTGACAGTTGCAAATAACATTCTAAAAATCTGAACGATAACCGTTAATTCTGATTAGTTTTACTAGCTTTTTAAACGTAATATTAGAATTTTGTAGCTGGTAGGCAGCACATAATAGCATACAACAGTGACATATTTATTTTTTATTTTTTTAAATCAGATTTTGACTATTTTATTGCACAAGTTTTTTTTTCGTTTTTGTTTGAAAGAAAAAAGGCGAACTTATCATGTGACCAATCAATTAATCTTGTATTAGTCACAGAACTAAAGCTGGTTGAACTAAACTAAAGTTATTACATAACAACCTGCAAGAAGTTGTTATGTAATCACTAGTAACCCTGTATACAATAATTATTTATTTATTCATTTAGAGGGCAAGTACCTTTATTAACTAAGCTTAATAAAGACTAGCTACAAAGACACTTAGACTGCCCATAGACCGTGGAAGGTCTAAAGACAATCCAAATACTCAAGCCCACTGTTAATTTGTTTATTATTTGATATCTGTGTTGTTTGCTTTTAAGTTAACTGCTTGGTAAGTGTTTCATTGGACAAGTCTGTGGCGACGCATCTCCGAATTTGAGGTGGTAGACCATGTCTACCATAACTTAAAATAAAAATAAAACATAATTAAATGAAGTGATTTGGTTGTTACACAATAGTCATGTCATGTAACTTACGATTAAGTAAGTACATAAATGTTGCCATTAAACAAGTTTTTTTTATTGAAAATCTTTTTCGAACCAAGCTTGTATGAAATTAGTGATCGAAACGGTGTGCTGATCAATATGAGCCCAGACACTGCCAGTCTACTATCCATCGAGAAGTGCCGTTGTCCAAGGTCACCATCATCAAATCAGCTCAATCGTCATCGGAACTTGTCAAGTATGCCAAGTTTCAGTTCAATCGAATACCGGGAAGTAGGTCAAATTTTACTTGCAAGATTTGATTATAGACAAACGCACGGACGCAGGAAACTAAATAACAGCTTGTAAAAATACGGGCCGAATTGAGAACCATCCTTCTTTATCGAAGTCAGTTAAAATTCGACTTCTTGACGGTGATGTCTTTTTTTTTTTTTTTTTTAACTCAGATAAGTCCGCGTTTGACCACCAACTCGCCTGTTGGTAAGCGACGATGTGGTCGAAGATGAAGCACGCAGACTTAGAAGATACCTATTCACTCTTTCAAACATTATAGTTCGCAATGGAAAAGGTTTTAGGAAATATAGAAATTCCTACTTAGTCCTACTCACTAAATAAAAGAATATAAGAGAATGCCATAAAAATTGTCATTCCGGATGCAGTGAACGAGCTTGGTTTCGCACCCCACCGTTACGCAGCGTGGCTGCGGTCGGGAGTCGAACCCGCGACCCGCGACCTCGGGCTTGGGCTCGGGGTGGCCAATCACGGTTCCCACGATACTGCTATTGTTTTCTCTCACGGTTCGCGACTGTTATGACGATTGCTTGGACAGTTGCTTTCTTATCATCGCTAGGTTTAATTTAGGTACAAAGTGTCTGATTTACCAAAATAATAAGAACTTCTCTTATATTAAGTTCTTCTTATTTCATTTTGGTAAATAAAAAAAAATAAAAAAATTGGGACATTTTTGCACACACGGTCATCTGACCCCAAACTAAGCAAAGCTTGTGATATGGCTGCCAGAGACTGATATACATACATATATAGTTTTAAATACATACTTAAATAGATATTAACAACCAGATATAGAACAAACACAAATGTTCATCACACAAATGTTTGTCCTACGTGGGAATCGAACCCACGCCCTCAGGCTCAGAAGGTAGGTTCACTACCAACTGGACCAACGGGCTATCCAATAATTCGTGGTACTAACCATAATACAGTAAGGAAGGAGAAAGCTGTGACTAGGTATATGCCTTTGGAACTTATTAAATACTTACTACGCAATATCTTTCTTATTTAGTAACTACTTATTTAAAAACTTAGCCCTTACTGAAATAGCCTTCATCTACACAACTTATATCTTCTATAACATAGAATAATACAAAATCATTTATACATGCTTGTTTTTTATTTCTTTTTAGGGTTCCTTACCAAAAGGGCTTCATCGAGACTATACTAAACCTACACAACTATGTATCTGTCCGTATGTTTGTTCTAACTTTTACTATCTACAGAATAAAAGAAAACACAATTATTTTAATTACTACATAGGTATATAGTAGATAATATTAAGTAGCGGTACGGAACCCTCGGTGCGCGAGTTGACTCGTACTTGGCTGTTGTTGTTTTTTTCGTTATAATCTAATTCGTAATTAATTATGATTATACCTATAGTCTCATAATTACTCAATTTAATTATGGTTATTTACATTACATCTTATAACTTTAAACGAGGTACAATTTACTAAGTTCATTCAGCCATTGAAAGTCGAGTGGGAACAAACATACACAAATACATACTCACGCACTTTTACATATTAGTGTGAATAGTGATACCTATTTTTCTCTTATACTTTGCTATTATTTTGAGATATTCAAATTGATATCATGAGTATTGCTACGCACAATATTATGATAATAATCAGTTAAATTCTAAATATCGAATTGCAAAGCGGCTGCCATAGAATCACAGCTGCCACCCTTCTCTCGTTTCTTACCTATGGTACATCCGCCAACACATTTGTACCCCAATCCCAAAGCAGAAATCCCTGATTTTTTTCTAACCGTGTCGCAATTTCCCAAAGTCCCAGCCGGCAGCCTCCCAAGCGGCAGGATTGTAAACATCGGAACAAACAGAACTAAAGTTGTCACGTAATTCGTTTGTCAAACATTTCTTTATTTGTTCTTGAGATTGACACCGCCCGCCCCCGACGGTCCCTTTGTTTTTATGTTGCACGGTGTCAATATTTAGTCTCATTTGTCATCAAGTGGTTTGAAGCGATTCGTCGGCGACACGAGGCGGCTTGTGGGTGTCAATGTGTGGGATTTGTTCAAACACACGTTTTTCTGATACGGCCATCTCAACTTTTTAGAACCTTTTCCTATTACCATTTCTGTTACAGTATAGTCAAAATGTCCTGATATTTTTTTAAATAACTTATAGCGATATAGTTCTAAACAGTTTTTTATTATTTATTGTATCATATATGTATATATAAATAGCATACACCTACGTAATATAGGTCCGTTTGACTCGACTCAGACTAAAGTTATGAACTTTGACTCCAGAATGTTAATGTTATTTATATGTATATGAGTTTTAGACAAGTGTATTTTATTATGAAACTGAAATTAACTATAACCATAATTATAAAGAACTAGCTGTCCGCCCCAACTTCGCACGGGTATAGATTATAGCCTATGTCGCCCAAGAATAGTGTAGCTTCCCAACAGTGAAATAATTTTTCAAATCGGTTCAGTAGTTTCGTAGCCTATTCGATGCAAACAAACAAACAAACAATCAAATCTTTCCTCTTTATAATATTAGTATAGACAACAGGCTTAGCGATGGATATGATTAAATACATATACAGATACTGAAAACATTATATGATTTGGCTGAAAAATATCTGAGATATGAGAGTTTAAGGTTTTTTGTAGTGATAGAGAGCGGATACTCTGGTTTTCCCCACAAAGCGTTTGTTAGTAAAGCATGTTTACAGCGCGCGCATGGCTAAACGTCATCACGTGCTGTGTAGTGCCTTCTCTGTCTTACATGAAATTAAAATAGCTATCAACTCATTTATTTTTGAACATATTTTAACTTTGTTTTGTTATGTGGTGTGATCAGTTTTTTTTATGAGACAATAAACGAAAATTAGGATACAGGCCTATTGCAATCATTTACTCATGTTTGTACTATACGGGCATTATTTTCGCATGAATTTTCAAATTTATTTTTATATAACTAATTATTATTTCTTTTTATTTCACTTACGTAGTAATGTTATAATTAAGAGTCGATATGTTGTCAGCTCAAATCAGAGTTTTGCCCCTGCGCGAGACAGTGACAAATCTATGCGATCTACGCGTGCAGGAAGAGATACGCACGAGTCGGCGCCCGCCTCAGAACTAAATAACGTAAGCGACAAATGATAAAACTCCGGAATACTCAAGAACTATTAGAACTTTATAAATAAATAAAATTACATTAAACTACACTACATAAATTAGCATTAGAATATAAAAAAAAATGTTAACGAGTTCTAGATTTGAAGATAACACTAAAATCGTGTTTTAGAAGACCTGTTTTTGCCGAATTATTCTATTGAGAAAAGTTTCACCAAGTTTGTGACTAAAATTACATTAAACTTAATTATATCATCAAGTATTCATAAACAAAACATGCATTTAATACTGTTTGTCATAACCGCGCAAATGGATGCAACGAAACACATGTTGACGACATATAAACTCTTAGTCACTACAAAACCGATCACAAAGGACGTATTTTTTGTTTAGAACCAAAACAGTGCAGAAATGTTATATGAAATCTCATTGTTGCACAGTTTTTCATTAATACATTGTTTGTAATTTTTAATTTAGATACAAAATTTTAATTTAAATTTGATTTTTAATTTAGAAGGAGAAGATGAATTAAACTTTGTTTTCATTAACTTGAGTTTTTATTTTAAGTAAGTATATTTTATCGCGGTAGGTAGATTGGAAGAAAAGTCGATTTCGCACCTCGCTAAGGTGAGTAATTAATGCACTCGTGTTAATTTAGTGTTACCAGCATAACACTCGTGCATTAATAACTCACTTTGCGCTCGATGCAACAATCTACTATTTCTATCCTATAACCATAACAGTCTGTTCAGAAGACTTTAGTTTACGGACTTTCTTGCTCTATGCGTCTTGCACAAGCTTGCACTTACGCATCATAGTGGTGTATAGCAAGGTATCAAGTGGTGTGGTGGTGGTGTATATTTACAGACGTTACATCTCGCTCTTGCATACATGCCATTGTTTTAAGTTGCGAAGGTGACTTGTACCGTGTGCAAAACGCAGAACTCATGTTGAACTAAATTTTCCTCCTGGTTTTACGCCCACAAATAAAAAAGTATCTGCTGCTACAGTAGGTATCTCAGCTACAGAGCGATATGGTTTATAAAACAACATGTTAAAATTTTTAAGTAAATCTGTAGTCTTATTTTTTTAGAGTTTAAGGGAAACAACATTAATAGCAACAACAACAAAACAACAGCGAAAACCACATCGTTATGATTTTAATTTCAAAATGAGAAACTTTCAGGTATTTGCAAGGCTATAAAAAATTAAAACAAATGACAATAGAGAGGATGGTTAGTAAGTAGGTTATACCACCTGTTTGGGATCCAGTAATCAAATAAAATCTCAATTCTCAAACTCGGCGCAGAACTACAAGACCTCTGGGCCCCGATTCTACTAAAGAAATTGTTTTTAAATTGTAATTGTTGCGATTTTAATTGTTAAATAGCTACTATTAGAGAGCCTATTTAGGGAATGTTTTGATTAAAAATTATTGACAGTACTTGTAAACAGTTTCATACCATTTCTATACACATTCGTCATCTTAGTCTACCTGGGACCACAGACATTACAAAGTGTTCGAAACGTCAGAAATTAAAATAATGTCAAATACACACATTATAATCCGTTAAAGAGTTATATATATTAAAAAAAAAATATAAACGAAATTTTGCTGTTTCTAACGGTTTATTGACAAATGTAAGTAATAAGGTGCGTTACTGTAAAATTGCTGTAGGTACATGATAATGTAAAGAATAAGCAACGTTTTGCGCAAATACTGTCATTTTAAAATAATTACACAGCCTAGCAACAAGTAACCTGTTTGAAATTTGAATTTCCCGCCATTGATGAAACGTACAATTTTAAGTATTTAGTGTTAGCTTCTATTTTGTTTAGTTAATAAAGAGCCACCTTAAATTACTTATAATTTGTATTAAAACAGTTGAATGTCTAACGACAATCTAAATGGCCTGGCTATTTAATACCGGTCTACCATTACCAGTTGGCAATGTACCCAACATGCTGGTGGTACTGTAGTTATAATTAAAAACTAAGTTGTCGAACCCACCGAGATTTACCGAGAAAAAAATAGTTTATGCCTCCAGAGCTCATTGCGGCAAATCGACGAAACGTTTAGAAAAAATATAGTAAGTGGAATTTTAACTTTACTGCGCATGACCTTCTTGGAAGCGTTAGTAAGTAACGGTACTCGTTCCCCAGGTAGGCTCCGTGTACAGCAAGTAGGTAGGTACGTGTTTTGGTCAGCTATTTGTCACTTTAGTTACAGTCTGTTGCAGAAATAATGTTCTACGATTTTGTCTGGAATTATGTACAAATTCTCCTTGGCGGTCAGATTATCTGAATACAGGCATGATTTCTTTGGACACAGCTTTCAAAAAATGCATCACAATGTTTTTGCGCTTTATTTCCAAACTAACAATGTATTTCTGCAGGAAATATATAGAAAGAAATATAATTTTAAACTCATTTTGGTTTCGCGCCAAAAACTCTCCCAGGCCATGACAACAGTAATAAAGTTCTCTACAAACTTTTAAACCAAATGTTTGTTTTATGCATGATGTCATTCACTATGATTGACATTTTTCACTTGTTATGGCGAATGTGTCATATAGTAATAAGTATAAGTGTCATATATGACACCATTTGAATGGCTTAAATTTTGCGAATGTACTTGGTTTCTTCGTGTAGTTATTCTAAGGCTATAGGTACCGTTTTTATGATAAATGTGTGCAACTCAAAATTTTGTTAGACTGAGAAACAGTGTGCGTTTCTTTCAACACTCTCTCAAAAAGCTCTTACTCAGCAAGAGAGAGCTTTTTGAGAAGTAAAATAATACCTATATGCATATATATGCACACTGCATATGTTACTCATTAATTACTACCCGATTTTGGTGTACAGTTTACATTTTATACGTACTAAATAAATATCGGAACTCAAAATAAAAGTCGGAACTGTATTATACTACCAAACTATTTCGACCTACGCAACCTCCAAAAAAATAAACGAAATACACCAACTCATGGTTGTTTTCTGATAATAATTCAAGCCCAACAAAGCGGTATATTTCAAAAAGAGGAACCAGAGCAATAAAAATGTTTTTAGAAAGTTATATTGCCGTAAAGGGGTAGAAACGACCACGGTCGGTCGTATAATAATTAAATATTCCCGTCTGTATATACAGTATTTATTTGGTTTCAAATTTTAACAGTATAATCGCACCAAGTAATTATCATGGTAATGTTATTTTGGCAAGTTTTTCTAACATCACATTCTGCTGTAACGAATGTTAGCACTTAGAATTCCATGACTATACATTTATTTCCATTAAATTATTACACAGTACAATTTTCTTCAACGTAAGTAGTAACAGCTTAACATATGTGACGTAATGTTTGAATTTAATAATTATCTACATAAAAACCGGCTTCAAAATTAGTGAGCACTCAAACAAAATTATTAAAATTGCCAAATCAACAGGCACTCGAACTAAATTATTTGTGGTCGATACCAGCTGGTTATAAACCACTTCATCATTTCATATCATATCATGTTATGTCCCCACTCTCATATCATGTTCCCACTGCTGGGACACAGACTTCTCTCAGAGAGATAGGATGTGCCCTAATCCACCATGCTGGCCCAGTCAATTCAATTTCAATTCAAGGCCCAATGCATGTTGGTGAATGTCATTATGTCTTTGAACTTTAGAGCTTCTTAGACATACCGGTTTCTGCACGATGTTTTCCTTCGCCGTTGTTGAGCGATGGCACGAAACTGCACATAATGTATTTGATACTAAATAAGTCATTGGTGCAGAGCTGACGATCGAACCGGGTACCGGGTGCCATCAGATTGTAGAGCACATATGCTACAGTCCAGCCATCATCGCTCACCAGTGGTTAAAAATCACACAATTTAAATTTAAATTTAAGAAAAGAGTAAGAAAAGAAAAGTGAGATCTCCTCGAGATGTTTCCACAAAAATAATCACGTAAACTGGTCTAAAAAGAGCAGAATAACCGATGTACACACAATTTTTTTTAGAACTTAATTGAAAACCTCCCACCAGTAGTCGGTTAAAAATAATATCACATTTGGTTCACTTCACTCAATTTATCTAGACAAAAATTCCAAACCACAGAAATAATGTTGCCATGACTGAATATTTAGAATTCCGTACTAAAAATACGAATGATGTCATCAACAGGTTTTTTAAATTCTTGATTCATATTGTCTTAGTCACTATCACTATCTTTGAGGCATCAGAGATAACGACGACCGTCTAGGATTCGCAAAGGATTTAAACCAATTCTGGAAGTGCTTAGGATACTGATTACAATTCTTCGAATTTTAGCAGCGGTAAGTTTGTTGTACAGTAATTGTTATACTGTGGGAGTTGAAAAATGGCGTTATCTCCTAAGCTTTAATGCTTTTTTTATTTTTGTTTAAAATGCTACTCCACGCACACCAGGGTGCGTGACTTTTATTATACTTGCCTACAAGTGTGTACTTAACGAATTTACTTAGTTATTCACAATACAGGGAGAGGAAAGTTAGTTATTTCTTAATCTAAGGCTAAAACAATTCGGTACTAGTGTTGTGTATATACCGCGAGCAGACCAGCGACCAGCAAGCAGCACCCAATCACGAGTATGACACATGTGCCAACCATCGCCCTCCTCAACCATATCTTAGGGAAGAGAGCGACCCGACAAACGACGCCGCTTTAATGCTTATAGAAATAGAATAACTATACAGTGATATCCAAGCACGTTGATGATAAGTGTCACAAAGTGTAAATTAACGTTAAAAGTGTCCTAAGTTAACCTATAATAGAAATAATACCAAAAAAACAATTTAAATCATAACAATGTGATTTTTTTCTTGCTACTAAAATATAGATTAAAAACATAGATTATATTATTAGTCTACTTTTAATTCGGATATTTTTGAGTCATTGGCGGATCCAGGGGGGGGGCATGGGGCCATGGGGAACCAAAACACCAAGCGATTCTATACATTCGACTCAATTTTTCGATTTGATTCAGGCGCACTTTGTCTGAATCCCCCCCCCCCCCCCCCCCAAATGCCCATATGAAATCCTGGATCCACCCCTGTTTTGAGTGCTGATCTGATATCATCATCTGATAGTAGGTATAATGTTGCTTCAAACGAAGGGTGAATAAAGACCTCAAATACAATGCACTGACAATGCCACAGGTGTTGCAGATGTCTATAGACTACGGTGACCAAGAAGTGGTCACTGCTGTTGCCTATAGACATCAGATAGTACGTCACTGGCCACATATTCCATTTAAAAAATCTAATCTTTTAAATATCTTTGGGGCTAAATAGTAGACTATCTATAAATAATAGCGTACCTACAACCTAAAAAATTATGTTTCAAATCAATTCAAATAATTTATTTATTAGAACAGATGGTTAACAGATCAGGGGCCTTACGAACAACAGCTAATTGCGACACCTAATCCGCTCAGTTGGAAAATCACGCAAACGTGACTTTCCAACTGAGCGGATTAGGTGCCGCAATTAGCTGTTGTCCGTAAGGCCCCTGACCATGGTATGTGCAAATCCATACAAACTAGCATACGGGGTAGTGTATGAGTAATTTATTGTAATAAATAATATTTTGTTTTATTAGTATGATTTTCCAAAGTTTTTATGTTTTAGGTAGGTTAGGTAAGCCTCCAAAATCAAATAAAAATTTTAAACCTCTTCAATCACTTCCAAATAGGTAAGGAAATAAAAAACAAAAGGTCCCCATAAATCGCGGCGATAGAGTCATTAACCAGGGGCGGACTCGAGCCTGAATAATTAAAAACAAATATACCCGCCACGGATAACCTTATCCGGTGATCTACACGATCATTATAAAATTATTTAGTAGTTTGTATTGGGAACTTGGCTTGCATGGCTTTTAAAAGGACGTAAATTGGGGCGTGTGTTGATGAAAGTCTAAGATATTTTTATGTTGCCAATATAAAGGCCCGGTTTTATTCAATTTTTAATATAGGTAGATATATAATAATCATGTTTTTCAAGAAAGTGGTACCTGAGTCGAACCGTCCATACACCGGCAGCAGCAGTGGAAGATGCCGCCTGTAGAAAACGGCAGAAGTGCGCGGCAATGGAGCCACAGTATTACTTTGTACCCATTGCCGTAGAAATTATAGGCAGTTGGGGCCAAGAGCTTGATCGCAGAAGTTGGCCGCAGAATACGAAATAACGGTGGTGACTCCCGCTCTGGCTTGTTCCTGGTGCAAAGATTGGCCATTGCCATTCAGCGTGGGAATGCAGCCAGTGTTATGGGTACTTTTGCACCGGGAACGATCCGGGGCGGGCTGTTTGATTAGACAAAATTATTTAGTTTGGTTTTTTGTAATTAGAATTAAGTAGTTTGTAATGTATTAATTGTTTAATAATAATAATATTGACAAATAAATAAATGAGAATATAATTGTAACACAAAAAAATAAAGACACTTAAAGAGTGGTAACACTTCAAATAATAAAAATACTTTTAGTATAGGCTGGGTGAACTATGATGATGATGATGAATATATCAGAAGGCGTGTTTCGAACGCCTATTTGTTCTATTAATAAATGGATAATTTATTCCCATAGAACCTCCGCGATACCAAATGGTAAAACAAAACTTGTTTATTCATTAGATATCAACGTTTGATGATGCCGCTGCTTACCAGCTGGTTTCACCTGCGTGAGTTAGCGATAATCAGTGTTTACATCGTGGCCACATAATGTACTTGTACTCACCTACTTGGAGGTCTAAAGTAAGTCACTGTTTATATTTGTTTTTTTATGCTTGAAGACTTTGACGTCGCGCGTCTTGTGCATTTGCTGGTGTCAAGTATGGTAATATGTTCAAGTTTTACGATGCATCGTCAACCAAGTCATAATCACAGTCGAAGTCAAGCAAAGGAGGTCGCCGTCAAGTCAAAGTCAATGCCTTAGTAAAGTATTGAAGTCTTTAATAGAGATTTCTATGGAGTTTTGGAAACATCACGAAAATACAATATGTTTCACCTCGTTATATCACATAGCCTTACTCGAGCACGTTCACGAACACTCAATAAATAATAATCCACCATTATTATACAAATATTTTTATTCAAATTTTTTTCTTTTTAACCGACTGATTTTTATAAATGCGGTGTCGATAGATTCCTCCAAGTTCAGGAATGTTCACTGGGTAGATGACGTCATCATATATACAAGATGGCGATATACATGTCCCTATGTTTATTTTTTCATCGTCACTATAAAGTGTGGATGCACCCTTAAATTTGACTGAACCCATAGATTCAGTTATACTGAATCTATGACTGAACCCCTCATATGATGTGTCATTTGATAGGTAATATAAAATGAAAGTGAGATTTGGATGGTACATTGTACATTATATTTTTCAGGTGTACCATTTGTGAAATATTATATATTTTCCACCAAAATACCGTTGTCAAGTTTTAATCGTTTGAAGAAATCAACTTGTTGCCTGTACGATCTAATTATACCGCCTGTATTTTTTTTTTTTATTGGACTGCCAAAGTTGGCACTGAAAATCGATTTACCGTTTCATGGTTGATATTCCGCAAACTCGTAGGAAGCGCTTTGATTCCACTTTTATTGTATGAACTGCTAGTCTGTAGAATGCGCTGCCTGAATGGGTGTTCCCCAATACTTACAATCAGGGTGTCTTCAAATCTCGAGTGGATCGGTTTCTTCTAGGCAAGCATGCTCCAATCGTAAACCGCATCATCGCTTAACACCAGGCGAGTTATCGGTCAAACAAGCAAAAATTAAAATTAAAAATATTAAAATGAGAAATTAAATAATCAAAGAAATTTGTAAATCTGTGTCGAACCGTGGCATCGTAGCATTCGTAACTTCAAAATGGATGAGCCAATTTTGATGCAGTTTCTTAATTTGAATGCTGATTTTATATGAATGTATGTGCATTAGTTTTTTGTTACGGTATCACGCTGTTGTAAAATAATAATTGTACTTTTAATACTTTTACAATACAAGGAACGGATGAACTAAGCCGAAAAAAAGTCATTTTACTCACAATATACTTATGAAAAATATGTAGCATGGGACCAACCCAAAAATCTCGAAAAAATTAATAGTTCTAGAGAAAAATGTCATCGTCAGCATTATCATCAGCATCTAACTGTCCACTACTGGACATAGGCCTCTCCTAATGCACGCCACTGAGCTCGGTCGGCAGTTCTTTGCATCCAGTTTCTACCCGCCGTTTTACGCAGGTCGTCACTCCACCTGGCCACAGGGTGTCCTACACGACGTTTGCCTAATCGAGATCTCCACTCCAGAACTCGTCAAAATTGTCAAAAGAGAAAAATGTCATTCACACTCAAATGTATGGTTACTGTTGATATTCTTTCGTGTATTCAAAGTTAATCTCATTGTAAATGTTTTTCAAGATCAAAATTTGGCTTACTAACACGGTTTCGTGTATCCCTGTATTATTTAATGTCTTTAAAAACATGACATTGACGCAAGTGCAAAATTTTTTTTTTAATTAAAGTTTTAAACTGGTTTCTATTTTCCACATAATGTTTCAACAGTAGGTACCTGAAGTAACAAGTAAACACTGTCGCTGCCTCCCTCCACTTCCCACCACAAACTGCGGCTTAAATAAACAAACCCTACTACGAGTATATAGTTACGCGACTTACCAAATTAATTTTTGGAAGTATCCCGACTAACGGACCTGAAGACTCTTCTGCCAGTCACACAATCCACATACTAATACCACCTGAAAAGTCCTATAAGCCACTGTTCCATGACACAAAAATCAATCACAATACCATGGAATAAGAACGAATTTGACACGAGCATAAACATCACATGCGCCTAGAAAAGGCTTCACAAAGAACAGTAAATAAACAGTTGATACTGACTACACATCATTACATCAAAGAGATGAATAGGCATTGACACAGGACATTGCACTTTGTGCCGTTGGTAATAGATATGAGAGTCGATCGGTCCGTGTTTTCTTATCGAACAGTAGGTTAGTGGGCGCGAGCGGAGCCGGGTCAAACGGTTAGCAAACAGATTCGTCTTGGTCGGAATGTTGGCAACACCGTGAAATGGTTGCAAAAGCTCGGTCCTACTAGTTGTGTATTGTTGGACATGTTTCGTTACGCTGAAAGTGGCGGTGCAGTTTCGCTCAGTTTCTATTTGCATACGGTGAGTGCTTGGTCCTCGCAGTCGAAGCGAAAGCACCAGGTAATGCCTCTTCCAGACTACGCAACATAGCTTTATAGCTTTTCACGTGCTTTCCACGATATAGAATGTGCGTAGATTGGTTCAGTATCCATATTTTCGATCACCTTGATTCTAGGCAGATACATAATCTTCTATATCTCTAACTCTTCTCTATCTCTTCTCTATCTCTTCTCTATCTCTTCTCTATCTCTTCTCTATCTCTTCTCTATCTCTTCTCTATCTCTTCTCTAACTCTTCTCTCTCTCTTCTCTATCTCTATCTCTATCTTCTCTATCTCTTCTCTTATCTTCTCTACATAGTATAAATTGAAGTCGCTTTCCGCGTCTGTCTGTCTGTATGGCCGCTAACTCCTCCTAAACCACGCAACGGATTTTGATGCGGTTTTCACCATCAGTTAGATACATTTTCAAGGAAGGTTTATATATATAACTAGCGACCCGCCCCGGCTTAGCACGTAAATTACACCCGTGCGAAGCCGGTCGGGCGGGTCGCTAGTAATTATATAAAAGGCGATGTGTGGGTGTGTAATGTGTATGTTCCCTATGGACTCTAAAACGGCTGCACTGATTATAACGGGACTTTCACTGGCAGATAGCTGATGTTATAAGAAGTAACTTAGGCTACTTTTCATCGTCATCGTCATCATCATTTTTCTACACCACGCGGGTGAAACCACGGGTTGCAGGTAGTTGTTTTATAGAACATATTAGCTTATGCATAAGAAATTTTGCTAGTTCAGATCAGGCGTTGAATAAACCGAAGTAATAAAATGATTTTTTTATAAAAAAAATTTGACGCGTGACCAAAATGCTGGCGTGTTTCTGGCTCAACGCCATTCAACGTGGTAATGCCGCCAGCATGTTGGGTACGCTGCCAACTGGTAGTGGGCTTGAGCATTTGGATCTTCTTTAGACCTTCAACGGTCTATGGGCAGTCTAACTGTATTTGTAGTGTTAGTTTTAGCTTGTATTTTGTTTAGTTAATAAAGGCACTAGCCCAGTTTTTTATTATTAAATGAATATACCTATAGATGAAATAAATGAATAAGACCGAATAAATAAAATAATTTACGCAATAATACGTCAATAAACCACTTCAACTACGAATGACAAAAACAAATCCACAATAATTCTTTCCCGCAGTTACGATTACAACAAAAAAGTAGAACAACAATGTTATGTGAACAACGGAGCGTGGCCGAGCCGTATCGTCTAACAAAACAACTCGGAAGAGACCAATCGAACCCAAAAATAATCTAAAATAATCGTCCATCAATCAGCCGTAAAGAAACACTTTGTTGTGCCGCTGTAATTGGCGGTTAAAAAACAAAAGTAGAAATTTATAACGAGACGAAACGTCCGAATCATGCTGTTTAGTGCAAAATTATAGCATTTTAAACGCGGTGTTTAGGTTCGTACGATTGTGATGGGCTGAGAGCCAGCGATCACTGCGGCTAAGGTGGCATAAGAACATTGAAAATAAAGCACCTAAGCAAAACACCTCATATATTATTATTTTAGTTGTATTAATCTTATTTTTCAATTTAAATTTTAATTTTTATGTGTAATTTTTGTATTTGAATTTTTTATATTTAATTTTAATTTTCTAATCATCAATTAATTAATGTAATTTGTATAATAAGTTATGGATGCAAGTCCGGATAATAAAAAATTTCATTTCATTTCATATAAGCCGAGTTGACTATTCTAGTGTCAAAGTTGTCAAGACACCAAAAGGCATCTTGATTTTTAATTTACATCACAAACTAAACGAGAAAAATATATTTTTCATATATTGTATTATATTTTTATTCAAGATTTCACAGATTTTATCTGTCATTTGATACTCCCTAGAAATTAATAATTCATCGAAACACGAAGAATTAAGTATTTTCAATCCGAAAGATAGGCTTACAGTGAAATTAAATAATTATATCTAAATGACGCCCTAATAATAAATGTTTGTAAGTTGTAGGTAGGATAAAATGTAATGTCCAAAGCTCCACCTTCGCTAACACCTTTACGGGAATGACGAGGCAGCTCCCGACTTGTAATGGGCGGGTTGCGTAAGTGGCGGGCAAGGAAAAGCGCCGCAATCTATTAGCTGCACAAAAAGCAAGCTTAATTTCACACCTGTTTACCTTTAATTCCATAATGATGAGGGGGCACTGGGCTTTTTGCACGCGTTCAGCCTTTCTACAGAATATACGATGGGATAGTAGTTCGGGGAAATTCAGAATGCGACTTACTACGAAAATTTTAAAGATGCATTTGCCACATAATGAAAATTTGTAAGTACACCTAGATAATTTGATTCCGAGGTAAACAAGTATTTCATTTTGTGTGCCTGGGTGCACAAAATAGAATAAACCAGTGTCAAGGGTACATTGCGAATATCGCAATAAAAAATGGTCCGTGGACAGATTTTTACGATTTGGGATATAACGATCTTATATTTCCAAAGGCTTCGGGCATGCTAAACTTTTGTCACTGATTTTCTGATCTTCTTTGGCTTTAGTCAGGCAAACAAGTATGTATTTTTTGCCACAAAAAAGAGAAACAAAAGAAAAATAACTTTTCTGTGCTTTTCGCAGTTATTTTTATATTGTATTCACTGTTGACATCCTATTGGTGGCCGACACAGTAAAGAGAAGTAAATAATTTTTTTTTCTCTTCTGTGGTGCCGAGCGGTAGCATGTGCTTATTACAATCTGACGGCTCCTGGTTCGACCCACGGCTCTGCACCAATGATTTATTTAGTATTAATTTCGATGCTATGACACAATAGCGGTAAAGGAAACTATCGTGAGGTAAGGTAGCATGGTGGATTATGTTATGTCCCATCCTCTCTCTGAGAGGGCCTGCGTCTCAGCAGTGAAAACATGATAGACTGATAATGATCTTATTTAATTACCTTGTCATCCTAAATTACTAACTATCTGAAACCCGCTACTTCGTACGCGTAGAGCTCGGCCTTCGGCCTCGCTACTATAACCCATTGTACCTAGCCTATGTGTTATTCTAACGTATAAGCTATATTATAGTAAACTTTCATTAAAATATCATTCGGTAGTTTTTGCGTGAAAGAGGAACAAACATCCATACATCCATACATACAAACTTTCGCGTTTATAATATTAGTAGGATTGTTTCATAAAAAAACCACTTAAGGCTAGTAAGTGGTTTTCTTAATTAACGTAATATAATACAGTAAAACATTAAAAGAAAAAGTTTGCATTCATGATTTTACAATGTTATTCAGGAATGGTGAATCAATAAATGTTTTTTTGATCCTAACTCGATCACTAGTAATAAGAGGTTTTATAATCTTAAACTACTTATTTAATATTACCCTTGGACTTCATACTTCTGCAGGAAGAGGCACCCATTCGTATCATAGTCTTAAACGTGGTATTTACTTAAAAAACGTCGGTTCTGTTCAGCGAGCAATGTGGGGCGGCCGGCGACGGCGTCAAGGCTGCTGTAACCTCGCTGTTTGTGGAGCGTGACGGCGACGTGTTGGCACCCACGCCGTGACGTCACCTCCCCCCCCCCCGCCCCACCCCTCAAACGTAACTATTGTTAGAAGTATCCAGGTTGGGAGATTAATAGAACAGTGTACTTTCTGTAAGTATATACTTTGATGCTTTTTCTAAAACGATACTGCACTAAGTGAATAAATGGGGCAAAGAAACGGGATAAGTAGCAAATAGTATTCGTGGACTTTGTAGGCCACTATATATGGGTCAATAAAAGGAAATACCAGAAGGCGTTTATAATAAATACATATTTTTATGGTGACTAACTTTTAGTATTAAAGATTGAAAAATGCTGTCGTGGAAAACATATTTTAAGTAAGTATTTACCAGGTCACTTATCAGGCATTGTTAATGACGGGAAACTTCAAAATATTTCAAAACAACATTTTGTACCCCATCACCATGAAGCTGCACTAATTAGTAATTGCACCGCTACAGTAATAAAGCAATACATCAATATAAATAGTCATAACGGACATGGTCGTCTTTCCAAAATTAAGTAGTCAGAAACGGCAAAAAGTGTCATAAAACAATTGTCCCGTCGGGATCTAGGAGACAGCAAAAAGTAAAAGAATAGTCGAAACGTCCCTGACTCGTAGCATGGGGCATGGCTAATCAGCGGACGATGTGAGACAATGGTGTCAGCGAGAAAGCCTCATAAAACTACGGGCCCCGTAAAACCCCGTCCAAAATATTTACAACGCGTGACAAACGGTCCGGGCCTTTGTCTCGCGAGGATTGTCTCGCCGATTCGTCCCGGTTAATCTCCGAGTGGTACGTCCAGTGCAGCGGACATCTGCGATACGATACGGCACGATAGCCCGACACACCTATCGATTTTAAAACATTTACACCGTTTACGACGTTCAAAGCTATGACAAAAATCTGACGGTTCAAAATCATTTTTGCACACTTAACGGAGACGATTTGAGGACAATAGCTGAGACATCGCGATTTCATGTCACGATAATCAATCAGTAAAGTACCTATTGCTATTTCACTACAGCAGAGCATTTAGTTTTCAGATACAGACGTTTCGGTCACTTTATGACGGGATTTTCCATGAAAGATTTTAATCAGGGTTCCTTTTTTTAAAAATCTCTGAAACATGACTCTTATTGAAGGAAGAAGAAAGAAATAAGCCACTGCAGTCAACAATTCCACCAAAAAGTGGAAAACTTAAAACCACAATGCTCCACACTGTCAATGTTGAAGAGTTGAAGCGGCAGTTCCGAATAGGTATTTGGTCTTCTACTATTTCACAGAATCAAGGAAAATTCCCGTATCTCTTTACACCAATAAAAACTCAAATCATCCATACAGCAATTCAAAGATACGATAGCACGTGCCGTCGCACATAATGCTTTATGATATCGAAGAGCAATCTCGAATTGAATCGTGGCTATCCGGAGTCAAAAGAAAAAAACAAACTTTCGGCTCTTGACCATTTTACTTCGCGTCGTTAGCTATAAAACCGATGCCCAATAACTGTGAAAGTTCACACAACAATTTAGGTTTTTAACACTGAGCTGCCACCGCGGCTCTCATTAAACCGCGGACAAGAGAGAAGCGAGGTCCCAGCTCGTCGCTAATCATTTTACTGTCTTCTCGAATTATCGGAAAACGTATCGACGAACCCGTTTATAACCTCATGTCATTGGGGAAGAATGCACGGTGTTATAGAGCAATCATTTTCTGAAGCATGATAAGACAATCGGACAGAAAATGTGTATGTACTTTGAGGATACTTCAGTATATTAAAAAAGTCTGGAAAGCAAAATAGAAGATGAAAACGAGGCCCGACATCCAAAACACTACAGGATCTGTACATGACGTCGCGTCTCGTAAAACGTCATGTTCCGCCCGCAATCTGTTCAACGATCATTTTTATCACACAAACATTTCGTCAGAGGCAATTTTCCTCGTGCCGTTGGTGTAAAAAAACGACCTCCATTTCGAATGTCATTTGCACGGCGTGGCGTTGAAAAGCAATTATTTCAATATCTGGCCCGCGCCGGCACCCAGTGGTCGGCAAAAAGTGGTCGGAGCACGCGCGCCGTGACTGAGACCGACGGCGACGGTCCGCGGTAAGAAAGTTTGGAGAAGACATGAAGGACACCCGTGTCAAGTTTAACTCTTGTTATTGTTGAGGTCGTTGAGATAACTTCGGTGATTATGGTGTTTATGTTGGACGATAGACGAAGATGCGCCACAGCTGTGCTATGAGTTGTATCGAGCAAGTATACAAAATCGGTGATAATACCACGTTGAAATTTTAGAATTAGAAATTTTTGATAACACTCCAATCAAGTCAAAGTTTTTCTGGCTCGCGCATAAGCATAAGCATTGCCATTCAGCGTGGCTATGCGACCAGCATGCAGGGTACGCTGCTAACTAGTAGTAGGCTTGAGCAAGCTTGAGCATTTGTATTGTCTCTAGACATATACTGGGCCTTTAACGGTCTAAATATTTACATCAATAGAAACCAAAATATCTCCTAATGAGGTAGTAAATCGTATATTATGTATATTAATAAAAAAATATCCTTGGTATTGATAAAGTATTTGCTATGTTAGATACATAATAATTTAAAATGACTAAGAAAGATGACTCGTCAAAAAACAGATGCAAAACAGATAACCACTGGTGGTTAGCTGTTTTGCTCGGCTCTACAACCGTAGGCATTTGTGTCGCCATTATGGGCAATTTCGCCAGGCCATTTGACGAGCTATTCTACTTAGCTAGGTCATTATTGGCGTTGTGTGAATATAGACAATCGATTATATGGCGGGATGTCGATTACGTCAATCGCCTTAACTGGCTTAGTAGAATAGCTCGTAAAATAGCGTATATGACCATTTACACCAGGCCATTTGACATGCCGTTCTACTAAGCCAAGCCATTATTGTTGTGTAAATATAAAATTCTACTGACCGAAGCCACTACGCCAATCGATTGCCGTAGTGGTTTGCCTTAGTAAATGGCTTGTCAAATAGCCTGGTGGAATGGCCAATCACGCCAGGCAATTCGATGAACCGTTCTACTAAGCCACGTCATTATTGGCGTTGTGTAAATAGAGACAATCCATTATATAGCTGACAGTCGACTATGGTAATCAACTGGCTTAGTAGACGGCTCAGCTCTGGGCGTCTCAGCGAGGTATCGCTCGCAGACAACAATATACCTCCCGAAGACGATCTCTATGCATCTAACTGTGTAAACTGCAAATTGAGTATACACCTAGCATAATTATCTACAGACACTTAGCTACATAATGTAAATAGGGTACTCAAAAACCAGTATCCTCAAGCGAGTGTCGTAAAAACACCAGGGTCCTCAAGCAGTTCCACTCTACTGGCCGAAGTATAGTGCGACCAACTTATCTGTGGAGTGAGCGTGGAGCCACCGACGTATTTTCTAAAGGAAACTGATCACCTCCACTGAAAAATTTTAGTTCCACCATTTGACCAATTCAACAGATAGAGTGGTTACTGTAGTTTTGTATAAACGAAACAAATAGCTGTAAGCACGCTTCCGCTGATGATCAATTATATTTTTTATTTTATTAAAAAAACAACGTTCGCTTACAAGGTTTACTGGCCGATTAGACACGTTTGTCTAAAGAAATATTTGCGCATAATTTAATAGTGATATTACCATAACCGCAAATAATTTGAGTAGTTGCAATTTTATTGCATTGTTTTAAATTGAAATGTTGAAATATAACTGTGTCATGACATTGGGTAGGTAATTTCGAATCGTAGTATACTTAGCCTATGTTTTGAATAGACTGTTGGCCAGCCCTAACGTCAGAGTTTTAGGCTGACTGAAGGAAAACATTTGACATAGCTCGGTTGTAGTTTAAAAAAAACAGGACCTACAATTCAACGTTTCATCTGACCCACGGTAGCGCTACGTTGTAAAATACGGCCATCAGCCACTCTTACGAAAACTGCGATGGTGGACGAGCGGTTAAATGTGCGCTTTACAAGCTGACGGCACCCGGTTCGATCCTCAGCTTAACCAATGACTTAATTAGTACATAAATAAATTATGTTCTGTTTCGATGCCATCGCTCAAAAACGGTAAAGGAAAACATCGTGAGGAAAAATCCGGACCAAGAACCTCAAAAGTTCAAATACATAATAATATGACATTCACCAACAAATCCGAAATAAGGAGATCCGTAGACGAACGAAAGTCACCGACATAGCCCACCAGATTAGCAAGTTGAAGTGGCAGTGGGCAGGGCGCATATCACGCAGAACAGATGGCCGATGGAGCCGAAAGGTTTTGGAATGGAGACCACGGACCAGTAAGCGCAGCGTAGGACGTCCCCCCACAAGATGGACAGACGACCTAAAAGAGACCGCAGGGAAACGCTGGATACAGGCCACTTCCAACTGGCCCTTTTGGAGATCGATGGGGGAGCCCTATGTCCAGCAGTGGACGTCTTATGGTATGATGATGATGATGATGATGATTCACCAACATGCACTGTGCCAGCAGGATGGATTAGGGCCCATCCTGTCGCTCTCTCTCTCTCTCTCTCTGAGTATGGGAACATGATAAGCTGAAATGGTGACAATGATGATATGAAAAATGAGCGCCATCTAGTGAAGTTTATATAAAGAAGGGCACTGAAAAACTCTCATTGCAAACTATAATCTGTTAACACTGTCAATCTTCATTAAAGCTGCTATCTTGATTGAGCCGAACAAGCATTAGAAACAAAATAAACTCCGTGTTTATTGTACAATCCTCTTTTTGTTAAGAGGCAAACATTTGTGAGTGTCACTCGAACGACAATGCATCGACGACATCATCGAGTGGTCCAGCCTCGGAGCTACTACTATTAGTTCTCGATTTGAGAACCCAAATTGAAACTTTTGATATATTCTAAGTTAGTTAGTTCATCTAAGTAGTTAAATATTTAACATAACTTATTAATAGAAACCTGGACACAAATCGCATCCAATCATTAGTCTGCTCAATCGGCGGCGCGATAACACGTGTCAGTTTGAAATGAAATTGTGCAATACTGCAGTGCAAGTACCGTTCTTTATCGGTCGTCAAATTCGATAAAATGCCATAGAATCGATCATAGCGAGTACTGATCTAATGGCATTTTATCGAATTTAACGACCTCAACTGTCAATTTGACGATCGCTAAAAGAACGGTACTTGCACTGCAGATTTGTAAGAATACCACAAATAGAGTTGGCCGACAGAATAAAGATTTTTTTTTCACTTTTAGGTACGAAAAATTACACAAGCTTAGTTTTCATACAGTTTGGACCGCTTGTGAAGTCTACTTAGATAAAGGTCTGTGTTTCCACCAGTAAAGGTATTTGGCATAAGACTATTCAACCTGGTCTTATCCGTTCACCGTGGTTTGCTTGCGCTTTTTTATAGGGCGGACAGTGTAACGGTCATGAAGCTTCGGTCCGGTCACATTCCACTCACCAGATTTCTACATCTGATAGACAAACTTACGAAACTAGGGTGCAAGTACCGTTCTTTTATCGATCGTCAAATTGACAGTTGAGGTCGTCAAATTCGATAATATGCAATTTTTTCAATACTCGCTATGATCGATTTTATGGCATTTTAGCGAATTTGACGACCGATAAAGAACGGTACTTGCACTACAGCACCGAGAGTGCACCGAGAGTGCAGTTTGGTGAGTCGAAGGCGTGTTTCATATTGTGATGGAGTGTGTCTGGACAGAGGCTGAAAGGTTCGATTTCTACCAGCATACCAATTACCAACCTTAATTTAGGAGACAATTGGCATCGATTCTGATGTACTCTAAACTAAACTAAATTTGACAGCTCTAAATTGTTGCCATCCTTCTCTCACATATAAAAATGAAAAGAGAGGTAGATAATTTTAGTCCTGTCAGATTTGTTTAGTTTAGTGAGTGGTATGCCAGAATCGACGCCATTGGGTGGTGTAACAGTATACGGGCTGATCCCTTATCGGAAGAGAATAGTGTTCGAGATACAACTATCTCGAACACTATTCTCCTACAATAAGAAATCAACTTATGTAGGTATTGAAAGGAAAACGGGCCAATGAGGGTGGCTGACCAAACCTAGTTAAAACAGACAAAATGAAAATGATCTCTAGTAGGGCCTAGCTATGGTGGTCAGTAACGGGACGGTTGTACGTACGGCAAGTGTGTCGGCCGCCAATCACACACTGTCGCCCGTGACGTGAACGTGCCTTAGAAAGTACACTGTGACCACTGACACTCGTTATTCGTGCCGGACTTTGTAGGTTTTGCTTTTCGTTACATTTTGAATTAGTGCAAATACGGCATTTCAACAATGTAGTGAAAGTTCATAATAACTACATAACGCGTTCTTGTTTCTTACGATTTGTTAATTTGTAAGGTTGCCTGGAAGATTGCTTGTGACGATAAAGCCGCCAATTGTTTTACTAGTTTTAAGTTGTTTTTATCTTAACTATTGTTAGCTTTTCAGCCAAGAAATCACCTTTTAAACTGCTTTACACACAATTCGTTTACACTTGTTATCGTTTCGAGGTTCGAGCAAAGAAAGAGGGTGATTGCAATGCAACCGCCACTTATATACTGTGTTCGTTGGCAGTCGACAAAAGACTGTCAACTGTCAACGAACACGTGTGAACTTCGCCAATACAGTTTCATTATAATGGTGTTGTTAGTTCATCTATCCATTAAATGATTAAACTAAAGTTGTTCTACATTCGGCCATCCGACTCAATTACACGTCCTCGTGTATACGTGTCATGTATTATATGATAATAGACGTTATACGTGTTAATTAAATGTGTACTTTACAATCTTATTTTGAAGTCTTATACTATCGTTTTATGTTACATAATATCAGAATGCAACTGCATACTGAAAAGCACATCATATCAGACTAAAACCGAATCTGGTTTAGTTAAGTCAGTACGCAACTGCGTACACTGTCTCTTACGCAACTGCGTACATCGGCTCTTACGCGACTACGTACACCGGATCTTACGCAACTGCGTACAATGTCTCTTACGCAACTGCGTACATCGGCTCTTACGCGACTACGTACACCGGATCTTACGCAACTGCGTACAATGTCTCTTACGCAACTGCGTACATCGGCTCTTACGCGACTACGTACACCGGATCTTACGCAACTGCGTACAATGTCTCTTACGCAACTGCGTACATCGGCTCTTACGCGACTACGTACACCGGATCTTACGCAACTGCGTACAATGTCTCTTACGTAACTGCGTACTGGAGGCTCCGCTGCAGGCTCAGCTGGCAGGTTCGACGGCAGGCTCAGCCGCAGGCTCAGCCGCAGGCTCGACAGCAGGCTCAGCCGCAGACTCCGCGGCAGGCTCTACTGCAGGCTCCGCTGTATGCTCCGCCGCAGACTCGACCGCAGGCTCGACAGCAGGCTCAGCCGCAGGCTCGACGGCAGACTCGACAGCAGGCTCAGCCGCAGGCTCGACGGCAGGCTCAGCCGCAGGCTCGACAGCAGGCTCAGCCGCAGACTCCGCGGCAGGCTCCACTGCAGGCTCCGCTGTATGCTCCGCTGCAGACTCGACCGCAGGCTCGACAGCAGGCTCAGCCGCAGGCTCGACGGCAGGCTCGACAGCAGGCTCAGCCGCAGGCTCGACGGCAGGCTCAGCCGCAGGCTCGACAGCAGGCTCAGCCGCAGACTTCGCGGCAGGCTCCACTGCAGGCTCCACTGTATGCTTCGCCGCAGACTCGACCGCAGGCTCGACAGCAGGCTCAGCCGCAGGCTCGATAGCAGGCTCAACGGCAGGCTCGACAGCAGGCTCAGCCGCAGGCTCAGCCGCAGGCTCAGCCGCAGGCTCAGCCGCAGGCTCAGCCGCAGGCTCGACAGCAGGCTCAGCCGCAGACTCGACAGCAGGCTCAGCGGCAGGCTCGACAGCAGGCTCAGCCGCAGAATCGGCGGCAGAAATTTGCATATATAACAATAAGTACACTAATCGGATATATAATCTGAAGAACTTTTAACATGAGCACAGTTATTTAGTAATTAGTATTAAATTAATCATTAGTAAATAAATTATAATCAAGAAAACGCAAGGAATAAAACAGCCACTTTGTAAAATAACTATTAATTAGGGCTCTAAAAAAAACATGACTAGCAAACAGGTTTTGAACCACTTAACAAAAGACAAATTACACTCTGTGGACATGGGAAAATAAGAAGACATCTGTAACTTATTAATCCCGATTCTGATTTGTTAGCTTTTCAGCCAAGAAATCACCTTTTAAACTGCTTTACACACAATTCGTTTACACTTGTTATCGTTTCGAGGTTCGAGCAAAGAAAGAGGGTGATTGCAATGCAACCGCCACTTATATACTGTGTTCGTTGGCAGTCGACAAAAGACTGTCAACTGTCAACGAACACGTGTGAACTTCGCCAATACAGTTTCATTATAATGGTGTTGTTAGTTCATCTATCCATTAAATGATTAAACTAAAGTTGTTCTACACTATATATGTAATTTCTGGTGCTGGGAGCACACCTCATTTTCAAAAAAAAAATCGGAGCGCCTGAGTAGTGCGACGCGTGACCAAAGTGTTGGCATGTTTCTGGCTCAACGCATAAGCATTGCCATTCAGCGCGGTAATGCCGCCAGCATGCTGGGTACGCTGCCAACTGATAGTGGACAGCTTGATAATGCTCAAGCATTTGGATTGTATTTAAACCTTCAACGGTATATGGGCAGTCTAACTGTATTTTTAGTGCCAGTATTAGCTTGTATTTTGTTTAGTAAGTAAAGGCACTTGCCCATTAAAAAAAAATATACAGAGTTATCTATCTATCTTAGGCAATGTAGTAGAAATGGTAAATAAATGAAATACTTACTTATTATAATGTCGTATAGTACGTTATCAGTCAACTACATAATCAGTATCGTAGTGACGATACTGAAAGCACAGGAGAAATAATTATGTCAACCTGCAAGATTACACGGAACGGTGGTAACAAGCCGAAAGGAGGTCATTATACATTGGACATTTCCCAATGGGCCGGGTCCATGTCAAAACTTATTTTCAGCTTAGTAACGGCATTCCGTTTGACCCAGTATAATGACATTATTTTTCATAGTCATAGTCATAGTACTTTATTGGTAACAAATAAAAGGTACACGTCACAGAAAATAAACGATAATAAAATAATTTAAAATTATTACAATAATAAAGGAAATTACACTTTCACGCAAAAACAGATATATTATATTAATAATAGTCAAAATAAAATAAAATAATCATCATAATCAGTGGTTTCATGACAGTAGATACAATATATATTTTGCTATGTAGCCACTAATGTTTTGTAATGTTACAAAAATAACAGTAACATGGGGTTCTTCAAAAGGCGAGTTCTAAAGGGTCGGCAACGTATTTGCGATGCCTCTGGTGTTACAAGTATCCATAGGCGACAGTGACTGCTTACCATCAGGCAGCCAGTCTGCTTGTTTGCCACCTATGGCATAAAATAAATATATATATATACTTTCAGTTCGCACCTTAACATTCGGAACCGTAATAGACTTCTGATTCAACTTTACACCCGACCGAAACCGCATCCAAACAAGCGTGCACATTCATAATACAATATTAGTGTCGAAGTGGCATCACAATAAAGTCCTCGGAAAGCTAACTCGCTGTCACCTACGGAAGAGAAACCGTCAGTGAGAAACGTCGAACCGTGATGTATGATAAATGTTACATGTATGCCGTGCCACGGATCTGGTATGCTGGATGTGACCTTTCATGTTGGGTTCAACACTTGTATAATAATATTTTTATCTGAAATATAAATATACATTTAAAATATCACAATAGAGCGCTCCTAATCTAGATTTATGCTAGAGGTATACTTATCATGAGAAGACATGTTTATTTTTTATTTTTATTTTTTCCAGATTAAAATGGTACAATTAAAGACGACGTTTCTATGTATGTATTCTGTATTCTGTATGTTTGTATATATATATTTTTCTTTTTGTATATTTTTCTGTTTGCATATTATACTGTTTGTATATTTTATGTTTGTATATTTGTATGTTTATGTTTCTCTATATTTGTTCGACGATTACTTGCGTATCGTTGATCCAATCTTTATGAAATTTTGTAGACAAGTAGTTCATTACAATACAATTGTTACGTTAAAAGGGCAAAATCGGTGGAACGGTTATGAAGATTATATTAATAATAATAATAATAATGTACATTCCGCGGAAGTGGGGGGGTCGAGGCTTTTTAAATGCCAAGAACCTACACAACCGCGAAGTGTGCAGTCTCAGGGATTTTTTCCGTAACAGCGAGAGTGGGATGCATCGTGATGTTGTGGCAGTTGACAGGGGCCTCACGCCGCTCTCCTTGGCAAACGAGAATTGGCGCAAACCATCGGTGCTGAGCATCGAAGACCGCAGGGACGTATGGAAGGGCAAGGAGCTGCACGGACGGTTCTATCGGGCCTTAACAGGGCCCGATGTGGACCTGCTTTCGTCGGTGAACTGGTTACGGTTCGGTGACCTCTTTGGGGAAACCGAGGGTTTTGCCTGTGCGATTGCGGACGAAGTTATCAAGACGAACAACTATCGGAAATATATCATGAAGGACGGTACGGTCGACATCTGTCGGGCATGCCACCGTCCTGGAGAGTCTCTCCGACATATAATTTCCGGTTGTTCGCATCTTGCTAACGGCGAGTACTTGCACAGGCACAACCAGGTGGCCAGGATCATCCACCAGCAACTTGCCCTTCGATACGGCCTTGTCGAGTCTGAGGTGCCGTACTATAAGTACGCACCAGCGCCAGTTCTTGAAAATGGTCGTGCTTTGCTCTATTGGGACTGCTCTATCATCACGGACAGGACTATTGTCGCCAATAAGCCTGATATCGTGTTGGTCGACCGATCCCAACGCCGGGCAGTGCTCGTCGATATCACCATCCCACATGACGAGAACCTCGTGAAGGCCGAGAAGGACAAACTCAGCAAGTACCTTGACTTGGCTCACGAGGTTACCGCCATGTGGGATGTTGACTCGACGATCATTGTCCCGATAGTCGTATCGGTGAACGGCCTTATAGCGAAGAGCCTCGACCAACATCTTAAGAGGCTCTCGCTTGATGGTTGGGTTAAGGGTCAGATGCAGAAGGCGGTAATCCTTGACACGGCACGTATTGTCAGGAGGTTCCTCACTCTGCAGCCCTAACCACCGGTAGCTTGGGCCCTGCCCCGCTGCCGGCGGCACCCTAGATTTAAGTTTTTTTATAATATTTTGTTTTTATATAGATATTGTAAAAAAACTTTAATTTAAGAAGATAAATAAATGTGTGAATAATAATAATAATAATAATATATAACTTTATTATACACCGAATTAAAAAAATACAAAAATAGAGGTCACGTGATTTGAGTTCGTTGCGAAGCTAGCTTAGCCTGAGTAACCCATTGTTTTAGAGTTTTCAGACCGCTAGAAAGCCTCGTAAGGCCAGAAGGCTAGTCTTTTTGACTTTGTTTTTTCACTGACATGTATTAATCTGCTGTAACTTTTAAACTTTTGCGATCTAATCACATGTTTTAATGATCTATCGGGGTTATCGCGCATTAAAACTGTTTATGTAAATACTTCTCGCATCTCGATGTTTGGTTCGACCGTGTTGCAAAAGCCCTATGTGTTGACTGACTATGTAGATATATGCGCCATGAAATGCGGGTGTTGTAACCGTCACACGATCTTATAAAAACGCAGTGTCATTAATACTGATTACATCGGTAGTAATCTTAGTACCGTAAAATGTAATAAAATTGTTGTTTGCTATAAGCCCCGATATGAATTAAAAACAAATAATTTTCAGTTTCTTTTGCAACAGTGATGAAAAAAAACATAACATAAAATATTTAATCCTCTGATAGTTTCTTTCGCTCAACTATATAAATGATCTTCCGATCATATACGCTCAACAGTGACTGAATTTTCAATATCTATAGTATATGTGTAGTATAGTGTAGGTAGTAAATGGTGACGTCCAATCTTATCTGCTGGTCCCCAGTCTGATAGAATCGCGTCAGAGATTTTCGTGTTTATTTCGCTTTAATACTTGGTTGGAAACATAACCAAAAAACATTTAAATAATAACCATATATTTATTTTTGTAGCTAAATAATATTATGTCTTATCCAGTTTCCATGACTCCTCCGTGCCAATCAGCCGCGTGCCCAATGCAGGTCTGACAGCGAGGTTAGAGCTTGCCGATTCCTTAATTGCCGTGACGTTTTGGTGTCACATACCACACCGTATCACGGAGCCGTACTACTTATACGGTGTGGTTTTACGGTTCTCGCAGTAGGTAGTTTATTATTGCGAAATATGACGAGGCTCGTTTAGTTTGTACTCACTTAGTTGCATTTGCAATACGCCCTGAATCTGCTTTAAATACGAAGACTTATTTACGTTATGGTAGTTGGTTAGTATATTTTCCTTTTTTTAATCCATTTTGTTACAGGATAAGGCCCAACGCTGAGTGTAAACTCGAGGCAGCGTCGCGGCGTACTGCTGTGGAAAAATCAACTCTTCCCAGTTTACCGTAGGTTCATAATTGTACCACGCGTTTTCGCACAGCGTCAAGCTTCCACTGCATCTGGGTTATTCTAAACTGTAGTATGTATTAGCACCTCAAAGACGTGGTTTTAAATAAAGAAACGCTGTTGCCAAACAGCAGCCTTTTGATAATGAGAAGGCAGTTTTTCAGATGAAAGCAAGCTGTCAACAAACGATTTCTTTTCTTTTCTGTGCCGTCAACTATATCCATGCTGTTTTATTTATGGATCTAGAAAAAAAGTCATAAATGAGGATATAATTATAATCATAATGTAAACAATAAATGTTTTCCCCAGTTGCTTGTTATATCGAACATCGCGTCGCTGCTTCGATTCTCTACCGACCGCACATACGAATAGTTTCTCCTTGGTTTCTCCCGTTCAATAAATAAAGCAATTACACCTAAATGCGCATGCATAACTAACATTCTATTTTATGATCGAAAGCCCCGTTGTAATGATTTTCAAATATGATCATTAGCATCGGTTGACGAACATAAATTATTAACATCAGATTCCATGATATCGAATTGAGGGCTGATTATTACACAATCGATCATACGTACAATCGAATATCGGCCTACGTAATCGAATCGAAACAAACATTTATTACAAAAAGCACCCTTGCATCGACTAAAGTTACACATAATTTCGTATAAATTACTTAAAATCAAAAGGGATATTAGTACTAATGTCCGATTCGCATGACTGCTGGTTTCGGCAGGGTTGCCACCTGTCCCGATTTTACCAGGTCAGTCCCGATTTTGATGATATTGTCCCGCGTCCCGATAACCTATATTGTCCCGATTTCTATAACATGTGACGATCGCTCAACTCTTTCAGACTCACAGCACAATGATGACTGAGGCCGGTTGTCCTGTGTTTATTTTCTTCAAAAAGGTGGCAACCCTGTGTTTCGGGTAAGTTATTTATTATTTTATTCCTATTTTTGTGGGCGGCGTTCGTTTTAAACGCGCGTGAGGATGGTAACTGTGTGTAATCGTTTTTGTAATTATTGGAACAAATGACTTGATAAGCGAGTGTGGCCCAGTTCTCACGATTATTGAATACTAATGCTCCTTGCATATTTCCATTTAATTATGTAGGTATTATTCCATTTAAGATACGAACATCAAAATATTTTTAGCATACCCGCTCGAAAGTAAATAGCTTCATATTATTTTCGAAACAATAAATCTAAGAAAGAAAATATGAATAAAGATTAGTAAGTGTCTTACTCGTATTATTACTTGCTGATCCTATTTTAATGTGATACATCTATTGACGCGCCTTGGCAGTAAAACCGACTCGTATGCCGTGACGGCATACGACATGACGTTATTTTATTCCGTCATGTTTCACATCTGCGGGCGTCCCGTGACTGCCAAGTTTTTTTTATTATTACGAAAAGGTGATACTATGAAGTCATCTAGTTACTATCCTAGGCACTAACTCTATTACGCGATTTCTGCGAATAAACTGAAGAAACCCTAATAAGATTAATTAATTTCTCACTTCGAACATTTTATTTATAGAGTACCTATTTCCTAAAATTCCTGTGAGTAAAAAACAAAAGACAACCACTAATAATTTCATTATTCGTGTACCGCAATTTGGGTCCTATCGCGCCAACGTCCCACCCCTAATTTACGACATAGAAAATTATGGCCATCCATAATTTTTGATGCAAATATATTCACTTCACAGGTGTAAAGTAGCGTGGATTTTGCACTAAATTTCTTCACATTTTTCTTACTATACGGGGTTATTTTGAATGTAGAATAAACCTCTCGCTGACGACAGCTTCATCCTAAAAAAAAATTTTTTTCATGTCATTTACAAAGCGGAATACTTTCCCCAAAAATAATGTTAAAAAATTGTGTTTTTTTTAGGATGTGGTGCAGAAGTCGGCTCCTAATCTTCGTCTGGTCCTTACCTTCCTTTTCATTGGGGACCACGTAAAGTTGTTGCTCTTTGGAGTCATAGTTAAAATATTTTTGTTTTTGTATAGAAGTAAAAAATAAGATTTCGATTGCATCGCTAAAAATCGGTGAAGGAAAAACATCGTGACAGAACCAGTACATCCAAGATTCTCAAAAGTGCACATGTGACATTCACCAACATGCTGGACTAGTAAGGATTAGGACCTTCTCTCTCTCTCTCTCTCTCTCTCTCTCTCTCTCTCTCTCTCTCTCTCTCTCTCTCTCTCTCTCTAAGAAAAGGCCTGTGTCCCAGAAGTGGGAACTAGATAGGCTGATATGATGATAGGCTTGATTATAATTATTATAAAATAATAAAAATAAATATTTGTGACACTTTTGCACACACGGTCATCTGACCCCAAACTAAGCAAAGCTTGTGATATGGCTGCCAGAGACTGATATACATACATATGTAGTTTTAAACACATACTTTAATATATAAACAACCAGATATAGAACATACACAAATGTTCATCACACAAATGTTTGTCCTAGGTGGGAATCGAACCCACACCCCATCAAGTTCAGAAGTTAGGTTCACTACCAACTGGACCAACAGTACCTACTAAGTTGCACTAACTACACCATCTATTATATTCTTAAACAAACAACCTGCCACAAATCATTCTGACAAATCGTTGAATGACTTCCTACATGAAATGCGTAATAATATTAATCGTTGCCACTGTTTTAATATTAACGCGTCCCCTCTTTAATCGCTGCATTGGTTGCGTGTGAAACGCGAACCGGGAGCACCGAGTTTTAAGCACCTCACTTGTCCCACTATAACTCTGCAGTTTGGTTAAACCTTGGGTCGTTTGAAATAGGGGTTGAAATTGTTTATTTAATTGTTTCAGGTTGCTCTAGAAGTGGAAATGTGCAAGGAGCATTAATCACAACAGAATTAGCTTTGGCGATCCGCTCCAAAGTGTCCGGCAAGAATTTATATCCGCTGTTCTGCTGGGAAGGTGTGGGTAAGTGAGAAATTAGTAAAATATTTTTTGTCACAAAATTGGTGCCATTACTAAAGTGATTGAACATAGTATTTAGGTACATAACTAGTTGGTAGAGTTGTGGAGGATCTTTACAAAAGCCACAAAGCAAGATATATGTCGATATACAATTATACACACACACACACACGATTAAAACCTACCTAGAAGTCGTTTATGCATTATTTTTTTCTGTAATAGAAAAGAGGTTGTACCTAATATTTATCTGAAAAGAGAGGTACCTACAGTAGTTTTTATAAAGTTTTTTTTTCAGTTTATTTAAGACAATGTCCATAATAGGGATATTGACAAAAATTTGCAATGGCCTTAAATTTAAAGAATATGGTGCATATTCACACAAATAAATACTTTTACCTCCATTAGTTCATTTATTGAATAATTATTAGCTCTTTTTATTTCATGTTTTAAATGACGCATCAAAACGCGCCAAATCGACGTTGTGACGTCAATATACTTAACTACAGAGTTGCGTTCAAGGCATGCGATAGAATAAAGCATCGCCGTTTACAACGTCATCGTCAGTGTGAAAAACAACCGTGACACAACTTGGCTGTTACGAGTATTTGAGCGTACACTTCAGTTGCAATTGAACAATAGTGAAATCGATGGTTAAAAAAACACTGATGTTCATCTGTCATTCATTTTCAAATCTCACTCTGGGTGCCCCGAACGCATCTTTCGAACGGAATCTGCCCATTATATTACTCTATGCTGCCCATGTAAATAAACAAACATCTGTCACAGTCGGCCGTGAAATGCTGCCGTTGTTGTTATTTATTTGTAAAATTATTTAGTTGTAAATGGATCGTAAAACTTATCATTGGTGTGTAGTGCCTCAGTGTCCCAATGTTTCGAATGCAATACTTGCGAAATTATTCATAATTGTACCGTCTAAAGCTGAAATACGAAGAAATTGGTTGTGACTTGAAGGAAGATAGAATGCTTCTCAAATATCAACAATTTCGTCGATTTACGTTTGTGAAAATCATTTTGAAGTGAGTATCACCATAATTAACTCGTTTTATATTGATAAGTTTAGTAAACTTTTACAGAAAATGAATTTGATTTCGATCTGTTTGCTTTGTTTTGTTTTGGTTGTGCTGTCATCACCATATTGACGTCATGCACTGTGATTGGATTTTCGAGTCACGTGACACATAGATAAAAAATCGTGATTTTGAAATCTAAATAATTAAATTTAGGAGTGATTATTATTATTGATAAAATATTTAATAAATCTCTTAATATAAAACCTTTCAATATAGCTAGGTTTCATATTTTATTTCCACCAGTGTCAAATACCCTATTATGTTACAAAATTCTACACTATTAAAAAATTCAAATTATATAACAATAAATAAATAATTAAGTAAATAAGTATAAATAAATTCTTTTTTTAAATAAAATAAATAAGTAACATTTTTTTTCTGGCAAAACACCGACTCTTTTAAAAATAGTACTTTACTGCAGCGGCCGGCAAAGGGAGCATATAAAAAACTAACGTAAAAATCAATCTCGAACCTACAAGATGAGAAGTCTAATTTTTGAAGAAGTAGTTTCTTCATATTATGAACACATTAAATGCCATGTTACAGGGAAAACATTTGACATCACTATTGCTTTCATTTTTATGATTGTCAAACATCTAGGCGTGACTACAGCTCATCTGATGTTAAGTGATGGCGTGGCGCCTGACCAGATATAGGAACTGGCTTTCAAATTCTGTCAAATATCTGTTTCTGGATAACTAGCTGCGCCCCGCGGTTTCACCCGCGTAGTGATGAAAAATGGTGATGATGATAATGAAAAGTAGTCTATGTCACTCTCTGGCTCTTGAACTATACCCATGAAAAAAATCAGGTCGATACGTTGTTCCGTTGCAGCGTGAAAGAGGAACATCCATACATACAAACTTTCGCGATTATAATATTAGTAGGATTTGAATGTTTTAAATGAAATGGAAAATTGCAAATTTCTACCTTATGCCAATTTGACCAGTAGTCCCACCACGCAGCACCCAAGTTAGTTTCGCGGCGAAACCACCTTCACGCCGCTGGGTATCGCATAAATACTACTTAGTGCTCGTGACACTCCAAAAATAAAGATTAAAAAAACAAATCATAAAAAACTGACCAAGAAGTCCGTAACTTTTTAATAATTATTCGGACGCGCCGAGTAGCGTCACTAATGTGTGAATGTGAAACCCTTCTCCAAATAATTATGTTTTGTAACCTCGTTTATAGATTTTGACGTAATTTATTAGGGCAACCCTTTAGCGGTTGACTAAAAATAAAACTTTCGTTAATCCCTTGTTAATATTATGATGAGAAAACGATCGTTTAAATTGTAGTGAAGCCAGTGTATTTTGTCACAAGAAAATGGCGGGAAGATTAAACATTTAATCGATTTGACACTTGATTCGTTCGTTTGACATTAACCATAGATAAAAAAGTGGCCAAATCAAATAGTTTTTTCATTCACTATTTTGACTAAACTTATCATTTATGCTGTTTCGCTTTTTGCTGTAATAGTTTGGCCATTTTTTAGGGTTCCGTATCCAAAAGGTGTAAACGGGACCCTAATATTAAGCCTACGCTGGCTGTCTGTCTATCTGTCTCTCCGTCCGTCCGTCTGTCTGTCCGTACTACCTTTGATCGGCTTTATCTTTCGAACCGTAAAAAATTACCAGTTGAAATTGTCACAGAATATGTAATGTTGCGGCGAATTAACTAAGAAATAATGAAAAAGGCAAAAAATAAAAATTAAAGGGGTCCCCATACAACAAACGTACTTTTTGACGTATTTTTACATTTGCTCTAGTGTAAATACGTACAAGCGTCAAACTTGGCATGATTATAGTATAACAACAAATAATTAATAATGGCCAAGTGTGAGTCGGTGACAAATTTCTCTTCATTACCAAGTTATAAATGGTAATTTGGTTACTTGGACGACCTTATTTAAATTTCTTTCACCAAATTTAAATTACATATATTACTAATTTTGAAGTCGGCTTTTTTTAATTGATAAATATTGTATTTTGTGGTGGTAAGGAACCCTCAGTGCGCAAGCCTGACTCGCACTTGGCCGGTTTTTATTTCTGATGTGTCCGGGCACCAACGAAAACATCGAGTGACTGACAGTGGTGCGCAGTGTAGGTACATGTTACACCACTAAGGATCAACCGTTGGAAAAGTCAATTTGCTCCTTCCTTATCTATTTATCTATTTATACCTATAAATGAGTCCCAAGGAAGTTTTACCTAGGGTATATACAAGATCTTTGATGAATCCCTATTTACCTTGGTCTTTTATTACCTTTTACCTATTTCATTCTTTTTTGTTTTGTTTTTTAATACTTCGTAGAAGGTTCTTATGGAAAGAAAAACTAAGAAAGTTGCGCAGAAAATCGGAAAACTACAGAAAACTTAACGACGGTATTAATTTCGCGCGTTTGACAGTCCGCTCGTTTGATGAATGTGAATTTACCTGACAGCAGTTTTTTTACATTCTTAGCTAAGACAGGACATCGTCTGCCAGACCGGGTCAGCTAGTTAGACAATTTTTTTTTTTTGTTTAAATTTTCATGACCTTGGATTCAATGTCCTTTAGTCGTAATATTAAACAGTTTACTTAGTCTTAATAGCGTCAAACAAGTCAGTCACAGTCAGAGTCAAGCTAAGTAAGTCACGGTCTAGTCAAACTCATGCCCCTGTAAAGTGGTGGAGACTTTACAAGAAGTTCTTATGGAGTTTTGGATACAAAACGAAAAGACACGTTTCACGTCATTATATCACTTTTCCACACTCGAGCACGTTTACGAGCACTTAATGAATAATAATTCACCATTTAGTACACATTAACACTCGAAAATACACAAGTTTAGGAAAATAATCCAACGAGCCGACATGTTTTTTCCACGTTGGCGCCAAAACTCCCGTTAGACAATAAATATAAGTCAATGTTACCATAACTTCAATTTTCAATTATTAATCAATTTTATCTTCTTCCGTGTGCTGCTATAGTCCCGACTAGAGCTGGGGACAATTTGATTAATAGACATTTAATTCCTTCTAATCTTGGTCCTTAATAAAGATAGTCTAATTTAATTTATGAAGGAGTTCCCTTGCTTATTAAAATATCGAAATGGCCTTCTCAGTGCGTCTATTAAAATTCCGTTAAGGCATATAATTAAAATTCTGAGTCAGTGCCGAACGTTACGTCAATCATGGATGTCTGCGCAGGAGTGACCTATGTTATTAAGAGATATTGGATACTCATCAACATCAGCCCACAATCCACATCAGTCCATTTCATAGACTACTTTCAAGGCACACATATAACCCGATCCTCGGTTTTTACGCGACGTAAAGTCATAAGAAGTAAGTACTTTATGATGAAAGAAAAAGATCTGATTACTGGTGAAGGAGTATTTCACGAATAATACTCGTGAATTTTTAACCCCCAACACAAAAAGATGGGTGTTATCTATCTATCTATACTAATATTATAAAGAGTAAAGATTTGATTGTTTGTTTGTTTGTTTGCATTGATTAGGCTCCGAAACTACTGAACCGATTTGAAAAAATCTTTCACTGTTGGGAAGCCACACTATCCCCGGGTGACATAGGTTATAATATATACCTGCTATGTTGGGGCGGACCGCTAGTATGTATATAAAAGCAAAATTCATCCACTCATTCACTCAACCACCAAGTTACGCCGAACGCACTCTGCGTTCGCTAACTAGTCCGGTCAAGCTGTAGAGGACGTACTTAAGGCTAACAGCATAAGTAAAAAATAAAAACCGGACAAGTACGAGTAGGACTCGTGCTCTGAGGGTTCCGTTGGACAGAATCTAACTGAATTTCAAATATTGAAAGACAAACTTAACTGTGTAGTTGACAATAAGGTTCTTCCATACATAACAACTACAAAATGTAAGTTTGTAATTGTAAAACAATATTTTTTTTATAAGATATAACTTCAAATTAACAACTTTCAGATTTATTCCTTTATATGTGCAGTAACCTTGCCTCTTGCTAAAATTAATGATTCTAGGTCAACGGGAAGTACCCTATAGGTTTTGATTCCCCTGTGAAATCGCAAAATATTCGACATAAACGTTCATATCTTTTGAATGCGTTGACTTACAACTTTTATTTTTTTACAGCCGAAAGAAACCGTAGACCCAAGTATTTAGTATAAATTTCAACTTGATGATTTCAATTTCAACTTTACGCGTTCTTGAGAAAAAGGGTCTTGACAGACGGATAGACAGACGGACAGACGGACAACGAAGTGATCCTATAAGGGTTCCGTTTTTTCCTTTTGAGGTACGGAACCCTAAAAAATACTCATTCACTCATCACGAAAATTGATCTACGAAGCTAAAATTTAGCAGGTAGATTGCTTACGGGGTGTGGAGATCCGCTAAGACAGGATTTTGCGAAAGGGCCGAATTAATAAATAAATAAATATTTTTGGGACATTTTTGCACACACGGTCATCTGACCCCAAACTAAGCAAAGCTTGTGATATGGCTGCCAGAGACTGATATACATACATATATATTTTTTAAATACATACTTAAATAGATATTAACAACCAGATATAGAACAAACACAAATGTTCATCACACAAATGTTTGTCCTACATGGGAATCGAACCCACGCCCTCAGGCTCAGAAGGTAGGTTCACTACGAACTGGACCAACGGGCTATCTAATCGGTCGCACAATTTGAATTAAGGGGGGCAATGGGGAGTCGAAAGTTTATATGAAAGGCTACGCGAACAATGTCACGGGCAACAGCTAGTAATAGTTTAACACGTGTATGTGTGTCTGTCTGTGGCATCGTAGTTCTTAAACGGCCTAACCGATTATGATTTTGTTTTTTGTTTGTTTGAAAAGTGACTTAATCGAATGTTCTTTGAAAGCTATGATTTAAGAAAAGCTGTTCAGCTGTATGGAGATATTATCAGTTCGATTAACGGGGGCTTAATTTTTTTTACTACTATCGCCTTCGACCAAAATATAATGAATGGACGTGCCATAACCATTAAAATTGCTCAGTAAAAAAGAGTCAAAACCGTCGGACATATACTTCAAAACCGTATAACAATGTACAGTACATTTGTTACAAAAAATGTAAGTATAGCGGTTTTTTGTTGTGTATTTACACTTCGGGAAAGCACACAAAGGCATAATTTTGTCAGATGGTTCGTTATCATGTAACAATAGACTCGTGGCGCACTTCCTAAGGCTAGAGACCGACTGAAACGAATGGAGAGCCGGCGCTCATTTTCTAATCTTCAAAAATGCGCTTCTTCTGGGCCCGTCCATTCATTTTATTTTGGTCGAAGACTATCGCGTGTATTTTACCTTATATACATTCCTGACCCTGCGTGAGTATCCGTTGTCACAGGTAGATTAGATGATGGATATCTATAGAAATGTTATCAAATTCCGTGTTAAAAGTCTAATGTGATAACTTACAATGATACACGTCCACAGAGCAATTTATTACCGAAAGATGTCGCTTTAAGCTATCCCAAAATAGTCAGTTTTGGTAACTCTCTTTAGCAACGTATTATATTTAAAACTTTTTTTTTTTATAAAAAAAAACCACAACCACAACCACACACCACAGCCTTACCACGGTAAATATCCCGTAAATAATCATATAACTTTAGTGAACAACCGTGATAGTTTAAAACAGTGTTTTTTTTATGATTGTGCAAAAAACTTCATTATATAGAAGGTATCCAAATCGTCATTAAATAGTTATTTATGATAAGTGCGGTAAGTTGGTTATTACAAACGAGTAGACGAATGTAAGCCCGAGACGAAGTCGAGGGCTTACCATAGTCACGAGTTTGTAAAAACCAATCCGCACGTGTGCCATACAACGTTTTACAACACATTTGCGAGAAAAAAAGGCTACAAATGAAACAATTTTTATGGAAATGGAAATTAAAAAAATACCGTAAAGTACACGCACGGTGCTATACATCTGAGCGTGCGGTAAAATTAATATTACCGCACGCTCCGTTGTATGATGCGTTTCATTACAGCACGCTCCGTTGTATGATCCGTAATGTTTAACTTTCGAACGATGTATACAGGCTTCGTAAGTGCACTTTTTGAGCAAATGTGTTGTAAAATATATTATGTGTCAATTCAGACAAGTGTCCGAATGTATCGTTTCCGAGTCGTCACTAATCATTTTAATTACCTATATATATATAATGGTATTTATTGTGTTTAGCCTTATAGGTAATCGTATGATAATATTTTGATGTAGTATGATTGGTTTGGTATCAATAGATACCTCTACGTTCAGATCTAGACACTGCAATGATGACTAAAAAGAAGGGACAAAAAAATTGGATTGAATCGAATAGATTTTTTTGAATGACAGTGGATTTCATGCATCCTTTTTAACCATTTAGCCTCCACCACTCCACCACTTTACTAGGACATGAATTTGACTTGACCTTGACTTACTTAGCTTGACGACATTTGATTAAAATTTGTTAATATTTTAATACCTGTAACACTGGTAAATGCACAAAAAGTGCGACGCCAAAATCCTCACAGAGGAAAAATTTAAAAATATTGATCTGTCAAAAATATCGATGATGATTTTTTCTTTAAGAAACTGCCACTGATTTTAAGTGATTTTGACTAGTTACTTACCATACAACTAACATACTTACTTACCTATATAAATGAAAATTTACTCCAAGCCTAAAATGCCATTGATGAAATTATAATTTTCATTCATAGCGGTACCAAATATTCTGCGAATTTTGTGCTATTCGTTCCAATTCAAATTATGTCTAGCATAAATAAGTGCATTAAATTCATCAAATATGTGCGTAGACTGTATGTCAAAGAGTGCAAGGACTATATTGGATTGATTTGGGTTTAAATCCTCGAACAAAGCTTTTTTATTATCGTCTACCTGGTGATATACCTTCTTGGAAAGATGTAATGGCAAACTCAGTAATCCTCTTCTACGGAATATGCGATTGCAAAGATAGAGTCGAACTGCGACTAGGGTTGTCAAATGGTTAATTTGATACTTTGAAGATGGGTGATTCAGTGACAAGTACCTACCTAATATATATAAATTCGACAATGATCGATAAGGCTTTCAGTTCATATTAAATTTAAAAGGAAAAGCGGAAGATCAATTTGATATTTAGGCTAGTTACACAGCTGTACAAGCGACATGTGTACGGGTACGGGACACGGGATCTACGCGGAGGCAAGTTTCGTACGGAACAATCCAGAAAATTTATGGACTCAGGTATGCTATAGTCTCGGCTACGCCTTAGCCCTTATCTTCTCGTTCGATGAATTCCATGAATGCTTCTGTTACCTGTCTTCAAGTCTTAATAAATATTGAGGCGCGTGTTCTCCATATTATCTGTATTAGAATCTTTAGTAAAACGTAAGCTTAACATGATCTTGAAATATGATTAAAGTACCAAGGGAGTGGTAGCCCTGTCCCACCAGGGTAGCTTCACAGCGCCGCCGACGATTACCAATTTCAGCAAGCAGCGGCGTCACAAAGTCTGCCGAAAGTCCCGACTCGCTCCGGAAGGATTAGATCCAGGTTTTTTGTCCATGAGATTAACCGAAACAAGGACAGCTATTTACTTGGTAAATAGAAATACATATTACGAAATCTTTATTTTTCACATGATTAGACCCGAGTATACAGGGTTATTTTTAATTTATTAAAGACATTGCACATAGTGCACATTTCTTAACAACTTTTGGTCCATGTAAATTATTACTATTGTTATAATGTATTATTTTACTGTTGCTATTACATTTTTTTTTTATATAACTAAGTTTATTTTTAACATTATTGTTAAAAAAAATATAAAAAATAACTGTTTCTTTGGACGGTACTCTTATGTATTTCTGCTTTATAAAGAATTTGGAATCAATTATAATTTAGAGATACGTCAAAGAAAGAATTTTTAAGATGATCTACCGCAAAGAGACACCCGATTCAACCAACTGTAATTTTGGGTTCATTTGTGTACACTTATTTGAAGTAGAAATAAATTGAATTGACGCCTTTTAACAATATTTTATAAATTCACCAAAAAGTTACATTTCTCTGATTTTTTTAACTTTGTGTTTTGTAAGTTCTAGGGTTGAGTCCCAAGCTTTGCCCGGGCCAACTTTTCTTCTTAATTGAGACCGCGGTAAGGCATGGCAATTGAAACCCCCAAATTTTTTTAATATAGAATAGTTGAAAAAATAAACAATTTAATGTTAAAATACAAAGAACCAAACTTGTTAAATTTGGTGTGAGGAAGCTGCCTGAGACTGGTCTCCAGTACATTAATAAATAACCCTGAACGCACGTTTTTAGGGTTTCGTACCCAGAGGGTCGAAACGGGACCCTATTATCCAGCCTACGACGTCTGTCTGTCTGCCTGTCCTACCTATTAAATGCCGTAATAGATAGCCAACTGAAATTTTTCTCAAAATACATATGTAATGTTACGGCGGAGTAATAAAATAAAATTAAAAAGTTAAAACGAAAGGGAACACCTCTACAACAAACATTTTTTTGAATTAGCTCTAATGTATAAACGGTAATACGTACAAGCGTCAAATTTGCTATGATTATAGTACACACTATAAAGTACAAAATATAACAACAAATAATAAAAAATAACCAAGTGGACCCGGGTATGTCCTAAAACTGCGGCCAGAAACACCGGAGGATGGGCAGCAGCATCCTATTAGTACACGGTGAACGCACTGCGATCCCCAAGCCGCCTGCCAAGCGTGGGGATTATTGGCAACACCCCTCTCTACGAGGGAGGCCTTGTTCAGCAGTGGACATTTAATGGCTGCTGATGTGTGATGTGAAGTGCGAGTCGGTGATGCGTTTCTGTTCATTACCAAGTTATAACTGTTTCGTTATTGAATTTTGTGGTGGTACGGTAACGGAACCCTCAGTGCGCGAGCCCGACTCGCACTTGTCTGGTTTATTTGTTCTTATTCAGGTTGGTTCAAGTTAATTTATCCATTTATGTACCTAATCAAACAACCGAATTCGCGTTTCCCCATTTAGAGTTAATTTAATTCTGATGGGAAAGTATTTTGTATTTTTCTTCTTTTTTAAATGTTTTTACCTCTGAATTCCGTCATTTACTAACCGATTTTGGTTTCATTTATCGTTTTTAGGGTTCCGTACCTCAAAAGGAAAAAACGGAACCCTTATAGGATCACTTCGTTGTCCGTCTGTCTGTCTGTCTGGTGTCTGTCCGTCTGTCAAGACCCTTTTTCTCAAGAACGCGTAAAGGTAGCAAGTTGAAATGTATACTAAATACTTGGGTCTACGGTTTCTTTCGGCTGTAAAAAAATAAAAGTTGTAAGTCAAAGCAATCAAAAGATATGAACGTTTATGTCGTATATTTTGCGATTTCACAGGGGAATCAAAACCTATAGGGTACTTCCCGTTGACCTAGAATCATGAAATTTGGCAAGAGGCAAGGTCTCATAGTACATATATAGGAATAAATCCGAAAGTTATAAATTTGAAGTTATTTCATTTAAAAATAATTATTTGTCTATTACAAACTTACATTTTGTAGTTGGAATGTATGGAAGAACCTTATTGTCAACTACAAACTTAAGTTTGTCTTTCAATATTTTAACTTCAGTTAGTTTTTTTATTGTCTCGCGCTCTGAGGGTTCCGTTATGTCGTATATTTTGCGATTTCACAGGGGAATCAAAACCTATAGGGTACTTCCCGTTGACCTAGAATCATGAAATTTGGCAAGAGGCAAGGTCTCATAGTACATATATAGGAATAAATCCGAAAGTTATAAATTTGAAGTTATTTCATTTAAAAATAATTATTTGTCTATTACAAACTTACATTTTGTAGTTGGAATGTATGGAAGAACCTTATTGTCAACTACAAACTTAAGTTTGTCTTTCAATATTTTAACTTCAGTTAGTTTTTTTATTGTCTCGCGCTCTGAGGGTTCCGTTATGTCGTATATTTTGCGATTTCACAGGGGAATCAAAACTTATAGGGTACTTCCCGTTGACCTAGAATCATGAAATTTGGCAAGAGGCAAGGTCTCATAGCACATAATATATAGGAATAAATCCGAAACTTATAAATTTGAAATTATATCATTTAAAAATAATTATTTTGCTATTACAAACTTACATTTTGTAGTTGGAATGTATGGAAGAACCTTATTGTCAACTACAAACTTAAGTTTGTCTCTCAATATTTTAACTTCAGTTAGTTTTTTTTTTTGGTCTCGCACTCTGAGGGTTCCGTCTAACGGAACCCTCAGAGCACGAGTCCTACTCGTACTTGTCCGGTTTTTTTTTTTTAATTGACAGCAACAGTAGCTGTGGAGGTCCGGCCTAAGAATAGACCTCCCCCTTCTCTTCCCGTGGGTGCCGTAGAAGTCGGCTAAGGGATCAACCAGAAGACGGGCAGCAGCGTCTTCTGAGTATAAAAACACCGACTGCGCTCGCCAACCCGCCTGCCAAGCGTGGCGAGTATTGGCAATCCCCCCCCATTATATGATGAATACAAAAAGGACCAGGCCCCCAGTCCCCGGCAGCCCCGCTATTCCTGGCTACGGTAGCGGTCATGGTAACGGCGGGGCCAGGGGTGCTAAGAATCCCCGGCAGACGCTCGGCTACCAACCCCAACGACGACGACTGGCCCTGGTAACACACAACATACGCACCATGAGGACTGATGAGAAGATTGTTGAGCTGGAAGAAGAAATGGGTAGGGTACGTTGGGATATCTTGGGTTTATCCGAAGTCCGTAGAGAGGGCGAGGATACGATAACCCTGAAATCCGGTAACCTACTCTACTACCGGGAGGGCGACCAACAGTCCCAAGGTGGTGTCGGCTTTCTCATCCACAAGTCCCTCATTAACAACATTATCACCATCGACAGTGTTTCGAGCAGGGTTGTATACCTAATACTCAGAATATCCAAGAGATATTCGTTGAAGGTCATTCAGGTATACGCACCGACCTCGTCACACCCAGATGATGAAGTGGAGGTTATGTATGAGGACATTAGTAGAGCCATACATACGTCCGAGACCCACTTCACTGTTGTTATGGGGGACTTTAACGCGAAGTTGGGCAAGAGAAGTGATGATGAGTTGAAAGTGGGGAAATTTGGCTGTGGGCAACGGAACCCTAGGGGACAGAGGCTGGCCGACTTTCTGGAGAAAGAGGGACTTTTTATGATGAACTCTTTCTTTCAGAAGCCGCCTCACAGGAAATGGACCTGGATGAGCCCCGATGGTTCTACGAGAAATGAGATAGACTTCATTATGACCACCAAGAGACAAATATTCAATGATGTCTCTGTGATTCACAGGGTGAAAACCGGTAGTGATCACCGAATAGTAAGAGGCACATTGAATATTAACGTTAAAATTGAGAGGTCCCGCCTAATGAAGTCCACGCTCCGACCGAACCATGCCCATATTCAAAACCCCGAGAGCTTTCAACTCGAGCTGTCTAATCGCTTTGATTGCCTGGAGAACTTTGCTTCCGTGGATGAGATTAATAACAGGTTAGTGGAAACTGTCCATGCGGTAGGTTCTTAGTTTTTTAGACCTGGCCGGCGCACAGATAGACCTCAAAAATTATCCGACCATACCCGTAACCTCATGGCTGATCGACGCTCGTTACAACTACAATGTTCCGATGACGCTGACTCATATAGGCAGCTCAATAGACAAATTTGGAAGTCATTGCGGCACGACATACGTACCTTTAATACGAACAGTATTAAAGAGACGATTGAGCAAAACAAAGGCTCCAAAGTGTTTGCAAGAGACATGTCTATTGGGCAAAGCCAGCTGACAAAGCTGAAGAGGGAAGATGGTAGTGTAGCGTCGACCAAAGCCGAGGTATTAGGGGAAATCGAAAGGTTCTATGGACAGTTATACACTTCGGTTGCTAAACCTGTGAGCAGCTCGGCCAAAGACCCAAGAGCCAAGCTGAGCCGACACTATACTGAAGATATCCCGGACATCAGCCTGTACGAGATTAGGATGGCCCTGAAACAGCTCAAGAACAACAAGGCGCCGGGGGACGATGGAATCACATCAGAGCTTCTGAAAGCGGGTGGAACACCGGTACTCAGAGTCCTTCAGAAGCTCTTTAATTCTGTCTTACTCGAAGGTATAACGCCAGAAGCATGGAACAGAGGCGTGGTGGTGCTGTTCTTTAAGAAAGGTGACAAAACCTTGCTGAAGAACTACAGACCCATCTCGCTTCTGAGCCATGTTTATAAGCTGTTTTCGAGGGTCATCACGAATCGTCTCGATCGCAGGTTCGATGACTTCCAGCCTATCGAACAAGCCGGTTTCCGAAAAGGCTATAGTACCATAGACCACATCCACACGCTACGCCAAGTTATACAGAAGACCGAAGAATATAACTTGCCACTATGTTTAGCGTTTGTGGACTATGAGAAAGCCTTTGATTCGGTCGAGACATGGGCGGTGCTCGAGTCTCTCCAGCGATGCCGTATTGACTATCGGTATGTCGAAGTGTTGAAGTGTTTGTACAATAACGCCACCATGTCGGTCCGAGTACAGGAGCAGAGTTCGAAGGCAATTCCATTGCGAAGAGGCGTGAGACAGGGAGACGTTATCTCTCCGAAACTGTTCACTGCCACAATGGAAGATGCTTTCAAGCTCCTGGAATGGCAAGGACTCGGCATCAACATCAACGGCGAGTACATCACTCACCTTCGGTTTGCCGACGATATTGTGGTCATGGCAGAATCGATGGAAGATCTCAGCATGATGCTCGAAGGCCTCAATCGAGTCTCCCAACAGGTGGGCCTTAAAATGAACATGGACAAGACAAAGGTTATGTCAAATATCCATGTTGTGCCCACCCCAGTATCAGTTGGGAACTCAGTTCTTGAAGCTGTTGACGCGTACGTCTACCTAGGACAAACCGTCGAACTAGGTAGGTCCAACTTCAAGAAAGAGGTCAATCGGCGAATCCAACTCGGCTGGGCAGCGTTCGGTAAACTACGCAACGTCTTCTCGTCCAAAATACCTCAGTGCCTTAAGACGAAAGTCTTCGACCAGTGTGTGTTACCAGTGATGACATACGGCACTGAAACGTGGTCTCTCACTATGGGCCTCATAAGCAAGCTCAAAGTCGCACAACGAGCTATGGAGAGGGCTATGCTCGGGGTTTCTCTACGAGATCGAATCCGAAATGAGGAGATCCGTAGACGAACGAAAGTCACCGACATAGCCCACCGGATTAGTAAGTTGAAATGGCAGTGGGCAGGGCACATATCACGCAGAACAGATGGCCGATGGGGCCGAAAGGTTCTGGAATGGAGACCACGGACTGGCAAGCGCAGCGTAGGACGTCCACCCACAAGATGGACAGACGACCTAAAAGAGACCGCAGGGAAACGCTGGATGCAGGCCGCTTCCAACCGGCCCTTTTGGAGATCGATGGGGGAGGCCTATGTCCAGCAGTGGACGTCCTACGGCTGAAATGATGATGATGATGAACAGTAGTGTAGCTATTAAATCAAATTTGAAAAATTTGGTTTCTTTAATGACAATATTGTCTTCCGAATAATCAAAATAGCATATTTTACTAAATTTGTAAATTCGCTTTTATAAATAGATAAATATTAAATTAGTAGAACACTCCTATATTTTTACAATTCGACAGGAAAGCTGACCAACGTGTAGTTTTGTGAATTTTTCAAGAAAACGTAGTAATGATAAGTTAGCTCTTTGTTCATAATGGGGAATATTTTTTTTCTGGTTCTACCTGCCTATTTAAACAACACGTGGTCACCTTAGATGTGCCTAGCTGATATCACCGCCTGTTAATGTACCACAATGTTGACACAGATGTACTCAATGTTGACATTTAAAATGTGCTGAGGAAAATCGTGTAAAATAATAAGATATTATTCCCTAGCTGCTACAGCGTTTTCGTTGGACAAACGCTGACTATATGAAGTTTTCTCCCAGTTACAGTGAGACCAACTTATTTGTAGTAGTGGTCAAATATGGTAACTTGATTTTTCCATAGGAGGCTTAAGACAGTGGCTCCCCCACTCAACTCCTTAGATAAGTTGGCCACTCTACAATATTGTAATGCCAAACTGACCTAAGATCTTTAATTTCTAAAGACAAATGAAGATAAATACAATGTAGGTACGTGACACACGACCTCACGAATTTGTGACGTCATTAGAAAATACTGAAGGTAGATTAATATTTACCGTATCTACGTAAATATTATCGTATGAATAGTATTCATTTGTCATTATCAAGGTTATGTTTCATCGTATCAAATCGGTTAAATAAACGTACCTTATTTAATTAAACGGTATACATTTGCAGCCGTTTCCAATCGCTTTGATATCTGTGGAAAATAGAAATGTTACGGATTGAGTTTATATTTTCATTGTGTCGCATGAAAATGAATATTCATGTTTTTCGACGGAAACAGATTTTAAATAAAGGTTATTAGCCTGTACTTACGAAAACAACTTCTTACTAAATCTCGACTACACATCTAGTTTCTGATTCTAGATTTAAAAATATATTAGAAGCTTAGAATAACAACTCAGAGAAGGTAAGTTTCCAAACAACGTAAGCTACAAATTCGCTTTGTAGCTTGCGTTACGATTGGTATTTTAAACGATTTAAGCAAGAAAATTAATGGATTACCTGTGGAATGTCACACCATAACTCTTATGCTGCTTTTCTGATTTGTTGTGGTAAGATTTCACCGCGCAAATTGTCATAGTAAAAGTTTTATATATTTTTTGGAGCCATATATGACACCATTTGAATGGCTTAAATTTTGCGAATGTACTTGGTTTCTTTGTAAAGTTATTCTAAGATTAGAAGGGATTTTTTTTATCAACCTTAGTTCACGTAGATCATAGTTTAGTTTAATCCCCACAAAAAAGTACAGAGCGATAACACAGAGTCATCAGCTAAGAACTTTTTTGTATATTACGGGGCCTTACGGCTAGCTGTTTAAAGCAATCCAGTTTAGGTGATGAAAAATGTTGCGCGACCGCAACCCGTATCTGGGCTGGCTGGGGTTAAGGTACACGTTCACGTGATTTGTCAAACGTTAGTTTGATACTGCATAAGCAGTTGGCCATAAGGCCCCGGTCAGACAAACAAGGCAGCATAATACAATTTAATATCGTTCGTGTTCAGATCTGGTCTTCACCCACTTTTTAAGTATACTAAGGCACATTTACTAATTTTACACGCACACAGAGACTTCCAGCGACACCAATGATGTAACTAATAGTCCACATGCAAAAAAGGGTGGCAAGTTTGTTTGTTGTTGTCAGGATGAGTTCGACTAATAGAATCAAGCCTGATTGAGGCCTATGCGTTCGCACCCGCCACCTTATCATATTTTATCCTCATTTGCCTACTCGTGTGCGCCGGTAAATAAACGGGTATAAATAGCACTCGGTAATAAAAATGAAGGCATCAAACCTGGCCCCCGATTCTACTAAAGAAATTGTCTTTAAATTGTAACTGTTGTGATTTTAATTATTAAATAACTGCCTCAAAATTTACAGTTTTGATTTTTTTCTGTAATAAGTTATAATTTTAGGTGGTTATATTTATCTAGTATAAAAAAATATCAAACTGTCAATTTTGAGGCAGTTATTTAACGATTAAAATCGCAACAATTACAATTTAAAGACAATTAGTTTTGTAGAATCGGGGGCCTGGTTTTCTTGTTATGAATTTGTTTTTGTTTTAATGTCATCAAGGATGCTTTTAATTTTGCTAATAGCTTGATACGGTTTTAAGGGAGAATTGCCTAGTCACGTCGTCGTAGTCGATAATATGACCTGCATCCTTTTTTACAAACTTTTATTCAACATGCCCTGTTAGTATGTATGTACCTTAGTATGTGTGGGACAAAACTTGCAACTGAATTTTAGACCAACTGAATACTGATTGAGCTGAAATTTGGCATACTTATGTAAGTTGGGTGACAATGCAGTGTTATGGTATCATCGAGGTGGACTGATAATGGAGACAGAAGGTGGCCATAGGAACCCCTAAACGAAACTACGTAACTACGGTGAGTTTGGGTTTGTTGTATTTGTCTTCCCAAGCACTTTGGTCCTAGGTGATAAATTCAATATGGTGGACGCCCCAAAATGGCGGACAAAATGTTCATATCTATCATCATGATACGGATATCAATTAAAAAGGTTTTCTGAGAAGAATACGAAAAGGCTTGTTTTAAAAAAGTGTTTTTTTAAATTAATAAAGTTTATTTGATTTTTGTGATGTTGTTGTAGTGGGTATTTTATGCATAAAACTATTGTTTGCTTCCTATCTTTCTTTCTTGTATCTAACTACAAGCATTAAACTGCATGTGGAAGTGGCCAGTGCACTTGTTTATCAGCGAGCTTACTCATCTTGTGCTCAATTCACACCATCATCTCGCGACTGTCCGTCGAGTCGTAGCCGTCGTTTTTTGACAAGCTGGTCCATGGAGAAAGCTTTCGGCGGAGCGATAGTTGCCGCTGTATACAAGGTTATTGCTAACTAGCTGCACCCTACGGTCTCTCAGGCTATCCTACAGGAACCCCATCTTTTCGGGATAAAAGTATGTGTCCAGGATGTAAACTATACCTTTATATCAAGTTTTATCTAAATCCGTTTTACGGAGTTGACTGCGGAAAATTGTTGGCTGCCATTAACAAAGGTTTAACTGCCAAACTTGCAGGTATTATGCTTGTATTTCGTACCAAATACATGCGTATTTTTGATACAGTAATCTATGATGCTACGGTGCTATGTAGTACGGCAATTGACGACAGTACCATCAAAATATAATTACTGAAAACAGGTTTTCATCCACGTTGATTCTGAATTTTGGCGGTTTACGAAATCTGATCGCGGGTTTAATAATAAAATTGACAGTCGGTACAAGAATAACGTCACCATTCGTAGACCTTGCTCTCAGTGGAGTTCAGACAAAAGCTTATGATTAATTTGAGACTTTCTTATTACATACTAGCTGTTGCCCACAATTTCGAACGCGTAGACTCTCATATTATAAAGTTTCAACCCCCTTTTGATCCCTTTTTCGGCTTTTTCGCAAAATCTTTGTAAAGGCTTCGTAGGTAGTTTTCAAGATATTGTGATGAGTCAGTCAAACAGTCAGTGTATTTCGCTTTTATTTATATAGTAGATAGCTTTCGTTTGATTCGCTTGCTCTTATGAGTTGTACCAACATATTTCCTTCGTGTGGCTGTCGGCTATCGAGCGATGTCGAACGTCGGCGCATCAAAGCGGCAGGCCGATGCGCCCGCGACGGTGACTTGCCACTTTATCCAAGGTGCTGGGTTTTCCTCGTGCAGCTGCATATTTTGTTTAGACATTCCTCATAATTTGACGAATTATAATAATATTATAGAACGCCCGATTACATTTGATTATGAAGATGTTCGTTATACATTGATTCTAAGTAGGGAAGATAATAGCTGCACTGCTGTCTGTTATTAAAAAAAATACTAGCAAATGTTGTGACTAAGTGAAACATGAAATTCTTCAATCATCATTATTTTCAGATCATAATGGCCTACTCGACATCGAATGGGATTCCCCAAAATTATAATACAATTTTACAAGGTTCTCGAATGGAGACCACGGGCCAGTAATCGCAGCGTAGAACGTCCACCCACAAGATGGACGGACGATCTAAAAGAGACCGCAGGGAAAAACTGGATGCAAGCCGCTGCCAACCGGCTCTTTTGGAGATCGACACCCGGAGGCCTGTGTCCAGCAGTAAATGTCATATGGCTGAGATGATGATGATGAATGGCCTACTGCTGACCATAGTTTTTCTTAGGCTTTATATCCTTCTAAGCCTACGCTGAAATCGATCGTTGACCTTGGTCACTGACATAATTACGCGATAATTAAAGGTTACGCGTAGCAATATAATATAATAGATACATTGAAAATTCGGCGCTAATCATCAACATCGCAATATGGTGCGTTATAGAACGCAATGGACTCGTATACTTAACGTCCGACCGATATCCACGTGGCAGAAAATCAAGCCTTGTACTCAACTCGTTCAGATTCAAAAATCCTCGCAGACCTTTTAATTTGTCACAACACCAAGAGGGGCTTACAATAATTGATATTTCCAGGTGGCTATAGCTGGTGTTCTGTGATTAGCTCATTGTCGAAGCCATATTATAGCCATCTGGACTTTTTCATATCGAAATTTGGATGCTTGTTACTAACGTACTTAATAATATTAGTTTTTAGAAGAAAAAAAACCGACTTTAAGAATCTACCTATTGCATACAAACTAAAATTAAAAAGTAGAAACTGACAGTTAAAATAGCGATTAAAAGTCCTCGTCTAATATTTTGCTAAATGTAACCACAATCCAAAACTGCACTGAGTCAATTACGATACAATTTATATGGGACTACCTCTGAAGCTACTAAAACAAATAATCACCAAAATCAATTCATAATTGGCGGAGTAATCGCGTAACATTTTTTTTTAAAGGACACTCGAATTGATAACCTCCTTTCGTCGGTCAAAAAACCGTTCATCAACTGACAGATATAGTATAATCAATTACTATCTACCTGATCCTTGCATCCGTTCGGAAATCCTAACATAATAATCATTTACTTCCTACCGTTATCCGAATCCCACACCCAGCTTACAAATTTAGGGGTTCAAAACTACGTAACCACTTATTATTTTGTTGAAAACAATTCTTCGACGACCTCCGGTAATCTTCGACAATCTTCGGTGCTCTTAGCGGTTTGAATTCCGAGTGGTTCTGAGAGTCTGTTTCCGTTCTTTTGTGGTACTGGTGCTTCACAGATTTAAGATAACTTAGGTATCCTCTACTCATGGTATTATAGACTTTACTTTAAAATTATAATACAATTTTACATTTGAGTTTGGTAAAAAACAGTGATCTCAATCCTTGTAACGTGAAATATATTAAATGTAAATAAATTATCGTCGGGTGTACAACTTTATCGGGAAACTTTAAACTAGTCCTCTTGGTGGAGCGAAAAATGACCTGAATACTGGCAGTAATGCCAAACTATAGTTGTATATGCCAACTACAAGATAGTCATCAGTGACGAATCCCTGATTCAGACTAAGCTTCTTAGTCTTGAGCACCAGCCCAAAGTTGCAGGTCTATCGGTTTTTTATCGGATGCATTTCGGAGAGTGTGCATCGGATCTATATGATCACATTTCTATCGGAGTGCCAGAGCGGGCACGAAAAATCGACACCGCGGATGATATTCCGCAAACCCGTACAAAGCTCCTTGTGCGAAGAGCGAAAAAAATTGGTGAATGTTGGTGCCTGCATTCTAGTCACATGCCCCTCCACTAATCGTATTTGGTAATAGATAAAACACCAAAAAAAAAATTTGCACCAAGAAATCTATTCGCATTGTCTTCAAAAGTACATTCATGAAACCAAATGAAAAATACCGGAAGACTTCAAATAGGTATATTAAATGTAAATGTAATAACCTATTTATACTATATATTACATAATTTACCAAACAAAATCGATGATCAACGTTTGCACGTGCATGCCCACGGTGTAAACTTTCAGGCCCGCCTCCCTCCCGACTTCGCATTATCCCCGCCGGTCCCACGGACCGCGGTAACTTTACACCGGCGCGCGATTTGACGGTCTGTGATAAGTTGGCCCAAAATGTGGTTTTTGTACCACATAAATACAAACCGTTTTGGCAGTTTTCCCGTTAAAATGTTCAAAGATGACGAATTTTGAGCATTAAAAAAAATTTTATACGAGTATTGTGGTCATTTTCATATAGATACATATTAATTATTTCGTTTATTACGTATATTAGGTACACAGGATTAAGATGTAAAAATACAGTAAAAAGAGCGACATAATTGACCTTTAGGCATGCAAAAAAATTAAACAAGATAAAGAAAAATAAAACATATAACACATTATCAACTTACATTATCAACTTACAAGTCAACTTAAAATACAATTAAATTAGATTTTGTCAGAAATAAATGTCAAGATTATAATATTAAGTTGTTTTGTCTAAGTAAATTATAATTTATCATTAGATAAGTACTCGTCAACATCGTAATAATGTCTTGTCTTGAAGTAAACAATTAACTTTATGTTTAAAAATGTGGCTTAAGGCTACCTACATTGACTGGAGTATCAAACCGTCTAATATACCAAACAGACCAGCAGTGCAAGTACCGTTCTTTTAGCGATCGTCAAACTGACAGTTGAGGTCGTCAAATTCGATAATATGCCATTTTTTCAGTACTCGCTGTGATCGATTCTATGGCATTTTAGCGAATTTTCGATCGCTAAAAGAACGGTACTTGCACCCCAGCTTCTCAAATCGTGTTCGTCAATGTTTCTCAAAATGACTAGGGGTCCACTATGACGACTAAATGTGTTCGGTTCTACGTCAATAATACATTTTGGTAAATTATTATAAATCAAAAGTAGCATGTACTGTTATTTAGCAATGCTATTCACTCGCCTTTTGCCTGTTATTGTGTTGTTATCTTTTACTCTTTGGCTCAATATTTTCAGTAAGCTAAAGTTTTTCGTGTTCACTACCAGGTTAGCTTACCCTAATATTTTAAATTCGTGTTCACTACACCAATTCACAGGTTAGCTTACCCTAATATTTTAAATGCGAAACTGAGTGTAAGTGTTTTTGTTTCTGCGTAACAGCTCAACGGATATACATAGGTTACTTTTCGTTCCGGAAAATTCCTGGTTCGCGCAGTATAATGGGTAAAACCGCAAAGCACTGCTAGTTCTAAATAAGCAGGATGAAACTTAAGTCATTCAAAATCAAATCAATTTCAAACGGCCTTACATATAAACGTTATTTAAGTTAAGCAATTCTTAAAATTGCTCTGTTAACTTCTCGGTAACGGGAATTGTCACATATGAAAACGAGACAGAGAATTGTTTAAATTAAGTAACGTTTATTAGTTAGGCTGAAAATGTTTTTATCCTCGAAAACATGATCATTAACTTGGTAAATAACTATAAACATAAAAGCAAATTTTAAAAACTATACTAGTAATATATGATTATATATTTAAACATTTTGTGCAGACAACTTCAAACTCCACCGTCGTTTCTTTGTTGGCCATTACAGACGCGTCAGGTGTTGTGAACCAATCCAAGAATTTTGAACACGAAACTAAACCAAAGGTTTATTAACGTAACCCATTGTTGATATTGTACATCTTAATTATTGTCAAAACTGTTGGCTCTATTATAAATTCACATCACTGAGCGAGCAGTCACCGCACACATAATTACATTAATCGGGCGTTGGATCACAAAAGTACAACACACTACAAAAAGTTAGCGACTATTGATATTACAACAATATCACGGTTTTGGAACCTAGCCAAGCTTACGTGACCTCCCCTGCCTCTCTCTACCCCACAAACGCAATAGGAAAAGTTCTATTCGTATGAACATCTGAGGTCTTAATATATCGGTTGATTCATAAAGAGCTATAGCGTGAATTGTACACTTGTAAAGTTGCTTTGTTAAGCGGCGCCTGTCATTGTATACAGACAATACAACTTGTAAGAAATGTTTTTTAGGAATCCTCCATTGATGAAACTGTTAGATGACTCGGTTTTGTGGCAAAATTGTGTGATCATGTCAACCTGTTGCATGCCTTCAGATGAATTGAATGTGAATGAATACTTGAATAGGTTCACTTGAAAGCTAATATTTTTTTTAGTTATAATAGCTTCATTCATTCTCGACGCTTTAAGTTTGTCGCGTCACATTTGGCTACGTTCGTTTTGCGTTCACAAAAACTTTTTTTTTTTCTGTTAAAGTATAATAATCAGCAACTAAAGCATGCCGCCAGCATGCTGGGTACGCTGCCAACTGGTAGTGGGCTTGAGCATTTGGATAGTCTTTAGATATTCAACGGTCTATGGGCAGTCTGTTTTTGTAGTGTTAGTGTTAGCTTGTATTTTGTTTAGTTTATAAAGGCACTTAAAAAAGAAACAACAGAAGCTACATTTTAAGAAATTTGGACGTGTCATAGACCCGAAAATCCTTAAAACTGATCAAGCAAAGCGTGAAAAATGAATCCAAGGAAAGCCAAGGAAATAAATAAATACAAAGCATATTTTTAGTCTCAAATGTGTAATGTAACTTAAACACTTTGTGGTGTAATACGTAAGTAGATTCAAAGTTACGTCACAAGTTCCGCCTTCAGTTAATGAGCTCATGTAACTTCATGGCTTCAACGCGAATCGTTTAAAAAATCAGCTATTACCTAATGAAAAGTGTAGGATATTTACAGTATACACCGCTCCAGAAAGTTTTTCCTTGTTACGTACAGAGTTATTTTAATACATCAACAAAAACATAATAATCAAAGTTTGAATGGAGCATGATATAGGGAAATTGCCTGCGAGAGGTTTTGTTACATTAAAAATAACCCTTTGTATGTTTTGTTCTTTGCATATATTTATGTACGCAATAACATTAGCAAGTGAATGTGTATCTTCTAAGTCTGCGTGCTTCATCTTCGACCACATCTTCGCCTACCAACAGGCGAGTTAGTGGTCAAACGAGGAATTATCCGCGTAAAAAAGGTATCCAAAAACAGTCAGTTTTTTTATTCTATGTCTTCGGGCTTACATAGTGTTAAGAGACATGGCAGGCATCACGAAAAAAAACAGCTGTAGATACTTATGTATATACAATTATGAAATAGCAGAAAGTTTCAGCTTGCGAAACATTACGCAGCAACATGCGCACACGTGCGTGTAACTCACACACACACACACACACAGCAAGAGACGTCCCAGCGCATATAGCACGCATGCGCGGAAGCTGTGCGTGAGATTGCCCTTGCGCAGCTGCGGTGGCCAGGTGTGCGATCCCTGCCGCCGCGCCCCTCGCCACCCGCGGTACTAGCGAGTATAGAGGTGCTGAGATTTTAGCTACATTATGTACTCGTATCTATGTGTTGTGTTATGTATGTAAAAAGTAACTTTGCAATGTGAAAAATATCAAGTTATTAATAATAGGTTTAAATTTGTAGCAATCATTTTTTTTTATTGCGGATAAGGCCGCTTTTGACCACCTACTCGCCTGTTGGTAAGCGACGATGTGGTCGAAAATCACATCCTTGATCCTTGTGGCTGTACGGATTTAGAACCGTTGATTCGAAACATTTCCATGGAAAATCCACAATGTGTGTGGATGGTAAGGTAACATCGCGATACACACTTTTCTGATCGTTTGTATGGTCAGTCATCATAGAACATCGGTATTTCTTGCTTGCTTTAAGCAAATATAAATTATTTTATGATAATATGGGTGCAGAAAAATAAAATTATCCCAGTGTAGAAAGAGTCTTAAAAATAAAAATAATATAGTTATTAATATCTAATCTTGAAAATTTCAAGAGAACGGTATGCAAAAGAAAGACTAGTAAACAATACACGAGGCTTAGATAAGAATAAGAATATTAAGAAATTTATTGGGAAAAAAAGAGTTACTCTGTCTGCTGCTTTAGCGTTAGCTGCGTTGCAGCAGACAGTGTCTTCCCAAAAATAGGTATAATAAATGTATGTATAGTAATTAATAATCTTGTAAATTAATAGAGAACTAAATACAAAAAAAGACTAGTAAACAATGCACGAGGTTAAGATAAGAATAAAAATATTATTAATGTTATTGGTGTTGTTGCATCTATGTTAAGTCATCTCTACGATACCCATATCCTCATAATGTAAATACCCATATCATCATAAAATATATGTATAAGTCAATGCTAATGTAGCTAATACGTTTGCTTGGGAGTACGAGGGTTGCAGTCGAGTGCGCCAATCTTAAGTTAAGTAAGATCTATGTACATATATATCGATCTATATTATGTATCTCAATTCATTAGAAATTGAGCTGAGGATGATGTTGAATTCCATGACCGGATATTAAAAAGTAAGTGGCTCGAGTACTAATCTTCTCATGATAATGAAAAAGCGTGGTTTAAAACTAACAAACAAAGGTTACTCACTCGTATAATCCATAGAAAACTTGCAATGTTAAATCTTCATTGGATGTACAGAGCTTATAACTAAGCAAATTATACAATTAAAATATTTCTTACCTTTTTATATCAAAAGTACAACTAAAACTTATAACGCTTGTGTGCACCACTGTCCTATACAACCCCTCAAAATCTGTGAATGCTTGCGCAAACCCGCTTCCATGACATAAACAGTCCATGAAGTGCGGTAATTTTTCTCTGCAATATACTTACAAAAATACCCTGTACTTCATGGTTTGTACTTGTAGAGCAGGCTCCCCGCTAGTAATTATCCAAAATGTTTTTATATCTGATTTTTGAGGATTATTATTTACGGTTTTGAACTGCACTGGTACTATTTTGTGTTCACCAATGTGGTGTGACCATTTATGGGAGGGTATTTTCTGGTTTTACACCTAAATTACTCCGTTTTTTTTTTAGTTTTATTGAAATTAAAAACTAAATAAACTAAAAATTGCATTTTTAAATACAACTTTAGCTGAGCCGCTTTTATTGGCAAAAAAACCTAACACAATTCTAACTGCCATAATGAACTGATTCTTATTTGTGTAAAAGTTAAGAGACCATTTCATAGAGCTTATAACGGTTTCAATATTTTTTTAATATAATATAGTTTTCTACATATCATCGACATAGGTACCAAAGCTTAGGAACATGCCTAAAATTTTATTACGAGAAGTGGAAAAATATTTGTGTAAGTAAAACATAAAATAGACCGTAACGAAACAGTTTGATGCTTGCTCACGAAACTGAGATATTCTCATGCCTAAAGTCGCACGTTTGTATCGATTGGGGTTATAGTTTAGGGCCGCAGTCATTTGTCCACTGCCTATGAGTGTGCCAAACATCGCCGTTTCTCAGCAGACATCTTTCCACTCATTCGTGTCACAGTTTCCACAAACGGCGAAAATCATCAATCTCAACAAATGAGGCGATCGTGGCGAGTGGCGACTTTCATTCCGTGAGTGATAGGAACTTAGGAAGCGTAGAAAGCGCGTGACAGCGGCGCGGCGTGACCCACGGGCGTGACCCGTCACCGCGCCGTGAAATGCGACAAATCGCCGTGCGCCCGCGCAGCCTCCTCCGGCCACAGCTCTGGTGGTTTACGGTCACTGCTCGTGAGGAAATTTACACCATACGATTTCTAATGGTTAAATAAAAAAAAAAAAAAAAAAATTACCCTAGTTTTTAAACACAAATTTACTGACGCTGGACACTGTTTGCCGTTTTTTTCCTATCAATTAGTAGTTATTTACTATTCGGATTGGGACAGTATGTTTTTTTAAGATCTACAGTTGGGCTCCGACTCGCCTCGAAACCGACGTCATGAGTGAGAATAGAGTATGTCTATTTAGAAGCGGTATTTTTATATAGAATAGATCGTTTAGAGACGTTTGGCCACCAACTAACCTCATAGTCTAAGTATTCATTCTAGTGTTCAAAACCTGATTGTAAAGATGATAAAATTATAGCCTAGATTGTAGTTTACAAAAAATGCAGCATTTCTTTATTACAAACCGACAATACAATTAAAAAAAACTAGTTTAATTTTTATTTGCACAAGCTATTTCCATAAACAATTAATAGACTAAAATGAAAACCTAGAAGTACTTAAAAATAAATATACAGCAAACTAAATTAAAAGACTAATCTATAAACCCTTAGGTGGAAGAATAAGTTACAGGATGCTGGTAGCATTTTTTTGGCCAAAGTAGGCGCCAGCGTTCCATGGCCAGTTCCCCCCCCCCCCCCTAAAGTCTCGACCCTAAACAGCACAAACATGTGCACCCTATGTTTTAACACTTATATTTGTGCCGTTTGAGGTTTTCGACGCCAGCTCGATCCATTGTTGCAGGAAGGTGAGACGGCACTAGTGTGTCGATACATGGTAGCATCGCAAACCAGAGGCTACCACATCTTCCAAGAGATGATAGTCATCCCGTCGAGTCTTTTGTCGTCGTCCCGCATCAGTCCATTGGGTCTAAACCAGTCTAAAACGAGACGCATGCACTGACAAAAACCCAGCGGATGATATCATTCAAGCTGGCGTGGCGCTGTATGCACGCTCCACTCCTAGTGCATGATAGTGCGTGGTGGCTTAGCCGATCCGCCTTTTCGTCACATGAACAGCAATGAGGGATCTGGCAAGGGGCATCTAAGTATTCGTAGGGATTCGGCTAAACGAAAAGTGTTGTTATCTAAGAGATTGTCAACGTTTTTTGAAACTTAAACGAACTTATATCAAAATATACCTACAACAATATAATGTGCGTTCTTATCGCTCAAAGCGATTTCTTCCAGGAAATCTTTAGATTCTTTAGCAGAACTAAATGGCCTTAAAAATTAAAATTTACCTTTGTATATAGTTTTCCTCCTGGCAATGTTTAATTTTTTACTTGGGCTCGAACGTGTCTCTGCCATTTTTCTTGTTCTGTGATGCGTACTCAGAATCGTGCCGTGTAAATACTCTGATGATATGTGACCTGAACTCGGCGTGGACACTCGCACGTCCCTAATCGACGCGAGAATTAGAGATGCAAAAGCCACTTTTCCGATAATTACTTAAATAATGTGAATCTGATGTATCTGTGTGGTCGCTAAGGGGCTCGCTTTAATAGCTTTTCAAACTTATTTTGGGATGCAGACTATGCAGAGTATCTAACCAAATATTTACTCGAAGTAATTTAGTAAAATTTGTAAAGGATGTGCCCGATGCTTTCGAATGAACTCTTTTACTTGCCCTTAAATTAGTAATGCCAAAGATTTCTTACTATTACTGCTCGCGAAATGTTTATGCTAGCTAGACAAACACCATTATTTATAAATTCTATTAATGAACACCAACATGATGTACGTTATTGCATTACATAACGGAGTCAAAGCATTAATTCAACTAAACGTCACCACGATTATAGCTATAAATAAAAATTATTAATTTAAAAATACTTTTTTAAAACAAGCTTTTTCGTATTCTTCTCAGCAAACCCTTTCATTTGATACATGTGTCTACTGTCTATTTATTGAAGATACGCTTCTACGAAAATTTGCATTTAAGACCTCGACCATTGCTATAAAAAAAAAGTTGGTAATTTTAAGTCTTTTCTGGGTTTTTTTTAAATAAATAATATGCTTGCGCTTTACCGCCAGTTCGCCTGATTATCTAATACGTGCGTACAATAGTTCAGTGTGCAAAGAGTTTGATTAAATAATATCTTCACTGAATAGACGTGAATACGCAGAGGTTGTTAGAATTATGAAAAAAAAAAATACATTTCCAAATCGTGTCATGTATATATATGTGATTATAAAATTTATGAATTTTTAAAAATATCAGAGCTTTAAACAGTCTTATCTCTAATAGCTGTTTTCCAACTTAAGTGCTTTTTTTCTCAAGGGGAACGATATGATTGTGTTGCTGATCGCTGCAGTAATGCACTATTTAATTAGTGATAAGTGATAATTTATAAAATAGAGTTTTCACAGAATCCACATAAATTGATCCACGAGCATACAACATCGAGTCCGCTGGTCTAATTCCGCGATGTTTCCACAGACGAGGGAACGCGCCCGTGACTTCCGTTTCCGGCGGCGCGCCCGCGCAGCATCCGTGCTGCGCACCGGACCAAAGCGGCCTGCCCAATCTGTAAGTACAAATATTATGCTTAGTCGACTGTTTAATTCAAGTTTTTTTGCGTGAATATAATACTACGGTGAATATAAATAATTTGTAATTAGATATTTAGGGTAATAGACGATCAGGGACTGGAAGTTCTGAAAACTCCCGAGACGTCCCGAGGATCGAATATTTAGGTAATTATATTTTCGGAGACATTGCTCACTGGACATTTGAGGAATTAACTGTAGTTTTATTCATAATAGGTTTGCGTTTGACCACATAAAACACCTTTATTTTTAGTAATAGACAAACACCAGTACTCCTTTGATTTGGGTAATGATCCATACTTTTATAAGCTCTCTCTCTCTTTGTAGAATTGTATTACATGTAAAACCTGATTTATGCACACCACAAGTATTTAGAGCTAAATTTTGCAAGTCATAAACGTAACATACCCGTCTCAAACCATCTTGCACATCCGACATGCAGATCTCGGTGTCATCAGACATGCAAGTCTTGTCCATAGAGAAGGTAACACAGAAAACCAACTCTAAATAAAAAAACACTTTGTATTTAACCGTATTTGAGTATAATAACATCATACAAATGTTATAAATGTGAAAGTTTGTGTGTAAGCATGTAAACTTATGTGTATGATCCCTAACTCAACTTAGTAACGGCTAAGCGGTTAGTGATGAAATTAAGTATGGGCATAGTTTATACCCTGGATTTACATATGGGAAACTTTTTTCAGAAAAAACACCATCAGTTTTTGTTATGGTTCAGAATGGCGGATGAGACCGCGAGATGAAGCTAGTTTGTAATATTGTTGAATTCACCACCTTTATCATAGCAAATGCCTTTTCTTACTGACATCTCGATCGCAATCTACATAACTGGAGCAACTGTACCAGGTACCAGTGGGCCATAATACACTAGAATCCCAAGTGGGTCATCAGTGCAGGGCTTCTCAGCTTCAAATCAACTAAATTTCAAATGTTTTTACTACTGTACTCTTTTTATAGCTTAGGTATGTTATTGCTTAAGTGAAAGCCTATTTCTTACCAATTTGATGAACCCTCAAATAAAATCGGTGGCAAGTAGAGAGGTTTTTAAGTAAGCCTGGCATCGATATCCTGCTTGGAGTATAGTTAGCAGCCTACCCAAACAAGCCCAGCTCTTTTAAGTGCGGAGCACAGCCTTAGATCGCTGGCATAGCTGGCCCACTGCTATTTCCACAGATGTTGTGATATCGGAGATGCTTTTTTATTGCGAATAAGTCGCGCGACTCGCCTGTTGGTAAGCAACGATGTGGTCGAAAAAGCACGTCGACTTAGAAAATATTAATTGACTCTGGCCTTGAAAAAGCCTAGGTTATATTTCTCGAGAAACAAGGAAGCCGGCAGGTTGCGGTTGTGTGAAGTTTAGATTGTAGGTCTTTGTTTTTGTTGACGGGGGGAAAATCTTTAAAAGATACCCAGTTTCATTGGGGTGAAGCTGGGTTAGGTGAGATTGCACCCACTAAAACCCCCTCAGTGGCCGACCTCTGTGCCAGACGGAGGGTTTAGATTGTAGGTCTAGGTACCTTCTGACTCTTTCGAGTTGTCTTTCTGTTTACTCTTTGTCTTGATGGCATCACGGTGCAGCATGATGCGCGACTACGTCATGTGTCGGAAGCGTGCCCATTAGGCCGTCCAACCGCGGGACTTGACGCATCCGGCGTGCTCCGTAGAAACAATCATTGGAATTATGAATTTCGTAGTATGCGTGATTTGACTCAATATTTTCAGGAAATCAATTTTATTCTTGTTACTTATCACTCTCATTGTAATGGATATGATAAAGATGGCGGACGCAAGGACTTAAACAAAGTCGATTGCTTTACAATTTGCTCGTTGATAGTTTTTTCTGAATTAAAAAGTCCTTTCATACATTCGACCAAAATAAAATGAATGGACGGGAAGCGCAACCCAGAAGAAGCGCATTTTTGAAGATTACAAAATGAGCACTGGTGCTTATTTCATTTCAGTTGGTCTCTGGCCGTAGAAAGTGCAACACGTGACTATTGTTACATGCTAACGAAACATCTGATAAAATGATTCCTTCGTGTTCTTTCCCAAAGTGTAAAAACACAACCTATTACCGCTGTCTATTTTCTGGAACAAATGTACTGTAATTTTTTTTTAATAGAATATGTGGCAAACAAGCTACGGGCCACCTGATGGTAAGTGGACACCGCTGCCCATAGACACATACAATACCCAGGGCATTGAGGAACATGGTTATAATGAGGTGTTGAAGTATATGTCCTACCGTTTTGACTCGTTTTTACTGAGCAAGTTCAATGGTTATGGCCCGTCCATTCATTTTATTTCGGTCGATGGTTCATACTGTTTATTTTTAGATGCATAAACATAAATACTTACTATATACTTGCAATAAAATGAGTTTAAATCTAAGTTAACTTTACATACAATGCGACCAGAAAGTCAGAGAGTAGCAGTTGTAGCCTCTGCAAGCATTTAAAATAACAAGATAAGAATGGACCCCAGTAGATGTAGTAGGGTCATGTCGAAAACTGCAAAACTGAAGAAAAACCCTCACTAATAATTTTTATGACTCTTTGTATACCACAATACATGTATCCCGACTTATAAACATGTTTAATCGCGCTGGTAAGTTGGACAACCCTAGCATGATTAAACGAGCAACAAATGTTGTCCACGCGTTCTTGGTTTAGAAATAGGTTGATGCTACTGGTGTAGGATAGTATATCATATGATAGGGTCAGTCACACGTGCCGTAAGAGGATCTAGGAGGTCGAGCGCCGCATCCTGCGCGAGATGAGACGAACCTTCCTGCGCGGTTGCATGCGCCGCTGAGCGCGACGGGGACACTGGGCTAGGATGTGTGCTGATGTTGGAATATTGGAACGGCATTTTAAAATTAAAACAAGTGCAAGTCGGGCTCGTGCACTGAGGGTTCCGTACCACCACAATATACAATAATTATTAATTTAAAAAACCGACTTCAAAATTAGTAAAATATGGCATTTCGATTCGGTGAAATGAAAAGGTCAAGATTCGAATCATAAGATCGTCCGAAGTAACGAAATTACCAGTTATAACTTGGTAATGAACAGAAATTTGTCACTGACTCGCATTTTGTCATTATTTAATATTTGTTGTTATATTATATAGTGTGTACTATAATCATGCCAAGTGTGACGCTTGTACGTATTACCGTTTTTACATTAGAGCGAATACAAAAATACGTTAAAGAATACGTTTGTTGTATGGGGTCGGTTTTTATTTATCTTGTAAAATATTATGCCAAGTTATGGCCATAGGTACTTACTTGTACCCTTAGCATGGAGTATGATCCCCAGGAAATATATTATTCAGCTACTTTTGAGTATAATGAAATGCAATAAACGTTGAATAATCTAAAATGTAAATTGAAATGCTACAAGTGTGTTTTAAAATTCAAATTTAAATACCCTAAGATAAATAAAGACCATTTATCGCTGAATACAGCTCACCGTTTTCGTTATGGGGCTTAAATATTATGGAAAGCAAACATACGGACATAATTAAGCAAAATAAATACCCGCAATAATAAATTTTATCAATCCATAAAGTCGATATGGTTATCATCAAGACACGGAACCTCTATAAAAATCTTAAAAACCCTGTGAAAATATTCTATGAATATCGTATATTATATTGCCATAGTTTATTAGTAGCGTCTTTTTGCAATGCAAATGCGTTCCAATCGCGCGGTAGCATTGCGATTTGGGACGCTGGAACAACGCACAATTGCACACGCACTTTTGAATGAATGCAAACGGGTGTGTGCATTGATTTAAGTTTCGTGTCCTGTATAATACTGTGTATGCTGTGTTGTGGCTTTCAACAAATAACTTATCTATATAATACTCAAACTAATACATGATATTGCATCGCGGCTTTATCGTATTTGCATTGCGACTATCGCATTTGCTTCAATGCAAACTAGTTTACCCCAACCTCCTCTATGTAGTACTCTATCTATAGGATAACATTACCGCCAGCCACCGGGCATCACACGGTCGCTGCGCAATCGCACTTTCAAAATTGTGTTGTAGTTTTATGATAACTAGCATTTTTTTAAATCTCATCAAATAGAATAAAAAATACATGACTAAAATCATAGCTAAAAAGGCGATTGGCGGGCCATAAATCCAATACCAGTATGAATGCTGCTACGAGTACGACCTGCTTAAACCCGGAACCTTTGGGTACGCAGATGACACTACAGTTGTTGAGAGATATGTGTCCAATGCTCGTGCCACTAGAGACGAAATTCAGTCCCAGAGAGAGGCAATGGTTGATCGTTTGAACCTGGCCTTGAAAGCGGTGTCCGATTGGGGCGACGCTAACTTGGTCAGGTTTAATGCAACCAAAACACAGGCGTGTTTATTCTCCGCTAAACAAAGTTCGTTACACGTGGCCCCGTCTTTCCGTGGGATCTCCTTACCGGTAAGTAACCACCTCGAGCTTTTGGGTGTTGACCTCTCGCTTAACCTCAACTTTGGCTCGTTTATTGAATCCAAAGCCAAAACAGCTGCCAAAAAACTTGGTATTTTGTCGAAGGTGCGGCGGTACTTCACATCAGGGCAGCTTCTTAATCTCTACCAAGCTCAGGTCCGATCATGTTTGGAGTACTGTTGTCACCTTTGGGATGGTTCGGCCAAATATCAGCTTGAGGCTTTGGATTCAATCGAAAAACGAGCAATAAAGCTCATTGATGACGAAGTGTTGGTGGGAAAGAAACTTCAGAATCTGAACCACCGGCGTAAAGTCGCAAGCTTGTCGGTATTTTATAGGATTTTCCACGGAGAGTGTGCAACGGAACTTCACGAACTTGTTCCCCCATCACCTTTTCATTACCGGACGTCCAGACGAACGGCAAAGCGTCACCCTTACTTGGTCGAAATACCATTTATTCGCACCAAGCGTTTTGACTCCACTTTCTTAATTAGAACAGCAAAACAATGGAACGCCTTGCCCCTGTCTGTGTTTCCGCAGCATTACAATATTGGAGTGTTCAAGTCTAGGGTTAATAGGTTATTACTGGGCAAACGTGCTCCATCTTCGACCGCATCATCGCTTTCCATCAGGCGAGATCGCGGTCAAACGTTAGCCTAGTCCGATGTAAAAAAAAAAAAAAAAAAAAAATGAATTATAATACACAGTAGATTACGAAATAAAGCGGTCTGCATCTACTACGGTATATATAGGTATAGATAGGTAAGCAGCCCGCCGCTGTCACTTTTCAGTTACTTACCTACTATTTATACAATGCAGTCGGGTTATATATTTTTGTAATTTAATTTACTTGTTTATTAAAATTTTAATAACTAGACATTATTGTTATGAGTTGATACACGAATATGTAACTTTATTTCATCACCTAGTTCAATTTAGTTATTATTTAATTTGTTAATAGTTTATATGTGATAAGAATAACAAACATGGTCAAAATGTTATGAAAACAATATTTTTAGGATGCAACGACAGGCAACAGTTTCGTAGCGCATAGCTCCCGTTGAAGTCTTTTACTTAGGCTACGAATAAAGATCTATTGACGATATCTTCAATGGCATTTTCACGATAATCAAATAGATTCAGTTTACAATACAATCTGCGTTCACAAAAGATTTTATTAAAAAGCGATAAATGGTGAAAATTTATGCACCGATGATACGACCACCTCACAATCGAATCAATGGTTGAGATGTTTATTTTCTTACCACGTGCCGATATATCGATAGTACGTAAGAGTCGTAAGCTTGATTTTATGTAAATAATCGGCACGAGCTTCACTAATAATGGGATTAAAATTTATCAATAGTCATTCAGTGATATAAAGTAAAATTTACGTATAAATACGACGATTCCAATAGATATGCAAAATTGTATTCCACCTGACGACCTGCTGATATTCATATGGTATCATCGTTTTATAATAGCGGTCGTTGAACTGAATACAACTGCGGACAAAAGTGTTTAGAAATCTTTTATTGCAACTTTTGTTATGCAATTCGTTTTTTATTGTCTTTATATGGCAGACGGCGAATTAGGTAAGTGTTTCCTATTTGATGCGATAATTGTATTTTAAAACGTCGCATACATTTTTAAACAATATTTTTTTGTAAAGTTACGCATGCAGTAAATATATAAATATAAATATTTACTATTGGTCTTACTTTGATAGCCCGTTGGTCCAGTTGGTAGTGAACCTGCCTTCTGAGTTTAAGGGCGTGGGTTCGATTCCCATCTAGGACAAACATTTGTGTGATGAACATTTGTGTTTGTTCTATATCTGGTTGTTAATATCTATTTAAGTATGTATTTAAAACTATATATATGTATGTATATTAGTCTCTGGCAGCCATATCACAGCTTTGCTTAGTTTGGGGTCAGATGACCGTGTGTGAAAAGATGTCCCGAATATTTATTTATTATTATTTATTTACTTAGAAAAGCCAATAAATTAAACTAATGTTTCGTAGATTTGCTTTTAAAGAGCTTTGTTAAGCTTGGGATAACTTACGTTTCTAAGTAATTCTTTTGCTTCCTTTTATAATGTCTTTTAGCGTGTGTATATTTCTACAGGATGCATCCGTAGGTAATGTTTTATAACAATAAAGTCTTATAATTTGAACCAACCGATTTCTTAACTTTCATCTTATTTATTTTACCTATGTATTTTTTATTGATTAATAAGCTTGCGCTTGACCGCAATCTTGCCTAATAATCTCGCGATAACACGGTATCCGATGGAGCACATTGTCTAGAAGAAACCGATCGTGTCAATTATAACTATGCCAGCATACATGCAACCATGCTTGACCATACTTGCATAATAATATGCATTTTTAAAACAAATTAACCTAAAACACTGTGTTAAACTATCACGGTTGTTCACTAGAGTTATATACCACCACAGTCTGTAAATATCCCGTAAATAATCATATAACTTTAAATTAACCTATTTTACTATTTCTATACATAATTAGAGTTTAATGACCTTATTAGCGATGCGGTTCTGTATTCACCAGTACGCAAACAGTTCTTTACAAACGCTTCATTGTGTGCCTATATTGTATTCCGTAAACCAATGGCATTAACAATGTGATACAACCTCACCGTTTATTGTTCCATTCTATCCGTTATTAGTCTCTGGTTCAAGTCTATGGTTTATCAAGACTTTGATAGTACTTTTTGTTGTATGTTTACTACGAGACTATTGATTATGAATGGTTTTTATAAGTCACTGTGGTATTGAGATGTATTTTATTGGTTCTTTGGGTTACTAAGCCAGTGGGTGTGTCTGTAAACTGCTTTGTTTGAGTCCTATTGTCAGTTTTGTTTATTGTTTATCTTGACGTAATATAGTAATCTTTGATTGCGTTAAGATAATAACGTCTGTTCCTAGAATTTATTTAAACTGTTAATGTGAAGAGATGCGCTGTTTTGTACCTGTTATCGAATATGATAATTTGCCTCATAAACGGCAGGACATAAACCATAAAACACCCAAATACAAGCACTTATACACACCGTAATGGCTTGTACAAAACACGTGCACAAATTTCGCAACAGCCAGTCCAAAATAATAAATTAATTCTTTTGCGCACCGAATTATTTCTGCTCTGAATATTATTATACGCATTTTAAAATATCTTTTGAAAACGAACGTGGGATTTATGACGGAGAAACCCGTTCGAAGGGTGGTCCGCCCTTTGAGAGCCTCGAAGGGGTCCCGGGGATTCGTTTTCTTATATTTTTTTCGTCTTGACAAACCCCAGCTGCTATAATACGACATGTTATAAATAAAATCGCGATTTTGACCCGTCACGCGGATAAGGGATGCTCACTAGATTGGCGTGCGTGAAACTATCTTTTGTACCACTTTTGTGAATTCAAATCTCCTCTATTTCAATAATATAAAGCATATATTCGTATATCAAATACTTTTTGTAACTGTAAATGTGATTTAGTATTAGTAAGAGCAATTCGACGCAGGACGTCCTGTCTGTTTTGCACCAATTATTATTATACGGTACCGGAACCGTTTGAATACGTTGTATGATTTTAATAGATTGTCAATTAATTTCGATTTCAGGTGCGTTTTGTTTAGTTTAAATTATAATTGTGTTATATATATTAAGTTTTTCCAGTCATCGTCATCAAATTCAAATTCAAAATATTTATTTGTCATCATTTCAGCCTATCATGTTCCCACTACTGGAACACAGGCCTTCTCTCAGAGAGAACGGGCCCTTATCCACCATGCTGGGCCAGTGCATGTTAGTGATTGTCGTATGTCTTTTGAGGTTATGGCCATACTGACTTCCTTCACCGGTTTTGAGCGACGGCATAGAAACTGCACCTAATTTATTTAGGTACTAAATAAGTCATTGGTGCAGGGCCGAGGTTCGAACCAAGTGCCGTCAGATTGTAAAGCGCACATGCTATATACCACTCGGCCACCATCGTTCAACCACCATCCACTATCATTCCAGTATAGCATCCATGTATAAATATCCATCCATAGCCATAGTCTAACTATCAAGTCTAAGTTCGACTCCGAAAAGAAACTCCTGGAAGGAATAATCTAGAAGAATACCATAATCAAAGAGAAGCTTATGACCAGGCTATGGGATAAAAGTAGATGATTCTCATTATAGGCAGAGAGAATTCAGCCGCCAGTATAATAACAACCAAACTTTTTTTTAAATAAATTCCTCAAATAAATACTTTCTATTTTAGCGAACTTCTTGAATTATCTATGCTAATAGGTCATCGTCTGTCTCCATCATCAGACCAGCTCCATGGTGCCATAAAATTGCATTGTCACCGAACTTACATAAGTTTGCCAAATTTCAGCTCAATCGGTTGCGGAAAACTGGCAGGATTTGTCCCACACGTACCGCGAACATACATACTAACAGGGCAAAAGACAATAAGAGCTGGTAAAACACAAGTGATGTCACCTTAAATTCTAAGCTGGAATCAGACCTTACAACCTAGTACCTAGACCCCAAGCGTAATCGTAGTTTTTTTTTCTCGTACACCGTGTGAATTCAGCACCACTCCAAAGGGTAGCCCTTTGCTACCCCTCGCTTGCAAGAAATTTAAGAGCAGCTTGTAGCATGCGGTGACAAGTTGTATTTCAATCAAAATATTGGTTGATACATTAATTTGCTATTGGTAGTTTTTATCTTAAAAAAATAGATTTTTAAATATTTGAAGTTAAAAAAAAAAGTTTAAGTTATTATGAAAATATCAATGAGTACCTAGTTAAATCTTACGCTGTTACCCACGATTTTAAGTGTATTCGCATTTTCTGGCTGTATTAAGCTGAAAAAGTAAAGTAAAGTAAAGTAAAGTAAAGTAAAATTTAAATTAAAAGGTCATTGCACTCATCATTATGAACAATCTTTACTATGGTATTGACCCTGAAATCACGAAATAAATCAGCGGTCCCATAGAAAAAGGCCATTCCTATTCAACGAAATGTTTGGAACAGCTGATATGTTTTTTGCGATTTCAAGGTAAAATATAAATCCCATAACAAAATTTATTCACAATGATGAGTACGAAGACCATCTCTCAGCGTTGCACCACCTTTTAGTATCACCCTGTCTTCTATTTAGAGTAGTAGTATAAAGAAGTTAACTCTACAGTGACTCCAGAATGCTATAATTTGTTCAATAAATATTTTTTGCTTGTACGTGTACGTACTTATCCTGATTTAAATTGATAATCATACACCATGGTCATCTTTGCAGTGATAAAATATGTCAATTAAGAGGAAATAAAATTAAAACTAATTAGGAAAACTTTTTATATCATGTTGAAGTAAAAAATCGTGTTGTTGTTGTTATTTAAGCATTTATTGACAGTAGAGGTCACTTCGCACAATATATGTTTTATAACCAATTAAATTGCTTACATACTTAGTACGCATTTAGAAATATGTACTTGACTGTTGATTTAAGTCGGTACATACGAATGAACCTTACCTTCTAGTTTCTCTAAATATTTTAAACTCAAAAGTAAAACCTAATAGAACTAAAAATATACTTAAACATGGTAGGTATTTACTGTTGGACTGTAAGATCTTGGCATCAGATCATACAAACAAGGGAGGTATGCCTTAGGGAGATATGCCTTAGTACAAAAGGATCATAGAATCAAAAAGAGGCAGATCCATTTTCGGCTGACTCCATTTTTTTCTACTTATTTTACTGAAAATGTTTGATTTCGTCGTTTCCGTACCTCAAAAATATCAAAAAATTGATTAAAATTTAGGAGATTTTAGCCGTTTTAGGACTTGAAAGTAGCTTATTTGAACCAAAAAGGACACATCCAACATTTAACGCTTAAAATACCGGGTGCTCGTCTGTAAGACTTTTTAGTGCTCTTGATTAATGCTTAATAATGATATCCTGAAACTTAAAAGCCTACAAACCACATCGTATTATTTGTTTTCTCTAAAATTTGTGAAATTGGATCTATCCCTTTTTGTTCTTATGCTCCTCTATGGTTCGTATTGAATGTCTCCTTTTTATAAAAAAAAACCTATACTGCTAAACTGCCGACTGTAATTACGGCTTGGTTACTCATTTTTCAGGCACTCAAAGAAACTTGTAGCGACAACAAGGAATTAATTAACATTCCACATGCAAAAAAAGGCGACAAGGTAATCTTCTGCTGGGTGAGTTCGACCTTAAGGTATCGAGCCTGATTTAGGCCAGGTGCGTTCGCACTCGCCACACCATCTTACCAATATGTTTGTCTAATCTGAAGTTCGAACCTCAGACCAGGTACTTTAAAAAAGGTTGACCTTACTTAATGGGGCCTTACGGACAACTGCTATTACAGGCACCTAATCCGCTGTTGGAAAATCACGCGACCGCAAACTTTATCGCGGCCAGATACGGTTTGCGGTCGCGTGATTTTCCAACAGCGGATTAGGTGCCTGTAATAGCAGTTGTCCGTAAGGCCCCTGGTGATAACTTTTTGTCTCATTTAATTATCTTGTATGTCTAATGTCCATACAACAATTTCAATGTGCAAAGTTTGATTACCGACGTTTTTCCACAAAAAAGGCGCAAATTCACGTGTTTAAGTTGGAATTTACTAACAAACTAATAATAAATGACATTTCTAGACGGTGTTCTATTATTGGCTCATAGTATAAGCTAAATTAATAAGCGTATAATAAAATGGAAATGGAACTCCGTTACACAACGTCGTAATAACGAATTACTTTCGTTACAACACGTCTACGTAACAACAAATTGTACGACAATCTCGTAACTCGTAGCGAACTAGCAAAAAATTAACTTTCAATCCGGAAAGTCCCAAAAAACATGTGAGCATGATTGTCCGTAAAGCCGACAGACGTACCGAACTTCTTTCAAACTACAATCTCGTTTTCAAATTACAAACAAACATTTCGCTTTATAAAACACATAAATCAGTTCACTTAATAATTTACTTTTACTAAAATCGTGTTTTTGGCCGCGTCGGCTGATTTTCTGGACAAAATAATATTACATAACGCGCTAAGAACGAAAAGTCCAGAATAAGTCGAGCTATTTCTAAAAATTCTTTTTACGAAAAATTGCGTAATTTCTGAACTTTCAACAATATTACTGATTTAATATTTTGGTACACTGGGGTTGCTTAATATATGAATAGGAGTGGTGAAACAATTATTCATAATCGTGTTTAGACTAATTTCTTAAGGGTAGTCACGGGTATTTTTCTTCTGTTACATTTTCAAATATATAGGGTGTATGGTGTTTAGGTGCAAGAAGGTGACAGGTTAGGTCATCTAGAGCATTTCGAAAGTTTTTAGGGTTCCGTACCCAAAGGGTGTAATCGGGACCCTATTACTAAGTTTGTCTATCTGTCTATCGGTCCTACCTTTTAACACCTGTATCTTCGGAAACGTAATAGATAGCCAGTTGAAATTTTCACAGAATATTATGTAATGTTACGGCAGATTAACTAAAAAATAATAACGTAATAAAAAAAGACTAAGGAGGGGTAAACCCCCCCATACAACAAACGTATTTTTTAACAAATTTTTGTAACTGCTTTAACGTAAAAATGGTAATACGTACAAGCGTCAAACTTAGCATGATTATAGTACACACTCTAAAACATAAAATCAACCAATAAATAATGGCCAAGTGCGAGTTGGTGATAAATTGCTGCTCATTACTAAGTTATAACTGGTAATTCGGTTACTTGAATGACCTTATAATTTCTTTCACTGAATTGAAATTGCAATTTTACTAATATTGAAGTCGGTTTTTTAAATTGATAATTACATATTTTATTTTGTGGCGGAACCTTCAGTGCCCGTCTCGCACTTGGCCCGTTTATTTTTAATAGGTACTGGTTCTTTACGAGAATGATATGAGGAGTAACTTATTTACACAAGACCATTACACATTTTTGGAATCATAAAAAAATCATCGAAATTAAAACCAAGTTATAAAACTAAATGCATCATTATCATCAGCCCTGACTAACCCACTGCTGGGTATAGTCCTTCCTTTTTTTTATGCCACTAAAAACTAAATTAATCTTTTCAAAAATCTGGCTGCCGCGTTTACACTGACTCGTTGTGCAAGCAAGGTACCAGCCAGCATTTTGGTCACGGGATGCTTCGATGTGTTGATTAAACCATATTTGTTTTGTTTTTAATGAAATCCGATTATTTTTCTTAATTTTTTTGTGTTACCAAACATGGGTTCCTTAGCTTCGGCATCTCATTTGTGGTTTTTTATTCGATGATTACCTACTATCGGACAGGTATTTGATTTGTTAAAAAAACAGACTTACTGGAAAAATACTATTTAAATCGACTAATAAAGTTCTGAGCTATGTGTTTAAATTTTTTGTTTGGATTAGGAAGGGATGTTTTTTTTGTGACAGAAACAAAACATTTTAATTTGGGTCTTCCCTTTTAGTTACAATCTGGGGTGTCTTCAAGTCGAGAATGAATCGGTTTCTTCTAGGCTAGCCTGCTCCATCGTAGACCGCATCGTCGCTTAACATCAGGCGAGATTCTAAAGCTTTCTAAGATTCTATTCGCAAGCCTATCTATTATTATAAAAAATATTGCTTGCTATCAGCAACAATCCTCGCCGAGGTTTATCTTGGTGTTAGGCATATAGATCGATGGTGTTAGGTTAGGTTAGGTAGTCAATACAAACTCTGCTTCTTCATGAAAGTCGTTAGTACCCGGTACCCTCCGTTAGGTAACATATCCAGCATTGAAGAAATAATAAAGAGAGAGCAGATTAAGTTAAACTTAATACTCATACTATGAGAAAATACTCTCACGTAATTTCATGGTGAACCTGGTACAACGGTCACTACACCCAACCCCCAACCCTTCGAGTCCGGTCGATTCCAGAATTATTGTAATTTAATAACCCCGTCCGGCGTAAAACCGGACTTTAACCGGCTCTTTAAGAACCATTCACTTGCGAAAATAACACAATCGATCACTTGTCAACTGCTTCTTATTGTGTGCCATGCAAAATTATTTCATACGAATACGACCTTTTTATATTATTTTGCCTCGTAAATTCCTAGATAGAATGGCTGGGATTGATATACACGTGTATATTTTAATTTATTCTATGTAGATGGGTAGATAACTCCCTGATGCTTGTTTAACTTGCTAATCGTTGCTCAGGTTGTAGATCTATGAATGATATGACGCCCCAAGTTGTTGAGTTCGCCCGATGCTTAAAGCGAAAGCCTGTTGTTAAACAATTTGTTTATACGATTTACCAGTAAGATAAGATTCTACAATGTTAACCCCGACGCAAAAAGAGGGGTGTTATAAGTTTAACGTGTTTATACCAAGGATCTTATATACCCTAGGTAAAACATCCTTGGTTTATACCTATGTCTGTCTATGGCATCGTAATCATAGCTCCCAAATGGCTGAAACGAATACTTTTTAAAGGTGATAAAGAGTGTTCAGCCATTGGAATATAAAAAAATCTTATTTCAGGGTTTAAAAAAAAAACTAATAATACTTGTTAGTAGATTTTATTCTGAAATATGGCTAATTTTACTGTTAATTAAATGGTAACATCAAAAATTAAACGATAAATTTAAATAAATACTAAAAACATTATTGATGTAAAACACTGTTTTAAACTATCACGGTTGTTCACTAAAGTTATATGCATATTTACGGGATATTTACCGTGGTAAGGTTTTGGAATGAGCTCCCGATATTCCACAACCACAACCATGGTAAATATCCCGTAAATAATCATATAACTTTATTATTGATGTAGGTAACATCACGTATTATTTTTTATCATTCTGATGATATAGTCTCTCCACTCCACTCTTATTACCGTATTTAATCACCAATAATCGTTTCCCGTAATTGTAAATTACTAAGGTTGTATTTTAATTACTGGACGTATATTTGGAGACAGTACGCGGAGTCACGACCGGCGAGAGAAGGCAAGGCTCGAGTCACAATGCCGACCATATGATGGCACATAAAAGAGTGTCGACCTTGACGATTCATAATGATAAAAAAGGTTCATTTACACTAGTGCAACTGTTGTTGAAGAGGTCTATTGTGGAGCCAGCGGCAGCGCCCACATGGTTCAGGCTAACAGGTGCGGCATTGTTACATGCAAATTACAACTTTCGCTTTCTGTACAATTTTTAGGGACCGTATTTGCGTTTTGATTCGATTTAGAGCAGTGGGTCGGGTGGAAAGCTATGTTTAGATATGGTTCAAATGTTTCGATGGGACATTATGCGCTTTAATAATCTGGAACCCGCCAACTCAGCAAGGCATATTTCGACCACAAACAAATTTCACAGGTATTGGCAATTAAAGGTGGATAGTAATAAAATATTCATCATCATTTCAGCCATAGGACGTCCACTGTTGGACTCCACTGTAGGCCTCCCCCATCGATCTCCAAAAGGGCCGGTTGGAAACGGCCTGCATCCAGCGATTCTCAGTGGTCTGTTCATCTTGTCCACCAATAAAATATTGGTGATTTCAAATTACGATAACCTACACCTTGATCAGTTGACAAGCCTGATCTAACTTATATCAAGAACTCGACAAGCCCATTGACAATTTAGTCAATCTACATTAACTCTACTATCAATCTTGTCAAACATCTGACACGGAATCGCATACCCAACCAGACTTTACGTCGCAGCCTGTTTATAAATCGACATTTCGACTCCAACAAATCGTTAAACGTTTGTCTGGAACGTACAAAACAAGGAACCAGTTCAGACCCCTAGACGGACAGATAGATAAATTGCAAGTGCCACAGAAGAAATAATAGTTACTGACCCAGTACTGAATGTGTTTCAAAACCAGCCCGGACATGACAAACTGCTTGTTAATCGCCTTTGTCAAGCTCTAATGTCTTGTATTCGTGAAATGGATCGACTTAAAAGGATTCGCTGATTAACGAATATCTAACGGACTTATTGTTGCAATCCTTGTACTTACCTATTCAGAAATGTGTGAATTTCTAACCAAAGGGTCAATATGACAATGGTTCTTTTATAATAGGTCAAAACTGGATGACCTCTTTAATCAGGTGTTTTTTAGTCGACGTTAACTTCATACGGTCGATTGATTTGTCGGTCGGTAGAGTGACCATTGTTGGGAATAACGTTTTTCTTGAAGATGACACTTTCTTTTGTAGATAAAGAGATACGTTAACATTCCATGACCCACAGAAAAGAGAAGTAAATAGAACGGAAATGAGAAGGAAAATCTGTTACCAGGCATTATGAGTGAACCTTGATTGAACATTCTTATTTAGACTAACGGACTTATTGTTGCAATCCTTGTACTTACCTATTCAGAAATGTGTGAATTTCTAACCAAAGGGTCAATATGACAATGGTTCTTTTATAATAGGTCAAAACTGGATGACCTCTTTAATCAGGTGTTTTTTAGTCGACGTTAACTTCATACGGTCGATTGATTTGTCGGTCGGTAGAGTGACCATTGTTGGGAATAACGTTTTTCTTGAAGATGACACTTTCTTTTGTAGATAAAGAGATACGTTAACATTCCATGACCCACAGAAAAGAGAAGTAAATAGAACGGAAATGAGAAGGAAAATCTGTTACCAGGCATTATGAGTGAACCTTGATTGAACATTCTTATTTAGACCAACGCGTCGAACTCCGCATCACAGTAAGTTGCTAACTGATTTCGAATGACTGACGTTTCGTTTATATGGGTGCAACTGGCTACAACAATTTCTTACAAAAACGTCTTGAACGTCATTATAATTTAAACAAAAAAAAACTGTGCCATGCCATGACCCCACCAAAATGAGCAAAAGTAAAATAGTTGCTAATTTAAATTTCGAAACTGCTTGTATTTATTAAGAGAAGTGAAATATATCAAACTAGCGGTCCGCCCCAGCTTCGCACGGGTAAAGATTATAGCCTATGTCACCCGGGGATAGTGTAGCTTCCCAACAGTGAAAGATTTTTTTAAATTGGTCCAGCACTTTTTGAGCCAATTCGTTACAAACATAGATACTTACATACAAATCTTTCCTCTTTATAATATTAGTATAGATATAGATAAATGAACTAACTGTCAATCATTGTTTTATTTCTCTCACCATAATTTTCTTTGATTCGGATCCATGCAAAATGTGATTAAAATTCTCAACAATTAGTATTCGTACGCAAGTGTATGTGTATGTGGCGTACATCGTCCTCCAAATGACGTGGGTTAGTTCAGGTGTGTTCTACTTATGTGTTTGTCTTTTGGCGGCAGCGTCTGAGAACTAATGTACCTGATTGTAGACTAGTAGAGCTATAGCTCTACTATACTGGAGAATATTTTTTTTTTTATTATATCCGGGACATTTTTGCACACATGGTCATTTGACCCCAAACTAAGCAAAGCTTTTGATATGGCTGCCAGATACTGATATACATACATATATAATTTAAATACATACTTTAATAGATATTAACAACCAGATATAGAATAAACACAAATGTTCATCACACAAATGTATGTCCTACGTGGGAATCGAACCCACGCCTCAGGCTCAGAAGGTAGGTTCACTACCAACCGGACTAACGGGCTATCTACATATATATGTATATCTATATATATATATGTCTCCTTTGCTACTTTTTAACTTGCTTATCTTTCGTAAAAATAGTACAAAAGATTCCATTTTAACTACTTTTTCATTTCTTCATACTAGAAGTAAACTTTGCCAGTTAGCGAAATTTTCGACCTTTTTATATACATGTATATAAAAAGGTCGAAAATTTTACTGGGGCCTTTATTAACTATTAAAATACAAGCTAATACTATCACTATACAAATACAGTTAGACTGCCCAGAAGACAATGCTCAAGCCTTCTATCAGTTGGCAGCGTACCAAGCTAGCATGCTGAAAGAAAGAAAGAAAGAAAATAAATTTTATTCGACACCTATACAAAAACTTATATCTAAAGGATACAATCAGTGCAGGAAGGAAAAAGGATACAGGATAAGGTGAGTAAAGGATACTTGCTGGTGGCATTACCACGCTGAATGGCAATGCTTATGCGTTCATATAATTGCTCCATATGCCAACAAATACTTTCGTTCATGTAATGTTTCACATAATAAAAATTTGTGTGAACTTTCAATTTGTTGAAACCGAATAAAATTCCTACACAATACATGTTTGGCAGAATAACCAGAAGACACCTATTAAAATTTGCAAGTTGAAGTAGCAATGGGTGCTCGAAGAACCGATAACTGATGCGGGGAAAAGGTTCCTGAGTGGAGACCGTGAACCAACAGACGCAGCATAGGTAGGCCTCCCAATAGACGACATCCTGAGAGTCGCGAGCATCCAGTGGATGCAGATGGCAGGCTGTTGTTCAGTGTGGAGTTCTAAGGGGGAGACCTATGTTCAGCAGTGGACGTCTTTTGGCTAATGATGATGATGATACATGTTTATGTGTTGAGTTGAAATACCGTGAGTATTTATTCACTTGTGGTACTACCTGTGGTACTACTACAGTTTAGGTCTGCTGATTTTTGTTTTTAGACTTATTTTTTTAGTTTGACGGATGCAAGGAATTGTGACAACTAACAGCAGCTGATGACGTTAATGCGACAAATAGTGTTATTCGTGGCAAAGCGCTAAGCTCCTGAGATGGATTGAAAACAATAGCTTAAGTCTATAGATGGCACAAGCACACGTAGAAAGTAGGATAAGCGAAATAAGCGTGTTTATCCAGTGTAGGCGTAATGATAATGATGATGAAGCGCTGAGCTAGAAAGTAGTATGTCTGATAGCTGCATCTATGCCAGGCCGGTTGCAATTCAATAACACTAAAATAATATAAAAATACAAAGAGAAAGTCAGGCAGTCTAAGTTAATGCGGTGTAGCAACTAGCCGCCAGAAATGGAGATGCAAAGCGAGATGAGCAGCAGCCATGTGCAAGGGTAGTAGCCAGGAATTCATTTCGAGGGGGTTCGATTTCTGGACAAGGTCGTAGTCAGGAATGATTTCGGGGGAGGGGGGTTAGCACCAGTACCCTTCAACACTACCTCTCCACTTCGCGTTCGAGGTGTTCTATTACGTTACCTCCCTCGATGGTTCTTCCACCTTTTTCGAAGTCGGTCATAAAGGTGAGGTGGCTAAGACATTTCAAAGGGGGAACCCCCAACCTCCTCCCCTGCTTACGGCCATGTGAAGGAATGAAGACGACGTACATTTGGGAAACTGTAAAATACATTCTGAGATCGGCAATAATGCCCAGATAGAAAGTGAAAACGATAGTCAGTTCATAATTAAATAACAAAACGTCGGTGTGAGAGAAATCGAAATATTTTAGAATTCATTACCAACACTGCACCGTCATTGTTCTACGTTTCGGAGTTTTACAAACGTCAATTAATATTAATAGACGCCTGAGCCACAGATTAAGAAGTAGGTAATACTAACTATATCTTGAGCCAAAAGTTGTAAAATACTGTGGGTCTGATCGAATCGAAACCGCCATTGTTTTTATGTGATTCCGTGTGACGTAGGTAAAAGGTAACTTGAGAAGTAATAACAAAGTTATACTTTTAAGGTTATCAATTTTTCGGTTATATAAATAACTGTGCCGTTTGCGAAAGAGCATCGTAATATGTACATAAAGTTCTCTTATTTCTACTCTCTCTATCTTCACAACGACCGCAGACAGACAAGACAGTTGTTCTTGTAAACACGCACAAACAATAAAACTCCAAGCAAGCTCCTAATGGTTTGTTCCCTCAATTGAGAGCCTGTTCCCATCCCAGGTTAGGTGTGTTTACCGATTTCGACCCCTTCATTGCTTAATATCAAGTGTGTTGGGTTCAAACGTCTGTCAACCATATTAAAATAAACCGGCCAAGTGCAAGTCGGACTCGCGCACTGAGGGTTCCGTACCAACATAAAATACAAAACATAGTGCAAAAAGACGACATCACGCCCAGACGGTCGCTCATCCATGTACTGACCGCGCCCGACGACTGGTAAACATACATTTGACACCAACAAGCACATGGCCATTATTTATTCCAAAAAAAGTTTTACTTTAGTCTGTTCTATTAATGATGCAAAGTTTGACGCTTGTACTTATTACCGTTTTACATTAGAGCAAATACAAAAATACGTTTAAAAAAGTTTGTTGTGACCTCCTTTTAGTTATTAACTTTATTTATTAGTTAATCCACCGTAATATTACATATTCTGTGAAAATTTCAACTGGCTATTACAGTTCGAAAGATACAGCTTTTAAAAGATAGGTCAGATGGACAGAATACCATGGGCTTAGGATTTTTTATATTTTTTTATTTGCAAGTGCCTTTATGAACTAAACAAACTACAAGCTAAAACTAACACCACAAATACAGTTAGACTGTCCATAGACCGTTGAAGGTCTAAAGACTATCCAAATGCCCGAGCCCACTACCAGTTGGCAGCGTACCCAACATGCTGGCGTCATTACCACTTAGTAATACCCGTTTACACACTTTGGGTACGGAACCCTAAGAGGATAAGTTTATCCTCGATTAAATTTCGTAAACATCGCTCATAACCTCAGCGGACAGCGCGGTCGAATCCTCGAAATAAATTAAAAAATGCTCACTCATCATCAATCAAACGGGCTCGATTCCATCAATATAATTTACTTTTTGTAGTTTTTTACCAGAAAGCGTTCGGTGACTCGCAAGTTGGCCTGGCGGGCCCTTGCGCCAGGTACGGCTGCGAGACATCCAATCAACTCTAACATAACATCAGAATTACAAAATAACTTGGTACCTAACACCTAATATCCATTTCTGTAATTGATTGCAAATTGATTGAAAGTTGATTGCTGTATAAATGTCTCCAACCGTGGGTGGTAAAAGTTCTTCGTCATTGTGATTCGTAATTATCTTATTAATTTTGACATTCTCGTGGGAAATAAAGTCATGTTCCTTACAGATTTTACACTATCTTGTTGGTAGCTAACACTTATTAGTAAGTTTCAAATCGATTCGAAAATGAAAAGTAGGTTAAACTCAACGTTTATCACATTATTATTTTGTGTAGCTAGTAGAAGTATAATAAAAAAGATTAGGTTGCTTAAGCTTGGGATGCCAAGTTATTTTATTCCAATCTCGTATTTCTATTGCCTAAGAATAAGCTAGCTGTCATGGCAACACCACTCTCTAATAGGAAAGCCTTTGTTCAGCAGTGGACGTTTTCTGGCTGATGATGTGTGTGTGTCTAGGTCTTAAAACCGGAGTACCCATGTGAGAACAAAGTTTCCTGTCAACAATTTCCCTAAAACAAGGTAAGCTTTCCAAAGGTTAGCATGTCCCAGCGTAGTGGTGACATGTCGAAACGGTCCGGTACCGTGGCGAGGCTGTAATCGGTTTTCTCCAATAAACGTCGATTAGACGCGCTGGCGTCAGCACGCCTGGGCCGGACCGTGTACTGTACAGATCATCACAAAAGCGAGTCCAGTTGTCTTTGTGAAAAAAAAAAACGAACGAACCAACAACACTGGTTGTGCTGCTTACAAATTAAAGGACCAAAATGAAAAACACTACTGTAATACTGCTGATGCGCTAAAAGATATGTAACGTCATGGATTATAATAATTAATAAGGAAAAACATTTAAGAAATTACTAGTAAAGCATAAGTTGTGCTGAAGGCATCCTGTGTTTTGCACAGCTGCTATATTTTCTGCATAAATTACAATTGTGTACTTATTTATTGACAAGAAAAAGTAATAATATGCACATAGAAAAACTAATTACCTACCTATTATCTACTTAAGATCAAAATAAAATAAAAACAAAACTACCACTGAAGAATAAAACTAATCTAATAAACCGCTGCCATTGTACCCAAGATGCAGGCTGAATTGCCGCGTTGAATTGTAACACGCAAATATAACGCGTTGCGCAAGATTCCGGCCAGCACTGTGCAAACACAAATACAAGAAATTTAACTTACTACCGTGTAAAAACCGTGGTAGCCTATTTGAGAGACCGCCAGACTTGAAAGCGTGAAGTCGCGGGTTCAAACCCGGGGCCCGTACCAATGAGCTCTTTGGAGTTTATGTACGGATTTTCATACCACTGGCTTTTCGGTGAAGGAAAAACATCGTGAGAAAACCTGCATATATACGTACGGAGAAGAAATTCAATAGCGTATGTGATTCCACCAACCCGCAACTGGGCCAGCATGGTGGATAAGGCCCATTCACCTTTTCGAGGGTAGGCTAATCTTTTACAGTCCAGCAGTGGACTGTAAAAGGCTGATTATAATTATGATGAACCTACTACCATTGGTAATTTTAACCTAATATAATAAAATAATTGGCAAATTTACCATCAGGCACAATTTATTTCATCGAGAAATAGAAGTTAACATGTAGACTATTAAAAGAAAAACAAAATACCAGACTGGAAAATGTAGCCTATGACACACAAGGCATGAAAACAAATCTAACGACACCTCACACATCAAAATCGGTCAAGCCGTTTAGGCTGCAAAAGGTGATATAGAAACATAAAAAAATACAAACAAATAAACATATATACATACGCACGAAATACATTACTCGCCGTCTTGGGTAGTCAAGTAAAAAAGTAACATTTTATAGTCTTCTATAGAACAAATCGTCAAAAGCACTGTGTCACCGCCTGTACTCGCTACAGTCGTGACCAGACAGCGATTTCAATTATTATCTAGAAGTCATTTCATGAGATCGCACCGAACCACTTTTAATCATTCTCTTATCCTATATTTAATAAGAATACCATTTTTCATACCGTAAAATATGAACGAGTGTTTCTGGAAATGAAGTGGATTTTCTTGTAGATATTTAGCAATCACTACATCTAAACTCGAGTGAGGATTCATTATAAATTATTACAACACCGGCTTGCACTCACGATTATGTAAAAAACATAATCATAAGTGCAAGACGGTGTTATAGTGTTAACACACGTATGGATTTGGTTGACCTCAACCGCCGTCTGACCAACGGGAGAGAAAGAGAGGGAAATATGATATTCTCACTCTTTCTCTCCCGTTGGTTGGACGGCGGTCCGTCAACCAAATTCATACGTATGTTAACACTATTATAATAATATTTAGCAATGTCGCAATTTTTATTGTACTTCGTGACTCCTTCGTTCAAACAAACAGAGGATATTGCACCAACTGCCTGACCACGGCCTACCAAAAACTCCGCCAAAACCGCGTCGATGCAGCAGTTAAGATTCAGTTACTCGTAACCTTCCGATGCGTAAACACCCCGTGCTATATATAAAACAACTTATTTTAACCATGCATGATAAAAAAAGTTTTGCATTAGTTTCATGTACCACTAAATATCGTCAAACAAGTCATTGTAGTCAAATTCAAGCAAAGTAAGTCACGGTCAAGTCCAAATCATGCCCTAGTAAAGTGGTGGAGACTTCGTTGAACGCTACTACAAAGTTTTGGAAACAACACGAAAATACATGTTTCACCTCGTTATAATATTCCACACTGCACCTTTAAAATAAACGTGATTTGTTCACTAATAAACTTTTTTTTTTTTTTTTTTTTTCTTTCTTTTACGCACACTAGGAAATATACAAGTTTAGAAAAATACTTAATACAATGCCAAACCTTTTTCACTTTGGCACCTAAACTCAGCCTTCCTTACTTTCCTTCTCCACTCCGCTCTATTCCGAACATCGTCTTCCTAGCCATTCATTATTTACCAGGTTATCTGATATCTGATATAAACATATACGTTGTTAAGTAGGTAAATCACAGAGTTGTTGTGATACGTCGTGTCATGGAATTAACATCGTCTGAATCTTGTTTACATACTATGTTAAAAATAAAAGGCGATTCCTACTTTACACCTCATCTTGATGTAAAAAACACAACATTCCATCTGTCTTCTCTAAGCCTTCCAAAACGATAAATAAACACTAGCCGAGCTCTCGTGTGGAATAACGCTGTATAAGGGCGGGTATTATCAAACCAATCGATATATTTTCCATCAACTTGAAATTAACGACTGTGAACAATTCCCTGATGAAAAAATGGTACAAAACGTATGACTGGTAAAACTTATAAAATAAAAACATTTAGTACTAATTAATAATAAACCATGAAAGACGTTTATTTCGGGCACACAACCCCTATTTTACAGAGTACATATTGCTTCAAAATTTTGATTGTTTCACAAAAAAAAAATACTATTTAGGCTATACGCTAGATCACCGTTTCAAACAATTTCTACGCTTGAATACCAAGCGACCAATTATAAAATCGTACAAGTATTAATCACGATTATGAAGTAAACCTATAACATCAGCACTTAGCGAACACATTGGCTCATAGCCAATAATTAAACAAAACACATTTCCACCAAAAACAAAATTCAGGTTTCAAATAAAGAACAGGATAAGAACCAAATAGTATTATTTTGCATTTGTCAGCTGCATAAAAATATCGAGCGTTCAGAGAATAGCGGTTCCGTGGTCGCAGTCCGCGTTCGTCCCGAGGTGACGGCTCGGCTCAAAGCTTCGACAGGCGTCCAACGCGGCTCATAATTAAGAACGGTGACTGTTGAAAAATGGCCGCAGCCCCCGGCCGGCCGTGAATAATCGACGTAATTACCAATCGGAATAATTTCCAGCCAGTCATAGCGATGCTATCGGTAGGTGTCGACGAGCGCTCGTTACGCGCACGCACCGACACTTTCCACGTGAAAATTGCAATTTCTACGTTAGGCTGCTTTGGTTCAGGCGGAAGAACCTCGAATTTTATCAGTGAGAACCGTTCGTATTAAGGCTGCGCTCAACGGCCACTGCTGTCTCTAACACTTTTTTTTTTTATGTTATAAATTACAGAATTTTAGAACCGATTGGGCACTATCCAGTTATCTTAAAAATAAAATTGCGTATAGTATAAAGCAATTTTGTTAAAATTGTCGTTTTGATATTTTATAGGATGGCGGAGGAGATAGAAAAAACACGAAAATTTTTATTTGTCTATCTTATGCACCATCCTATAAAATAAAAAAACAACACGAACATTACTTTATACTGTTGGCAATGTCATTCTAATGATAATGCACAATCGTCCTTTTTTGTTAACTTAATGATTTTTTTTATCTTCAAAAACATTGAAATTTGCGAGTAATATAGTTGCACACCTTTATCTGCCCCTTAAGTACACATTTTTTATGGTCGACAGACTAGGCGTTCGACAACAGCTCACAAATGTGTGGTTGAAGATGGTAAACATACTAAGCATGAGAACTGGCTTTCAAACGATACTGCCTGAACCAATGACAATTTATATTATCTTTGGCCGGAACACACCATTAGCTGTGATTGGCGACAAATTTTCAATTTGAGGGTGGAGGCTAGTCAGCTGGGTATTAGACAGTGCCACCCCCATGATATGGTTTCCTTACGATGGTTTCCATCACCGGCAGCTCAATTTTATTGTTGGCATTGGAACCTACACCTGTGGTCTGAAATTCGAACGCACCAACCACTGCGCTATCGATCGTTACAAATCTCAAATTTATTTTATGTTAAAAACAGTCAGACAGTCACTTATCTGAGAATTTTTTGGAAAAAAATCGTCCTTTTCCATTTTACGCGGTTAACTCTTTTGTCACCTGTAGACCAGGCATCTGATCACAATTTCGTCTGATGTCTAGTGATGATGTGGTCGAAGATGCGGGCCAGTAAACGGACCAGTAAGAATCGTTTGTATTGGTGGTCATATTTCCCATTATCACCCCATAGTACTTGCCTGCACCCTGTTAGATGTAATAGTAAAGTCAACGACACCCGAAGACCCGAAGATTAAAAAAAATGAAAATGGAAAAAAAAAAAATGGAAAATGGCCTGAAATGGTGGCAGTTAAACCGGGCGCTTCAGTGAGGTTTCCTCGATTGGTCAGCAGTTCTGATATGAACTGCCAACTTCCACTGTTCAATTGATGAGCAAATACAAGGATTTAACTTTAAGTACCACGGTACCACCCACGTCCAAAACCACAATTCGCGAATGCGCCGTAATCAGCCTACTCGCATCGATATAAAAGATATTTAGATAGTCCGATAATCGTAACTATAATTAAAACCATCCGAGTGGCTGTCATGGAGGCGTGTCCATTGCACCATCGACGTGGGTAGATTTAATTAGTTGTAAAGTACTTTTTTGCGTTTCATCATCGAAGTCTACCTCGCGGGCTGGCGGCCTTGCTGGCGCCATTTCTAATGTGGATAGCGGACCTCGTGTTTACGTTTAATTTGGGAAAAAATAGATTTTCCTATCGTGATAGTGATACTACAATCATTTTTTCACTTCTCATGCTCGTAAAGTTCTTGTTTACGATATGTCCGATGTAAGCGGACTAAAACTGTTTTTTTGCAAAAAAGTCCACACTTTATGTACCTACAAAAACATTAAAAATAAACGGATTACGGAATCTCTATAAAAAAAGGTTCTGTTTCTGATATTACTAAACATATTTCATGTAGGAATTAGGATAATTTCCTAAGTCTTTATTGATACATTTTTAATCATCATACATAGAGTTGTAATGCATCCTACAGTACATTTGCTAATTTGTGGTTTCCATTTCATACTTCTATAAATGGTTATCATTTCCGGGATAGATAATTAAATATGAACATCCCAGTGCCTCTTTATACTAACATTAGCTATATATTTATTTTATACAAAAAAATATACCTCTAAATATTTCATTTTGTGACCAAACGCTGTCATTTCATACTTTTTTATGCAGTAGTTTATTTTATTTTAGTAGTACAGTAGATAGTTAGTTTTTACTCATTGGAGAGATTTTCCATGGGTTTGGCTAATCTATTCCACGGAATCGGGCATTGGAAGCCGTTACTGCATTACCGTTCCTGCCGTGCCCACTAATAGCGACAGCGTGATGGATTACACAGCTAATTGCCGGAGTCGCGTCGACAACTCAAAAACACATTACTTACTATTTTTCATTATTTATTCTGGCAACTTACGGTTCTCATAATCGTAGCTATTAGGTTTTCCCAGGGCGTAAGATGTTACTGGAAGTGGCATTACGATCGTTTACTTTTTCAGTCCGTATATAAAGAAATCTGACCTGCATAAACGTGACAATGTTAGAATGTGGATACGTCTGTCTTATTCTGAAGGGTCAAAAAAAGTTAATAAAATTTTATCATTACCGGCGCACTGGGCCGTAGAGGTCAACTTGGTCGAGGCAGAGACCCTAAATATTCTTGTTCAATTCAGCAGTGTATAGCATAAAAAGGCAAAATTAAATATGTAATTTTACACAGCTATATTATTGAGGAGATGGCACAAAAAAAAAAAACATTTAATAAAGTAATTTTTTTTTTTTTGAGACGAGCATATTATGTTGGTGAAATTTCTAAAAGCTGTATTACTATGCCAAGTTCTGGAGTCATAATTAAGATATTAGAAAAGAAAAATAAAGTTTGGTAGGACTTGAAATCCATTAAACAGTTAAAAACGGCTCCTTTCGTCCATAAATGACTTTCTTGACTGTCATGAATTACGATTTCTGAACTCGTCTGATAAATATTGATTTATTTCAAAGAAAATCCGGATAAATATGCTACTGAATTCTTAGAATATAGAATAGACCTTCAACTTCCAATAGGTAGTATGTAATTGGGTCCGTTCAAGTAATATGTAATCAGCAAAAGGGGTAGGGGGTTCTTACTTTACTATTTCTGGTGACTGATTACGTCAGAAAAAACACAACAGAAATTTGCAAATTCTATACAAAAATATTGGTCAAGCGGCAGAACTTTGCTTACTTAACTTGACAAGAAAATGTAGAGCGGTTAAAATAGCTAAAATTCTGCTGTTGTACTTGATCGGTCCTTAACCAGTGCGTCGGTAAGTAAATCGTCTATACTAATATTTAAAGAGGAAAGATTTGTATGTAAGTATGTTTGTAACGAATTGGCTCAAAAAGTACAGGTATGATAATATTTTTGTTGTAATGTTTATGTTATCCTTGTTTTGTGGTATTTTAATAATGAGTTTTGTATTGTATTGTATTGTACAGGACCGATTTTAAAAATTCTTTCACTGTTGGGAAGCTACCCTATCGCCGGGTGACATAGGTTATAATCTATACCCGTGCGAAGCCAGGGCGGACCGCTAGTACGTTATATTTTTTAGATACTTAAATATCTGTCTCATCCAGCTTGCCTACATCCACGCTATCAAAACTCAGGTAGCGCCGGGGCGCGCGTGTTATTAAGATTCTAATTTAAAGCAGGCCCTTGTTTTAATTGAGTTATGGCACTGTTACGGCTGTTAGAGTAGCCGATATGTTATGTGTTGAACTATACTATGTTTCTTTAACTTAATTGTTGTACTATTTCACGGTAATCTTATTAAAATGGGTATTTCTCTAACATGGTGTTTAATGTGTCCATTTTTGTAGAACGTCTTCGACTAATGTTGGGCTTTAGGTCTTGACCTTTGCTAAAGTAATTAGTAGGTGGCCAATTTATGACTCCTGTAATTGAAATCTTGTACGTGCATACAAGATTCCAAGACACCAACTTGTGAGAGGAAGGCATTATGGCTGGGCTTACCAGCCAGATCTCTTTCGCACATTTAAATATAATTTTAAAGAAAAAAAATAACTAAAAACCTATTGATATTATATTACAAACTATATAGCTGCGCCCCACGGTTTCACCCGCGTAGTGATGTAAAATTGTGATGATGATGAAAAGATGCCTATGTCACTCTCCGGCCCTTGAAATATACCCATGAAAAATTAGGTCACTCCGTTGGTTGGTTGTTGCGTGAAAGAGAAACAAACAAACCAACAAACTAACAAACCAACATTATAACTTAAAATTATAAAAATATACATATTATAAAATTGTTAAAATTAGTTAAATTCTCACCCAGTGATATTTATCGTGCGGTAGGCCAGTGTGCGCAAAATTTTTATAGCACTATTAGACCAGTATTAACTAGATAATCGATAGTTGCCAATGGGCGTAGTCGGAAGTACTAATAAGTAAGAAGTGAACTATGTCGTCAAGTACTCACTTCAGATTCACAAGTACCTATACCTATGAGAAACTTCCTAGAAATCTACCGAAGGTCTACGCAATTACCGCCGCTACACATTCATACATATACGCAGATTACATGTCACGTGAAACAATACGTTCTCACGGGTTAATGAACATGAATTTTGGACGTAAACCGTACCTACGTTACGTACGTAACAATCTAATGGAGTTCCGTTTCATTGTAGACAACAACCGAAGCGTTCTCACGGCGACTTATAATTTTTAGAAATGGAAAATGTAGCACATAATATAGCTTATGGTTAATAATAATTTAAAAGTAAAATGTTGTCCATAAAAATTAAAGTGTGAAACCCTTTTTTGTTTATTACAAATCTATGTTTATTATTTGTTTTAAAGGACAAGTAAAATATGTCTAATTCATCATCATCATCATCGTCATCAACCTTTAACTGTTCACTGCTGGACATGGGCCTCTCCTATTGCACGCCACTGAGCTTGGTCGGCAGTTGTTATTTGCATCCAGTTTTTACCCGTCATTTAAAAAAAAAACAAGTATTACTACAGGACTCGTATGATTTTGCGAATAAAATAGCAGCTATTCCATACATTTCGTTGGGGGAATGTAATTTTTCTTTGGAAAGGCGCTACTTTTTGCGATTTCAGGGTAAGTCCGTTGTCCTAAAAGTTTTTTATTTATAATAGTAATGCAATGCAATGATCTCCTCGGCTTATATTAGTACTACCGTTCCGCGTATCTCTGTATGTGTATAATGTGTATTTTTACTACCATAATAATCACTAAAGTTCCAATTATAAATATTTTACCTCAGACGGTATACGATAAAAGACTACCTACCTATAGTATTTTTTTTATCTGAACATTTACGTTTGTTGCCAATAAACTATGTGTTTGAAAATACCTTTTGCATTTTGGAATTGGTCCCCCTCTTAAGCAGCATTTGTTCCAGCATTGTGACGAGAGCCTAAGAAGTGGAGGAGGCCACCAAATTCCTTCCATAAAGAAAAAAAAATTAGACCAAGAACTAATTTATTTGATCTTTTATCCAGTTTCATAAACCAGTCATAAAAATGTTAATAAAACACCTCAACTGCACGTTAAAATAACAATACAGAATACTAAAAGAAGCACTCCAAAATACGTAGCACTGCAATTAATTTCTACAAATGCAATGAAGCGGTGGTCGATGGCCAGACGGCGACCTCCCTTCCGACTGCCATCAGACCAGCAGAAACAAAAAAGACTCCGCCACTGGTGGGTGGGTGGTGGTACTTCCGATTGCGCTGACACCGCTGAAAAATTACACAAACCTGTAACTCACTACGTAGGGCACTCACTTTGGCACTATTTGCAACTACAAATTTTTTAATGCTACCTAAGAACGTCGAACAATAAAAAAAAGTATTAATTTAAGCGTTCAAGTTTTTGACTGCCACAGATAAGATAATTTTTTGCAAAGTATAATGCTCATCTCTACTTGAACTCCGTAATTTATTGTCCAACATGAAATACGCGTGTTCGAACTTCTACATCGAAAAAAAATAAGTCATCATCATCATCATCTTTTTCTTTTAAGTCATCATCATCAGCAGCAGCCAGAAGTCGTCCACTGCTCAAACCTAGGCCTCACTCTTTTACCTCCACACTGAACGACAGCCTGCTATCTGCATTCACTGGATGCCCGCGACTCCCACAATGTCGTCAGGCCATCAAGTGGGAGGCCTACCTACGCTGCATCTTCTGGTTCGTGGTCTCCACTCAAGAACCTTTCTTCCCCATGGGTTATCGGTTCCTCGAGCGGTGTGGCCTGCCCCTTGCCACTTCAACTTGCAAATTTTAACTCTGGTTCTTTGGTGAATATCCACTTTCCGGATTCTATCGCGCAAAGAAACACCGAGCAATTTCTTCTTCATTATTTTAAGTACCTCAGCAAAATTTGTAATTACTTAATCAACTTCACCTTTTTCCTTTTTTTTGTTTTCAAAGCATCATAAAGTGTCTGAGTTTATTAATGAGACTGCACCTTGCCAGAAAGATACTGTAATTCACCAAAATGACATTAATGTTCTGCCATGATCAAATCGGTACAGCAACCAAATACCACACTAATGATCGCACGAATATGCACCGCAAATCCTTCAAATGGTCGCATTAATTTTTTTACTTATCACGTTCACCTTCGCATGCTTCGACCTTCCGAGAACTATGACGCATGACTGAAAAAAGTGTCGACAAGGACTTTAACTGCAATCAATATTGTCGATTGTTAAAGCGACTTTCTTTTGTTTCATCCTTCCATCCCATCCCGCTGCGCCCCAAATGGTCCCCCACTCGGCGACACAATTTGTAGACACATATTTTGACATAATTTTTTGGACATTGTTTACTTTGTTAACTGCCACGTCATAAATCTTAAGAACAAGCACGTTTACGAGTTTACGCCGAACGAACAAAACAAAGGTCAAGCTCGAAGACAATGGCTTGACGATACCTGTAATGAGTAGGCAGATCGACGCTCACGTGCAATACTATATCGCAGACAGACATTGTAACAACATGTGTAAATACTAAAGACTAATACCCACGTTAAAGCATTTAACAGTCAGCTATAACAACGCTCAGTATTTTTAATGTTTCCCAATTACAGTCTTCACTCCGTTAACGATTTCGCTGAGCATTAACTATTCCAATTTTATGTTTTGTGCCGGGCGGTATGCGAAATACCTGGAGATAATGTTCGTTGCTGTACTAAAATTATTAATATTTTAATAAATCATGAGCAACGACGTATTTCAATTTGAAATATAAACTATTTATACTTAATAAAAAACATTTAATAATTTTAATTGGGTGTTTGCCATTTAGATGTCTGTAATCCACCTTTGAAAGGAAGGTCCAACGTCAGTTAATAAAATCAATCAAGGTCTTTTGAAGAATTAAGTCCGAAACGCGAAACTAAAATAGGTGAGCAATAATTTTCGTTACGACCATAATCGCATTGCAGTAACTGCTACGAACACGTAAAGCCAAGAGCAAGCTGGTGGGATAGGTTCAGTGTTGGTTGAGTGGCTGACAAGGTCCCCGTGTTGCAATTCTTTTCATTGCACTTTTGTCTTGCACTCGGTGACTTACGAATTTTATTGTCTATGGCTTAAAATGATATATGACCGCTCTTAACTGGAGAATCATAAAATATTTTCTGTTTGTGAAATATTTCTGAAGCAATAAAGCAATAATTCACTACGGGACTACGGGGAAGATGGCCAGCTTTATTTGCCGTCATAAACGTTCTGTTTATGGTGTACTTTTTTGCTGGTTCCGAGTGCGACCGGTGCGCGCTTGTACATAAACTTTAGCTTTATCATTACTGTGATTGAACGTGTCCTGCACTTTAACGAACTGAAATTGCTGAGCTGAATGTCCTCAGATGGCCACGAGCTGGCTGTTAAACGTCGAACTAAAGTAAAAGGACGATAGCACTATTATAGAAGCTAATGGACTTGGAAAATCAATTCTACGTTCGGTATTTCAAATAATAATATCACAGCTTCACGATCTTGGAATAGAAAGTTATACCTACCTGAGCTACTGAAGGTTTCTATCCAAGTTATCCAACATTCATCCTACACATAATAATATAATTTTTGTAACATTCGAATGCCCGCTTTGCAGAGCGGCCTCCTTACGTCCAGTTTGATTGGTAAACCCATTGATCATATCACAGATCATTCGTCCTCGTCATCGAGCGAGCCGAGACGCGCGTCGGCGTTTCACACGAACCGCGAGTGTGAAACTTAGGCTAGGAAGTGTCGACGGGGGGCTCCATTAGTCAGCGTGATTAGTTCTCTTAATGTTTCAATGTGATGAATAATCGGCCGGTACAGTGACAAATGCGCCAGTCGCCGCGGACGCGCACCTGACTCCCCCACAAACGTGCCGCGCCATCACTCAGCCCTCGCGCTATACGTTACAGATGAAGAGATTTATATTTACTAATGGTACTGTTGCCATCGCTTCACGGATTAAATGGACTGAAATTTAAAGAACTCTTCAAACGTCCATACTTTGATAATATCTGAAAAATATCCTTAACACTCTCCAGGCGTTGATTAATCAATGTTGTTAAAGAATTTCGTGACTTTCCGAACGGATGATGGTCACCCTGATTGTTGATAAATGACTCAGCTTACGTATTCGGAGTCAAGGGTTAAAGTCGGTCGAGATCTAGTGTCGGGATCTTTTTCACATCAACGATTCTCTTTCTATTTTTTTTCTTGGTCGAACGCAATCGATATGTGTCACTTCAGTCAGTTCGCTATGATTTAACATTGATTGCCTTCTTTGAGAGCACCGCGCGGTGAAATTTACAACTGCGTGCAATAGCTACCGTCCACCATTATTGCACTAAGAGTGTTTGTAGTTTCGTTTTATAATATTATTTCTGAGAAGTTAAGACCGTATTTTCTGCGTCGATATTACGACGGGATTAGTTCTAAATACGGAGTGTGCAGCTGTATGCAAAAATGTATTCAAAATGCATGGTAAATAATATTTTATCAATAGGAACTTTTTAAACAGGCAAGACAATATAAAACACAAGCACTTTGATTTTTGATTCATAATATACGAACGAAATTTTATACGAACAGCAAGGGTGTGAAAGTCCTGGCCGGAATATGTGTTCCTCAAAAATTTGGTAAGTTCAATATGGGAGTGTTCAAATCGAGATTAAATAGTATAGTATAGTAGTAGTAGTAGTTATTCGAGAGTTTCGTTCTAGGTATAGACAAACTCCATTCTAATTCGCGTTTTAGCTTAACATCTAATATGCAGAATCAGGCATGAAGACAAGCTCAAGCCTAAATATATGAAAATAAATGTTTTTCATAATGCTGAAATATTCATTTAGATCGAGCAAGGGACGTTACATCAGGCCGGAGCAGACCCTTATTTTTCTGGATTTTTTACTAGATTCTATGAGTATTAAGTCCACTTACTTCAAGTGATACTTTTTTGTACAAGCTCAATAGTTGAACAATTGAAAACAAATAGTCAGTTTGAGAACAACATTTCAGCCTGTCTGGTTTCTATCTGACTAGCTACCTATTAAAAACTATCTCATTCGAACTCCCCGCTTTATATCAATACGATTTCTCATCAGTGATCAAACCCAATAAGCCTAGGCATCACATCACACCGACACGAACGGGCTGCAGCGGCGATGCCAATGAGAAGAGTCTGACCTGAACACTATAAATCAAAACGCTCACGTTTGTGATTAATCAAACATATCAGAGAAACGCGTCAGGTGGTTGTAATAGGAAATACGGAACAACACGAAGATGGGATTCGAAAGCAAAATAACTTTTACGTTAAGAGCCTTCTACCATTTTTTGACAAAAAAAAAGCATCGAAAACTGGATTTTCGACGTTCAGATTCTGTCAAATAAAAAGATATTTAGAAAATTAAATTACTGTAATAAATAGATTTGTAGTTTTTATTGGAAGTAAAGGTAAAATTTTAGAAAAACTCGACTTATTACCTACATGTTTTAAACGTTTATCGGGACTTATCACGTATTATTTAATTTAGGTAAAAAATATGTACCTTTCGCTCTTATTACCTACAATTTATAAAAGTAGTTTTTCGTAAAACTCTCGCAAGTAAAGTTAGATATAAGATTTCGTTAAATCATTGATATGAATTAAACAATGTCAATGCTTACTTGTTTTATGAGTGCTCTTGACAATGATGACCTAATTTTTTAGTATTCTGTCCGAAAATCCAATAACTGAACTAACTTGAACGATGCATTTTGTAATGCGGCCGGCTCTTAAAACGGTGTCGTTTTTTAAACAACTGAAAAGGCTAATAGATCATTGGAGTTATGATGAGTGACGTGTCTGCCTATAATTAATTATCTTTAATACAAAAATTAACTAGATTACGGTATGGATATGACCAGTGAGGTTGTTTCAATTGAGATTAGTTTTGAATTTTAGCCGAAATCAAGCAGACCCAAATTGTTTTGTGGCTATGACAGTAATACAATCACAAAAGAAAAGCAAAAAGTAATTCATCATTTTCGTCGTGGTTTATTAAACCAAACCTGTGCTCTAATTTCGGTTACGCTATCATAATTACTTTCTAAGTCATTGAATATAATTTCATAATGCTCATGCGGTCAGTGCGGTGGGCACAGGTTAATAAAGAGTTAGTGCGGTGGCACCACACGTCGCGATGATGTAGCGATTTGTACTCTTCCGATCTCATTTATAGCTCTCGTACTATTTCTTTTTTATTAACAATAAAAACATTTTTATGAAACATTCCGCGTCGATGTTGAATCGATCGCAATCAGGCTAATTCGAACGATGGGCAGAGCTGTGAGTGCTGGCAACAGGTATTTATGTTTTGATCTTTTTCATCTGTTGCTTTTATTATGTACCCACTCGAAGATCGAAATTAATGGAAAGTAGTGACAAGTGACATGATTTCGTTAAAAATAAAACGACCGAGTCCCTAATTAACACTGAGCTAATTGGATAACCGGTCAAATTCAAATGCAAGATTTGTCCCACACGTACTAACAGGGCAAATGAATAAAAGCTTGTAAAATGGCAATTATTGAATTTAAAACTAAATAGAAAAAACGTTGTGTACTAGCCAGTGCTCGATATGGACCAAAACGCACCGGAACGCCGTTCCAGTTCAAGAAATAACCATTTCGTAAAGGAAACCAACGAAACCTTACTCGTCAAAATCAGTCAAGCCGTTTAGTCTACAGGAGGTACTACAGGAATCCAGAAACATACTTACATACAACCCACAAACATTACCCTCCTTCTTGGACAGAAAAAGATCGCAAGGTTTGAAGGGAAAAGCGGTCCGGTTCGTGAGTAAGTCCAATTCGACCACTGGTTGCAGCCCAAATATTTGCTTTTATCTTTAACAATCTGTTCAACACGGCCGTTAATACGGTTAGAATCTCAACTCACCAATTTGTACATAAACATCATATCTTTGATGCATCAAAAACCACATTTTTATTGTGAATTAACATGTTTATATAGACTCATTTGGTCAGCACTCTTCTTAGATAGTTTTTCTTTTGGATTCTTACACCTCACATTGGAATCCAGAAACATACTTACATACAACCCACAAACATTACCCTCCTTCTTGGACAGAAAAAGATCGCAAGGTTTGAAGGGAAAAGCGGTCCGGTTCGTGAGTAAGTCCAATTCGACCACTGGTTGCAGCCCAAATATTTGCTTTTATCTTTAACAATCTGTTCAACACGGCCGTTAATACGGTTAGAATCTCAACTCACCAATTTGTACATAAACATCATATCTTTGATGCATCAAAAACCACATTTTTATTGTGAATTAACATGTTTATATAGACTCATTTGGTCAGCACTCTTCTTAGATAGTTTTTCTTTTGGATTCTTACACCTCCAAAGCATTATGACTTTTAAAATATCAACATACAGTTGATTTTACTAGTATGACTCAACTTAGGTCCAGGCAGACTGGATGTCAAAGTTATGACGTGTTAGATTGATTATCAGATGGATGTTAAAATGCATTTTACGACTTTTTATGGCGAGTTTTTGGTGTAAAGCCGTCTTAACTGATTCGTTTGTGGTTGGTCCGGCCGCGGCTATCGGCCCCAACGGTCCACTTCGAGGATAATCGAGGATTTCCAATGACTTTGTTACGTAGTGTATACGTACTACCTACCAATAGTTAATATAAAATGAAACCCTGGTATTCATTATTACCTCGGATCAGACATATGTGGTTTGAGAAATTACAACATGGATTCTTCAAATGGCGAGTTTTTTTTTTTTTTATATAATAGTATACAAACAAGCGACGGGCCACCTGATGGTAAGTAGTCTCCGTCGCCTATGGACACCTACAATACCCGGGGCATTGGCGGTGCGTTGCCTACCTTTGAGGACTCTATTCACTCTTCGCTTGAAGCAATTGAGGTTATATTTTGGTGTTACAAGTATCCATAAACGACGGTGACTGCTTACCACCAGGCAGCCCGTCAGCCATTCGCGTGTTTGCCACCTATGGCATAAAAAAACCTACCTACCAAAGGACTCTGCCATTATCATTTTCATCATGCATCACTAAAGTATCTCCCACTTTTATAAGCACACACAACCTACAAATCTGCCGTTCCGGTGACCACCGCACCCACATCGCTGTACCTGTCACATATCCGGAACAATTACGTGGGTTCAACGCTCTGCGTGACGCCAACCGGCCCGTGACGCTAACATTTTATTAATATGAGGTTAAAGGCTGTCCACCTGTGAGGTGACCTGAGAACCTATAGCCATCTATAGGTAAGTTGATAAGGTACATTGATACGTGATATATACGTTTATCTTCTTTTTAACCCCCGACGCTAAAAGAGGGGTGTTATAAGTTTAACGTGTGTACGTGAGGTTAAAGGCTGTCCACTTGTGACGTGACCTGAGAATATAGCCATCTATTTCTATGGGTAAGTTGATAAGGGACATTGATATGCTATTATTTAACCATCTTGTTTATAACCCCCGAAGCAAAAAGAGGGTTATAGTTAGTTTAACGTGTGTATTTGTGTGTCTCTCTGTGGCATCGCAGCTCCCAAACGGCTGAACGAATTAATTTATTTTTATTGTTTTGTTGGAAAGGTGACTTGATCTTAGGTGTAATTATGATTCAAGAAAATCTATTCAGTAGTTTGAAGATCTATAATATAAGATCAAAAATAATATTTTATTAGCAATCTGGAGTGTTTAGTAACTAGAATTTTATTTGCGAACTATTTTTATATTTACCGCCAATTACCTGATGTTAAGCGATGATGCGGTCAACGATGGAGCACGCTTGCCTAGAAGAAACCCATTCACTCGTGATTTGAAGATACCCAGTTTTTGTTTCGTTCAACCTAAAATATGTTTTGGAACTCTCTGGGAACAATATTACATTCCTTAACTGTTTTTTTTTTAACGCTGCTAAGTCCGCTTTTGACCACTATACTATACCTAATCTGGAGTAGATATTGATTTACCTTCTATGAAAGCTATTGACATTACTCAGTCTAGATCAAATCCACACAATGTCATGGTAGACCGCCACAGTGCCGGTAGGTGAACACGAGGCAAGTGCTCATATCGGAAGCGGAAGCTGCTCCCATGCGGGAGGTTCCGTCCAGCGCGCGCGCATCAATCTGCGCCGTGAAGTCACTTCCGGCCCAGCCTGCACAGAGTAGCTAACGGTTAATCAGCATTCGCTGATTACAGCTGCTGATAATTTAATGGGAGATGCGATAGTTGGCACTTAATTTCAAGTCCTTTTCATACGATAGTACAAACCAACGTTATACGTGTTAAACTGATTGTATGTTACGAAATTAAAATATATAACTACTACGTAGCAATAAAGCTAAGCAGTTTTCTACATCAAAAGATACATTCAGTGCATCACCATCCATTCCTCAAAAAGACCTGTCTACTTTGTATGGATGTTTTGAACCAGTTCGGACAGATACTGTAATAGGCATGTGTCCTAATGTTTAATTTATTACAAATAACCAGCTTAGCGATGAATATAACTAAATACATTTCACACACTGAAAAAATAAATTAAATTGGCTGATAAATCTCTGAGATATGAGTGTTTAAAGTTTTAGGTGGGGATAGAGAGGGGATGCTGTATCCCTTTCTCGCAAAACGTGTGTTAGTATAGCACTTGTATGGCACTCCTAACGTGACGTAACGGCTCAGTATAGTGCGCTGTCTGTCTAGCATGAAATTAAAATGTTTATATCTCATTTATTTTTAAACTAATTTTTATTTTGTTTTCGTTGATGTGCTCTATTTATGATCAGCTTTTTTATGAGGTAATAAAAAAATATTAGTCATCATGCCTAATGTTCCTAGCTGAAATAGATACTGTCCTACTTAAGTTTTCAGCTAAGGGTTTTTAGAATATTATTTCAGAGAAAAATAAGAAAGGTTTGGATAGTTATTAATAGAACAATATTAATATTTTTGAAGTCGTTTGTGGATCGAAGTGGCATATAATATTATAGAATCCGAAGGGATTACTAGGGAATACTTTTGAAGGGATATTCTTCAATAGTGAGGAGATAAAAGTATCCGCGGATCCACATGTGGTGCCGAGCTGTGGATTGAAGTGGGCGGAGGGTATCATGCCACCAAAAGAAAATACAGAAAAGAGGCAAGTGTCAGCGTAGCTTTTGCTTTCTAATATACCTGGTAAGTCCATGGAAATCGAAGGGTTGGAGCCCAAAACGATGGTCTGACCAGGTGTCTCAGCGTCTCAACACCAGGGATAATGATACCGTTTATGACGCCACTGATTGGCATAGACGGCGATAGATTGTCGATAAAGTAACTGGTCGGGATCGTCACGCTCAGCATTGAGCACTGACTGAGGGATGAGGATTAGTAAGGTTTGACAGGACAACTAAGTAATATTATCTAATCATTTTAATTACCCTCAACATATCGTTTTAAAATTGCGTACTTATAAATCGTAATATACTGTGAATTAAGTTTAAATTATGACGTATCCACATCTTTATCGGTGGACAGAAATATCCCTTGGCTATGTTATTACCATATTTGCCGGGTATCTCGTTTCACGTCAGTCCTTGTGATATCACACCTACGCGCGTTTCTGCCCGCTTTACTTCTGAAGCAACAATCAAACGCTATTGTTAATATAATTAGAGGCTGTCTCGTGATATAATTAACCGGTTCATTTGTTTGGGCGCACCGACGCGAGCATCCATCACATCACACGCGCACGCAAAACGCACCGGCTCGTTTCCGCCACGGCTAATTCATTCATTGTACTCCTCTGCTCTATAATTTCGCCATAAGCAACAGCTAATATCTCTCGTTATCTCCAAACTCGCGTATGCCTCTCACGTAACGCAAATTATCGTAATAAGCAATAACCTATAGCACGAAGCTCATGTCAAATCAGCTTTAAATTTAGGTACTCATTTTTAAGCGAAGTTTTTTGGGGTTTAAGTCAAATTACTTGTTCTTTAAACCGATGAGCCGCCGGCCTATTAGCGGCCAAATGGTGCATTGCCTGTTCTGGACGTCCACAGACGCTCGAGCGGCAGGCTTGTTACAGCACGCATACATATCGTAACCAAATAATTTCACTTCCCGATTTGAGCATGTCTGTCCAATTTCTGAACAAACGATAACGTCGATTCGTGAGCGAAATCAAATTACAATAACTACACACGCCACCGCTACCGATACTTAAATAACGAGTTATTCCGAATAGCGGGTTATGTCTAATTTATAAGAGGTAAATTGTAGGATGCCACGCGTGCATCCGAATTACTTAGAGAGCGACCCCGCATTATGTTTGGTTAAGTTTATTCTACGCTGATTATACGTATTAGTGTTTTATAAAAAGGAAGTTCGTCATGCTGTCTTGTAAGTCATAAGTATATGCAGACTGTCAAGTTATGAGGAAGTCAAGTTAGAAGTATAACATACATACCTTGTGAATAGGGTGTAATTATCAGAAACATAAAATTATAAGAATCTCTTATGTAAAGTGTTATGTATCATCACTTACTGAAAGTTAAATTGGTTTCTGGGGAGAAATGTCCATAAGCAGGTAATGTGAGAACAAAGGATGGGACTCTGTGTGTACTCAAACAGAACATATTTTTGAAGAGCGATCGTCCAGATACTACCTAGTGATGAGCGTATGGTTTCATAAACGGACCAGGAAAAAATGGCAACTTCAAAAAATAGGGACATACTGTTGGCTCCGAAAAGAACACGATGCATCTAAGAACGATCGCACCGGCAGGCATGAATGGTATGCGCTCAGGAGGCCATGAGTTATGGGTGTCATTATACCTGGGTAGAGCGATGCCGGCATCATAGAAAAATTGCCAAGGCAAGAACAAAGGATGAGACAGTATGTCTGCTCAGAACAGAACACACATCGATGCATCGAAGGGCGATCGTCCAGGTAGGCATGAATGGCCGGGGCGCCCCGCTGGCCGTGAGTTATGCGGCCCCCGCCGCGCGCCGCTGCCTTCACACCTCCACCCGCGTGTGGTCCCGCGGTTTATGAGCCTGGAGCTGCTGCGCGCGCGCATGCACCGCTCTATGCAACACTGATGACCACCTGTAATAATTTTACTGTAATATATTTTTTAGATTATTATTTATCTACGTTTGGCCACCTCCATGCCTGATGGTAAGCGACGGAGTAGCCGAGGATAGAACACGTTGATCTAGGAGAAATCTATGCACTCTAGATTTGATGTTACCTAGATTGAAGTTTTTAGGAAACAATTAGGACGGCAGGGAGTTTTTAGACGAGCAAGTCTTACGCAATATCTATGGTGGAACTTTAGTTATTTCCTATGAAATATTGTACAGAACTTACAGCCTTTCGTTAAATGGTTTATAAGCTTACTATAGTTAAATGTAGTTTATGTAGTTATGTAGTTTTTTTTCGTAGTCTGCGAGCCTTAGTCTAGGGCTCTAGGCAATGGCCTCCTCTATACTTTTCCAGTTTTGGCTCACTCTTGTTAGTCAAAATATTATTTTACGCTTTTCAAAAAATGACTATGAATATTATGCCTGTGAAATATAAATTTTTGAAATGGTCCTAACTATTTGCCCCTTTATATATAATTGTTAAAAAGGCTTACAAATCTCTCCTCTTGCATCTGGCAACCTCTTGCATGACTCGATCCGTATGACACCTAAATCTTCCGGCGTAACTAGTAGATATCCTTACCGCAAGATATTATAATATTAGTCACATTAGTGTGTATATTTTACTCGAGAATTATTTTATTTGTTAGACGTATTACGACCTGCCCGGTTTCCTGCGAGACACGATACCGGGCGATGCCATTTTTATTGGACAGGAAGGAAATTCTAGCGTTTAAGATATTCAAGAAGTTTATTTATTTCGAAGTGTATGTTTCGGTCTAGTGGGGTCTACTCTGGAGTGTTGTCAGCTATGTAAAATAGGGTGAAGATGGTTTTAGAGTTCTGTACAACTACAAGGAACTCTAAAAGTTCGTTCTGTCCGTCCGTCTGCCCGTCTGTCCTCCTTAGGCTTGTCGTTCTCAGTCTGTCGGTATGTACGTCCTGATTATTTAGAACCTTAATTATGGTAAGTGCATGAATCTTTGCACAATTAGATACAGTTTAATATAGGTATATCTCAATTTTAAAACTCTACAACATATATTTTTATAGTTTTTTGTGGCTCTGGTACACATGAAATAGGTATGTTTTTTTTCGCTGTCCATCTCCTGTATGGTATCGTTAAATAGGTATATTTAAATGAAGTGAGGTTTAACAAATAATTTTTATCAGATGTGACATTTTCAAAATAGACAGAAACTTGTTACTGATAGGTTATTTTAAAAACCTATACAAAAATCGGCACTTGATTTGATGAGAATGATGTATGTAGTAAACTACATAAATTTTTGTGTTTTGTGTTGTTTGTGTTTTGTGTTATTTTTGTGTTGTTGTGTTGTGTTCTCTTATTTATAAGATTAATCATGCAAGTTAGTAATCTTTCTAGTGCATAGAATATCCATGCAGTATATCTATCCTGTATGAACGAACATGCCCGCGACCATCCTAAAGTAAAATCCCAGCTTCAAACCGAAGTGAGTTGGGTGCGATGCGACATAACATAAATAACCTTGAGCAACGGAAGCTCATTCCGGTAAATGTCCACTATCACTTATATTGATAGCTTCTGGATAAAGTTACAAAGAGGATTGTATGACATACACGCATTGGTTGTGTCACTAACATTAAAGTAATTCAAAAATAATATCGCTCGTTCGAATGCGTCGTATCTTGAAAGTCACTGTTATAGGTTTTTTCGGAACTTTTTTTAGTTATTGTTACGTCAGTGGTTTTGTACCTGGACCTAACTACATTCATATTCACCTAGCAGAAATATATTTATTTATACGAAAAATAATTTAAAAACAGACATTTACAACATAAAACTATTACTACCTTATTTGTTAATTTTTTTGTTTATTTGTTTATTTTGCCAGTGTACACATTACATGGGGTCCTTAAAACTACATGTCGGTACAAAGACCCTGTTAGGGCGCAGCAATTTAACTTATTTTAACACATATATAATTTATAACTATATAGCCGATAGCCCGTTGGTCCAGTTGGTAGTGAACCTGCCTTCTGAGCTTGGGGGCGTGGGTTCGATTCCCATCTAGGACAAACATTTGTGTGATGAACATTTGTGCTTGTTCTATATCTGGTTGTTAATATCTATTTAAGTATGTATTTAAAACTATATATGTATGTATATCAGTCTCTGGCAGCCATATCACAAGCTTTGCTTAGTTTGGGGTCAGATGACCGCGTTTAAAAAAAATATTATATTACATAATTATACTATTATATACTATTATCTTATATTATAATAATAACTTTAACACAAAAGCGTTTCTATTAATCACCTAGCATATATGTAGCAACAATGCTCACACGTACGAGCGGCGTGCTATGTAACAAATCGACCGACTATAGTCGCAAAAAAACTGCATAGTCTCGAGCACCGCCGTAAAGTAGCTTGTCTATCTTTTTTCTACTCGATAAATTTCGGCGAGTGTGCGCAAGAGCTTTATGACCTTATTCCACCCTCCCCCTTTTACTATAGGACAAGTAGAAGGCCTGTACACTGCCATCCGTTCCTCGAGGAAATTCCATAAATTCTAACAACGATTTGGGTTGAAATTTTTATGATACGTACTGCCAAAAAATTGAACTCCATGCCATCCTCCTTGTTGTCTGAGAACTACAATCTAGGCATCTTCTAGGCTAGACTGAGTAGATTTCTCCTAGATCGACGTGATCCATCCTCGGCCACACCGTTGCTAACCACCACGCGAGTAGGTGGCCAAAAGTAGAAGAGAACAAAAACAAACACATACATAAAAAAACGTACTGCCCAATAATGGAACTCCCCTGTCCCTGAATGGAAATAATTAATTCTGATCACTTGCGTTAGGTTTTTGAACGTGAGACTGTAGCAGGTAGGTACCCGATAATTATACTTCAGTGAAATATGAAAAGAAAATGTAAATTATTTAGCTTTTGCCATTTTACAATGTCATTGCAGCTTTTTTACCAAACTTCCTTCGACACAATACATGTCTGAGACATTGTTAGACCAAACATTGCTTATCAGTTTTTTTTTATGCTTTCGGAGTAAGTAATTGCTTGTTTGTAATTGCTTGTGATTTGAAGACACTCAAATAATCCAAATTCTCAAGCACACTACCAGTTGGCAGCGTAACTAGCATGCTGAATGTCAATGCTTATACGTTTCTATATGCTATAAGTGCTAAAAGTATTTTTACCCGACGACGCTAAACTGGAGGGTATTGTGTTTTACGTGTACGTATACATAAACTCGGTCCAAGCAATTCATCATCATCATCATCATCATCAGCCAAAAGACGTCCACTGCTGAACATAGGCCTCCCCCTTTAACCTCCACACTGAACGACAGCCCGCCTTTTGCATCCACTGAACTGCACTTAAAGCTATAACTATTTAGAAAATCCATTATTAATTTTACCTAAACTTATCTTTGATAGTAAATTGTACCTTCACAAATATAGTTATGAATATACCTACCTACTAAAACAACTTACGAAATCGTATCTAGTCAGATCGCCTACGCATCTTCGTAGCACTGAACGAGCAAAGTCAAGTTCAACATACAATAACTACCTCATGGAGATTATTTAAATAGATATCTAAGTTCTTCTTAGTGATTTTCAACCGTTATTTTGAAAAATTATTAAACTACTACTATGTACGTAGCTAGACTCTATAGTTACCCTAGGACGAGACTTATATCCACCCTAGACTGGATGGAATGATCATATATATGTATTAAAGATAGCTAGCAGTTAGCTATAAGTGACGTCATTCTAAATCCAATATGGCGGACTCATAGAGATACAATTACCTACTACGTAGGTACAGGATCCACACTCGGCGGACTAGTTATTTTTTATGCACTCCTTTAATATGGGTATCAAATGAAAGGGGTTACTGAGAAGAATACAAAAAATTAAATGACATTACCTAAATTCAATATGGCCGATGCTTAAAATAGTATCCACCTTGCCTGATGTTAAACTGAGCTGTTCGAGCTGAGTGGAGCGTTTAGAAGCCTATGACCATGGAGTGAACTAAAATAAGCTGAAATAAGCTGATACGGTGATATCTTTGCTACTAGCTAAATAATTAAAAATACTAATATAAATAACTGATTTAGCGGTTCTGCGTGTTAAATAGTTAAATACAACAAGTGAAAAAAAATAAAAAAAATCCAGGGATTCAAGAGAGATGATATTTTTTCCGCGAACTTTGTTCGCAACTTTTTACTATAGACTGCGTTCCTAAGACATAAAATAACCACGATAATAGAAAAGAAAAAAAAAATTGCGGGATATTTTTTTCTTAATTTAAATTGGATAGCCCAATGGAATAGCTCCATTCAGCCAGCTAGTAGGTACGTTCAGCCCGTTTTAATCATATTTTGTACATATTTAGTATAATATTTGCTTATTCCAAATAAAAAGTGACAAAAAAAAGTTTTATTCACTGTTATCGATGAATCAAATACCCTTTTTGAGTGGCAATGGTAAAAGTATTAACTAAGAACTCTGTTACGGACTCGACCTTTTAACCTTGCTGAACATGATGGCAATGATGAGGTAAACAAGAATCGTTGCCATTTAATTATTAAAAGTCATATAAATGCAGTTTAAGAGCGTAAAAGTTCACCAACGTGTACGGCCCCGGTAAATACGAGGGTCTTAAAACAGGCAGTCGGTATAAGCCTGGTTATTTATCGCCGTCCCACTGGCCGCACAAGATTTATAATGGCCAGTGGAAATTGCGACAATGCGACGGTTTTATATCGCCTACTGTGCTTAATCTGAATGTGGTGTGAGATTTGCACGTGCATTGTGTTTTTTTGCCTTTATCGAGCGGACGGCAGCCGGTTGTCTAGTTATCATTGCCTGTCATAAAGGTGATTTGTTGGAGTTGATCATTGAGTCAAGTGTTCTGATTCTGGAAGTAGATTATTATATCACACACGCCTGCTACTATGGGCTACTTTAGGCCTCATCCTTCTTCCTCTTTTAGTCGTACGGCTCACTGCTGAGCGTCGTGAAAATCTGACCGGTAATTTTCTGGACAGTTTGTCGCCATCTATGCTGACCAGTGGCCTCATGCATGGCATCACTAACTTTGGTGTCGAGCTGGTTAGATACTTGTTCTGACCATCGTTTCGGGTTTCAATCCCTAGATCTTTTTCCTTTTCCTTTGGCATCATAAGCAATCTCAAAGTCACACAACGAGCTATGGAAAGGGCTATGCTCGGGATGTCTCTACGAGATCAAATCAGATATGAGGAGATCCGCAGACGAACGCAAGTTACCAACATAGCCCACCGGATTATCAAGTTGAAGTAGCAGTGGGCAGTGAACATAGCACGCAGAACAGATGAACGATGGGGCCGAAAGGTTCTCGAATGGAGACCACGGACCGGCAAAAGCAGCGTAGGACGTCATCGTCCACCCACAAGTTGGACGGATGACCTAAAACAGACCGCAAGAAAACGCTGGATGCAGGCCGTATCCAAACGGCCCTTTTGGAGATCCATACGACCTATGTCCAGCAGTGAACGTCCTATGGCTGAAATGATGATGGTGACCTGCCTGCTGACCAAATAGTCCGTAATATTGTCCGCACAAAAATAAGCTGGCAATCCTCAGGCATTGCATGAATCCAAAGTGCGGGGGCGGCGATGCTAAAGATTTATCGAACGGCTACTGTCCCTAGATATTTACCAGACCTACCAAGAATCGTGCCCAGTTAAATGAAATTTATATCCCGTTTTAAAATAATTTCTTGTTACGCCTGATTGTTTAAGATTTAAGGGTTTGTTGGAATCTTGAATACTGGGTTACGCGGAAAGGTTGTACTATGCCGAAAGGGACCCATAGTACTCAGCATTGTGAACAAATTTTACTATGAAAGCAACACTGAAATCGAAAAAAAAACTGTTGCTGTTCCATAGAAAACTTTTCAAATTGTATGGAACAGCTGATTTTTTTTCGCGATTTCAGCTTTGCTCTCCTCGTAAAAGTAGTTCATAGTAATGAATGGGTACTATGGGCCCCTACTTTCAGCTTAGTACAACTTTTCCGCATAACTCTGCATAGTATCGAGTAGGAGTATAAATGGAACCATTTAATTCAACGATGTAGTATACATGGGAACAAATGACACAGCAATAGATTAACTACGTTCAAAAACATTAGCCAATAAGGTTGTAAAAAAATAATTAAACTTCTATCAAGTAAATAAATTGAAATATTACCTACCTGAGTATTACAAGTACCTTAGTCTTGCTACATGTAGGTACAAGGTTACACGAAACAAATGAATTAAACGAAAAGAAAATAAAGAATAAGAAATATCAACTAGAAAGCGATGTTGATTTTACGTGCCCACTCTGGCAGTCCGATAGAAAAATGGGAAGGAGTGAATTAGATCATGCAGATCCGATGCGAACTCACCAAAATGTATCGATAAAAAACCGATAGACTATAGCATCTTTGCGCCAATGCTCAAGACTAAAAAGCTTAGTCTGTACTAGGGATTCGTTGCTGATGGCAAATATAGTTATAAAAAAAAAAAAAAACAACAACATTCAGTCGAATTGATAACCTCCTTCTTTTCGAAGTCGGTTAAAAATATGATGAATGGCACGTTTCTCAACAGACTGCAACGCCTCAAGCTGGTGCTTAGCTGTTCCATGCCAAAGGTGATAGCAATAATACATATATATGTAGTGTCATAAAATGAGTAATCACATTAAAACTGTAAATTAGTTTAAAATGGAAGTAGTTAAGTATTTCTAAATTTTGCAAGTATTATTACAAATATTTAAAAAAATTACGTATTCGTATTATTTTTTGTATCACAATCAGCAAAACAAAATAATAATAAATAAACTGTGCTTACAAATATTTTCACCCGAATAAAATGACATTACGAACACCGGGAAAGAACTTTAAACTTATTACCGATACATAAGTAGTTTTGCTTTCATTGGTATCACTATCAACTGAATCAATCAATTTGGATCTCATTTAACTGATAAAGATCGTATTAGAAGGCAATAATTGTAATGATATCGATATTATAATCTAAACCTAAGCTTGATATGTATTAAAGCGAAATTCAATAAGGAAAATCTACGATTAGGTTTAACTAAATAATATACTTTTGGTTACTTATAAAGACAACTAAAAGCAACCACTCGGTAAGTACAAGGTAAACGTAATTTTTACATATATACAGGGTTATTCGTCATTTCAGCCTATCATGTTCCCACTGCTGGGACACAGGCCTTCTCTCAGAAAGAGAGGATGGGCCTTAAATGCCTTAATTCAATATGCTGACCCATTGCATGTTGGTAAATATCATAATGTCTTTGAACTTTTGAAAATACTTAATTATGGATATTAAGGATTTCCCCTGGGCAAAAAAAGGTTAGGCTGCCAGTGCTTGCGAGAGGCTGTTACTTAATTATCGGTAACCCTGTATATCTATAGTTATACAACGTGCCATCGAAATAACGACCTAATCAAACCTAAAACTACCCAACTTATTTTTTTATGTAGTAATGTTATAAAATAAAACTTTTCACAGAGGTGCAAAATAAGAGTCACTTTGCAATATTTATGTTCAATTATCTCCTATTAACATAACACTTTAGGGCTTTATGTTTTCTGTCATTTTTTGTTCTTCTAAGTTTCATTGTGCGACGTGTTTTCGTCAAAAAAACAAAACAAAATGGCGGATAGGAACTTTGCCAAAAAAACCTTTACGTCGCTGTTTGCGCTGGAGTTTTAGATACAGTATTATAAAAATTTCATTTAAAACCTCCTTTTATTAATAGCTATATCGATTGTACCTACTTTCGTTTCTTAACAAACTATTGTCAGGTTTTAAGTTATTTCGATGGCACCTTGTATAATATCTCAATTGGCATAAACTCAGTCGACATAACAAACGTGCATGTTTAGTACCTACTACAGTCACTTAAATCAGTATTGGAATTATCTCGTTACGTTAATAAGGAGACATAAAAAAAATGAATCATCATTCTTGCTAATTTGCATCCGAGAACGACATCGTCGCGATCTGTAATCCAAGTAAGTATGGACTTTATCTTGGAAGGTAATTGCGTTGCGTTATAAAATACAACTGCACCACGCGATTTTGCCCGTTATCCTACAGAAACCGTAAAATTTTCCGGGATAAAAAATAATCACTTAGTGTAATTCAACGCGACAATGCGGCCAGGGGCCTTACAGCTACCATAAAGGTGGTACGAAAAGTTGCGCGATCGTAAACCGTATCTCGGCGCGTTAAAGTTAACGTTCACGTGATTTTCTACGCTACGCGGTTTCAGCGCTGTTTCGAGTCCGTGTTAAGTGGTAGCAGTAACATGCAGTAAGCACGTCTACGTCTTTTAAAACGATGGTACCTACTGGCAGCGGTGTAGATTATAATATTTTAATGTTAATTTGAATATCTAATTAATATTAATTTTCTATGCATACTTGCATTTCATGATATTAAGGTGGTACGATAAATATCTTTACATGATTTTGTAAAGAATAATAATCAATTTTCGCAAACTACATGATCGTTTGCAATAATTACCCGACCTAGCTACAAGGACAAAAAACTGTTTGAAATTTGAATTTCCCGCCATAAAATAAATAAAAATAATAAATATTTCGGACATTTTTGCACACACGGCCATCTGACCCCAAACTAAGCAAAGCTTGTGATATGGCTGCCAGAGACTGATATACATACATATATAGTTTTAAATACATACTTAAATAGATATTAACAACCAGATATAGAACAAACACAAATGTTCATCACACAAATGTTTGTCCTACGTGGGAATCGAACCCACGCCCCCAAGCTCAGAAGGCAGGTGAAACGTACCACCTTAATTAGGTAGGTATTTCGGTTCGATGTAATACGTAAAGGTAATAGGTATGTATATAATATTTACGTACTCCAGGATATATACAATGGAATAATACCCCTTCCCTATTCCGAGATAGATCTTTTTTTTTTACTTTTCTGTGCATATACTGCCTGTAAGTACCAAATCCGCTCAGCCGTCACGAAGTTCAATCAAACACACTGACTCTCAAACTTTCTCATTTATACCTATAAGTTTGATTAGCAATCGAGACAGATCGAAGGTTACAACTTTTTTGTAACAATATGCGGTTATGCATAGCTTTATCGTAATTGGAACAAAAACTGTTATTGACAGGCAAGTGGTCACGTATCATAGAAGTAATAGGCCACAAAAAATCGCACGCAAATACAAAAAAATAAGCTGTGAAGGTTACAGATCAGGGGCTCGATTTTGGAATCGCTCGTGTGATATTTTTCGCTCGAAAATATAATGCAAAATCATGCTAAATGACTAACTTCCGAACGAAATCCCAAACAAAAGTTGCATTTTAACTGTTACATATAATATATGCATTTAAATTTTTCCTATAAGTAGGTAGGTAAAGTTTATTTCAGGAACTTAATTTTACTAGTTTTTTTTTAAAGTACGCTTTCACGTTACATAGCGTTTAATTTTCACACAACGGTGACCTACTAGAACTCAAAAAATAAGTAGACGAATACGGATTGGACGAATTCGGAAGTGGACGACTCAGGAATTTGTACAACGACACCTTAGGAAAAGCACGTGTCAAATAGCGTTCAGATAGCCCGTTGGTCTAGTTGGTAGTGAACCTACCTTATGAGCTTGGGGGCTTGGGTTTGATTCCCACCTATAATATCGAAATTTAAGAGTAACGGACTACAGTCAAGAGGGGTCACTGGATATTTTGTAATTTCAATTCGTTTATTAATCGACTAGAGAAATAGACGTTCACTTAGCTAAATATCACCTCACTTAGCTTGCAGAATAGACCGGCTGATACCGACCACGAAGTTATCGCGACCACCAAGTTCATAGTATTATTTTCACGGAAACTTTAATAAAGTCTTTCTACACACAAAATAGTCGTATTTCTAGCCCACGCGGGGAAGCCAACGAGCCAGCCGTCGGGCAAGTTCTCTGTCAAGTAAATAACCATGATTATGGCACCAATGCAAAATGTTGCTTGTAAAATGTAATCGAGCCAACTTTTGAGGTAAATGCGGATATTTCATATACCTATTGAGCGTTAATGGAAGTCTAAATTAACTGAATAGATAAGCTAAATATGTTATGGGCTTGCGCTTGACCACCAACTCGCTTGATGTTAAGCGAGGATGCGGTCTACGATGGAGCACGCTTGCCTAAAAGAAACAGCAGTGCAAGTACCGTTATTTATCGACCGTCAAATTTGACAGTTGAGATCGTCAAATTCGATAAAATGCAATTTGATCAGTACTTGCTATGGTCGATTCTGCGGCATTTTATCGAATTTGACTTCGATAAAGAACGGTACTTGCACTCTGGTTTGAAAGAAAAACAAACATGACGCGATGTAAAATTGACATCATAAATTCAACATTCCTCTTCCTGTTGTATCATACCCTGAACGACCTGTAGAGTTCAGAGCATTCCCAACGCCTTGATACGGTATCATGTTAAGACATTAAGCTGCCGCGAGCGAACCACTGTTTACATTGTGCGCGCGCGCAGCAGATCCAATCTGGACTGTAACAAATCGAGCAAGCACACTCTGCAGCGATTGAGTTATTATATCTTCCTGTTAGGCTGTGGGCTACTTGTTTTTGTAGCTCCCGTGTGTTTTTATTAATTACGCACAATAAATAATAAATATTTTATGTGTAATGCGATACGCGATGTCGTTGTCAGATATGCGCGCGCATCGGGTGTGCGTATTAATCAAAAGGTGGTTTTATTGTTTCCGATATTAATGTTGTTCGGTATGTTACTGTTGGAATAATCAGATGCGGGGGACAAATGGCGGTATGCGGCTACTGAGTTCCCCGGCTTGACATAATATGGTTTGTTTAGTTATCAGTTGATGTAATAAAAAATAGTTGACAGCTGTGGTGGCGCGGTGACCTCCTGGCCTTGCACAAAACAGGGGTCTTACGGCCAACGACTAACTCGGTATCAAACTAACGTTAAATCCGCTCAGTTGGAAAATCACGTGACCGCAAACCGTATCTAGGCGCGTTAAGGTTCACTTTTGATACCGAGTCAGCCGTTGGCCGTAAGGGCCCAGGCCTGCTATTCTTGTATAATGCTATATAGTTTCTGTTTCCGTCACACTTAATATGTCAAACGGTCAATCCGAATGAAAGTGTGAGGGTTCAGTTTCTTCATACTTTACTTAAATATTGAAAGGCCTTGTATCGAACTATGACGTTTAATCTTCACACTGAGATAATTGAGTTTACTTAGACATTGCGATCAAGAGACATCATACAAATCACATTACAGAAAAATTATGTCGTCCATAGTAAGTATATGACGTTTGTAGGAATGTCACCTTATAAAAAAAAATTATATGCTTTGTCAAATCATCATCATCATCATCAGCCAGAAGACGTCCACTGCTGAACATAGGCCTCCCCCTTTAACCTCCACACTGCACGACAGCCTGCCTTTTGCGGCCACTGGATGCCCGCAACTCTCACAATGTCGTCGGTCCATCTATTGGGAGGCCAAATATAGGATGACAATTTTGACAGTTCACACTAAGTGCTTTAACGATAACATTAACATCCTCACAATTTTTACATCCTTTACTAGAAATTTACGACATTTGTTCATAAACAACACGTATCAGAGAAATTTTTGTACCATAAAGTATTTATCGAAAACCGAACAAGTCGCAGGCGCTTATTACGGGACGTGACGATGCAATCCAAGTGCTCATTAGGTACCGCGGAACACCATTAAACTCTTCATTCCTTGTAGCATAGGTTGAAATGTGAACATGAAATGTTCACATGCCTGGTAATTTACTGCACATTTTTACTGTCCCTTAAAATATTTTCTTACATATTTTTTCACTGATAACATCTCTTTCTTCTTAACTATTAATCCCACATGGTGGCGGGATCAGCCTTCCTTACTTTTCTTTCTTTTTTTACTGAGATAACTTTATTAGAGTTGTTTAGTGCAAAAAGTTTATTTTTTTAGCTTTCAGTGAAAAATATGAGTTGAAAACGAATGTAACCCTTTAACCCTCTATCAAATTACTAAAGTTTGCAGATCAAAATTGGATAGACTGAGGGGCCTTATTTTTTCGAGAATGAAACATTTAGGAAAAATCTATGACAGTATGTAAGAATTAGGTAGGTATGTAAAGTAGGTACTGCCCTACGAGGCTGGTTTTTAACCACCGCCACAAATAGAGAGGTAATGTGTGTAACTGTGAGTCTGTCTATAGGATCGTAGCTCCCTAGCGGCTGAACTGATTTTGATTTCGTTTTTTTAAGGTGACTTGATCAACTTTGTTCTTTGGTAGTTATGATACAAGAAAATCTGTTCAGCTGTATGAAGATTTTCAGCTCTTTTAAAGGGGGTTTATAAAAACAATTTACACTTGTTAAATTTCATCTACCTACGAGATAAATTATGTCATGGGAGACTTTTTCTTTCAGAAAAGGAATACTTTAGAACGCATCTCTTACGCTTCTTCTTCTTCTTCTCAAATAACCCAACACACAGATATGTTTTTGTTTTTTTTGTTTTAATTAGAGCGGCTGTCTAGTGTCTAGTAATTTTTGTAAGAAATTTGTTGTAGCGAGTTGCACCCTTATAAACGAAACGTCAGTCGTTCGAAATCAGTTAGCAAAGTTTAACGCGTTGAACTAAATAGGAATGTTCAATCAAGGTTCACTCATATGCCTGGTAACAGATTTTCGTTCTCATTTCCGTACTATTTACTTCTATTTTCTGTGACCCAACACAACACCACTCCCTAGCGTTAAAATGAATTAAACACTGTCTCCGAATTCATTCACACGTTCAAGATCGTGATCTGGCCTGCCCTCTGCTTGGAGGGACATGAAATTAAAAGGTGCATCAACGCAAATGACATGTAAGCATTTCTCCGCACGGTGCCAGTAGCACAGAAGACATAATAGACAAGTAGTAAGATAAGTATAAGGATAAATAATGCGGTAAGCACCACATTATTTGCCAGTTAAGTTACCCTAAGCGTAAACTTAACATGTGTCGATTGCACGCCGTTATGAGGGGCTACTAAGGTGAGTGCGGGAAGTAAGAGTGAGTTGTTTATAGGTGATCTCCTTGGTCCTTCACAAGGCATTAGCAAACTTGCGGCAACAATGAAGAAGCCACGAAGAAAATTAAAGACTACAAACAAATTTTAAAAGTGCAAAAAGTTGTGGAAACACACGTCAGTATTTAAAAACTATTCCTTTTAAAGAACCCCATGCATGTTATATATCAAAGAAAAGAAAAAAAACGTTACGCTTTTCTGTGTTATATATAGTTACTCGGAAATGCCGCAGGAATCGCACAATCTACATACTATCTATGCCACAATCTATGCTCATCCCACACATTGACACAGGTGTGAGACAAAAAGGATCGCGGATAGAGGTCAGTGCAGGTAGGTAATGAATTCAAAAAAGGTTTTATATTTAAAAAAAATTGTATTATGGTAAGTAACTAAGTCAGTGAAATAATTTAATAAGTTTGACTCTACCAACACCCATTCGAAAACCCGTGGAGAATCCAAAATAAACAATGCCGCGTGCGACATGGCATGGCAGTCCGGCAAAACGCATGAGTAAATGTGGCGATTAAATTATATTGTCATTATGTGCCATTATCGCAGCTAAAAGTGCCACCGTGGCGGACGATCACAGCGGACGATACACTACCGACAATTGAAAAAACGCCACAAAAACCGTTTAAAATACAAGGTAATTCGGAAAGAGTAAGCTATAATGTTTAAATATTATAAACAACTAGATGCGCCTTGTGGTTTCACCCGCGTTATATACCTCCTCGAAGCAACCTCCTTGGTAGGAACAGTTCAATCTCCTTTGACTTTTTTTTCCTATGTAAATGTATTTTGTAGGAATAAAAAACACAAAAAAACTGTTAATCATAACCAGCCTTTTTAGCAGTCCACTGCTGGACTTTTAGCCAACCCCCGAAAGGGCGATTGCGCCATATCCACCACGTCCACGCTGGCCCAGATGCGGGATTCACATACGCCACTGAATTCCTTCTCCGTACGTATGCAAGTTTCCTCACTAGCAGGGGAAAAAAACTGTTCGTGCGATCGCTACTAAACTTCATAGAGGTTCACTTCGCTTAGCTAATCTGAAGATTGCCAGAAAAAATCATCAGAATCGGTCCAGCCTTTTCGAAGTCCATAGGGAACGTACATACATACCTACACACATCACCGTTTATAAATACAGATTTAAAAATTACGACTAACAGGATCGGTCGCCCTCCTGTTGACCTTCAAATTCTAGAGCTGTCTTGGCAGCCAATCTAAGCGATTGTCACGCCATCTATAATTCTTGGTACCTGCAAGTAACTACTTAGCTATAACCTTTATAAGTATAAATATATTAGCCTTAGCTTTACAGGCCCCAATGCTGACTGAAAGATGAGGCCTTTTTACTAACTCGAAATTTTACATAAACACTTTTAAAATTACTTTTAACCTAATAACGTTTTTAGGTCGTCTGTCCATCTTGTGGGTGGATGTCCTACGCTGCGCTTACCGGTCCGTGGTCTCCATTCCAGAACCTTTCGGCCCCATCGACCATCTGCTCTGCGTGATAACAGAGACTGCAAGGAAACGCTGGATGCAGGCCGCTTCCAACCGGCCCTTTTGGAGATCGATGGGGGAGGCCTATGTCCAGCAGTGGACGTCCTACGGCTGAAATGATGATGAATAACGTTTTCTGCCTACTGCTTATAAGCAGCTCATACACCAAAAGACTATAGAAATACTTGGAAATACTATGGGACCAACCATTACACCACGAGGAATCTGCTATTCTTTGTAAACAGTTGTTTTTTCACGATTTCAGGATAGTCTTGTAGAACTATAAGCCCTTTTCGGCTTAGCATACCTTTTCTGAATAGCCTGGTATTGGGTTCAGTTATGTCAGAAATGTGAAAGCTGCATACCGGGTGTCGTCTTGTGTGTGTGTTAGTGAATATTTCGCGTTGCCTAAATATTTTGGAGTTTTAGCTAAACTACCACGCAATACGGTGAACGTTTTTCAGTTCAACTCGGTCAGTGTCTTTTTTTTCATGAGAGGATGTTGGTGTCGCACGTCTTGTGCATTTGCCAGTGTCAAGTATGTATTAATATTTTTTCAAGTTTTATTAAATACTAACTGCGCCCCGCGGTTTTGCCCGCGAGTTAAAATATTCGTTAAGTTTTCAGATATAAAAAAAAAAAAAAAAAAAAAAAAAATTTAAAATTATATTTAAATTTTATATGTAAGTAATAAAAAATAATAATAATTTAAAAAAATTTATAATAATTTTATATGTAATGTATTTTGTATGTATTTTGTTTTTGCCATATCACAAGCTTTGCTTAGTTTGGGGTCAGATGACCGTGTGTGAAATAATGTCCCGAATTCGTCTTTTTTTTTTTTCGTCTTTTAATTTAAAGAAAAAAAAATCTAAATGTTTGGCATCGTATTTGTAATGCCTCTGGTGTTACAAGTATCCATAGGCGACGGTGACTGCTTACCATCGTGCCGGTAGCCCGTCAGCTTGTTTGCCAGCTATGGCATTAAAAAAAATAGCAATTTTCTTTAATTTTCTTTCCGTAAGAATCTTCTACAAAGTAATAGAAATCTTTAAAAAAAGATGAATGAAATCGGTAAAGTTGTTCTCAAGTTATGGCTTGACCAAGGTAAATAGGGATTCATTTTTATGTATATTAACAATAGTCATTAGTCAATAAGTAGTCATAGTAACAATAACAATTATAGATAGTTAAAAAAGTCTCAGTCAGAGTCAGGAAAATAAGTCGCGGTCAAGTCCAAGTCATGCCCTAGTAAAGCAAAGTAGTGGAAACTTTACTAAAGGCTTCTGTGGATGTTTGAGAACATCAAAAAAATACATGTCTCACCTCATTCTAAAGATAAGGCCGGTCATTTCAACCGCGTTCTTTTTCAAGGTAAGTATGCGCGCGCAGCTTCGTCTCGCTTTGCAAACTATGGTCAAGAATAACCGGTAAGAATCTTATGTGAGTAAATCCCGTGTTATATAAACAAAAAGGTAGCACGATGATACTATTATTAAAGTTAATCTGTTGTAAATTAACCGATATCGGAAACAAAAAAGCCTGGAAACCACAATCGATCTCATTAACTCGAAGGGTTCTATTAGACACGTCAGATTAGGCCATATTCGGGACGGAAATCGGGAGATATCCCAACACATGTCGATGGCAATCAGTCGGTCGGACCAACCCATCCATGGAACGGGAGTTACGGTCCTCTGGATATTCATCATGTTACCACAAAAGTCTAATATTTTTTTTAGTATTAGTGTTAGCTTGTATTTTGTTCAGTTAATAAAGGCACTAAAACATTTTTTACAACACATTTGCTCAAAAAGTGCACTTACGAAGCCTGTATACATCGTTCGAAAGTAAAACATTACGGATCATACAACGGAGCGTGCGGAAATGAATTTGTCCGCACGCTCAGATGTATAGCACCGTGCGTATACTTTACGGTTTTTTTTTAATTTCCATCATAATTACATAAGAATTCCACAAAAGAGTTTCATATTACGAGAATAAATAAGCTGAATGATCAAACCTCCTTGGAAGCGCTTTTGCTCAATACGTTTGTCTCAGTTTAATACTAAAGAGAAAATGAGACGAAAGATGTAGTTCTAATGTTCACCACGTGATAGTGGCGCTATTTGCATGTTCGCGCCATTTTCTTATTATATTATAGAAACTATTGTTGTGACTGATATTAAGTTATAAACAAAATAATAAAATTGTTTCATTTGTAGCCTTTTTTTCTCGCAAATGTGTTGTAAAACGTTGTATGGCACACGTGCGGATTGGTTTTTACAAACTCGTGACTATGGTAAGCCCTCGACTTCGTCTCGGGCTTACATTCGTCTACTCGTTTGTAATAACCAACCTACCGCACTTGTATCATAAATAACTATTTAAATTTTGGGTGTCATAACATTTAATTTTAATTCAAAATAGGCTAGCGCTTCCAATTTTACAAAATGGTACATTCCGCTTGTTAATACAGGTGACCAAAAGGCTTAATATATTGTATTAAAGTCGCATTTAGTGCAAAACTATGGCACTTACACACAGTCGTGCGTTTCGGTACTGCTGTTTGTGAGGTTTTCCCTCATATTTTTCGAAAAGTATAGCTGTAATGTAAAATGTATGTACAGTTCGCTCCATAATTATGAAATCTGTACATTAAAATATCATAATCGTCATTTAGAAAAGAGGTATCTGAATTAATGCAATAAAAGGAGAAAAGCTCAAATCAGTGGTACTTTCATTTGTTTTTATCGAGCAAAATGTAAGGACATTTCGCTCGTCGATTCGATTTTCGATCGTGTTTCGATCGTTACGATTTCCTAGATAAAACATTATATTTCGATATGACACCATTTTTATAATTTTAAGCGAACCATGGAAGTAGAGAAACGGAAACTAAAATAGCTAAATGTGGAAAATGAAGGCCTTAAGTAACCTCATCAGGTGAGTTGTTTTCGGACGTCTAGCCTGTCACCCTCAATAAAATGGAACTACATACTTACTATCAGCTAGTTGATTGAAAAACATAAATCTAAGAAGATTAATTTTTCCTGTCCCAAAAAGACTTCACATAGTTACTCATCGTGTCATCGTCTCTCCAAAATTAGTAACGCTCGTATAAGTGCCTTTTGTCTCACCTAGAGAAACCCTCTTTTTTGTAAAATGATATCACGTAGAGAAATGATGTAAAAACAAAATATTTCGATTCGTCACGCTTGTCCACGCCACAAGCTATTTATTTTGCCTCGCTAATAAATTAGTTTCTCGTTCACGTGAGAAATTGAAATAGCATTGGGAAGGCAAAAACTTTACATATTTCAATTTAAAAAAAAGTTTTTTTTTAAATCGCATAAACATTACCATTTGCAGCCATAGTTTTCAATTGTTTCTTTTCATCATATTGTAGTGCTTTGTTTCACATTATTAGAAGCATGGAGTTTTAAGCATGTAAGAGTTAGATGAGATTGTGAGATGGATTAATTTTAAAACTCCGTCTGTGCTAAAGTACTTACCTACTGAAATTTTCTTTTTTGGCTATATAAAACATTTACATACTTTATTTGCATAAAAGTAATTAAGTACAATTTGTAGTCCTTGAGCATTAAAAGCTAGGTGAAAGAACAAACCACTCTGCACATGTCGCGTTCCCCACAAAAGGGGAACAAATTAAGAGGGCGTGGAACGAAACACGGCTTTAATTGCACGCAAGCGTTTACTGTTTTTACTTGAGTTATATTTAATTTCTCCGTTTATCTTGACATTTTAGACGAAAAAATCGTGCAAAATATCGTGTGAAATTTACTCTACTAATTTCATACTTCTGCTATTCTCCTAATATTGCTGTGTCGATATCTCAAAAATCGGTTAAGTGGAATAGTTCTAAAATGAACGAATGGCATGGCTATTCTAATTTCATTCTATATAGCTGCCCGCGGTTTCAACAACGTGGCCATTCGTTTAGGAACTCCAGCCATCAACTTTCTCCACTTATTATTGTCTTCTTCTTTTATTGTTGAATCCTCTCCTCCCTAAGGTTACCTGGAAGAGATCGCTCTTAGCAATAAGGCCGCCGATTGTTGCACTAGTTTTTTAAGCTGTTTTATCGTGTGTATTGATTGATAGATTAACTCTTTATTGTTCACTCCATACAATTTGATTAAGAGGACAAAAAACTCTAATGTAATGTATGTATGTCTGTATGTAATTTTTGCTGTAAACAGTAAGATCTTATCCATCTATCAAACTATCTTTATGCAAAAAAATCACGTAGTTCATCAGTCGCTGCCTGAAATAGTAACAAATAATCAAATAAACACACTTTCTCATTTCTTTGGCTATTCAACGCGGAAAAGCAGCTAGCTTTCACGATACTTTACAACATGGGCAACTATTTCACTATGATTTTTAGTTTAAGTGTAATTAAGGTTTATCTTTTATTTTCGATATAACAATTTTGTAGGTACGTTGTATATAGAGTCTTGCACACACGGTCATCTGACCCCAAACTAAGCAAAGCTTGTGATATGGCTGCCAGAGACTGATATACGTACATATATAGTTTTAAATACATACTTAAATAGATATTAACAACCAGATATAGAACAAACATAAATGTTCATCACATAAATGTTTGTCCTAGGTGAGAATCGAACCCACGCCCCCAAGCTCGAAGGTAGGTTCACTACCAACTGGACCAACGGGCTATCAAGCAATATAGTAAACAAAGAAACAATTTTTTTATCACCTTTTCATATTTGTAATATCAGTATAATATCAACAGTGTAAAGAATTACACCATTGAGAAACAAAATTGTTTAAAAAATACACCTCAGTCACTCCGCATAGAAATATCAGAATAAATTTATTGCAAAAACTGTGTACAATAATATCTATAGAAGACGTACCTACCACCTACTGTTTTGTAAGTTCAGGAATTAGCACATAATAGATAACAGTACAAGCACTAAGTACTTAAGTGTCCTTATGCCTTTAAATTGATATTAAATATGATTGCCAGTAAGATGACGCTAATGAAGGGCGTAGCTCGCGTGCATCGTTGGTGATGGCAACATATGGGCATGACCGCTGTCAGGTGGCCCTCGGGCACCTGTCACTGGTAAAACATGGAATCGTAACGTTTTACAACGCTTCTTTTATGTATCAATCTAGTTATACTTTTACCTATAAGGCTTCTGTGTAAATAATTAGATATACAATTTCTGAGAAGATAAACTGAATGTAATATTATGTATTATTTGTATCATTATTAGGTACATACACATAGTTGATTGAACCAGGCGTTACTTTGCGGAAGTCCATTTAAAAAAAAAAAAAAAATGTAAAAAAAAAAAAAAAAGAGTAAAATAGTTTGTCCCAAATCTTTATTGTACTCAAAACGACATAGAAACGGAATTACACTAAAAATTCATATACACATACACATAGTTATATATACTTTTTTTTTCTTATTTATCCATTTAAAGTGCATGTCTATAAAGTACTAGTGTCTAAGTTACTATTAGTATGTAGGTATGTGTATGATTTATATAAAATAACTTCATGGTATGTCTTTATACGTCTTCTATAAATCCTTTCCATCCTAAGGTTGCCTGGAAGAGATCGCTTTTAGCAATAAGGCCGCCAGTTGTTAATACACTTGTTTTAAGAGTGTTTTTTTAATCCTCTGTATTGTCAATTTTATGGTGTGAACAATAAAGAGTTAATCAATCAATCAGTATAATAGGCATGATCCTTTTCTAAAACCGTTTTAAGATATGTATTCATAAGCATTTACTCATCATCATCATTTCAGCCATAGGACGTCCACTGCTGGACATAGGCCTCCCCCATTGATCTCCAAAAGGGCCGGTTGGAAGCGGCCTGCATCCAGAGTTTCCTTGCGGTCTCTTTTAGGTCGTCTGTCCATCTTGTGGGTGGACATCCTACGCTGCGCTTACCGGTCCGTGGTCTCCATTTACTGCAAAAAACAAAAGCAAGCAAAGTGGAAGTATTTATATTTTCAAGAAATCACTGCACTGCACTGAAATATCTGCATAAAATTTGTGCTTAATAGCAAATATTGAGGTTATTAAAACGAATGTTGAATTCACTTCCAAAACACTCGCAGACAATGGCGTCTACTCATGACGTCAAGATCATATAATACTCCCAAACTCCACGTCAGTATTACTAAATTTTCTGTGAACTTTCAAAACAAATTACGTTTGTTTTCATAATGGTGACGTCATTCGTTCTGATTTTTACCAAAATGTAAATTAAATTCGTCTGGATAAGTTTCTTAGATTTTTCTAACCTATTACATTATTTAAAATTTTAATTTTAGTGTTTAAAACTGTTTCTTTGACTAATCTCTAGTATATATTTCCGCTTTAACGTCACATTAAGTACAAAAAAGAATTTAGGTTCAATTTTTTCTTTAACAAATAACCTAACCTGAAACAAAAATTCGTTATACCAAGACGGAAAAATTTAAACTGTAATTTAAACTTACTGTACATATTTTATTGTCTGTTTTTGTGTATTTTTCATTGATCCTAATTTCCTACGACATTAAAGCGGATATACACTAGAGTTTTTTCAGCGCCTAGGATTAGCCCACTCGAAAATGAGTTTGCTGATAATTATGTACAATTTTCATCGCGCGGAGGATGAGCAATCAAGTGGTTGTATGGTCAGGCTTGTATCTACTAAAAACTAAATAATTATTAACGGTAACAGCGGGACAATAGGCATGTGTCCTAATGTTTAATTTATTACAAATAACAGGCTTAATGATGAATATAACTAAAAACATTACACATACTAAAAAAAATATTGGCTGATAAATGTCTTAGATATGAACGTTAAAGTTTTTGGTGGGGATAGAGAGGGGATACTCTGTCCCTTTCTCCCAAAACGTGTGCTAGTATAGCATTTGCAAGGCGCCCCTGAGGCATGACGTCATAGCTCAGTATAGTGCGCTCTCTGTCTAGCATGAAATTAAAATGCTTCTATCTCATTTATATTTGAGCTAATTTTAATTTTGTTTTCTTTGATGTGCTCTATTTATGATAAGCTTTCTTATGAGGTAATAAAGAAATATTAGTCATCATGCCTATTGGAGCAAACAGCAAACCAATGTTCCATTAATCAGATAGCGTCATTTATATACTAGGAATCTGAAACCCTAAGTTGGCACTTACCTATTTTCATCTTCAACCATTTTCTACCTACTTCTAGGTATAGGTCTCCTTTTCTGCGTGCCACCTTTTCCGTTCCTGTGCCAGACTCGTACACATAGATTTCGACAACGAGCTGGTGATCTGCTCGGTGGTCGCTTTCTAGTCTGCGGCCACCAATCTGTGTCTGCTTTGGTCTCAGAAAAAGTTAATGGAAGTGTACCTACAGTTTTCCCCTTTAGCACTTACACCAATTGGTCGTCCATTTGATGCATTTTGATCATCTCATTTGCAGTTGTGTGCCGCTCAATATAGAAGTGTGCGTTTGTAGAACTATTAAGAATTTAATGTCAATCTGTGCAATACGTGTTTACTTCGCCCCTTCAGATTTTGGCAGACTTTTTTTGGTAATATCTCGGGCTTAAAGCAAATCCAAACTATTATATACCTATGATCAAAGGCTGGTCAATGCTTCACAATGCTGGACAATGCTTTGGTCTTTGGTCCACCGTCCGCCTTACGTACTATATACACTGTCACTGTCAACTTTTTACCACTGATCACCGATGGCATTGAGTGACTGAAAGATTGCCTCTCACGTCATGTCTCTACACAGCCAGACTCGGCGGACACAAAATCTGCTCTGTTCCGCACAATGATGAAACTGGCGACGGTCGACAGACGTGTCCAAGATAGCACGCACACAAGCACAACGGGGCTGGCTCCAATTGTACGTCCTCAACGAATTCATTTTCACAAAACTCATCTTGCAGACGACGGGAGTGACGTGACGTGGAGGTTGAATGCAAACTTTACTCTTTGGAAGAGGCAGTAAAATTAACTGAAATATTACATAGTACTAGTACCTACATATACTATTTTAGGTAGGTCTGTAATATTTTTACGCAATTTATTTTTAGCCGTATTGCTATTAAAAATAATTCTTTAAAAATCCAATAAGGTTACCATTCAATAAAATTCTAATTTAACGGAGATAATTATCACGGAACATAACAATATATCATTTACTAAAACGTACATTAAAAATACAGTCGCATTGATAATCCCTGTCTTTATGTAGTCCATTGAATAAAATATAGCCATGGAAGTAGGGTATAAAACGTCGTTGAATATAGCTAAGTTGATATTGTCAGTGACACTACGTCAATTCCAAAGAAAAGAGAAGGGGGTTCTTCTTTTTCTTTTCTGTGGTCAAGTCTATGTAGAACAAATAGGTGCTTAATTGACCATTTCATAGTTGTACGAGCCGTGTGCCTGATGGGATTCTCCGTCATTTATACAAGGAAGCTCGAAGCTCGTACAACATATTATCATCTCCAATTTAACTCCTAGGGGATGAATTTCCAAAAACGGTAATACAATTAACTTTTACTTTTAAACAGAAGTTTTATTTATTGTATCAATTTAAAAAAAAAACGTTTTTCCATACAAACTTTCATCCCATCTATATAAATTTTCAAAAATCCTTCCTTAGTGCTAATTTTTGCTTTATAAGGAACACATATGCGAAATGTCATGCTGTGCGTTGTCTATCAGTGAATGGAAGAATGAGTTAGTAAAATTATTAAGTAGAAATGCATCGGCTTTTATCAATATCCAGGGCGTAGTCATCAAAGAATAACTAGGAAAGATCTATTTTTGCAAAAATCTGATTAGATTGGTCAAAGCCATTAGACCGCTGTACGTACACTGCATGTCTAGTGTATCTTAATGAACGTTCATAAACAGCTGAACATCAATTACGGCACTATCGCATCCAGCTCGAATAGATCTCCTGGCGGCACGGCGGCGACGCGTGGCCGGAAGCTCCACGGCCGCGTGAAGACCGGAAATGGGCAGGATGACCGGATCCTATCTCCGGCCGGCTCCTGCCTACCTGTCGCCATGTTGTGACGTCACGCGACATGCTCCGCCGACGCGGACTGTACCTATCTGATGCAGGACAGATTTCCGAATTGTCAGTGGAAAAACGTTGGGATGATGAAGGGAATCTACCGGACATGTCGATTTATATGATTTGTAGCTCCAACGATGACTTTCCTTTTTATACTCCTGACATCGTTGCTACTTTTATTACTACCATAATTTACAATACAATATTCGGGACATTCTTTGCACACAAATCACAGTCTACTGATCCCAAACTACATACCTACACATAACTAACATACCTACAAAGGTTTTTTTATACATACTTACATTGATATTAACATCCAGATATAGAAAACACACAAATGTTCATCACATGCGAATGTTCACTACTAACTGCACCAACGAGGCTTTTCTACATCTCTATCTCTATCTCTACATAGTATAAATTAAAGTCACTTTCCACGTCTGTCTGTCTGTATGGCCGCTAACTCCTCCTAAACCACGCAACGGATTTTGATGCGGTTTTCACAATCAGTTAGATACATTTTCACGGAAAGTTTATATATATAACTAACGACCCGCCCCGGCTTGGCACGTAAACTACACCCGTGCGAAGCAGGGCGGGCGGGTCGCTAGTTTATTACAAAAGGTTGGGGTTTTTTCTAATAACAGCTTGTCCTTCGACAAAGGCCTCTTCTAAAGACTTCCACCTATCTCTGTCTCTTGCAATTCTGACCCATACTGGACTGGCAACTCTTTAGAAGTCATATTCCCAACGTTTCATTTGTCTACCTTTACTTCTTTTTCCATCCCTGGGGTACCACTCCGATATTATTCTGGTCCATTTCTTATTTTTCTTTTTCGTTGCGACTAATACCTAGCCGTGAAAATTACTTTGATTAATTAGGGAAATTACATAACGACGTCGATTAACCAACAATGTTCTATTATACGCCATTTTTAAACTGGAAGGCTTTAAATGTGGCACTAAGAAGTCCTGTAGAGCGAAATGCACTTATTAGCCAAGAAGGGCGCGTGGAGTGCACCGCCTAATGGCTGCCATTCACCGGCTGAATGGCATCGCGAAATTGCTAACAATTATATACTCTGGCAATGATAACTGGTGGATGCGAGGCAAACTCGGGGCTTTATGGGGAGACGGCCTGTCTCGTGCTCGCGTGCTTCTGATCTATTTTTTGTCGGAACGCTTGTGCTTGTAAAGTTTGCCGGATTTTTGTGACTAACATCTATCAAATATATGAGTAGCTAGAATTACTTTTGGTTGGAAATGAGTTCGTTAGCAACGAGTTTGGTGTTTTTTTCTCGTTTAATACGTTACAGTTGACACCTTAAACATAATTATTTAATCCATCATCAGCATGATCATAAGAATGTATGAGAATACTGCTAGTGCTCTTCTAAACACTTTTATCTATATACCTATTAGCTATCTACTTCAAAGGGATATTCTGACAACTTTTTATGTGTAACGTAGAGTACTAGGAAACTATTAGGAGTAGGGTACTAGGAGTACTTCATAGGACTATACAGGGTTACGTGGAAAGGGTGTACTAAGCCGAAAGGGGTCTAAAGTACCAATAGTTATGAACAGGGTTGGGCAGTATTTGAATTGCTTGTAATTAGAATACGTAATTGAAATACAAATACGTATTTGGTATTTGTATTTTAATTACTTCCTTAAAATATAATTTGTAATTCGTATTTCAAATACCTGACGCCGAGGTATTTTGTAAGTATTTCAATGCATTAGTATTAGTATTTGAGGCTTCAAAATACATTTTAACATTAAAATACATTTAACCTTCATTTAGCGATCGTGAGTGTGAGTGCGAGGCGAGATTATAATGATGGTAAAGCACCTATTAGAGTTGGCTACACTGCACCTCATAGATTCAGTATAAGTTCTCCCTCTACGCTGCACCTGTATTTATACTTTACGCTATGACTACGTCAAAATTGGCCAACAAAACGCAAAAAAAATTACGTCAAATTGACAATGTCAAGCTAAGATGTCAAGTCATAGTTTGTTTTTAGTTTTTTCACGGAATAAATAAAGACTCTGTTCTGTTTAGAATAAAAATTGTATTATTAAAGTTTGTCGCGACGTATGATCAAAATCCCTCTGCATGTACGTCGTCTATGATGCCGGACGCGGGTGGCGATGGAGTGAGCCCGTGCTTTTCAGCCCATGCTGGTCTATATTACTTATTTTGTATTTTGTAATTTGTATTTCGTATTTCAATTACAAATAGCTAAAATACTGTATTTTGTATTTTATATTTTAAATACCTTACTTAAAAGTATTTTGTATTTTAATTACTTGCGATACAGTATTTTTTAATTTGTATTTCAATTAAAGCAAAGCATGTATTTTTCCCAGCCCTGGTTATGAATCACTTTTGTAATGGGAGCAACTCTGAAACCGCGAAAAAAATATCAGCAGTGTATCTATGGAACAGCTGATTTTTTTCGTGATTTCATATTTGGCCCCATAGTAAAAGTTATTTATAATTATGGGTATTATGGACCCTTTTCGGCTTAGCACACCCTTTCTGCGTAACCCATTATATCTATCTAAAGAATCATAAATGTCGGAAGTGTTGGGAGGTAATTCTGATCGTAACTCCTCCCATCGACGTCATGGCTTACAACCTCTTCTCACTCGAATACCAGATGTCGTATAAGTACAGGCACTTATCGAAGTAAAACATAACGAATTACTGTAAATACCCCTTTTACATCCATATTACATCATGCAATTTCATGGCAGGATCTTTTCTGCTGGTATGTTGTCTTTATATGCAACTTCCTTTCCCCGTGGCTTCACTCGAGTTGGGAACAAAACATGAAGCCTATAGGGAGAGTTATTTTCAGAATAGCTTCATTAATTCCAGAGATTACCTTCTACAAACATACAATACAAAGTCACAAACTTTTTTTATAAACAACAATCAACAACAATAATAAATTATTTTAACAATCGTGATAGTTAAAAACAGTGTTAAAAACTTTTTATCTACACAAATATTATAAAAAAAGTTTGTGACTTTATATTGTATGTTTGTAGAAGGTAATCTCTGATTTGTACAATACACCTATTTATTTGTATATTATTGTTGAGTACTTACAAAGTACAATTACTTGAGGAAAAAAATGCCGTGGTAAGATTATGAAAGAGCTCCCGATATTTCGGCGCAGTTACATGCATCATGTTCACGGGAAGACTCTGAGACTGAGATAGACGTAAATGAAGGTACCCCGAATCCTCACGTCACCCTCAAGTGGTGTTTTTATATTCCAAAACACCACTTAAGCTTGACGTGAGGATTCAGGGTACCTTTATTTACATGTTGAGGCTATAGAAGACGATGGAAAGATATTATCAGAGAGAGAGATTGATGGTAGATGGTGATCACGACCCTCAGACATGAGGAATACCACCCAAGGAGGATGAGGAAGATTGTGGAATGAGCTCCCGATATTTCGGCGCAGTTACATGCCCCATGTTCACATGGAGACCCCCTGACCCTATTCATAGTCGTAAATAAAGGTACCTCGAAACATCACGTCACCGTGGTGTTTCGAGGTACCTTTTACCGTACCTTAAGTGATGTTTATTATATGCTAAAACACCTGTGAGGGTAAATGTTATATTTTTTTATTCGGTCACGATTTATTTCATCACATCAATTCAGCTAATACCTACATGTTACGCTCTTTCAATAAGTAAAAGATGCCTTGACTATATTCAGAATTTAGTACTTAACGATTTCTCTGGTCAACTTTCAATTTACGCAAGACATTTTTACACGAACCAGTTCCTGCCTCACTAAACAGAAACTGCTGAGTTATCAGAATCCAAGATCATCACAGTCTTTACCCACCAAATACCAGGGCAATTATGCTAAATTGCCAATTTAGCTTGTAAGTACAATGATGTGCCGCCGTCTTTTGAGTCATTCCGCAACATTTCAATGGATGTCCTGACAATGGAAGGCCAGGGAGTAAGTCACGACTCAGTCCCGCGGGCGGTCACCTGTGCTCTACGCTGTATGAAAATATCGAAATATACATCTTTAAAAGTCCTTTTTAATAATTTGGCTCAATTATGGCATGGATGTGATCGTGCCGCCGAAAATGCGGTTTATGTCTGTGGTAACATTATGGCAGTAAAGCCAGTGGCTAAAGTAGGTAGGTACGTCTCTAGATGGGCACAGCTACTGATGTTGTTAGATATCTAAAGCAGAGAATACAAATAATCTAACGGGAGTTTTGGCACAACCGTGCAAAAACATGTCGCCTTGTTGTACTATTTTTCTAAACTTGTATTATTTTGAGTTTTAATGTGTAATAATGGTGGGTTATTGATTATTAAGTGTTTAGGTACTTTCTCGAGTGTAGGAAGTGATACATATATTTTGTGATGTTTCCAAACCTTCACAGAAGCCTCTAGTAAACTTTATTTCTACCACTTTACTAGGATATGACTTGAACTTAACGATGAGTTACTTTGCTTGACTTTGACTGACTGTGACTATGATTTGTTAGACAATAAAATTTAAAAAAATCGACACGTTCTTGACACTGGCAAATGCATAAGACGTGAGACGCTAAAATCCTTTCAAGATGTAATAAAGGTATCTAAAACACTGTTTTAAACTATCTCGGTTGTTCACTAAAGTTATATGAACAGCTGATGAAATATCGGGAGCTCAATCCACAACCTTACCACGGTAAATATCCCGTAAATAATCATATAACTTTAAAGGTATCTAAACAAAGTAATCGGTAAAGTTTTAGTTCTTAATTGGGTGTAATGTGTCCTTCTGAGACAAGTATTTATGATAATAGAAAGTCAGCGATTGTGAAAATGGGTCAAAGTTTAATAAAAACAATAATGTGTAAAAGATAAAAAAAAAAAACAATTTTATTGTATAACAACACAATACAGTCTTTAGTGTAGACAAAAGAACTAACTGATAGAAATTGTCAGTAACAATAATCAAATCACACTACTTTTATTGTATAAAATACACAATACAGTCCTAAGTGTAGACAAAAGAACTAACTGATAGAACTTTTCAGTAACATGAATCAAATCACACTAATTACTTTTAGTGTATAAAATACACAATACAGTCCTAAGTGTAGACAAAAGAACTAACTGATAGAACTTTTCAGTAACATGAATCAAATCACACTAATTACTTTTAGTGTATAAAATACACAATACAGTCCTAAGTGTAGACAAAAGAACTAACTGATAGAACTTTTCAGTAACATGAATCAAATCACACTAATTACTTTTAGTGTATAAAATACACAATACAGTCCTAAGTGTAGACAAAAGAACTAACTGATAGAACTTTTCAGTAACATGAATCAAATCACACTAATTACTTTTAGTGTATAAAATACACAATACAGTCCTAAGTGTAGACAAAAGAACTAACTGATAGAACTTTTCAGTAACATGAATCAAATCACACTAATTACTTTTAGTGTATAAAATACATTCATTCATTCATTCATATTTCGTTTATTGCGTATAATATGGGTACACAGGAGATGGAAAAATTACAGTAAAAGAGCGCCATAATCGACCTTTCGGCATGCAAACAAATTTAAGGAGCTAAGGAAGAATAAACTAACAATGAAAAATTATTATCACATTACACATTATCAAATTAACTTCAACTACAACTCACATTTTAATGGCCGTTGTCAAATTATACAAGTCAACACAAAATACAATTATATAAGATTTGGTCAGAAATAAATGTCAAGTCTAGAATAAGTAGGTAGGTATGTCAACATATATTAAAATTTATCATTCAAGTACTCGTCAACATCGTAATATGCTTTGTCTTGAAGAAAACATTTAACTTTGTGTTTAAAAATGTGGGTAAGTTGTATGTCAACAATACATTTTGGTAAATGATTATAAATCATAGGTAGCATACACACTACACTATTATTTAGTAATGCTGTCTGATTCATGGGAATATTGACTTTTTGTTTATGTCGTTTAGATGTTAAATTACTGTACAAATTTGAATTATTACGTACAAACATCACACAGTCATAAATGTATAGACAGGGAAGGGTTAAGATTTTTAAACTTTGGAAGTGTGGCTTACAAGTTTCTCTTTGTCGCAACTTACAAATAGCCCTAATACATTTTTTCTGCGCTTTAAAAGCATCTTCATTTTTGGTACTGTTACCCCAAAACATTATACCATACCTAAGCAATGAGGAGACATAGCCGTTGTACGCTGCAAGGACTGTAGCCCTACTGACGGTTTTAGAGAGCATGTACAATGCATAAGAGTATTGGTTTATTTTATTTATCAGATTTCCTACATGATTCTTCCAATTTAAATGGCAGTCAATATTTAGGCCTAAGAACTTAGTAGTAACTATAGGCTCTACAATATGTCCAGAATAATTAATGTCCAAATTATTTAATTTATTAACTCTATTTCGGAATTTCATTATATGTGTCTTATTTAAATTAATTTTTAAATTGTTTAATGTTAACCATTGAATAATATTATTAAGTGTCATATTTATTTCATTTTGCATTTTGGAACTGTCCCTTCCGGTAAACAGTACAGTACTGTCGTCTGCGAAAAGAATAGTAGGATGATCTGTCGTAACCTTAGGAAGATCATTAATGTAAATGATAAATAAAAGCGGACCAAGCACATTTCCTTGTGGCACACCATACTTTACTGTTTTGTAGTCAGAAGAGTGAGTGATCTCTTTTTTTAATGTTGGACAAATCTTACTCACCTGTGTGCATTGTTGTCGATTAGCCAGATATGATTTTATGAGGTCATGGATGTTACCTCTGATACCATACTTGTGTAATTTATCTAATAGCACAGAGTGATCCACGAAATCAAAGGCCTTTGTTAAGTCCATGTATAGTGCACAGGCGGGCACTTTTTTGTCCAAACTTGTCATTATAACTTCCAGAAACCTATAGATTGCTTGGTTTATAGTTTTATTTTTCCGAAACCCTATTTGTTCCTGCGCAAATAAATTATTTTGTTCAGAGAAATTAGAAATGCTGTTATAGATAACTTTTTCGAAAACCTTTGACAGAACTGGGACTAAGGCTATTGGTCTGTAGGAACCTATGTCATGTTTATCGTTTTTCTTGAAGAGGGGCTTAATAATAGTTTTTTTAAGCTTTTCAGGAAAAACGCCATTGGAAATACATAAATTTATAATATGACTCAATATATGCGATACTGTACTCGCGACGTGTTTGAGAACTCGTGTAGCTATCCCGTCATAGCCAGTACTGTCTGAGTTTTTAAGGGACATAATGATTTTTCCTATATCCTGTGGAATAGTCGGAGCCATAAATAGCGATCCAGTACTAAAGCAATACAGTACAATACAGTCCTAAGTGTAGACAAAAGAACTAACTGATAGAACTTTTCAGTAACATGAATCAAATCACACTAATTACTTTTAGTGTATAAAATACACAATACAGTCCTAAGTGTAGACAAAAGAACTAACTGATAGAACTTTTCAGTAACATGAATCAAATCACACTAATTACTTTTAGTGTATAAAATACACAATACAGTCCTAAGTGTAGACAAAAGAACTAACTGATAGAACTTTTCAGTAACATGAATCAAATCACACTAATTACTTTTAGTGTATAAAATACACAATACAGTCCTAAGTGTAGACAAAAGAACTAACTGATAGAACTTTTCAGTAACATGAATCAAATCACACTAATTACTTTTAGTGTATAAAATACACAATACAGTCCTAAGTGTAGACAAAAGAACTAACTGATAGAACTTTTCAGTAACATGAATCAAATCACACTAATTACTTTTAGTGTATAAAATACACAATACAGTCCTAAGTGTAGACAAAAGAACTAACTGATAGAACTTTTCAGTAACATGAATCAAATCACACTAATTACTTTTAGTGTATAAAATACACAATACAGTCCTAAGTGTAGACAAAAGAACTAACTGATAGAACTTTTCAGTAACATGAATCAAATCACACTAATTACTTTTAGTGTATAAAATACACAATACAGTCCTAAGTGTAGACAAAAGAACTAACTGATAGAACTTTTCAGTAACATGAATCAAATCACACTAATTGCTTTTAGTGTATAAAATACACAATACAGTCCTAAGTGTAGACAAAAGAACTAACTGATAGAACTTTTCAGTAACATGAATCAAATCACACTAATTACTTTTAGTGTATAAAATACACAATACAGTCCTAAGTGTAGACAAAAGAACTAACTGATAGAACTTTTCAGTAACATGAATCAAATCACACTAATTACTTTTAGTGTATAAAATACACAATACAGTCCTAAGTGTAGACAAAAGAACTAACTGATAGAACTTTTCAGTAACATGAATCAAATCACACTAATTACTTTTAGTGTATAAAATACACAATACAGTCCTAAGTGTAGACAAAAGAACTAACTGATAGAACTTTTCAGTAACATGAATCAAATCACACTAATTACTTTTAGTGTATAAAATACACAATACAGTCCTAAATGTAGACAAAAGAACTAACTGATAGAACTTTTCAGTAACAATAATCATATCACACTAATACTCTAGGCGCCAGATAGCAAGGGCGCCAAATTGTAAAAAGCGAAAAAAAAAATTTTTAATAGTTTACACCTTGGATTAGCACAATCATGGGATACTTTGTACTCCGGAAAAATTTACAATTCCTGTGAGATGAAACGCGCAGAAAGACATTCTCGCTCTACCCTGATCAAATGCTAGGGCCGGCGCTCTCGCCATCCTCTAGTAAGTATAACCGCAAAGGCGAAATGCTAGTATGGCCATAGAAGACATAAGAATGGCTCGTAAGTGTTTACTATCTGTTCTTGATTTTTATTTCTGGTGTACACAATAAAGAGTTTCTATCAATCTATAATTTAAGTTACAGAATTATTCTTCCTCTAAGTAGTCAACAGATATTATGATTGACAAATATAAAGGTGTCCAAATCGTTTAACCCATTCCCTGGTTCAAGCTCTAGGTTCATAATTATATTTAAAGTAAGTGACTCTATAGTAAGGTAACTTCATCACCGACGACGATAGCCTCGTCCGATGCGCGCGGCCGCTCCTCATCGGCTCTCACCAGCTGCATTTCCAGTTTCACCACCTCACTTCTCACCAGCACGATCACGTAACACTGCATTACTGTGGTGGAAAATTACGGTACATAATTTTAAACATTTGTGTTTAGTATTTGAAAAGAAAAAGATTGAAATATGTATTTATCAATTCAAAATACGCAATTTCGTTTTAGTATTTTTTTCTGCACTTATTTAATTTTGTTTTATAAACCAAACCACTGAACCGATTTTGATGAAATTTCTATGGGACTAGTCTGAAAGTAGGTAAGTATATAAAAAGAAGATTTTTCCAAATCAGTTCATAAATGACGGAGTTCTGAGGTAACAACCGAAATGCCCTCCTTTTTTGAAATCGGTTAAAAAAGGACCGAAATTAAAACAAAACAGCTTGCAGTGTCCCTTCGCTTGGGCGCGTCGTGCAGTGCTCCGCACCGCTGCCAGTGTGGCACTGCTGTCGACCGGTTTGGTCACCACGGTTTGTCTTGTAGCAGAAGTACGGGAAGAGTTCCTCGCCACTCCAGCCTTAATGATGTCATCCGTCGGGCTTTTACCGCCGCTAACTGTGCGGCCATTTTAGAACCAAGTGGTCTCATGCGTGACGATGGTAAAAGACCTGACGGAATGACCCTCATTCCTTGGAAGATGGGGCGACCTTTGGTGTGGGATGCTACTTGCGTGGACACCCTTGCGCCGTCTCGTCTTCTGGGAACTCAGAAAAAGGCTGGTGTGGCCGCTGAATCAGCTGAGAGCCTCAAAAGGCGCAAATATAGTACCCTAGATAGCGGGTATATATTTGAGCCTTTTGGGGTCGAGACGGTTGGGCCGTGGGGACCAGGAGCCCATCGAATATTTAAAGACCTATCAGGGCGACTAGTCGAAGCAACTCGTGACCAAAATGCTGGCCTTTATTTTGCCCAAATAATAAGCATTGCCATACAACGTGGCAATGCTGCCAGCATTTTGGGAACGCTGCCCACCGATAGTGGATTGTTAGATTAGTTTTAGTTTTAGATTAATTTTAGTTTTAGATTAGTTTTAGTTATAAATTTAAATTTAAGATAGTTTTTATTTTACTTGTAATTTTTATTGAATAAATTTTAAAACAGTTTCTGTACTTATAAAGTTCGTAGTTTTTTTGTAAAAACTCAGCTCAGATTTTGGTGAAATTTATTGTTGTTTAGGTAAAAGTAGAGGTAGCAAACGTACTTCAGGAAGACTGTAAAATCAAGAATAAAACAACGCTGAACCACAAAATCTATAGGTATTATTTATAAAAGCGAAATTCATTCACTCTCACTCACTGACTCATCACGAAATCTCAAAAACTACTTGGCACTGACATAATTTAATACAAATGTGAAAATAGAACTAGTTTTTTTTAATAATTTGAGTGTTTGTCAGTTTACAACTGTCACTGTCAGTTGAAAGTGATTCTCCCTAGGGCTGAAATGTATTACTTTCAACCCGCTCCTCAGGCAACTTCAGACCTACTTTCCGAGTATGAGTAATGAAAAAGCCCTTTTTTAAATTCACTCGTTCTTGTCTTTTCTAGTCTTAACCGAAAACCCTTTCAGTTGTCAAGGCTAGACGAAGAAATGCCCAACCCTTCGTCTTGCCTTGACAAGCATACCTAAGGGATATCCGCTTGTACAGGCCCGATGAAGGAGCGAAATTCTAAAGATTATTACTATAAGTATTCGTTACTACAATATCTTGTTCCACTAGTTTTTACGCTGTTTAGCGTGTGTCATTTGTGGTGTTAACAATAAAGAGTTGATCTATCTATCTACTTTGGCTCTTCTCACCAATAGCGAAGAGTGCGACAGCAACATCGTAGAGCATGAGCCTCGACAGCAGTATGATGGTAGGCACGAGAGCCGCCAGAGTAGTCGCCACTGCGTAGTAGTTGTACAACCGCAACATTGATATGTCTTTCTGAAAATCGAGTAAGAAATCGAAAATGGGAATACAGTTGATGATGCAGATGGGATTTTTTGGGATAAAAATTTCCCATGTCAATGTTTTGAAAATACTAAGAGAGAGATTAAATGCTCTGAAACACTGTGAAAACTGGTTCGGAGCCAATGGGTTCATATTTTATTTTGTACAACTTATGTTAAATAGATTTATTTGTACCTACTTATTTAATGATGCTTATTTACCTACTTATTAGGAAAGTAAATATTATACCAATTAATATATCAGAACCATAGCTTTCTACTCACGTGGCCTCTCACTATGGGCCTCATAAGCAAGCTCAAAGTCGCACAACGGGCTATGGAGAGGTCTATGCTCGGGGTTTCTTTACAAGATCGAATCCGAAATGAGGAGATCCGTAGACGAACGAAAGTCACCGATATAGCCCACCGGATTAGTAAGTTGAAATGGCAGTGGGCAGAGCACATATCACGCAGAACAGATGGCCAATGGGGCCGAAAGGTTCTGGAATGGAGACCACGGTCTGGTAAGCGCAGCGTAGGACGTCCACCCACAAGATGGACAGACGACCTAAAAGAGACCGCAGAGAAACGCTGGATGCAGGTCGCTTCCAACCGGCCCTTTTGGAGATCGATGGGGAGGCCTATGTCCAGCAGTGGACGTCCTACGGCTGAAATGATGATGATGATGATGATGATAGCTTTCTACTAAGTTTTCCCTGTGCCGGGGATGTCATAGAATACACACAAACAGACACAACTAACGCAACGTTCACATTATAGATGCACGCGCTAACCACGCAAAAAGTTCCATTCTCGACATTATCAGAACTGCATTAAATTTTCGTAAAAGCAAACACAAAATTGCATACGTATACACAATACTGTCAAAATACTTAGTGTGCAATGGTTTATGATTAAACAAATGAGATCGAAACAAAGATGAGAATATAATAAACTCAGTGAGTAGAACGCATCCACCTGCGTGTATAATGTGAATGGGGCCTAACACCCAGACCCAGCACAAATTACTTGGTGTTTTTAACGAACAGTCAAAAATATCTCCTAAATAATTTGTTAAAAATATAAGCTTTGTTAAAATATATAAATATATATCGCTGTTTATAAAGACCGTGTAAGGCAATTTTATTTGTCGCAGTGGCCACCTTTTTGACGCTGTTGTTGTTTATTTAACTTGTCATATTAGTAGATTTTATATGTTTATGTATTAGTATATTATCGTAATTTTAAGTTATATATGTATTAGTATGTATTGTTATTAGAATGTACGGTTTATATTATAACTATCACATTTTCAAATATTGCACGCCCCGCCTTCTACCTCCTGTATAAATCCTCTCCATCCTAATGTTGCCTGGAAGAGATCGCTCTTAGTGTTAAGGCCGCCGATTGTTGCACTAGTTTTTAAGCTGTTTTATTGTGTGTATGAAATTTGTGGTGTGAACAATAAAGAGTTTATCTATCTATCTATCTATTTATCTATATATTTATGTTACAAATAAAACACGTTTTTAGTTAGAACGCGTTTTCACTATAGTTAAAATTAGTTAACTAAATGCCTATCTGGGGCGTTAAAGTTCACGTTTGCGTGATTTTCTGACTGGGCTGATTTAACGTTAGTTTGGTGCCGCAATAGCAGTTGTCCGTAAGGCCCCTGATCCAAGATGAATATCAGTTAACTAACTAGTGAAAACACGTTCTAACTAAAAACGCGTTTTAACTTTTATATATAATTATATCTTACCTGACATCCCGCAACCAGCAGTAAAAAATTCAAAATAACACTCATCCCAAATATGCTGAAAAGTACAGTAGAAGTGACCACCTCGAGAGCTGAGTCATTCATGAAATGTGACCTCTTCAACTCTGTGGTCACCACTAGAACTGATACGGCAACCAGGGAAAATATCTGTGAACATAATTATAATCTCGGTATAACGAGAGAACAAGACAAAATTCAAAGTAAATAAAAATAAAAATGTTTTAACCCCGAAATCGCAGAAAAAATATCAGCAGTCAGCACAAAAGTAGATTAAACCAAAATAACTATTAAAATAATATGTGCATTTAGTCTACAATAATTGTTGCATGCTTAATTGGGTTATCGTTGTAACCACATACAGGGGCTTTACGGACAACAGCTATAGCGGCACCAAACTAACGTTAGATCCGCTCAGTTGGAATATCACGCGACCGCCAACCGTATCTGTTCACGTTCGCGTGATTTTCCAACTGAGCGGATCTAACGTTAGTTTGGTGCCGCAATATCTGTTGTCCGTAAGGCCCCTGGATTTAAATTGGTTTATCGGTATTTCTAAATTTATATACTTCGGTAGGACATATTTTTCGTGAAATTTTGTTAAACTCGACAGCCATAGACATTGATTATCATAATTATTTTGTTAAACTCGACAGCCATAGACATTGATTATCATAATTATTTTGTTGAGTGTAAAATGATAAAATGAAATTTTTCTATGAAACATCTGTTTTTATGGTACCGTACCCAAAGGGTGTAAACGAGACCCTATTACTAAGCTTACGCATTTTGTCTGTCAGTCTGTCCATCCGTCTGTCCTACCTTAAAAAATATCTTTAAAAGTGGAAAAAAAAACAATACCTATGGGTAAATAAAAAATAAAACAGAATCACACACAGTATTTAATTTAATTATTTTTCTTTTTCGATTTCTAGGTTTGTCTCATCGTAAAAGTTGTTTAAAATAATAAATAAAATAAAATAATATTAATATTGTCTTTATTAATTTAGATCAGTTTATTATGATTCCAAATATGTATAAAATATGTATATTAAAAATAATATGTATATTATAAATATGTGTATTGTAAATATATGTATATTCTTTGGTTAATAAATTTTCCTGTTTAGCAGAAAAAAAAAGTATATACATTTTCGAATATGTCCGACGTCTAGAGATACACCTAGTAGGTGTAAGTAATAAGTATAAGTACCTACTCACAATATTTATAACTCCAAACACTATAATTCCAGGCCGTAGAGGACAGCAACAGCAACATCTATTGACTTCCGGAACTTTAGGCATTTTATATCCACTTTTTAAAATAAAGAAACGTAAAATGAATTACAACACACTCCCGGTGAAAATAAATTGCGAAAAATTACGAAAATAATGAGTATCGGGTCACTCAATGTCTGTCGAATAAGTAAACATCACTATTGGGACCTATATTATTGTTACTGAGGTTTTTTATCTTGGATGCAGTAAACAAAGGTCTCCCTGTGATTTAAGGTCAATGCAAGTCAGTTCAATGACATCATAATTTTGTTATTATCTTAGGTAATCAAGGGTTATATAAATGTAAATAAATCATCGATATACCTATAAAACCAAAATAAAATAGGTAGGTATAGACAACTCTGCTTTTCGACTTTGTATATAGTTGACATGATAAATAAGCCTTCATTTGCAAAATAAGGCTCGCCAAGTGGCAAAACGTTATGGTCCCCTCTACCCCTGCATATTCTAATCTATTGGACATAGAAACTTACCTATAACTAGCCATGCTGTTAAACTGTACTGTTAAAGTTAAAATTATGTCAAAAACCTTCATTCAACATTATTTCAAACGTTAAATCCTAGTGCCTAACAAAGTCATAATCAAAGTCAAAGCCATTAAATTTATAAATCACAACTATGTGATAACAACTTTTTGCGTTATAGTTAAGTACTGTTATAAAACTGCTCAGAAACAATAAATGGGAGTGTTTTTATCTGTACAGCTTCCCCTAAGCACTTACGACTTGATGATGCTAGATGAAGCACGCAGACTTAGAAGATACCTAAGTATTCACTCTGGCCTTTAAGGCCCATTATATCTCTCAGGAAACAAGAAAGCTAACAGGTTGTACCAATATTTGTACAACTGATTACGGATTAGAAACATTGAATCGAAACGTTTGATGGGTATCCAAGGAAAATCCACAATGTACCTATGCGTAGTGGGCCGATTTGCTGCGTGTCCTGTAGTAGAAAGGGGATGGTAGGATAAGGTCATGTAGCTCCGATGCACATTCTCCGAAATGAATCGTGTAGAAAATTTACAGACTCGCTACTTTACGGCAATGTTCTAGACTGATAGGTTTCTTAGCCATTAACTTATCATCGCCTATAAGTCGAGCAGCACGCCGGTCTACCGATTCAAGAGCTCCGAGCTAGTATTTGGCTAAACCGTCCCAAAGATGACAGCAGTATTCCACACGATCGGACTTGGGCTTGATATGGAGTAAGAAACTGCCCCGGTGTGAAATACCGCTTAACCACGACGTACTAAGCTGAAGTTCCAAACCAAACTATACAAATCAGGCAGATCCAAACTATACCTATATAATAATTAAGTACTTATCAATTGAATTTGTGACAAAATTTATGTTCCTCCAAAGTTGTGCGAAAATAACGCGCTGTGTTAGTAGATACAATACACAGCTATTGATAGGTATCTACCTGCCTTTTTACACGCACCATACCTAGTTATAATATACCTGTTACCTACCACCAGCTAAATATTATTTCGCTGCATACGACTGAAGAAAACATTTTTCTTCCGTGCGCTTGCCTACCTTTATTAATAGATATACGTAGATAAGGTAAGTACAAAACTTTAGGCTTTATTGCACTGAGAAAATGGAATGCAAAGACGCGCGCCTGCAAAATCGTCAGAAAAAGAATATCAAAGTTCCAACTTAGGTGTCCTAATAAATCGCTCATTGCCAATTATTGCATAATTGAGCCACCCACTGCAGACCTCCGGCGCAGTGGCCGATTATCCCCCTTTGTTTATTTTTCGTTCAATTACCATCTGGTCCCGTTAAACGAATTAACAAACCGTTTGTCGATTTAGCTAATAGAGCTTGCTGTTTGATTTGCTTCGTAAGTAGATATCTCTACAGGAATAATTGAATGGCGCAACATTAAATACAATTTAAAGGGGGCTCATTAATTACATTACAGTACGTTGGTGATGTTTTAGAGGATCCCTAAATACCTACAGTGTAACGAAACTCTTTCCATCATTTTGCAGAAAATGTCATAAAATGCCAGTATTTACAAGATTGTATTAGAAAAAAACCCATTTACACGCGAGATAAGAATTGCATAAATATAACAAAAAAATTACGTGATTACTACAATTTGTGGGTACAACTTAAAAATAAAAATGTGTTTTATGTAAACTTTTTTTTGTAAACTTAACGGTGCGCCACCTGAAAATAATGTCGTAGGCTTTTAATTTATTGTACGAAAGAAGCTTTCGTATAGGGTCATCAAGGACGTTCTACCTATACAGGGTTTAATTTTATTTATTTATTAATTTAGCGTAAGTATATATAAAATCTTTGAGGGTCATCGATTAATGATACAGGAGATTTAAAACTCGACCTTACTATACACATAGGTCTATATCGTGTCGACACAATTTACATCGTATTGTTGCGCCTGTTGTTTTTGTAAGTGTTGGCAGTTGCCATAATATAGTTGCTATAATTTGTGGGCAGGAAATATCATAACCGGAGCGCTCGGATGACTTTGGTCACCACGCGCGAAAGCTTCGTCTCTCTGGTAGTTTATGTAGATCTTAGGCCTTAGGTTAGAAGGTGCATGCACATAGCAGGGGCGGCCTTTACCCATTGCGAGGCTCCAGGTGGATATAGATCTTTGCGAGGCCCTTGTCTTTGTGGAATTAATTTTAATGATGATGCTACAAGAAATTCAAAGTTATAAATACATTAATTGAAAACTTTAAAATTGTGTATTGGAATTGGGAGTGAACGAGACATACGCTTAGTCCCAGATTTTAAAGTTTTCGTAAAAGTTTTTTCGTTTACGTATTGTTCCATACATTTTAATAAAGCTCCTCCAGCGGAAACGCGGAGGAACTAAAATCGGTAGTAATCGGCGGTATAGATTCCTGAATATACATAAACTTATAGATTTTTATGTAATACGTAGATTAAGGTGTTCGTGATTAAGCTTGAGCTTGTTAATATAAAGAGCTGAATTAGGGGCAGAAAAATACGTAAGACGAGGCGATATAGCCTTATTGGCATTAGCATGCCCAGTAATGGGCGAAAGAACAAAAATAAGTCCTCTTTTTGTCTATGGTTTGGTTCTACAAGCGACAAGAGACTTGAAGTTGAAGATTTCTTGGGCTCATTTCTTTGATAATGCCCATATTTTTACCAATAATACGGGGTTTTTACTGTTTATATAAGGTAATTAATAAATATAAATGTCACAATAACGCGTTAGAGATCATTAATATTACGAATTTCTATGTGAAATACGTATTTTGAGGTTAGATAATAATATCGTGCATTAGGTAATTCTACGATTTGGACTGTTTCTGCAGCTTTTATCCAAATGTACTCGTATCTCAATATGCATCTACATGCAAGTAACATTTATCAATGCAAATTGGATGTATGTTTTCCGCGACATTGAATGATTATTTTTCTTACTCAATATTTTCACAGGGCATGAAATCATTTACCCGGCAACAATCTTGTACAACACTATAAGAATAAAATTAAACTTCCTCCTTAAGTCTTTAGCAGAGATACTTTTTGGGACAAGCATCATTTTGTCATAACATATAAGGGAGCTTACAGTCAAACTCAAACCATCCGTTTTGGTACAAAATATGTAAAAAAAAACCTGCATCAGCCACCGGCCAACAGTACAAAACCGTACAAAGGTGCTGTGTGTGGTTTTCCAATTTGTCCATGCCAATTTCATGGGATTCGGTTAAGCTGTTTAATTGTGAAAAAGTAACAGCTACTTTCACTATTTGACAACATGTATGGTTCAACAGTAGCGTGTTTACCCCTAAAACAAGATATCCCGGGTCCAACACCTGTCCAGGATAATGTTTGAATAATTAATAGCTGGTCAGGACTCAGGATATTAATTGTTGATGGCTTTGTACCTATGTGTTCCATTACGTCAACAAATAATTACAAGCAATTCTTGTAGGAAGCTATGAGTGTGAACTGTAATTTATTTACATTAGTATTAGAGTAATGTACTAACAATGTTATGTGTCAAAAAACATTTCATGCTTTTGTCTCAAATAACTCTTTTATTGTGTTGCAGAAATGGCCGCGCATATCTTCAACCGCATTGGCCAGTTGGGCCTAGGAGTAGCTGTTTTGGGTGGAGTGGTCAATTCTGCTCTTTACAATGGTTAGTTTTAATTTCATTCTCTCTAATACAAGAAAAAGACTGTCAATCTAAAGTGTAATTTAACCGAACCGCCGAACACATCTGCAGCATGTCTGAAGATCAATAGGCCAAAACCACAACAATGTGGACACCAAGCACTAAATAACCACGCAGTAGACATGTGCTAATCATGTCCTGAAGCGGATCGAACAATTCTTTTCTCTTTCGAAATGATGTTCAGGTAACATAATCGTGGAACTATCTAGTTCCACTGCCGCGCGCTGCAGTGATGTTGCCGTTCGGTTCATGCAATTAGAGCCATAATTTAGGTACACAGTTTCTTGGCTCAGTCAAAACGCGCAGCTAGCTTATTATATTTATGTCACTTTTTTAGAACCAAAATTGTCAGTTGTGAATTTTGGTACGTGCCAATATCATTCAAATATTATAAATGCGAAAGTGTGTTTGTTTGTTCCTCTTTAACGCATCTATGGACTGACGTGACATTTTGCATAGATATAGTTGGAGGGCCTGAGATTGGCAAGATCTTTTTATCCTGGTAAATGTACGGTTCCTAACTAATCCTGAAATAATGCCCGCATGGGCAAAACCGCAGGGCATGGCGAGTGTACTAATAAACATGACCTTCATTTGTAGAACGTAAGTTACAAAGTATTTAAAGTACTAGCTGCGCCCCGCAGTTTCACCTGCATAGTGATGAAAAATTGTGATGATGATAATGAAAAGTAGCCTATGTCACTCTCTGGCCCTTTAACTATACCCATATTAGCCATGCAAAAAATCGGGTCGATCCGTTGCTCTGTTGCTGCGTGAAAGAGGAACGAACAAACCAACAAACTATATTGTTTATTGTCCAAAGTGCGTTAGCACACTTCCACCGACTAAGACATGTGGATTGTGGACCGGCTTCCGGACTGGATTTTACCAATATGGTTCCACTAGAGGAAATCAGTCCGGGCACTATTACGATACAGAATGACATACCTCTACCCCGCAAAAACCTAAAAAACAAAATCTGTCATCATCATCATCATCAGCGGATGTATCTTACACATCAATACTATGGTTTGCAGATTCATGCCCAAAGATGTACTAAACATTAAATCTTTTTAATTTCAGTTGATGGTGGTAATCGAGCAGTCATCTTCGACAGATTTGTTGGTGTCAAGAACTTGGTTGTTGGGGAAGGCACACACTTCTTCATTCCATGGGTGCAGCGGCCCATCATCTTCGACATAAGATCTCGTCCTAGAAATGTCCCCACTATTACGGGAAGTAAAGGTAATATTTGAATAGTATCTTATAAATAAATGCTATTACTTGTTATTATTATTCTAAGTAGGACCAATAAGTCCTGCACTCCTAGAGTACGGCCATTATAACAACATTACAAGACATTACCATAAGCACAATATGGGGTATCACTAAGAGCAATCTCTTCCAGACAACCTTGGAAAAACCTTCTGTAGTGTGTTATTGCACATAAATCTGTTTCCAGTTTAAATGAAGCAGAGTGTTTACAGTTTACACCTTTAAGACTAAGCCATAATTATTATTTACTCTTCAGATCTCCAGAATGTGAACATCACACTCCGTATCCTGTTCAGGCCAATTCCTGACCAGCTCCCCAAAATCTACACCATTCTCGGTGTAGACTACGATGAGAGAGTGCTGCCTTCTATCACATCTGAGGTCCTAAAATCTGTGGTCGCACAGTTTGATGCTGGAGAGCTCATCACACAGAGAGAGGTATTATATAACAATATTTTTTTATGTCATAGGTGGCAAACAAGCAGACGGGCTTATGTATATTTTGTCACAACAAGTATTTATTGACAGAGCAGTGATAGTCTCTGAGAAATGTAACACAAGGCGTTTGTATGTATATTTGTTCAACAATAAGCTACTGTTGCCATGCTGCAAATAATATATTTTTTGTTTCAAATTAGGTATGTACAAAAATCTATTGAGGATTTGTGAAGAGGGAGTCGCGAGGTAACCGTTCTAGATGAACATCTACTAATTAATTATCAAACGAAAATTTCCATCAACTTCTTCGGAGTATAAATTATGTCACTTCAACGATAGTTCTTTATTAGTTGCACTTTATACCTAATTTGCAAACTTTGAAATTGCAGATTGTATCCCAGAGGGTCAATGAAAGTTTGACTGAGAGAGCAGCACAGTTCGGACTTATTCTCGATGACATTTCCATCACCCACTTGACCTTTGGCAAAGAATTCACACAAGCCGTTGAATTGAAACAAGTTGCTCAACAAGACGCAGAGAAGGCTAGATTTCTCGTGGAAAAGGCAGAACAGCAGAAGAAGGCTGCCGTTATTGCCGCCGAGGGTGACGCTCAAGCCGCTATTTTACTGGCCAAGTCCTTTGGAACTGCTGGTGAAGGTCTCGTAGAGCTCAGGCGTATTGAAGCTGCTGAAGACATCGCCTATCAACTATCCAAGTCCCGCAACGTCACCTACTTACCTGCTGGCCAAAATGTACTCTTAAATCTCCCTTCCCAGGGCTAACTTTCCCTTTACACATGGACTGAACAGTGAATTCTGTTAAACAGTTTTATTGGGGTTGTTGGTTCTCTACTGCATTTGTATTTTACACAAAATAATATTTAAGTATGTTGCATTTGAAGAGACTATGGTATGGTTCCGCCAATAGAATGTAGTCATGATTTAGCTTTATGAGAAATTGTAATTAAACATTAAAATATAATTTGTTGAACATTATTTTTTTCTTTGCCTTGGTAACGGGGATGTCTAATTTTTAATAGAAAGGATGGTTGGCAAGTGCCACCTGCTTGGGATCCAGTCATTAAGTTAGACTTACGTTAGAATAGTTTGTAATCTTTATAGTTATATATAGTTTATAGACTGTCATCAGCATTCTTATTGTATTATAGGAGTATCCGTATACACCTTTCTGTTATCAGATACCTGCAGTTTTTTTAATGTAATAGGCTTGCGTTTGATTGCCACCTCGTCTGATTTTAAGCGGTGCGGTCTATGATGGAGCACGCATGCCAAGGGCCAACTCACTCGGGGACTTGATGACACCCAGATTGCAACTATTGGGGAATATATTCAGGCATCTATGTCAGTCTAGTCTGCACAATAAAAGTGGAATCAAGAGCTTCGTACGGGTTTTCAGAATCATTATCATCCATACTGCTAGTATGGTTGTACAAAAGGTACAATGAACAGCTTCACACCTGAATATTACAGATGTTACAAATAGGAAAATCCTGATGTCGAGTCATTGTGGTCAAGCCCAAGCATAATCTTATTCGAGATGGGGGTGATAAGTCCTGCACTGACGTCCCGCTACGGGTGTATTGTGCATTTCCCCCTACCAGCACCTAGCCGAGCCAACCCAACTTCTTGAAATACCGGAGTGAGGCTCTGAGGCGCTGGCACAGTTGCTCCAGTGGTGTAGATGGTAGTGTAAGCAATGATGATGAAAAGCAGTCCAGCTGTTGCGGTGACGCGGATGAAAGAAGCAACGGTACCCCATGCAACCCGGCAGCGATTCTAGTTTCTTATGTGGCTTCACAATGCCACAGCACATGCTCTACAGTTTCGTTCTCTTTCAAGCAGCCGCGACACAGTGGACTGTCCGTGGCTCCTAGCTTATATAAATGACTATTCAAGTTGCAATGACCCGTTATAAGGCCTACTATCAAGCCCAAGCATAATCTAAAACAACTCATTCCGAGTGGGTAGCATGGAATATAAGAAAAAAGACAATTAGCAGTTCTATAGTGGAACTCAATGAAGTTTATTGATTATCACAAGTTCGTATTGTAACATTAAGTTTTTATGATTAGCACTGCCATCACATGTGTTCTTCACTTTTACAATCACAAGATGACTGATTATCTTCCTTGTCAATCGCAAAAGTAGTTTCTAGATTACATGTGCTATCTTCTTCATTATCTTCTTTCTGTAATGGAACATCAACTGAACGCATAAATAAATTTTCTCGGATGCACACCTCTTTTAAATATTTCAGTTCAGAAGAACCCAAGCCCGAGGGCAAAGCAAACTGACACAAATTAACATTTTCTTTGAAATTCTTAATCAGTGTATCAACTTCTTTTTTAAAGTCATCACTAGCTATGTGGTTTTCAGTTAATTTTATTCCTATGAGCCTTTTCTGATTGCAAGATTTCTTAGTTTTTATCAGCAGGTCCATTTCAGCAGTCATGTCATCGTAATGAGAATCTGAACATAGTGCCATTGCTCTTTTGAGTCTCTTTTCTGCAGCATCATACTGTCCAATCATTCTGAGAGCCTTTGCATTTTGGAACAGGGCTTTACTGTTGTTCCAAAGATTTTGAAGTCGATTGAGTTCATTACAAGCTATACAGGCTTTCAGAGGTAACTTAGCTTTATTGTAACAAATAGCTGAATTGTAATAAAACTTTTTGAGCCACTTTTCTTGTTTCCTTTCTTCTGTTTCATCTGCGAGACGGCATCTATGGAGCATCCAGATTGCTTTCCTAAAGACATTTGCTGCTTGGGTGAAATTATTAGATTGATACAGCAAAGTTCCAGCCGCATAGAAGTGTCTGACTTCCTTTTCTACTCTACCGTACATATTTGGCTCTGAGAAATTTATTTTCCTGTAGACAAAGTAGAAAAATTAGGAAAAGCTAAAATAAAAATACATAGCATTGTACATGGTTGTATTCAATTTAGAAGAATATTATAGACCTATTAATATAGGTAGCTAAAACTTACTTATTTTGAGATGTCAATGTTTTCTTTACAAGTTTGACATAGAAGGCACACTGTGCTTTAGCTGGTATTTTTGGTGGGATTCCAAACTCGCCATATGCAAATTCATGAGAAAAGAGAAATATTGACAATTCTCCAACTAACATTGATTTGATGGCTATGTCTAGTCCAGGTATCAGGCCATGGTCTTCGTTGTCAGTCATTGAAAGATTCACCTCCTAAAATTTTATTGATCATGAGAAAACATAATAATTTTAAATCTTAAAGCAATCATTTAAAAGCATATAGTACATTTTAGAACATGAAGAATTTTTAAGTAGTTTAATAATTAAATGTGCCAAGTGCGAGTCGGGCTCGCGCATTGAGGGTTCTGTACCACCACAAAATACAAAAAGTAGTGCAAAAAGGCAACATCGCACCCAGGTGGCACCCATCCAAGTACCGACCACACCCTATGTTGCTTAACTTGGTGGTGAACAGAAATTTGTCAATTACTCGCACTTGGCCATTATTTATCATTAAATTTGTTGTTTTACTTTAGAGTGTGTACTTTATCATGCCAAGTTTGACACTTGTACGAATTATCGTTTTCAAACTGAGAGCAAAAACAAAAATTTGTTTAAAATTATATTTGTTGTATGGGGACCCCCTTAATTTTTACCTTTTGACATTATTATTTATTTGTTAATGCACCATAACATTACAATACATAATCTGTGAAAATTTCAAATGGCTATATAATTATATGGTTTGAAAGAAACAGCCGTTAAAAGGTAGGATGGACAAACAGACAGTGTAGGCTTCGTAATAGGGTCTTTTTTACACCCTTTGGGTAGACCCACCCTAAAAAACATTAATAAAGAATCTTACCAATGGTTTTTTCATACTATGGACATCATAGGGCTCATCAGCATTGTCAAAGTAAGCAGAGAATGCTATAAATACTGTGCATGGTTCTTCGAGAGGTAGCCCACCTCCTTCTTCTAAAATTTTCTTTTTCACAAAGCCTTGATGAATGTCTATCATGGTTTCAGCCAATGTAGCAAAACTTCCAACTTTATATCCAATAAAATCTACGTTTACGCGTTCTGTGCTTGATTCTATGTCATCTTCACGATCATTTAAATGTTCATTGATGTGTAAGACTGAACCAGTTGGTAAATTTCTGTGAAATAAAGAGTTATAACCAAATTTATAACAGACATTAAAAAACCTTGGATATTTCGAGTTGGGTGGCCTCGTGTAGGTGCTGGTAGGGGAAAATGCACAATACAGCCCAAGCGGGACGTCAGTGCAGGACTTATCGCCCCCATCTTGAATAAGAATTACCTGTAGAGTACCTACACAGTACAACCAACGTAGACATGTCCAAAATAGAACAACTAGCGGGTGGCTCTTGCTATTCATTTCATTCAGAAAATACGCCTGGCTCTCTACCACGGTACTGTACAGTGTATGGGTAAGATATTGGTTTAAATTCCAATGTTTCAATATTATACACCTATCACAACGAGGAGAGGAGAGGGCCACCTTTCACTCGATAATAAAGAAGGAAAGATAATTTGTGCTAGGCCTGCAGAGGTGGAAACAGCGACTGGGAAAAAATATTTTATGAAAGACTAAAGAGTCGGAAGTAAATGAGTAAGTTGCTTTACCTCAAGTCCAAGCCTTCTTCCAAAGCGAATTCATTTGATGGTTTTATATGCATTCTAGTATTTTGATTCGCTTGTGCGTGATAAGATATTTAAGCCTTTTCTGGATTTAATAAATTATAAAGAGATAAGGGAAATTTTATTTCACTACTACAATCAAATCAAAAAATTTAATTCTAGATATGTTTTTTTTTTTTTCCTCTTCCCCGAGTTGGGGCTTTTGGCTCCGCATGATTGATGCAGTTGCCATATTCAAGTCGTATGAGTTTAGTTTTAGAATTTAAAGGTAGGGAAACGATACGCGTAAAATCGTTTTCATCGTCAAGCTAAGTTACGGTCAAGTCAAACTCATGCCCCTGTAAAGTGGTGGAGACTTTACAAGAGGCTTCTATGGAGTTTTGGAAACAACACGAAAAGACACGTTTCACCTCGTTATATCACTTTCCCACACTCGAGCACGCTTAAGAGCACTTAATGAATAATAATTCCCCATTTAGTACACATTAACACTCGACAATACACAAGTTTAAGAAAATAATCCAACGAGCCGACATGTTTTTTCCGCGTTGGCGCCAAAAACCCATTCTTCTAGATATGTTCTTGATTGTTTTTGTTTTTCAGTTTTCTTATACTTACTTTTTTTTAAATTCGTATTATGAATTTATGTCCATGGGTACAGTGTTCTTTAGTCGGAATAATATTAAGATTTACATTGTACGAAGTACATAAAGCGTTATACAAGACAAGTCAGAGTCAAGCAAAGTAAGTCTCGCCCTATTATAGCGGTGGAAACTTTACAAGAGGCTTCTAGCTAGGAGCTTTGAAAACAACATGAAAATACATGTTTCGCCGCGTTATATCTCCTACCCACACTTGAGTACGTCTACCAACAGTTAATAAATAAATAAAAATCCATCAATATTACATAAGTTTAAGAAAATAATATAATGAGACGATGATTTTTCACGTTGGCGCCAAACTTCTTTTTTTGCGTGCGACGTGCGACGACAAAATCCTCTTATGAGGAATGAAAAAAAAAAACCTGTCAACTTGTATTATTTTCCTAAACTTGTGTATTTTCTGTGTGTGTTATTGTGTAATTATGGTAGATTATTATTTATTGAATTCTCATGAACGTGCTCGAGTATGGAGAAGTGATCTAACGAGGTGAAACATTTATGTTCGTATTGTTTCCAAAACCCAAACTGAAAAGCCTCAACCCCAGATTTACCAGATTACACCCCAGTTTACTAGTCAGCCACCACTACTTTAGTGGGTCATGAGTTTGACATGAGCGTAACTTACTTGGCTTGAAACTCGTTTCATTATTACGGGGTGTACGATGTTAAGTTGACGTGTAATATTACGACTGAAGGATTTTGTATCCAAGGTCATGAAAAAAAATACCTTCTTGTTTTATTTGGATATTTTTTTCTTTCCTGTTATGAGGATTTTGGCGTCGCAGGTCTTGTGAATTTGCTAGTGTCAAGTATTGGAATATTTTGTTTCATTGAAAAGCGACAAAAAAATCATGGTCACAGTCAAGCCAGTTAACAGTTAATAAGGAATCACGGTCAAGTCCGAGTCATGCCTTAGTAAATCGTTAGAGACTTTACTATGTTCTTGGTGGCTGGCTTCTATGGAGTATTGGAAATAACACGAATTAACTATTACAAAACGGCTCATGCGAGTTTGCTGAAGTGATAACGCAAATAGTCATCACTTCCTTTTCCGCACTCTAGCACGTTTACAACACTAAATAAATAATAATCTACCTATATTAAACATAAACACTCGAAAAGAGTTTCAATAATGTACCTACATCTACATGATATTTGGTGACACACACGTACAGCAAGGAAAGCACGCACGACTAATCTGTTTTTGGAGTGACTAACTTATCTATAGACATCGAGCTATTATTTTATTAGCTTGATGTTATAGTGCTAACATATCTGTGGATTTGGTTGGTCCAAATTGGACGGCTTCCCTCTTCAACCAAGTCCGTCTCGTCTGTTAGCTACTTTAGATACCTATAATTTGTATTTAAATGAACATGTAGTGTAGGCACTTACTTTAATAATAATAAAGAGTAGTAACTAAACATATAATAATTTATTATCAACTTTATCTTAAAGTATTTACAGCTTTATTAATCGTATACTAACGTAATATAAAATAATATCTCATAGCTTTACACTGAGCTAGGTTAGTGCTTTCCAATCTACCTCCTAGGCTTTTGGTTCAGAGACTGTCTCAAAACTGCGATGTATGAAGATATCAGGTCGTCCATCTTATATCCTAAGGATGTCTCGCAGAGTATCTTGGTCCCTCGCAAGAAGTTGCCCATCGTCATGTGGAAGAAGGTATTACCCGATGACCAGTTCGAAAGCTGAGAGAATGGATGCGTCACCAAGACATCCTAGAATAATAATTATAGTTTTAAAATCAATCTTATGGGACTAAGCAAACCAAATAAGTCCAAAATCGTGGAGATTAGCAGCCATTGAAGAGCTATTCAACTTCTGGCTCCTTTTTTTTAATTCGCCCATCGGGCAGGCTAAAGCTTTCAAGGCCATACCGCCTGTTCATCAGTTTTGTTATAATAATTATCTTCTGGCTCCATCATCAGATGAGTTCGATGGTGACACATATATAGCCAAACCCTTGCCATAATCCCCACGCTTGGCAGGCGGCTTGGGGATCGCTTGGTAAAAATAACATGCTTAGTGACAAATATAATATTATAAATGCACAAATATAAGTGTGTTTGTTTGTTCCTCTTTCACGCAACAACAGAGATACTTGGAGGACTGGAGAGTGACATATATGATATATTTTATCCTGAGAAAATTTACGGTTTCTGAGGGTATCTCCACGCGGGTGAAACCACGGGGCGCAGCTAGTTAGAAGTGTAATGACAGAGAGTGGCCGACTAAGCTCTAGCATCTTACTAATCTTACTAATCATACTAATACTAATAATATTATAAATGCGAAAGTTATGTGTAAGTGTGTATGTTAGGCTGAAGTCATCGCCGAAACTACTAAACCAATTTAGATGAAATTTGGTACGGAGATAGCTTATACTCTGGATTAACACATAGGCTACTTTTTCTCATCATCATCATCATCACCATTTTTCATCAACATGCGGGTGAAACCGCGGGGCTCAGCTAGTAATATATAAGAAAACCCCTGGAAGTACTTACCCGACTTTGTGGATGAATGATGCTGACACCATTCCTGTTGATTCCAATAACGACCATTTCCGGGTATGACGGATCTGAGGTCTGCTTCACTTCAAAGAATGCTGTCCCAAACGTAGGCATCTGATATATTTTCTTCAAAAACTTTTCTTTAGCCTCGGTCTCCGTCATGACCCCTTGCTGAAGATAAGCCGCTGATATTTGTGCCTTCCATTGGGAGCTAGACTGTATCTTCGCCATGTCGGGAGGTAAGAGGTCGTTGAGCATTTGCGGTATTTGAGGTAGCAACATCTGATCGTTGCCGAACCTCGCTCTGTATACCAAAGTGGCAAGTTCTACTAGATCTTGCTTCGTGGTTTTATGATAGCCTCTCAAGTATTTTGGTAGCTCTTGCGGGTAGTAGAATATTTGGTCCGCGTTTTTGTCTCGCCCGGGAACAGTGCTGATCCAGAGCTTTTTCATGAAGAATATTTGGTAGTTCATCTGCATTTGTGAACCGGCTGTAAAAAGAAAGGATTATGAATGAGGATGTTATCGAAATAAATATGAAAACGTACTAATAGATTATCTAGCGATAATCCTACCTCCTCGAATTGGCCTTGTTTGTTTCATCCATTCGACTAGCTCGTGAACAAAGTCGAAGAAGTAATAATTTTCAGGAACTGAGAAAACTTTATCGGTAATTTTCACGAACAAGCTGAAACCATCGCTGTTCTTAAGATTCAATCTACCCGTTATTTGCTCACATAGGTCTTTGGCTTTAGTAGAGGAGTCTACTTCGAACGCCTCATCAGTGTCATCAGGGAAGTACACTTTGTGATATATCTGCATGCTTCTATGTTGAATAGCTTCTACTTCAACCACATACGGTGCATACATCCTAGCTCCGTGTTTCTGGGTTCTGAAGACGCGTTTTAGACATTCCTTTGCTATAGGATGAGGCCTTGTTTTTAAGAACTCTACAACCTCTTTGACCAGGGTTTGGCCGCAAGCAAACACGCCGGTCACAAGCCACATCAACTCCCAGCCTCGTTCCTCGCTCAGCTGTATCCTGTTATTCGTCAGCTGCTTCATTATTTGGCAATATACTTCGTCGCGTAAGCTCGGCTCTGTAAGCGCGGCTCTGAATATCTCATCAGAATACTCAGTAGCTGACCTAGCTTTAGGGGCTGGCATATCTCCCATGTACTTCAGAATGCCATAGAATGCAGATACTGCACATTTAGCAAAAGCTTCATTGTCTATTATCTTTTTTAGTAGCGGTTTGCGCAGCGGTTCTCGAGTGTGTGCCCATAAGTCACCCGTGATCGATCTCTTTGCCGTAGTTAAAGTCGACTGCCTTGAAATAGATGTGTTGATGTCATCATTTTCTCTAAAGTGTTCTTTGGCATACCTCTCGAGCGTATGCATTCGCTTCCTCTGAATTGTATTGTATTTCGATGGCTTCTTATCAGTAGCAATAGTGCCTTTCTTAAATACTTCCAACGTCGTGCTAGACGGTATTGTTAATGAAGGTAAGATGTAGACTTGCTCAGTCGGGAATAGGCCTTCTTGGCCGTTGCACGCACCGTGGCCCCAAGTGGAGTGCATTAAGGTTTCTCCTGTACAATCATGCAGTAAAGTTATCAAGTCACCTTTCTTATATTCTAAGAACGATGACGCATCATTATAGCCCTGAGACTCTGTTTGAGCGATAATGTAAATCGATCGTCGTTTAAGTCCATCTATGATAAAAATAATTAGCGAACTCATTTCGCTTGCATCAACACTTTGGAACTCAAATTCCTCTTGTTGAATTGTCTTTATTGTGATTCTTCCTACATTATCATAGTCTTCGTCTTCATTATAAGCTACGTAGGTGACTTCAGCGTATGATATTTCTAACAAAATATGTTCCAGTTGATCGACTATGTAGATTCCAGTCCAATTCACAGCGATTATTACGAGATCTTTGTTGATTGATTCGCCTTTTAATTTGATAGCTTCGAAGAACCTCGAGAATAGCATGGGCCATTTCAACTTTGCGAAAATAACTATATCTTCTTTACACCTCAATGGGTCAATCTTGGACTGAATGCTCTGTGATGATTCGAATGCTTTAGTTACTAGGTGTTCCCATTTAGTAAGAGCAGCATCGTTAGATTGGATGAACTGATTCGGAATGTAATTAACAATCACCTTTCTCAAAACATTCGGATCTATTCCAGGTCCATATTCGATGTAATGTTGCTGAGCAGCAATCATCGCTAAGTCCTTTTCGGAATTGCATCTGTATTCACCGAATTTCACCCCTTTAGCCACTTGGTAGTAGATAAGATTGGTTGCGACCGGATCATCCATAGGATTGTGCCAAGGAGTGAAGACCTCTTTCCTGTAGAACAGTCTCCACGGAGCATTCTTTTCCGTAGTGCCTTGTTCTTTAGCAAACTGTTCGCATTGCGATATCGCATCCATGATGTGTTCTCCTTCACTTCCCAGCGAAAGGACTTTGTCGTACAAAGTTATGTATAGAGAGAAGCCGAAAGTATCAGTCAAGGTGACATTTTCAGCTATTTGTTGGCAAACCTCTTCAGCGGTCGTCGCCGAATCTGACTGAACGGTCTTGAAAGTTTCATCCATGAGGGTCACAGTTAACAGAATCGGTTTTTTAGTTTTTGTTGCTTGAAGTTCAAGCCAGCTTGGTGGTTGAGTTCGTGGTCCATTCTTGAAGGTTCTGACAAGTCTTCCTTCGCAATAAGGCGCGTAACCGGGAGGCCCAGAACGGATGAAAGAGCGGAGGTATTTCACGAATCGCTCGGAAGGTGGGAAGCAGCCAATGCAGAGTGACAGAAGAATCCAACCACGAGCGTGAGACACCTTAGATGGGTTGTTGGTGATCTGCTTGCAGAGCTGGCAAAGTATTTCATCTCTGAAACAAAATATAAACCAAATGCATTTTTCTGCTCTAATCGAGTACGCAACGCAACGGGATAGCATCTAATAACTTACCTAAGTTCTTTCCTAATGATTCCATGGCCTATGATGAAGTGTAGTTTCTCCAGATTGGTGCTTCGCCGAGAGTTCAACCATGTGCTGTACATTTCATTAGTGATTTCGTCATTCATCAAGCTCTTCATAAATTCTTCATTCAGTTTTGTTTGACGTTTCAACGTCTTCGATATCATCTTGCTTCTGTTTGAATCGTTGTTTGTGTCTTTTGCTAGCATTTCCTGTAAAATAAACATTGAATTGGTTGACGATGATTTACTTGTTACGAACTTAAAATGCTTTACAGGATTTAATGATCAGTACAATAGAGTGAATCGCACAGAGTTCGCACCTCAAATTCTTTACTCTTCTGGAAAGCTCTACCCACAGTATCCGTCAGCTTCGTCATAACTGGCACATTATCAATCTTATCGTCAGCATATTTCGGTTCAGCCAAGTCTCCCATAAAGCGCAGTATCGTGATCCAAACTGCTTGAGCGGCCATTTTATCAATCGGCGAGGGTAGGTCTAAGAGGGAATATTTCAAAGGCTTTCTGGAGTATTGGTGGCTCATGTTTCCGAGGAAGTATGTCGCCGCGAACTTTCTGAAGTTGAACTCGTCGAATGGTTCTTCTTCGCTCTGTTGCGGCATTGGGATTACAGAGGATATTTCAGGTTTCGCTGTCGCTGTCTGCAAATTAAATATTGGGACGTCCGGAATGAGTTATATCATACCTATGTGTACATTTTGGATCAGACAATCTCATTATTGCAACATATTAGTAAGAAAGTTATCTCTACCTTTGGTAGAGCCTGAGCCTACGAGAAACATGCGACATAATTGTATTTTTTTTTAAACAAGATTATTATAACGAGTTTTCTACCCCGCCGCTATGTCATTCTAATGGCTATTTCTTGTAAACTATTATTATATATTTTTAGAATCTGCTCAAAACATTTTAGTCGATAATAAATTTCAACTAAAATATTACTGATAAAAAAACAAGTGTGGTTTATTTGTATTCCATTCAGCTCAAACAAACTAGGGAGATATGGTAAGGTGGCGCGGCGGGTGCGAACGCAACTGGCCTAAATTAGGCTTGGTGCCTTTAGCTAAAATCATCCAGCAGACGACCTTGTCGCCTTTATTGCATGAGAACATGAGTTCATTGATGTCGCTACAAGTTTCTTAGTGTGTTTGAAAAATAAGCAAGTGAGCCGTACTATTATGTCTTCTGTGGCCGTAGTACTTTTTTTTGCGTTGAACGGTTTATCGTTCGTTGTTGTTTAATATATATATATAATGTTTTTAAGTAAAGCCGTTACTCCTTATGGCACTCTTTTTGTGTAATACAGTAGTAAATCTTCTGACCTAATTTTTATTTTAATTTCTATAGTCCTTTTAATCTTTTTAAAATAGGATGGCACTTGACAGGTGGTTTGAAAGTACGATAGAATGTAACGTGATTGGTAAATATTTAATGTGACATCACAGAACTAAATTAAAGAATTTTTTTTTGCGGCAAGAACATTAAAAGCGCATTAAAAGAAAACTAGTGGTGAAAACTAGTCTGTTAGTGGTGATTGTCAAATACCATGCTATTTGAAAAGGACAAAATTTAAAGTTTGATAAATAAATAATGAAAAGAAGAATTAGGTAGCATAAAAGACAAATAGCACAGAGTAGATATGATGACTGTGTCAAGAAAGAAAGGAAAGTGAATATTTGTAAGAAGAAAGAAAAGTGAAGACACTTACCACACCAAAACCAGTGCCGCGTACCGTACCTGCGGGGGTAGCACTGTCTTTCAAGAATCCAAACACATCGTCCACGTATCTATCGTCGATGGCATGAGCATTCTGAATGCTATTTTCTATTGGGACGTCTTTCACAAACCAAATCGATCTCATCAGCTCATTATACTTCTTCTCGTGGTCATCTTCTGCGCCTTTAGCATTTCCAGATTTCTGTAAAGCAGATTTTTCGCCACCAAACTGCGCCAATTTAGCCCTAATAATGTGACCCTTTTCTTTAACTAATTTTCGGATGAGATATCCTCTACAATTCGCCTGCAGTTTCCTAAAGAATACTCGCAGGTTGACGAATGTCTTTCTCAGTTCTCTGGATTTGACGACGGCCTGGATACGCAAGTAGCCTCTCTTCATAATGAGATAACGTTTTCTGTAACCTCGGGCGCGGAAATGTTTCTGAATGAAGACGGCCGCCGCTCGCATTCTCAAAAATCTTCTTCGATATATGAACCTCCTCGCATTTGCTTGCACCCTGATTACCGCTGTAATCATCACTTCGTGTCTCAGTTCTTCGAGAATCCCGTCGTGGACATCTTTTAGGAATACTTTTGTATGACCGAGTCTGAACTCTTTGTCTTTTAAAATTGCTGTGCATATTTTCTTGGTGGCTTCTTTGCAGTCGGTTTTCTCAGCGGGGGGGATGTTGGGCACGACGAGGCGGTATCGGTGAACGAATTCGGCATATGAGTGGCGGATGGGGAAGCCGGCTTGTCTTATTTTGGCCGTTTCCATTAGACCGGCATACCGGAGCTGGCGTACGCAGAGTGCTCGATCAAAAACCTGAAACAAAAAAGTAAATGTAACAAATGCTGCTAAAAACGCATAACCAATTTAATAGGTGAACATTACCCTTGGCTTTTTGAATTCATTCGGTTTGATACATCGCACGAAGAATGGATGGCATGCATAGAGGGTTTTCATGAGAGCATCAAGTGATGTTTTGAACTGGTGACTCAATGACACCGCTTTTCGACTGCCGCTTTGAGAGCCTGCATAATCATTAGCAAACAAACTCTTCAGAAATTGGTTGCTCGAGTCGAATAACATCTCCTTGATGTCGGCTGTTAGCATGTCTCTGTTTTTGTCCAAGAAACCTGCAACATAGATTATTAAGTCTTAAGTCGGCTATCAACAGGGCTATTCGAACTTACGACACAGCTGCTTTCAATAGGGATATTGTGCTCATTACGTGTGATAGGTAAGCACTAGGCTTTAATTAAAACTCTTGACTTTATTGTTTAGGTACCAATATGAATTTAAAACAAACATTACCTCGGACTTCGTAGAACACATCGCCAGCAAAATGTCTGACAGCAAAACGATGTTCATGAGTCGATTTCGCCGCAATATAGCAGCTTTTTGTACTATGATTACTGTTCAACTTAGACAGCAATGTCAAATCCGTGCCTTTAGGGAATCTTGACTCTTCATCAATGAGAGACAGCAAATTCATTGGTTTCAACCCGATCATATCGAGGTTTTCCTGATTATCAACATAATTTATATTGTCCCATCTTATACCTTCTTTCTCATATTGCTCTTGTTCTATCTTGAAAATGTGTCTGACGAAAAACTGTTGTAAGTTCTCATTGGCGTAATTGATGCACAGTTGTTCAAAACTGTTAGATTCGAAATTTTCGAAGCCGAAAATGTCCAGTATACCAACTGATCCGCTCGATAATTGCTGGTCTTTGTACAGCGTTTTGTTTATCATTTCGACTATGTATTCGAACATGTGGCCATAAATTGCTTTGACTAGTGCATCTCGGCCTTCTACGGCAGCTGCAACGGTCAGGGGCGAAACAACTTTGTCTCCGTGAGCGACAAAAGTTTTCCTTGTCAGTGCCTCAGATAGCACAGTCTTGTTCACTCCTAGAAGAGTCGCTATTCTATTCGCGTTAACAGCATCTGCCAGCTCAGAAGATTCGATATTGTTGAAATTGTACGATTTGAATTTCAAATTGCCCATGTGCAATATCGCAGCAAGCAAACTGAAAAGTCCCCACACTTCGTTGTCAGGAAAGTTTAGAACTTTGAAAGCAGATCTGATATCGGCAAACTCATGACTATCATTGCGACCGTCACATGTCAACATATTTCCAGAATTGAGGTAATGGTAATCTTCAGGACGTCCTAACTCCAGTTTCCTTTTTTCGTCTGCTGACAGCCCTGTTACAAGAGCATAGAATATGTGGTAGTTCCTTTCACCTTTGTTTTGGAAGACTATCCGAGATTTTTCTAACAAATACTGGTCTATGTTCCCTCCTTCAATAATTCCCTTTCGGCTAAAATAAATGTTCACATATTTGCCGAACCTAGAGGAGTTGTCATTCCTTACAGTTTTAGCGTTTCCGAAAGCTTCCAGGATAGGATTAGTTTCTTGAATTTGCTGTTCAATCCACGAATGTTTTCCACTGGCTGCTGCTAGGTACTGTAAAAGAAGCTTCGTGCTCTCTGTTTTGCCAGCGCCACTTTCTCCACTAGAAGAAAGAAAAAACTTTGTAATTTTGAAGTTTTGTTCCACACTTGAGGATTTAAATGTTAAAGACCAATTATAGACAATCAAAAATTTGATGTTGGCAGGATTCGAACCTACGCCATCTCACCCCCACATCTTGCAAATCTGGAAATCTATCACCGGTTCTTTCGCGGACCTGCAAGGTGTGGATATCGTTCTTCCCGTCGAGGTTCAAAATGAAGCGTTTTAAAGTATAGTTTATATTCTCAAATAAATAGACATAAATCCTAAGTACCTGATGACAATGCATTGGTTTGATGAGGTGTCCATTAGGGCTCGATACGAGCTGTCTCCAATGGCGAATATATGCGGTGGAATCTCTCCCATGCTCCGCTCCTGGTAGAACTGTATCTGATCCATGGTGTATATGGGCAGGATTTCGTATGGATTGATCGCTATCAACATGGTTCCGGTGTAAGTCTGAAATATTTAAATAAGATAGATAAAAACTCTTTATGAATAAGTAATGTGATTAATCCTTCTTTTTAACCCCCGATGCAAAAAAAGGGTTGCTATAAGTTTAACGTGTGTATCTGTGTGTCTGTCTGTGGCATCGTAGCTCACAACGGGTGAACCGATTTTGATTTAGTTTTTTTTTTGTTTGTAAGGTGACTTGATCAAGAGTTCTTAGCTTTGATCCTAGAAAATCTGTTTAGCCGTTTGAAGATTACTAGCTCATTTATGAGGGTTTTAAAAACGATTTATACTTGTATAGTATGCACTATCATTGTGTTGAATCATCGGAGACAAGAAGTACGTATCCTTGGCACAAATAATCCAACAACATACCTATAAATAACTTGAAATACAGATACTGGCAAATATGTCGAAAAGTATCAATAGTCGATTTTTAGGTCTGGCAGATCAAAATGGGTACGAATGGATATCGTCTGCGCGATTGGTTAGTGTCTGTCTGCATGTATTGTGTAAACTGTACAAATCACAGAAAATAAAAATAAAAACTTCTGTTTTCTGTGGTACAAATAGTACCATGCCTCTATGCCGCATTTTGCTCGAGATGTTTGCCATGTTAAACTTATAACACCCCTCTGTTTGCGTCGGGGGTTAAGAAACATGCCTATTTATGTATTTACTATTTAGTAAACATACATTACACACATACTTACTATAAACAAATACTATGTAGTTACATAGGGAAAATCTTGGAATGATTTATAATAAAATAAAATATAATAAAATTATCAATTTATATTATTTAAGAATATTTATCAGTTTATATAGAACCTACTTAACTAGACACCAATTATTATTTTTGGGTGAATGTTTAATCCCTTAGTTATTATCTTTATACCTGATAATAATAAAGCTAAATGCTCCTAAATGTTAGGTACCTAAAACATAACTACCAAAAATGTCACCAATATGAACTAGGTACCTCTAATCATACTAATATTATAAATACGAAAAGTTTGTTGGTTTGTTTGTTCCTCTTTCACGCAGCAACAGAACAACGATCGACCAGATTTTTTGCATGGGTATAGTTCAAGGGCCGGAGAGTGTTATAGGCTATTTTTTCATCATCATCACCATTTTTCATCACTACTCGGGTGAAACCGCGGGGCGCAGCTAGTATACTATAATAGTGATATGTATGCTAAGAACTTGGTTCAACAATAATAAAAAATAAACACTTACATAAATCAACTGTTGATTGTATCTGATATGCAAATTACGCAAAATCGTGTACTCCTGGAGCTCTCCAAGTGTTATCATGTCTTCCACCCCAACTCTAGAGGTGGTGTGAAGTGGCTTCAACACATTTTGAATCGTCGAGATAATCTTCTTGCCATCGTCATCTTGAACCTCAATCTTGTCCCCAGAGGTATTGAGCAGCTTCACAGCTATGGGGATGTCGAATTCTGAAGACCCCAGCGGCTTCAGCCATACTTGGTCCTAAAAAGTAGAACAGCAGACGGAAATACGTTGCATTATATAAATGTATGTTATTGTTCACATTTCACTACTTGTAACTTTTAAAATAAAATGGTAGAAAACTTACTGAGAGCCGCACTCGGTCTGCCATCGTTGCAGCTATGAGATTCCTCTCACTCTAAACTACTTTATTTTCCAACTACATTCATAAGTATCGCGTAGTGGCTACATCAAGACTGTCGAAGCTTTATCAATATTCCAGATTGTCATATCGTTATCTGATAGGAAGGCATACTTATCATGACTATTTAAAGATAATGCCAGTTATGAGCATATCATATAAAAATGTTGATTGTTGGTATTTTTAATTAAGTTGGGTTGTATCACAATAATGTACAATTTGACAATAGATTGATTTCAAATGAAGAGTTCTTAAATAATGTGGGTAGGTTATACCTAAATCAAACCGGTCAAGTGCGAGTCGGGCTCTCGCACTTATGTGGTGGTACATAACCCTCAGTGCGCAAGCCCGACTCGCACTTGGCCGGTTTTAATTTTTAAACTGGTGAAAAGATTTTCTGGAATCATAGCTAAAAGTCACCTTTCAAACAAAAAAACTAAACAATATCAGTTTAACTGTTGGGGGCTACGACCGACACACAGATGCACACATTTTACATCGTCACTTGCGTTGTGCTATTGGTTTGAAAGTTTTAGATATGGCAATAAGAAAACCTCCTTATAATTATTAATTGTCATATCAATCTGTACTTCTGATTCTGAACAAACTATTTTCAAGTTTTTGTGTTATTTCGATGTATCACATTGTATATTAATCTAAACTAAAATATAGATTACTAGCTGTTGCCCGCAACTTCGTACGCGTAGACTTTCATAATATAAACTTTCAACCCCCTTTTGTATGTACTCCTTTCACAAAATCGTTTCTTAGCGGATCTCTACATCCCATAAGGAATCTAGCTCCCAAATGTCAGCTTTGTAGGTCAAGTAGTTTTCGAGATTTCGTGATGAGTGAGTGAGTGAATTTCGTTTTTATACATTTAGATAGATGATCAAATTAAAAATTGTGTTAGAATTAGTAAATACAATTTATTTAAAAATATTTCAGCATTACAAACAACTTAACTCTACATTATTCTAGTTCATTTCTTTTTTTCGTCTTTCTCCTTCTTTTCGGCTTTTATTTTATCTTCCGTTTTCTTCTCATCATCTTTTTTGTCCTTTGCAGCTTTCTCTTCTTTCTTTCCGTCTTCTGCATCCCTATTCGTAATTTTATTATTAATTAGGTTGTGTAGAGCAATGATGGATCTAACAAGAGCTGCAAGGTATACAACCAAAGATTGATCATTGGTTTTAATGTACAGGTTGTCAATAAAATTGTCATTAGCGATATCAGGTAGCAAGTTAAAGATGTCTTGCAACTGGTAGATGATTTGGTGATTCATGGGCAAAGAGCCTTGACCAACTTGGATGAGATAATCTCTGATTTCACTCAGTTGAGAATGGAGACCTTTCAGTCCAAGTAACTGGTTAGTGATGCGTTGGGAAAGACTTCCAACTGTAGTATCTTTGATGTCTCTTAATAAATGTTCTACACCAACTTCTTCTGCCTCTTCTGCACCTATTTCGCTTGGAACATGCTCAAAGGTCCTTGTTGTTGGAGTACCATCATCATGGACCTCTTCTACAGCTCTGTATGCTTCTGTAGGCAGACCCAAGTCTTTCGGCTTAGCATCGATGATGACTAGGACGGAGTTTGGGGAGTAGCGCCTGATCAACTCATTAATGGCTACATCATTCTGGTGGAGTTTTGGTCCGGTATGGTACCACCCCACAACCTTTTCTCGGGCATTGACTTTCTTGAACATGCCATACATGTTCTCTAGGTAGTCGTGATCAAGGAACCAAACAGACTTGTCTTTGTCGTCCTCATCAAATGGCACTGAAAATTTTAAGAGCGCTTAGATATCTCAAGATACTGTGTAAATATAGCAAATTTATATTTAATGAAAACTCCCTAATACAGTTTAATTACTAAGTTTATTGAATATTGATTGGTTATATTTTAACCCATTCATTGAAACACTATTAGTGTAACAACCATTTTCAATAGAAAATATTATGATGTTATTTTGACCCCTATAAACATTGATTATTAGGGTCTAAGTAGAGCAATGGTTACCGAGGGGTAGCATATGCATTTCACAATCTAACGGCACCCGGTTCAATCTCCAGACCTGTACAAATGTCTTATTTAGTACTTAAATTAAAATTCCTTATAATGTTTCCCTTCACAGTTTTTGAGCGATGATTTCTAAAGTGCACATAATTTATTAAAGTTTTTTTTTCCTTAATTTATTTATGTGTTATAATATTCATGGTTTCTTTTAAACTGAAAACCCCAGATAAGTACTATACTGGTCGGCTGAAAACATGTCAAGTTAAATAAAGACTTTATGTAATGACAAAAAAGCTTGTAGATAAAATAAAATAAAATTAACAATGTTTTATTATGCTTTTAATTTTTATTTTTGGTATAATTAACATTTTCAAAATATTACAATATTGGGTATTACATATTGTATTGTCACCAGAACTAAAGGAAAACATGCAAAACTTCTGCAATATAAGAAGGATATATATAAGATATATTCTGCAATATAAGAAGGATATATATATGATATATTCTGCAATATAAGAAGGATATATAAGATATATTCTGCAATATAAGAAAGATATATATATAAGATATATTCTGCAATATAAGGATAATATATATAAGATATATTCTGCAATATAAGAAGGATATATATAAGATATATTCTGCAATATAAGAAGGAACTGGTTCTAATTCAGCATGCAATTTTTGACATAACAAACAAACATTGCAAGTTTTATGAAAGCTTGTAAAAGTCTAATGTATTTGTACTTATTTGTAAAATTATTTTGTTTTTTCTTAGTACTCTCCTTTTAATGAAAACTCATTATAATGTAATAAAATAACAGGTCCCATCAATTTTGCTATACAGTGTTTCCACTAGCAATGTATCATTCGTTGCAAAAGATCGAATCAAATAGAACGGGTTGCGAGCTTATTGCAATAGATTTGTTTTCTACGACGGAAAGTATTTTTTCATTCGATTTAACTGTTTTTGGAAAGGATGATGGGGATGGGTCACATCTCGCAGTGAACCAAAGGAGCCAAGCGATTGGCGGATCAAAAGAACTGGTTCATTGTCGCAACAGGTCAGTATTGATATGGTTCTCTACGAATGAACGAACGACAGATGTCTAGTTTATACTGTATGTATATATTATATTAATAGAAACGCAAGAATATTTCTTAGCATGCAATAATTATATCAGGTATAAATATTACAACGTAAAAACTTTTTAAAAACCAAGACAGTCAGGGAAACTGTAAGTACTTACTGTAACTGCTGATTGGAAAGACTACTAAAACGAGCATTTAAAATAAAATACTTATTCAAAATAAAATGGTGTTAGGTTTGGAACAAGAGTAATGCAGAGTCATCACACTAACCTGCAAAACTATTTGATACATCTAGGACACCTTTCGCTCTCCAGCATCCCAGTAAGACGCCGACGACGCGTTTCTGGTTGCCAATCTTGCCCATTCGATTGAAATGGTCCACAACGCTCAAGAGTACCAATGGATGAACTACCACTTTTGTGGTCACAACTTCTTGAGCAGGCATTGTGAATTAGATATCTGCACGAAAGTTCCTTAACAAAACAATCGAATTCACACTTAGTTACACCAAATATAGTGTTATTTGACGTAATCTCTCCCAAAAATTAACAAAATTTAGCAGGAATATTAAAAACCCCAAACCAATCGAATCGGCAAACAAAACTTGAAATTTTTGACAGTCATGTCATCGAAAAAAAACAAAGACACAGTCTATGGTAAGATAGTGATGCCTACGATACGATTGAAAGTTTTATCTCGATTCCTATATGAAAATGGCAAAATAATGACTGTCACGACACAGATTTTAATGATCAATATTATATCGATTATCAATAAATATAGCATAGTAAAGAACATTATAACGCAATTTGTTTCATCCCACGAACGATTATTATAAATATTATGGAGATGTAATTTCTATAATATACACCTGTTACACTATTAAATCGAAATAACTATCATAAACGGTGTGTACTGTCGTCTGGTTAGAAAGATGGCATGATTTTATATGGCGTAAGTATGCCTATGAATATCTTCTCAGCCAGTCCACTAATCGGATTGTGGATTTCGTAACTGAGCCTGAGCTGCCAAGTAAACAAACTGTTTCTTGATCTGTTAGCATTTTTAGGTACTTTGCGTCATCTATAGATTCAAGAATAACTTGAAAGTATTCCTTTTATATTGTATACAAAATGATGTAAAATGTCCAATGATTTAGGAAAATAAAACGTCCGTTATCTTTGTAATGAAAATAATGGTTAGGTACCATATTATTTGAATTAGACAATGTGCAACTTGTTGATTACATTATTCACACGCAAAATAAGCGCGTAAATGATAAATAATTACGAAATATACCGCAAACTATCAATAAAAATAGTCTATAATTAAAACCGCAACAGATAGCGGCTGTTCCGGTTGTTCATTCATTAGCAGCTGTTGTCACATTTTCTCAGTATCTTCTAAAACCGCAAGTATCCGCTGAACAAAAAAAAATAGGTATAGATAGGCTTTAGACCAATAATGCGTAACACTAACTTTTTTGTTTTTAAATTAAAAATAGTTTACATAAGCCACAGATCTACTACCTATAGATTTTCAATGAGCGTGGCCAGCTCAGTGCCTCTCACTTCAACAAGGTGTGCTGCCACATTAAAATGATTTGCTATAAGTTAGGGTAATTTACCTACTATGATGGGTAGTGAATCTTCAATGAGTAATTTTGGAAACAATACTAACTTTTAAATATTTCTATTTTATACACTATCTGCTGCAACCCGCGGTGCTACCTGCAATTTTCTGGGAAGAAATGTACGTGACACACCCTATCGTCCTGACAAATTTTGTTAAGGTTGACTTAGCCGTTTCCTCGTAAAAAACAGACAGAAAGCTACTTTCGTTTTTATTATAATTATTTGTTAGGATTAGAATATAGTACTAGAAAAAAGGTTGTGAAGTAACCATAGCATGATGGCTGGGCACTTTGTAGTGCTTGGCTTGCCTAACTACAACCTTCAAGATGAAGGTAAGTAGGAAGTACCTTACAGTGTGTTATAATAATAACTAGCTGGTGCCCGCGACTTCGTCTGCATGGTGTTAAAAATAAAATATAAAATATCCTAAGTAAAAGAGATGGAAGGATAATCTGAAAAATAGTAAGCAACAAAACAAATTAATAAATTAAGATACAAATCTGTCCATACAAATCTCATGGCTTTAAATAATTAATTTTTCCCTTTCTGATATTGGATTCGGCATTGAAATGACTCGAACAAATTCTAGCATGTTTTGATGGCACCCAATTTTCACGACCAGTAGCACTGATCCATTTTATTCGTAAGCCAGGATCGGTTGGAAACCTGCAGAACGAATAATTTATGTTAATTGTGGTGGGTAATTTCATTTATAAACTGGTAACATTTATTGTTATTCTTCTAAGTAATTTTTTTGATAAAACACAGGAAAAGACCACAAATCGACCTAAAAACTGACTAATTATGAATAAAATATTTGCGAATTGATATCCTGAATTTATTTAGGTGATCGTTACAAGCTTTATATGTTTACTTACGTGTGAAATGATATTTCATCGTATTTTCGCTCATTGCGCTTCTTGCAGCCCTAAATGCTACAACCAACCATTGTAAAATATCTTTTACAATTATTTCTCAGAGGAAACACGCATTTATCACATTTAATCACCAAAAAAAGGCAATAAATAATATTCAGACCCGTTTTGTTTGTCACTGATTATGACAGATTTTGACACTTCAGGTACCAAAAACAGGTCACGCCGATAAGGACAACAAAATCTATTTATGTCCTTTTCGTACTTGTGCTGAGCCATATCAAGTTGTCTCTTTCACTAAAATATATTGCCGATCTGGTTGTGTATATCTGTGACATAAGCCTACTATGCATATCCATAATATATAAAATATACAGGGTTTAAGCATCTTTTTAACCAGGCGGTATGGCCTTAAAGACTTTAGCCTGCCCGATGGACGAATAATAATTTAAATAAAAAATGACAATCCTGACATTCGAAACGAAAAGTGCGCGAGGTTTAACAAAAATTAACAAAATTCACAAATCACAAAATTGTGTTCTGTTCCTGTGTGTACAGAGAATGAGGGAATCAAACAGGATATAAATACTACCAGGGAATTCTGCGTTCGCCACTCACCATTCGCCAGTGAGAGCGAGTAACCTGGTTGCAGTGTTTTCGTGTTGAATCTGTTAGTTCATGGCAGTTGATTATCGTAAACTAAGTGTTACTTAACCCTTGTACCGTTGTTGGTGTTGGTAAGATAATCATCTATTTGTCATAATCCTTTAGTTTGTTTAACGTACATAAACTACCATGTATACGGATTCGCATGATCCGGTGCCTCCTTCCGATCTTTCCAGTAACGCAACTTACCAAAAGACGTTCAGAATCGGAGTCGCATGGTCCGTCTATAAAAAAACTATAACCTCCACTAAATTATCGTCGGCTAAAAATACGCATTATTAGGCAAAATTAGATAATTGTGTTTCTGGACATAACCTCGGTATATGATAAAGTCTTGCTTCCTTAGGAATAAATTAATTCAGCTGATTATGAAACGTTCCAGCATAGTTTCGGCAGTCAATTTCTTCCACCGAAATCTATTATTGGAAAGGCCTTCCTCAAGGTGCAGTGAGGACTGGAGTCCTATACTATACACTATACAGCCTGTACACTTATGACCTGGAGAGCTAGCTTCGGGACATAGCTCGTTAGGAGTCCATTCTGCAGTGTGCTACAATATGCGGATGACATAGCTCTTTACTCCTGTGCAGATTCTTTGCATATTGGTCTAGTCTTATAATCTAAATAACACTATCATTGTCTAAGATTCAAAAAGCTGTCTCCAATCATTTTTATCCAGCCCCTTTCAATCTTTGACCCGTTTGCCCCTTTTCCTTCAAATTTGATTACATTAACCTTATGAATGTCATTGTGCTGGGATCTGAGTTGTCATTGGTTGCCGGGTCACTCCGAGATACCGGGCAATGAGAATGCGGATTCTTGTGCTATGGCCGCTTCCCAAATATATCATATTATATTGTCTCTTGAAATTATAAAATTTTTGCTCATGACCTGTCTTGCATGCTGATTGTACTAACATTACTAAATAATAATATGTCTTCCTATAATATAATTATGTCCTACTAATAAATGTGGTTGTCTTATCTGTTTGTCTCTTTTGTTTTAGAATAATCAGCTGAAGATTCGTGAACTAATACTATTACATATTTCACATTTTATACCATTAACGAAGGTGCCATGAAAAATACATTGTCAGAATTGTGACAGTCGCATATGTCATATACCTAAGAAATCAAGTGTTTTGTACACTAAAGAAAACTAGGTAACAGATTTAATAAAAAATAATCTTCTAAATACTTGTTGAAGATATAAATACCTAACAAGACAGCTTCATACAACAAGAAATGGCTCAAAGAACGCTAACCTTTGTCACCGGCAATGCCAAAAAATTAGAAGAGTTACGTGCTATTCTCGGTAACAGTTTCCCGTTAGAGATTATTAACCACAAGCTAGATCTACCAGAGCTTCAAGGCGAGGTCGACGAAGTTTCAATCAAAAAGTGCCAGGAAGCTGCGAGAAGGCTACAGAGGCCAGTGTTAGTTGAAGACACGTCTCTTTGTTTCAATGCTTTAAAGGGTCTCCCGGGGCCTTATATTAAGTGGTTCCTGGAGAAACTGGAGCCGGAAGGCTTGAATACGCTTCTGGCAGGTTGGGAAGACAAGTCTGCGGTAGCCGTTTGTACATTTGCCTATTGTGATGGTAAACATGAAGATCTAGATGTACTATTGTTCCAAGGTCGCACTAACGGTAAAATAGTCCCTCCAAGAGGTTCGAGGTCCTTCGGCTGGGACTGTTGCTTCCAACCAGATGGAGAGAATCTAACATATGGAGAGCTACCAAAGGAAAGAAAAAATGAAATTTCTCACAGATCCAGAGCTCTTGGAAAGCTCAAAGAACATTTTTGTAAATTAGAAGGTCAGTAAGTACCTACTACAATTGTTATTTTAGTTAAATGCTTATTTTAGGATTTATAATAAATAATAATAATAATTATATTTGTAATTTATTTTTTTATTTTTAGGCCAGCTTGCCTTATTGATTTAGTTATAATCACAGACCTATATCTAAGTAAACTTCATAAGCGGTCCAAACTGTATGAAAACTAGCTTGTCAACTTTGTCGTACCTAAAAATGAAAAGAACTATCTTAAATCTCTCTCATCTATCTATCTTATCTCTTCCATTTTCGTTTCAAACTGACACGTGTTGTCGCGCCTCCGATTGATCAGACTTATTTTAGCCAGACTCAATTATGACGATTAATCATAATTTTATTGGAAATATGACACGTAAGGTAGGTCGACTTGTGGCGTCTACTTGGATATAGGTCTGTGGTTATAATAGTCCAAATCATAACTAAACTAAAGAATAAATTACCAAATAAAAATCGTAAATTTTGGTCACCTGCTATATTATTGTACATTGGCATTGTAACTGGTAGCACATATAGTTACACTACAGACTACAGTATAACAATATTAAAAGAACATGTTTTCATTCAATTTTTTTACCTATGTCAGTCAGAGCTATAAATATTTGACCTAGTAAAGGTAGATTATAATATAATATATAGTTATTTAAAAAAAGTTATAATCAAATAAGTTTCTTGCAGATCTAAATACTACAATTTAATCGTAAAACTATTTAATAATTCAGTAACATGCATAAAACATGAATAGTAATCACGAAATAATAGTTATGTAGTATACTACAACTTGAGGAAGTATGAACCCCAGGGGCCACGTAAGGCTCCAAGTTTGAATTATTGTAGTTCTTATAATACCAATCCTTATCGTCAACTTCTCTTGTCCTAGTGCTCCCTAAACTCACACTATCAGAAAATCTGGTCTTTGCTTCCCTGTTAGATACCGGTGAAAAAGTATCCCTGGAATGTGTCTGTTCTAAAGGAGGCATATTCACTTTTGTAACGGTTGCCGGTCTTTTGCTGAAGTTTCGAAGTGCCATTTCCGGATTATTTGGAATTAGAATCGCTGATAGTTCTGTTGGTTGACTCTCAATATGTTTCATTGTATATTCAATAGGCTTGATAGTCACTGCAGTTGATGACGAATAAGACATCGTACTTGACTCCATCCAAGTTTGCATAGACATATCATTTGTTGTATCCGTTGTTATTAAAAGCCCTTCTTTTTCAGTCACTTGTGTTATGGTCAAATTGGATTCCATCAAATTATATTTACTCATATTGTTTGGATCGGTCTTTTGCTCTTCAATATTCTTTGTTCTGTTATAAGCAACATGAGTACTGTTGTCATCATTCACAAATGCTTGAAGCTCATGAATTTCACTTTTAATTTTTTTATGTGTAGTGTTACTTTCGAGTTTGTGAATAGGTTGTTTTGTTGTAGCTTCTACGGTACTCTGCTCTGTGCTTCCTTTTCGACTATATTTTATTTCCGCTTCAGTATTTACTGTTGCTTGTGTTACGGTCAATGTAGGGTCTGGTATTGGCATGAATCCTCCAGACGTTGTAGGCATCATTGGAGAAAATCCTCCAGTTTCGAATTTCGGTGGCTCCGTCATTTGGTATATTTTATTGCCACTGCTGCCGCTGCTACTTCCATCAGAATTTTTATTTACTGGCCAATCTATCTTACGTCCCGTATTCAACAGTTTACCAACATCTATCGGAGGTATAGGCATACCGAAAAATGTAAAGCTGCTGCTAGGATTTGATGTTGGTACTGGCTTCTTCATGTTAGTTGTGTTTTTCATTCCTGCGTAAATAACCGGTATACCTCCAATATTTTCGTGCGATCTGTTATGAACTAATCCCATTTCATTTTTGAGACCTTCTATTAAAGTTTCATTGTAAGGATAATCAACATAGTCATCATAGAAATAGTCTGATTCCTCTGGAGATGGCCTGTTGTTGATTTTGTTGGTGTGGTAGTTGTTTTTAATTTGAGTTGCGTAATCTTTAATCTTGTCTATCGATGAGAAGACCTGCGACGTCGCTAGATTGGGCAGTAAAGCTTCGTTTTCGTGTGTGATACACGATCTAAAATCTTCTGCAACAGGATCGTTTGGGCAATCGTTTCTTGAAAACGTCATTCCCTTTACGTAAGTTCCATCAGCACATTTTGGTCCTACAGATGATGATTCCGAAAGCCATGATTTAAGCCAAATGATTGCACAATTACACGTTAATGGATTCCCTGAAAAGAAAACAAAAATGTTACACATGCGGGATATAGCTCAACTAACTAAAGCTAAGCTAAATACTTACCATCGATGTCTAAAATAGCGATGTTGTTCCTTAATTTAGCAAAAGTAGCTTCAGATATGGATGTCAACTTGTTTTGTTTCAGTGATAGAACTTTCAATCTCGGCATAAAGTCAAATGGCTGCCCACTTACATGGCAAATCATATTGTTATCTAGATTCAGTTCGACCAGCCATTCCATATATTGAAAGGAAGCCCTTGTTATTTTAGTCAGTTTGTTGAAACTTAAGTCCAACACCTCTAGAGAAGTCAATTGTCTTAGACCTGAGTTGTCGATATTGGTAAGCTGGTTGTTGCTAAGATTCAGGTACTGTAGAAGTGGGATGTTCTCAAAAGCGTGTGGAGAAATGTACTGTAAGCGATTTCCGTGCATTTCTATTATTCTCAATTTAGGCAGATTTGAAAATGTATAGTCAGGGAGATCTATTACGTGATTCCTGCCGAGGTAGATGGTTACTAAATTCGGCAAGTTTGCTATGGCTCTCGGGTGAATAACTTCGATTTGATTGTTATCTAAATCAATCATGTCTAAGTTTCTTAAATCTTTAAAGCTTCCAGTACGAAGTTGAGTTATTTTATTGTGTGGCATTTTGATAGTTGTTAAAGTTTGTATGCTATTTATAGAGTTTCCATCAAAATGCTTGATGTGATTGAAACTAGCATCCAAAACCTTTAATTTAGATAACATATTCAAAGAAATGGGCAACTCATTTAAATTATTCGATGATATGTTTAAAGTTTCGACATCAAGAGCTCTATTTATTATAGTCGGGCTTATGGCTTTTATTTTGTTTTTGCTGAAATCTAGCGCTGAAAGTGCAGCATTGTCTTGAATAGCCATGAAATCGAAGTTCTCGATCGTGTTCCCATGTAAATTGACTTGTTTCAGATGAACAAGTTTACTGAAGCTCTTTGGGTGAATAGACAAGATTTGATTATCGCTCAAATCCAATGTTTCCAATCGTATTAAATCACTGAATGTAGTTGTGTCGATTTGCCTTAATCCGTTACGGTTCATGAAAAATCTGCGCAAGTTGTGCAAGGTTTTCATACATCCATGGGGAATTTTTTGTATTCCATTGCTTGAAATATCTAGATTTCTCAAAGAAGGTAAATCCAAATCAGGTGATGGCGGCACAGGTAAGCTCGTAATTTGATTTCGTTGTAAATACAATTTCTCTAATCCCCTTGGTAGACCAGGAACAAACTCTATCAGCCTATTGGTATTGGCATCTACTTCGTATAGACTCGGTAAGTTTCGAAATGTCGCTGGGTGGATGGAAACCAAAGCGTTCCCTGAAATGTTGACATATTCCAGTAATGGTGATTCCATAAAAGTTATAGGGTCTATCATTTTCAGTTGGTTGTTGCTAAGATTGATTCTCCTTAATGCTGGCAAGTTGTACAGTAATTTGGGCTGTAACCTTTGAAAGTAGTTGTATGATAAATCCAGCCCTTTGAGAGCAGGCAAATTCCAAAATGGACCTTCGTTCATATCAGTCAGAGAGTTGTTACTCAAATGAAGCTCTCTAAGAGCAGGCATTGCTACAAAAGCATCCGCCTGGATGAACTTAATGCTATTTTTATTTAGATGTAGTCGTTCTAAACTTGGATGGCCCCTGAGTGCACCTCTTGGAATTTCCTGCAGTAAATTATCACTTAAATCTAAGAATTTCAGTCGAGGCAGTGCATCTAATAGTGCTCTAAACTCAGATATATGCATTATTTTGTTGCCGATAAGATTGAGTTCTTCAACTCCGCTTCCTGATTGTTGTAAAAAGGATTCAGGATGAATTTGATTTATATTATTATAATTTAAATCCACAACTCTTAACTTTGGAACTCTGTGAAAAGCTCCATGGTGTATAACATGTATGTTGTTGTTAGATAGCAATATCTTCTCGAGCATGGGTTGATCAACAAAAGCTGCCTCATTTAGCTTATCTATTTTGTTATCATTAAGATTCAAAATTGCAAGCATCGGTAGGTCTCTTGTTGCTCTCCCGACCATTGTGGCGTCTGCGATCAAGTTATTACTAAACGAAAGTTCTTTAAGCGAAGGAATTACGGAGAGAGCTCGCATATGTATATGATTTATTCCACAATGTGTTATTTCCAATTTCCTTAGTTTCGGTAGATCGTATAAGGCATTTTCTTTAAGTATACGCAAGTTTGCGCTTCCTTGAACAAAAAGTCTTTCCAAGCTTGGTAAATTTTCGAACGTTCTCTCGTTTATGGCATTCAAACTTCCTGACTGTATGTTGATGTATCGTAATTTCTCCATATTTATAAACACTGGTATCCTCTTAAGGTTGTGTGATTGTATTGTTACAGCTTGTAAATTTTGTAGCTTCAGTAAGCTTTCTGCGGGAACGTTCCTCAGGTCATTTTCTACGATAAATATTTCGACTAAGTTCTTCTCCTGTGTTTCCAGCCACGCAGCCGATACTCTTTCCAGCCCATTGTGACGAAGCATTAGCCTTAAACTCTTCACATTTTGAAATAATTTTCCAGGCAGAGATGGGAGGTAGTTGTTCTCGATTATCAGCTCGTCTATGGGTTTCCTTATGAAGTCTCCCACTTTCTGGATTCCTTTTGATACTTGAGTCAGGTCGCTGTGCGTGCACCTAAAACGTAAAGTTATTATTTGTTGGTCGAGTAATTTTTTATGTGTTTCCACAATTCCTGCCTAGTTCCAAGTTTCAAGACAATAAAACAAACCAACCATATTTGAATGTCTTCGTGCCGGTTCGTGCATATGCATGGGAGTATTAATTCTGGACTGGGGCATACTGGCGATTGTCCTGACGCGACTGCTAATACGATGACAATGAGCCACAGGATAACCTCTTGTGCTTTGGGATCCATTCCTTAGATTTATGTGTGAGGATCATTGTAGCATAATCTTTGTCCGTTTTTCTCGTGCTGCTTACCAATATGTATACTGAAACAAACAGTAGTCGTTACTTAAAAAAAATTATACACGAAATTGCACGCCTATCCTCGTATAAAATTTAATATTCTCCATAATGTTGCTGTGTTTCGATGTCTCAAAAATAAAAATAGAAGTTTAATGTAGGTAGGTAATAGGTACCTATCTTACCTATGAAGGAGGTCATGTAAACAATCACTAGGTACAAATCGTATAATTCCTTCCGTCACTTATTCAATCGTTTAAACTTTATCGCTGATTAAAGCAATAATGGCAATCGAGAGGTTAGCGTCATTTTCGAAACCTGGCATAATCAAGTAGCGTCAAGGACCGGCTCTAATGAAAACAATGAAAACGGGGAACAATGAGCAACGGTCCGGTGGTCAGGATGCACTTTCACTACCATGTTGTACTATTAACGACCGCATGTACCATTTGCGTCATGCTTACACAATACCATTTGGAGGTTTTAAGACTATCGATGTAGGTCAGAATTGGGATACGGTAGAGTGAGCTTTACAACAGTATGTGATGAATGAAGACGAAATTGTAACAATGCGAGATCACTGTTGCGTAATTGGTAAAAAATTATATAATTGGAACATCAAGGTCTTATATGAATTTTTGGGAGTTGAATTGAAATTCCATAGTTTTTCCTTGAAATAACTTCCTCCACAAAGATACATATATATGAATCAGTTTGAAGATAGAATGTGAAGGGTAACAAGTAGTTAGATCAGTGATTCTATTTTATAATAATATCTAGAAATTGAAACAAATTTTTTTTTTTTTAGGGTTGGTTCATTTACTTACATAGGATAATATTATAAATACGAACGGTTGTGTTACTGGTAGCAATCCGATCTTGGAGACCGCGATCGGCAGCAGAGGCCGCGTCGCGCGACCCACTGCTCAGCATGAATTTATATGGAGTGCTAAACAATGCTATGCTAATGCAAATGCTACCTTTAGATACTTGTTTATACCACCCCTCTGTTTGTCGGGAGTTAAAAACAAGCACACCTATGTGACTCGTTAAAACAAACCAAAGGTGGCCAAATTCGAGGGGTTCACTAGTAGTATTATCAGACCCTCGTCACCAAGCGCAATGTATGGGACTCTTGAAAACAAACCTAATGAAAATGATCCCATGATCAAGAGGTTTATTAGTAGCTATTGAAGAGTTCCTCTATCCACCTCCAGGCTCCATTATCAGACCCTCGTCACCAAGAGCAATGTATGGGACTCGTTAAAACAAACTAATGAAAATGATCCCATGCTCAAGAGGTTTATTAGTAGCTATATTGAAGAGTTCCTCTATCCACCTTCTGGCTCCATCATCAGATCGGTTTGATGGTACCAAAATATTGTATTGAAATCAGCTTACATCGCGGGCATCCAGTGGGTGCAGATGGCAGGCTGTCGTTCAGTATGAAAGTTAAAGGGGGAGGCCTATGTTCAGCTGTGGACATCTTCTGGCTGATGATGATGATCAGCTTACATGCATATACATACTTGCAAAGTATCAAATCGATACGACAAGAACAGTTGAAGAACCCTGATTCAATTGTTTCATATCCGAAATGGAGCACATAACATCTTGCACTCATTGTCTTGCGCACAAACCAGACAAACTAGATGTAGGTGAAGTACCTTGAATCAATGTATGCAGTCAGCGGCACGAGATTGCGGTACAGTTACGGCACTTGTGTCTAACTGTCACCGGTTGTCATCCCGTAACTTTGCAAATTGTAGGTTACGTTTATAGATGATGGTACGTTTATGCAGGGCTACATGGAATGGTGATACTAAGTCGAAAGGATGTCATCGCAAGTACTTATTATTACGAGCATCTTTTATGTACTATGGGACCTTGAAATCGCGAAATTTACACTTTACGAAATTCATGGGACAGCTGATATATTTTTTCCGCGATTTCTATTTTGGTCCCTCCCTAAAAGTAGTTCGATCTAGAAGTATAAGTTTCTAGATGAGCTACTTATGTGAAGAAATAGATTGTTGGGTAGTTTTACCCGCTTGCATATTGTTTAAAGTTTACATATTAACGAGATATGCAATTGTATGTGGATTGCATATATCATATAGCATAATTTACCTCCAAATTAAATATTACCGTTTTTTATGTATTTACATAACCCTTTTAGACAGTCACCGTTATTATCTCATTTGTAATGTCTGGCCACTGCTCGTAGGCCTCTTCCAAAGAACGCGACATAACACGATCCTTTGCTTTAGCATCCAGTTGCCACCAGCATCTAGCTAAACGTTTGCCAAAACGCGCGTCTCCACAGCAGAACCTGTCTTCTTCAAGGACAATCGCTTCTTCTACTATTCCGTCCATCGTCATCGCTGCATCTTACTAATGAGTTATTGCTCATTTAAATATTTGGAGAAAATTGTTGATGTTGGTTTACATTTGCATAACAAAATGCAACGCACTTTATAAATATGAAAGTTCCTCTTACCTCTTTACTATTTCGTCAAATTTTCGAGAAACCTGTGAAACTGCTGCAATGACTGCGCTACCACTGTGCTTGGTTCGATGTATAAACAGTCACTAGAATTAGTATTTTAATCATGAAAGTATAATTAGCTCAAAAACAAACCTTGTAACCTTCTTCCAATTCCAAAGATCGCAAAATAAAACAGAAAGGGTGGAACCCTTTAGGCACTATGTGAGTTACGTCACACTGTATCCTAGGACAAGCGCGGCTCGTAGCCAAACACGGACTGGGATCCGGAATATTTCGCATGTAAACACAAGACTTTCGGTTCACACCTCGATGCGCACCAAGTAACTTATCTTTCACCATTGTGGTTGTGGCTCGTGCCGGTTCGTAACTACCAAGTCCAGAAGAGAATTTCACAGCTAGATGTTAAATTTGTGCCTACAAATATCTCGTTCGTGAATTAAACATCACGTTTTCATCAGGCGCGCAAACCTAGAACAAAAATATCGTAGCAATGCTCTAAGCTCTAACCATGCGTAACAGAAATTACCTATGTTGATTCTAAAACCGAACAACGAGAATTTAACGAAGTGTTGGGTGTCTTCAATTCACGAGTGAATCGGTTTCTTCTAGACAAGCGTGCTCCACCGTAGACCGCATCATCGCTTTACAGCAGGTGAGATGGCGGTGAAACGCAAGCCTATTATTAAATTTAAAAAAAAGTGTAGTAAAGACTCGGTATTATTTTATTGACCCCCGAAGCAAACAGAGGGGTGTTATAAGTTTTACCTGTGTACCTGTGTCATCGTAGCTCCCAAACGGCTGAACCGATTTTGATTTAGTTTTTTGTTTTGTTTGAAAGGTGACAAGCTTGATCAAGAGTGTTTTTGCTATATGATTGAAAATCTGATCTGCCGTTTAAAGATAATCCCATTATCGGGAGTTTAAAAAATCTATTTATTTATAAAGTTATATGATTATTTACGGGATATTTACCGTGGTAAGGTTGTGGAATGAGCTCCCGATATTGGTCTATTTATTTATATTTGTACCGAAAAAGGTGTGTGTACTTTGTATAATACAAGCCGTTGTAGCCTATTTGGGAGACCGCTAGACTTGAAAGCGAGGTCGCGGGTTCAAACCCCGGGCCCGTACCAATGAGCTTTTTAGAGTTTATTTACGGATTTTCATACGGCTTTTCGGTGAACGATAAACATCGTGAGGAAACCTGCATACGTACGGAGAAGGAATTCAATGGCGTATGTGAATCCACCAACCCGCAACTGGGCCAGCGTGATGGATATGGCCCAATCACACTTTCGGGGGTAGGCTAAAAGCAGTGGACTGTTAAAAGGCAAATAATGATGATGATGACTGTGTATGATAAAAATAATGGCCTTTGGCACCTTTTTGTGCTTTACTCATCATCATTATCATCATTTCAGCCATAGGACGTCCACTGCTGGACATAGGCCTCCCCCATAGATCTCCAAAAGGGCCGGTTGGAAGCTACCTGCATCCAGCGTTTCCCTGCGGTATCTTTAAGGTCGTCTGTCCATCTTGTGGGACAACGACACTAATTAAATAAAACTAGGTGTCTAGCATAAGTAGGCCTTAGTTTAAAATTCGCTTCTACATCGACGGCTGCTCTTTGCCCACAAATTGCAAAATAAAGAATGCTAAGGCGCGTTATCTCGATTAAATCAGCGATGTGGTAACGAGGAAGGGTGCAAGCTTGGACAATAAAATTGAGTTGTCGTTTTAATTGCTCAATTCTATAACCTGCCATTAGAAACTGTTTTAGGAATTGCATTCAATGTTATTCTGAGAGTTTAGCAAGGCAATAGGAAAAGGTGTCGCGTTTGAGATGCCTGCTCATAGACTTACTACGCACCCCTGCTTGTACCTATTATTAGCACAGAATAAATAATAATAAGTATTAGTACCTTGGAAGGTACGAGTATAATTACCTATATACCTAGGCAGTACCGGCGTTAGGGTAGGGCCTGGTTGGGCGACCGCCCTGGGCGCCAGATAAAATGGGGCGTTATAGGCGCCTATAAAGGGGCGCCGCAGGTATATAAAAATCTATAGATCTATTCTATTTAATCTATTCTTTGCCTTCTTTCGGTTTGAATGGCAGGGGGGGGAAGGTCTCGCCCAGGGCGCTGGTAGTGCTAAAACCGGCACTGTACCTAGGCAATTACTTGAACAATCAATTTAATTTAACCATCATCATAATCTAAAGTACCTAACAGGTCCAACCAACACGGCAGAAACAGAAAATTTTCTCTTTCCGTCCCGTTCGTTGGACGGTGGTCTGTCAACCAAATCCATACGTCTGATATAAGGCCAAATCAGCGCACTCGAGACTAAAGCAGAAGCCGGAAGTCACAGAACTGCATGACAGTGATGTAGACGTGTTTATACAAGGATATATGTAAGTAAATAGTTAGTCTATAATTGGAGTCTATAGAGAAACGTGCCAAGAAGCTCATCAGCAACGAATCCTTAGTTCGGACTAAGCTTCTCAGTCTTGAGCATTGACGTAAAGTTGCTAGTCTATCGGTTTTTTATCGGATACATTTCGGAGAGTGTGCATCGGATCTGCACGATCTAATTCCCTCCTGTCCATTTTCTATCGGACTGCCAGAGCGGGCACGAAAAATCATCACCGCTTTATGGTTGATATTCCGAAAAACCGTACGAACGTTGTGCGGACTGCTAGTCTGTGGAATGCGCTGCCTGAATGGGTGTTCCCTGATGGTTACAATCTGGGTGTCTTCAAATCACGAGTGAATCAGTTTCTTCTAAAGCATATTATTTATTTTAAAAAAAACGTCTTAGTAATATTATTTACCCGATTGCCCAAGAAGGAGGGCAATGTTTTTCGGGCGTATCGTATGTATAATATATTTAAAATGTTTCTATATTTTACCTCCTACAGCCTAAACGGCTTGACCGATTTTGATGTGTCAGGTGTCGTTTTAATTTAGTTTTTTTATCGAACCTGTTCGGGGTTGCGCCTAGCTTCGTTCACGCGTCCTCCGATGGCATGCATACAGATCAGTCTCAGAGATCAGTAGGTATTAAAAACAGTCCTTCCAAAACAAGCCTTAATGGAAGATACACCTAGACACTAGTAAGAGCGATCGTGATTGACTCTTACTTGTATATACCTAAGTACTCTGTCAATTATTCGTTTCCAAATTAAAAGCTTCATTCGACAAAGAAAAAAAAATGAATTTGTGAACTCATCCCGCGGGTTCCGCGACTTTGGGATGGGCCCAGTTAACGTAAGAATCCTCTATGTCATGTCTATGTCGGTAGAGGTGTCAGCAAAATTAGTTCACCTGGGTTACCTGGGTACCTATGTAGTTATGTAGGTTTATTTTATCGATGCCAGGCAGGTTTAATGACTGAACTGACTGACTGATTAAATAAGTCGTCTAAGTACGTACCTAGGTACCTACCTATAGTTGGGGCAACCTGGATATTGAATGAGGTATGTAATATTGTATGGTTCATAATATTATTTAGTTCTAATTCCCTGTTATTTATTTATGCTCAGAGCATGTTTTACAACTCCAATGGTTTTTGCATAATTATACATATTGCCAAATTGATTTACGAATTTATAACTTGTTCCATTCTTGCTTACCTTGAATTCGGCGAAGAGCAAAAAATGCTTAGATTGTTGTTATAGCTAGTCGCGTATTCTTTGTTTGCAAATATTATTCTAAACGAGGTAAGTAGGTATATTTAATATACATTTCGTACGTGTATCGTGTTATAGCACAATAATCACATATCACAGAGATATGTTATGAGCCACAGAAGACATAATTTTTTCTTTTCTGTGTTATGAGCAGTGGCGTAGCTAGGTACTTACAGGTAACCAAAGGCCCTGTTGCAAAAAAAGATTTGGGGCCCTATCGGAACTAATTAGGTTTTATCAGGTATAAATATAATTTTATATAAATACTTTAAAGGTACGGAACCACCGCAGGATGGGCAGCAGCGTCCTATAAGTACACGGTGAACGTACTGCGATCCTCAAGCCGCCTGCCAAGCGTGGGGATTATGGCAACACCACTCTCTACGAGGATGGCCTTTGTTCAGCAGTGGACGTTTACAGGCTGATGATGATGATGATGACTTTAAAGGTGCAAAGCTACTTATTAGGTAGGTATATGTGTGTATGTAAGAGTTATATTCTGAAGGTGGAAGGAAATTTTCACAAGTTCTGTTTGAGGTTTTCTGGTCAGGTTTCGAGGGCCCCCTGAGCGTGAGGGCCCCGGCGCACTGCACTACCTAGCCTTACGATAGCTACGCCACTCGTTATGAGTAGTATTAACAGCCCACATAGTAATAAAAAGGTGAAAGTAATAACTTGTATGAAAAAATCAGTGGAGCCTTTTAAAAAGATTAATATTTTCTTTACAAAATAATAATATATTTTTTTAAGCCCCGATAAAATAATTTTAATATTTAAACGGCTGAACTGCTTTTCTTGGATCATAGCTAAGAAAAATCGATCAAGTCACCTTTCAAACAAACAAAACATATATTAAAGTTGAGAATTTTTGCTAGCCCGTTACTATGTACACACACAAAAATCTGTCAAAAAGAAACCCCCTTATGTTGAAGTAGGTAAAACATTTGTAAGTACAAAAACCTAATTTCGACCTCATCATTTCAGCCATAGGCCACTGCTGGCCATCGATCTCCAAAAGGGCCGGTTGGAAGCGGCCTGCATCCAGCGTTTCCCTGCGGTCTCTTTTAGGTCGTCTGTCCATCTAGTGGGTGGATTTCCTACGCTGTGCTTCCCGGTCCGTGGTCTCTATTCGAGAACCTTGAGGCCCCATCCGCCATCTGTTCTGCGTGATATGTGCCCTGCTCTCTGCCACTTCAACTTGCTAATCCGGTGGGCTATGTCGGTAACTTTCGTTTGTCTACGGATCTCCTCATTTCTGATTCGATCTTGTAGAGAAACCCCGAGCATAGCCTTCTTCATAGCTCGTTGTGCGACTTTGAGCTTGCTTATAAGGCCCATAGTAAGAGCTAGACCACGTTTCAGTGCCACGATAAATTTTCGACCTATCGTATAAGAATCGTCAGGAGGTTTTGGACCTCGTTTAGGACTGGTCGTGGCGTGATTGATTGACTAAAATAAACCAGTGCGGCATCTACAACTTTGCCGTACTGCGCTGATAAACGAAGATCTTGAAGTGCCAGCGCCATGAAAACTCGACATCTTGATGGGATTACCCTTCGGATTAACCCCTTGATGTTAGGTATACCCTTCGGATTAACCCCTTGATGTTAGGTACCTACAATTTTAGTAAAAATGTACTGACCCTATAATATAATCTTTGCCCTATATAAGTATACTTTAGTAGGTACCACCTACAACCATTATTTTCAAAGCGGTTATCTTGACTTATTTTCATGTTAGGTAAGTAGTGGGGTTTCACCGACATAATTGAGATTGCATTATTTTCCTTGTTTGCAGTCTAACGAACGTCATGAGACAAATAAAGATAATTCTAGTGCAAGGAGACACGCGGAAATGGAGTTTCAGTGAATGGTGGTTACTAGGCCAATAAGCGGCCATTGTACTCATCCTTATGAATACATTTTACTACAGGACTAACTCTGGAATCGCGAAAAAGTTTTGTTGTTCCATAAAGAACGTCATTCACTCGACGAAATGTATGGAATGGAACATATATTTTTTCGCGATTGTATGGTTGGCCCCTAGTAAAAGCTGTTCATAATGATGAATACAGTAACCTCCTTTCGGCTTAGTAGGTACTATAATTTTGTGTAACCCTATTTAGGACCACGCTGGCATCAGACGTAAATAATAGGTAACATCCGCAGATACCTGCCTGTTGTTATCGCTACGAAAGGAAAAATCCCAATAAAAAATTACCTAACTCTAAATTCTAGGTTTGGTTGAAATGTCAGCTGCTTCGATCATCAGCGGCTGTAGAATAGAAGCTAGTATGTATTGAAGACACACCCACCAGAACTCGCGGAATAGATGTAGGTACGACTCAATTTACAGATTCATTACTGGGACCATATTCACAAAAATCATGGGATTAAGTTTTGCGTAAAAATCACTAGGAAGTTATAACTAAGTAGGTACCAAGTTTAAAAAAAAAACATCAAATTAGGGGGCCATGTAAATATAATAGCTATGGAGACCATTGGTGGATCCAGGGAGGGGGCCATATGAGCCATGGCCCTCCTCCAAAAACACCTAGCGATTCCATACATTCGACTCAACTTTTCTATTTGATTCAGGTGCACCTTGTCTGTATGCCGTACCACAAAATAAAATCCTGGATCCGCCCCTGATGCGGACACGACACGAAGAAGTCGTGTAGGTGATTCTTTTAAAATTACATTGACCAACTTGCCGGCGGCATATACCCCAAGAGGAGTGCTTCCATCGCGGGTCACTTAGAGAACAGGGCAACAGGTGTTCTAATGTGTGTGGTTTGCCACAGCTGCGCTGTTCAGAACTCACGTCAGAAAATCACCACTTAGCCATGTTGCACTTGCAGCCGCACTCAGAGACGTTACTTAAGTTAAGGAATACTTAAAATTGCTCTGTCAACTTCTCGTTGACGGAAATTGTCACACATGAAAACGAGACAGCAATTTTAAGTATTCCTTAACTTAAGTAACGTCTCTGAGTGCGGCTGTTGGAGTTGCATACTTAGATCCGGAGTTGATTTAGCGACCTTCACATTTTCCCCCACCTACAGAATATTTCTGTTCTGTTTTAAATAAGACAGAACAGAAATATTAAAATATATTTATTATAAATAATTAATTAATTAATAATTAATTCGGGTCATTTTTGCACACACGGTCATCTGACTCCAAAGCTTGTGATATGGCTGCCAGAGACTGATATACTTACATAATTATATAGTTTTAAATACATACATACGATAAATAGATATTAACAACCAGATATAGAACAAACACAAATGTTCATCATATAAATGTTTGTCCTAGATGGGAATCGAACCCACGCCCCCAAGCCTAGAAGATAGGTTCAATACCAACTGACCAACGTGCTATCAAATTATGGTAGTGATCCTTCATCGCGGATGAATCGGTTTCTTCTACGCAAGCGCGCTCCATCGTATAGATTGCATACTCGCTTATCATCAGGCGAGGTGGCGTTCAAACGCAAGCCTATTACGTTACCTGCGCAGTTCAAGAAAGTGCTGCGACCTATGTAGATAATACGATGCGCCCCACTTATCTGTTGTGTAGGTATAATATAGTACCAAATTTTGTTCTGGAAAATCGGTGGTAGTTCTACCACTTTCTAAATACCTAAGTTGGTCGCTCTGTACCTGTGATTGGTATCAAGATTAGTGCGCGCATCTATGATCTTAAGGAGGAACGTGCATAACTTACTTCCTGAATTGAAAGGAACGCGACAACCATTTTTCCAAACGCGCAGAAGAGCCTGGCCTGTCTCTTTATTAATCAAAAGTGTGGTTATTAGAATTAAGAATTGTTTACCTCTAATACGCTCTTGCTATACGTACATCAGAAATATAACCAGTTTCATCATCGCCAGGCCCCTTCGCACCAGCCAGTTACCGCTCGCCTTACACAGCGGATTATCGTGTCAACATGTTCTTAGTTAGAAATTTATATCGGACTCATGTTACGTGTAATATCAGAACGTATACGGTAGACAAGGTTTTGAAAAGGCCTCCTAAAATTTTGATTACCGGTAAGTTTGAAAATTGACTGGTTTCATAGAAATCACCTTAGTGTTCTCGCTTTGCTCTACCACGGAAAATCATCACTTTTTAATGAAACACCATTTTATTAATATAGCTGGTTGGTAGCCGGTTATAGTAGGCACTCGTATATTTTATTATGTAAATTTAATTCAGAATTTAGTAAGTTAATTAGGTGTGTATTAAAAACTCACTAAACAAATCTGTATTGAGTAATAAATGACGTGTAGGTAGGAAACTATACTCAGTGAAAATAAATTAGCTGCATCGCTGCATGGATATAGGTATCTAATGCTTGGTCACTACGTAAAGGTATGCACGCGAATTGGTCTATAATAGTAGGTAATTTGACACGATACCGATCCGCACCGACCGCGTCTTGTCTTATCCAATGTGAAATGAAAGTGAAATCCTCTCTACTTCTGCAAAATGCATCGAGATACAATACATATAGAGTCACAATCGTGCCAAAAAATGTCCGAACCAAAACTCGGCGCATGAAAAGGTAAAGAAGAGTTTGAATGCCGGAACACGCCGTTTTGATCGTGATTTAGACATTTCCTGTGCGTATGAAAGGACCTGTTTGAGTAATGGATATCACCTTGGATCACCCCTCTGTCCTTTGACAGATAATTAAGTTTGCCTTCAAAAACTGCTGTGGTTGTTTAAAGTTAAACTAAAAGTATATGTAGGTACATATACCTAAGTAGTATTAGGTACCTACAATGTTGTTAGGTATGAAGAAGTAAGATGATGTAGAAAACCTGACTGTGAGAGGATTTTAGCTAATTATCAATAACACTAAATAAATGCAAGCTACATAATGCCGAAAACTACTTACATAACTAAATTATCAAGACTTCAATTGGTGGTCTTTATTGCCAAGTAATCTCTCCCAACTTGTTTCTTTTCCTGTCTGGCAGGGAGTCCCAACTAGACAAGAAATAGTTATTTATGATACAAGTGCGGTAGGTTGGTTATTACAAACGAGTCGACGAATGTAAGCCCGAGACGAAGTCGAGGGCTTACCATAGTCACGAGTTTGTAATAACCAATCCGCACGTGTGCCATACAACGTTTTACAACACATTTGCGAGAAAAAAAGGCTACAAATGAAACAATTTTATTATTTTGTTTATAACTTAATATCAGTTTGATCATTCAGCTTATTTATTCTCGTAATATGAAACTCTTTTGTGGAATTCTTATGTAATTATGATGGAAATTAAAAAAAAAAGTAAAGTACACGCACGGTGCTATACATCTGAGCGTGCGGACAAATTCATTTCCGCACGCTCCGTTGTATGATCCGTAATGTTTAACTTTCGAACGATGTATACAGGCTTCGTAAGTGCACTTTTTGAGCAAATGTGTTGTAAAAAATAAAACATGGATGGTGGCACAATTTAGTAAGTAGGTAAGAATGTACCAAGTTTTTGCTTGACATCATCATCAGCCCACATTAGTCCACCGCAGGAAATGTCTCCCCAAAGGCATTATGCCACTGCGCTCAGCTTCTAGCCACCTAAGTACTATAATACAACCAAGTGGTTACATCGTTATTGTAGCCACCAGCCTCTGTTGTAATTTTTACCTGTAAATAATTCCGATTTTTATTTATACGCAGGAGGTTTAGGTCAACTAGGTGTGGAATGCGCAAAGTATCTTCGTGCCAAATACGGTCGCGAGAGTGTAATCCTCTCCGACATAATCAAGCCTTCCCAAGAGATAGTCAGCGATGGACCTTACATGTTCGTTGACATACTCGACTTCAAGGGTCTGCAGAAGATCGTCGTAGACCACAGGGTCGACTGGCTAATTCATTTCTCAGCCCTCCTAAGTGCAATTGGTGAACAAAACGTGCCTCTAGCAGTAAGAGTCAACATAGAAGGAATGCATAATGTGATAGAACTGGCCAAGCAGTATCAGCTAAGAGTGTTTGTTCCTAGCACTATTGGTGCCTTCGGCCCTGATTCCCCAAGAAACCCTACTCCTAATATAACAGTGCAAAGGCCGAGAACTATTTATGGTGTGTCTAAAGTGCACGCGGAACTGTTAGGAGAGTATTACTACTACAAGTTTGGATTGGATTTCCGTTGCTTAAGGTTTCCGGGAGTCATTTCCAGTGACCCACCAGGCGGAGGAACAACAGGTGAGAATTTTTTCAACCCGATTTCTTACTTAGCTAATAATTTAAAACATCATTCACTTTTCAAATAAGGAATAAAAATTACATTCCGGTTTCTCTAGTTGAAGTTTGTATTTTTATTTTGTTAGGACCTAAACTTGAATCAGCTATTAAGACGATATTTTAGATGCATGGTCATGATTGTTCCAATCACAGTTTTTTTTTTGTTTAAATAAGAACAGCTGTCAAGGCACTTTTGTAAGACATTTGTCATAACTAGTTGCACCTACGAGTTGCACCACAGAGTTGCACCCATATAAATGAAACGTCAGTCATTCGAAATCAGTTAGCAACTGTGATGCGGAGTACGACGCGTTGATCTAAATAAAAATGTTCAATCAATGTCCAATCAAGGTTCACTCATAATGCCTGGTAACAGATTTTCTTTCTCATTTCCGTTCTATTTACTTCTCTTTTCTGTGGTTCCAATAAATTATTGTGGTAATGTATTCTTCATAATTTCAGACTATGCGATAGCAATTTTCCACGATGTCCTCAGAAAGGGTCAGTACCAATGCTATCTCAAGCCCGACACGCGTCTCCCGATGATGCACGTGAGAGACGCCTTACGAGCCCTCTCAGAGTACCTCGAGATGCCGAATGAGAGGCTGAGCAGAAGAGTCTACAACGTAACGTCAATGAGCTTTACTCCAGAGGAACTAGCTGACGCCATGTCGAAGTATGTACCAGATTTCAAGATCACGTACCAGCCTGATAGTAGACAGGACATAGGTAAGATTTGAAACTTGATTGACTCGGATCTGCATGATCTAATTCCCTCATGTTCATTTTTCCATCGGGCTGCCAGAGTGGGCACGAAAAATCGACGCCGCTTTATGGTTGATATTCCACGATAATCAATTGAAAAAACCGACTTTAAAAATAGTAAATACGTTATTTCGGTTACTTAAATTGGATAACATCCTTTTTACTAGTTATTTTGATTTAAAAACCAAAATACTAAACCGATAATGATAAAATTTATATGGGACCAATCTGAAGGTATATTCTATCAAATAGAAATGATTTTCCAAAACGGTTTTTAAATGATAAAGATTCGGGGTAACTAACATGAAAAAAAAACTATGCTGCCTGAATATGTTCCCCGATAGTTATTATCTGGGTGTCTTCCAATCACGAGTGAATCAAAGGCCAGAGTGAATAGGTATATTCTAAGTCTGCGTGCTTCATCTTCGACCACATCGTCGCTTCGCTTACAGGTAAGTTGGCGGCCAAACGGACTTATCCGCGTTAAAAAATACGTCTTCTTCCAGGCAATTGTGCTCTATCGTAGACCGGATCATCGCTTAACATCAGGCGAGTTGGAGGCCAACGCCTCTTTTAACGCCTATTTTATTACTAATTTAAAAAAAAGTTGTTTGGGAAGTAGGTTAGGTAGGTTTTATGTAGGTAGGTAGATTGATCTCTTCATAATAAGTATTTCTTTTTCCGGTTACGTAGATACAATAGCTACAAGTGGAATAAGAAAAATAAGCAATATTTTGTCAGATAAACTCTCGCTAGTTTGGTCAGCTGATCGTTCCAGCATGACAAATGGATTTTCATTACCAGGCGATATACCATATCGATAACGAAGTCAGCAAGGTCACCAGTATAAAACCACAGTAAACCTATACCCATACAAGGCCATTCATATTTAATTTTCTAGCCAGTTATGTGTCCTACACGTGCCTAGACCTATGAATACCTACTCAGTAGTTTTATGTGTATAGGCAGTTTACGCTTCCTACTACCACTAGGTACTACTTCGTTTATTATGGTCCCGTACTCAAAGGGTGTAAACGGGACCTATTTTTTTTATCGCGATTTAGTCCTCGTTTGACCACGCTTCGTGTTAAGCGACGATGTGGCCGAAAATAAATCATGCAGACTACGCCTATTACTAAGCCTACGCTGTCTGTCTGTCCGTCCACCGGCCATCCTACCTTTTACCTAACGGCGGCTCGAATTGTAATAGATAGACATTTGGAATGTTTATAAAGTAATGTTATGACGGATTAACTAAGAAAAAATAATAAAGTCAAAGAGTAAAAACTAAATTAAACCATAAAATAAACGTTTTTTTTAAACGTATTTTTATACGTAGATACTATATACGTACAATCATCAAACTTGGCATGATTATAGTACGCACTCTAAAGTATAACAACAAATAATGGCCAAGTGCGAGTCGGTGACAAATTCTCTGTTTATTACCAAGTTATAACTAATTGGGTTATTTGGATGACCTCGTTTTCTTTCACCGAAACGTAATGTCATATTTTACTAATTTAGAAGTCGGTTTTTTAAATTGTTGATTATTGTATTTTGTGGTGGTACGGAACCCTCAGTGCGCGAGCCCGACTCGCACTTGGCCGGTTTATTCACATACCTGTTATGTACGTTTGTAGAAAATTACGCCTGATGAAATTAAATAATAAACAATTATATTAGATGTGGAAACATTCGCTTCGGTTGCCTACTCAACCATAGTTTTGTATATAGTTGCGATCAAAGCGAAACAAGAAAAAAAAAAATACGCGCCGTCTAGAGAACTTCCTCCTTTTTTTCATCGGTAAAAAAAGGTATCTATATACCTACCTACTTATAAGCAAAGCTATCTATACTTATACGGTAATACACTTATACAGGGCTACGCGGAAAGGGTTCATGAACTAAGCCCATCAAAGAGGTCCATAATACCCATCATTATGAAGCAAGTTTTACTTTGGGACCAACCCGGAAATCGTGAAAATATTATATCAGTTGTCCCATACATTTTGTCGAGCATGATTGACTTTTTTTTTTTTTTTTTTTTTTTTTCGCGATTTGTTGTTTGGTTTCCATAGCAAAAGTTGTTCATAATGTTGACTATTATGGACTCCTTTCGGCTTAGTACACCTTTTACGCATAACCCTACCGTATACGCGTAGACTTGAGAACCTCCTCCTTATTCTCTTCTGTACTAGTATTATAAAGAGGAAAGATTTGATTGTTTGTTTGCATTGCTCCGAAACTACTGAACCGATTTGAAAAATTCTTTCACTGTTGGGAAGCTACACTATCCCCGGATGACATAGGCTATATTTATTTTTTTAAATAGGGATCCTTACTAAAACTCCAATAATGTAACCCAAGGTGTAAAAAAATAAGACTTACACCCGTGCAAAGCCGGGATGCGTTGCTAGTCGTTAATAAAAAGGTAGCTATATAGTATAGTATATAATTACCTAAAAGCAAAGCTTAATATTTTTTTATTTTTTTATAATTTCAGCTGACTCCTGGCCCCAAGTATTCGATGACAGCGAAGCGCGACGCGACTGGGACTGGAAACCAGAAGTCAACTTGGACGACCTCGTCAAGCTCATGATAAAAGAAGTGAAAGAGAAAATAGTGGCCAATGGGTTCGATCACAAATAATTCCATAGTGGCAATGGAGACAACTAGGCTTGTTATGATGACCTTACAGTGCGACTGTAGAGGCGCCACTATCGTATTTTGTTAAAACCAAATAGAGGAATATTATTAAGTACTATCTCATTTGACTATATCTTAAGGCGAGGTTTTGCCACTTTTAAGCAACACGTGGATGAACTCAAGTTTGGGTAAGTGATATAAAGCGGTGAAACATGTATTTTCGTGATATTTCGAAAATGCCCTATAATCCTTTACTAGGGCACTACTTTGACTTGACCTAACTTACTTTGCTTGACTCTTACTGCATATTTTTTTTTTAACGATATTTAATGAAATTTGGTAATAAGTTAATACTTGACACAGGCAAAAGCACTCAAGAGGAAAGAAAAAAAATGCGGTGTATCGTACACTTTCTTAGAAAACAGTTGGCCGACACTTTTGCTCTCGTGGCATCTTAGTAAGGCCATAGATAAATATACTAGGTAGGGCGTAGGTACAGAAAATGCCGAAATTCGACACTGCTCCATGGTTGATATTCCGAAAAACCGTACAAAGCGCTTTGAACCCACTTTTACTGTGCGAACTGGAATGCGCTTCATGATTGGGTGTTCCCCGATAGTTACAATCTGGGTGTCTTCAAACCGCAAGTAAATCGGTTTCTTCTAGGCAAGCGTGCTCCACCGTGGACAGCACCATCGCTTAACATCAGGTGAGGTGGCGGTCAAACGCGTGACTATTATTAAATTAAAAACAAAAAGATCTGTGAATCTATATCTATATATATAAAAATGAATCCCTATTTGCCTTGGTCACGCCATAACATGAGAACGACTTTACCGATTTCATCTTTTTTTTTATAGTTTTATATTACCTACTCTGTAGAAGGTTCTTACGGAAAGAAAAATTAAGAAAATGCCACAAAATTGGAAAAATTAACTTCGCCCGTTTGACAGTTCTAAGACAGAACAACGTCTCTCGGGTCAGCTAGTGAGTTTATAAAATTAATAGCGCTATGTACCTATCTTGCATGGAATTAGGTCCCTTTAGGGTATATACAAGATCTTTGGTATCTTGTGAACATTTTGTTTCAGATGACATGTTAGTTATCTAGCTCTAAGCTCTCTTTGTTTTGGCTAGGTTTAATTGCTTTAATGGAAAGAAAAAAACCAGTGTAAAATTATTTCTTCGTTCAGTATTTTTAGTGTTGCAATAACATAAAATTAACATGACGATGATTCTGTATAAAAGTTGTGTAAAACACAAAACATACCTACTTAGATTTCAAATGATATTTGAATTTACATACAAAATATTATGTACATAATTATTGAGTAGGTATATTATTTAGTACTTTTTACATGGTAAAATAAAAAGTTTTAAAATATGATCAATTCCTTTATTTAAGCATCCATAAAACAAAATAACTTTATCTTACATAAGTTATAACTAGGTTTGTTAGTACGCGATGTCAAGCATTATCAATATAGAAGTTACTATTATTCTAAACCATCTATCCTGCCGCACGCAAAAAGGTTTGAATTTTTTGGCATATCCCATTCAACCATTTTGTTTTTTGTCAAAATCGCGTCGCACAATTAATATTATATATTTTGACTGAGAACATACAGACAAACAAAAAATGACAGAAAACACAATGTCTACTATGGAGATAATTGAACATAAATATTGCAGTGATTCTTAATATTTTGAGATACTTTGTGATTGAAAACCTCTGCGAAGCGTTTTATCAATTTAAAACAGCAAGAGCAGAGGTAAGTTAACTGTCATATTATTAATAAATAAAAAATAAAGTAAATACACAATCGTTTTTTGAGGTCAGGGGCCTTACGGACAACTGCTATTACAGGCACCTAATCTGCTCAGTTGGAAAATCACGCGACCGCAAACCTTATTGCGCCCAGATACGGTTTGCGATCGCGTGATTTTCCAACTGAGCGGATTAGGTGCCTGTAATAGCAGTTGTCGGTAAGGCCTCTGGTTATGTATGACTTAATATTTAGTTAAAATGAGGGTCTTATTATGACTGCTTTTAGTATTTATTTTTAAAACGTGTTTTGAAATAGTAAGTCACTTTGCAACACAAAAGCAATTATCTCCATGGCGTGACATTTTGAGACATTGTGTTTTCGACATTTTTTATTCGTATATCTGTTCCCAATGAAAATATATGTTTCATTGTGCGACGTGACTTTGACAAAAAACAAAATGGCGGAATAATGGAGCTATGCCAACCTCTAAAAAAACAACTCTCTTTAAAAACCATATATAGCAGCGATTGGATTTATATATACTTTATGGCGACAAGATAGTAAGTTATAATAAATTAAGAGTCTATGCTTTGATGCTTTATATCACTCGCGAAAATCAATATTTTTGAGGATATAAAATGATTGAATGTACTTATGTAAAATCCTAGCAAAACAAATAAAAACAAACAGAAATATTCAGTAAAATTTTAATTTACATTCAAACAAGTTTACATTCAAAAATCAATTCTAATACAAATGATTTTCTATTCAGTTTTTACATTTGAAAACTTGTTTGAATCAAAATGTTTTTTTAAATTGAACATTTGTAATATTTTATTATGGAAAGTGACGTGGTTTTCACACATTATATTTATATTACACGGGAACTACTCACGTACGATTAAGCCGGTTATAGTTTCAACCGCATTAGGCGGTCTTTTTCAAAGTGAATGCGCTCGCGCGGCTGCGTCTCGCTTTGCACTGCGGGCCGCCGCGCGGGCGCGCACGTTATGACAACGGCTGCTGATAGGGTGCGGGGGTGGGAGTGCGTAGAAAAATGTGTTGCGCCGGCGCACACTGGAACTCTCACCCACTCGAATCTTCCTGTGTTGGGTATACTCCAGCACGCGAAGCTCACGTCACCACCAGTCAGTCTCACTGTCACTCCCACGGACTCCATGAAGACAGCCTAGTCGGTGGCAGGTTCCATCCTTACACGCGCGCGCATTCACTTTGAAAAAGACCGGCCTAATGCGGTTGAAACTACAGTCGGAGTAGCCGGCTTAATCGTACGTGAGTAATTCCCGTGTAATGTAATTAATGTAATGTGTAATGTAATTTGAAACATTCTTTATTCATTCTGCTTAGATTTCACATAAGTACCTACATTCAATTAGAGTGTCTTCAAGTCGCGAGTGAAACTATGCCTTCTAGACAATCGTGCTCCATCCACATCATCGCGCATTGCGCTTTAAAATCAGTCAAGCTCAACACTATTACCCAATAAAAAATTAAATCGTTTTATATTTTCACAAGTGTTAAAATGTGCGAACGAGATAGCGGACGCACGGAGCATAGACGTTTCAAATGGTATGACTCGATTTTTAGGCCCAATTTTGTAATGTGTCTACGTGATGCATAGATCAAAGGATACCTATGGGTTACATTGTTTTATTTTATGATAGAAGAGAGGCAGTTTTCTTTACTGTGGTAGTATGCATCAAATGTGGAGAAATCACAGCAGCATCAGCACAGGCCTATTAGATATAAGTCTGTGCACTTCAGTATATCGCCAGGAGAGCTGAAGGCAATGACTGTCGTACATATTGGCAATTGTCCAAAGTTTCCACTGGCCAACCCAATTTTGCCGGGCAGAATGAGTTTGACCGGTGGATTTTTTTATAGACGGTGTTAGCTAAAATGTTACTAGCTATAACGACTTATATTTTAGATTTATTATATTTAGAAAATCTATCTATATAAATAAATTAAATATGGTGTTCATTGGTAAGCGCATCACTTGAGAACAGCTGGACCGATTTAACAAAACTGTGACACACATTCTTGTGAAAAAAAACTTTCAATTTTGCCAAATCCGTCAGACTGTTCTCAAGTAACGCACTTACCAACGAAGAGCATTTAATCTTTATTACAATATATTCAAACAAAATTATTAAAATTTGGAATAGACAACGTTTGTCCGGTCAGCTAGTTTTGAATATATGTCATTATAACAAAATCCTCACAACGAAAGGATAATATATATTTATTAATAAGAATAAAGGTAATTTGATTTACCTTAGCGCCACTTTGACAGTTGCCAATATTTAACTCTTTGAAAATTTTGCAGTGTAGCAGAGCTCGCAGGTAACAGACGACGGGGGAGGAGGTTGTAACTATTTTCCTTTGGCAACACTGACAATGAGAGCACGAAGCACAACATGCTACTCGAAACTTTACTGGACTCACATTCTTTGCTAACTTTGCTCCTTTTTTCACATAAACCACCTTTAGAATTATCTTCTCTTGTAACCCCATTGTAACCACCGAATCAAAAGGAAGGGTTAACACCCTTCATTAAAAAAAAAAACTTTATAATATTATTATGTTTCATACTTTATTTTTTCATATTTGAAAATAGGTTTCATGCATTGACTGTTTGATGAAAATATGTTTAGTTGTTTAAAAGTTACGATCTATGACTCCCTTTACATCAGTAGGATCACTCAATCATGCATCACGGGATTAAGGAACTCGATTTTTTTTTTCTCTAAAATGTGTGACTGACACATTTCTAGGTTTACCGTATGAACTAAACTCTGTAAGCACTTAACTCGCCTACTGACCAAACATTCAACTTATCACAATGACTCGATTCACACTATAAGACTCAGTCTTCAATTCGTTTTCGTCGGCAAAAAAAGAGATGTAACAATCACTTTTTAGGTCGCGCCAAATTTTTCGCTGGTTTGAATACAATTGTTGTAAGCAATGAACGATTAGCAATAGTGACGTCATAATCATTAAAAAAAGCTCACTCAAGCTAATTAGCTTGTGTTTGTATTGCCGCACAGACCTCGGTAAAACGTATCTACTCACAGTTTATATACATCATTGGTTGTAAGCCTTACAACACAATGAGGTTGGCCCGGTACAAACTTTTTACATATGGCGCTAGTATCGCTTTTACCCAGTGTTTTATTCAAGAATTGTCTATTATTGGGATGGAAAACAAAGCCACGTTATGTGCGGCACGTTGATTGCTCGAAATTGCGTTTTTGACATATAGTCTGTCCATTATGTTAATCACTTTTTGGCAGTATTATATAAAGTTGACGACATAACTTTGTAAAGCCTCTAGCAAATTATATCCCATTCAAATAAATACGTTTGATCAAGCATTACGTCTTTACAAAGTTACGTCAACTTGAAAACCAAGTTGATTTACGTCGACTTAAATTACTTTCAAGTTGACGTAACCTTGTAAAGAGATACTTAATGCAAACTCAAACGAATTTATTTGTATGGGATATAAAGTGCTAGACGCTTTACAAAGTTATGTCGCTAACTTTGTAAGAGTTGTCAATGCGAATTAAGCTTTATACATAAAGTGAGTGTTACAAATGTTTTTTTTAATCGTCGCTCAAGAGTGTGTCTCTCAAGTCAATATTAATGATTATTATACTTTAATACACATGGTTGTAAAACAATACACTCTTGCGCATGTATTACACATAAGTCAAATTACGAGACTACGTTCACACACATACAAAACGACATTTTATATAACTACTACATGGACGTCATAATACAACGGCCATTTATTAATAGGCAAAACTTTATTATCATTAAGTATTGAGATTTAAATTGCACATTTTTATGAACACTCGCGTCTATTTCGTTTAAATTATTTATCTTCTAGTCTAAGCTTCTAGTAGGTATGTAAACTAATATTATCTTGAATGATCATAAAATTCTTACATTATTTTATTATGAACAAATAAAAATTATTATAATTACATTATACGTAATGATTTACAAATTATAAGTATAATGATGTCGAATATCACAAACATGTTTTATTTTATGTAATTAAATCTATATATATTGTATCTATGTATTTTATGCAAGTAAAATAAGCTATGTAAGTAATTGCACTGAGATTTAAAAATAGTACATTTTAGTTTAGGGTGAGGCTAGAAAACTAAGACGCGTAATTAAGTGTAAAAAAAATGCGCCCTCATCTTACCACACCAAAATTTATGTAACAAAATCTCGTCTCGCCTTGGCCTTTACTAGATTTTAACAGCAAATAAATAAAGGTTCGATTAAAAAAACAAAAACCAGTCAAGTTTCGGGTTTGTCGTAGTATGGACACAACATAGATAAATGATAGAGTCAAAAGTTCGCTGCATGTCGCATTGACTTGATCGCACAGACTAAATTATTTAAAAACTATTCTTGATCGACACCAACTCAGAGCACTCAATTGAATATAGACATTTATGACATGTCATCCCATGAATACAGTGCAATAAGTACTTGTTTCGCATTTCAAATTAAAAAATGTATTTTATAGTCTATGGTGAAACGTTATACTGCTCATATTTTAATGTTTTGGTTGGTGTCATGATACCATAATTTGCGAAGACCATAAAAGGTAAATTCTAATGGCCTCATTGCACTACCACCTTCTTTATTAAGGTGGTGCGTCTCACCTATGGAGGAAAATTCTAATTTTAAACAGTTTTCTTCTCCTTGTAGCTAGGCCGGGTAATTATTGTAAACGATCATGATGTTTGCGTAAATTGATTATTATTGTTTACAAAGTCATGTAAAGCTATTTATTTACAAGCACATTATTACTGACATTTGTCAATAAACAAAATTTTGCTGTTTCAAACGGTTTATTGACAAATGTATGTTACATGGTGCGTTACTGTTAAATAGCTGTACATGGTAATGTAAAGAACACACAAAAGTTTGCGCAGAAACTGTGTTATATTAAATAACAATAACAGTCGAATGTTTCGGGATAAAAATATTCTACGACACTCTCCGACCTCTAACTATGCAAGTAGATAGGTACCTCTTTCTGTGCAAACAATCAAGTCGATCCATTGCTTCGTCTCAAAGAAGTATTGATATTATTTATTATCAGCCTACCATGTTCCCACTGCTGGGCCACAGGCCTTCTATCTCAGATCAGTTAAACAAGGGAGATATGGTAGGGTGGCGTAGCGGGTGCGAATGCATCAGGCTTGATGCCTTTAGACGAACACAATCAACAGACCATACCGCCTTTTTTGCATGTGGACTATTAAGTAGTTCATTGGTGTAGGTATCGCTACCAGTTTCTTAATGTGCGTGAAAAATCAGTACAGTAAAAAAATATATGACACGGAGATATTTGAACTCAAACGATAATTTGTACTAAGGCATATCTCCTTTGTTTGTCCGATCTGAGGCTTTAATCCACTGCTGGCATGTTATTTATGTTGTGTTGCAAAGTAGTATAAACATACAAACTTTCGCATTGATATTAGTATTATATATCATCACTACAAAAATTAAATTCTTGTAGTTTTTATGAATGCAACTAACTAATGGCACTTTATATTTTTAGTTTGGTGAAAAGAAAAGCAAACATCCATAGTAATATTCACAGCGTATACATAGAAAGCACATATTAAGTAATCTTAAAGAAGTAAAGGGGCTTTTATTTTGTAATGGTCTAAATGATTATAATATATATTAAACTGTTCATACTGGTTGAATAATAAACGTTTGTGAAATCTCTACAGGGCTACGCATATAGACTGTACTAAGCCGAAAGGTCATTGTACTCATCATTATGAAAAACGTTTCCTATTGGACCAATATTGAAATAGAATAAAATTACCTACTGTTCCATACATTTTGTCAAGTGGCAATGACCGTTTTCTCTGGAACTGCTGGTTTTTTCCCGCGATTTCAGAGTTGAAACTATAGTAAACGTTGTTTATAATGATGAGTACAATGACCTTTCGGTTTAGTAAAGTCTATATGAGTAACCCTGTATAAATTATTATAACTTGGACCAAAACAATGTTAAAATTATTACTACATAAACAAATTAAGTACCTACATAATACACAATAGGAAATGCAACAGTTATAAATTGGAATACAGAAAGGTTAGCAGTCAGTGGCTTTAAAAAAATACAATAGGTAGAAATTACACAAAACACTATTACATAAATAAGTCATATTCTTCAATTTGGCTGGTCTTCAAGCAATTATTAGTAAATTGCAGTCAATGATGAGTACTGTCAAGTCATCGTAAAACTACCGGTTACTAGTCGACCTTGTAATGACTGAGTAAGATGCAATTACATAGGATAAACAGTGGCAAGAATTAAAACTTTAATTTCATCCAATTAAGGCTTAGTTCTCAAAAGCAACAATACGGAAAGGAAAATATAAAGTTATATGATTATTTACGGGATATTTACCGTGGTAAGGTTGTGGAATGAGCAAATACTGTTGCGGTTACTGTTGTGGTTGTGGAAATACTATATGCAGTGATACAGTGAGTGTGTTTTGTCGGGACTTAGGTTCGAGTTCCGAGTTCCAGTGATAACCGTAGCAAAAGACTAAGAAAGAGGGTAGATCGTTATGTCTGCACCTAACTTTTTAACTGTTCTCCAACCACCCGCATTCTTCAGTCTTCCCGTGAACATGGTGCATGTAACTGCGCCGAAATATCGGGAGCTCATTCCACAACCTTACCACGGTAAATATCCCGTAAATAATCATATAACTTTAGTGAACAACCGTGATAGTTTAAAACAGGAAAAATATAATTATCATGTAGGTATTTTTAATGGACATGTTATACCTGATTTTGATCGAAGAAAATTATTCGTTTAAAATGTATAATTACTAATTAATCTTCATGGTGTCAGAATTAAGGATACTTGGAATTATTACTTCCCATGAAATAAGGTTTTCCTGTAGCAAAATCACTCACTGTAGAATTACTGTAGTGATTTTAGAAAAACTTGCAACTATTAATTTATACTAGGTATTATTGATTAAGGACAACTTTATATGGCATTTTAATTTCTGACAGTCGCAATACCGTATTGTATTTAACTAAACCTCCAACCATATCATAATAAAATCAAATTACTTGTATCTATAAATATAGGTTTCAAGTTCAATTAAATCTGCCATTGTTTAATTTGCCTCCCACTTTGATCAGATGATTATTCTATGAGAAATCTAGCTAAAATTTTACTTTGGGATTACATTCCTCCCAATCAAAGATAATATAACCACTTGATCACGCACGACGAAAGCCACACCGCTCGTGCCCAGTATGGCGCTTGTGATTGGATTTTTAAAAGTCATTCATTCAATTCGAGCCTAGGATTGGCCCGCTCGCAAAAGGTTATGCTGAAAATTTTGACCTTTGGCTTACGGCGGGGTAAAGGACGAACAGTCAAGTGGTTATATCGTCATTGGACCCAATGTTTTGTTTCAATCAACTTGTGCAACCAAAAACCCCGTACACATCGCAAAAAAACGACTCGACACAGTTCAAAAAACCGTCACACTCACGACGACCTTTTTAAAAACTGCAAAAAATAATGAACTCTTTCATACCTATGATTATTGACCGTTCCTCTACTCTGCCTTGATGTGATGCTGTTGTTCCTTGTTTAAGTTCATTTCTTTGAGACGCTGCCTCAGCTGTGCCTTCTTTAGGTTGGCCATGATTAGCGTTGATTGGTACAGCCATGATCCCTGGAATTTAAATAATTTCAAGTACAATAAGAGTTCTACACAGTTGAACTTGCGACCCAAGCGGGATGTCAGTTCAGGTCTTGTCACCCCCACTTTAAATTAGTATTAAAATAAGATTTCTAAAACATACGACATTCACCAACATGCATTTGGCCAGCATAGTGAAGAGCCCATCCTCTCCTCTCTCTCTCTCTCTATCTGAGAGAAGGCCTGTGGCGCAGCCATAGAAAAGAGAAGTAAATAGAACATTCTTATTTAGATCAACGCGTCGAACTCCGCATCACAGTTGCTAACTGATTTCGAATGACTGACGTTTCGTTTATATGGGTGCAACTGGCTACAACAAATTTCTTACAAAAATATCTTGACAGCCGATCTAATTTGAACAAGAAAAATTATTTTCTGTGGTCCAGCAGACCAGCAGTGGGAGCATGATAAACTGAATAGATTTTTTTGATGAAAGTACTATAAAGTATTTTTTATTTTATTTTATTATACAAGGAAAACATACAGCTGCTAATTAATACAGTAGATATAGGATAAACAGTTACACTGAGTGCAATGCAACTGAGTGAAGAGACAAGCAAGTCGCTTGCCTGATGATAAGCATAGCACTTGTCCATATTAATGAGGAGACACCCAGAATTTTGAAATTTACCCGTTCAAAATTCTTTGCGGCTATGAACTAGCTGCCCTATATTCAGTAATTTTTCTAGTAATATTGCACACTACTGCTTCGCAGTTAAGAGCCAGAATACCAGGTGCAGCGATCTCTCTCGCTCATTTGATGTTGTTTGTCGCACAAAATGTGCTTCGGTCATCCTATGAGGTTAATATTTCAAAACAAAAATGGGCGTTTTTCAAAAAAGATGTACATTTGCGAATTTGGTGCGTCCAAAACTTTAACTATTTATTATAATTTTTGTATGTACCGTACATGAATAAACGGAGTTATTATTTCATGAGTACATATTTAAGTTACCAAATTAACTGTTAAGTGCAACCTAACACTCATTGATATTAATATATAACAAAAACAAACCGCAAAAAAGTGTCAAATCTGTATGTCCCATCGGCATTATTGAAACTTTCAAGTCTCAGAAAATATTCCACAAATTAAATAGCGCCACTGTTTTAGATTCTGTAGACGAATATTGAACTTGCCAATACGATTTAGAGCGAGATGTTGTCGTAATGGGTCTTAAAATAGCTCAAAATATTATATAATTGTTGTCCCAGGAATATGGCAAAACCGGAATTCCGGCAATAGTCACGGTGCATTTTTGATAGATAAACAAATTTTTACCATAAAATATGGTTATTTTTTGTTACTTTCAACGTTAATCTTGTGTGTGGTGTAGCCGCAATTTTGAAGCAAACGTCAGTGTAATCAAAATCAGTGACGAAAGCGGGCGCGTTACGTTGGTTCTAAAGTGGAGTTCCAGATAGCTACGGGATTTTATGAGGTATGTATAGTTTATCAAGGTATTTGCCGTTACACAAGCACATTTTTGTTTTTAAACTATTGTAAAACAAATCACAAGTAGCCATAAAATGAACACAACAGCTTGAATTATTGTTAGAAGTTTAGTTGATATGAATTCGTCACATCGCGTTCGTCACGTATTGTATAAACGGAATCATTTTGTGACAGACCGGAACTATTAGGCCGAGGCTACATTTGACAGATGAATAGTACTAAAGTAAATAATCTTATTATAAAAAAGTTTTAATATTATGTAGTTATGTACGTCTGTCACTGCTAATCTTTGGGACGGCTGAACCAATTTAGATAAAAAATATATATACAGCGTTAGCAGCTTTGGGTGTACTAAGCCGAAAAGGGGTCATTATACCTATCATTATGAACAACTCATACTATGGAAACAAACCTGAAATCTGCTGTTCCATACATTATGTCGATGGTCATTGAACTTTTTCTTTGAAACAGCTGATTTTTTTGCGATTTAGGTATTAGCCCCGCAGTTATAGTTGTTCCTAATGATGAGGTACAATGACCTTTTTTCGGCTTCTTACATCCCAAGCTGTTAACCCTGTATATAGATTATGTTGAATAATATAATTTATATAATACTATTATTTACTTAGGTACTATAACTAGTACTAAATATCTTAGTGCTAAAATTCAAATCTTGCAATTAATTAACGTGAAAACTTGCGTATTTTGACGTGCATCTATTTTGTCATATATTGTAATACTAAAATTTGTTAGTCGGGCGGGGTACTTTCTGGTACTACTAATCTAATTTTTAAATTATTTCTCTAATTATTTCAATAAATATTTGGTTCATATATTTGATATTTCAACATATATTTGATTTGACATTTCAGTGATCATGGCCCTCACGGTAGCGGAAAGAGCTAAAAAATACCGAGAGAATTTAAAACGAAACCCTGAAAAGTTCGAAGAGCAACGGAAAAAGCAGTTAGAACGACTTAAAAAGAAACGAAAAAGAATTAATGACTTGACAGACGAAGATATAATACTACTAATATAATACTAATAAATTAATTATACTACATAGTATAATTAATATACTACATACTAGATACTACTAGATACTACATAGTATAATTAATATATTATTATTAATTAATGACAATTAGTTTAATGCTAGTACCTACTTACCTTACCAAATCAATGTATGATAGATAGATGTTACTAAAAGTTCCTTCAGTGTAAACATAGCTTAGTTTTTTCCAATTAGTCACTTAGAATTCCAGATAGCCACTGTCACATATTTTTAGCTAGACAAAAACGAATCCTATTCAAGATATATGAAGTTATTTGTTAATATTTAAGTTTGCTTAAGTTACTGATGTCCTATATTTTTATTATTTGTTAGCTTTAAACGTTTAATGTCATTAGGTAAGTAGTAAATGTAATGTTTTTAAGTTCAAAAGTTCCTACTGTGACGATCTCGAAAGAAAAATGATTGCTACGCAATAATTACACTGATTTTTCTATGTATTGAAATGCTGCTTCAAAGATTTTAAAGTTATTTAATGATTAATAAAAACAAATTAAGATAATTATTCGTATTTTTCATTTTAATAAAAAAAAAACTTTTGTGACTAACCGGAGCGAGTTCCTTTGAACACTTACGTAAAAATTAAGATTATCGCGATATTTTTCGTTATACTGATATATATTTGTAACTTTTACTTAAATAAAAGTATATTTTATCAAATAAGATAAGAAAATACAGCAAAATTTCAATTTCACAAAAATCAACTCCTGTTCGTCACGTGTACATCTTTTTTGAAAAACGCCCAAATACGATTTTAATTTAAATATTTTTCATATCGACCATAATAAATGGGAAAAACTGTTTAACCCATTTTTTGTTGCCATTTTATAATTTAAAAAAACATCATATGCGCGTGTTATATTACGGCGCGCCATACTTATTCTGGGCTTAAAATAACAGGCATAGGTGCGCTACTACTCCGTACTACTACATATATTTTTTCTTAAACCCAAAAAGAACTTAAAACACAACATCGTCAACACATTTTTGGCAACAATTGCTCTATTTTTGGAGAACACTGATAATTTCTTATCATGTACCAGACCTAAATAAAAACAGATAGCTATGCAGGATATTGAATTACATAATGTCACAAAAAAAATAATTCATTGTTAAGTAAACTTTGAGTAAACTGGTACACGGACTGGTAAGCGCAGGGTAGGACATCCACCCACAAGATGGACAGACGACCTAATAGAGACCGCAGGGAAACGCTGGATGCAGGACGCTTCCAACCGGCTCTTTTGGACATCGATGGAGGAGGCCTATTTCCAGCAGTGGACGTCCTACGGCTGAAATTGCGCGGGCGCTTTCCTTTAAATCAATTTCAAACTTTCCTTAGTGTCCTTTTAATACGATACCAGCAGAAAGGAGTCGCGCGACGGCAGAGAACGTGCGAAACGGGCGTGACCTTTTACGTTTTGTTTTGTATTAAGGTTAAAATTGCCCTGAAGGATAAGCAAAGTAAGCCTTGTAACTACTATTTGTAGTAGTTAACCATACTCTATATTAATTCTTCATGATAAACACTATTACTACTAGGAATACTCTTCCTTGCAAAATTTCATTCAAGATCAGATCAGAAGGGGCCTTTTCGGCCACCTCTTAACGCGGGCTCGAAACAGCGCAGTGCGGAACATCACGCGAACGGGAACCTTAACGCGCCGAGTAATATTTGCGGTCGCGCAATTTTTCGCAATTACCTAAACAGAATCTCTTAAAACAGGTAGCCGTAAGGCCCCCGGTGTTTGTTTGATGCGGATAGCAAAGCCGCCAGTTTGATATCATACATGTAATTTAGCCTGGCGCTTGGTAAAATCACACCTTCTCAATGATTTACCTTATCAAAAGAACAACAAAATGCTAATTATCCAAATTAATTCAATGATAACTAATAAGTATCTAATCAACTCACCACCATTATCATACAGTTTAGAAGTATTGGTATGGAGAATACGACGGATATGAATAGTCCTTTGCTGTCGAAGTACTGCTGTCTTGAGAATAGCGTCCAGTTTCTAGCCGCCACTTCATTTATGTTCTCCGAGAAGTATACCAATAACACTGTAAAAAACAAATAGCAAAAATGAATAAAAATTAAAATACATAAGCACAAAACTCAGGAATTCGTTTTTTAATTGGGGTAGGGAATAGATCGGCATTTGATGGTAAACGGCAATGTGGTCGAAGATGGAGCACTCAGAGCTTCACAGACAAGTTTGCGCCAGACACATTCGTCATTAAAGACGCGGACTCCAGACATCTCTCCTTCTAAGGAATTTGAACCTTAGTGTCCTTTTGATGCCGTTGCACGACTCGTTTCTTTGGTTGTATTATAATATATTAAAAGGAAACTTGTTTTTAATCTTAAATAGGCTTGTGTTTAACTGCCATCTCGATTAAGCGATGATGCAGTCTACGATGGAGCACGAAACTACTGTACCGATATTTGAATACTTATTCTGCTAATCGGGGCAGAGAGCAATCAAACAAATGAAAGAAATCGGTCCGGTCTCGGCCATTCGTGAGTTATATATGGTGTAACTAACACGATTTTGTTTCACATAAATAGATAGGCTAGCATTTGACCGCCAACTTGCCACTAAAACATATTACAAAAATAAAATAAACTCATGTAAGTGAAATTTATTTCTTTATGAGAATAATAAATATCTTTAACCACAACTCGCCTGATGTTAAACTTGAGGTGTATGATGAACTACCTTTTAGTGTCTCTGTACCACTCCTTCTTGTAACTTTTTAATGTTAGAATAAGCCACATTATATTTGAGGGAGGATCTAAAAAGCTTCCCTGCTCAAGTACTGTAAACAGTAGAGTATAAATTCAAAACATAACAACTAACTAAAAATAATTACCTTGGTTTCAAGTACACAGTTTAAATAATATTAATAAATTCATGGTTTGTGGTTCTCCTTGACATTCAATATGAGAATAATAAGTAAGATTTTAATAACCTAATATTGTTTTTTTTATAATTTTTTTATAAAAAGAGCGGCAAACAAGCTTGCGCTCCGCCTGATGTTAAGTAGAAACTGCCACCTATGAACACATGCAACACTAGCGGTATTGACAGTGCTTTGCCAGGTAGATATAGACACCCTTTTTGATATGCTTCATTTTGAAGCTTGGTGGGAAGACCTTTGGGGGAAGGACATTCCACACCTTGCAGGTCCGCGACGTCCGTCCAAGTAAAGGAGAAAATCGGACGGTGTGGGATTTCCACCTTTGCAAGATGTGGGGGTGAGCTTTTTGACAGTGTTGGGTTGTGGGGTAGTGGAATTCTGACGCAGCATAGTAGTGCGATCAAAAAGCTCTTCAGAGCATTCTTTGAAAAACAAACAATAAAAAAAGCAGAGGGAACTTACATCTCAACCAATCACCTGTGATCAATTAAATCTAAGTGTTATAAATACAAATATTTACTTACATAATATAATGAAAAGTATAACTTGAAAGTTTCCATAGTTTCTCGTTGAAAAGCATGTGAATGTTACAATGATGTGGAAGGATATTAGAGCTATGAGCCACGGGTCGCGCCATTCAATCTGAAATAACAATATAAACCATCAAACAAGTTATCACCATTTCACCTTTCCCAATCATCCTTTTATCAGGTAACTTTGGGACTCCCATGTTTTTAAAACTATACCACATTATCACGCTAATGTTTGTGTTGAGATCTCACAGTAAAAACATCTTATTCAGTCATCAGCAAACATCTTCTCCACATTTCATTATCATCAGCCAGAAGATGTCTACTGCTGAACATAGAACTCCACACTGAACAACTGCCTGCCATCTGCATTTTCTGCATCCACTGGATGCCTGCAATTCTCACGATGTCGTCAGGCCATCAAGTGGAAGGCCTAACTAAGCTGCATCTTCCAGTTCATGGTCTCCACTTAGAACCTTTCTTACCCATCAGTTATTGGTTCTTCAAGCAATGTACCATTGCCACTTCTATTTGCAAATTTTAATTTAGGTACATCATAGAACTCTCATCTGTGAGAAAAAGACAAGAGGAGAGGGAGAGGCCTTTAAGTGGAACAATAATTGCTGAAATATATTCATAAACAAGTACATTACTTACTAGGTAGGTAGTTGCCATGCAAGTTTAATGTAACTATAGACGTTTCATGGCCATGTTTTGTCAACAGTAAATACCTACATACACCTGTTTACATTGTATGTTAATTAAAATTTCCTATGCAAAAAAAAAAATATGTAGGTATTTGAAATCACATAATTATACTTTTGAACTATTGATGAACAGGCTTAGCAGCAGAATAGACAAATATGAAATTTGAGAATTACAAATTTAATCTTGTTTTGATTCCCTGCTATGGCAACTGCAACATATTATGGTGCCAGCAACCGCTATACCATGTATTATTTACAGTAAATAAATTAATATCTGTTTAATTAACGAGGTATCAGGTTCATCGAGTTGTTTGGTGACATTCTGATTACGGACGCGTCACGGTCATCAACTGCATTATTGTACATTTTTAGAGTAGGTATTTTGCCACTAGTACAGTTTTGTAGAGAAACTACTTGAACAACGATCAAATTAAGCAAATCCTTGAACCTATTATCGATTGATTGAGTTGATGTTCACATTCTAAGCGAAAACTGTTAATAAATAATGGTTTACTGTGTTCATTTCGGATTTACTCGATAAATGACGACGACATATAAATAGAAATGATCAAATACTCACACTACGTAGATATGAAATAAAATCTGATATCTGATTTACTTCTACAAACTCTTCCATTACTATATTTTGATAAAACAAACACAAAAATGATATCACGAGAAATATATAATTTTGCAGCAGATCTCGAACTCTTTCATCAACAAGAAAAGAAAGAATGACCGCAGTCAGCCGCATACAAACCGATGTCAATGTCATGTTGATGTGACATATATAACAGTTTTTTTTAAATCTTTCCTCAAGAATTTTGACTTCGCGCTTCTTGTGGATTTGCTAGTGCTATTATATTGTATATAATATCCTCAAACAAGTCATAGTCACCAAGCAAGCAAAGTAAGTCACGTGTAAGTCAAAGTTATGCCCTAGTAAAGACGCTTTACAAGAGAAATAACGGTAATGTAAAAGTAACGACGAGGGGACAATTTTTTTTTTGTCTCATCGTGTTAACACGCCTAGGATTTAGTTGACGGACCGCCGTCCAACCAACGGGAGAGAAAGAGTGAGCATATCATCTTTCTCTCCCGTTGGTCAGACGGCGGTTGAGGTCAACCAAATCCATACATGTGTTAACACTAATAGGTTTCGTTTAGGCCACACTGGTGACAAAAATATATCCATGGACGTAACGCAATATATCTATACCTACGTCTCCGTCTTCTCCTTTGAGAATAGCTTCACATGAGTAAAACGTGTGGGACGCTTGTATTGATAATACTTGGAACAGACAAAATGCATAAGACTTGCGTAACCAATATTTTCTGAAGAGGAAAAAATAATTATAGTAGAATGTTGTAGAATGTGCTCACACTGAATGTCAAGTGTCAAATGTCAATTGAGAATTGATTGACCATTCTTTTTCTTTGTGTTTGTGTGCTGCTGTGTGCTGTGCTGTATATGAAAAAATAAAATAACAAGTTGTAAAATTTAAGATTAATAATTATTAGTAATGATTCGCGTACAAAATTTATTTTAGTAATATAATAGTGTTAAATGTGTATCCTGACAAAGTTTGAAAAGTGCTATGTGTGACTTTACTTGTTGATTGGCCAGTGGATACACACCGGTATCAAAATGTTAACAAATAAAATAACAAAAAGAAAATGCGGCTTTATCGCCTGCTTATTTATCATTGTACAGGATACGCAGGCTACTGGTAATAACGTAATACCAGCTACGGATAGATTTAGGTTGGATGTAAGCGACTGTTCATTGTATCACAAGCTATGTTCGCATTTAGAAGACGATCTCGCTATTCTGTCTTGCTCATTAAATGCATCGTACAATAAGACACTGGTCGTCTCTAACTGCCAGCACAAGATATGGACGCACAGAAATGACTTACTTGACAATGCTTATTTGGACTTTAAACTCTCTATGCCTTCAAAACCATGCCAAGACGAGGCTGTTATACTTAACTGCATGAAGGCCAGCGACCGTGCAATGGACTGCATATTGAAGAGGAAGCCTGGAGTTACTAACAAGAATTGTTGGAGGATGATAAACAAGATTGAATCTCTTATTTTTAATGACTGGCAAATCACTGGCAGTTTCTTGAAGAATTGTTATGATGATATTCAGACACACACATGTGGTAGGATCCCTTCGGATCCAAAGAGCCTTTCACAAAGTCAAACATTGAAGTGTCTGAAGAGTAAAGAACAGGAACTGCGTCCGGAATGTGTATCGGAAATCAATGTGCTTGATGATATGAAATATAGCACTCTGCAGTTGGACAAACTCATATTTGCGGCGTGTAATATAGATCAGAGGAACTTTTGTCCGGATGAGGTGCCGGGGTCTTGGCTCATGTACAAATGTCTTCTGAGGCACAAATATGAAAATGGTATGTGATATTTTTCAACAAAATCAAAGTGCCCCTTTATTCAAATTGTTTCTAGTAGATAATTTTAACTGAAATAAAAACCTTGGATTCTAAAATATCTCTCTTCTTTGTAGGTATGAGGAAAAAATGTCAAGACCAATTATTTTACGATCAAAGGAACATAATGATGAATTATAGAATGAGCAAAGGCATGGTGAGATCCTGCAAAGAAGATATCAGAAAGTATCACTGCAGGAAAGGTGTTGTCGATGACAAAGATGTGAGACTCGCACAAATATTACTCTGTTTAGAGAATGTACTAAGAAACGATAGCACAAAACTGACTCCTGAATGCACAGCAGAAATGACTGATCATAGGAGAATGCTCATGGATGACTACAGACTCTCACCAGAGCTGATGCAGAACTGTGCTAATGATATCACATCATTATGCAATGGTATTGAAGCAGGTGGTAAAACTATACACTGTTTAATGGACCATGCAAGACCAAGGAAAAGAAAAGATAAAAGAATAAGTATACCCTGTCAAAAGTCTTTAGAAGCTCTGGTTCAAGAAGCAGACCCTGGGGAAGACTGGAGGGTGGATCCAATATTACGTAAAGCTTGCAAACCAGTTGTTGACAAAGCCTGTCAGGAAGTGGTCGGAGGTAACGGTAGAGTAATGTCTTGCCTTATGGAGAAACTTGGTACAGATCTCATGACTCCAGACTGTGAGGCAGCACTGCTTCAAATTCAGTATTTTATATCCAGAGACTTCAAACTAGATCCACAGCTGTACAAGGCTTGTAAGTATGATTCTGTGACATACTGTAAAGCGAAACTCAGTTGGCCCGAAAATGATATTCAATCTGAAAAAGATCTTTTGATACTTCCTTGTTTATACAATTATGCTTATGATTCTGAACTGAAAGGTAAGTTGAAACCAGCATGTGAAATGCAAGTCAGAAGAGTTATGAGACAAAGAGCTATTAGTGTAGACTTGATGCCGGAGATTGAAGACATTTGCATGGATGACTTGGCCATTTTATGTATTGAAAATTCTGGCAAAGGTGAAGAAATGACATGCCTACAAGACAAAATAAGAGAGCTTTCTCCGAAGTGTAAAGAAGTTGTTACCAATTTTACTGAAACGCAGAGTGGTCACATTGAGTTAAATCCTGTAGTTAACATTAACTGCAGAGTTCCTATTGAGAGACTTTGTTCATCCGAAATGAAAAGCAAGAAGGATGAAGATGACGTCATGGAATGCTTGATCACACACAAGAATGATCCAGAAATCAAAGCAAATGTCAAATGCAGAGCAGCTATTGAACATGAACAATTGATCTCATTGAAAAACTATAGATTTACTAGGAAATTTAAAAATGCTTGCAAATCTTATGTTGTAAGATTCTGTCCTAAAGCTCAAACCAAAAGCCAGGTTGTGACATGCCTGAGTGAAATTGTCCGTAATGACACAATAAATAGACGGAAGCACACAATATTTAAAGATTGCCGACAGCAGTTGAGAAGTCAATTATTCCAACAAAAGGAAAATATCGACTTGGATCCAGAGCTGAAAGAGGCTTGTAAATCTGATCTTTTGACCCTCTGTCCAAAGGTACCGCATGGAGAATCTGCAGCTTTGGAATGTCTCCAGACCTCAAAAGCAAAACTTTCTGTGCCTTGTCAAAAAGCACTGTTTGTTGTAAGAAAACAGGAGTTTACAGATAATGCCATTGATTACCATCTGGTAATGAGTTGCAATGATATGATAGACTTGTACTGCCATAACACTGAGCCTTCTAAAATACTGGATTGTTTAAAGGTAACTTTACATACATTGTCTTAATTTATTTTCTAATAGCTTCGAATATACAATGACACTCTCCAGCCATTAAACTATCTTCATGGATAAAATCACAGATATGTCTCTCAATTGCTGCATGAAATAAACAAACATACTTTCAGGTTCATTATATTACACTATTTCCATTGCTCTGACAGCTGAAATAACAGTAAAAAAACTGAATAAAGACAGTGGCGTCAATTCTGTCATACCACTCACTAAACTAAACCAATCTGACAGGACTAAAATTAGCTGCCTCTCTTTTCATTTTAATATGTGAGAGAATGATGTCAACAATTTTAGAGTTAGAGTTTAGTACATCAGAATCGATGCCATTATCGCTTAATATTTCACTAAAGTGTATCGGGTACTAGCTACAGTCTTACATTAAAAAACCTAACAAAAGGGATCAGAATTCATGGTTTTCATTGAACTTTTTACAATGTTATTGCATATGTAGAGCAAATAAATGACCGAGGTAGAAAAATTGACATATTGTTTAATTTAGTTGATATAGGTACAATACAGCTGGTTCTTATATGAACTATTGAACCTGTTTCTTCTACCATGTTGAAGTTTTTGAAATAAAATAAAAAAAACATTAATCATCTGTTTCTAGGCTCACCGCAAAGAACCACAATTTAATGAAGACTGCAAATTGGTTATTGTTAACCGTATGATAGAACAAAATACAGATTACAGATTTAACAACAACCTTCAAAACGCATGTAAAGTAGATATTAAGCAGTTCTGCTCTGATGTCATTGGTAAGAACAAAAACATTCCTGCAAACCTATTTTTTACTTGAATTTGACTCTTTAGGTATGAAGTTGTTTTTTTGTTTCTACACTTTACAAATTTATACTGACAATGATGACCTCAGCTTAGATAGTAAAACTACGAGAATAACTACATAATGTATTTACTTAATACATTACAAGCTTATTTTCTAGGTACCTATATTTTATCTTCAACTACAAGACTATCACTGGCCTTACTCTATATACTTTATAAATCTCTTGCAGACATTATCTGTTGCTTATCATTCAGTGCAAAATTTACTACACCCACGTAATCCCATAATTTTTTGCTGATAATCTAACCGAAAAATAATTTAATTGCAACAATTTTCGTATCACTAGGCAGCAAGTTAACAATTTATAGACTTGTAAATGATACATGTAATTAATCATTCCATTGTTTATAGCGAATGAGCCCCAAGATGTTGAACTTCAAGGCAAAGTGCTGTACTGCCTCAAAGACAAGTTTAGAGAGTCTAAACTGACAACATCGTGCGAGAACGAGCTAGCTAGCGTTCTCAAAGAACAGGCATTGAACTATCGCTTGGATCCGTTGCTCGGAAGACTGTGCAAGGCAGAAATACAGACGATATGCGCGGTGCCGACCGATCTTATCAATAGTGAAGGAGAGGTAATATTAAATAATGAGTTTAGAGCCACTTTGCACTGCCAGTTTTCATCATCATCATTTCAGCCGTAGAACGTCCACTGCTGGACATAGGCCTCCCCCATCGATCTCCAAAAGGGCCGGTTGAAAGCGACCTGCATCCAGCGTTTCCCTGCGGTCTCTTTTAGGTCGTCTGTCTATCTTGTGGGTGGACGACCTACGCTGCGCTTACCGGTCCGTGTTCTCCATTCCAGAACCTTTCGGCCCCATCGGCCGTTTGTTCTGCGTGATATGTGCCCTACCCACTGCCATTTCAACTTGCTAAGCCTTTGCCAGTTTTACATGCTTTATATTAAGGCGTTTGCAGAAAATGCGTTGTACAAGTAGCAAGTACAAGTTGCAAGCACTTCCAATGCCACTTGCACTAAACAAAACGATGCAAACGATGCGTAGTAGCTTCTTGCAACTTGTACTACGCATTGTCTGCAAGCGCCTTTAGCTTCACTTGTAACTATCTACCTAACTTACTACCTAACAATGTAAACAAGTCTTGGAAGTTGATTTTAACCTACTTCTAATTGTCGTATCAATTTGAAACTACAAGTATATGTAATTCGGATGACAATACTATAATTTGGTACCATCGAACTGATCTGATGATGGCGGTGGATAGTGGTGGTGGAACTCTTCAATGGTGAAGCAGACAGACAGAGACATCAGTAGGAAAGACGCCAACCTTCATGCCTGAGCCAAAAGGCGCAGTATCGACCCCCGTCTCTCCTCATCTCCCCATGTACGAGTTCGCTGAATTCTGTTTTAAAAGCATTCCGTTCACTAGTCACCACCACCAAACGTTTAGCCAGGTCCCTATACAGTTTGAAAGAGAACACTCACGGTCCTAAAGTCTCGACTCAACCCCAAACGGCACAACCATATATACACCTGTCTAAGTACCCATATTTGAGCTGTTTGAGGTTTACAGCATTAGTAGCGGCAGCCCGATCCATTGTTGCCGGAAGATGAGACGGCGCTAGTGTGTCGACACATGTAGCATCCCAGTAGTTAGTTCCCATTTAGTAGGTAAATGTTGAATTCATAGTATATAATATGATTTTGGAGGAAACAAATTCATTATCCAACACTAATTATTTGTTGATGAAACCATGACGATGTTTATAATTGTGCCCATAAATCTAAAAGCGTGAAGCGTGATGTCGTTTATTTACACTAAAAATAAATGCCGATAATGACAATGACTGGAAAATATTTATCCACCTGTACCAGTTTCGAACAGTCCTAGCGTTTATCAGTAAAACTATAGTATAATAAATTATACCTCATCATCATTAGAAACGAATGCAAATTTAATTTAAACTCACCTATTTTTAACTTTTTTTCACTTCTGTTTGATTTCTCACTCCTAAGCGCGCGCATTAAATCAAATATAAGAAAACCTATTTCACGGGTCAACAAGAGACCGGCCTAGCCGAGTTTGGGGCCCACTGTTAAGTCAATTATAATCTATGTTAGACACAATTTATAACTATATACTTATAACTACGATGTGATAATGTAAAAGCGTTTCAGAAATAAATATTTACTTTACTTTATCATCATTTCATCCTATCATGTTCTCACTGCTTTGTTGGGGGAGGCCTATGTCCAGCAGTGGACGTCCTATGGCTGAAATGATGATGATGTTCCCAATGATGGGACACAGACCTTCACTGCTGGCCCAATGCATGTTGGTGAACTATCACATATTTTACCGTGAAAATTTTATTATAATAATATAATTTTACATAATAAGAACTAAAACTATCACTACCTAATTATTATATACAAATTAAAATGAACAATAAATTATCAAAATTATTAAAATTATCTTGGTGAATGTCATATATACTTTTGAGGTTCTTGGACACACTGATTATCTCACGATGATTTCCTTCATCGTTTTTGAACAATGCTATGGCATCGAAACTGCACATAAATCAATCATTGGATTTAATTGGGTGCTGTCAGATTATAAAGCGCACATGCTTCCGCTCAACCACCATCGCACGATTATATTTATATATTTAGATTATATACCTCAGTTATTTCTTATGTATATTAGAGCTTTATAAAAAAGTTGGTACGTATTAAACGATACGAAAGAAACTACCTATTACTTATGGCTCATTAGTATTCCAGTTTGGGTAGGAACAATAAACTGTACACCTATTGTGTTAGATTGTGATGTACATCTGTTCTACCTAACTTGGCCACATATCGAACAAACTTATCTGTAGAGTAATGGCCAAATGATGGAACTAAATTTTTTCTATATATGGCTCTCAATTTGAACAGAAAATACGTCGGTGGCTCTTTCAAGTAACTACGGATAAGTTGGTCGCACTCTAACTAGAATGCCTAGTACGTGTTCCCAAATCATTGAATAGGTTTGCCAATTCCTTACAGTCTAAATGTTCCAAGTCTTATTGTCTCTTTGACTTCAATAGACCGTTACGTTACGCCTGATTAGAAAACTTATCACACTAGTGCAAGTACCGTTCTTTATCGATCATCAAATTTGACAGTTGAGATCGTCAAATTCGATAAAATGCCATTTGATTAGTACTTGCTATGATCGATTCTGTGGCATTTATCGAATTTGACGTTCGATAAAGAACGGTACTTGCACTGTAAGTCAATGTACTTAGTTTACATATTATACTTAGTTAGCTTAACTGCCTCTTATAGCAAATTTGACGGTTTTAAATCAATTTTATTCAGTTAAATTACAATATTTGAGCTAGAAAAAAAACATGTCACTGATGCATCTGTGTTTGAGTTTATGATTTGGTTCAAAACACGATAGAATAAACTTTCCTCGATCAAAAAAAAATCTGAAACAAAGTCGATTCAGTTTATTTTTTTCGTTTTATGCTCTAATGAAAGCTCGTAACAATCTGGAAATAGGGTATTTGACTACTTTTGGGAAACTATTGCACATTATTGCCTGATATAATTTAATATATACTGCATTTATATTTTCTGGATATCAGTCGTATTTGCGATATAAATCGATGTTAAAGTTTGAATAAAAAAATATCGCGCCAAAACGCAGACCTGCGTCATAGCTCCGGTCGAGCGACGATTGACGTCACACAAAACAAAACAGCTGCAGCCAGGCAGCAAAAGTTTGATAATCACTAATTTTCTAATAGAAGTAATGGTTTATAAATGTTGTGTAGTGCCACAATGTACAAATACTTTCATAAAACACCGGAAAAACTATTCGTTTCTGTTCCAATGGACCCCAAAACTCGCAAAAAGTGGTTGGGACTAAGTAGCTCGTAGAGAACCCAAAAGTATTGGAGCTAATTCAAGTGTTTCTATGTGCGAAGATCATTTTGAGGTACGTATTTGAGTCTATATATTTCTATTACAATTTGTGTTTTTATTGCATTACTATTTTATGTACTGTTACTTTCTTTTTAAACATTGTAAAGACATAACCTAACAAAATAGTGATATCCACCTACTACAACATACTTTTTGTACAACTTGATTGAATGTTTTGCTTGGAGAACAATTAAAAATTAATACTTACATTGTAGTTTTTACGTTTTGAGTTCTGCAGCGTAGAAACAATGACGTAGATTATTATTGAAGAAATATGCAACCATAAATACATTAATTTTGGGTAAGTTACTGCTGTCTGCTTGCACAAAATGTTTCTCCATTCTTCTCACATTTAACCTCCGGACTGTTTTTGGTGATAATTTCTGGATAAATCGCTCTCAAAATAGCTTTACAACATTAAATTCGCAAATATCAATACAAAATCTGTTTGTTTAGATTTGTGTGACGTCACTAGGGATGAAGCCAATTACAGACCGTTTTCGATCACGTGATCAAATGTCGAAAATACAGTTATTTTATTCGCGTTTTTTACAAAAAATAAGCATATTTATATTAAAAAATCAATGAAATATGCTTTTTCATTGTGTCATGTTTATGGATGATGTCAATTGGCATAATATTTTCAATACAGTCAAACACCCTATTGCATGTACTGAAAGGCAATTTTATTAATTTTATTTTTTATTTGGATTTGATTTTGATAGTGAATAGTTTCGTTTTTTTGTGAAATTAAAAGCGTAAAAAGGTCGCGAGAATTTGCGCGCACCCGGCACCACGTTCAGTACCGCGCCAGGCGTCATCGAGGTCGGACATATGTTCGTTTTTATCGTTGCACTCCCCCCGCGGGCGTCCTGACTCTTGGGTGGAAAAATACATCGTCGCTATAACTTGGCGGGGGCTGAGAATTTTATCTTACCGTAGGCGTTAACGCTTAAAGAAAGTGGGTCTTGACGGGTATTTTTTACGTGTATCTAATACTTCAAGACTACAGCAGTGGCGAGATGACATAACCAAATTTTGCAGAAATACATGGACGAGACTAGCGTAATACATAACATTGGCGAAAGAGGGAGGAGGCTTATGTCCGGCAGTGGGCTTAATAAGCTGTCACGATGATGATGATGATATCTAATACTGCTTCATTATATAAATTGAGTTATAGGTATACAATAATTTGTATGACATGTCGATGTTTTAGCAAAAGAATTGTCTCCACTGGCTCAGGCACTTTATTGAAAAAAAACCGGACAAGTACGAGTAGGACTCGCGCTCTGATGGTTCCATTGGCCGGACCGTTGGAACTTGATAGCTCTACGTGTTTCTGAGAAAAGGGTCTTGAGAGACACACAGACAGACGGAGAACAAAGTGATCCTATAAGGGTTATTTTTTTTCCTTTTGAGGTACGGAACCCTAAAAATGAAAATATATTTGGTGTCTACAAACGTTGTCGGTCATAAAATTTTATAAAAGTTTGTTTCTAAATAATATTCCAGGATGAGGAGCCTTGTTACCCAAGCTAGGAATTAACCTTGATTATTCGCTTTAATTTAGGTACTTTATGTAGATAATTTGCAGACTATATATTCTGTTTACACAGTTGTAGTTCTGTCTAATTCATGTAGCTACTAGCTGTTGTAGATGGAAACGTTATATTATTATCATATCGAATTCTCATAAACTTGAAGTACCTATAAGGTTTTCTGTAGTTAAACATAAGTAACAAGTAGAGATAGGTTTGTAGTAATATATGTATACAGTAAAATCACGTCAAGGCCTGCCTAACTTTTTAAGTACCACCCAAATACAATATTGCACTGGTCACCCTGGGACATAATTAGCGTTCCATTAACAGAATATAGAAGTTCCATAAGTCCAGGGGCGGATTTCCGCCGATTTCCTACGGCAACAAAACTTTGGGTTTTTTAGTAGTCGCGCCATCTTTGAACACTAAAGATAAAGACACTGATTGAGATAATTTTAAAAGCAACGGATGAGTGGCATTACATCTGACCGCTACCGTGGATCGGATAACACGTTAAATTGTGGGTTGTTTGTTTTATATTATAGAACATCTATTCTAACTGTTATGAGACAACAGACTCCAAGGGAGAACAAAGAGACCTTACAATTTGCGTTATAGTATTTTTTAATAGAATCTATAATTAACAATCACTAAGCCATGCCATGCCAGGTTATACTCTGTCTATACAAATTTACTTGTAGGTTTCGTTTTTATTTGTTTCGGTTTCTTCTCGGCAAGCGTGCTCCATCGTAGACCGCATCATCACTTAACATCAGATGAGTTTACTGTCAAACGCAAGCCTAATATTAATAATAAAAAAGATACCCATAGAAATAGAACTTGTACCAATGTTTAGCCACCAACGCAATGATATTAGTTTAAATAACTGTGCCTCTGTGGCATCGTAGCTTCCAAACATCTGGACCGATTTTGATATAGCTTTTTTTAAAGATGACCTGGTCGGGTTTGTTCTTGGCTATGATTCAACAAAATCTAATCAGCCGTTTGAAGATTATCAACTCTTTTATTTTAAACCCGGGGTATAGGAAAAAAACAATACTTGTTTACCTAATAAAAATTTATTCAAGGTGATTTATTAACTTCAGGTTGAAGAATGTCTCAAGAATGCGCTGCTGAATCACAAGATAGTATCGGCCGAGTGCGCGCGGGAGGTCGCTCAAATCATAGAGGAGGCCGAGGTGGACATCGAAGCTGACCCGCTGTTAGAGCGGGCCTGTGCTTTCGATTTACTCAAGTACTGCAAGGATTTGGAACATGGAGCTGGCAGACGTAAGATTCAAATATTATGGTTTCACTTAGAGCTACTACAGTCGAAGAAATCTTAGAAAGGTCTTGACAGCTTCGACCATACTAAGGTCCCCCAAGAGATGGCCATGAACCGCCAAAAAAAATTATACATCTTGACGTACATATTAATTTTAATATATCAAGGGTTGTTTAGCCAATTGTTGCAGGTATATAGTCTGAAAATAGACCACTGTACGTTGCCGGTTAGTGAACTTACGTCATTAATCGGGAAGGGGGGTTTGAAAAGGAGCCTCTAAATGCACACTGCGCGACCAATGAATTACTCATAACTCCGCAACGGAAAGGGTTAATTGAGTTAAACAACTTGAAAACTAGAGACATTATCATACCGTGACATTATCATGTAAAAAATTACAGTATTGTAGCGATCCTAACCAACTCGATTAAAAAAAACACTATAGTATTTCAACTACTAGCTATAAATCATACATTAGAAAAAGCTATAGAGCTTAGACTCAGCTTTAAAAAAAAAACTGCAGCTTGCATATACCATTTTAGATTTGTTCCAACAGTAATGAGTAGCAGTGTGGCTAGGGCAGCAGAGAGATTAGAGATAATTGGCTAAATCTCCGCACTCTCCAATAGGTCACTGGACTGAATATTTTTTATTGTCAAAAAAAGCTAACCATACATAGAAGCGAAAACAAAATTTGGAAGATATTAAGCTTTATAATGTCTTACTACACAGAGAGCGCACTATATTTACTAATGACGTCACTCGTAAGCACGCCATACTGACACTCGCTTTTCGGAAAAAGGACAGAGCATCTTCATGTCATCATCAGAGATCCTTCCTAATCCAATCAAAAACTTTAAATGTAATAAATAAATTAGTATAAATTTTTAAGTGTAATAAATGTAGAGGAAGAATAAAAGTAATAACACAAGAGTATGACGTAAAATATAGGAAATATATCTGATGAAAAAGATAATGATCCCATAATATATCTGAACTTTATTAGCTGATTTCATCGATCGTTCAGACGCAGCAGCTGTGTTGCATCTGAATACTCCATCTCATGTTTAGTTATTTTTGTTATTTTGTTTTAGTTTTTAGTAAAATGTTTTGCCATCTTGGAGGTGCCCATCAGCAAGCTCACTGCTATGCGGATGGGTACTTCCATCACGTTTGTCTAATTTTTTTTTGTATACACATGTTTTGGGTAGTGTGTCCAGTTCAGATTTTTATAAGTATTTATTCAAGGAATTAATTGATTGTTATCTGTTTTGTGTATCTAAATAAATAAAATAAAATAGATCTATATGTACTACGTTAACTTCTTTGGCTGATTTAAATAATTTCTTCAGTATATGTATTAATCCAACACCAGTCTGATGGCCTGGCATGCAGCTGGGTAGCGGGCTGGGTATTATGTAGCTCACATGTGCTTTTTGTATTGCAGGTCTGAAGTGTTTGAAAATAATCCTAAACGATAGTAATAGGAAGTTAGAGGCTAATTGCGAGAAAGCTCTCTCTAGCAGACTGGAAATGTATAAATATGTTGCCTCAGTAAGTGAAGTTGTTTTGTATGTATTTAGTACTATCAAGGAAGATGAAAATGAAAAAAAATAAAAATATATTTATTAACATAAACATAGACTTAAATTGGGTATGTACAATTTTACATAAAACGAACATATATAGTAAGGCTTATGCTTATGTAGATAGACTAAGAGGAAAGACAATAGCGTAACTCGGAAATTTACCAAAAAAACGGCATAAACTTAGATGGCGCCGTAATTTGAGCGTAGGTTGTCTCGAACTTCCGTAAGCGCTGCAGCCAGATAATGTACGAAAGGGTTCTACAAATTACCGTAGCGCTAGTATCGCAGTCAAGTTTCGCAACATTTCAAGGGAATAAAGAAAGGCGCGTACTATCAACTTCTTAATTAGATCACAATTTATTTATAAAACATTAGTTTCAGTGTTTATAAGAACGCGTCTGATAAGATGCATTGTGTCAAAATAACTTATGGTTTGTTAGTAGTGTCATCAACCTGGATTACCTCGTTTTTAGACAATCTCACTACCTCCTCCTTCACTGTTAAGGGGCCGTAACCAAGTAAAAAAAAAAAAACACATATTAGCAAAGAACAAAGAAATGTTTTATGGTCAATGTTAAAGTGAGAGTTTAAGTGTAAATGTAGAGGAACAATAAAAGTAATAACACAAGAGTATGACGTAAAATATAGGAAATATATCTGATGAAAAAGATAATGATCCCATCAATCCAGATTTTAGTTCAAAATAATAAAAAAACACATTCTTTTAAGTTTTTTTTAGTTGCTTGAATTTGTAAAAGTATTGGAAAATACATTGTATGATATTGCTAAATTATTCAGTGTTACCTAAAATTGAGTTTTGTGAGCATAAATATTGTTTTTAATAACATTGTAAACTCTACTATGACCTGGCAATTTTTTTTTGCTATGTGAAAACCTTTGCTATGATTTTTTTTTTTTTTTTACATGCACACATACAATATTTTTGGTATAATTACATTGCACATACACACAAACTACCTCCAATTGCGTGGACTCAGGCGGTTTAACTACTCGAACTCTCCTTCGATACACCAGAGACATAAAGATCGACTCTTGCGCATTTTTCAAGATGTTTGCTGCTCTTTGCACTTTTTTTGTAAGTCCAAAATAAAATAGGTATGAAGTGGCAAAGACACCGTCTTACATTACTGTCGCGTTCTGTTATGAGTGCATTGCTGGCAGCAATGATGATGGTCCGAAAGCGCAGGTCCAGGCCATCACAGTACAGTCAGCATTGCAGCCCTTGATGGACAATGTAAAATAAAGGCCGAGACCGAAGGTCGAGGTTTTTTTAGCGCGGACAGCGAGAACTGCAATAAGCTTGAAGGCCAAGAGTGTAGTTAAGTTCGAGGCCATCATATCGTAGGCAGCAGTGCAGTCATTGCGGACCAAGGGTTGTATAGTGCTTTACTCAAACAATGCAAGTAATGTAAATAAAATCAGCTGTAAGTTATTTTTATTTGTTATATTAGACAATGATGCTTGTACTCCCTATACCTCTTACGTATACAGCCAAATTCTGAATAAAATAATATTCTTACTCACTCCCACACCCCAATCACACTCTAACTCAAACAACATTCACAAAAAAGTGGCTGAAACTGCATACAACTTTGCTGGCGCCTATTCGAATAGCGCGGCAACGGCGACTTTGCTCAAAGGTTGTCAAAATAACGACCACATTACAAGCATTTTTGAGTCAACAATATTTTCGACTTTACTCCAGTTTTTTGTCTAGCATGTTCGCGCCAATACATTACAAAGAACTCTTGCTGTAGACTGGCCCCAAAACAAACATTGGAAACACAATATCTTAACTTTCCCTGACATTTTTCTTTTATTTCCAGATGAGCGTAATGGAGAATTTGGGCGATGTTTACAATGAACTTTCGTCATCTCCCTCTAAGAAGTACTTTTTAGTAGTAGGCATCTCAGTGATAGGATTAATTTTTATATTCGGTTTATATTGTGGTCGTATGACTAAGAAAGCTATGTATGTAAAAAGAAAATAGGTAATTAATTTATGTAATGTTGCTGCCAATTCGTTGAATTTGACACATCATGTAAAGGCAAACCTTTTTATGACTATGACGATGTGGCAAATTCTGCAATTTTGCTGTGACATAATTATACAGTATTTAAATGAGTAAAAGACATTATCAAGATTATGTTTATTTTATTTATTTAAATCTATAATTTTATTGTAATGTTTCTTCAAAGTCCATAATATCTAACTCCTCAATATTATGTTCTTTCTTTACAGCTGATTGTTTTGATTCAGCATTGGGTTCCAATTTGACATCTCCTTTAAAAATCTTTTGGCTTTCCTCAAAGAACTGGTTTGGATGGTTGATTCCCAACCCAAGGTCAATGTTATGGGCTGCATCGAAGTATCGGCTGCAGGCTATCTGGAAGTGGCCTTTCTTGGCCATGTCTACTACGTCATGGACAGCTGAAAAATAATTTAGATACGTAATTACAAAGTGGAAAGTGTGATAAACATCCCTGGACTTTCAACTTTTGAATCTGATTCTTTTAAGCAAGCATATATATTATGTCTATTGTAGACTGCATCATTACTTAACATCAGGCGAGGTGGTAGTCAAACGCAACCTTTTTACGTGGGTCATACTAAAAGTTTCTGGAAATGAACATTTGTAACAAAATTATTGAAAAAACAATTACCGATTTTGAAAATGAAACAATCTGGACTCGTCTTTTAGGTTACATATTAGCGCGCTCCCCCCTCCCGCCCGCGTTGCCATGGCAGTCCCAGTCCAGAAACTATCAGTATGACCTAAGGAGGAGTAATAGTGTTCCGTGACCTAAGGCACCGAAGTTTCCATTAAAAAAAATCAAGCCAAAGCAAAAACTTGACATCAGCTTCGAATACCCAATTAGACTGGCCAATTATAGCGAGCTTAACTAAAGAGAAAAAATAAGACATAGATTTGGGGTTGTTTATAACTATAGATGTATCGGAATCATGTTCAGCTAGACTCTGCTACAAAAGTTTGCTCGTCTTCGTCACACAAGTCTGCTAGTCTACTACACAAGTCTACCTCCCCCACCCATATGGGGCTGTAGAGGGATATAAAAGGTACAGAAGAGACAAAAACAGTAGACAGATTACAAGTTCTGTAAAAAATTGGTGAGATGTAGTGATATTATTTAATATAAGCAATAACTTTGTAAAAGTATATTAATTTTGGGCATAAACTGTGCGACAACAGTAGTACATCAATCTGCTAAATGCTTGGTTCAGTTGAAAATAGGTACCTTGAGAATCAAATCCGTATCCCTGCAGCTTATTTTTAAGGTTGCTGGCATCACAGTGTTTGTACGGACATCCGTGACAGTCACCAGGCCCTACATTCTCATTGATAATCCTTAAGCAACTGAAAGGTGAGTAGTTCTTCTTGCTGCCCTCTTTACCATAGTTATACCTTACATTGTAAGCATAGCTCTTCTCAAATTTATCCATTTCCATGATCTTTGTAAACTCGTCTCGCCAAAATCGCAGTGAGTCTTCTAGCGTCACTCCAATGCCTTTCAGAAATAGACCATATTGAAGTCTTCCTCCATGCTTCAAATGGTGAGAAACTCTTAGTTGTTCATGCAGTTGTCTCATGCATAACGGGAATGATTTGGCTGATAATGAGTCAAGGCTTTCAATCGGGACAACTGCCTTTGCATTAGAATAGTCGTTGCCTGAATATGATTGATGTAAGCCTTTTAGCAAGCTCACTAATCTTTCATCTTGCTCAATTTCACCTAAATGGTGGCAAGCAATGGCCAAGCTCTGTTTTAAATGTGTTCTGTATTGAGCCGATAACACAGAAACGAAGTCCTTATGTGGAATGTAAGCATAGCCGCCACTAAGGTAAACTTTCCTCATTTTTACCAAGTCAAGGACTTCATAAAATTTTACTTTGTAGAATTTCATGTTGTCGATGTTTTGATGAGCTGTGGACTCTCTCAGGTGATCAATGATTTTGTTTTTTTCATCGTCAGTAATGTTAGTGTAACATAAGCTGTTGAGCTTGAAGAATGTATCGACTGATTCACCTCTCATTATGATGAATCGCATTTTGAACAATTCTAGTTCCCTGGCTATGAACCATCGTCGTAGTTCTTCAGTCCGGCAGTAAGCTAACCTGAGAATGAAGTGAGCTATATGATCTTTACGTCTCGCTTCGATGTCTACCTCATTGATGCCACATGCTGTCTTCTCACAGAGTTTAGAATAGTACTTCAGTCCTTGAGTTCTTAGCTCACTTATCACATACTCTGTCCACTCTTCTGAATATGCTCGCAGTCCTTTGAGAGTAGTTGCTGTAGCCAAAGTTCTTAATAACGTAACTCTTTCTAAAGCTAAAGTTTCGAATTTCTGCAGTGTTAAGTTTTCAGTTGGTGGTATTTTGTACATCTGAAGATCATGAGGATATGTTTCTGCGAGACATCCTAATATTGGAGCTTTAGTAGATTTACGTTTTATTTTTAAATCCATTCTTTTTGTAGTACACACAAGCGTTGAGAAATACTCTAATCAACTAAAAATCCACAATACAATAATTCAGAATTCACATTTCACAAAGAAATCTACAATTTTCGCGCCATTTTAGATGTTGACTTTGACTTTATATTGATATTTGACGTTACCTTTAACTTCACTTCAAAAGGTACTTTTTTTTATTCTTTACTGTGTAGCATTTTGGCGGCGCACTCTTGTGCATTTGACAGTCAAGTATTATTATTATCAAGTTTGGTGAAATGTAGTCAAACAAGTCAGTCAGAGTCAAGCAAAGTAAGTCACGGTCAAGTCAAAGTCATGCCCTAGTAATGTGGTGGAGACTCTACAAGAGGATTTGACAGAGCCTTGGAAACAACATGAAAATATACGTTTCACCGCGTTATATCACTTTCCTACACTCAAGCACGTCCAAAAACACATAATAAATAATAACTTCACCATTATTATGCATGAACTCGAAAATACACAAGTTTTAGGAAAATAATGCAATAAGGTTTTTTTGATGTTGGCGCCAAAACTCATCAAAGGCACATTTTTTTTCTTTTATAGTCAATCATGTGCATGCTACTTCCGGTGATCATTTACGTCATCTGTCCGAGGACTGTCATTGCATGTCACTTGACCGCCTCTGTCAAGTCGTGTAAACTCTGTTCACTAAATTTAATTTAATTTTATATTTTGCCAAGTTTTACTGTAAAAACTTAAATTATGTGCACAATACAATTGCTAAGATAACGAAGTATCATTAAAGAATAGTTGAAGGGTAATAAGTTTGTACAATTGACGATTATGGTGTCTCAAAAGATGCAGTCGTCACTAGACGATTTAGTTCAATATACCCAGCTTTTTAAAGCGGTGCCTACTGTTTTGCAAGGGACGGTGCTGCCTTTTATTATAATTTACCCTATAGTGTTCTATTCGTGGATATTTGTGTATGGTTTCGAGGAAAACTTCGAAGCCGGTTTCGTTACGGTAGCCGTCGTGGCTGTGGTACAAATTCTCATTTGCCTGTGTTGCTATTGGAGTGTTCACATTAATTGTTTCCTTTCCTGCTCATCGGTAAGTGTTTTCTTCGAATGATAAGGATTTATCTGTTAAACTCATGAAGACCATGTTAATCTAATCACATGCATGTGTTTTAGGTAAAAGATCCTATACAAGCTGAAATAGTTAAGGTTGTACCAACATCAAATAATGGATTTTCAGAAGTGGTCCGGTTACACCATACAAAGGTAAATCATAGACTAGAGAGTTGTGTTGTTTTTCTGTGAAGTGCATGTCCTGTAGAGTTGAACTATGAGCTGAGCACCACAATCTACATTAGCATGTAACCTGTGGAATTATCATATGAGCATCAAAATCTAAATGAGCGCAAAATAACCATATAAGCACCGTAATCTACATGAATGCATGATACATTTTGCTTTAAAACTACATGTCTGTAATTTCCTTTTTCAGTCTACAAAAAAAGGTAGCACTAAGCCCGATGTGTGGTTCATATTCCAAAAGAGCAAGTATATTTATGATTGGGACAAAAAAACATTCCATACAGTTGAATTTCCAGTAAATAAGACTTATGAAGAATATTTGGAATCAAAAGGATATGCTGATGATGAAGCTATTGATATTGCTGAGAGGGAATATGGCAAAAATGAAATGGTCATGGTAAGTTAAACTTTAAAATAAATAAGGCTTGGCACTCATAGCTCTATACTAAGATTTCTTGCGTCAAGGATGCCATACTTAGAACTAGGGATGTTATGAAGCTTGGATTCCGATTCCGCAAAGTTGGATCTTCCGATTGATATACACCTATGACTGTCATTTTGGAATCGGAGGTTATAATCGGAGGTGCGAAACGGTGGCGATCTCGTTCAGTAAGGGATCCCCCTCACCCTACACCCTTTCTGTCGATTATGCTTTCACTAATTTGTTGTTTCGCATTTGGGATCAGTGGCCATACCGTCACCTGTTTTAAGCGATTCTGTTTAGGTGATTGCATAAATTTTCGAGATTGCATTTTTTTTTTTTTTTAATAATTAGCATTATGTCCAAAGTAAACAAATAAAATCACCATATCAATTTAAACATCATTGCCGCCTCTTAAGTCCAGGCCTTAAAGGCCCATAACATGCGACGATTTAGCCGACCTCTCCAGTGCGCGAGGCACCTCTGCCAGCCTGCCCTTGTTGCGGGCGTTGTCAAGTGTTTTGTAAGAGGCTTGGTTCAATATGACATATACCGCAACTTGGAATATGACCAGTGCTGGAAAAGTCAAGATCCCAAGCCTTTTAAAATGTGGGCGTTATCTAGTCATGTTAAGATACATGCACACATAATTTTCTGCAATCACCTAAACTGAATCACATATTAAACAGCAGATGGCATGGCCTCAAATTAAATAAAATAAAAAACTTTTTATCCAATATTATTTTTTATAAAAATACTGTTTATCCATAGAAGTCTTAGATATCTTCTAAAACTTGAAACATTTGACTACTTGAAAATTTTATAATAAGTACTTTATATAAACTTGAAACAAAAAAAAACCGGACAAGTACGAGTAAGACTCGTGCTCTGAGGGTTCCGTTAGACGGAACACTCAGAGCGCGAGACAAAAAAAAAAACTAACTGAAGTTAAAATATTGAAAGACAAACTTAAGTTTGTAGTTGACAATAAGGTTCTTCCATACGTTCCAACTACAAAATGTAAGTTTGTAATAGCAAAATAATTATTTTTAAATGATATAACTTCAAATTTATAACTTTCGGATTTATTCCTATATATGTACTATGAGATCTTGCCTCTTGCCAAATTTCATGATTCTAGGTCAACGGGAAATACCCTATAGGTTTTGATTCCCCTGTGAAATCGCAAAATATACGACATAAACGTTCATATCTTTTGATTGCTTTGACTTACAACTTTTATTTTTTTACAGCCGAAAGAAACCGTAGACCCATGTATTTAGTATAAATTTCAACTTGCTACCTTTACGCGTTCTTGAGAAAAAGGGTCTTGACAGACAGACAGACAGACGGACAACGAAGTGATCCTATAAGGGTTCCGTTTTTTCCTTTTGAGGTACGGAACCCTAAAAATAATCAGATTCACTAAAATTCCAAATTTTTCTTTGCAGGTGGTACCTGAATTCATGGAACTTTTCAAAGAAAGAGCAACAGCACCATTTTTCGTGTTCCAAGTGTTTTGTGTTGCACTCTGGTGCATGGATAAGTACTGGTACTACTCGATATTCACACTAGTTATGCTCGTCATGTTTGAATGTACGTTAGTCCAGCAACAGCTCAGGAATATGGCGGAAATCAGGAAAATGGGGAATAAACCATACAATATAAACACTTACCGAAATCGAAGATGGAGACAGATCATGAGCGATCAACTAGTACCCGGCGACATAGTTTCGTTAACTCGGTCTCTCAATGAAAATTTAGTTCCGTGCGATATTTTACTTTTAAGAGGCTCCTGTATTATTGATGAATCTATGTTAACAGGAGAGAGTGTTCCACAAATGAAGGAACCATTAGAAAATGAAAAAAATTTGAAGCACAATTTGGATCCCGAAGGTGATGGAAAACTACACATGCTCTTTGGCGGTACAAAGATTGTACAACATTCATCACCAAGCAAAAGCAGTTCCTCAGGCCTCAAGGCTCCCGATAATGGATGCATCGGTTATGTTATTCGTAATGGTTTCAACACATCGCAAGGAAAACTGTTAAGGACAATTTTGTTTGGCGTCAAAAGAGTAACAGCAAATAATTTGGAAACATTTGGTTTTATTTTGTTCTTATTGATATTCGCGATTGCAGCAGCAGCTTATGTTTGGATCAAAGGCTGCGAAGACCCCGAAAGAAACAGATACAAGCTTTTCTTAGAATGTACTTTGATATTGACTAGTGTTGTGCCTCCAGAGTTACCTATAGAGCTATCTCTAGCCGTAAATACTTCACTGCTATCTTTGTCAAAACTGGCAGTGTTTTGTACAGAACCATTTAGGATACCGTTTGCCGGAAAAGTAGAAATCTGTTGCTTTGATAAAACTGGTACATTGACGAGTGATAATCTAGTTGTCGAGGGTGTGGCGGGGATAGGAGAACACAAAGACGCAACGGTGATTGCTATTTCACAAGCTCCAATGGAGACTGTTCAAGTGTTAGCGTCGTGTCACTCTCTAGTTCAGCTCGATGAAGGAGTCGTCGGTGATCCTTTAGAAAAAGCGACTTTGAAAGCCGCCGAATGGAACCTTACCAAAGGAGACGCTGTCGTACCAAAGAAAGGGAAGTCCCCCGGGTTAAAGATTGTACATAGAAACCATTTCTCAAGTGCTCTTAAGAGGATGTCCGTGATAGCAGGGTACCAGGTCAACGAACGAGGGTTCATGGAGTCCCATTACATTAGTAGTGTGAAAGGTGCGCCGGAAACCATCAAGACTATGCTGAAAGAAGTTCCTACCCACTATGATCATGTGTACCTGACATTGTCTCGAAGAGGCGCTAGAGTGTTGGCTTTAGGATATAGAAATTTAGGAAAGTTATCATCACAAGAAATCAGAGATCTTTCTAGGGAAGATATTGAATCGGATTTGACTTTCGTTGGGTTCGTCATCATATCGTGTCCGTTGAAGAATGATTCGAAGAAGGCTATTGCGGAAATCGTTCACGCTTCTCATTCCGTGGTTATGATTACCGGTGATAACCCACTGACAGCATGTCACGTTGCGAAAGAATTAAACTTTACTCAAAATCCTGAAGTGCTAATTCTGACTGAGGCTGATAGCAAATGGGACTGGACATCAATAGACGAGGAAGTAAAACTGCCCGTGGTACCATTCAAGACATCGAAACAGTTAACGGATAAATTTGATTTGTGTATAACGGGCGAGGGTTTGACTTACCTAAATGAGAACCATCGTAAGTTTTTAATGGAATTGATGCCGCATATAAAGGTTTTCGCCAGATTCGCGCCAAAGCAGAAAGAGTTTGTCATTGTGACTCTGAACGCTCTTGGATACACGACGCTTATGTGTGGTGACGGTACAAATGACGTTGGGGCATTAAAACATGCTGATGTAAGTTTAACTCCATATTGCGTTTCATACTTTGTTTATCCTGAGATTGAAACTTAGTAGCCTACTTTTGCGTACCGGGATTAATACACATAAAAATGTCAAAATCTTCACAATCACTGCTTCTCTACTATCTCAAAGTAAATTATCTTTTAGGTCGGTGTAGCGATCCTAGCAAACGCACCCGAACGCCTACGCGAGCGTCCCCCCGAGCGGCCAGTAGAGCCCGAGCTGCCGCGTCGGACGGTCGGGCCACGCGATCCACGCGCCGAAGCCCGGGCTGAGGCAGCAGCCAGGCTAAGGCGGGCCATGAAAGAGCTGGAGGAAGCGGAAGATCAGCCACAACTGGTCCGGTTGGGAGACGCGAGTGTGGCTGCGCCGTTCACGAGTCGACTGTCCAGCATACTTTGCAGTGAGTTCTAGAAATTGATTGAAAACAAAAACAATGTATTTTTATGCCTTAGTTTGCAAACATAGACCACCTGCCTGAAGCTAAGGAATTCTCTTTACATATATTATATTGGACCCGGGTATGTCCTAAAACTGCGAGCAGAACCACCGAAGAATGGGCAGCAGCGTCCTATTAGCACACGGTGGACGTACTGCGATCTCCAAGACGCCTGCCAAGCGTGGGGATTATGGCAAAACCCCTCTTTAACAGGGAGGCCTTTATCCAACAGTGGACGTTTAATGGCTGCTGATGATGATGATGATGATATTATATTATGGTTATCTGTAACACCGGAGGATATATCTATACATTGTTAATACGCCATGCTAGTATAAGTTTTTGGCTAGTAAGAAAAAATAAAGAAAACTGTAACCATAGTACTCTGAATTTAGGGGTTAGGTTTTTAAAATCCATCATCAATTTGTTCTATGATTTTTCATAGTTTTTATTTTAACTAACGTGGGCCCAGTTGCCTATCATCACATTTTAACAGTTGAATGTGGTCCGTTAGACAAATTCCAGATTTGGACCACCTGCTCCCTAACCCGAATTTAGGAATTGTAATTCATTGCCTGAACCAATTAAATTTCCTTTTCTTCGAAATCCGAATTCGTTGCCTTTTCTTAAATTTTAATTTAAAGTTGTGTTGTAACAGTTTAAATAAACTCTTTTATCTGCTTCATATATTTGTATCCAGTTTGCCACATAATCAAGCAAGGCCGCTGCACATTGGTGACCACACTCCAGATGTTCAAGATCCTGGCCCTGAACGCTCTTATCCTGGCGTATGGACAGTCGGTTCTGTACCTCGACGGTATTAAGTTCAGCGACACGCAGGCAACGTTGCAGAGTCTACTTCTGGCCTCGTGCTTCTTGTTTATATCTAGGTCAAAGGTAAATTACTTCTACTTATTTATTTTTTAGCCATTTCTAAATAGTATTGTACTCTGTTTGAGTACTTCTCTACTGCCTTAGTCTTCTAACCTACCTGACAGAAAACGGATCTGCCCTGATATTCAATACTCATTTGATATAACAGTCGGCCACTTAGATTTTTTATATGTATCATTCATAATACAGTCAAAAAACGTCCGAGCGTCATTGTACTTACAATGTATCAATTATATACTTCACAATGCCACATTTACTCCAATTTAGACGTTATGTCGCTTGCATAGTGTTCAACGTTAGTTGTCCGCTATGTCGTCGTAGCTCTGGCATCGCGCGGCGTTGTTGTCGGATCGCGGTTACCTTGTAACTAACCAAAAAGTCTGCGTATTGCGTGCGCCGAGTTTTGGTTCGGACATTATAGTCGAATGTTTATTTAACTTTTCGCAGAAATAATTAAACACCGCCCAAGTGTTACATATATTTTTTATTAATAATAACCCTTTATAATATTAGTACGATTGTTTCAGCCCTTGAAGCAGTTGTCGAAACAGCGCCCTCTGCCGAACATATTCAACGTGTACACGATAATGACGGTGCTGACTCAGTTCGCGGTGCATTTCCTCTGCTTGATATATCTGGTGCACGAGGCCACACAGCGGTCGCCGGGCAGGTAACAAAAAAATCCTTACAAACTTTAAAGTTACTAGTAAAGTTCTGCAGTTTCAATCACTTGAATCCAGAGTGCCGTACATTTGTCTATCCCTTGAAAATGTATTACTCCTGTGTATGGAATCTCTTCCATTTAACTTAATTCCCGTAATGCAAAAAGTTACGTCAATCCGTTTTCAGTATCAACATATTATGCACATGCAATCATCGACTAAAATAAAATGAATGGACGGGCCCTAACCATTGAAATTGCTCAGTAAAAACAAGTCAAAACCGTCGGACATATACTTCAACACATAATTATAAAAATGTACAGTATATTTATTACAAAAAATAGATCCCAGTTCTATTTGTGTATTTACACTTCGGGAAAGCATATGAATGCATAATTTTGTCAGATGTTTCATTATCATGTAACAATAGACACGTGTTGCACTTACTACGGCTAGAGACCGACTGAACGAAATGAGAGCAGGCGCTCATTTTGTTATCTTCAAAAATGCGCTTCTACTGGGCCTGTCCATTCATCTTATTTTGCTCGAAGCATGCAATGACGATATAACCAATTGACTGCTCATCCTTTACCCCGTAAGCCAAAGTTACACATTTTCAGCTTAATCTTTTATGAATGTCGTAAAGAAGAGCCCTATGAAAATACAAAGATGACACGATGATTCTCATCGTCGAAGGTCGACCTGAAAACCTTTTTTTTTTATTCCAGGGACCCGAAGCCCAAACTCGACATGGACCTAGCAGAGGACGAAGAGCACGAGTTCGCGCCGGACCTGCTCAACAGCACGGTTTACATCATATCCATGGCGCTGCAGATATCCACCTTCGCTATCAACTACAGGGTTTGTTATTTATTTATCTTACCAATAATCATGGATACGGGGAGCTATAGAGCCGATAATGTGGAGAGATTTTCTACCCTGATAGATACTTGATATAGGGCAAACGCTTTGTTTACACCTCAGGGGGGTTAGACAAGACCCAATTTCTGTTAGCGTTAACGCCTGCGGAAAGATGAAATTGTATGAAAATGACACAATGACATTAGCTTGAGAGATATTATCTTGAGCAAATGTAATTTTCATACAATTTCATCTTTCAGCAGGCGTTAACGCTAACAGAAAGTGGGTCTTGTCTTACCCCCCAGATCAGAAAAACAAGGGAGATATGTACAGTTAACGTTTGTGTTGAAATGTCTCCGTATTTCACACACTTTTTTCTTTATACCGATACATCGCACTAAATGAGGCACACTTACTAATTTACTTACAATGTCTCACCCCAAACAGTTCAAATATGTAACCACTGCTGAGGTTATCATATCTGCGCAGTCAGTCGCACCAGCCTTACCTTCTGTCTCAGGAAGATGTGACGGCGCCAAAGTATCGACACAAGTCGCGTCCCATACAAGGGGCTTCCCCAACTTCCAGGGAACAAGTATTTCTGTCACAAATAATCAAACTATGGCTAATTAATCATATTAAATTATACGAGATATATTTGAGTGTGCCGATAAGGTAGTATGGACCCATGTAGTACCCCGACACCTCAAGTTTAACGTTTAAAGAGATGTTTTACGATGGTTGTGTTTCAGGGTGAGCCATTCATGGAAGGTCTACGTGACAACAAGCCACTGTTGTACAGCATCGTGGTATCAGGCGGTGCAGTGCTCGCTCTGGCCACCGGGATATTCCCCGACCTCTCCAACATGTTCGAGATAGTTTACTTCCCACCTGACGTGAGTAACCACTACAAAATTCATTCGCATTATACCTTAGGTCTTACCTGTTTTAAGTGATTCTGCAGTGCAAGTACCGTTCTTATCGATCGACTAGTGCAAGTACCGTTTATCGATCGACAGTTGGGGGAAAATGCAACGTTATTTAAAATTAGTTACTCTTAGGCTGGGAAGGTTTTTGAACGAACGCTTACCCACACTCTTTTAGGGGGTGCCTCTGCCCGTGCCGGGCGACACCCTTGCTCTGTATTAAAGTTTGAACGTCAAATTTGTTTTGATTTGAATTTTCAAACGTCAGGAATAGGGTATTTGTCTGTAGGTGTGAATTCAATTTATCAAAAAAATAGGGACCCTTACTAAAACACCAATAATGTAACCCAAGGTGTAAAAAAATTAGATTTACAATTTTGACTTTGCGTGTTTGACAATTCTAAGACAGGACAACGTCCGTCAGGTCAGCTAGTTTTAATATAATTATAATTGAAGATGGTTTCTTAAAATAAGTTAAATACCCTATTAGTTTAGGGTCAGATGACCGTGTGTGCAAAAATGTCCGTTTTATTTTTTATTTTTTTATTTATTAAAGTTATGTAAAATACACGTGATAAATCCGTTTAAAGTTAAGTATAACTTCAAGAAAAAAAGGTTCTATTTGCTTTGTTTCAGTACCGAGTGATACTAGTGCAAGTGTTGATAGCGGACATGCTGTTCGCATACTTGGTGGACCGCCTCTGCTTGTTCCTTTTCGGCGAAGGACGATCCCTGTCCACATAACAGCAGCGCGAGGCGGGGCAAACGCCTAGAGGCTGTAACTTTACTACGTGAGACGATTAAAGTGGAAGTTAAATTAGGAAGGGCTAAATCCAACTAAAACTTTTTTTCTTGTAAATCAACAAAAAATAAACTTACATTATTGGTTACAAAATGTAGTAATGAAAAGGTCATAATATGGTTCTTAAAGTGGTGCTCGCATAGCTTGTACTTTTGTTATGGGAATTTTGTCATTCTTGACATTCTTTGACATTTGACGTTTTTCAATTACAAATAACCCTTATAAAATGGTTTTAGCTATGCTAGCACCATCAGGTGTCTTACTAGCCAACCCCTCACTTAACAACTGAGTCTTAAGCCCGTCGCAGACCATGCGAAGTAACTTGCAAGTACAAGTACAAATAGGCGTTCAAACGTAAATAGACACTCGCGCGGTGACGCGCACAACTTGCGTGGGAGTGCAGTACTTGCGTGGATACTCGCACGAGTGTTTGAAACGAACGATGCGTAGTGGGCGTCGCGCGAGTAGTGCGGGCAAATGAAGCTTCACTTCACAAGGACCAACGCGAAATGCTACTAAGCACTTCCAGTGTCACTAGCACTAAGCAAAACATTGTAGACGATGCGTAGTAGGCACTTGCTACTTGTACTTCGCATAGAAAGCAACGGGCTTTACGGCAAAAAAAAGCCTATCTTCTTTTAAAAATTAAAAAAAAATCACGTTGTTAAATCAATCTGAAATGCCTACACGCGAGTGAAACGAAAGTTTTCCATAATGTCACACTAATTCTTGTCATCTCTTTACCGATACTCCACAACAAGAGTTTTGGAGAATGCAAAGGCATTCCGATGTACTAATACTAGGTATTATTTGAATTAATTCTTTCTGAGGTCACAAATATTCATTGGTAAAAATAGCCTAGACATTCTGTTATGTCCGTCTGACCTACCTTTAAACGGCTGTATCTTTCAAACCGAAATAAAAAAAATAAAAATCAGTTGAAGTTTTCACAGAATATGTAATGTTACGGCGGATTAACTAAGAAATAATATAAAATTCAAAAAGTAAAAACGAAAGGGGGGTCCCCATACAACAGACGTATATTTTTAACGTATTTTTGTATTAGCTCTAATGTTAAAACGATAATACGTACAAGCGTCAAACTTGGCACGATTGTAGTACACACTCTTAAAGGATAACAACAAATAATAAATAATGGCCAAGTTCGAGTCGGTGATAAGTTTCTGTTCATAACCAAGTTATAACTGGTAATTTCGTTATTGAATTTTGTGGTGGTACGAAACCCTCAGTGCGCGAGCCCGACTCGCACTTGGCCGGTTTCATTCAGTTTCTATTCACCAAATGAGAGTGAAGTGTGGTTAAATTGATTTTTCAAGTTAATAATCTACTAGGTGTTAATAGTGGTTGACTATTTCTTTCTGACTAGTTGAAAATATGTTTTTTTCCACTGTCCAGGGTTTTGTACTCCAGGGTGCAAGTATTTATAAGCCTCGGTTCAATGCATTTTTACTAATATTAGCATTTTTAATGATATTTTTCATATTCGACAGTGTATTTGTGTACATGGTAAGGAATGTAGTTATTTGTTATTTATAATATCAAATTCCTATTTATGAAATATTAAGTTTTATTTGGAGAATTATTTTTACAATATTTTAAATGTTTTTGTGTTTGTTTATTGGGTCAAATATTGCAAGCTTAATTAGAACCACTTCCTCTAATCCTACGGAACTGAGTTTTTTGTTGGTTGTTTTCCGACACAGTGCATTTTTATGGTAAGCATGACCTGAATCGATATCCAGGATTAGCTCCAGATAAAGGAACTCTTCAACGGTTAACAGCACAGACGAAATTTCGTGTACCTACACGTTTTATAACTGGTTTTAACTTTTACCATAACATAGTTGTTGCACTCGACTCCTCAATGGTTAGCAGCACAGACATGAAATGTTTCCGCATTCAATTATAATAACACATTTTAAGTGTCACCATGACCTTCCACCAAAATAAAATGAATGGATTCCATAATCATTTAACTTGCTTAGTAAAAACGAGGCAAAACCGTTGGACACTTCAACACCTAATTACAACCATGTACAGTAAATTTGTTACAAAAAATGGATAGCGGTTTTTAATGTGTATTTACACTGTGTGTATGTTTCGTTATCATGTAAACAATAGACGCGTGTCGCACTTCTTACGGCTAGGGACCGACTGAAAAGAAGTGAGCGTCGGCGCTCATTTTGTAATCTTCAAAAATGCGCTTCTTGTGGGCCCGTCCCATTCATTTTATTTTGGTCGAAGACCATGGCTACAAAAGCTTGTTAAAAAATGTTTTATTACTATTAATTTACTAGCATAATAATGTTTCTAACCGCCGGGTTACATTCGGTTGGGGAAAATATTTATTTGAATCGCCTATCCTCACGTCATAATTGTATTTATTATTGTAAATAAATAAATATAATACATTGTTCGTCTGGTAATGGTTGCGAACGAGTAACCGCTCAAATGATGTGCATTAAAAGCATGTAAAGTGTTAATGGTTTATAAATATAATTGTGTAGTAAAATATATATAAAAGACTTTGTTATTTAACCGTAAAAACATTTAATTGTTGTTTGAGTACCTACCTATGATGATTCGTGGGCCCACTATTACTCGTTGTCCCACTAATCCTAAAACATGGGCTCGTGGTGCCATTGCTTGGTGGGCCAACTAGTCACGGCTGTAGAGTACGACTCGTGTACCATTTAGAAAGTATTTTGAATGACAAAATAGGAATGTACCAAGAAATTAAATTGATTAACATTACCAAGAAATAAAGAGTCCGCAAATTTCTATTAGAATGTACCATGCAATCAAGAATTGATGTACATAGGCTAATGAAATAAAAATTATATGATGCACCTAAAGATAAACCCGCCTGAAATATGTATGTGTGGAGGGCTTTAACTGGCAATATAAGTAGACGTTCTTATCTTGCCAGTTATTAATACAGATGTTTTAAAGAAACAAGGTTTCAAAAATACCATACGAAAGAGTTGATAGATTTATTCTACATAAATACTTGTTTGGAGCACTTCGTCGCCGAAATTCGCCATTTCGGGTACGAAAACCAACGTCCGGTAATTATCACAGTTTAGTGTTTCCATCCCAGACCGCCGTAGCCTAGACTCAGGTCGCCGCTTCCATGACCTCCATATCCGAGACCAAGACCTCCGTGTCCAAGACCGATGCCTCCATATCCAAGACCGACAACTCCGTCTCCGAGACTGCTGCCTCCATATCCAAGACCGACACCTCCGTGTCCGAGACCGATGCCTCCATATCCAAGACCGACGCCTCCATATCCAAGACCGACACCTCCGTGTCCGAGACCGCTGCCTCCATATCCAAGACTGACACTTTCGTGTCCGAGACTGATGCCGCCGTATCCAAGGCCGGTATTGCCGTGTCCAAGACCGAGGCCTCCAAGACCGACGAGGCTTTTCGCTCCTATAGCGACCGCGACAGGCGCTGCGAATTGTTTGACCGGGATGACCTGAGGATGTGCTGCGGGACCGACGCGTTTGACTTCTGCGTTGAACCCGTTAATAGGGTCCGCCGTGTAGTCGACGACACGCAGCGTGCCGTCGGGCTCCGCCAGCGAGTAGGAGCCCTTAACTAGCCCTCCGTCGCGGGACTCAGACTGCGCCTTGTTGTCGCCGGTATGCGGGTCATTCACCGCGTAGTTGAAGCCGTACCGGGGAATGGACTGCGAGAGGTAAGTACAGACATTTATTTTGAATATTAGGTACGCTATATTACGCACACTTGGTGACAATGACGACGTCAGAAAATCTTTGCATTATGACGTAATAGATTGACTAATTTTTTTATAGAGTTGGTAATGACTCTAATATTACTCCAATAACTCAATATTTTGTATACGGATGTTTGTCGGATGTTTATAACAAGTATAAATTTAACATTCCCTGATAAAAAAGCTTCAAACGGCTGTACAGATTTTCTTAAATCCAAGCTATGAAAACTCGATCAAGTCGCTTTAAAAAAAATAAAAAAAGATACTAAATCAAAATCGGTTCAGCCTTTTGGGAGCTACGATGCCACAGACAGACACACACACACGTTAAGCTTAGGTATAACACCTAATCTCTTTGGTTCGGGGGTTAAAAATAAGGTTGTGACTCTTGTTCAACTCTATAGACAAGTTGGTCCTGCCTACCTAATGCATTTTATCTAGGTTTATGCATAATCCAATAAAACAAGGTCTGCTATTCCGGGAGTGACACAACCCTACGTCATTGCCCAGTTGCCACTTCAGTGCAATAAACAGAAATTTGGAAACAGTTTATAATCTTTTAAATAAAAGAAACAAATAATTTCTATTGTCATTTTGTTTGTCCGCTCAAGCGAAGCAATAGGTACGTGTCCTAATGTTCCATTCATTACAAATAACAGGCTTAGTCAAATAAATCAAATTGGCTGATAAATCTCTGAGATATGAGCGTTTAAAGTTTTTATTGGGGATAGAGAGCGGATGCTGTCCTTTTCTCGCAAAGCGTGTATTAGTATAGCATTTGTAAGGCGCGCGCACGGCTTGACGTCATCAGGTGCTATAGTGCGCTCTCTGTCTAGCGTTAAATTAAAATACTTATAATTATTTATTTTTGAACTAATTTTAATTTTGTTTTCGTTGGGGCTCTATTTATGATCAGCTTTTTTTATGAAATATTAAATAAAATTTAGGACACAATCCTATTCAAGTTAAACTCGAGTTTAATATATCAAACATATTATTTAAATCAAAACCACATAGTTTTATCGGATTTCCACAGGTAATACACGGAGATTGGGGAGTTATTATTTCATGCTACTGGTAACACAGCGTCGATGTCGTAGGCTTGTGTCATCCACGTGACCTTTGTGTCTCGGAATAGCATACCTGACAGAGTATATTATTATTATCATCATCAACGACAATTTTCCACCCACTGCTGGGTATAGGTCTCCTCTTCAGCGCGATTATATATTATATATATACAATCGATTATATATTATTCAACCATGGGTTAATTAATTAATACTTACAACGCTGTCGATCGCTGCAATTCCAACGTGTCCTAGGCCAGATGGCGCTGCCATCGCCACTCCCAGCAGACAAGCGATCTATCGATAAACAATGGGGTTATTTCATCGAGATACAATTCCTATAGAACCACAATCTTTCAGTGAAAACAGTCAAAAATCGTCTGAGCGTCATTTTACAACATTGTATCAATTAATATACTTCACAATGACATATTTACTCAAATTTAGACGTTATGTCGCTTGCATAGTGTTCAACGGTAGTTGTCCGCTATGTCATCGTAGCTCTGACATTGCGCAGCGTTGTAGTCGGATCGCGGTTACCTTGTAATTAACCAAAAAGTCTGCGCAATTCGTAGCGTGCGCCGAGTTTTAGTTCGGACATTTTTTTGGCACGATTGGTACTCTATATGTATTGTATCTCGATGGGTTGTTGGTGGATTTTGCTAGGATGTTAGGTCTGTCTGATAATCCATAACAGTTAATTGTTATCGAACTAGTCGTAACTACTAAGAACTCTTTGATCCAAGCCCACAGAACAATAAGGGACCATCGCGCCATCGTTGCCATCGTTCCCAGTTTCCAGTTTCTAGGAAGGATCTATAGGATCAAGAAATCTCTCCGCACACTTCCGCTTCAGGCGTATTTCCGTGAAATACGTTAGAATTATCAGCTAAAATAACTAGGTATGTAAGCTTGGAAACCTTACCGCTACGTAGGAAAACATGATGTTCAGTAGGTACTTCTTTGTTCAACAGTAGCCTTGCCCGGTGTATGCTGGCTGCCTCCCCGGCTGCGTATTTATATTCCTCTGTGATTGCGACTCCTTACAATCCTTGCGGGTCACGGTTCACTATTCACGTTACACTAGGGTTGCCATAATAACCTAAGTTCTGACCGGGACATTTAGCAATAACCTTAAAATATCCAAGAGCTGCTGAACATTGCCTTCCCCTTAGAACTCCACATTGAATAACAGCTTGCCATTCTCATCCACTTTCGAAAACTGAGACAATTTTTTTTATTGGTTACCAATTTATCTTTAACTGCTTCTTTTTTTAAACAATTCAGCTTAAAAATAGAAACAATATGAAACACTACAAAATTATCTTTTTGAAATTGGCGTTATGACCAGGCATGGCGTATAAGTATCGGCCAAGGACCTTTTATATACCCTAAAGCCAAAAGGTAAAACGTCCTTGGTATCGGCACATTTAAACTAAAGTCTGTCATTTCTAAAACGTCTGGAATTCTGCCTTATGAAAAATACAATTTTTTGTGCATGTCATTTTAGTTTTTCGTCCTAAGATTCGCGTTACTTCTTCGTTTTTCTATAAAATCTTTGAGGTATGTAAGTCTTCAAATGCGCTAGCGACCTGAGGCTAGCGACAATAACTATTCCCTTTTCTTATAAATAATATGAAATGTTATTGCGGCGGGGCAGCAAGATTCACCCATGAAAATATTTCATACTTTGAGTTGTAAATATGATAGTCCCAACGTGTACCGAGTGCGTGTACAACTGTACACGGTAAAGTTGGGATTAAATTACCGGGATATTTTGTAGATTAACAGGGACGACCGGGACAGAAGTTCTAAACCGGTGACATGTCCCTGTGTACCGGGACGGATGGCAACCCTACGTTACACATATTTTCATAACGCGTCCTAAAACCAACTATAATTAGTTAATTGCGGCGTTTAGTTTGTCCAACTGATTCCGACTCTGCTGTTGTTTCGTCAGAATCCTGTTTCATTAGTTGAAACGTGTGAATAATTGAATATCAATCTGCTGTTGCATGTAAGCTATTAAGTGTATTTAGGAGTAGATAGGCACCTATTTACCAACCAATTAAGCATTTACCTAAGGGTTTAGTGCAATAGTGATCACCTTATCCGCACACTTAAGTTTTACGCGATTGACGAGACGAGCAAGCTGCTCGTCTGATGGTAACGCCACGCTTGCCATAACAGTTCAGTGCTATCCAGAATTTATAAATTTTAATCCTTTTGCAGCAATATACTGCGCTCGTCTTTCTGAGATTAGTAGTAGTAGTAGTTGCAGGTATAGTACTTCCCTATGCAGGTGGACTCTACAAAAGAACCCTATAGTAGAGCTCTTGCAGGGTACTTCAACGTCTTCGACATACAACTGCAGTTCCGCTGCTGAAAAACATAGATTTGTGTCGTGGTGTATCTACCTTTAGTTGAAACTATTAAAAGTTGGTACTTTTACTTACATATAGTACGTTTAATTTATTTATTTGTACACACAAACTCTTTGTTTATAATAATAATGAGATCAAAGATTTCATACTATAAATGAGACGTACAAATAATAATTTATTATACCTACGTTTATGTACATAAAAGCTTCCTATGCCAGGCAAGTCGTGTAAAATTTAAGTCCATAGCTTTACGATCAAGCAAACAGTAGGTAATTGTTGTATGTTGGTATGGTAGGTATAGGTATGTGCAAGGAAGATGGACTAAGATCTTCCTTGGTATGTGTAATGGGCAATGACTTTTGATTGGCTTGTTATAATTGCAATTTCTAAAGTCAATTAGGTATCGTTTCTTCATTTATTCATGTATTTAAATGTGTCCACGATTGCATATCACCTACAAATTAACACTGATACATATTTATAGCAGTATTTTCCTACCTACTTATTTGCTTAATTAGGTTTTCCGAACATTTGCATACATGTATATTAATAATTAAAAGGCGGTTATTTCTTCCATAACTAAATACTACGATTAAAATCAAACGGGTAATAATTTCAGTTATAAATAGGTAGGTACTTATATATGTTACCTATTTACGTAATTAGGTGCTTCATCTATAGTAATATTATAAAGAGGAAAGATTTGATTGTTTGTTTGCATTGAATAGGCTCCGAAACTATTGAACCGATTTGAAAAATTCTTTCACTGTTGGGAAGCTACACTATCCCCGGGTGACATAGGCTATATATCTATACCCGTGCGAAGCTGGGGCGGACCGCTAGTTATTTATAACAAGACAGATGAAGTGTTGTCGAACTTTTTTTGCAAAAAGATTTTTTGAAAACCAATTATCCATTAATAAAATATCATCATCATTATCAACTTATCATGTTTCCACTTCTGGAACACAGGCCATCTCTCAGAGAGAGAGAGAGAGAGAGTTAACGCAATTTAGAATCAAAAACGTAATTTATCTAGAGCGAGTTGCAACTAATTCGGCTCCAGTCGACCGCCTCATTACCCCTTTTCAGTGGAACACTCTTTCCACTCAGACTTACACAAATTCACATTTGCAATCAGAGCCCGGAGAAAAGTTCCTCCTCTGCTCACCCCGCTCGCACCCCCTCCCCACGCCGCCTTTAATTAACAGAAAGTGGTTCATTAGAGCTTATTCATTAAAGCAAGGAGTAATTAGCGAACTCTAATGAATGTTGTAATAATGTAAGAGCGGCCGCGTCGGACTGCGGCCCCACTTCTAGATTAATCTAGAAGCTGGGAATAATTTAGTAATGGCGTTAATTTATTATCCGACTGATTGCGGGAATTAACTTGATATAGGCGTAGCTGCGGGCGAAGTTCACACGGGCTTGGTTTGCTTTTAGGATCTGTAAAAATGTTAAATTTCTTTTTTAGTTACTATCTGTGGGCTCATTTGCCAAGATACCATTCATTCTTCATTTTAAACAGCTCGATTATGAAACAAATTATACAATTATTAATATTTTTTCTAATTGTACCTAAGAATATAGAATTATATTTTTTACATTGATTGCACTTGCATTTAGAGCAGCCGATATAGCAAATATTTCAATCAGCAGTTTCTCGTGCCTTGGCCCACGTCAAACGTAGCAAACTTTAAAACCCATTTCACCCCTTAAAGGGTTGATTATCGAAAAATCTACGAAAACACCTTTCGTAGTTCTAGAAGTAGCGGTTTAGTTACCCTGCTGCTTTATCTATAAGCGCTAAAAAGTCAGTGCTCTGTACTAGCAGCATTGTTAACTAATTAAAAGATTTTTTTCCTAAGTTAGTCTCACTTTCACTCTGAGTTTTATTACAATGTTTTTTTTTCATGCGCCAAGTTGAGCATGAAGGTAAAGAAAGAAAGAAATAAAATAAATTTTATTCGACATCTTTACAAAAACTAAACACACAAACAGAAAAATAAAACAAAACAGAACAAACACAAATATAAACATCTATATACAACACAAGCTTTGCTTGATGTAGGTTCTGTGGATCAACCTTTTTGTTGACTTAACCAACGATTTGCGCAAACAAAGTGTCATTACTCTATTCATAGCTAAATGGACAAGAAAACTGTTTGAAATTGGTTTTTCCCGCCATAGGTGAAACGTACCACCTTAAGCCGAATATTTGTATACCTAGCAAAATGAAAGTAATAAGTATCCTGGGGCCGTACCGTCACCTGTTTTAAGCAATTCAGTTTAGGTGATTGCGACAAGTTGTGCGACCGTAAACCGTATCCCGGCGCGTTAAGGTTCACGTTCTTGTGATTTTACGCATTCACCTAAACCTAAACTTGCAACTGAATATCAAAACAGTTATCCTTGATCGATAGAGTTGAAATTTTGCATAGCACGTTTAAGTTGGATATTTTTTATGCACCCCCAAGATATGGGTATCAAATGAAAGGGTTTGTTGAGAACAACACGGAAAATACAATGACGTCACACTAAATTCAATATGGCAAACAAAACCTACCATCACGATAAGGGTACCTACCAATTAAATTAAAAAGTTTACTGATAAGAATACGAAAAAGCTTGTATTTTTTTAATTGGTATATAAGTATAACATTAAGTGGCATTTGTATCAAAGAATATAATTATATTAGGTATAAATGAAATTTTCGAAAGCTATTTGCGGTGTGATCCGAGCCTATTTACGGTACAGTAACGAGCGATGCCTGATTGTACGCGAACAAAGTTGCTAACGAACTTACGTGCCTAACTAGGCGCCTACTTACTCAACTTTACGACACGCAACGAGCTCTGTTTTTTAAATTACTTTTGAAAGCTGATGATACGGGTAATAGGTTAAAATTTCACCTAATTGGAGACGTGTACATGTACACGTCTTTATTACGCATGAAAAAGAAATTTGTTTCTTATAGGTATTTATGCTTCTACAAACTTACTTGTATATTTACATAAATTTTATGTGGAACGGTCCTACGGCCGAAATAGGATAGATTCATTACTTACCTACTCGTGATGTGTACCTACCTTCCTACGTACTTTTAGATATAATTTATTTTAATATATAGATTACTATTTACTAGCTACGCACCGCGGTTTCACCCGCGAGGATTACTCCTTATATCATCAGCTATCTTCCAGTGAAAGTCCCGTCAGAATCGGTCCAGCCGTTTGGAGTCCATAGTATGTAGGTATGTTACATACCTACACATCGCCTTTTATATATAGGTAAGATTTTATATAGATTAGGTACAATAGCAGCGGCCCGCAGTTTCACTCAAATCACTTTCAGGAACCGGTATCTTTTTCGGTATAAAAAGTAAGCATGTGTCCTCCGCCAGGGTATAAGCTACTCCCATGCAGAATTTCATTCAAATCCGGTCAGACTTTACGGAGTTGAATGGAAACAAACATACTAAAACACTCACGTCCTCACAAAATTTCACACATACAGGGTAACTTTTAATTAACCAGGCAACTTGTGTTTCTACGGCTTGACAAAATACGCAAAAAAATATCATCTTTTTTTAATGATTTTGTTGCAGGTCAATTAACTATTTCTATGGAATAGTTTTTTTTTTCGAATCAAAAAAATATCTAAAAAACAAAATTTGTTATAATGTACATAAGCCGTAGAGTCACTGTTTTAATCGATTCAACGAAAAGTTGCGCGACCGCAAATTATATCTCGACGCGTGAACCTGGGGACTTACGGCTAGCCGTTAAAAGCAATCCAGAAAAGATGATGATTATGATGATGGTGATGAAAAAATGTTGCGCGACCGCTAACCGTATCTGGGCGCGTTAAGGTTCACGTTCGCGTGATTTTCTGCAATGACCTGAACCTGAACGGTACGGCCCCAGAAACTGCTCTTAAAATGTGGCTGGTTAGTTAAAAGTAGGTAACCCTGTATATGCGAAAGTTTGCTGGTTAATTAAAAGTAATCCTGAATAATAATATTAGTGTGATTTAGAATGGGATTTTGCTGTCTCTGAACAAAAATATGTCGTTTTATTTGTGGTTAAGTAGTTTATTTATGCTATACGCTACGAAACTACCCACTCGGTCGTTGTTTCTTATAATATGTCCATTATAGGTTTCGATATTTGTTCAGATTTTATGTTCAGAGCCGGAACATGGCTCGTCGTCGGACGGTGACCACATCATTACAAGTATGCAAACATTATTAAACAGATAATAAGCCTTGCTAAACAAAAGAAAATAGGTACAATCGAGATGAAAAGCTATTTGATTTTGTCTAAACTCGCCGCAGCGCTGCGCTGACAGAATGCGTCTGACAGCTTCAAAAACATTGTAAAAATCTGAATTCAAACTTATCTTTATCATTTCTCCGCCTCATTTATGTTTGAGTATTATGCACAACGTAAAAAACAGAAAATTATCTATCGGGTTTCCACAATGACGATATTATCTTTGGAATTTCTACTAAATATACAATATACCTCATAAGCTGTTTTAGTGCATGAATCATTTATTTTCGATAGTGGCGACCTCATTATGTTATACTCTTTTATGTCGCACTGTACCTACTTTATACAGGCACACTGGACAAGAGTGACCCTTAGTTCCGACATAACCTACTTAACAATTGCTTCGGGACGTACGCGGACATCTCGTTTAGAATTCCACTGAAAATACCATGATAATAATATTCATATTTTTGTAAACGAGAAAATGCTAACACGAGCACAGTAAAGTACACAGGTTTCTCTGTTTGTCCTTTTTTACTAACGAGCATACAGGCCCTTATTTTAACCTAGGATTCTGTGAAATATGGCAATTTCGTAATTGGGTTAAGTACGTAGTATACTGCTTTGTTATATAAAAACTTAATACATTTATGGGCCTGCCTTGTGATTTTCCGGACGACGTTTCTCTACTATAATTTACCTGCAGTTTTAGCTATTCCGAATTTTCTGGTCTAAACTAAATTTCCACACTACTGTGGAAAAACCTTAACTTGAAAAGTACAAATTATATCTTTTTTAACCCCCGAAGCCCCCTCAGTCCATACCTACTGAACGACAGCCTGCCAGATTCTGCATCCACTGGATGCCCGCGACTCTCACGATGTCGCAGACCTACCTACGCTGCGTCTACCGGTTCGTGGTTTCCACTCAAGAACCTTTCTTCCCATCGGCTATCTATTCTTTTAGCGACGTAGTCTGCCCATTGCCACTTCAACTTGCAAATTTTAACAGTTATGTCAGTGGGTCTGGTTCTTTGCGAATATTCACATCCCGGATTGTATCGCGTAAAGAAACTCAGAGCATAGCACTCTCCATTGTACGCTGTGTGACTGAGTATTTCCAAAAGTCCAACAGATAAGGACCACGTTCCCTTAAGTTATCAATGCGAGACTGCCAACTGGTGGGTAGGTACCTCTTATAGTGTTAACACACGTATGGATTTGGTTGACCTCAACCACCGTCTGACCAACGGGTGAGAAAGAGAGGGAAATATGATGTTCTCACTCTTTCTCTCCCGTTGGTTGGACGGCGGTCCGTCAACCAAATCCATACACTATTACTTAGCACGATATCAACTGTAGTACCTAAACACCAAATAATCATAAATCAGCTATAAGTTAAGTAAGTAGGCACCTCCTTGCATTCTTGATTTTAGAAGTGAGTTAGAGTGCTTTCTCCTATTAATCCAATACTGATGCATTTTCTTTTACTCGGTCCAAGTTAATTTTAGCTCTGACAGCTGGAATATCATAATAAAAAAAAGTTTAATTTTTTTTTTTTGTTTTCGGCTACCAACTTTTGATCTTACGTTCAAAAATCTAGCAAACGGGCTAGAACAAATGGTTATCGTTCGCTTTTGACGATCAACGAAAGCTGCCAGAGCTAAAAAGTTGGACTAAGTGTAGTTGCTACATCTGTGGTTCCTACGGACGGTTAGACATGCATGATGCGTGCTTGATGTTTGAATCGCACATATCATTTCGCACGAAAATATGCGAAATGAATTTTTTTTTATTGATAGGAAGCAAATTCGAATGGTTCATCTGTTGTGTTAGCGAGTGATATGATGAAATGATAAAAAAATGATTTTTGTTTGGGATTGCGTGCGAATGTCAGCCATTTCGCATGACTTCGCCAATGATGTTATATTGGTGAAATCTTATTGGATTTCGAATGATCTATATATTTCGCATGCGAAATATCATACGAGCGATTCAAAAATCGAGCCCCAGGTCCTATTGATTAGTAGCCGGCGAGTTACACCATCGCTCATTCGTCGGTCCGTCGACGCGTCACTGACGGGATGCCATTTTCGCAATTTTTCGCCATTCGTCGTCAAAGTCCGCAGCACATTTTAATAGTCCGTCCATCAGTAGGAAGGAAGTGCGCGCGTAATTGGAATAGCCGCCGGACAAATTGTGCCAAAACCCGCGGGTTTCGGTATCGGACGTCTGTTAATGAGACTCTATTCAAATTGTTTAGTATATTTTTGTGAACTCAAAAACCTGTTGTTACAGATACAAGCACTTTTCATTTCAGCGCACGGAGTGGTGCTCAAAATGTATTCTTCCCTTAAATCTCTCCTTTGTGAGGAGTTTGGCGTCGCACTCCTGTGCATTTGCCAGTGTCAAGTATTAAATTATTATCAAGTTGAATGAAATGTAGTCAAACAAGTCAGTCAGAGTCAAGCAAAGTATTTAAGTCACGGTCAAGTCAAAGTCATGCCTTAGTAAAGTCTATGGAGCTTTGGAAACAACACGAAAATACCATGTTTCACCGCGTTATATCACTTACCCACACTCGAGCACATCCAAGAACACTTAATAAATAACAATCCACCATTATTACGCAAATACAAAGTTTAGGAAAATAATACGAGACATGTTTTTTTCATGTTGGCACCAAAACTCGTTTGTTTTGTTTTACTTTTAGGCACGTTTAAGTAATAATAATTAATTTTCTTCTTTTTGTCATACACGTGATTAAAAGTAGAGTGCAGCCTCAGCCGCATTCAACTCTAGAATTCTTTGCACTATTTTGAATCCAGCGGATTATGCTTCAAAATAGTGCACTCGCCATATTTTTTAAGCGATGATGCGGTCTACGTTAGATCACGCTTGCCTAGAAGAAACCGATTCACTCGTGATTTGAAGACACCCAGATTTGAGAATTCTACTAAAATAGGTTATTGTACCTACTACGTACCTATTAGCGCACGCAGTAAAAAGCTTAGTAAAAGTATTCGCATTTTGTCGTTTATTCTTTATTTATTTTACAATATTTTTCATATCCTCTTGTTACTTACCGATACAACAAGATAATCCAATTGTCGGTCCAAACTCATGCCTAACAGGCGTGAGGAGCTTTCGTCTGCGTATTTCAGTTCGATCCTACTATGAAAACTCGAACGATTGAGACTTTTCACTGGAAAACTATAGTGATAGGAATAATTCCGTACCACGTACGTTACGTACCCACTTACTATAATTAATTAAAAATTTACAAAATTCTTTTAAAAACGATGTATTTTTTGGAACCCAACAAATTAATTATTCTTCATACATTATTTGTCTTACATTTTATACCGTCTCTTATTATTCTTTAATAATTTGTAATACTAATTATGCATTATTATTTATAAAATTTTCGAAAACGTGCTCGAGTGTGAGCTAGTAATAGGTATAACGACGTGAAACATGCCTTTTCGTCTACACCTCCATAGAAGCCTGTAATAAAGTCTCCACCACTTTACTAGGGCATGACTTGGACTTGGCCGTGATTTATTTTGCTTTACTCTGACTTTTTGAGAATACAATATTTACTGTATTAAAAATATGATTCATGTGGGTGAAATCCTAAATGACTGTTATTCAAAAAAAAGTTACTAAAACTACAAAATAATGTCCTAATTTTCAGAAAAATCATTGACACGTGACTTGACTGCACCGCGTATGCGGTAGTATAATAATTAGAATTTTGATACTGAAAATTATGAGAATTAAATCACAACATTGCGTTATTATGATATTATACACAATTTGAGGTGGTTTCGTAAAAACAGTCAAATACCCTACAAATACAAATATATCCCAGTGTCAAATACTTGACACTGGGAAATGCACAAGAAGTGCGAAGCCAAAATTATCTCTAGGGAAAAAAAATTGGCCTTGTAAAGCCAATATTTTCCCCCAACTATGGGCACTAAGAGTACCTGCCTACCACAGCTGCCTACAAATATGTAGCACAGATTTGTGCGCATTTCGCGAATGCGTATGTCATTGGGTTGGCATTATTCAGACCCGTCGATTGGAAGTGCTCATATTTTGATTACGTCATATCACACTATCACTAGTATTGTGCTTGTAACAAAGATGTGTTACAAGTGGTAAAGTTACTGGGGTAAATGAAGAAAAAAAGTACATACCTCAATAATTTTTTTTGCAAGCTACTTCTATCTAAGAAAAATCTAAATGTTTTTGAATATTAATAAGTTGAGTTCAGTATGCCGTCAAAAAAGCCTTCTTGGGAGGCTTGTTTACATAATCGTTCCATTTGCAATGTAAAACAACGTCGGCCAACTGTTTTCTTGCTTTTTAATCTGAACACAATGCATATTCCTGTGCATATTTGGTCGAAACAATACGGCAACTTAGGGTCAGCAATAAATTATAATCAAATTATTTTTGTTTTGCTAATTTTTGAGGTTTGTTCGATGTTCGCAGCGACTTCTATTAAAACGACTTGTGTAATTTTGAAGTAAAATATTTTCTCATCCTACTTGATGAGTAGGACGGAAGTTCGTAGTGTTAAAATAAGTAAAATACTTAACCACATTATCGTTAAAAAAAGTTAAAAAAAATAAAATTGTTGTTGTAATGGAAAAAAAAAAACAATTACAAGTAACCTGTGATGTCATCAACCCGATAACATATTCGCACTTGGCCGGTGTTTATTTGTCTCGATGAATGTGCGAACCGTGCAGAGCTGAAATTTATTAGAGTACTTACCTACTAGAAGTAAAAACTCACCATGCTAACCTTTTTCGAAAGTTCATTAGGTATTAATTTTTGCATTAGATAATTTTATTCATTCCGTCTTTAGTTTTTCCGTTTGTTACTTTCTGTTAGTAGTTTCATCAACCAGGATTATCTCGTTTTTAGACAATCTCACTATCACCTCCCTCACTGTTAATGGCAAAATTGCCCCAAAAACCAATGGGGCCGTAGCAAAAAAAAAAAAAGTATGGCAAAATTGTACCAACAACCAATGGGGCCGTAGCCAAGTTAAAAAAAATGTATATTATGGCGTTTTAAAAAATTTAACAAAAAAAAAACAATTTCTTCGTTGGTCTGGTATGGTAAAAAGCACTATACATAATTTGGTCCAACTTAAAGATTTATAATCTCGGGTGGACAGACCAGACAGACAAGGAAGATATGGCAAGGTGGTCTGGCGGGTGCGAACGCATCTGGCTTATAACGGCCTTGATAAGAGTTTCTGCCTTTACTCTAACCCTCCAGCTTCGCAGCCATTTTTTGCATGTGGACTATTAGTTAGATTATTGGTCTTGCTGCAATTTTTTTAATGTACGTGAGATTTTTTTTATGAGTGCCATACCGTGTTGGCATATGTTATTGTAAAAAAGTGGAAGAAACACGGAGCCATTTGAACACGAACAAGAAATGTACTAAGGCTTATCTCCCTTGTTAGCCTGATCTGAGATTTCGATTCTCGCTACGCTCGGGCCGTAAATGGCTCTTTTTATATTATCTGATGGTTTACTCCCGCGTATATAATGTTCTATTGCTTCTATTATCTACATAACATTTGACATTTGACAACCTGAGATGAGAGATGACCTGCTAATCTACTGGGTAAAAATTAATTGAAACAGTGAGTTAATTTACAAAATTTTATTTTTCTTTTCTTTCACCGGCTCTCTTAGGCTAGTATGTATGTTCTTTCTTTGTGTACTGGTAACACCGCAACTGTCTCGAAAACTGCTCAGACTTGAGATCAGATTTTTTAAGTAGCTAAAAAACACGACAGATTTGGCTGACGGACCGCCGTCTGACCAACGGTAAAGAAAATTCTCTTTCTCTCCCGTTGGTTGTACGGCGGTCCGTCAACCAAATCCGTCAGGTCTGTTAGCTACTTTAGTTAAGAGCAGAAGGTTAGATTATAAGTAAGTTGAAATAATACACGTAAAAACTTTTGCAGATTTGCTAATTTTCTAAAAATGCTATGTATAAAAATCCCAAAACATCAAGCCTTCGCAGTTTTCCGTAAATTAAAAAATAAGATGGCAAGACTCAGTAAACGCTAACATTAGAATTATATGCACTCGTAATTAGTTACTTTAATGTGGGAATATTTAGATAAAATATATTGTTTTAGTTATTCTAAAGAAGTATAAACTAGGTATCAGTGAATGTTAATATTTCGTGGAAATACAATCTCGTTAAGTAAGTTACACATTTCGTTATTTAATAAGAAGCAAACTTATTATTGCTACATTTGTTTACATCGTCGGTGTCAACCAAAGAGGTTACGACCAATCAAAGTAGTTTAGTACCAATCCAAAAGTTCAATAACGTCATTACGATATGTAACCTATTTATTTATTACGCATAAGATACACAAAAAGGAATGTTAGCGTTTAAGATCACTTACATACGTTAATTACTGTAATCATTTTATAAATTGATTCGAACAAGTTAAATAGACGGTAAGACATTATATCAATATATACAGATACCGTTAATAGCTCAAATTTAAAGTTCCAAGATGTTGGCATCGAAATTATTGCTACGAAGTTTTGCGCCTTAACATTTTAGGTACAAGATGTGTCTACTTATGAACTAAGATTAAATCTAATATTTACAGATAAAAACGAATAATGATAACGAGCGATCATTTTAACTGCTCAGTGTAAAGAAATAACGAATAGCCTAGGTACCTATATTCGAGAAAATATTTACAGAGCAATATTGCAAATCACAGAAACGCGTGCGCAAGTTTTAGCAGCTAGGTACAAAGTGTAGAAAAAATATATAATTATGTAACTGCATGATGAATTAACAATAACACAATAGGTACATAATATTGGCAAGAATTGTCACTACTAGGGCTTTATTAAAATAAATAGTGGGTAATCACAAATATAGGCAACTGATCCTGACAATGGTTTCGCTTGAAAAATAATGAGGCAAAATAAAATGTTGTTTCCTAAGCCAAGTGTACACAGTACACAGTGATTTGCATATTGTTTAATTTGCATATAATACATACGTGGGTATATTTATCACTAATTACAATAGGTAATTTAACTTCAATAACTTTTGTTCGATGGATACGTTAGGTATGGAATTATTAAGTTCATACAATGAATAATAATTTAATATATTTTTTGAAAAGGAACGGCTTACGATACGAGCAGAAATATCAATTTACATCTTCAATATCATGTATAGATATGCAATTGCTGTTAATTTAATAATTAATTATCACTTTAAGTTCATTTATAGAAACAACACACTTGTGTTTAACACATATCTTTCACAATACTTAAGTACCAGTAATTGGAAATTTACATACAGCGAGTTAAGTTTTACATAAATTGCCATTTTCACAACCGAAATTAAATATGTAATAGGTAGGTACTAAATTATAATTTAATAGTTTATCGACTCCGAGAAAAGTACGACGAGTTTCGCGGAGTAGGAGTCTGTGGCACAGCACTGTCACTCGGCGTCACCCGTTCCTGGGCAGAGGCAAGGGCCTGAGAGGAGAGGTGGAGAGGTCGAGCGCCGGTTCCGGGGCCGCGGACGACTCGGCGCCGGCGAGCGGCAGCCTCGGCGGCTCTGGCTGCAGGTAAGGCGCGGGCGGTGGCGCCAGTGGAAGCAGGCCCGGCGCAGCCGCCGGCCCGCAGCCCGCGGCGAGCGGCCCGCACACTGGCGCAGCCGGGCCAGCCGGAGGGCTCCAGCATGCTGCTCCTGCCGCCTCCGGCTTCATGCCCGCAGCGCTCAGGTATGAGCACGCCATCATCTGTCAACAACAATATCACCTATCATTAGCTTCGTGTAATCTAAGCTCCACATCGGGCATGTGTCTTAATGTTTCATTTATTACAAATAGCAAGATTAGCGAAGGATAGTAATTAAATATATTACACAGATATTTAAATACATACTGAAAAAAATTATTGAATTGGCTGACAAATCTCTGAAATATGAGTTTTCAAAGTTTTTGGTAGGGATAGAGAGCGGATTCTCTGTCCCTTTCCCGCAAAGCGTGTATTAGTATAGCATTTGTATGGCACGCGCACGGCTTGACGTCATCACGTGTTATAGTGCGCTTTCTGTCTACCATGAAATTAAAATACTAATAACTTATTTATTTATGAACAAATTTTAATTTAGTCTTCGTTGATGGGGTCTATTTATGTTCAGCTTTTATTATTTGATATTAAATAAAAATTTGAACACAAGCCTATTACGTCGATTGTGCGTGTAATTTGAGAGAGTATAGACCGGAGTAAAAACAGAGCTTCCATAAATAATGAAATATGTAGTATTATGAGATGAGAGGTCTAAAGAATTCGCGGATGGTGCGAGGGTTGGTACTCTAATCACGCTAATGGCCAATGCGCCGCTACCCGCGCCCCGCCCGCCCCCGACTCCGTTTCAAGGAGGCTTTCACGCTAATGTAGAGTGGGCGCAAGAGCAGTTCAATCCTAAATCGTATCACACGTCCGCCGACCGACTACTTTATAATGTTCGCTTCTGGTGTTCTTAGAAAATATTACTCAGGGACTCTCTTTATATTTTGTGATCTTTTAGGTGCTTCTCGTCAGTATAATATAAGCATAAGCATTGAACATGTGTTATTTTCGTATAGTAAAGGTAAGGTGAAGTGAGTTCATTAGTTTATTTATTGAAAAGAGTGTTGGGGTTACGTAGAATTGTGCTTTTAAAATATTTCTAGAAAAGCAGAATCATTATAATTTGTGTTAGCTTTAATTATCATTTGAACTGTATCACAAATCGCAAACAATGTTCATATTGTTTTTGTTGTACCTCGTCTACACTAAGCTTAAAGTTGTTTGTACCTCGTTCGGCTATACATCGTGGATTGATTGTAAGTAAAGCATTTAATGGCTATAAATATATCACGGATCGGAGCAGACTGGCCCAGTGCACGTTGCTTGCGTCAATTTTTAACAAATCACTATACAATTGATTGTACTATTTAAGAGCACCGGGCTTTCCTTCGGTCGGTTCGTTCTTGGTTCGCTTCTACCAAGAAAGGAATACGCTCTCCGGATCCCTCGGTGTGTTTATGCAAAGCTAATAGAAATGTCTCAAGAAACAATAGAATCGAACTGGAATTGATTTATACGTCAGCTACGAATTACGTAGCATTGTGATATTAGCCCACAGACAAAAGCCTTTACACAATTGGCATAGTTCGCTACAACAGCTGCTCGAAGCCAGCGTGTTCCAACAATGATATTCTAACTTAATATTTATTGCACTTGATCAACCGCCGCCGCGAGTTATTGTGCCGGCTCATAGACGTCCCACACGGGCGCTCGACGTAAACTCGAATTAAAAAGACGAAATTTCATGCATAAATTTAATTTATTCGAAAGCTACAATCTACGTAAAGTCTTTAAACGAGCAGAACTTAATTAACTTGACGCCATTGTAGCCCAGAATGTAAAGTGCATAATTAAACCCTTTACGTAAACGCTTCGGTTAATATGTTTAAGCGACGGTATTGCTTTAGAAGACCTAAACACTCCTATGAGAATAAACAGGGGAGCGGCGGACGAGGCTCGCCTGTGGCCGCACAAATGAATTACTAGTGTTGCGCTGACCCCCGAACCATGGCTGCGGGGTGGTGCGCGATTAAAATATAATTAGGCGCTCGGCAATCGTTTCGCCATCGAGGCAGGTGGCGCGGCTGGCCACACCACGGCTAGGTAAATTAAATAGCCGTATAGGGTTCCCATAACGCGCACTTATTGCCTAATAATAGATCGACATGAGCCCAGGATCTTCTATCTGATTAATTATTGAGCAGCGAACGGCCGCGCTGGGTTAAAATAAAAATCGCACCGGATATTGTTAGCGGGTATGTAATTGATACAGTGGTATAGGGAGCGAGTGTAACGATACATTAATTGCTATCAAAGAGAACAACGTAACTAATAAATCACGTATACTAACTACTTTCCAGTATTAATGAATTCAAACGGGCCGCGATAATTGCGTACCTAATTACGGCGGACGGAGCTGTCTAATTAATCACTGTCGGATTATGAATTAGGAATGGCGTTAATTAAACATGCATATTATTTGTGGTGGGGGATATATTGCCGCAGAGCGTCGTTTCCACTTATTGTTTCGTGGGCGGGATTGGGGGTGTAGTAAAACAATTAAGTTTGAAACTAATACGGACGTTTGAAACTACCCCTAGAATGTCCTTATCCCCGCGGGACAAACACGGCTATAGCGGCGTATATGAAGAAAATTGTCTTTTGCAAGCTTGAAAGTTTTTAGTGCTGAGGAAGTGGTAACAACCAATTCTGCGCAACTTTGGAGTCATGTATCTTATTGTACGTAGGTACATATATTATATTGGATAAAATATACTCTCCTTCTGAGGCAGTCGGGTTTCTAATCCTGCTCAAGAAATCAAACCGAAAAAGTACCTACTTTAAAGAAGTATCTAGATTAATTTTAAGGCGCGGTACAATCGTGAAATTAACCAAAAGAAGTGTTTTTAAACGCCTGGTGCGATGTGACGAAATTGACTGATAAGATTTAAAAAAATACTACATGTAGATAAAACACCTGTCAATAATCTTAACCGAATAACATTTCGATAAAATATCTAGATTCTTAAAAAAATCAAATATTACAAATTGTGCTACAAAAATAGCTTTGAATCGAAGTACTCTGAATTTTCAGCGACAACAACAACTTTTTGTACTAATTGTATAGCCAGACTAATGTTTTAAAACTTGAACCAGTTAATTGTTAAAATTAATTTTTATATTTCGATTTATTAAATAAAAACCCTCAAAATAACATAAACACAAGCACAAGTCATCATCATCATCAAATATGATGATATACGATTTTCGACTTTAAACAAAGCCGCTTTAGATAGGAAATAGATAATAATAGCGTGAGCGGGTAAAAAACGAATTTGAAATCGTGTTAAGACCGCGCCTTAAGACAAAAAGTCAAGTAAAAATTGAAGTAAAAACCCTAATAAACGTCTAATTCCCTTTATGTGTTCGGAACGTATAGTGTAATAGTGCAATTTGTCGACAGTATCGCATATCGGTAATGATTGCGGTGCAGTGCGGTCCGAGCGGTCGGGGGTCGCGCCCGACCCGGCCCGCGGCCCTGACCCGACAAATTGCACCTTTTACTCGATACCTGACTTCTAAGTTACTAACAACTTTGGGTGCCTTACAAGTTTTGCATTTCGATATTTTCATTATATCTTAAGAATGAGACTGATTCATATTTAATGTAAAAAGTATCCTAGTAAATCTAATGAATAGTTAGGTTACTATAATGAATCATACTAGAACCAATCGATACAAATATATCTGCCATACTTGGGTAAGTGCTATTATGCCGCAGGCAGTTATTAAACTGTCTATTCCTTAAGAAAGTTATCTGTAGGTACACAATCGTATGTGCGTTCAATTTAATATCGAGCTTTGAATAGAAAACGGTCGTGCGCTCACAATAGCCCATCGGCATTCCATTAACTAGCAGAGCAAACACGGGACGCGTTCGGGCACTAACTCAATACGAAACGATTCCTGCGACCGATACTCGCAGTCTCGCACATTCGGCACATTCCTATTCGATTGTAACAACCTAACAACACTAACGACTGTTTATATTGGGGGGATCGGACCGTCCGCCCGTACCGGCGACAATCGGACGGCCCGTCCTAATTTCACGAGACAATGCAGTCTCGGCCTAAATAATTTAATAGTTGTAGACGGTGTCGCGTGGAGCGGTCGGCAAACAGTTGGCCGATAGTTGCACGATATTGAGCCTGGGCGGTGGACATCGTTGACCGGCTGGTGCTTAATCGATGCGTGTCTGATGGAATTCTCTGAAGCAGATTGGTTGAAAGTGTATGCGTCTGTTCGATACGGAACTTTGGTTTTATCAGCTATAGGTACATGGAACTCGGGCATTATAAACAGTCATAGGTCGTATAAAAAAAAACCGGGATATAAAGTTGGTGTTCCCCGATAGTTACAATCTTTAAATCACGAGTGAATCGGTTTCTTCTAGGCAAGCGTGCTCCACCGTGGACCGCATCATCGCTTAACATCAGGCGAAATGGTGATCAAACGCAAGCCTATTTTACTAATAAAAAAAGTATGCTATCCCTCTCTCTGGCTTTCCAACTATACCCAAAAAAATCACGTCGTTCATGCTCTGTTGCTGCATGAAACAGGAAAAAAAAAAACAAATATTTGTTTAATTATTTGCATTTACAATTATTAGTAGGTATTATTATCAATCAATCAAGATCAACACTTATGAGAACCAAGCAAAGCCAAGAAATGTTATTTAAAAGATCACTTCTAATTGGAATGATTAGCGTATCTCAGTAGCAGTAGACAGGTATGGTTGGTCAGGAGGCACGCGTGGAGCTGCGAGCCGTGCGTGCCGGGGTCGTATGAATAAGCAATGAGCGCGGGCGCACGCGACGCGACAAACGGCCGCGGCGCACGCGACTGCCGCCCAGCGCCCCCGCCCGACCTTCCCGCCCGCCCTAATTTATTACCGCCCGCCTTTACCGCCCTATCATTCTAATATCTTACGTCGCTATCATATCTTTCGTTGAGCTAGCCTTATCTTTTGTTATAATGTGCGAGGTTCCTTCATATTACGCAATCCTAAACAATACGTATAAGTTGTACGTTGTAAGTATTTGATGTTTCGTATTTTGATTAACTGTAGGTCTATATTATCAATTTGTTCATAAATTATCGTCCTCATTATCCACGAGTCCCGTCGACAACTGACCTGTTGCTGCGCCGATGTACGTCTTAATGCTACTGATTGTTTATGAGACGACCTGTTAATTGAATCTAGCTGATTGAATCGCGGCTAAATTAGATCTAGGAATACAGATCTGTTGATCAACAAGCTAATGCATATTTGATAGAATTGATTTGGTAATAGTAGGTACCTACTCGTGCGTAGAAAGTGATCGCTGCGAGCTTTTAGAGTGGAAATACTTCTAAGAAAATACTTTTGCTTTACCAAAGAAAGAGAACTGACCCGCGCATTTTGTACTAGAAATCGTTTGTCAGGAAATAGTTATGATGATGTTTTACTTGTTCGCGTAAACTTTAAGAAGTGAACGTCAAAGGATTCCGCATAATTCTCGATAACGAGCGTTCGAGCCGCTCTCGTACTTCAAAGCCGACGTTTCAGTTACAGTTTATTATTAATAAAATTTGGTTGGGTTGTCGAGTAGAGCGGCAGAGAGAAGGGCATAACGAGCGTGGTCCGCGCTCGTTATCGGCTGCTCCGGCCGGCCGGACTCGCGGAAAATTCGCCCGAAACTGACGCGCGTGAAAATTTAATGAACGGCCGGACGCTAGTTAACTAAAAGGTAAAGTGCACCCTCTTGACGTGTTCGGTAAATATTAATAGTGAGTGTGCTAGCGTGCGCCATTAAAAATGCACGAGCCCGCGGACACGGGCCCGTCGCGGCCGCTGCCCGCAAGCGTTCACTAGCCTCTAGACGTGCGTCGCGTCGTTTAGAGCATCGGCATCGGCAGCTCGCCGCCTTCAGAACATGTCTCGCGATTCCACTTCATGAAACAACTATTTTCTTCCGCAGCACCATTCGTTCGACTTTGTTCAATAAAATACGACATCTAATATCGAACTTAGTCCAATGTCGTGCTCTGCATGGCCTGCGAACGTTTTCCGAGAACAAGTTTTCACTATTCGGGCCATTTTAAAACTCTCACGGATGCTATTAGGGACAACACAAACTGTCTAGTAGAACGATGAGTCAAGGAGTTATGTTCACGATCTAAATGACCCAAGTTTGTGTTTAGTGCCGATGCTGGCAGGAGTTTTCAATCCGTGCGAAGTATCAGCGCGGCGCGAGTTGTTCCGCGGGATGTTTCGCTTGAGGCGGCCGAGGGCAGGAAGGGAGGGCGGAGGCACCAGAGGCGAACTCAAGACGATATCTGTTACTCAGTAATGAGGTTCGTTAATTATGTATCGCTAGGTGCGTAAGCTTTTCAATTCGGTTGTGTCACGGGCTCTCGCGAACGAGGTCAAGGGTTCGCGACTCAACCCTGAGGGGCTGCCAAATTAATGAGGCACTCCTTTGTAATAAAGAAATAACAAGAATTGCGCACGCGAACCCGCCCCGCTGACTTGGATGTCATTAAAGGCGTCGCGAAGTCTTGAGCGAGTCGTTACCGCGCCTCGCCGACAACAACCGAGTTTTCATCAACATTCCAAAATGTACCCTTAAAATTACTTAGCAATCTCAGTAGAGGAACGAAACAAAGTACATTTAGGTCACATCTAAATTTCCCCCCGAAGTTACAAAATTTTAATTAAATTAGATGCTATTTTAAAGAGCCATATCGTTACTTTCAAAATAAATCTAAAAGTTTTCTAATACTATCTACAGGCTTCACAACATTTGTTTTTAAATAACATAACATTTTAATCCCAAGGAACCCTTATAAGCAAGTATTTACTAAGCCGAACGGGTCCATAGTACTCATCATTATGAACAACTTTTACTATGGGAGCAGAACTCTGTATTCACGAAAAAATATCAGCTGTTCTATAAAAAAAAAACGGTCATACGCACTCTACAAAATGTATGGAACAGCAGTTTTTTTTTGCGATTTCAATTTTGGGTACTTTGGTTTCATCTTAGCATATCCTTTCCGCATAAACCAGTATATGCAAAGAATATAATTTGTTAATGCGCGAAGAAAGGACAAACCAACCAAAAAACACCCTTTCGTATTTATAATAGGATGTGAAAGTTTGTGTGTGTGCTCAGGTATGTATGTGAGTATGTTAGTTTGTACACTCAACTCCACAACGGCTGAACAGATTTGGATGAAATTTAGAATGGAGCTTAGATCCTAAATTAATAACACGGTTGCTTTTTATTCTTGTAAAATTCATATATTATTTAACTAGATATAGGATACTATTCATAGTCATCTTTACGTAAAATATACGAGCAAACACACCAATCTTAACACCAATTGTCAATCACAATTTCTTCCATTTCAGGAAAATCACGAAACTTAACCATAAGCTTCGAGCGTAAACGTAAACTTTATAGAGAATATGATTAATAAAACAAAATAATGCGGCACTAGATTAGACGGAAAATCTTGTTTAGATCTTATTTTCAGACCGAGAAACCGCTTTTCCTCGAGATACCGAAACAAATCTCAATTTTTCTACCAATATCCATTAACCTAAATGTTTCTGTGTTAAATAACCCCGCCATTCTACTTTGTAACATTAAAATAATTGAATTCGTCTCGGAATGGGTTGGGCCTGATTAATTCTTATCGCCGGGACGGGCACGCGCTCCGCTCTTGATTTGGATAAACTAAGGACTCAAATATTATTTTTTCAAGAAATACTTGTTGCTAAATGTTGACACGACCTTATTTTCAAGTCCTTCCGGAGACCTTCCGTTGTCAGATTCGCAGAGTTTATTACATTCACGCGGTCGCCTTTCATTTGCGCTTTTTTTTCCAGGTGTATATTAAAAATTTCATTAAAATAAGCTTTTTAACTACCCTGATCACAAAAAATCTATATACATATACATATAAAAATAAATCCCTATTTACCTTGGTCACGCCATAACTTGAGAACGACATAACCGATTTCATAATTTTACCTATTTTTAAAGTTTTCTATTACTCTGTAGAAGGTTCTTACGGAAAGAAAAAATAGGATAATTGCCTTGAAAATTGGAAAATTTCAGAATACTTAACGATGATTTTAACTCACGGGTGAAACCGCGGAGCGCAGTTAGTTTAAAATAAAAATAATTATACAAGTATAAATTACTTAGTAATTTTTAAACATTCGCGATTTGAACACACGTTTTAAATGTTTATCGGGACTTATCACGTATTATTTAATTTAGGTAAAAATATGTACCTTTCGCTCGATGTTTCGACCATGTTACAATGGCCGTGGTCACGAGCTGACTGAAAACTGCGAGTGAGTCCGGCGAGAAGAGCGGGTGTTTTGTTCTCCTACCCTCACTTGATCTTGAAAAAACGCAGGGTTGTCACTACGACACACAACACTGACTGTATCGGTAAATGTCCTAGTACCTACACCGCGGTTTGTACACTTGCTTACTATGAGATTCCACGACGCCGCTAATTTAAATCCATCTTCCCGGTTGAAATTGCGATGTTTTACCTAAATTAAATAATACGTGATAAGTCCCGATAAACATTTAAAACATATAAATTACTTCTTTTAATACCCCGATAAAATAACAAATAATCTTCTAACGGCTGAATAGATTTTCATGCATCATAGCTAAGAACAGTAAGAACACTCTCGATCAAGTCTCCTTTCAAACAAATAAAACCTAAATCAAAATCGGTTTAGCCGTTTGGGAGCTACGATGCCACAGACAGACACACGATAAACTTATTTATAATACCCCTCTTTTTTGCGTCGGGGTTAAAAATATTATTGTTTTTTTTTTATATTAACCTGTGTAGTCCCACTGCTGGGGAAAGGTCTTCCCCAACTTCTTTCACTGGTCTCTGTCCTGGGCCAGCACCCAAGGGTGCAGGTTTTAGGGTTCCGTATCCAAGGTAAAAACGGGACCCTATTGCCAAGTCTACAATGTCTGTCTGTCTGTCCGTCGGTCCGTCCGTCCGTCTGCCCTACTTATTAACGGTTGTATCTTTCGAACTGTAATAGATAGCCAGTTGAAAATATTCACAGAATATGTAATGTTACGGCAGATTAACAAACGAGTAAGTAATAAAAAAGTCAAAAATTAAAAACGAAAGAGGGGTCGATACATCAAACGTATTTTTGTATAAGCTCTAATGTAAAATCGATAATACGTACAAGCATCAAACTTGGCATGATTATAGTACACAAGCTAAAGTATAACAACAAATAATAAATAATAGCCAACTGCAAGTCGGTGACAAATGTATGTTCATATTTACCAAGTTATAATTGTGTTATACTCGAGCGTCACTGTAGCAAAAATACCTAACTATGTCACTGCGTAGCAATTGCTTCGACTATTTTGGAAGCCTGAACTGGTAATTCGGTTACTAAGGCGACATTATTGTACTTTGTGGTGGTACGGAACCCTCAGTGCGCGAGCCCGACTCGCACTTGGCCGGTTTATTTTAACCTCCCGAGCTCGTTTCGCTATCAGGTCCGTGGTAATAGTTGTGCTCATTCAATTCCAGCGTTAATTTTAGTGTAAGTAAATGTAAACACATCCTTATGGGCAGCCGGGAGCCGGTGGAGCCGAACTATCCATCCGCGCTGACGTGTGGTCGCCCCTTTCCTTCGGCGTTATTTACTCGAGGATATATTCTATTGGTTTAGGATAACGTGTTGATTACATTTCCAGTAGAATTCGTTGTTGTGCTAACAAGTGATTGTGTGAGATAACACTAGGAATTATAATGAGTTCTTCAATCCGGTTAGTTTAGTTTAGTTCGTCAAACTCGGACAGTCAGATTATTAAATTTAGCTACGAGACTTCCTTACATAAAAAGCTTTGTTATAACAAAAAGCATCTCTGATAGCACCGAGATACAATTCCTATAGTATCTATCTCTCAGTGAAAACAGACAAAAAACGTCCGAGCGTCATTGTACATACATTATCAATTATATACTTCACAATGCCCCATTTACTCCATTTTTGACGTTATGTCGCTTGCATAGTGTTCAACGTTAGTTGTCCAAAATGTCATCGTAGCTCTGGCAATGCGCGGCGTTGTAGTCGGTTCGCGGTTACCTTGTAACTAACCAAAAAGTCTGTCCAAAATTCGTAGATGCGCCGAGTTTTGGTTCGGACATTTTTTTGGCACGATTGTGATTCTATATATATTGTATCTCGATGTCTGATAGTTAAGAAAAGGCCTAGTTTTTTCACTTTTTGTAAATTCATACTCTGTGATTTTATATCTTCAATAATGTGAAAATACGTGCGCGCGAGAGAGCTACAGGCCCCTTAACCGAGCAAATAAAATAATACTAGGTTTTTTCATTTCGAATATGACTAAAGCTTTTCTAAGCTGAGCGTTACAAGCCGAGTTTTTCGCAACTTTTGAATAAAGACGCGAAATGACCCACAATTGGTAAAAAAATTAAAAAAAAACAACTCAGTCTGTCGCACACTTTCCGGATGGTACTTCTGGGAATACACTGATAAGGGCGCACGATTAAAATGAATCACAACGGTGCTAATTGGGCTGGCCGGCGGTACACGGCGCAGGGTGGCTCAGCCAATTAGCCGCGACTTAGAAACCCGCAGTCGGTCGTGCCCCGGTCTAATCTACCCCGCTACGGCCGGTATCAACCCTGCGTCGTTGGCGTCATCCTAGACGATAAGTGTTAACTACGCTTAAAGTGCTTCCAGATACTGATTGAATTGGTGCTATAGCCTGAAAACTGTGTTAATATAAAACAAACCACAAATCTAGTTTTACTGAAAATCATCATTGACAGCTCATTCAGCCCACTGCAGGTCATAAACCTCCTCCCTCTTTTCAATGTTCCCTGTTTAATGCCAGTATCGTCCATGTATATCAGCACAATTTGTTTATCATCCCGCCACCGTTGGACTGGTCTTCCGGGGCTGCGCTTACCCTCACATGAACACCATTCTATCAGAGACCTACTCCATCTGCTGCCGCCGCATATGGCCTAAAGTTCTGCTCAACGCCATTTGAGTCTGTGAGTTATACGGGATCCGATATCTTCCACTTTGGTCCTTTTTCGGATCTCCGTATTTCGAACTCTGTCGCGTATCGGGATGCTAAAATGGCCAGCTCCATGGCTCTTATTAAAAATGCCCGGCCCCAATCATCACCGACAAAGGTTATGACAAAGATAAAATTAACATGATCTTTTTATACTAATATGTTTCAGTAAACTCGCCTAACCTTATTCTAGTCATGATTCTAAAAACACAATATGCAGGATCTTCGTTCATTCGAGAGTAGCCGCCCGCCCAAACCACTTCCGCAATGAGATGGCGCACTTCCTGTGATTGAGGGCGGGCGGCCCGCGAACGCCCGTGCTGTCGCACGCCTTATCTCTATTACACATCGAAACAATCTCATATTGCAGTTAATTAACTGTTATTTTTGGGTTGATACAATGAGACCACGTTTACGCAATCGTAGTGTAGAACACCTTGCGGCCAGGTGGAGTGACGACTGCGTAAAACGGCGGATAAAAACTGGATGCAGAGAAAAGCTCACTGGCGTGCATTGGGAGAGCCCTAAGTCCAGCAGTGTACAACAAAAGGCTGATGATGATGATGATGATTACAATAAAGCCTTTGTACATTACGTCGCATCGCAGTACTATACAATCCGCAAAAATCAACTAATACAATAGCTTTTATAAAATAACAATACTTAGGGCCTTACTTATGAACGTTACTTTAGTAAAGCAATGCTTAAAATTGCCCTGTCAACTTCTAGTTGACGGAAATTGTCACACGTGAAAATGAGACAGATCATTTTAAGCATAGCTGAAGTTAAGTAACGTTTATAAGGCGGTTAGTATTTTGTAGTTGGTGTGCCTAGATTTAGAGCCCACTACCTGTCACAGCGATCTCGCTTGCACATCTTTGAAGATAGTTAATTGACTAAATGGAACTTTCAAAAAGTAAACATCCGTTAACCTTGGAATAACATTAAAAAAAAAATTTTTTCCATTACGAAAACGAGCGAAGCGAATATTTGTAACGTTTATAAGTAAAAAGAACACAAAGTCATATTTATGCTTGTTTTTCTAGAATTTATATATAGATTTACTTAAACGAAAATTGTAGTTGAAAATTGTGAAAGAGAGCCCTTGCTGGGAATAGACCCTTCATTATTATATCACTAATGCAATGTAAATATGAACAATTCATGAACAAATTAAACTCTTTCTATTTGTTTTTCCTGAAAGGAATGCGGCGAGTTTAATTTCGAAATCTACATTAGTTTGTTGTTAAACGCGAAGCATTCGAAGCTAGTGGTGAATGCCAGTACGTCAGTGTAATTTCCAGTGCATCCCATTCCCATCTCTCTCGCTCAGCTAAGTAATGACTTAGATCCATTCCCGGATAAATAGCAAATTGAATGTGTTGCCCCTCGCCGGCGCACACATACACCGCTACATCTACACAATCTCAGATCCATGTGTGCTGTCACTTCTCTCGCAGCGTACACGATATTGTGTACCTATACTGAGAGATTTCGGTAATTAGTGGTACGCTAGTAACCCTAAAGGTAGCATTCCTATCCTGGCGACCGCGACCGGCGACTGCGACCGGCTGCAGCGGCTGCGTCGCGCAACGTATGGGTCGCTTGAATTGTTTAGCACTCCATTTAAATTCGTACTGAACAGTGGGTCGCGCGACGCGGCCTCTGCCTCGACTCACTGCTCAGTATGAATTTATATGGAGTGGTAAACAATGCAAGCGACCGCGTCGCACGACGTGTAGGGGTCGCTTGTATCGCCAAGATCGGAATGCTACCTTTACTGAGAGTTTTCGGTAATTAGTGGTACGCTAGTATCCCTAAGTAATTTTGTGGCGAAGATAGCTCTGTGGTTGACGCGATAGAATTCAAATCCGAAGGTTGTGGGTTCGAATCTCAACAATGAGCTTGAACTGCCGACACAGGAAAAAAATCGTGAGGAAACCATAACATGCTTGTAGGACACTTTCTATTGCCCGGCTGACTAGCTAAGACCATAAGTTGAAACTCTTTCTCCAAACTTTTCGGATGCTGGCGGAAAACGGTGTTTTCCGACAGCACCACTTGAGAGCCAGTTCCTATTCCAGGCTAGGCGTGTTTACCATCCTTGAACACACCATCACTTAACATCGGGTGAGCTGTGGTCAAACGCCTAGCCTATAAACCATAAAAAATTGTGTTATTTATTAACCTAAGTTTATTATGTATGTATACAGATACCGAGCATGCCTACTGCCTAGGTACATCTACTTAGCCATATCCTAATCTTATTCTTCTATCTATACATAAAAGACGATGTGTGTATGTATATGTATATACTCTATGGATTATGAAACGGCTGGACCGGTTTTTATGGGACTTTCACTGTCAGATAGCTGATGTCATAAGGAGTAATCGCTGCGGGTGAAACCGCGCGTAATATTCCAAACAAGGACTTAAAAAAAAAAAAAAAAAAAAATGGCCGAAAAATTTCAAAATTCGGGAACAATTGAAAGTCCTTTTTTCTATGGGATTTTTGTATAAACCATAACTCAAACAAATTTATTACAATTTGGACAGGACAACGTTCGGGTCAGCTATATCTTTCAGAGCGCCTGGTTAATGTGACGCGTGACCAAAATGCTGGCGTGTTTCTGGCTCAACGGCATTGCCATTCAACGTGGTAATGCCGCCAGCATGTTGGGTACGCTGCCAACTGGTAGTGGGCTTGAGCATTTGGATAGTCTTTAGACCTTCAACGGTCTATGGGCAGTCTAACTGTATTTGTAGTGTTAGTTTTAGCTTGTATTTTGTTTAGTTATTAAAGGCACTTGCCCAGTAAAAAAAAGCTATATAGTAATATTATAAATGCATTTGTATTACTTTGTTTGTTTGTTCCTCTTTCACGAGCAAAGGATCGATGTGGTTTTTGCATATAGTTGGAGGGCCGGAGACATAGGATACGCGGGTGAAACAGCTACCTTATAATAATAGCTTAATCAAAACTCTCTAACAATTTAAAATTTGCTATCCTTACTTTTATTACGCTGAGCTACAATACGATTTCCAGAGAAAAGCACTTTCGGAGAAAAGTGGGTAATTTCAGGTGCAACAAACACAGTTTCGACTGTGTTTTAAAACTAATTCTCAGACGCGTATGGCCGCCGCGCCGATAACCTGCTACTATTTACAATGTTTTTCGACGCTCGTATTTTTTGGCTTGTTTTACGGTCGGGGAATATGAAAAGTTTTGAGAAGCTCTCGTGGAGAGGCGTAAAGGATGTTTACGAGGCGTCTTCGAGTTGAATGTGCCACATGGTAGCGCGTTCTGTTGAATTTCCGCGCGGTATAACCGCATTGCACGTGCTATGACCTGACCATGAAAATTTTAAGCATCTCGTTCAAACTAAAAAGCGTTGAAACTAGTGCTCTTTCTCACAGTAAACATACAACAAGCCGGAGCATTACGTACCTATACCAACCAATGTTTTATGAGTTATTCGAGGGTTTGTTTAAAACCTAGATCTTTTTAAACATTGCACAATGCACGGGCAGCTGCAAAAACTCTCAGCCACAGGACAACAAAGACACGTCCTTATAAATTCTCGATTAAATTTTGGGTACGAGCTCCAATGAACACAAATTCCTAGAGTCGGTCCAATAAAGGACGGCGTGCAGCCGCGTTAGGAGGCCATAAACGAACGTATTATCCATGTAAGGCGGAATAGCCGTTGCACAATTAATTGTTTCATTTTGGGAAACAATTCCCGCTCCTCATTCAATTAAGAGCGGCGACTGAGGGGTGCAGGGGGTGCGGCACGGGCCATGTGGGGACTACCCCCGCTCATGAGACGGACGTATTAATAGCGCCTGCAATATTGATATACTCGTACGTATCGTCTACGGCTTCCAATACGATATTGTTTGTTAGCGAAATCGATTTGTGTCGATCATAAATCTTGCGCCTTATGTCGAGTCCTGAGTTGATTGAATTCGCACGCGTCACGTAAGGGAAGGGAAGAAGCGAGTCGTATGTTTTAATTAGTGATACAAAATGCATAACGAATGAGCGCCAAGTTACGCGTGCTCAGGTGATGTCGAAGCGGGACTCAATTAGCAAAAACACACAGAATTAAGAGACACAAACATGTCGGGCGGGACACATGAGGAGCGAGGAGCGCCCTTCTCAATCCGAATTTTATATTACGCCATTCATTATTCATTGTGTTTGTCAAGAAAATTACTGCGGACCTTTTAATATAACTTCCCGAGTGATACAAACGGAGCTCCAAATTGGAGTTGCGAACAAGTTAGGAGTCGCGAGTTAGCCTTGGCGATTAGAGCGCGCGTGTCGACCCGACAAACCGATTTTAATTCGATGCTAAACTAATGGCGATCATTAAAAGTAACGCAGACTAAATAATTAAGACAATAAATTAGCGGGGAAAGTTTAATGAGGGATGTTGGATCCTACGACCTGAGTTTATAATTATTCTGATTTAGCTGAAGTTCAAATAATAAACTTTAGTAAGATCCCAAGTCATATTCGGTGGCTTGTTTATCTTTTATTTCCACTATAAGTTAAACTCTTAATTACTTCCAGCAATATTCGAGAAACATTTTCATTTCATCAAGAAAAGTCGCGGTGGTAGTTTTCGATGAGTATTTAATTTAAAAGATGGCGGTGTGGGCGGGAGATGCTTTCAAATCAGTAGTGTAGTGTTGGCTGTAGATTCGAGAGCAATCTGTTAGATTGGTTCATTACGGCCGCCATTAGTAGAGTAATGAGTCGCGATGCACGCTGCCTGAGATGCACCAAGCGAGCGAGGGAAAAACGCTCAAGCAGCAAAGTATGAAAATTCGGCGTTTTCCTTTCCTAAGTTAAATCTACTTCAATGTATCATTCAAAATCTGATACTTGATTATATCTTATATGAAACGTACTTACGTGTGTATGTATATAATATGTATGTATGCATGTGTGTGTGTGTGTGTGTGTGTGTGTGTGTGTGTGTGTGTGTGTGTGTGTGTGTGTGTGTGTGTGTGTATGTATGTGTGCATGTATGTATGTTTGTATGCATGTCTATATATATATATATATATATATGTGTGTATGTATTGTGTGTATGTACGGGTGAAACCGCGGGGCACATCTAGTCTTATATAAAACGTACCTACTAAGTACATCACTTACGAGGTTTTTCTTTACACAAAATATAAGTGGGTATGTCCCATTTTTAGAGCTGTTTTGAGTTCTCAAACTGCTACCCTGAGATATATGGAAATCTTAGCAGTAGGGTTCGTGTTTTTTACGCTTACAAGAAATTCGTATGTTACATAATATTACCTAGTACCTATGCCTGTTATAAGGTCTGATAATTATTGTCATAGATTCCTTTACGATACTTATATAGGCGTCTTGTGAACTGGTCAACGTGGTGGTCTGTATCCTAAATACCATGTATGTTTTGTATTTTTTTAAGCACACTAATAAATAATCACAGCATTACGTATGTATGAATATAGCTATTAGAAATTGTCTGTCTGTTTAACGGAAGACAACAAACTTCAGCGTTTGAAACGCTCGTTTGTATGGGGTAGCGTTTAAGGCGAGAATTAGCTGCAGCTTGGAGGATTTCGAGTATGAATGCAGGTTGGTGTCCATTAGCCTAATTGCAGACGAGTTGCGGTGATGCACGCCACCTACGACCCAGCCCTTTATTAGTAAAGATTGTAAATTAGACGGTCAGCTTGTTTAAGGTTTGATCTCTATGCTTGAAATCTGATATAAAAATGGGACGTGTAAAAAAAACCCTATTTACCTAGGTCACGCTATAATTTGATAACTTACTTTACCGGTTTCATTCAACTTTTTTTAAAGTTTTCTAATACTTTGTAGAATGTTCTTAAGGAAAGAAAAATTAAGAAAAATGCGCAAACTTAACGGCGATTTTGACTTCGCGTGTTTGACAGTTTTAAGACAGGACGTCTGTTTTGTCAGCTATTTATAAATAAATATTCGGGACATTTTTGTACACACGGTCATCTGACCCCAAATTAAAGAAAAGGTTGTACTATGGCTGCCAAGGACTAATTTTTTTAAATTTTTATATATACTTTTATATATATTAACACCAAGATATAGAATAAACACACGTGTTCATCACATGAATGTTTGTCCTGTGAGGGAATAGAACCCAAGCCCACAAGCGCAGAAGGCAGGCAATTACTTTACTTGCTTCGCTTACCACCAGGCAATTTGGTAGGCGAACGTAAATAACTTCTCTATAAAATAAATTAAAAAATTAACGCAATTTTTTTCTGGTTATTATTATTTATAAAAACCGATCATTAACGTGTTCTGACAATACTGGTGCTTTGACTACATTTTTTGCTAGCGTGTGGCGTGCTACAAAAAATGGAGAACATTAATTAATATACGTAACCTAATACGTGATTAACGGGGAACGTTAACTTGCTCTCATTCTCGTGGCATTACTACAAAAGGTAAGGGGAGGGCGGCGGCTCCTTCTAATTAAATGGTAAACTTTCATGAGCACCCCTTTCTTCCCCCCTCGCCTCCTCTTGTCCCGCTAATTAATGAGTCTATGGAGCTTGGACGCCTCGTTTTCCAGCTCTGATTCGATGCATCATACGTGAGACGTTTAATATGTTTTAAAAGGTAAGTAAGTAATTGTGTTTTGTATAAGAAAAAGCAATCAAAATATTTTATTATCGAAGATCAATATGCTTCGAAGTAAAATGTTCACCAAAGTTTCTCCCGGTCTGAAGTATCGATGCGAACACGGCAATCCTTTTAGTAAGCGCTAAAAACTAGGAGGAAGTCAATCCGCGGCACCTGGCCCCCGCCGTGCCACTCGCCCCTGCAGGTCCATAGCTAAACGTATTGTCGTGTACCCCTTCAGATGTGGTCGAAACTAAGCCTCAACTACTCCAATGAAACCGTAATAGAGAGTCCAAATTACACGGTAACCCTTTCGATCGGCATATGGGATGTGCGATGCCAAATTAATTGACATATCTTTAATTGCTTAATAATAGAATACCTACGATTGTAGTTCTAGATTATCAGCCGCAGCATTTTTTAAATTCGTCGTTAGTAAGCAATGTCTGCGCTAGCGTCGCATCTTCAGGGAGCTTGAAGAATACGGCAGAATGTTCCAAGTTTCTTCAAGCAATCAAGGCTTAATATCGTAGTGAAGTTTCAAGTTGGGAAATTATAGGGCGCGGGGTGAGAAGCAGGGGCGGGGGCGGACGTCCGCCGCGTGTCATCTCGTAACATCAAAAATGCATTTAAATTCTGCGCAATAAAAAACAGTTGCGGAAAGTTTCGCAGCGGGCCGGGGTTCTACCGCCTCCGTACGAACTCTGCCGCTCTCACTCCGCTTTATACAATTTCTGACCAGTTTACACAATCTGCGACCCATTTGCTGATAGAATAATTCTTTTGTGAGTCGAGTTGGAAATCCGCAGAGAGAAAAGGAAATAGGAGAGCTCTCGTGAGTTTCGCGGCAGATTGTTAGTGCAAGCAATTGCCTCATTGTGACTTCTTGAAGACTTGCAACGGATGTTGGGCCCTTATTTCTTGTTATTGAATTTAAGGTGAAGGCAATATTCACTTACTAAAACAGGTATCAATAAATGCTTAATAAGAATTATAAAAAACTAGCTATAAAATCTAAAAAAAAAAGACGAATGAAATCGGTAAACTCTTTCTCAAGTTATAGCGTGACCAACGTAAATAGGGATTAATTTATATTTATAGATAGAAAAGCGATCAGCTTTTCTATTTTCAGCAGGCTAAAAACAGTGGATAGACAATATATCCACGGCCCGTGCTAGGCCTACTGATTGGAGCTTCCGAAAGTTTATAGAAACCTGACTTATTAACCTCGCCACATTTCAGTCGACACAATTAAAATGCATATTGGTTTAGTTCATTAATTTTCAAGTAACACATTAACACCCGTAGCTAATAAGTGCTACACTGCATATAACAAATTAACAGGAAATTAAAGTCATCACGGCAAACCACGGACGTCATTTCGCAATAGTTTGTCCAATTTATCAGTGCCGAGTCGTTCGGAAATAATCGTAATCGAAGCGAGCTGCGCCGAACAATATGGACCGATGTCGGCCTCTCTAATTGGCCCTTACCTGGAGCGCACTCGAGAATGATAAAGCCCCCATTAGCCGCCCTATTATTTACCTACTCGTCATTAGCGTAGACTTCATTAGGATAACGAGATAACGGAGCCGGGGCTCGAGTACCCCGCGTGCAGTATTTTTGGTGTTTTTGAATCGATTCTACGAAACCAAGGGGAGCATGTACGTAACCGAGTAAAGAATCGGCTAATTATTTCCAAGTATTCTGTTAGTAAGACGCACTCAACGCCCGCGGTTCGAGAGCCTAATTACGACTCGCAAATAGGCGATAGACCACCCGCCGCATTATCCCGCGTATGTTATTAAGATCCATATCAAGGGTAGGAAAAATTGCTGTTGCGCTGAACCCTCGTGCAGCTCTACAAAAAATATACCAAATTTATTGTTAATTATAAAAGTCGAACGTCGAACATTAATGCGGAGATGCGGTGCGCGATAGGCAGCCGTCTATTTATTTATTATTTAGATATCGGCCGGTGCGGTCACGACTCCATATTGTTTCGCTGTAATGGCATTAATGACCTCGGTTTAAAGTTGAAGTGTTAATTTGATTTAAAATTATGTTCGCGATTACAATCTTCACGTTCAACTTTCGCCCTAAAGCTTTAATTACGGTGTGATCCCGATGGAGCGGTGCGCGTGATATGCCGCTTCGTATAATAATGCCCGATGCTAATAAAACCTGGACATAAACCACATTGGCGAGGAGTTTGCTGCAATGCAGCTTATTGCACGAGTTGACATTATAAAAGTTAGATTTAATGATTTTAGTCTCGTTGCATTACTCGTTCGTGATTACAAAATGACGCGGGTGCTTGTGACAAATTATGCAAACTGTAGTTTAACTTTAATGTGCAAGACAATCAGCTTTACTAGCTAAGTAGATAAGAATCTGTATGTAAAATTTCAGCGCTTCTTACTTATTTTATAATTTTACGAGTTTTTTGTGTTTTTGCAGGTCGTTTCAGAGTTATACTAACTGCTTGAATGTTTGTTTTGCCATGTGAATAGTTTAGTTTTTGTTGTACCAGTAAGATAAATTTGTGTTATGATGATCGTAATATGATCTCCTAAGTAAAGATTAAAGATTTTTTATTGATTAAAATGTAACACCTTAATAATAATATTTAACTATTGGTGTATTGTTTTATATTTTAGTCTTGTGACTGTGAAGTGTGATTGCATTCGAATGATGTTAATTAAAGGGCAGGTTAAAGCGCACCTATCTCACTCGCAAATTTCAATGTGTTTAAAAATAAAAAACACTAAGTGGGAATTTAAAAAAACTGATTATCATCATCAACTGGGCATTGTCTTGAATCAAGATGATGCCCAATGGGTTTTTTCTTGATCAAGATTCTTGATAATAACATTGCAAATAGTATAACGCATGCATGTTGATATTTTATAGGATGGCTGATAGCCATGACAAACAACTGTTTCCTCGATCTATGATTATTTAATGAATATGTATAAAATGTTAGGTACCTATTTTTATCTATACTAATAGTATAAAGAGGAAAGATTTGATTGTTTGTTTGTTTGCATTGAATAGACTCCGAAACTACTGAACCGATTTGAAAAATTCTTTCACTGTTAGGAAGCTACACTTTCCCCGGGTAACATAGGCTATATTATATTTATTTTTTTAAAATAGGGATCCTTACTAAAACTCCAATAATGTAACCCAAGGTGTAAGAAAATAAGATTTACAATTTTGACTTTGCGTGTTTGACATTTCTAAGACAGGACAACGTCTGTCAGGTCTGCTAGTCTTTTATATTGTAAGCGCGCGGTGAATGTAAGCAACATGTCAAACCAACTGTGGTTTTTTGGTGAAAAGGAATAGCAATGCCAATGCTAAAACAAAATTACTAATTGCGACGTCTAATACTAATAAACCTGTTTTTTTTTATATACATCAGGGAAGATTTATATAGGTACATTCCCATCCCCATTCCTTACTATACAGTAGAGTATGAATGACCGTTTCTATATATGGACCAGCACATATTTTTTTCGCGATTTCAGAATTATTCCCATAGTAAAAGTTGTTCATAATGATGGGTTCTATGCACCCCTTTCGGCTTAGTATAGCACACCCTTTCCGCGTAACCCTGTATAGATTATAGGCTTGCGTTTGTCCACATCATAAGGAAGTATGCGGACTAGGATGGAACACGCTTATCTAGAAATAACATGATGTTTTGTTTACTTTTGATTCGAAGACACCCGTGTTGTATTATTGACAGAGCGAAGAGGTCTCAGATTCTATTGGCTAATGTGACAAGTCGGCATTTCGGCGTGCATGGTTTGATCGACGATAAATTGCGTATCATTGATCCGATATACATGAAACTTTGTAAGCAAGTAGTTAATTTCAATACAATTTTAAAGTTCGAATGTGGGCAAAATCGATCGAGGGTTTCCGAAGATTTATGGGTCGCGAGGTCACAGTTCGGGGCGAACTGTGACTGTGTGTGTATTAGATTTTTTAGATAACTGTTGCCAAAAATATTTGTGTTCATCAAAATTAAATTGTTTGCTGTATTAAAAGAGCATCCAACCGTACGAACAGTCGCGTATGTGTCCGAAGTGGCGTACGTTAATAAATACGTCGCGAACAAGTCCTCTCATTAGAGCGCCATAACTCCTCATTAGCGGGCATGCTAATTAATGTGACGTTTACTACGGGCCCCGGCTCGTAACTCACTCGGCTGAGTCGGAGTGAGCCAGCGCTCTCGCTCGGCTCGAACTCGACTCGCTGTCGAAAGTCCCTATTGAGGCTGGAGTGCCAAGCGTTTTTCATTTAGTGAATATGGAGTGTGATCCGAATATCTTGAACTAGTGAGATGATCAAAGACTATTTGATTTGTTACACGGAACGGTGGCACCTACCACAAAATCCCTATTAGTGTACCTATACTAAGCCATCACATCATTGTACTCATCGCGAGGGAAAAAACAGCTGTTCCATACAAAAATGTGATTCACACTGAACGAAATGTAAAGAACTGGTGATAATATTTCTTGATTTCAGGGTTGGTTCCATAATATTCCATATGATGGCCAGAAAGACGAAATGACAAAGAAACTGAAAGACAGGCAGTTGAGTGTTAATGCAATTTTTCTATGGAACAAGAAACATTTCACGTGATATCAGCCATGGTGGCCGAGCGGTAGCATAATGTGCACTTTACAATCTGACGGCGTCCGGTTCGATCCTCGGCCCTGTACCAATGACTTATTTAGTATCTAAATTATGTGCAGTTAGCTCAAAAACGGTGAAGGAAAACATCGTGAGAAAACCGGTATGTCCAGAACCTCAAAAGTTCAAAGTCATATTAATATGACATCCACCAATATGCACTGGGCCAGCATGGTGGATTAGGGCCCTCCCTCTCTCTCTCTGAGAGAAGGCCTGAGACCCAGCAGTGGGAACATGATAGGCTGAAATTATCATGATGATATCAGTGTTGGTCCCAAAGTAAAAGTTGTTTATAATGATGGGTACAACTACAGTTTTTTTTTCGTTTGAATTAGTACGGCTGTCAAGGCATTTTTGTTAGAAATCCGTTGTAGCCAATTGCACACTTGTAAACGAAACGTCATAATATAGTACAGATGATCTACCTAGCATAGGAGTCAGAGAATCACCTAACTTGTATATATATGGACAGTGGGTATATATTTGAGCCTTTTGGGTCGAAACTTTAGGTCAGTGGGGGCCGGGCGCTAACAATATTTTTAAAGATTTATCAACTCGTCTCGTCTCTCGTCTATCAAGCATCTCGTGACCAAAATGCTGGCCGATATCTTGCACAACGTGCATTGCAATTCAACGCGGCAATGCAGCCAGCATTTTGGATACGATGCCTGCTGGCAGCGGTTTATTGGATTATTTAGTTTTATATTTTAGTCCTAGTTTGTTTGTATTTTTTTCAAGTTGTTTTCGTATTATTTAGTCTCAGATGGCATGCTATTTAGGTTTGTGGCGAAAATAAATAGCTAATAATAATAATTTAAAAAAAACTTACATAATATATGTTATTATTAAGAGACAAATAAATATTTTTGTATTTGTATAACTACATAGGAAGGAATGCAATAATCAATTATTGCATTCCTTCCTATGTAGTTATACAAATACAAAATTATTTTTTTTTTTTTTTTTACGCGTTGTTGTAAATAAGAATGTTCACGCAATGTTCACTCAAATGCCTGGTAACAGATTTTCCTTCTCATTTCCGTTCTATTTGCTTCTCTTTTCTGTGAGTACAATGATATCCTTGAATATGTCCGTCGTTTAGAGATATACCCGATATAAATTATGCGGGCATAAGTAATGAAAATAATGTTAAAATACTTATTTAAAATTCACAAACCGCGAAGCATATCTAACTAATTTATCCAGGTGAACTGATACAATTTGAGAACAAACTGAATACATCCAACACCTACTTAAGCATATTTGTAATCTATAGAGATACTCCATAAATTTATTAGCAAATAACGAAGACATAGCGTTCTATGGGATATCAGCATCAACCCGTTGAGATAAGTGTGATTCGATGTTACACAAAACCTCGAGAAAGAACAAAGCGTGCATTAGGCCCTTCCGAGGAGGGTGAAAAAGACGTTAATAATATTCGTCAAAGCACTCCGGTACTCTGGTTACATTAAATCAATTTGCCCTTTCCGCGCGGTAAGTAGCGAACGGTGTAATTGATAAGTTGAAACCCTTGTACCGAAGGCTACAGTTTGGCACTGGCAGCGCGACTGGCAACACTCAGCCGTCGCCACAGTTTCCACCTCACGTGCGCTATCGCATCAAATATATACTTTTATCAGATTTACTCTTATTTTTGTGTATTGGAAAGCGTTTCCGAAAATTTATTAAACTAGTATTTCGCCTCGAATTGAGACCTTGCGACGTTCCGTTATATTATATACTTCACCTAAACTCCATAGTTCGCTTCGGATTTATTAGGAACTCCTTCCTTTAACCAACGGTAACCCCTACATTAACTCATATACGAACTTAAAAATGTATTTATTTGAACTGCTTGCTTACAAAATTTCATGAAAACCGAAGGAACGGTACTCAAGTTATCCTCAAACGAACATACAAACATAGTAGAATCTTAGTACTTCACTCGGTCAACTAAGTACTTTTTTCCACAAAATAAAGAGCACTACATCACAAACGGTGTATGTAGATTGTAGGTACCAGCTTCCATTATGCATTTTTCTTTCGCTTTTGTAATCCCAACAGAAGAGGCATGGTATAGACACGACATCTATATTTAATGCATGCAATCACCTATGTGTACGTAATGGTATGAAAGGGAGGATCATAAAGGAGTGCACCGGAACAGATCGCACGACAATATCCTAATTCACTCGCGCGAATGTAATCCATTAGTGCTCCTCCTCCCCGCGCCTGGGGGCGCCCACGTCCCGTCTCACCCCCGCACCGTCTGTCATTCATAAACCTCCATATCATTTGTATTGGCACATGTTTCATATGACTAATGGACGGCCCATGTTAAATATAAAAAGAGACATCTCACTTATTGTTACAGCACTCAAATAATCCTTTTACATCTATATAAATATATTAAACAAAGTCGGGTTAGTTACATCATTTATAACTCAAGAACGGCTGGACCAATTTTCATTATCTTTGATTTGTTGGATTTTTCTCCGCCCCGAATAGCAGAATAAGTATAAAATATCGGAAAATTCACGAAAAAAAGAATGAAGCTGATTCAATTTCCCATACATTTTATATGGAACGGCAAGAATTGAAGTCTTCATTGACATATACTACATCATAGAAAAATAAAACTGAGGGTTCCGTACCACAACATAACTTGTTAGCTACTAAAGTACAAAAAAACCGGACAAGTACGAGTAGGACTCGTGCTCTGAGGGTTCCGTCCAACGGAACTCTCAAAACGCGAGTCCAAAAAAAAAAAAACTAACTGAAGTTGTAATATTGAAAGACAAACTTAACTTTGTAGTTGACTATAAGCTTCTTCGATACATTCCAACTACAAAATGTAAGTTTGTAATAGCAATTTTTTTTAAATGATATAACTTCAAATTAGTAAGTTTCGGATTTATTCCTATATATGTGCTATGAGATCTTGCCTTTTGCCAAATTTCATGATTCTAGGTCAACGGGAAGTACCCTATAGGTTTTGATTCTCCTGTGAAATCGCAAAATATGCGACATAAACGTTCATATATTTTGATTGCGTTGACTTACAATTTTTATTTTTTACAGCCGAAAGAGACTGTAGACCCAAGTATTTAGTATAAATTTCAACTTGATACCTTTAGGCGTTCTTGAGAAAAAGGGTCTTGACAGACGGACAGACAGACGGACCACGAAGTGATCCTATAAGGGTTCCGTTTTTTCCTTTTGAGGTACGGAACCCTAAAAAGTAGTGCAAAAATCCTATCAACGTACTGACCGCGCCCGACGTTGCTTCACTTCGGTGATCGTACGAGAACCGGTGTTGAACAGAAACTTTTCACCGACTCGCACTTGGCCATTATTTGTTGTTATACTTTAGAGTGTTTACTATAATCATGCCAAGTTTGACGCTTGTACGTATTACTGTTTTTACATTAGAGCTAATATAAAACTAGGGTAAAAAAATCGTTTGAAAATTTCAACTGGCTATATATTGCGGTTTGAAAGATACAGCCGTTAATAGGTAGGATAGACAGACGGACGGACGGACAGACAAACAGATAGACATCGTAGGCTTAGTAATATGGTCCCGTTTTTACTTTTTGGGTAAGGAACCCTTAAAAAGAAATTGTCAAACAAGGTTACTGTCGCTACCAAGGAGGTTGCTTCTAGGAGGTATGGGTATTACGACGGTGAAACCGCAGGACGCAGCTAGTCTATACTAATATTATAAAGAGGAAAAATTTGATTGTTTGTTTGTTTGCACTGAATAGGCTCCGAAACTACTGAACCGATTTGAAAAATTCTTTCACTGTTGGGAAGCTACACTATCCCCGGGTGACATAGGCTATAATCTATTCCCGTGCGAAGCTGGGGCGAACCGCTAGTTAATAATAAAAAGACAAAAAAAACTTGCAAATTGGCAAACATGAAAAAAATTGTTTGAACATTATTAGAGAACGGGTTTTTATTAATTCGACGTGTTTAAAAATTTAGGTAATTAAATATACGAATTATGAGATGTATAACATTCCATTACCAACGTCCAAAAACGTTGCGACTTGATGCGATTCATCATCATCAGCCAGAAGACGTCCACTGCTGAACATAGGCCTCCCCCTTTAACTTCCACACTGAACGACAGCCTGCCTTTTGCATCTGGATGCCCGCGACTCTCACAATGTCGTCGGTCCATCTAGTGGGAGGCCTCCCTACGCTGCGTCTTCCGGTTCGTGACTCACACTCCAGAACCTTTCTTCCCCATCGGTTATCGGTTCTTCGAGCGATGTGGTCTGCCCATTGCCACTTCAACTTGCAAATTTTAACAGCTATGTCGGTGACTCTGGTTCTTTGGCGAATATCCACGTTTCGGATCTTATCGCGCAAAGAAACTCCGAGCTTAGCTCTCTCCATTGCCCGCTGTGTGACTCTGAGCTTTTCCGAAAGGCCAACAGTTAAGGACCACGTCTCATTACCATATGTCATCACTGGCAACACACACTGGTCAAAGACCCTCGTCTTGAGGCACTGTTGTATCTTGGACGAGAAAATGTCACGCAATTTCCCGAACGCTGCCCATCCGAGTTGGATTCTTCGGGCGACCTCTTTGCCTAAGTTGGACTTACCTAACTGAACAATTTGTCCAAGATAGGTGTAATGGTAACAATTTCGAGAGTATCGTTCCCAACGACTACCGACACGGGTTCAACATGGACATTGGACATAATTTTTGTCTTGTCCATATTCATCTTAAGACCCACTTGTTGGGAAAGGCTACTGAGGTCGCTGAGCATCGTATTGAGATCCTCCAGCGACTCTGCCATGATGACTATATCATCGGCAAAATTATTTGAAATTATGATGCGATTAATGGAGACTAATTAAAAATACCTCAATGTTGAGTTAATTATAATAAAGTTAGTGTGCATAATGTTCTGAGTGTAATTTATTTAATTAGTGGCAGTGACGGTAATCCAGCTATTTGCGCAAGAGGTTCTTATTTATCTGTGTTTGGTGTAACCTTGGTGTTTTTGCATAATTATAGCAATTCAAATGATCAATTACAGTGTGGGTAACGTAGATGTTCTAGAATAATAAGAGTAAATTTGTTAATTTATTTTCAAACAAGGTATGATGTAAAATAAACTAATATTAAATTTAGTAGGTAAGTATAGGTAAATAATTATCTAAATAGAAAAAATGTAATACATGGCTTTTAAAGTAGTTAGATTAAGTTGATAGTTATCTAGTTCTCTAATTGGTTTAAATCAATTAAACTAAAAAAAAATTAGGGTTCCGTACCTCAAAAGGAAAAAACGGAATCCTTATAGGATCACTTTGTTGTCCGTCTGTTAAGACCTTTTTTCTCAGGAACGTGTCAAGATATTAAATTGATATTTATATCGAATACTTCAAATCTACCGTTTCTTTCAGCTGTGAAAAAAACAAACTTGTGTGTCACCGCGATCAAAAGATATGTCCGTTTATGTCGCATATTTTTCGATTTCACAAGGGAATCAAACCCTATAGGCCCTATAGGTATTCTTCTAATTTCATGATTCTAGTTCAACGGGAAGTACCCTATAGTTATAGGGTACGTTAGGGTAAGTTAAGTTTATCTGTCAATATTTCATTTTTTTTGTTTTGACTTGAGCTCTGACCTTTCAATCCAACGGAACCCTCAGAGAGCAAGTCCTACTCGTACTTGTCCATTTTTTTAAACCCTGGCCTCATCACTAGGATTCCCAGTTTTGCGGAGCAGGTATATATCTTCTGACAATTAATTAGCCAGAGGATTCCTAAACTCATAAATTTTTCAAATGTTCGCACACAAGAAGAAACGAAACGTGGAGATAATCTCGAAAAAATAGGGCCATCAAATTATTTTGTGTAAATTTTCATTCGTTTAATGTTTGCCTTCCCCGAAGCTTTAATACACTCTACATAGCTGCAGAAAAATTAAAGAAAGTAATCAGTGAAATTACGCCGGCTACTAAAATATGTATTCGTCATAAAAGTATGCGTCGACTTCTGTCGAGGATAAATATTCATTATGACGGATCGGCTAACGTTTTAGCGGGATTAAATACTATTAAGGCAGGAGACGGCGAGCACTCTCGACTGAATCAATCAAGCATAGGGTATCTGTTACTGATGTAAATAGACGCAAGTACTTACTTAGTGCGCGTGTAATTAATTTGAAGATGTTTCTTTTTCGCTTTGAAAGCCTTTTATTGCTATGTCGTGTTTTGAAGAATTGTGAGAAAAGAAAAGCTTTTAAGCGTCTTAGTTTCACGTTTGCGTTTGCAAGCGTTTTCAATGTTCTGTACTCTGAAGCTGTTGGTTTTGTTTTTGGGAGCGATGGTGGCCGAGCGGTAGCATATGCGCTTTACAATCTGATGGCACCCGGCTCGATCATTAGCCCCATACCAATGACTTAATTAGTATTTAAATAAATTATGTGCAGTTTTGATGCCATCACTCAAAAATGGTGAAGAAAAACATCGTGAGGAAAAAACCGTTATGTCTGAGGATCTCAAAAAGTTTGAAGACGAATGACATTCACCAACTTGCCCTGGGCTGGGCCAGCATAGTTGTTTCCCTTCAATCTCCCCGTCCACCATGGAAGCCCATCCTCTCTCTCTCTGAGAGAAGGCCTGTGTTCCAGCAGTGGGAACATGATATAAACAGGTTTATAATTACATTTCATCATCATCATCAGCCAGTAGACGTCCACTGCTGAACATAGGCCTCTCCCTTTATCCTCCACACTGAACGACAGCCTGCATTTTGCATCTACTAGATGCCAGCGACTCTCACTATGTCGTCAGTCCATCTAGTGGGAGGCCTACCTACGCTGCGTCTTCCGGTTCGTGGTCTCCACTCAAGAACCTTTCTTCCCCATCGGTTATCGGTTTTTCAAGCGATGTGGCCTGCCCATTGCCACTTCAAGTTGCAAATTAAATTAAATTAAATAATTACATTAATATTAAGTTATATTGGAAATTTCGATTCAAGACGACTGTCATCGTGTAATTATTGTTCAAGTTCCAATCCTTGCTTAGTTAGCATGGAGGCGGAGACGCCGTGAAGTCTCGTCACTCAATATGTATGAGTCGGTGTTTACTTCAATGGTAGGGGCACGCTTCATCCGGCTGAGAGCTCTCATTCGCCACTAATTAATTACTCAACTCGGTTTCAATTAAATTAACTCGAGATCGGGCCATCGACACGCAATGAATTGATGCCAGCCGCGATTCGATTAAGATCGTTAATGCCGATCTATTTAACTCGTTTGCAATGAATAAAGTTATTAAATATGCGATTACTATGCCGTGAACACGCAACGTTAACACCATGTCATCACCATGTCATGCAGCCTATCATATTCCCACTGCTGGGATACAAGCTTTCTCTCAGAGTGAGAGGATGGGCCCTAATCCATCGTGCTGGCCCAGTGCATGTTGGTGAATGTCACAATGAATGAATGAATTGAATGTTGGTGTCATATCTCTAAACTTTTTTTGAGATTCTCGGGCATATCTCATGATGTTTTCCTTCATCGTCGTGAAGTGATGGCATCGAAACTGAACATAATTTAAGTATTAAATAAGTCATTGAAGCAGGGGCGAGGATCGAACTGGTTGCCGTAAGATTGTAAACCGCACATGCTAACACCATGTTGTTTTTATTAATACTATTATAACGACATATTTTCTTTGCAGTTAACTGCAAAACAGCATAGCTGTTAAAGCGTCTCTAAGAGAGATGGCACGACCTCTATGTGTATCTTAAATACAAAGTGACACTAAAACTAAATTGGCCACTCTGAACTAGTTGAACGGAGTTTAAAACTGTGCCCTTACCGAGGCGAGGGATGTTTTAATTACGACGTTTAAGTAAAAGCGACGCTGCGTCTAGCTAGCTGCATTACACAGATTCAGCCACCAAAAGCCGGCCCACTTAGCTAATGAAACATGTTCGTGTATAGTGTTGAAGCGCCGTCGCAGCCGAGAGGCCTCCGCGCATTGTGAGCGAGCGGAACGGATCGCCTGCCAGCGGATTCGGTGGACCCGTCTCCACAAATCCTCATTTACTTGCGTTATTTTAATGGAGCTATTGTGGGAGAATGTCCTTTGTCGCGTGCGGAAGCGAATCCGGTGCACCGGCCTGCGGGAAATGTGCTGGTGCATAAGTGCATAGCCGCCACAGTACCGTAGCGCTGCACTGCTGCCCTAAATTGGGCTGCAATCCCAAATCAAACGCTAGTAACTCTCTTTTTAGATTAAGTGGGCTTACCCAATTTTGTCTCTGTCTCTAAGTAAAAAAATACACACTATTGGCACCTATTTACCTATTCTACGTACAAAAATAGAGTCAGATCCATTTAGCTAATTAAGTACGGCGAATGGTCGTGGTCCGTAGAGAAATTCCGCGAGCCTCTAATAACCGGCTTCCCTAAGAAGCTATGAGGTCGACTCGTATAAAAATGCAATCGGCGGGCGGGGGCCGGCGACGTCGTTCAAACTTTTCAAATTTTCCACGCAGCCCGGAGTATTAATTTTAAATTAGAAGCAGAGACGAAAATTGTCTCCACATGTGGACGCCTGATGTTAATTAAAGGTTTCTTTGTATAAGTTATGCTGTTTTTATTTACTTGTGTGAGGCTGCGTGTTTGTGTTTATGGTAACGAGACTATGTAAAATATCAAATGATGTCTAACAACATATTTTACAACACATTTGCTCAAAAAGTGCACTTACGAAGCCTGTATACATCGTTCGAAAGTTAAACATTACGGATCATACAACGGAGCGTGCGGTAATGAATTTGTCCGCACGCTCAGATGTATAGCACCGTGCGTGTACTTTACGGATTTTTTTTAATTTCCATCATAATTACATAAGAATTCCACAAAAGAGTTTCATATTACGAGAATAAATAAGCTGAATGATCAAACCTCCTTGGAAGCGCTTTTGCTCAATACGTTTGTCTCAGTTTAATACTAAAGAGAAAATGAGACGAAAGATGTAGTTCTAATTTTCACCACGTGATAGTGGCGCTATTTGCATGTTCGCGCCATTTTCTTATTATATTATAGAAACTATTGTTGTGTAAACAAAATAATAAAATTGTTATATTTGTAGCCTTTTTTTCTCGCAAATGTGTTGTAAAACGTTGTATGGCACACGTGCGGATTGGTTTTTACAAACTCGTGACTATGGTAAGCCCTCGACTTCGTCTCGGGCTTACATTCGTCTACTCGTTTGTAATAACCAACTTACCGCACTTGTATCATAAATAACTATTACAACACATTTGCTCATAAAGTGCACTTACGATAACTGAATACATCTTTCGAAAGTTAAATATTACGGATCATACAACGGAGCGTGCTATAATGAAACGCATCATACAACGGAGCGTGCTGTAATGAATTTGTCCGCACGCTCCGTTGTATAGCACCGTGCGTGTACGTTACGGTATTTTTTTAATTTCCATTTATTGTTTTTTTCTCGCAAATGTGTTGTAAAACGTTGTATGGCACACGTGCAGATTGGTTATTACAAACTCGTGACTATGGTAAGCCCTCGACTTCGTCTCGGGCTTACATTCGTCTACTCGTTTGTAATAACCAACTTTCCGCACTTGTATCATAAATAACTAATACCGTGTTTAAGTTTGCTGTTAGAAAATTTACGAGCAATAATGATAAACATTACAACAACTCCCATTTGACTATGCATAATGCATTTTGATAATCCATATCTATAGCTTCATTATAAGCTGTATTGCACGAATATGCAAGGGAACGGAGATTTAATTTTGATAATGGAGTACTAATTTTGTACAACGCCAACATTTTCCACAATGGAAACCATGCTTTTGGTACGCCACAAAATACATATCCTAATTCAGTTCAGTTAAATTATGTTTTATGAAACTAAAGATAGGTACCAAAATCCTTAACAATGTTTGTTACTACAGATGATTGTAAGGCTTAATATATTGCATTTAGAGGAACCATAATGATCAACCAAGGCGCTTATACACAGTCGTGCGTTTCGCTACTTACATTTTTGAGATTTTTCTATTATATTATTTTTCTAAAAGGATAGCTGTAATGTAATATTTACCTTTACGGTTCCCTCTATAATAACGAAATCTGTATATTAAGATATCGCAACATAATTTCGTAAATAGGTATTTGAATGAATAATAAAAAAACAGGGAGAAAAGCTCAAATCAGTGTTATTTTCATATATTTTTCTATCGAGCAAAATGTCCTTAATCGTGTTTCGGTCTATACAGTTTCCTAGATAAAACATTAAATTTTGATATGACACCATTTTAACAAGCTTTTACAACAACTTGCTATGTATGTATGTATGTAACTATAAGTATGTTTGTTCGGATGGAATCTTGCAACCTAATTTTGAAGCAGATATCTTTAACCGATTGAGCTGAAATTTGGCATACTTATGTAAGTTTGTTGACAATGCAATGTTATGGCATCTTCGAGCTGGTCTGATGATGGAGACAGAACGTGATTTTTACCATATGCTGGCCAGTTATTTAGTACAATGATGTTGGCGTTTATATCTAAACACTAGCGGCACGCCCCGGCTGCGCACGGGTATTTAACAATTTTTTTTATTGATATATAGCCTATGTCATAGTGTAGCTTCCCAACAGTGAAATAATTTTTCAAATCGGTCCAGTAGTTTCGGAGCCCATTCAATGCAAACAAACAAACAAACAATGAAATCTTTCCTCTTTATAATATTAGTATAGAAAACGTATGTCTATGAACTGTCAGGGTTCATGTCAAACAAGAAACTGCAAGCCATATTGCATATCTCAGCGACTGTGGTGTAGTAGAATTTTTCAAGTAATGACATTATCAACCTCTAAATATCCGCCAATCACCGTAATAACTAATAAGTAAGCTAGACACGAACCCGCTCAATGAATAAATTAAATAGTAATTTGTTGACATACTTTGTTCGAGCCGGATCGCCTTGCGAGTAATTGCAGCAATGTTTTTATTAGCTCCCCGCGGTGGCCGCCACAGTGAAAGTTGTCGTACTTTGTCACAAATACGCACTTTATTAAAAACTTTACTTGTAAAATAATCTGTGACATATTAAATTACATTTTCATTAGTTGTGTCAATTCTGTGAATGCGGTTTTAATTTTGACGACAAAATTAAAACCGCAACTGTAAAACCATACCCGAACCGAGTAAAACCGAAACTGAAAACTCACAAACAACGCATTTTTTTCCTACGAAAACTTTAATAGAGCTAAATTTCTACTTTGATTCAGTCATAACAGAAACACAGGTGAAAATGAAATGAAAATATTGACATCCTTTCTATTAAAAGCTGGCGTATTCCAACGATCTACCTACGACTAGAGCTAACATCCCTCAATGATTTGCCCAGAGCACACTGACCAGTTTGCACCAAAGCCGGCCGCGCAATCCCCATATTCACCTGCAATTCACAGACAGAAATATAGATAAAAACCTTTTTCACTATTTGAAAGTTAATATTGACAGAAACATCCGTATCGCGCGAAGCATCAGGCCGACGCAAACGACCCCGCTCGCGTGCCGCTTTGAGGCCGATTGAATTAGATAGACACTAGATATCGGTCATCAATCAAAACGTCCAAGAGTTCGATTGTTTGAAACACCAAAGTACAAAGCGAGGGTTGAAGACTTCACCTGTCCACTGCAACGCACTGATCACAGGCCCTTGCCCGCAGCGAGCCTTTGTGCAAAGATTTGCGAGCACTTTGATGTCGGCCCCGGCAGGTAATTTAGAAAAACGTTATTTAATTAACTTTCGACAAGTCTGAGTAATCGCGTTACAAAGCCGCCGGGTGAACGGTCAAGTCTTTGAGGCGTGGGGTACCGTGAGCGCACTTCATTTTTACGCCAAACATAGCCCGCCATAAAGGCGCTGTCATTTTCAGGTGTTTTCCAATTAACATTGCGCCTTTGACCACGTCCGCACAAAGTAATATCAACTACCGCCTCTTTGTTATTAACTCTGTAGTTTTATTAAAGGGGTTGATGGCTGTAATAGAGTCGCTTTATGAATTCATTTTAAATTTTAGTCTGCTCTGTAAGGATTCTTTCCTATTATTAACAACGTTTAGGAGAAAATTGACACGCCATTATTAAGTTCGTCTTTGATCTTTAATAGGAAAAATTGTTCCATTGTGTCGCAAAGGAAATAAATGCATACGACGATCAAGTAATATGCCTGATGCATGCTTTTGATAAATCAGTGGGTAAATTATGACACTAATAGGCGGTAATATACATTCTTCTCTTCTGTGTAAATAAATGAAACAAAGTTAAGTGTTCATCGCTAACAGCGTTAGATGTATAGTTACTTAGTTCATTAACAAGGCTGGACAATAGTTTTATTAGCTACCGAAATAAGTTTGGTATAGTGTTGCAGTTCAGCGGTGCATTTTGTGAGCGCCGTAAGCGAAGTCCAGGGCAGACGACGCGGCGCGACGCCCGCGGCCACCGGACGCCGTCCCGTCCGACGAACGAGACGAGATAATTAACTCTATCAACTACCCAGTTGTTTGACAACTATAGAAATTACAGCGCTTTAAACTCCAACAAATATCATTAGCACTATTTAGTAACTCCGCCGAGAAACACATTCCGCGGTCTCGCAGCGCGGTCTTATAAAATGCGGTCGGGTATATTATGATGCGGCCCAAAGTTAGCGTTTTCCGAGCGAGTGACTCCCTCATATAAACAAAGCCGGTCTTTGTGCAGTGTTCAATGAACAGCTTAATTGCGTTTCTTCGCCACTTCTCTTTGCGGTATTCACACGTCTCTTAATCGAATTAATTCTTTAAACTGAGTCTTCAAGCAGCGATGACCCTCTTGGGTATATGGGCAAAGTTTTAGCTGGAATAGCTATAAATTCTGCTAAGTTATGAATGGTAGATAGAGCAGACAGCAGCAATTGGGTATTGCCGTGGTACGTAATCCCGCCATCAGCGGTGAGTGGCTTGTGTCGTGAGTGCAAATGGTTTGCGAGAGGCGAAGCTTTCGCCTTTATCCCTCTGTTTCGCTTATGATTCGTGAATTTTTAACTTCCCTGGAAGGACTTGCAGTCCGCACCTATTGTAGAGGTGCACTGCGGATGTTGATTTTTAAAATAAATTTTGTGCTGGTAATGGGAAACTTGAAAAATAAATGGAGTAACAAACGAGTGGGAAAAACATTGAGCACGCACTTTAAGATCTTTTTAATTTTACTAATATATTCATGATTTTGAAATCCTAACTTTAATACTCTTATTAAATTTCGTCAATGTTTCAATGCTGTTCATTGAGACATATGTACACGTATATCCATCTATGATGATGTTTAATAACATATTGTATCAAAATTAAAACCAACTTACCATTTAAAAGTGTACAGAGCGGTATGAACGAAGCTAGAACCTAGTTTTCCCTATACGATAAGCGATAGTGTTGCCAGTCGCCGCTCCAGTTTCCTCAACATGTCACCTATTTTTACGACCTGTGTTACTTTTATCACCTCATATCGTAGACGGAGGTAGCAATATCCCTTAGAATACGGAAACACGGGGATATGACAATTTTTAGATTGCTTGTTTTATTTTCAAAATTGAATATTATGTATACTCATATAAAGCACCTACTCTTGTATGTGGGAGTAATACACGTAAGTAATACCTACTCGTAGTCCGACCGAGCTTTGAGAGGTCTCAAATTCTAATGAGACAAGTCATCGTTTCTACGTATATTTGTATATTTGTTTGAAGATAACATGGCATTATCGTTCATCCGATTTTCATGCAATTTTGTAGGCAAGTAGTTAATTTCAATAAAATTTTGAACTTTGAATATGGGTAAAACCAGACAAGGCGTTGTGAAGACGTAGGGGTCGCGAGGTCTCAGTTCGGGGTAAGCAACTAGTTCATCTAAACAATACATATATTAAACATAACTTAAGGTATGCAGATAAGGTTGCCACTTTGTCTGCATACTTCACACAGCGCCCAATTTTCACTCTTTAACCCGTTAAAATTGTTTTTATAAACCTATTTGCATAATTCAAGAATATACAGATAATTGAAATTGAATTTTAAAAAAAATTGTTTATGTCATGCCTTTAATTATGTGAAATTAGAAGGATAACAAACAAATTAATTAACAAACAAATTAGGCATTATTTTATGGTACTAAAATGCAATTGATTTGTTAAGGGATAGATAGGTAGTCAATAAGTCGCTCTTACTATGAATGGGAAAATAAGTCGGTCCATGTCCGTTTGTCGGTCTGTTGTTAGTTTTAACATTTTAACTCGGTTCAAGCATCAAAGTGTGTTTTTTGAAATCCACACTTCGTAGAAAATTTGGTGTTTAAGGTATCATTCTTTGCCTGAAGTAACTATTTGATGGTCGATTTTTGTTTCCTTTTCGTTGTTTGTTAAGTTTATCTTGTATGGGCGTACAACATTTCAATGTGAAAAGTGATTTGATTATAAAGAGTCGAATGCACAACGGTGATGATAGAATTTACAGACTAACAATAATTGTAATTTCTCGATAAATTGACATATTGTCCTGTGATTGTACATAGCCATCTGGAAATGTTTTTTATTTGTGTCATATTATGGCAAACAAGCAGACGGGCTGCCTGAATGTAATCAGTCACCGTCGCCTATTGATACCTTGTAATACCAGAGACATCACAAAAACGCTGCCGACCTTTATTGTGAACAAAAACCCTACAATATTTATGAATATTTTTTCGTGAATATCTACGCAATGTTTAAGAAAGTATTGTATGCTGGCCTCGGCTACGGTTACCCACATTTTTTATTTCATCCCTAAGTACTACTGTTGCCAGTCGTTGTAAATAATATACTAAGTACAATAAAATTTTAAAATTCTGAGCGCATCCATTAATTTAGCTCATCCGAGACGACTATGCGCTCATTGCTCGACAATAGCAAATTACCTTGTTTAGGAAAACATGCGGAAAACTAGCGCGGTTAATTAAACCGTATCCGTCTGAAAATTAGTTTTTATCAACTTGAAATAGTGACTCGTTCAGAAGTAATTAGTATAATGTAGGTAGTGCAACATGCCTTTTAATAACTTGATAAGGGGGTTTTACAGAGGATGTGTGAAACTGTTAATTGTGAACTCAATTGTAAATAACAATAAACGTAAAAAATATTTTATCGTATTGGACATACTGATCTAACCTAGTGTGGTGATTACAAAATAATTTGTTTGATCGGCCATTAAGACGAGACCAGCGGTCTGCTCATTTTTAGGGTTCTGTATACCCAAAGGTTCCGCTCTATACCCATGCCTCCTTGAAGCAACCTCCTTGGTAGCGACAGTAACCTCCTTTGATCATTTCTTTTTTAGGGTTCCGTACCCAAAGCGTAAAAAAGGGACCCTATTACTAAGTATGAGTGTCATGTTGTTTGCCATCACGGCATATAAATCGGTTTTACTGCCGCGTCGTGCCAATACATGTTTCGCATCAAAAATGTATTTATTTAACACAACAAAAAACAAGAAAAAGTTTGCCGTTACGGAACGCCTAGCAGATATGTAACATCAAAGTTGATGAAGGGGCATGACGGCATGAGAAAGCGTCATGTTTTTTGCCGTCACAGCACACGAGTCGGTTTCACTGCCACGTCGTGCCAATACATGTTTCGCATCAAAAATGTATTTACTTTAACTACTTTATATATTTGCACAATAAGAATAATACTTAAACCTAAATATCTAGCTAGATCATAATCCCACATATCGAAGGAATTAACTTTAATTAAAATATATTAAAGTCACGCAACTGCACGTTAGGCAGGCCATAATTATCGCAATTAATTAAGCTTAGGAAACTCGATTATTCGAGCGCAGTCACGACAAGTGTTAATAACACCGTTAAAGCACGCCAGGGGTCAGCCGTGACCCCGCCCACGGTGATACCAACTTTATTGGAATTTATACAGCTTTTATATTATGTTATGATGTATGATGTGCAGCATCGCGATTGTAGAAATAAAATACGTACGTATATTTGGTTTTACCAAGGGCTAAGTTCACTGAATCTTAACAAGGCGACTATTGTAGATTGTTGCATCGAGCGCAAAGTGAGTAGCACGAGTGCATTAATTACTCACTTTAGCGAGGTGCGTAGTTTACATTTCTTTCAACTACCGTGATAAAAATGACCTACTCAAAATAAAAATTGAAGTTATTGAAAACAAAGTTTAATTAATTTTCTCCTCAAACATTTAAAATTTGCAATTACTTTCACCAAGTCGGTTTTATTCCGCCGATTTTTATTTTCAGCCAGTATCTTTTTGATCTAATGCATACATTTTATATTAAACTTAATGGGAGACATGAAACCTCTGTGGTCAATTTAAGTGGTAATTCATGTAAATTTATATCAAAATAAAAAAAATAAAGCAATTAATTAATGAAAAACTGTGCAACAATGAGATTTCATAAAACATTTCTGCACTGTTTTGGTTTTAAGCAAAAAATACGTCTTTTGTGTTCGGTTTTGTAGTGATTAATGATAACATTACTACGTAGTTGAAAGAAAAAGTGTTTAAGCGGCTAAAATCTGTTCCTTATGTAAAATGTCATTTAAATAAATAATCATCACGGTAAATTTTGATAAACATGAACCAAAAATAACTACTTTACCTTGTATTTATAACTACAAGTGAGTTCTGCATGGTAAAATAAAATAATAATAAAAAACAATTGCATACAAACACACCTTAATTTCAACTAATTATTTTCCTGAATGGCTACGTCTAAACGCCTCTCCCTCTCTCTCTCTCTCTCTCTCTCTCTCTAAAAACTCTCTTAAAACGCCACCAAACGCGTAGAGACCATCAAGACCATTTATATCAATCGTTTGTAAACGTCTCTTCCTTTGCTAATTTCTCTCATGCAGACAGAGTTCACCATTGAAAGAAACGTCAAGGACGACGATTGAGATTGAACTGTTACTTCTTTTGGGAACTGTCGTACTGCCATCATGTTAGCACCTTACTAAGAGCTTATGTTACTAGCAGAGCATCAGGTTAGGTTTATGTATGTACACACCTCCTCATAGTCCCTGTGCGAGTGAGGCTGCGCGGGCGGCGGCGCTCATTCGCGCGAGCGGCGCGGGCGGCCCACCTTGCCTTTACGCACGGGCGCGCCGGGCGTCGCGTTCGCACTCTTCATGAGTTTCTGCCAGTCTTGCTCGCAGACTAGTGACCCCGCTAGCATATAGTACCTGTAATCATAAAACAAGAAATAGTACTGTCTTATACCGATGCTGCAACTAAGATGTATTTTATTTCAAACAATAAAAACTTCGCTATTTTTTTTTTAAATTTTACTTTTTTTCCTAAAAGCATACAGTCTATCTTAGAGGTAAGAAGTTTGAAGAATATGAACTCTTAAAAAAAGGTTACAAACAGTTTATACTTCTTACCAACCAACCAACCAACTAGTATTTCACTGGGTTACACATTTATCGAGAATAAATGTGTAACCCAGTGAAATACTAGTTGGTTTATGAATATTGACACTCCTATCCTATTTTTTTGGCACATCATCATCATCATTTTCATTCCGTGCTCGCTCCGTACTGAGCATAAGCCTTTCTTTTTGTTATCTGTACGGTGCTGTGCTAATCAGTTGGCTTGGCCAGTTTCGACCTGCGAGCTTTGCGATATTATCATAATTATTAAATATAAAATATTTTAAAAATTATTTTCTTATTCAAATTTTTCGTGGTTGACCTCCGAATCCATAGTAACTCTACGTTGTAGAAAAAGTTTTTTTTTTAATGACCTACCTATCGCCTTGCATAAGGTGTGATCCACATTTTGAACAAGCGAAACATTTTATATGGAACACGTGTAGAGGTTGCTGTGGTGCGTTCGTTCTCATAACGAACTCGCTCGCTGGGATCGCCTGCCCGCACGCTGCGCACGCGCCTCCTGAACCGAACATTCTGGAACAATAGAAAAGTAGCTGTAGAAAACCCAAACAATATTGTTTAGAACTGCACATTAGCGCAGTTGGTGTTAAGTAAAATTAAAGGGGTTAATTGCGACCACCGTTTGTGTGCGAACTGCTTTTTGAAAGTAGAATTTCAAGAAAAGCTGTCTTTACAATTAATTCCATTGCAGATAATTTCTGCAACATTTATATATCTGGGTACTTAAATTTTATCATGTGGAATGATGTGAAGTGATTTTTTTTCCATGTTGAGATTCGCAACAACAGAGATTTTTACCCGAATGCGCAAGCAGGAGTGTTAAACTTTTTCGTTTTAATATTGGGAGTGACATAGGGTACAAGAATTCAAGATAGCGTCCACAAAAAAAAGGGAAAATAGAAAGTAAACATTCCTAAATAGGTTTAGGTTTAAAGAACTTTATTACCACAAAGACAATTATTTGTCACTTAAGTGATAACATATTTATATAAAATAATAGTGTTCGTCGTCGCATGCACTAAATTTTTTTTAAAAATCCATAAATACTTAAACGCTAAATACATAAATGGTAATAACTAATACACAAATAGGTCAATATTACCATCATTATGTAGGGCTCACTCAGCATAATCAGTAGTTTACGAGATAAATCGGTATGAAAGAGCTCTGTATCTACTACGAGTAAAGGTATATGGCCGAAAGTATGATTATAGGTCCGAAAACCCGTACGAAGCGCTTTGATTCCACATTTATTGTGCGAACTGCTAGTCTGTGGAATTCGCTGCCTGAATGGGTATTTCCAGTTAGTTACAATCTGGGTGACTTCAAGTCGAGAGTGAATCGGTTTCTTCTAGGCAAGCGTGCTCCATCGTAGACCGCTTCATCGCTTAACAGGCGAGATGAAGGCCAAGCGCAAGCCTATCTATTATAAAAAATAAAATAAAAACAACGCTGCGCTCCGCTGTTACTTTTCAGTCATTTGCCTACTATTTATACAATGCAGACGGGTTATGTTTTTTAATAATTTAGGTTATTTGTTTGATCTCAACGTTGCTAACAATATTGTCGACACAAAAAAGCCAGATCAGCCGTTATTAAAATCGATAAAACTACGCCTACACGTTCAAACTCGGAATGTCCATTAACTCTATTTTGCCCCATTATTTTACTTCGCTCCATTATTTCATTTAGAGATGTGAGAGTGGACAATTAAATGTGTTTTATATGCTCGACTCATTCACATGGAATGCTTGAAGTTGTCATTAGAATTATTGCTATCTAGTTAGAGTGATCTTAGACGTAGGTAACAATTTTAACAAGCAAGCTTTAATCCGTTAAAACGCCACGATTATTGCTCGTTAAGCTTTGATAAATGGATAATAGAGCAAAGTAACGACACAGACTATAAATCTTTTTGAATTAGGTATCTATTTGTGTGCTTTGAGCGCTTGCGTCTAGATAAATAGTTATGAGGTTAAAGCAACCGGTAGTGTCACGGTAATTAACTTGTTATTATTGACACACTGCTCAATAAACTAGGCTAGTGGTTCACACCGAATTGTGAACTCGCAACCCGTATATCTTCTGGACCGATTTTGCTCATCGCAAAAAGTCTGTGTATCTGTGAGTCTGTCTTTGGCATCGTTGCTCTAAAACGGCTGAACCGATTTTGATTTACTTTCTTTGAGAGGTGACTTGATCGAGTGTGCTATGAATCCTGTATGATAGCCCGTTGGACCAGCTGGTAGTGAACCTGCCTTCTGCGCTTGGGGGCGTGGGTTCGATTCCTATCTAGGACAAACATTTATGTGATGAACATTTGTGTTTGTTCTATATCTGGTTGTTAATATCTATTTAAGTATGTATTTAAAACTATATATGTATGTATATCAGTCTCTGGCAGCCTTATCACAAGCTTTGCTTAGTTTGGGGTCAGATGACCGTGTGTGCAAAAATGTCCCGAATATTTATTTATTTATATTTTATTAATCATGAAAATCGGTTGAGCCGTTTGATGATTATTAGCTCTATTAAGGAGGTTTAAAAAAAACAATGTTTTTAATTTTCTATACTTGTTGAACTAAAGTTGTATTTGTACAGGAATAAGCTTTTTGCTCAAGATATAAATATATTTTTGTCGTGAGAAATGTATAATGAGTTAGAATGCCCCACTTTGCGTGTTAGATTCCGCTCTCGGACCTTCCCCCCCTTTTGTCACAGATCAATAAATAGCTACATTTATTGCAGTTTTGTTGCACTGTGGGAGCCTACTGCAGACTGGCAGTTTAATAGTCGCATTTAATAGTTAATGAGTCGTTATTGCGATCGCTATTAGCGTCGCCAGCGAGCCGCCATTATTTACAACCGCCCTGAATATTAATAAATCGCAACAACAATCCGGCCGAAAGCAATCAAAATTTAATTACCTGCGCTTCTTCGTGTTTCGCAATAATAACTCCGAACGGGTTAAAAGATAAATTTTGTAAGTCTTAAAAGATAAATTCGCTTCAATCACTCGGAGCAAATAGGATTTCGTTTCATTTACTCCGGTAAGAGCGTTTTCAATTAAGGAGCGCCCGACAAACAGTATCGGCGTATGAAGGTAAAATTAATTAAACCGCGCCAAGACAAACATGTACGAATCTATTTGTGTTGGACGCGAGAACGCGCTCGCCAACCATACGTGATATAAGAATTACCAGCCAGGCATACGGAAAAACGGCGCGTCAATATGTTTATCGAATCGCTGTCTAGCTCCTTCCTTCGAGCAGGATGCTATGTTGCTTGATTTCTTTTCAATTCATCATCATCATTTCAGCCTATCGCGTTCCTACTGCTGAGACACAGGCCTTCTCTCAGAGAGAGAGAGAGAGAGACAGACAGGATCTTTTCAATTGCTTGTACCAAACTACCAACTTCACCACTCAATTGTATCTTCTAACACTCCGTTATGCTATAAAATGGTCAACTTTTCGCTAACTAGAAGTGTCACGCGTGAAAACAAGAAAAATATGCATAAAGAGGGCTTTCTGCAAATAAGCAAAATAGGTACCAAATAGTATCCGATAAATAGCTCCAATTACAGTCTAGTTTTTTATGTCATAGGTGGCAAACAAGCTAACGGGCCGCCTGGTAGTAAGCGATCACAGCCGCCTATGGATATCTGTAACAATAGGGGCATCTCAAATACGTTGCCGCTTTTCAGCCTTATGAAGAACCCCACGTTATAGTTACCAATTGTCGTGGTTGCAGTCTATTATTGCACACAGTTGTTGAATACCCCAACTGTTTTATTAATTAATTGAAGTAAACACATCTAATTTGGAACCACACTTCTATACTCGAAACAGACTTAGTTAGAAACTGGAGGGATGTCAACACACGTGGCTATATTTTATTTATTGGACCGTATTACTTTACTCAACTTTCGGAAGGGTTTCTAAAATAAACTGATCGGAGATTCCTCGGAGCCTTTTCATCGAGATTGTAATTTTATTCGTGTAGTTACAAGTTTCCAAGTTTGTAATCAACAACTTTTAGGTTTCCTTTCATACTGATATTAATTAACGAGTGTGTGTTTAACATGAGTTTAATAAATGTGGAAGTTGGAGCGCGTCTCGCGGGTACCTGGCCTGGGTGGAGGCCTAGTCAAACTTTATTTACTTGTAAAATTGAATACGTCGCTGTGATGTGAATCCTCATTAATTTAAGATGAAGACCGTATCTTGAAATGTTATTTTATTCATTAAGGGAACGTCTCGAGTCGCACGGTTGTGTACGTGTCGAGTTTGAATTGTTGTACAGGAACATAATTTAAAACCTCTCGACGAGATCATTAGAGCGGGCGGAATGGCAGGTGAAAAAGGGGGAAACCTATCTGCACAAAAATAACTAATGAGGATTCAGGAATAGCACTCGAGACGTGTTCGTGTATGTGACGTTTACCTTTAAAGCTACAACGTATAAATCGTGTGAAATACAATGTTATCAAACGATTTCCTCGATCGGAGGCGCCTTGGATCGGGAGAATGGGGCGCGATAGGCGATCGAGCGCCGCCGCCGAGACGAATGGCTCTCAATAAAGCCGAGATGCGTCCCCAAACGGGATGTCTTACTTGTTGCTTCAGTTTCGTGTTTGCGGCCTCCTAAAGAGCCTCAGAATGTTTCGAAGGTGAAATGTTACATTATGAGTACAAATAAATCTTACTATCAAAATTTGCGGTTTTTCTAGTTTTTTGTTGAATAAACTGTATTTTGTAATTATGGAAAACTTAGAGAGCACCACAGATAACAGTGCACAAATTTGCATCGAGCACTGTGTGTGGTTAATTTTAATTGATTGCTCTGACATGATAGCAGACGAGTCATCACCTGTCATGCTTTCTGCAAAGCTATGAAGTCCTTGTAGCTGTGATGGTGATGTATGAAAGCGTTTGTTGTTGATGGACACTGCCTGTGGCCAGCTGAAGCTTGACATGAAGGCACTCGTATTTCAGTCATATTAGAGGCATCTGGCAGGGCTTTCAGTCATTTTACTCTTTGATCCATTTAACATTTCAAGTATGGTTTGACTGGTAGTTATTTTATTGGTAGCTGTTTTGATTGGTAGCTATTTTGTAGTTAGAAAATTTACCTATGATCGAATACAAAAGTGGATTTAACAACAGATTCAAATTTTGACTCTACCTTAGTAATGAAAAAAAAAACAAAAAAAACAATAATAATAAAAGTATGGATCGATTTAAAAACTTGACTTTTTGACTTGTTTGAAGTCGGGTAATAAAATAATTAATAAATGTGTATGACGCTCCGACATACAATTTTTTGCTAGCAAAATGAATGTTTGTCGTAAATTGTTATATGCTATACGCATAATTATTATGTAGTTTAGTTACGAATCTATATAGCTATAAGCGAAATATCACTTTAACTGACTGACTTCCATCTCGAAATCTCGAAAACTACTTAAACTACGAAACTGAAATTTGGCAGGTAGATTATTTAGAAGGCGTAGAGAGAGATCCGCTAAGAGAGGTTTTTGAAAAGAGGCCGAATTAACGGGTGGAAAGAGAGTTGAATGTTTGTATGAAAGTCTACGCGCATGAAGTCGCGGGCAACAGCTAATGCGATAACCAAAGTATTTTGCATTAGTGCGTCTTCGGAAAGATTGAAGTTATCTGCATTTTCATTTCACGATTTTTTTCCCGTGTAAGTGATTTGTCATAAACTTGTAGTTCGCACCGAACAGACCTCGCGATGTTATGTTTTTACAAGCATTTACTTCGCCTACCTTTTAAGGTACATCCGCTCCATAGTTTTCCTACCTATATTGATTACATCTTGATTGAAAAATATGACTTCAGTCATACTAACATTATTTGTACAAAATAAGACAAGTTCATTTAGGATTCACTAGGAACTCCTTCCATTAACCAACGGTATTTCGTAAGATCGTTATTTTAATATCTTTGCAACCCCTGCATCGGAATAATTTATATTCGAAATTAAAAATTCAATTTACTTGAAATACATGCCTACAAATTTTCACGAAGATCGCAGGAACGGAGTTACTCAAGTCATCTTCAAACAGACATACAAACATGAGTTAAATTAAACGCCGATTTGTCCCCCAGTAGACTCTTAGACCTCACTAAGGTAAGTCAAAAATAGCTTTCCGATTTGCTATGTTATTTCGTACTCACGTGAGCTCATGTTACGAGGTACACTGTACATATCTCTCGAGCTGAAATGATTTGATACATCGTTGTTATGTACATATAGATCGATGGTTGTTATATTGATACGTCATAATATGACAAGCGTATAGATTGCATACAGGGAGGTTTATTGAGCTAGCACCGTTAACGAAGTCCATCCTCTAACAATGGGTACCTAATGCTGCACACGGCTGTAACTAAAATATATCCTGTGCTTCATACGCTTGAACAGTATATTATTAAGAACTTGCGACAAAAAAAGTCTGTCATTATGTGAAACTAAAACAATAAAATAAAATAAATAGTATTTTTTTTAAATTTTGCGCGTTAAATTTATGTAGATTTCTTTTTATTTTATAGGATGGCGAAAGAAATAGAAAGATACAGTCTGTGAATAGGTGAATAGGTCAGGTGAATAGAGTCCTCAAAGGTAGGCAACGCACTGACAATGCCCCGGGTATTGTAGGTGTCTGTAAGCGGCGGTGACCACTTACCATCAGGTGGCCCGTTGCTTGGTTGCCCCTTATTCTATATAAAAAAAAGATACTAAGTTTTATTCTAATAAATGTCAAATCGGTTTTTTAATCCTAACGGTGATATTTAACCCCCGACGAAAAAAGAGGGGTGTTATAAGTTTAAAGTGTATGTCTGTGGCACCGTAGCTTCCAAACGGAAGAACTGATTTTGATATCGTTTTTATTTTATTTTTTAGGTGTCTTGATCTAGAGTGTTCTTAGTTGTGATTCAAGAAAACCTGTTCAGTGGTTTGTAAATTATCAGCTCGTTTATCATGTTAAAAACCTTATTATCTCCAAAAATTTTGAAAACGTGCTAAAGAGATAGCCGCATTAAGTGTAATAATTAAGTTGATTGTGTGGTACCACTTCAAAACTACTCTAACAGCATAAAAAATATCTGAGTCTATTTTAATTCCAATATGATTTAAGGCTTAACTTAGCATCTAATTTCCAAACAAATTTGCCCTCCAACCTTTTTTACTTTACAAGTTTTGTTGGCCAAAATAAAGTAAGTAGTAGTAATGTAATTTTTATTCTTATTATTGCATTGACATTCTCATTTAATTAATGTTATTGGTATTACCGTGTTAATTTAGTTAAAATAAATTTATTTAATTAATTAATGTTAAAATTAAAAAAATTGTGTTTGTTTTGGCTGATTCTTTTTGGCTGTTTCCAACTGTTAATCAAAGCTAAATTACATGTCTTTGAATTTGTAGAACCGATAACCGATGGGGAAGAAAGGTTCTTGAGCGGAGACCATGAACCGGAAAACGCAGCGTAGGTAGGTAGGCCTCCCACTAGATGGACCGACGAGGGTCGGAAGAGGTGTGAGGGTTGCTGGCATGCAGTGGATGCAAAAGGCAGGCTGTCATTCAGTGTGGAGGTTAAAGGGAGGCCTATGTTCAGCAGTGGACATCTTCTGGCTGATGATGATGATGATGATATCTTTGCTTACATCCGTCGAGTAGAGTCCATGCTCTATGTGGGACGCACCGCGGTATCGAGTTAGCACGTCGTTAGCAAGAAACTCGTTAGCGACGCGTGCCAGCGACAAGCCAAGAATTTGCTAATGACACATGTGCGCGTTTGCATCCGCAGCTGGGACGGTCTTGTTACGGGAATTCGGCAAGAAAAGGATTTGGAGGTTTCATGTTATCTCTCTGCAGTCAGCGATCTAAAATCACAATGACATTTATAAAGTGCTAGCTGCGCCCCGCGGTTTCACCCGCATGGATTACTCCTATATCATCAGCTTTCTGCCAGTGAAGGTCCCGTCAAAATCGGTCCCGCCGTTTTGGAGTCCATAGGAAACATACATACATATACATGGTCACCTTTTTTATACAAGACATAAATCGCAAATGAAATCTTTTCCCGCACGAAATCACCGTCATGGAACTACATAAATAAATACATCCACTGGCTATTTTATATAAGTATTTGACAAGACATTACATTTACCACAAGACAACACAACACATTATTACACCACATTACACAAGACATTATTTGACATTTCATACATATGATCAATGAAAATACGCCCTACGTACGTAGCAACGATTCATTTCTTGGTAACGGTTAAAATACACAACCAAAATAATTAAACTTTGAGGTGACGAACGCGTTGAAGTCTTTTACTCATAAAAAGTTTTAAAAAACACGGATTTTAAACAATATCATAAATGTCAGAAATGGTATTGTTATCCGTCAACAGAAACAACAAGCATCGAGGCAATCTCGTATCCAAATTGACATAGTAAAACAACAGAGCCTCCGACTAAGTTGCATAAACTCGTTCCGAACTCCCCTCTACACACTCTATCGGCGATTTTTAATTAAGTCCCCGGCGGCAAGCGAGCAAAGTAACACCATCAATTCATTATCCTAAACTCTGGCTCGATTGTTCCTCGCCCGCTACTTACGCAAACTTTCATTTTAATCAAGCGTTTAATTAAAAATTATCCGAGAAAAACAAAATAAGCCCGTTAGGGCGGTCTGAACTAATTAAGGCGCATGCGATGAGCCGGCCGACAACAGAGGCCCGCAAGGTGAGCGTCCTCTAATTAAACGCTTGTTCCAGTTCAGCGGTGTCGCTTAGCGGGTGAAACTATCGTAGAGTGGCGTGGAAAAACCTGACAAGTGTAGGGGCGGACCGGCGATCCACGCTCCTCGCCAGCCGTCGCCGTGTCCTGCCCTAATGACGACGTAATTACTACACCTAGCGTGTCGCTACCGACATTGCGTTATTAAAATACTGCTCGGGAGAGCCACTCGCCCAGTCACCTCGCCATTGCATTCCTGTATTCAATCTATTTTCCAGTGTTAACGTCATGACACGCACATGATTTCACTCTGGTTTATAAAATACCTCGAAAATATTTTTAGCGGTTAATTTTTAATATAATTAACGATCGCGAATTCGTGACCTTCATTACTTTATCGTACATTGTTTATTTTCGTATAAAATTACAATAAAATTGATTACTAAGCATATTTTGTCTCAAAAATAATTACGTTCCAAAATTACAAAAACTTTGTAACAAAGCTGAACTTTTCTAATTAATGTTAATACCAATATCAATTAACTCGCGCTAAGAATTAATTATCTCAGCATTACGACCCTCGTTTATTACTAAACTTTCACCAATCAATCTTCTAGTTTCCTACTTACTTAACTTAAGTAATCAGGATGTTAGTATGTAACAGTACCTACCTGCTCAAGTTGTATGCACTTATAGGGTTTTTGTATTTGCAATGCAGTTGCAACCTTAACATGACCCTGACATTTTCGGTTCCGGGATTTCCCGGTTCTGAACCCTAATTGTAATGTACTTCATTCTTCGAATGTTTTTTTAAACTCTATTTGTAGTTCCGTGCGTCTCAGCAGGTCATTGCTGAAAATCAGCGCTGCAGAGAAATCTGTAGCATTATCGCTGAGCACTGCCCTTTTTTGTCGCACTGGACACTCAACGACAATTTAACATGTATTATTAACATTGTTATTATTATTTTGTTGTTTCTGTTTTGTAATGTTGATGTTGTAGTGTTTTGTGCGCAAAATAAATGTTTTCTTTCTTTCTTTCTATATGAGCCCAGAGAAGAACGCAGTGGCCGCTTGAAACGGAACGAAGGAACCAAGCCAAGAAGGAGGCAGGGCGAGAAAACGCTGGCGTAATGACCTCGACGCGTTCCAGATAGACTGGTCAAATCTGGCGGCTGATCGCATTGTCTGGAAGGAGATTGGGGAGACTGGAGACTTTTGCTCAGAAGTGAGAAAGAAAAGGGTTAAAAATACACTGACGCTGTTAGTTACTAAAAACTATGAAAATTTATAACTACTTAACAGTGCTCGAATTTCTGTGTATTGGCAATAATTTGATGTAATCAGTTCTTAATGCTTGTCACATCATCCAAAGATTCAGTAAGTATAATATATATTATTCAATATTTTGTTTGCAAACTCATTAAATATTAGACCGGAAACGTTAATTAACTGGGATAATATTTAATTTAAGCATCAAGTCACAAGCGGAAGTAATACTAAGCTTTTAAAATCACATACAGTTTTAATTAAATTTTAAATATTTAAATGTATATATAAAATCGCAATAATATGTAAAACAATTTGTATTTAATGTATATAAAATGGCAACACCATTTTATCAAAACTGTATTAGCAAACGTCATGTGTATTCGTTGACAGTTGACTGCTGACAACTGTCAACGAACACAGTATATAAGTTGCGGTTGCATTGCAATTGCCCTCTTTCGGCGCTCGAACCTCGAAGCGAGAACAAGCGTAAACGAATTGTGTGTAAAATAGTTTAGGAGGTGATTTCTTGGCCGAAATGCTAACAAATACAATTCTTGTTTTTCGAATAACATCAACTTCATTTATATTACAAACCAGGATTTCGAATAATCCAGACTAGTAACAGACCTGATTCGCAGTCGTTCCTGAATTTTTCCAACTAATTTATATGGTTAGTTTTTTTTAAATATTCCTGTTTATCTGTAATCGCTTATCTCTCCTCTCAATACATAATTCCGGCCCACATACACGAGTAATTAGATCAATTATCTGTAACGCATAAATAACGCTATAATTTATTACTGGTAACATTTTGTCAAAAGCCGCACTCGCACGATGAGCTAATCGACTATCACCGCTAATTGGCCCCGTCTGCCCCCGCTCTTAGGGTTGCCACGTGTTTTGTTTCTCCTGGAGACCTTTCAGAGATTGTTGTATTTACTAGGGTTTGAAGGATAGTAACAATAATAAGGTTGTATTATCATTTTAGCAGAGTTACTATTTAGGGAATTACAAAAATAATAATTTGGTATATGCGTCCTTTATGGTTTCTGAAATGTACCGCCAATCAAAATACCAATCAACTAGATAAATTTGGATCAATCGTTAGGATGTATTTATATAACTTAGGTGTTATCCTAACTATATGATAAATGTTATAAGATTTCATTATAAAAGTATACCTAGATATTCTCTATTGACAAAAACTTCAAATTGGGCCAGTCACCTTACCGTAAGTTTTCCAATTTTTTTTGACATAAAATAAGATGAAATGTAACGCAATGCATACGTATGTATATGTGTGTGTGTATGTACGTATGTGTATGTGTGTATGTATGTATGTATGTTCATATGGACTCCAAAAAGGCTGGACTGAAAAGGCTGGACTGATTTTGACGGGACTTTCTCTAGCAGATAGCTGATGATATAAGAAGTAATCTACGTGGGTAAAACCACGGGTCGCAGCTAGTAATTAATATTAATAAAAGTAAATGAAATGTGTACTTTTACTTTACAATCTTAAATCATACGATGGCAACCCTAGTCAGCACTCCTGCCGCCCGCCCTCCAACCCTCCCGCCTCCTCCAACTAATTAGATAAGTTTGCAACTCGACTGTACTTCTGGTGGCCCACTCCGCCGGTAAGCATCAATCTTTTTAATTAAACATTTTTGACACCGCGCGATTAGCCATCGAACCCATTTCTATGCTAATAGCTGGTGAATAGTTTTAGTTTTAATTTAAATGCAAACTAGTGTCGTTGCAAGTGCGTCGTGCTCTACGTGAGGGTACAAGGAGTGTGTGTCATGTTTCATTAATCTATCTATAATCTATATAATTATATACACTAGCAATGCATCCCGGCTTCGCACGGGTGTAAGTCTTATTTTTTTACACCTTTGGTTACATTATTGGAGTTTTAGTAAATATAGCCTATGTCACCCGGGGATACTCGTAGTGTAGCTTCCCAACAGTGAAAGAATTTTTCAAATCGGTTCAGTAGTTTCGGAGCCTATTCAATGTAAACAAACAATCAAATCTTTCCTCTTTATAATATTAGTATAGACTAGCTACGCGGTTTCACTGGCGTAGTGATGAAAAATGGTGACGACGATGATGATGAAAAGTAGCCTATGCGTTAATTCAAGACATAAACTATCATATTCTAAATTTCATCCAAATCCATCCAGCCACTTCAGCGTGAAGTAGTAACACACACACACACACATACAGAAACTTTCGCATTTATAATATTAGTATGATTGGTGTGATTATAGTGTGATTGTGCTTCTTATATAGAAGAAGCTACTGCTACGATGTCTACGGCCCGTAGAGCAGCGGGCTGATTCTCGGACAATCGACATGGTTTCTATCCTCGACGCTCATGTTTGTCTTAATGAAAGCGATAGTGGCAGAAATATTATTTAATGCTCGAGAATCAGCCTACTGATTTTGAAAATGATAAATCTATAATCTCAACTACATCTAGTTTTTCCAGGGTTCTGTTAAAGTTGGTACGAGAACAAAGATACATTAATAAATAACAACTTCATCAACATTATCAGCCTATCATGTTCCCACAGTTCGGGCCCAGGCCTCTCAGACAGAGAGAGAGAGGGAGAGAGAGAGAGAGAGAGAGAGAGAGAGAGGATGGGTTCTAATCCGCCAAATTGGTGTATATCTTGAACTTTATTAGGTTCTTGGATTTACCGGTTTCCTCGCGGTGTTTTCCTTCACTATTGTTGAGCGATGGCATGGAATCTTTACATAATTGATTTAAGTACTAAATCACTATCACTACATAGTATAAAATAAAGTCGCTGTCGCTGTCTGTCCGTCCCTATGTATGCTTAAATCTTTAAAACTACGCAACGGATTTTGAAGCGGTTTTCACCATCAGTTACATAATTTTTCACGGAAGGTTTATATATAAAACTAGCGACCCGACCCGACTTCGCACGTAAATTACACCTGTGCAAAGCCGGGCGGGCGGGTCGCTAGTAAGTTATATAGTACAAATAAGTCATTGGTGCCGAGGATAGAACCGGGTGCCAACAGAATGTAAAGTGCACTTACTACCGCCCGAACACCATCGCTTTTAACAAATAACAAGATAGAGTTCACGTTATAATGTTATATTTGTTCCAACCTGGTGGATGACTGGTAGAAACTGTTAAGCATTAAGTCCTACATTTGTACATGTCTACATAATTTGTAAGTGTGCAATAAAGTATTATGCGAAGGTAGGCCTCCCACTAGATGGACCGACGACATAGTGAGAGTCGCTGGCATCCAGTGGATGCAAAAGGCAGGCTGTCGTTCAGTGTGGAGGTTAAAGGGGGAGGCCTATGTTCAGCAGTGGACGTCTTCTGGCTGATGATGATGATGATGACGAATAAAGTATTATATAAATATAAGGTGTCTAATGCGTTGTAAATTTTATATTTACAGATTTATTACGTGTGAGTGTTTTTTATTGTGTTTATTAGTTCTACATATACAGCTCTTTTATAATAAAGCTTTAGTAGTAAGTTGTTAACGTAATTAACGAGATGTTTGTATTTTAGAATGTGTTAAATCGCGTCATTTGTGTGAAGGTTACGACTACTTAATTGTATATTATAGTTCGAAGGAGTGAACCGGTTTGATAAGTTCGTAATTTTATAAGAGTTTTTTGACCTGAGAATATTATGTTGAGAGTAAAATAAGTACTTATCGATAAATGAGTCTATTTAGAGTAGAAACGTTAAACAATGCTTAAAATTGCTTTGTCTCGTAATAATTCTATTTAGAGTAGAAACGTTAGTCGATGCTTAAAATTGCTCTGTCTCGTAATAATTCTATTCAGAGTAGAAACGTTAGTCGATGCTTAAAATTGCTCTGTCTCGTAATAATTCTATTTAGAGTAGAAACGTTAGTCGATGCTTAAAATTGCTCTGTCTCGTAATAATTCTATTTAGAGTAGAAACGTTAGTCGATGCTTAAAATTGCTCTGTCTCGTAATAATTCTATTCAGAGTAGAAACGTGAATCAATGCTTAAAATAAATTGCTTAATATAAAATTACTCTGTCTCGTAATAATTATATTTACAGTAGAAACATTACTCAATGCTTAAAATTGCTCTGGTTCTTAATTATTATATTTAGAGTAGAAACATTAATCGATGCTTAAAAGTGTTCTGTCTCGTAATTCTTTTTAGACGACTTTTCTCTTCGAGCAATAAGTTGACAGAACAATTTAAGCATTATTTTAACTAAGTAATGGTTTTAAGCAAGGAAATAGATTTTAATCAAGGTTAGGTACAACTGAAACTTAAGTTAATCAGTTCAAATAGGATCTTCAACATTTCCGGGAATTTTCTGAATTCAGCACTGCAAGTACCGTTCTTTATCGTTCGTCAAAATTTACAGTCTGTTGAGGTCGTCAAATTCGACAAAATGCCATTTAATCAGTACTCGCTATAATTGATTCTGTGGATTTTTATCGAATTTGACGATCGATAAAGAACGGTACTTGCACTGCAGGTTAGACAACAGACTTACTATAGAAGTCAGCCTTACTTAAGGTCCAAAGTTGTTAAACACTAATTAAAAGTAAACAATTTAAATCGTCTCCTAAGTCACAAGAAGCAATTAAGAAATAGTTACCTCAAATTGTCTCTAAGCGTGAACCAAATCAATTAATTCTAACACATACCTGTATCTGTCGCAAAGGACAAGAATCGGCCATTATAGACGAGCGACTAGCAATAAATCAGGGCATACAATGGCACATTGTCTGTCGCTCAGGTGATTAAATAAATATAAATAGGTGGCTATCGGCGACGCGAGATCTTATCACCCGCGACATTTGGACGCGCGTCTGCTGGTACCCTTTCACACATCATTGTGCTAATAAAATGTAAAATAAACATCGGTGTAGAAAATCGAAAGTATCTAATCACTACTTATTCTATTACTAGAAAATCGGAGCTTAGTCACATATATCCATAAGATTTAAAATCGTCTGCAGTGTCTGCAGTAGATGCAAATGTTACTAGTTATAGTAATTTATTGTCCAAGGCGATCCAGATGGATGGATAGCGAAGAGAGACTTGAGAGCTTTGCACTTCATCCTTTATCGTTCCGTGCACAGTATGACGTAAGTGAATTTAAATAAAAGAAACCACGTTGTTGGGTGTATTTTAGAACTTAAAAAATATTGTTCGGTTTATATCAATAGAGATAAGACAAACTTTTTTGTTTGATTGTTAGAACGAGAGCACAATTTTTTAACATTCAAATAGTCCAACTTATTTGTTGCCTGGTTACTTTGGTCATTTTGTCAAGATTGATGTAGTAAATGTGCGTACCGTGGGGTGACCAGTACATCGTTAGGCTTTATTTAAGGTAAAGAGGCCAGTAATTGGCCGGATGCGGCGCACAGGTGCAGAGTGCGCCCTCTAGCGCCCGCCACAGGAAACGTGGGCCAATTTGAATCTCTACCCTAGTAAATCGATCAATTCAGATGGGATGCATAATTTTTAAGCAAATCACTTAGTTCAACTCGAAACTATTCAAGATTTTAGTAGTGTTTAAATGCTTTTTACAAGTTGTTATTTAACTTACTATTTTCGTTAATCAAATATTGCAAGCTGAATTAGAAACAGTTCCTCCTAATCGATTTTTTTTATACACCTTTTGTTTTGGTGGTAATACAATATGCAATAATACCCAATATTGTTATACTTGCAAAATGTACGCCAAAAAAAGCATAATTTAAATAAGCTTTATTAATTTAAAAAATACTTTCTAAAAACAAGCTTTTTCATATTCTTCTCAGCAAATCCTTTCATTTGATACCCATATCATGATGGTAGATAAGAACATTTTGTCCGTAATCGTTGGGCGAAAGTGCTTGGGAAGACAAATCCAACAAACCTAAACTCGACGGGGTTACGTGATACGTCGTTTCGTTTAGGAGCTCCTATGGCCTAGGAGTTCTGTCTCCACATTAGACCAGCTCGATGGTACCATAGAATTGCATTGTCACCGAAATTACATAAGTATGCCAAATTTCAGCTCAATCGGTCGAAGATATCTGCTTCAAAATTGAATTGCAAGTTTCCACCCGAACAAACCTTCGGTTTGCCGACGATATTGTGGTCATGGCAGAGTCGATGGAAGATCTCAGCATGATGCTCGAAGGCCTCAATCGAGTCTCCCAACAGGTGGGCCTTAAAATGAACATGGACAAGACAAAGGTCATGTCAAATATCCATGTTGTGCCCACCCCAGTATCAGTTGGGAACTCAGTTCTTGAAGCTGTTGACGCGTACGTCTACCTAGGACAAACAGTCCAACTAGGTAGGTCCAACTTCAAGAAAGAGGTCAATCGGCGAATCCAACTCGGCTGGGCAGCGTTCGGTAAACTACGCAACGTCTTCTCGTCCAAAATACCTCAGTGCCTTAAGACGAAAGTCTTCGACCAGTGTGTGTTACCAGTGATGACATACGGCACTGAAACGTGGTCTCTCACTATGGGCCTCATAAGCAAGCTCAAAGTCGCACAACGAGCTATGGAGAGGGCTATGCTCGGGGTTTCTCTACGAGATCGAATCCGAAATGAGGAGATCCGTAGACGAACGAAAGTCACCGACATAGCCCACCGGATTAGTAAGTTGAAATGGCAGTGGGCAGGGCACATATCACGCAGAACAGATGGCCGATGGGGCCGAAAGGTTCTGGAATGGAGACCACGGACTGGTAAGCGCAGCGTAGGACGTCCACCCACAAGATGGACAGACGACCTAAAAGAGACCGCAGGGAAACGCTGGATGCAGGCCGCTTCCAACCGGCCCTTTTGGAGATCGATGGGGGAGGCCTATGTCCAGCAGTGGACGTCCTACGGCTGAAATGATGATGATGATGATGATGACCCGAACAAACATAGTTATGTACATACAACAAATTTTAGACAAAGTTTTTTTCATTTTAGCGCCTGTAATTAAAATAAAGTAGGTATACATATATTCCTCTAAATGTAATGACAGTGATAAATCAGCACATTATATTTCTTGGCTCACAATGCCCATTATTACAAATGTATCTTGGCATCTGCATCATAACAATAATAAGATCTAGACCAGTCATGGAGTTCATTAACTGCACATAAACGATTTAATTTATTATCTTTAAGACGTTTATGATATCCAAGTCTACAAGGTTATTTTTAAAGAACTAAAAACTTGGCTTTCCTATTTTATATTACCAAACAAATGTTGCCCCATGACTTTTTACAGAACTGTAGCACCAGGGCTTCAAAAGCTTTTTTGAAGTTTACACATATTTTTTTAGCTTTGTTAATAGTTTAAGTTTAGTTTAAAGTAGTTATAAGTTAAGGATCATTACACAATAAAACTTTTGAATTTTTGATTTTTGTATTCTGTTGGTGCAAGATTCTGCTCCTAGTTGAAGCTTTGCGTGGACCCGTATTCTTTTTCATTTAAGGTCAGGCAGTTATCACAATAGGGCAATGATCTTATATTATGTTGCACTAAGGTGTTTGACTGTACTGAAAATATGATTCATGCATAGGTGTGTCCTAGAAGCTTCGATCAATGATCGAAGTCTAGAAGATTATTATTTAATTACTAAACACTACAAAATAATGTCCTGATTTATGAAAAATACAAACAAAAAAATTCTCGTTGATCACGTAACTTGACTGCGAATGCTCTATGTTTATGAAGCCCGAATGTCCTTATGACGTCACAGACAAGTAATAGAGGCAACATTTGAATGGCGAGAGAGAACTTGTTTGCTTGCTTGTGACGTCACGTGGCCCCATAAATGTCAAAGGGAGCGTTTACACGGTAGTAGGTACAGTAATTTGAATTTCGAATAGTCTATTTATTTAAAGTTTTTGGAACGAGTGGTTGCGACTAGCGAAAGACCGGGTACAGTGGCATAAACAAAGGGAGGCCTATACTCCGCAGTGGGCACTCAGGGCTGATGATGATGGTTTATAATACAAATACTGAAAATTATGAGGATTAAATCACAATATTGCTTTTGTTATAATATGGACAATTTGAGCTGGTTTCGTAACAGCCAAACTATTTTGAGCCCTGATTCAAAAGAAAAAAGACCAAGGTATAAAAATATTATGAAACTACTAAATCTATTAAGTAGGTATGTTCCAATTATACAAATGGTAATTAAGTAAATTAATAGAGTTAAATAAATTACAGCTAAACACTCAGATGACTGTAAACATATAAATCGCAATTAAGCGAACAGTTTTCCACACGAATAGCTTAAATCAATGTGTAATTAAGAGTTTAACCTGAACGGGAAATAAAGGAATTATTAGAAAACAATCCGATCAGGTAGACTTTACTTTGGTATCGGGGTTGGCCGCCCGTCCCGTAGCGCGACTGGAGATCGTAACTATACCTTATACTGTGTCTCGTAGCACCCCTAAGGGACACCGTTTATATAGTAGCTAGTACTCAATCTGTGGCGCAGAAAGAAGGGGTCTAATTAGAGCAGGGCGGGGGTAATGAGCCACGATCGCCTCGCCGATATTACCGGCGCTATTTACGCGGTGGCCGCTCCAAAATCGCCCGTTTTGTTTTAAAACGCGGTTACCGTTTGAGTTTTGCGATTAAGGAGTTTAATTAGACAGTGTTGTTTACAACCTCATTACCAGCAACCGCAGGGAAAATAGCCTCGGATATCGGCCGATAATTTATGAAGTTGAAAAATGAGTTTACTGCCGCTAAGTAGATTCCGCTGTAGATTGCGGGCGAACAATCGGACTCTATGAATAAACATGAACTTAATTTTAACTCCGCGTTTGTAAAAGATATAGCTCTTATTACTTTGTCGTTAAGGTGACTGTTGCTAAGCGCTTGTGTATAATAATCTTGACCTTCAATTGTTTTAGTAAATTACAGCCGCCATTATCGTCAATGACGGCATTAGTTTGTTTCTTACATTATTATGAGAAAGCAATAAGCAACAATTTGGAGTCATTAATTTTAAGAAGGCCTTGAAATGATGTGATGAAATCATAATAAACGGCAATAAACCTTTTCTTTACATTGTAATAATGTATTGTTAAGTAATTATATGATACTAAAGTAAAATGCTGCATTAATTAAGTAAGAAAAATTAATTTCACACCTCGCTTACTTTTAACCCGCCTTCACTAACAGACACATTTTAATAAAAACTAGGGCATTAACTTTTAAACATGTTATTAAAATCTGAAGCATAAATTACCATTAGTTGGTAATCACTGGTGATGACTCTGATCTTTTTGTTTCGTAAAACAAAGTTTATAAAGTAATTATAGAAAACATTTGCATCAAAAAGGATAACACAAATGAAATCTTAATAGATAATGAAATAATCAGAAGAATAATTTCCCGAACACAATTTAAACCTGATCTCTTAACATGGTTTCAACCAAAGATAATTTATATCGTCATTGGGCTCAACACAGTACCCAAATATACAATTCACTCTACCAGAAATTCAATAATAATATGTGTACTTTATTTGTTATCCTATTATTTAAAGCATATTACTATAGTCAAACCAGCTTTTTCTGTAGCAACGAAGCATAAGTCATTGGTGCAGGGCCTAGGATCGAACCGGGTGCTGTCAGATTGTAAAGCACACATACTACCGCTCGGCCGCAATCGCTGTTAGACATAAGCAATAATGTAACCATTATAAAGGTATGCCTTATGTCAAAATATACAGGTTCGATTTCAGCCAAGGTAATGAAAAGACAAGGTAAGAAAAAAAACATTGGTTCTTACCAAATAAAAAACTTGCCAAAGACTAAATTTGCTTATTTTGCAGGTTCATCAGGTTCTGGTAGACCAAAGTACTTATTATGAAGATGTAGCGATTGAAGTGCAGGGTTATATTGCATAAGACTTTACATTTGACATTGGCCAAAGAAAATCAATGAACTCGTTGTTAGTACGATAGCAACAACTTTATAACTGACATCACCAGATCTAAGTTAAGGTCAAGCGTCTGAGCGAGATGAGTGCGATAACACGTGATTGGCCGGCAAGACCGGCGCAGGCGCAGAGCGTATTACAAAAGGAGTTTTCAAAGAGTTTTTTGAGTTTTATCCCTCTAATAGACGTCCCGCCGACATCATTAACGTATCGGCAAAGTCGACCGCGCAGTTATTCGCTAATGTGACAACAACACAGAGAAAGCCCGCCACAAATGAGGGACGCGATCTTTTTGGGTTAAGATCGGGACACACTGGAGGAAATTGGATACTTCCTTTGATTTTATATCACTGACTGGAATGATAAGAAGGTATATAAATATATCATATATTAGAGTGCACCCAATTACTTAAAAATAAAATATATTTGATGACGGTACAATATAAATTGTAACTGTAGAATGTAGATGGCCAAATATGATAATTAATAATTTTCCATAGGCGACTGTCAGTGTTCTTCTGAAAATATTTTGGCTCTTCCACTTGATTCTACAAATATACTGATCGCACTAATATAAGAAAAGGAATGTCATGTCGTCAATAACAATATGTTAATGTCCTTATCCAATAATCTATCTTACCACTCTGACACTAACAACTTTTTACGGATAGACGATACGATGGATATTGAAAAGTCAAAGGTCGGAATGAGTGGCGTGCCTAAGGAGAGGGGCCTATGTCCATCAGTGGACTTCAGAAGGCTGATTATGATGACGATTATAAATTTTTTACCATATTTTTTTTGCCGGTCTGTTTTTTATCGCTTTATAAGTCAAGATATTAATAATTTTAAAGTGTATATCTCTACGTCAGTTTCATCGTGATCTTAGGAGATTGTGCCATGATTGTGGATGAGGCGAGCTCAGTGTGCCTCGCCACATCGGGGGTGTATTCTAATCGCGTGTTAGCGTGGCCCGTTTTTGCGCTAACGAACAGGTTGCGTTAAGGCGACGTCGACGTCGAATCGACGGGGAATTTCGTCTCATTAAAAGTTGCGACCTGAGGAGGCAATTTGGACGACTTCGCCATACTTATTAACGACCGACGAGTTGAGTTTACACTATCACTCAACTCGACTCGAATAGGAATCGTCTTCGCGTCGTTCGTATTCATACACTAGTATTATTAGCAGCATCCCCCGGTGCGGTCTCGCCCCACCTGCCCCACTCGAATTAGTAAACAAACGTCTTTACGAGCGGTTTTACGAGTCCCGCGATATTTCGGTCTCGCGCACGCCGTTTTACGACATAATGAATTTGTTGATGAACTAGGCATTAGAAAGTTTCGAAATAGACGCGTGTAGTGACCGCGGATCGCTGCGGTCTGAGAACATCATTGTGGTAATGTTTTATTGACCTATTATTGTTTTTACTTGTTTACCTTGTGTGAAAATATTATTTATAAGTTTTGGTAGATGTAATTTTTTGTCGAAAGACATAGATATTACTTGGATTTAGCATTACTCTAGCAAGTGGGTAGAGAAATCAGGTAAGTATACCGTTAAGAATTTATCGCGATATTGAATGATTGTAATAAAAAAATTATAGCAATAAATTTTGTACCACCTATCCTTATATATACTTAGGTTTTCAATGTAATAACTAAAAATTACGAGTATGTGAAAAATTGTGAACAAAACCGTAATGTTAAAATTGGTACCACATAAACTTTAGATCAGCAAAATGTTTTCTGGCAGAGACTCAATAAACGTAGCAGATATTTTTTCTTTGAAGCTTTAAGATCGATTAACAACCCATAAAGCTTAATTTAAAGAGCATTAATACTTCCATTAGCGTTGAATCACTCTTCCATAATTTAACTTTACAATAATAATTTTCATATAGTAATATCAACAACATAACTTTGTAATATCCAACATCTCAGTTATCTATTAAGTAATAAAATAAACCACTTAAGGGGTTAAATTATGGGCGATGTATTACATAATTAAGGCGTCTCCGATAAAGTTAAGCATAAATTTACATATCGGTACCGACATAGCTACGTTATTAATAAGTGAGTCGTAGCAAGTTGTCGGTGCAGAGCACGCGTCTCATAGTTATTGCGGGGTTAACACATGAGGTTAATTAAGATCAGAAGCGGGACCTATAACTAGCTAACGTCGTCGACTACCGACACTTCAACCGAGTTCGCTGAGTGCTTCTCCTTAATTGATACGATTTGATCGTCATCATAAGCACTCCCTTATTCCCGGAATATAATTTAATTAAAGTTTACGTAACAATTTATCGCAGCTGAGTTATTATTATTGCCACCGAAAGTACTTTATCACCCTGTGAGCTCCGCATCGGAGGCATCGGCAAGCTTCCAGTTTTTATGTTACCATGAGCAGGTAAGCGACAAAATATGTATTGAAAAGGAAGACACGGAATGTATGGAAAGGTTTAACCAGCTGCCAGTACGAATCAGTATGATAGAAATAAAACCTTTTGAACGTTATCTAACTACGATATAGATTAGTTTGGGTCGAGATTTGGTTTAGCTAGTTGTAAGAGACGCGGACGTATTGTTCAGCCCATTAATGTTGTAAAAATTCCTTTGACAGCGATGGCTATCAAATAATGATTTGTGTACGTCACGCTAGCCTCCGCTGTCATACTTGCGCCAAATTTTCACCCGATTTTTTTAAAACTATTTTTCGACGGCAGCCGGACGCCGGGCATTGCGTTTATTTATTAACGAAATTCGTCCATGTAGCACGTCTAGTCCGGCTGCCGAGACTCACTGTAATATGGACCCTACGTCCAGGGTGTAGAGTATGGAGTACGTCAATTGGCAGTGTGACTGTTCAGACGTTTTCCACGGTGCAAGTACCGTTTACGAGGCTGCATAGGCGCGACGCAACATTGCGCTCTCGTGCGCGCTCCACCCATATCAATTTCGAATAGGTTTCCTATTCCCGGAGAGATTGCGTTTTGATCGTTTTGTATGTAAAACTGTTGCCCTAAATTAAACGTTTTAATAATAGAATAGAAATAAAAACGGCACGGCAACGTTGACATGTGCACCGGCTTGGATAGAGCGCTCGTTTCATATTTCATTAGTTTTAGTGAGTCGTGAGGTAAATGTAAACAGTGGCTTGTTAGCAGGCCACGCAAACCACATCAATGATTGGAATGATCAATTACGGGGTTGTTCCAATTAGCGATAGTGCAGTAACAAATCAAATTTAACGGGTCCCGTTCGGGAGTCGTTCGCTAATTAGAGCTGCGGGCGAGGTGCCTCCTGCGAACTAATCAGGTGGCTAAATAATGTAGTCGTGACGGCATCGTTAGCGCTCGTGAGACAGACGTTATTAATTAACATCACATCGGGCCACCTCGTCGTCTCGCCCGCCGCGCTCCACCCGCGCCCTCTTGCGGCTTCAGGAGGTACCAACGCACCTACGATAACCGGCCCGCTATTATCCTTGTATCTTATAATAATACATTAAGTTACAATTATGCATATCATCCATATAATTATGCTAATTTCATGCCGAAAGTGCTCGACGTTTAATGAAGTCACAACAGGATTCTGTGCGTCTGTTAAATTACAAGCCGCGGAGTTTCATCAAAGATTCATGACGAGAAAGTTTTACACTAACGCAATTTCTTCATCGCAAATTGAAAATCCTCTGACTACTAATAAATCCTTAAAATAACAGTAACAAGCTCTAAAAACGTACCAATGCAGCTCGTGTTGGTCGTAAGCCGAGACCGTCCAATTAAGAAGCCAAACACAACGTCAATTTATAACAACAGAGACTTGGGGCCCGAACATGTGCGAGAGTACAAGATAGGTTCATCTCGTGAATTTCTCCAGTGACACGAGACACTTGGCGCAGCCACACATCGCGTTGTGACGCGACGCTCGGCAAACATGTCCGATGACGCTCGCCGACACTGAGTTGATGACGACAAATATCTCAGCACATATTGACTGCCTGACAAGGACGCGTCTGCTGGGTGATTGCATCGATGGAAACTTGCTCTGTGCATTCAGGCTTGTTTCGATTGTAAAACCACCAGATTAAAGCAATTCTGTGCATTTTTTGTGGTTTTCTATGGAAGATTTTTTTAATCATATTATAAAGAAGGATGGCTGACTCCTATACATTTTCAGCCTAATAGAAAGAATGAATGCATGAATGAAACTAGTACGAAACGACAGAGCAAATAAAAAAAATGCAGTACCTTTAGGGTATAAAGGATCGAACGCATTAGGACGGGCCGCAGCGGGCCGGGTCGCATCGCAAAAATTGCTTGTAGCCGTCCTAATGTGCTCGATCATTAAAACGTCCTTGTATAACACCATTTTTATAATTTTATGCTAACTTTGGAAGTAGACAAACTAAAACAAGAATGACCGAAATTGCTAAAAGTTGAAAAAGAGTCGTAGTTAAATAAATAATTAAGCAGTAGCACTATGTTAAAATTATACGTGTTAATTATAAATACAAAAATAATAATAATAATTGATAGAAGGTAATACTAATGGATTTTCAAGGCTTCGTTATTTATGGTAGAGCACAAGATTTCCCTTATCTTTGTGTTTGTGCAAGCACCATTATATAATGGTTTAAATAATGACATTACACACAGACATTACATAAAGGTTTGACATTAAATAAGTTATTGATTAAAATAATTATCGTAATTTATTCAAATGATTTATTTACTTTAAATATTGAAACTCGTTACGAAGTTCATGCGCTAATTTAAATTCATTGAAGCAAATCAAGTTAGATTTAATAAGCGCACAATTATAATGTTTCATACATAAAATTTCGTACTCAAAATTACAGTCCTGCCCACAGACTAAAGTCTGTGGTCCTGCCTGACACAGTCACGATCTGAAATGAAGTTTACAACACATTTGCTCAAAAAGTGCACTTACGAAGCCTGTATACATAGTTCGAAAGTTAAACATTACGGATCATACAACGGAGCGTGCGGTAATGAATTTTACCGCACGCTCCGTTGTATAGCACCATGCGTGTACTTTACGGTATTTTTTTAATTTCCATTTTTTGTTTTTTTCTCGCAAATGTGTTGTAAAACGTTGTATGGCACACGTGCGGATTGGTTATTACAAACTCGTGACTATGGTAAGCCCTCGACTTCGTCTCGGGCTTACATTCGTCTACTCGTTTGTAATAACCAACTTACCGCACTTGTATCATAAATAACTATTCTATTTGTGTCAAAAATTTATTGAAACCTTTGTATACGTAATTTATATCGATTACGAAGGTAACGTCACAAAATATCGTAACAAGACTGACTCGTAGCGTAACAGTAATGACCTTGACTAAAAAGAGCCCCTATTATCTATCTCACATGAGATTCCTTGCCACAAACGTGTGACGTCATAACATGAAAATGTAATTGAAAAATTTAATCTGTGTCCTTAGTCTCTATGGCCACATAAACTCATAGCACGACTGTGTTACATTATCTGTGTGGAATTGGCAATGTCTGGTTTCCTATAATATGATGGGGTGCGAAACGCACTGGTTTTGAACTGTCAAAATAACGTGGAACGAAATAGCGCGTTACATGTGCGTTTGTCAGGAGAATGATGAGTATCCCATCGGAAGACGCGTGTAATTAGTTTAATTTTAACCATAGTTACCGTGTAATTTGTAACCATAGTTACCTTGTTATAACGCATTTACAGCGTGTTATTGGTATGCTTATGAAGTTTCATAAAGAATTAGGTCCAAGTGAGCGCGTACGCTCCAATAGTGTAAGTTTTTTTTGATAGCCCGTTGGTCCAGTTGGTAGTGAACCTGCCTTCTGAGCTTGGGGGCGTGGGTTCGATTCCCACGTAGAACAAACATTTGTGTGATAAACATTTGTGTTTGTTCTATATCTGGTTGTTAATATCTATTTAAGTATGTATTTAAAACTATATATGTATGTATATCAGTCTCTGGCAGCCATATCACAAGCTTTGCTTAGTTTGGGGTCAGATGACCGTGTGTGAAAAAATGTCCCGAATATTTATTTATTTTATTTATTTTCATGAACGTTAATAATGTCCTAAGTGAAAGCATATATTTTACAACGGCACAGTGCTTGCAGTATGCCATCGGTCGAATATCAGCCGCAGCCTAGTGATTTAGTGAACACCACATGTTGTCGTCGACTGGAGCACACATCACGCGCAGCGCCGGAAGTAAATTATTACTGACAAATGTACTTACACCGTCCGACTCAACTGCCTAACTGGCTAGAATACATCTATTGAGATCAATGCTGTTTAAAACTACCATTCAGTCGTTGGACTATGCAGTTTTAGAGATAAATGTGAATAGTTTAGATCAGTGTTCGTATGAATGATTTAACTGTATACAAAAAAGACGTAAAAAATATCAAAACGATGTACTTAACTGTTTTACTTTGGTGGTGTTCAGAAATGTCCTGTCTAGAATATGTCCCAGCTAACGAGAATCAAGAAGTAAGGTCCAACAAAAATCAGCATGATTTCGATTTTTATCTTCATTCAAAATAACGAAGTGGTCCGAAAGTAAAGTTTTATTCAATTGAGTACAATCTAAGGACCTAAACTTTAGATTAAAACCGTAACTTTGTAAAGTTAGTTAATAAACTCGGCTCGGTCGTCCATATTCTCGATACAGTTTAGCGCCGGCGCGCTCAGCCGAGATGGATATCAGTAATCAAATCCCGAACAAAGATTAACCGTTTGCCGGACGGACTTTAGTTTAGAGGCAACACAACGGAGACACGACAAAGTCGGACGACCGAGACTGCGGACCAAGAGACAAACGAAATTAATCGGGACCATGCGCCGACGTAACCCAATCCCCCTCGGAGCAGATTGGCTCTCCTTTTAGATTGACCACGGCACCACAGTATTCGTTTGCAAGAAATCTTCGGAGGACGAAATTCTGAGAATCTATTTGCTTTATTACTTCTCTATAGCTTGGAAATTGCTGAATAGATTTTAATACATTTGAAACGAATGAAAACATAGACCATAAGATGAATTTCAGACATTGAACATGACTGCAAACTGTGAATAACAGATTATGTTTCGTTCCTTTGCAGAGTAAGAGCGGGCTCATCTTTTAGCAGCGTGCATCGGAGTTGGTGACATCAATTTACGTACAATGTCAATTTGTGCGGAGAAACGGTCGAGTCCCGCACACAGGGCCTCATTAGGGGCGAGCGGTTGCAATTAAACCGTGCGTCTTTTGCAACTTAACGAGCGCCCAAATTGGACGGCGCGCCGCCCGCCCGCTGCCCGCCCTGGACACGCGTTTTAATAAACAACATTTCGACATCGCGCAATAAATTTCGTGAAGATACTATCGCGTAAACTTGTCGCCGTCTCCTCGATTCAATATAATGGAAGTTTTAAGATATGATACGACATGCACGTGGGAATTGAGACGCTTTTAAAATATTGTGATACTCGGATGTATTTAATTGACGTAAATGCAGATTTGTAGGCTCTTAATTGACACATCGACTACTTTAGGAAGCTGTATAAACATGTCGACTTTTTAAAGCGGAAATTATTATTATGTTTTGTTAAACACTGTATTAACTATCAGGTTTATTTACTACAGTTATATTTTCTGATTATTAACGGGATATTTATATAGGTAGTGGATGGAGCTCCCGAAATTTCGGCGCAGTTACTAGCACCATGTTCCTGGGCAAACCAATCACCCACAAACTAACAGTGGTAATTATCCCGATAATAATCATATTTCGTTTTATTAGTTGTCTCGCTTCTTTTTTTAACTCCTCATCCAGAACCCAAAGTCAGATGAATCTTTCAGTAAGCTTATTTTCAAATATATATTTTTATTTAATAAACTAACTGCATCATGAAAAAGGTTTTTAAATACGTTGACAGGAATAATCTTACCGTAAAGAAATCATAAGTTATTCATTCAAAGAAATAAAATTCCATCACTATAAATCCCATTACAGCAGTTGCAAATCTAAAAGTCGTTTAGTTGATGCGAAAGTGTTACAGACGGGTAAGAAGTTGGTATTTGAGGGCGGCTCGTTAGGGCGGCGGCGCGGGCGGCGCTGATTGCCGATTGAGCAGCAATTGCCTTGATTGACGGAGCCCGCACGCGCCCTAACGAACCTGCTTTCAACTGCTGGTGGACGTGCCCGTGCTACCTATTGAGATGCCTCCTCATCTTTTGAGGGAATCAGTTAATCTCGTCGATTTTGCTCAAATTGCTTTTGTTTACTACTTTATAAAAGTATTTTGAAACATAAAACGAGATCGAAATATTCGTAGACGTGTTACGCGGTTGCTACAACATTGAATTCAATTTATTGACTTTTGTTTATAAGTTGTACTTATAGCTGTGTATTAGGAATTAGTATATCATTTAATAAATGTTGTGTAGTTGTAAGTAGCTTGAATATAGCTTTACAGCGGTTTAGAAATGGGTTATAAATGTCTTCACCCAAACAATAGGGGTAATAAATCATTATAAAACTCGTATTAAGCCGTCTTAATGTTTATGTAACGCTTCCGCCGCCTTTGTAGTGTCGTACACACGGAAACATCGAACGTCTAATTCGGTGCGTACACAGTGTAATCAGCAGGAGGAAACATCATCAGCGTCTTTGTGGAACGGGACCGCAATCCATCATATCGGGACAAAAGGCGCGGATAAACGCGGGTGTTTGCGTGAGAGAGCGTTAATTTTGTTAAGGAGTCTCAATCAGGCGCGGCGGCGTGAAGTAGTCGGCCACCGCGGGAGCGATTCGAGCGAATTACCGTACCTGGAGGCGCGGGGCCGACTCGTTAGTTGTTGTTTGCCGAGTGACGCGGGTCAATCAGCAGAGACATGCACGGAACCGCACTTCTTCATCCCCCTGAGCCCCTCGCCCCGGCCCGCTCGTTAGGCCGCGCCGCCGCCGTCTCTGTCAACTGTGAGACGAGCTTTATCGAATCTACGACGCACGAGCCGCGCCGCGGTCGGCCCACTCGTCGCTCTAGTTTGGCTCGCAACCGCCGGTAAACAAGGGAAATCAGTGTAAAACGAATTTATGTGAACGTCAAATACGGGGGTTCGAGTGTCTGATGTATTTATAAGCACTTATCGCGATAAATCAGGCTGCGAGTGTCGTCGAAAGCGAGAGTTGTGGAAAAGTAAAAATGTGTATTCAATGGTTGACGGAAGGGTCGAGATAATTGGGTCGGATTCCTTGTGTTTGGTTAATTAACGCGCGAGCAGCTGGAGTCCACGTGGGCCTTGGCGCCACAAATTACAAGTTTCTATGTCATATGCATACCGTTGCCTGTTGCATATCTGATGTAAATTTGTATGCACTGAGTTCTCTAATTAACCAACTAAAATATTCTTATTTGGTTTTCCCAATTAGTTTAATTGGCTGTTGGAATATTTTAAGCACATCTAGTTAGCAGTGTATCAAACATAAGTATGTACTTGTTACTTTACGATACCTCGAGCATCAAGAATAATTACTATCTCATAAAACAGTCATTACTATAACCATAGATAAATATGCTATAACTAAAACAAACATCAATAATTATTATTACTATTAAGTTACGTCGGTCATACCGCACTTACGGTTATTTTGTGTTTAGAGAAAACATAATAAAGTAAAATACTTACGGCAATTTAGACGGTTTCTAAATTGAGTTTACCATCGCACTGGGCAATTTTACTATACATTGCACCATTTCAACATACCGTATTTATTAATAGCATAATGATTATTGTCCTTTTATGGCCATTCATTAGAATGTAAAAGCATGTAACTTTCCATAATAGTCGGCATTGGCATAATAATATGTCTTTTCTAATACATACTGGTATTACTGGTGCAATAAAACGCAAAAGGCTAATTAGCTCAATAGTTAGAAAAACTTTGTTACATCCTCCCTAAATTAGTCCTTAGCGTTCTTTAACAGGGCCAATTTAGCTGGTTTCGTAGACGCCGTCGTCTTCGATCAGCAGTCGTGAGCAAAACTGTGTCTTTTTTGTACCTCTCCCAGGTAGAGAATACAACGGTTCAAAGCATTTTCATAACAATGTGCCCGCGGCTCTCTGGGTATATTTTTTGGCCGTTTGATGCGTTCGCCAGACGCGCCATTGTCATCGTCAGATGGTAGACTAAAAACCAATTTAATCGATAATCAATGAGAAAAATCGAACTCGGATTCCTCACCGTATAAGGTACTAATTAGTTGTTGCAAGAACCCGGGGGTCATAAATAATGGAGAAGGATAACGAGTCCTAAATATTGTTTAGCTGGACTCACCTCGTGTAATCGCTTTTGCATAGGATCATTCCGCCTTTGAAATAGAAGGACCGTCCCATGTCCGCGAGCGCTTGCTGACAGCAGGTGCACTTGAGGCAGCCGTGGTGCCAGTATCTGTCGAGCGCGTGGAGGAGGAACCGCTCGACGATCTTGCCGCCGCACCCGGCGCATTCCTTCAGCGCCGGGTTGTTGTTGTTGTGAGGGTAGTCGTGCCCGTTGGCAGCGAACGCGGCGTCGGGCGACGACGGGTGTGGCGAGCTCAGCTCCCCGTACCCGTGGTAGTGCGGGTTCATGCTCAGCGCGCTCGCGGCCAGCTTGACGGCTGAAGCGGAGACCGCTTGCACCTACCACCACGACTACACGCCCTGTCGACAAACATACACGCAAGTTATTCTCCGCAGTGTTATCCTGACTCGGACGAGGACATCGCGGAAAAGATTGCCTTTTGTAAAATCTTTCTACGAGAGTTATGCTTGACAAACCCGGCCCGAAACAGATTCGGGTGTAGGTTTGCGGGTGGTGCGTTTATAAAATTTTCCAATTAGCAATTTCATACAATTAGGAGCGGGCTACGGTAGGGGCGGCTAGCGGGTCGCGGGCGGAGTGCGTCAACCCGAGCCAATTAGCTCGCGGCCGGCGGAACGGCGAGACGTCTCCGCGGCCCTGTCACCATAAAACTTAATTAAACGTTTTAAAACAAGTATTCATTAAAGAATAATCGAGCTTATGTAGTCATAAATAACCGGATTGTCCCGCGCGGAACGGGCGCCGTAATTAAGACTGCACAGAGTTGATCAAACGCACTGATTTCAAACTACCCTTCATTAAGAGCGCGAGCGGGCGGAGCTTCCGCTGCGGTGCAGAAACTAATTAAGAATAACGGACGCTTTAAAAGCGTAATTAATTTAGATTGTAATTCTATTTCTCCGAGAGTAAAGTAGACAATTATTTCAGTAGCCCTTTCTTTTGAAACGATTTGCTTTGCTGAATGTAATTTGCTTAATTTCTGTGTCCGACAGAGTAAAGGGTTGTAGCGAAACGTTGAGATTAATTTCTTGCACTGGCGTCGACGTCCACGGCATAAATAAACAAACAGACGGACTGACGAATTTATTGGGGTGCTGGCCTATAGCACGCATTTCGTAAGTAATAAACGTTTCAGTTACAATTGCAGCAATTCATAAACCGGTGTAAATATCGCTTGCAGCGAATAGATGTTCAAGCTAAGGTAAAAAGTGTTTTGTTGTCTTGATGCTAGGGTTACATTTTGTAAGTGGTGTGAGCGGGAGGTATATTATTACGCTTGTTGTAGTCGGGCATGTCTAATGAAGGCTATAAGGGCCTGGTATTGGCGTGTAGAGGAGCGTTGCGTGCCAGCTAATGAGCGGCGTCGCGTGCGCGTGTTAGTTCGATAGCAGCCGAAGTACGCGCGATCTTAGACAACTGCCATTAATGTCTCTATTTGGACAATTTCAATGCAACACTTTCTTTTGTATTAGAGTTCAACGCGTGCGCAGTCGCAGCAACTTACAGTCAATACAACAGTCGCATAAGGTCTAGTAAAAATAACAAAACAAATTATATTTACCAAAAAAACTATAATCTTTTTGTAATAAAATCATGCGAATATTATTAATGCAAAAGTGTATTTGTTTATACCTTTTTCACGTAGCAACAGAGCAATAAGTCGCCGTAAATTGTTGTATAGAGATAGTTAGAGAGCCAAAGTGTGTCATAATATACTATTTTATCCCGAAAAAATATATGGTTCCTGAGAAAATATCCACGCGGTTGAAATCACGGGGTGCAGTTAGTATTATCATTCCATCATACATTCCATCTACATGCGTTAGATGGCGCTGCTCTTATTTCATACAAATCCTAGTTAACGTGTACGCGATTGAGTAGGAAAAAGCAATTGGAAAAACTCGCACTGGTACAGGCTAGCTCTACATAATCCAAGCTCATAAATAGGAAAGAATTACGTCAACATTCAGGACACGAAATGCAATTATGCATAATTACTCAAACTTATGTCTATTCTCGTATATTAGCTACAGGGTAAATTGGGTTCTAATTCTGTGAAGGCAAGGCTGGATTTTCGGCAGTTTATGTGGTGGGTGTAAGTTGTGCGTGTTTAGGCTCCGAGGGTAGTTGGGAACTGACAGGTGCCGTTTTCATTATTCAAGCTCCATTGATTGGATACTTTGTTGCCGTTTAAAAATCTTGTTAGCAACCAACGGCTCCCGTCTCAAGGCCTTCTATTTACCTGTTAAGTGATTTTTTTTTTCAATTACTACGATGAGCAGCGATTTCCGATTTTTAAGGCTGCGAAAGTGTAAGTCATCCTTATTAGTGAGTGTTTATTTCCGCGTTTTCTTTGCCTTCGTTTTGTATGTTGTCAGCAGTAATAAAAGTGATGATCGTGCAGAAACCGTGAATGCATAATAAGCTTTCTCGGCAAAGAATATGCTCGTTACTGCGGCTTCTTTAGTGGTCAGCGAAGAAAGCTCGATTAACACGTATTCATTGATAGATTTACTTAAGGTGCTACGTTTCACCGGCGGGAAATTCAAATTTCAAACAGTTTCTTGTTCTTGTAGCAAGGCCGGGCCGGCATTATTGTAAACGATCATGATGTTTGCGCAGATTGATTATTATTCTTTACAAAATCATGTGAAGCTATTTTTCTCTAATTCACATTATTACTTACATTTGTCAATAAACTATTTTTTGCTGTTTCAAACGGTTTATTGACAAATGTAAGTAACATGGTGCGTTACTGTTAAATAGCTGTACATTATAATGTATAGAACAACCCACAATTTGCGTAAACACTGTGTTATTTTAAAATGATTACCCGGCCTAGCTACTAGGACTAAAAAAACTGCTTGAAATTTGAATTTCCCGCCATAGGTGAAACATACCACCTTAACAAATGAAGTACCATTATACCATTACCCATTAAACCCATACCACCCATTTTTACCCATTATACTGCCGTATATTTGTTTTTTTATGTTAGTTTAAGTTTAATTTGTATTTTCAGTGTGTAATAAAGAAATATTGTATTGTATTGTACCATATTTAATCTTCCTACTAGGTCTTTAATGAAATAGATACCCTATTTCATATATATACGAAAATGTTGACCAAATCTTCTTGGTTTTGACAAAAAAATCCGATTTCCTAAACAACAGCCCAGCGGGTCTCCCACTGACACAGATTAGGCAGCAGCATCTATCGCCACGAATAACGTAATTAAGGCGCAACCGCCGGTGGTATTAAACGCGAAAACGGAATGAGAATGTGAGCCTAATTAGAGGAGAACAGGGCAAGACAGTGCAGCGGAGGCTGACATTGAGACAATTGCATCTGAATCAATTTAGATGGTAAAATACCAGGATGTGTCGCGCCATACCAGCTAAATTGCCGTCGTAGTTGACACACATTTTTAGGACCGCCCCAGAAGAAGTGTTGTCATCAGCCTTTACTCTCCACAGCTGGACATAGGCCTCTCGCACGCCATTGAGCTCGGTCGACAGTTCTGCAGGCTGCAGGCAGGCTGGACACAGCCTGATTTGTTTACTTTTCCTCATGATCTACGTTTGGCCACCAACTCACCTGATGCTAAACGATGGCCGAGGATGGAGCACGTCGATCCAGCAGGCCTAGTACGAGCCGTGGACATGTGGACAAATTGATTTTTCGCCTTTTTTATCTCGCGAGAATGAGAAACAAACATACATTTCCATATTCTAGCTTAGTCGCGTCTATACGCGGATAAAATCGGTGAAAAGACAATTCGTCCACGGACCGTGCAAGGCCTGCAGAAGGAATATAAATGACTAGTTTTGAAGATGACTTGAAACAAGAACACAAGGACGGCAAGGAATTCAATTGCTGGGAGACATATCATGAAGTCGATACCAAACCATTGCGTATAAATTTAATTTTTTTCTAAGTATTTCTCGTTGACCGCAAAGATCTTACGGGAGATAAATCCACATAAGAAGATTTATATGCAAAAATAAATTATAGAATATTAGATCCTTGAGATTCAGAAGCACCTGCTCAGCGATACAAAACAAATTCCTTACATATTTTTGTACAATATTTACATGTGCTAATAATTCACGCTTCAAATAGAGCTTTACATTTTTCAACTGCACTACGCAAGCGAGCGAGTTTGCGAGCATAAATCCAATTCGTTTTCTCTCACATCCATACTAATTAAAAAACTGCGGACAAATTGGAGCCCACTCTTCGCCCACGGGAACATAAAATATCCATTCCATGAGGGTGGCCAACCATCTGGTAGGACGCGAGTGATCAAGCCTTGAATTTGTTTGGTTTTTTAAGGTGATTTAAAACATAGAGATATGATACAATACAATAATCTATTCACACCACAAAAAGGACATTACAAGGTTCTTCTTGTACGATTATAAGTACATAACGGACAAAAAAGTGACTTATCGCTAAAAGCGATCTCTCCAAGATAAGCTTTAGATGATTGAATGCAGATTATTTACAGAGAATGGACGACGGGGAAACTAAATGATATTGAATGTGGTGTGATTACAATGTATCTAAATAAATAAAATAATTCGGAACATTTTTCACACACGGTCATCTGACCCCAAACTAAGCAAAGCTTGTGATATGGCTGCCAGAGACTGATATACATACATCATCATCATCATCATCATCATTTCAGCCGTAGGACGTCCACTGCTGGACATAGGCCTCCCCCATCGATCTCCAAAAGGGACGGTTGGAAGCGGCCTGCATCCAGCGTTTCCCTGCGGTCTCTTTTAGGTCGTCTGTCCATCTTGTGGGTGGACGTCCTACGCTGCGCTTACCAGTCCGTGGTCTCCATTCCAGAACCTTTCGGCCCCATCGGCCATCTGTTCTGCGTGATATGTGCCCTGCCCACTGCCATTTCAACTTACTAATCCGGTGGGCTATGTCGGTGACTTTCGTTCGTCTACGGATCTCCTCATTTCGGATTCGATCTCGTAGAGAAACCCCGAGCATAGCCCTCTCCATAGCTCGTTGTGCGACTTTGAGCTTGCTTATGAGGCCCATAGTGAGAGACCACGTTTCAGTGCCGTATGTCATCACTGGCAACACACACTGGTCGAAGACTTTCGTCTTAAGGCACTGAGGTATTTTGGACGAGAAGACGTTGCGTAGTTTACCGAACGCTGCCCAGCCGAGTTGGATTCGCCGATTGACCTCTTTCTTGAAGTTGGACCTACCTAGTTGGACTGTTTGTCCTAGGTAGACGTACGCGTCAACAGCTTCAAGAACTGAGTTCCCAACTGATACTGGGGTGGGCACAACATGGATATTTGACATGACCTTTGACTTGTCCATGTTCATTTTAAGGCCCACCTGTTGGGAGACTCGATTGAGGCCTTCGAGCATCATGCTGAGATCTTCCATCGACTCTGCCATGACCACAATATCGTCGGCAAACCGAAGGTGAGTGATGTACTCGCCGTTGATGTTGATGCCGAGTCCTTGCCATTCCAGGAGCTTGAAGGCATCTTCCATTGTGGCAGTGAACAGTTTCGGAGAGATAACGTCTCCCTGTCTCACGCCTCTTCGCAATGGAATTGCCTTCGAACTCTGCTCCTGTACTCGGACCGACATGGTGGCGTTATTGTACAAACACTTCAACACTTCGACATACCGATAGTCAATACGGCATCGCTGGAGAGACTCGAGCACCGCCCATGTCTCGACCGAATCAAAGGCTTTCTCATAGTCCACAAACGCCAAACATAGTGGCAAGTTATATTCTTCGGTCTTCTGTATAACTTGGCGTAGCGTGTGGATGTGGTCTATGGTACTATAGCCTTTTCGGAAACCGGCTTGTTCGATAGGCTGGAAGTCATCGAACCTGCGATCGAGACGATTCGTGATGACCCTCGAAAACAGCTTATAAACATGGCTCAGAAGCGAGATGGGTCTGTAATTCTTCAGCAAGGTTTTGTCACCTTTCTTAAAGAACAGCACCACCACGCCTCTGTTCCATGCTTCTGGCGTTATACCTTCGAGTAAGACAGAATTAAAGAGCTTCTGAAGGACTCTGAGTACCGGTGTTCCACCCGCTTTCAGAAGCTCTGATGTGATTCCATCGTCCCCCGGCGCCTTGTTGTTCTTGAGCTGTTTCAGGGCCATCCTAATCTCGTACAGGCTGATGTCCGGGATATCTTCGGTATAGTGTCGGCTCAGCTTGGCTCTTGGGTCTTTGGCCGAGCTGCTCACAGGTTTAGCAACCGAAGTGTATAACTGTCCATAGAACCTTTCGATTTCCCCTAATACCTCGGCTTTGGTCGACGCTACACTACCATCTTCCCTCTTCAGCTTTGTCAGCTGGCTTTGCCCAATAGACATGTGTCTTGCAAACACTTTGGAGCCTTTGTTTTGCTCAATCGTCTCTTTAATACTGTTCGTATTAAAGGTACGTATGTCGTGCCGCAATGACTTCCAAATTTGTCTATTGAGCTGCCTATATGAGTCAGCGTCATCGGAACATTGTAGTTGTAACGAGCGTCGATCAGCCATGAGGTTACGGGTATGGTCGGATAATTTTTGAGGTCTATCTGTGCGCCGGCCAGGTCTAAAAAACTTAGAACCTACCGCATGAACAGTTTCCACTAACCTGTTATTAATCTCATCCACGGAAGCAAAATTCTCCAGGCAATCAAAGCGATTAGACAGCTCGAGTTGAAAGCTCTCGGGGTTTTGAATATGGGCATGGTTCGGTCGGAGCGTGGACTTCATTAGGCGGGACCTCTCAATTTTAACGTTAATATTCAATGTGCCTCTTACTATTCGGTGATCACTACCGGTTTTCACCCTGTGAATCACAGAGACATCATTGAATATTTGTCTCTTGGTGGTCATAATGAAGTCTATCTCATTTCTCGTAGAACCATCGGGGCTCATCCAGGTCCATTTCCTGTGAGGCGGCTTCTGAAAGAAAGAGTTCATCATAAAAAGTCCCTCTTTCTCCAGAAAGTCGGCCAGCCTCTGTCCCCTACGGTTCCGTTGCCCACAGCCAAATTTCCCCACTTTCAACTCATCATCACTTCTCTTGCCCAACTTTGCGTTAAAGTCCCCCATAACAACAGTGAAGTGGGTCTCGGACGTATGTATGGCTCTACTAATGTCCTCATACATAACCTCCACTTCATCATCTGGGTGTGACGAGGTCGGTGCGTATACCTGAATGACCTTCAACGAATATCTCTTGGATATTCTGAGTATTAGGTATACAACCCTGCTCGAAGCACTGTCGATGGTGATAATGTTGTTAATGAGGGACTTGTGGATGAGAAAGCCGACACCACCTTGGGACTGTTGGTCGCCCACCCGGTAGTAGAGTAGGTTACCGGATTTCAGGGTTATCGTGTCCTCGCCCTCTCTACGGACTTCGGATAAACCCAAGATATCCCAACGTACCCTACCCATTTCTTCTTCCAGCTCAACAACCTTCTCATCAGTCCTCATGGTGCGTATGTTGTGTGTTACCAGGGCCAGTCGTCGTCGTTGGGGTTGGTAGCCGAGCGTCTGCCGGGGATTCTTAGCACCCCTGGCCCCGCCGTTACCATGACCGCTACCGTAGCCAGGAATAGCGGGGCTGCCGGGGACTGGGGGCCTGGTCCTTTTTGTATTCATCATTGAAGGGGGGGATTGCCAATACTCGCCACGCTTGGCAGGCGGGTTGGCGAGCGCAGTCGGTGTTTTTATACTCAGAAGACGCTGCTGCCCGTCTTCTGGTTGATCCCTTAGCCGACTTCTACGGCACCCACGGGAAGAGAAGGGGGAGGTCTATTCTTAGGCCGGACCTCCACAGCTCGCCGGACCTCCACAGCTCATACATGCATAGCATATAACATGTTGTATGTTTGTCAACATAATAATATTAATCAACATACAAAAATTATAATTTGTATGCCTTCAATGAATCCGTTTTTAAAATTAAACATAACAATTATTTGCAAAGCAACTACGCGATGTGAAGATTGTTTTCATTTAGTAATCTTATCTTATCAGAACGATAAAGGTGTTAGCTTCTCCATACATTCCAGTGTAAAGTCTTGCTCTACCCAAGCGACTGGACACCCTACGGCCCATTGACGGGTCGGGCCGGCCAGGGCGGCTCGCCATTGATTAATTTTATCCAATCGGATGCAATTCCAAGGTTTTTTATGAGTTAATTGTCGTGCTTCATTAGGTAAGTAACTTTGACGTTTTGGGTTTGCTTCCTTTTATAAATTCAATGAGATAAAATCACATCGATCGCTTATATTCGACAACGACTTTTACATAATTATTTTAAGTGAAATAAGAGTTCTAAGTAACTATTGCTTAACCTGTGAGTAATCAGCTAGCGCGGCATGATTCTGCTTGTATATTGTGGGCCAACTCTGAGATGCTGTGAAAACTAGTTTTTGGAAAAAAAATGCTGCAGTATGAACGATAAGGCTTACAAAACTATTTAAGTATAAATGTTTACTCAATCTAGCTTCTAAATGCGTTATGAATATGAGGACTAAACAAATGTTCAAAAGTACAATAATTATTTAATGGTTTCTAGCATAGTAGTTTGAACATTCATTGGCATTAATTACAGAATAATCGATTGAATCAGGCGTTACTTTTCGAAAATACATCTTCAAAACTGGCTTAGTTAACCACAATAAAGAATAAGGGATTAATCAATTTGTTAATAAATCTAATATATTATAATTGTTCAAATTTATTATTTACAATATTGAAGCGGAAATACACTAGAGATTTGTCTGAAAAAGTTTTGTTTTCGAAATTACTTTCTTACTATAGTAAGAAGTGGTAAGCAGTGGTCGTTGCCACGAAACCTTCATCGAAATATGTATCAGAAGTAAATAAGTACAGTACAGAGTACCTATAGGCGTTCAATTAATGTGTAATATTATTTGCATATAATGACCGTTAATGGAGCCCGAGCATTATTCATCCGGCGTGACCTCAAAATGGCCGCAAGAACCGTTTGATCGATGTACACAACTATACTCACAATACGTTCACGATAAAGTACCTTGTCACAACAAGCGACGGGGAAACTCTCAGCTTGTGATAAAAATTACAGAGGTTATTTTCAAAAAAGGAATCTAACATTAAAAAACAAAACTAAAACACTGTTTTACCATTACATACCAAGGCTAGTAAAGGAAACTATTGAGATCTCGAAATGTCAGAATTTCAATCGAGGTGATGGTTTTCAACTCGCCAGTGCGTGGAATCCAGTATTAGGTTGCCGCAAAAATAAAAAATAAAATTCGCGTTCAAAATGTGTTCAAAATACTATACGCAGTGATACAGTGAGTGTGTTTTGTCGGGACTTAGGGTCGAGTTCGAGTTCCAGTGATAACCGTAGCAAAAGACTAAGAAAGAGGGTAGATCGTTATGTCTGCACCTAACTTTTTAACTGTTCTCCAACCACCCGCATTCTTCAGTCTTCCCGTGAACATGGTGCATGTAACTGCGCCGAAATATCGGGAGCTCATTCCACAACCTTACCACGGTAAATATCCCGTAAATAATCATATAACTTTACAAAACTAAAAGTCATTAAATGGCTAGGAATTCAAATGTCTACATATAGATCAATTTTAAATGGTAAACTATACGAATAGGGGACCGTATTCAGAATGTATACATACCTACCTAATTTCTACAAACAAAAAATAGACTTTAAAAAAAAAGTACTTTAGCGATATCATCGCTTATTGAGAACCGTTTTTGTGAATATTTTTAGGGTGGTCCCAATTCAATTAGAAGAAAATATTGTACCGCCATGGGTGAAAAATATGGGGATGAAGTGAATTAAGTATTTTTTTGTAAAAATCATTACATGCATTAGTTATTATTTTCCATTAGACATAGTTTGGTAAGGTACGTAATAAAGATATACAATTAATGAGTAATTTTGTAGAAATCACAAGAATGGTTAGCGTAACGGGATCACGCTTTCGCACTAATGAACGTGAAATTAAGTACTTATCGAGCTACGTCTATATTATTTAGTAATTCGTATGTGTATATTTATATCTAACTAAGAAACCTTGTGTTAATCATGAAAAAAAAAAAAACAACCCTTTTGTTGTTGTTAGGGTTCCGTAGTACTACAACGAACACTTATAAGTTCGTTCTGACCGTCTGCCTGTCCGTCCGTCCTAATTTTTTAGAACATTTTAACTTCCATAGTTTTGATTTGTGTAGAACCTATGGAGAATTAGTTTTAGTATAGATCTCAGTTTTAAAAGTATAAAAAAATTATATACATTTGAAATGGGGATGAAATATTATTTTTTGTTTGGTTAGGTTAGGTTAGTTTAGTTAGTTAGGTTGGTATCGTTGCATAGGTCTTCTGTAGACGTTCTAGTGCAAATACCAATAACTTTTTCTTAAAATGATGTTATTAAAGAATGATTCCCAGTTAGTTTTATTTTTAAGTAAACCATAAAAATATATGCTATGTCGAAATGATACATATCTGAAATTTGGCTAAGTCCACAGACAGAGCTTTGTTCGTTCGAATTTTAATATAACCGCCAATGTTTTAATGTGACCACAATTATATGGCTTTGGATTCGGAACCCTAGTAATATGCGCGTCTCGACACGCTTTGGCCAGATATTTCTTAATGTATCTATTTTCGGCAGCAAAAACATATTTTAACCTAAAGGCCTCTAAAACTTTTTATAATAAAGACTTAAGTACCTTTCAAACTTATCTCTGCAGATAGTATGGCAATTTGTATTACAATGTTTCCTTCTCTTTGTCAGCTGATTGGGTCATGCATCATTAGAGGTTGGTATAATTTTAATCTACGAGATAAATTACTGTTACGTATATACAAAGTAATTGAAGCAATTAGCTACGATTGAATGTTAGAGCCTTGCCAGGGTGATCATGTTTCTCATATTGCAAGTATTTTTCAGGGTCGATCTCATATTAAAAGTTGTTCATTGGACAAGCAAAGGGGTCTCAGATTCTAATGGGAAAAGCCAGCGTTACGCCAGCGTTTTATAGCCAGTTCTACGCATTTTCTGGGGGGAAAAGTACCCTTAGGTATCCTTCTTTATAATGTCATCATCCTGCCAAATTTCTACAAGATCAGCCAAGCCGTTTAGTCGTGAAAACTGAAAAAACAGACATACAGATGAGAGTTGCCTACTTTTGCTTTTATAATATTAGTTAGGATTAGGATTCTTATAATGTAAAAAAAACTGGCTTCTCATTGAAATGCAAAGTAGTTTTAAATGTACTGTGACGAAATAAAAAGTACTACTTAGCTTAGTACATACTGTTGTAGCTACGAAAAAATAAGTTGTTTAAATTATGAAGTAATAAATAAGACTAAAAACTCATTCCATTCATTATCCCTTCATCAAAAGCCAATCTCCGTAAACGCTCTCACGACGAAACGCGCGAGGAATGCCATGCCAACCGAGCGTTCTATCATATATATGCATCAACATTTGTCGTACAAAATAACGTTTTGTCGTACTATCATGACATTTGTTGTACATTGGCGCCATTGTAGTATTTTTGAACAAGTGTCGTGATGGAAGACACATCACCGGAGCAAGTGTAGATGCCACTGTTGGTCAAGTTGTTTTGTATCTAATGGGTAACTCGAACAAGGAAGTTTTGGCGCCAACACGAAATAAACCGGCGAAATACAACTTTCACTATGGGACCAATCCCGAAATAGTGAAAGAAATCAGCTGTTCCATAGAAAATGTTAATCACAGTCAACGAGATTAATGAAACAGGTATTATTTTTATCGCGATTTCAGGGTTAGTTCCATGGTTTAAAAGTAGTTTATGATTATGAGTGTATAGACCTCTTTTCGGCTTCGTGCCATCGTTTCATGTAATTCTTACATTATTTAGCAAGTTCAGTTAAGTTTTTGGCGCCAAGCTTCGACCAAAATAAAATGAATGGACAGGCCTAGTAGAAGCGCATTTTTGAAGATAACAAAATGAGCGCTGGCTCTCATTTCGTTTCAGTCTGTCTCTAGCAGTAGGAAGTGCAACACGTGTCTATTGTTACGTGATAACGAAACATCTGACAAAATTATGCATTCATATGCTTACCCGAAGTGTAAATACACAAATAATACCAGCAGGATCTATTTTTTGTAACAAATATACTGTACATTTTTATAATTAGGTGTTGAATTATATATCCGACGGTTTTGAATTGTTTTTACTAAGCAATTTCAATGGTTAGGGCCCGTCCATTCATTTTATTTTAGTCGAAAGCGCCAAGGCGAAAAAACCGCGACCAGCTAACCTTCACACTGATGTTACGGTCGCCGCATTGTGTTATTTTCCTAATCTTGTGTTATTTCGAGTGTTAATGTGTAATAATGGTGGATTATGTGAAACATCTATTGGCGCGCCTTGGCAGTAAAACCGACTCCTATGCCGTAACGGCAAACGCCATGACGCTCCTTTATGCCGTCATGATTCACATCTGACAGGTGTCCCTTGACGGCCAATTTTTAATTTATTTTTATTAAGTGTTCGTAAGTGATATAACGATGTGACACATTGAATTTTCGTATTTTTTTTTTCAAATCTACTTAGAAGTCTCTGTTAAAGTCTCCATCACTTTACTAGGGCATAACTTGGACAATATCTTGGACAACTTAAAAATATTTCAATACTTGACACTGGAAAATGCACAAGACATGCGAGCGATGACAAAATCCTCTCAAGAGGAAAGAAGAAATAAACCGGCCAAGTGCGAGTCAGGCACGTGCACTGAAGGTTCCGTACCACAACAAAATACAAAAATATTGCAAAAGATAACATCACGGTCATCCATCCAAGTACCGACCGTGTCAGACGTTGCTTATTATCTTGGTGAACAAAAATTTGTCACCGACTCGCACTTGGCCAGTATTTATTATTTGTTGTGTTACTTTACAGTGTTTATTATAATCATGCTAAGTTTGACGCTTGAGCATATTACCGTTTTTACACTATAGAACAAATACAAAAAAAACCGGACAAGTACGAGTAGGACTCGTGCTCTGAGGGTTCCGTTAGTCGGAACCCCAGGAGCGCGAGACCAATAAAAAAACTAACTGAAGTTAAAATATTGAAAGACAAACTTAAGTTTGTAGTTGACAATAAGGTTCTTCCATACATTCCAACTACAAAATGTAAGTTTGTAATAGCAAAATAATTATTTTTACAACACATTTGCTCAAAAAGTGCACTTACGAAGCCTGTATACATCGTTCGAAAGTTAAACATTACGGATCATACAACGGAGCGTGCGGAAATGAATTTGTCCGCACGCTCAGATGTATAGCACCGTGCGTGTGATTTACGGTATTTTTTTAATTTCCATCATAATTACATAAGAATTCCACAAAAGAGTTTCATATTACGAGAATAAATAAGCTGAATGATCAAACCTCCTTGGAAGCGCTTTTGCTCAATACGTTTGTCTCAGTTTAATACTAAAGAGAAAATGAGACGAAAGATGTAGTTCTAATTTTCACCACGTGATAGTGGCGCTATTTGCATGTTCGCGCCATTTTCTTATTATATTATAGAAACTATTGTTGTGACTGATATTAAGTTATAAACAAAAATTGTTTCATTTGTAGCCTTTTTTTCTCGCAAATGTGTTGTAAAACGTTGTATGGCACACGTGCGGATTGGTTATTACAATTACAATTACAATTACATTCGTCTACTCGTTTCTAATAACCAACTTTCCGCACTTGTATCATAAATAACTATTATGATATAATTTCAAATTTATAATTTTCGGATTTATTCCTATATATGTACTATGAGACCTTGCCTCTTGCCAAATTTCATGATCCTAGGTCAACGGGAAGTACCCTATAGGTTTTGATTCCCCTGTGAAATCGCAAAATATACGACATAACGGAACCCTCAGAGCGCGAGACAAAAAAAAAAACTAACTGAAGTTAAAATATTGAAAGACAAACTTAAGTTTGTAGTTGACAATAAGGTTCTTCCATACATTCCAACTACAAAATGTAAGTTTGTAATAGCAAAATAATTATTTTTAAATGAAATAACTTCAAATTTATAACTTTCGGATTTATTCCTTTATATGTACTATGAGACCTTGCCTCTTGCCAAATTTCATGATTCTAGGTCAACGGGAAGTACCCTATAGGTTTTGGTTCCCCTGTAAAATCGCAAAATATGCGACATAAACGTTCATATCTTTTGATTGCGTTGACTTACAAATTTTATTTTTTTACAGCCGAAAGAAACCGTAGACCCAAGTATTTAGTATAAATTTCAACTTGCTAGCTTTACGCGTTCTTGAGAAAAAGGGTCTTGACAGACGGACAGACAGACAGACGGACAACGAAGTGATCCTATAAGGGTTCCGTTTTTTCCTTTTGAGGCACGGAACCCTAAAAAAACGTTTAAAAAAACTTTTGTTGTGTTGGGGTTAGTTAAATTTTTACTTTTAGACATTATTATTATTTCTTAGTTAATCCGCCGTAGCATTACATATTCTGTGAAAAATCAACTGGCTATCTGTTACGGTTTGAAAGATACATACAGTTAAAAGGGAGGAAAGATAGACAGACAGACAGACAGACAGACAGACAGACAGACAGACAGACAGCCAGCGTAGGCTTAGCAATAGGATCCCGTATACACCCTTTGGGTACGGAACCCTAAAAATACTATTACACTATTATAAGTTCAAAATCTGCGGTCAATGTAACTATTTGTCATAATGACGACGTAGTCATAATGTACCGTAACTTTATTGTGTTCCGTCCAGGGGCCTTAGCCTAGCTGTATAATGCAATCCAGTTTAGGTGATGAAATAATGTTGCGCGACCGCAAACCGTATCTGGGCGCGTTAAGGTTCACGTTCGCGTGATTTTCCGAACTGCGCGTTTTTAATGTTAGTTTGAGACCGCGTCAGGAGTTGGCCGTAAGGCCCCAATTGTGTAGTCGATATCAGAACGTCCTAAGTCGGAATGACGCCTTAACAATAAAATTGTTATTAAGCTATATACTTTCCTTATCACTATTATCTAATTTACAAACATTGATAAAACTTCCCATTGTTCTATCAGTCATTGCACTTTACAACGATCATTACTGCATATACTTGCCAAGTAATTAACTAATCCTACGAGTAAGAGAATTAGAATAAAAAAATGCCTGTAGATTCCGCGTATCCTAAAGATAATTTTTTAGCAATCTTTAGTCTATACTCTATACTTACTAATACTCGTATTATAAAGAGGAAAGATTTGATTTTTTGTTTGTTTGTTTGCCATTTGCAAATAAACAAAAAATATATATAGGCTCCGAAACTACTGAACCGATTTGAAAAATTCTTTCACTGTTGGGAAGCTACACTATCCCCGGGTGACATAGGCTATAATCTATACCCGTGCGAAGTTGGGGCGGACCGCTATGTTAGATAAAAAAATATAATTACATATAAATATTGTCGAATTATGTCAAACAAAACGCGTACTGGACGTAATGCGTACTGGACGAAATGCATGCTGGACGAAAGGTGTGCTGGATGAGTACTTGACAAAATAAGGCTTATGAATTGCGTATAAGACCAACGGCTAACAAATTTCTTCATAATTTTAAAGAAAGTTTTTGACACATTATCTCTGTTGCTAACTCAAATCTCATTGACACCGTTTCTTAGTCCCGTACAACTTTTACGTGCATTCAGAGAAAAGAGTAAACCGTAGGTAATTTGAATTTTTGCTCTTTTATACACTAAACAGTTAAGCGGTTAACTGATGATTTACCGTTATATATGCGCATGCGCATGCGATGTCAACCGCAACATTTAATTCTATAACTGGAATGTTCGCTGTCGTGATTTTCTTCCACTGTGTTCCGGCATTAGACCCGATGTTTATTAATATCGTTCGATTAATTACGCTCTTTGATCAATCTTCGGATCGCTTCAGGCTATGTTGGGATTATAAAAGGTTCAATTATAACAAATGCAGCTAATTTCAATCAAATAATACTACTAATTATCTGACATCGAGCTCTCTTTGTGCGGGCCGCTAACAAATGGCTCAATTGACGTTGTTAATAGCCGGGCCTTAGCGGTCTCATTATAATCAAGTCATTCAGGGTTCACGAGAAAACACGACGCACTAGGTAGATCTAGGTGCATAGATTATAAGATACAGACTTGCAAACAACATACATTCTGCTTCAATAGCCATATCCCAATGCATTAGAAAAAAAAACAGAGTATACAGCATAAGTTTAGTTAAAGAAAAAGAAAAATAGGCAGTCACGGGGACAGCAGACAGCACCCGACTTTTTTAGGTTAATTCAAAAAAACTTAGTATAGAATCTACAATGGACAAGCCCTTGAAAGAACTATACAAACTTGTAAAAATCCTGAACATATTACATATCGACGTAGCTAAATTCAAATTTTTCATTCCAAAATGTTTTACCGGGGCCTAAAAACTGGTACAAAAATATTGAAACAAAAAATATTACTCAAAAACGGCGCACCGTAGATTTTTTTGCATACAATTTTGTAACTTATAATTGTATTTATAATTGTAATTATTGTAATTTTAATTATAATTGAATTATTTTTATCCATTTTATTAACTAATTATTTGACTGTGTAACATTTGTACTTTTATATTGAATTTGAAATGAAATCGTTGAATGAGAATTGGCTGTACTTTTTAATTCATTTAATGCAAATCTGACTTGTAACTTTTGGTGTTATCAATAAAATCTGTATTCTGTATTCTGTAACAATTGTTGCGAAAGTGTTTTTTTAATCGTAGAAATATGAGACTCGGGCCGTATTGACACATTTTTTTTTTTTGCTGTATATTTAATCCATTTCCAATATTTTGGCTACTTAGAGCAAACATATGTTTCTGTCGTCGGAGTAATGTTACTACACTCATTTTCTGAATTATTAGATCGTATATGAAGAATAAATTCAATATACAAGCAAAAAGCTCTGTGACTATCAGACGAAATCGATTTATCATCACAAAATCCGGCGGTCGCTTTAAAAATACCACCATTACAAGCTGACGGTCGTGTCTTTGATATTAATTTAATGGCTTTAGCATTGAAAAATTACCGTGGTTTTATAACAAATGGCCGAACGGGGATTATAATCGTGGATCTGCTTCATTACGGTCTCATTAGCTTTTGCCCGAGGCCAAGAAAGATGTCAATCTGCCGACTAAAATAATTTTGTTTTCAAACTAATTAAAGTAACTAAGGTACGCCGCTTGTTCCCTCGTTTAAAATATTATGTTGGCTACATTATTGGTTTTTCCTCAATTAATTGCTACACTGCTTGTCTATCTTGGTTTTAAGGACAGCATCCTTAATTTTTCTCATCACGAAATTTATTTAAGGCGAGGTTTTCCCACTTTTAAGTAATGCTTGTAATACTACATACCTATGCCCATAAGGCTTAATATAATATTGCATTAAAATCACAATAAGTGGAGCAAAACCATGGCGCTTACAGTCGCATTTCGCTACTTCTCTTTTTAAGGTCTGTAATGTAAATTGCAACCTAACTATGCTATATACCTAACTTTGCGGTTCACTTTATTATGAAATCTGCATATTAAGATATAGACATCGTATAGTAAACAAGTATTTGAATGAATCCAAAAAAACAGGGAGAATAGCTCAAATCAGTGTTAAATTTTTTTTTCTATCAAGCGAAATGTTCCTATTTTGGTCTTTGCGGTTTCCTAGATAAAACATTAAATTTTGACAATCATGACACCATTTTTATAATTTTAACCTAACCATGGAAGTAGACCAACTAAAACTAGAATGACCAAAATTGCTAAAAGTGGGAAAAGAGGGCCTTAAGTGCATGAGTAGAACTTTCATGACATTTTCAGAGGTAAGGACTACTATTAAACAAATTCCTCAAAATAAATTACTATTTTGGAAAGAATACTTTTTCTGTGCTTGTAACCATAAAAGTTAAAGTGACATTGATTGACTACAAATAAGATGTAAACGGACAGATAGATAAACCAGCGGGATATCGTCATAGTATATATCCCATATATATATATATATATATAACACTAGCCGTTGCTCGCGACTTCGTACGCTTAGACTTTCATATAAACTTACAACCCCTTTTTGTCATCCTTAATTCGGCCCTTTCGTAAAATCCTTTCTTAACGGACCTCTACACCCCATAAGGAATCTACCTGCCAAATTTCAGCTTCGTAGGTCAAGTGGTTTTTGAGATTTCGTGATTAATGAGTGAATGAGTGAGTAGATGAATTTCGCTTTTATATATATATAGATAGATTTAACGTAAATATACCATTTTATGTGACATAAGCTTTTGAACATTTATACGGCATATAATCTTAGATTTTTAATGTAACAAAATGACGTAGTTCATATTAGAACTTACTCTTCCACCTCCACCATAATGTCCCCTTCGGTATGTGTGTCACGCTTCAACGCCGTTTTGACGAGCGCATTAAACGTTTTTATTGTAGCTAGACGGGATAATAAGTCTTTACATTCCATTTGATGGACAGTTTGATTCAATGTCTGACAGTCAGTCGCCAGGTGGTCCCTGCCCCTGATGCTAGGGCTGCTATTTGTTTTCTTTTCTCCGGTTGTTATGGATGCAGAAGAGTTTCCAATCGTCTTCCTTAACACCCATTTATGGACACTCTTTCGACATTTTGCACAAGTAAATAATTGTTTAGTTTTATTAAGCAGAAAAGGTTTTTTGATACTCCAACTCTAATTATGCCTCTAACCTTATTGACTCTGCCCTCTCATGCCGTGTCGTTGGGAATTTAAATTTATTATGACGGCTGTAAACTAGACACGAACATTTTACTTGTCGCGTGTGTCGTCCACATAATCGTACCAGACAGAGTCGTACAATTCTCTTTCACTTGCTCCGCTAACTGCCGTCATACTCGTAACTCGTAAACTCCTAGGCAAGGTTCCAAAATTCCTTATTACCGCGACGAACACGGAGTTCCGAAGATGAAAATATTTCAATACGAAGACAAATATTTCCAGTGTAGAGCAAACAACGCGGCATAAATCTAGGAGTAGTAATGAAGCGTTATTGGTACGATAATAAAAGCTAAATTGATTAGCGGTGGGCCGGAGCAGGTAGACCACATTCCGGCGACCTCCCCCCGCGCCGCAGGCCCCACGAGACCAGCCGGGACAGGGGAATGTTTGTCATAATCTAAACATCTGAGGCAGGTTAAAGAATTAATAAGTTGTACGACAAGAATGAGTCGTAGAGAATATTTCCCGAGGGAAAAGGAAACTGAAAATTTTGCAGTCGTTGTTCAGTTAATCAGAAAACTGTTTAAGGATAAGCTTATTTAACGAGTATGGTTATAAGATAAGTAAAGAATGCGACCTTATGAACATGTTTGACCTTCAACGTGTATCTTTCCTCAATGTCTGACATCAATGTTATTATTTCAGTAACTAAATACCTACTTACTTAAATCGGAAACAAAATAATTAGATAAGTACGTTTTAGTTTTTTTACTAGCAACTGCATTATAATCTAAATAATATTTTCTTTAAGCTAACTACCACTGCAAAAACTGTTAAGATTAAGACTGTCCATAGACCTTTGAAGGTCTAAAAACAATTCAAATGCTCAAGCCCACTAACAGTTGGCAGCGTACCCAGCATGCTTGCGGCATTACCACTCTGAATGGCAATGTTTATGAGTTGAGCCAGAAACCCAGTAGCATGCCAGCATTTTGGTCACGTGTCGCATTTAGTTATTATGGTAAAAGTGGGCAACTGAACTAATAGTTTGTATTGTTATCTTGTAACATAATAATTAATTTATGTTACAGCTAAAATTAATAAGATAAACATGTTGATACCATCGGATGATTGATTTAACAAACTATCTGCGTCTGGTAGTGTGAGTCACCGGGAAGGCAAGGTGAAAATAGGCGTAAAATTAATATCAGATCAAGGTCGCTACCAAAAAACACCGTGCGCACATAGGATTTTTACACCACACTTATAAAACTAAAGTGATAATAACTAGTGAGAGTCGAAAAGACACTTACATAGTGTCAAAAATGGTACTAATTGAATATTCAATGTCGTTTTCACTCAAGAACCATGTTATTATGTATCTAGTCGTCGTGAAAACCAATATGAAGCGATGGATGGAACAAGCATTTGAATAACGTCTTCATATCTATTTATTTTATTGTGGTCCGGCGCACTAGCACTGACCATTTCATCGAGAGTGACTGCGTAGGCGCATTTACCTACAAACTATAAATTTAAGACCGGTCATAAAAATACTACTAACACATTTCCTACACTTTGATTCGACCTGTTTATACAGATCAAAGCCGTAGGAAATAAAGTTTATCTAATCTTCCATCATAACTTCGTAAATTCTGAGAATTAATGACCCGTTCTCTGTGCAGTGCAGCGTGTTTATCGTTATTCGTTCGCAGGCGGAAGGCACAACGTTAATTTAACATTGTCTTAGATTGCGGTAATTACACGACACCTGTGTGATACAATGTTGTGGAGGCTAGTAGCGGCGGCGTGGTGATTGGCAATGAGACGGCAAAGTGTGAACAGCTGTTAATTGCAAGTGCTCGATGACACGTGGCAGCTAATTGCAAATGATTACTTGGTCGGTGTAACGAAGCGCGATTGGATCGCAAATGGATGTAATGTAGAATGTGTCGATCTCGCGGCGCGCGTCGCCAGTAACCGCGAGAAATTCGCCGTCAGTGGCGCGGTGCGACCCTCGCGTGATGGCATCCCGGCTCCATGAATGAACGCCGATCACACTCCATTCAACCAGTTTGGTCGCGCACTGATTACCTCCTGTCCACTTTTAATCTTATCTACTATACGACTTCGAAACTCCACATGAACTGGGTTCGAAAGCCGCTCGATTGGCCGGCTGGCCGCTCGCTCCAAAAAACTGACCGTTGCCATTGCCTTCCTCTTTTCATTCACACCTTTTTATGGTGTTTTTTGGTGAATGAAGTCGTGTTCGGGATAATTATTGAATTTCGACGATTCGTTACGAATATCGATGAGCCGGAAGCCTATCGGCGCGGGTGATTGCGTCGGGTGATCAAATTCCGACGTTCGGAAAGTCATTTTATGGTTTTTAAACTGAATCTTAGTTTCATTTCAAATATTTCGTGCTCGGGGTTTCTTATTTGGAAAATTGTAGACGCCATCATTATCTTAAGCGGTAAAAGATAATATTGTTTTTATAGAAGACGTGAAAGTTAAAATAACCACCGCTGATTACGGTTCTAAAGATATTTCGTTCATAATGATTGTAATTTGTAACGTCGATTCGAATTTCGAACAAACAAACCCGTAGAGTGCAGTTGGTGCCCGCGTACATGGATATTAGACGGCATTATAAAACGAATCAGTGGTATTAACGGTGGGGATCTAATTAAATTGCCGCCGATAATAATGGCACTCGGCGTCCCCTGGCAGACCCCTCGACATTTATTATTCCTGCTACACTACCCTGGAACAGTACCTGACACCTTACGGAAACAACGAATAATATTTAATGTTTTTGGAACGATCATAACTTCAGTTACGACGTCTACGTAATTTTTTTAGCAAATTGTTATAGTAATAATACACTTTTTTGCAGCGTGAAAGCGACACCACGATTGCTGATTCATTGTAGGTTTTTATAAAACTACACACATGTTTATGAAGGTAAGTAAACTGTAACACTTTTAGATTTTATGGTTGCTAATTTTTTTTAGGAAACATTAACGTCTCATCACTGGGTCGAGGCCAATTAAAGGGCATCTGGAACAAATCTCCAACATGTTTCAAGGATACATGAATAAAAAAGCAGACACTTATCAGAATTTTAAATCATTACAAACATTTTAATGGAATTTCAACATGTGCAAAGCAAAGTGCATTAGAACTTCGAGAAGAGAGCGGTACAAGAAAGAATTTTCCCAAACATAGACGTGTAAGTTTCTTTATGAGTCGCGAGCTCTGTACCGGCATTGCAATTCAGGGCAATTCAAACGCACACCTTTATATTGTTATATCTCCGTTTCATTGCCGGGCTCGGAGTACATCTGTCCCCTCTCTCCCCTCGGCACCCTACCCCACGTCCATTAGTGTTTTGTGAATGATTTAAAAGCTCTTTCGGATAACTACTCTGTAAGTGAGTAATTTAAGACCTGCTTCCCATTTTATCAGTGCTCCCCAAATTTGAGTGCGCATTAAAACATTACAGTGTTTCTGGTAGACGTAGCTGTAACTCGTTAAGCTGGCCTGGCGGGTAAATGGATTGCGAAGTGCCTAATTACATTTAGTTTCATACATTTTGTATTAAGACGCTCTTTTCCGACTTTTAGCAATTATGGTCATTCTAGTTTAAGAGTGCATACCTCAATGGTTAGCTTAAAATTATAAAAAATGGTGTCTTAACAAAATTGAATGTTTTATCTAGGAGCCTCATGAGACCGAAACAAGATTAAGCACATTTAGCTCGATGGAAAAAATATATCAAAGTAGCACTGATTTGCACTTTTATCCCTGTTTTTTTTTAATTCATTCAATTACCTATTTATTAAATTATGTCTGCGATATCTTGATATATAGATTTCATAATTATGAAGGAAACCGGTGAGAAGCATTTCATATACAGGTATTCGAAAAATATGAGAAAAACCCCAAAAATAGAAGTAGCGAAACGCACGACTGTGTGTAAGCACCATGATTTTGTTCCGCTAAATGCGACTTTAAGAATCATGGTCATCTGTAGTAATAAGCGTTGCTTAAAAGTGGGAAAACCTCGTCTTAAGGTGTAATTGCTTCTCTGATTTAATATGAAATACTGCATTAACTAGCTTAGAATAGTTGTGCAACTTTTTAATGTCCAATGCTGTCTAGATTTTGTTACTGGATGTAATTTTCTATTTATTTTGTGTTTTTACTGTTTCATTGTTAGCTGTTATTGTATACCACAATGAAGCTTATTCTAAGGATACAAAAACAAACAATTTCCATTTCAGAACGTCATAACATTACCATGATAACGGTTAGGTACAGCCACGCCGAAGCTCGTGGGCCGCAATGAAAACGGAAGAAAATCCGTCATCTCTGGCCCGTAAACAACTTTGGTCCCGTGGCCCGCGGTACGTAGGTGCATGTAAATGAGAGATATGGTAATTTATCTCGGGGGTGCACGGGATTTCACTGGGGGAGCGATAAGATAACTGGACAAAGCCGGAGTCATGGCCTATGGACCATCACTGGTCACGGCTGTAATCGCTGTTAGGATAAAAATTCTGGCTGACAATTTCCTTAAATTTTTGTGAAGGTCTATTTACGTAAGTATTACAACTAACTGATGGAGTTACATGAAAAAGATTAGTCACGTTGGAATCATGGATCAGAGATACAGAACCATATAATAATAATGTCAGTTCACTAAATAGTATGTAAGTACAATGAACATGTTTCATACATGGCAAAATAAGTTTTAAGGAATTTGTATCATCATAAGGTGCGAAGTTGATGCGAATTAAGTGCCTCGATAATAAATAAGGAGTGATAAGATAAAACACGATGTAAGATGTATTGAGGATCGCATCGCACCTGACTCTGAACAAATATGGGATGGACACTTGAAAATACAAATAGTGGTTCATTTATGATTCATCGCATTCATAGGTTGTTTTTTTTTAAATTATATACGATGAATATTAGAAGTTAGTTTAGTAGTCTCATTAGCGTATAGCAGCCTTACTTAGAAATGTGAGTTAAGTTAAACAATGCTTAAAATTGTTCAGTCTCATTTTTGTGCGTTACAATTTCTGTCAGCGAGATGTTCAGAGCGATTTTAAGCATTGCTTAACTTAAGTAACGTTTCTACCACTAAATATTGCGTAAGGCCACCAAATATTAAGGAACTTTGAGACAGATTTAGGTCTGGCAGTATAAGAATTTATTCAGTAATGGAATATGAACTTCCAGGGGTGAACGATCGAAGATATATAATAATTTGTATGGAGCCTTTTACCGGTTCCAGCATGATGTATCTTAAAGTATAAGTATACGAGACATCACTCGGCACCTTTAATTCCAAGTGTTAAGGTTTAAAGTAGCATGGTTTTCTTGCCGAATGGTGGTGTAAGGTATTCAATACATGTACTCGTAATGTAACAGATAAGTGGTTGTATTGTGGCTATGGATTTTATTAGCTTAAGTATAGCGTCAGAAACCACTTTGATTTTTTCTCACGGTCATTATTATGTCATTTAACAGGCAATTGGAGTTCGATGATATACACGGGATATAATTAGAAATGATCACCGGTAATTTGTACGCAAATATGATGTTCAAATGTAGACAAATATCTTGAAAATATAATTTGCTTTGTTGCGATTACGTCACGATCGATACAACTAGAGGCCCGCCGATCTACGCCAAGTTTTAGGGTTCCGTAGCAAATTAAGGCTGCGGTGCGCTCACCAGCCATAGCTATTTCTTTCGCAGGTTTTCAACATTTTTTAAATGTTTTTAAAATTAAGGAAGTTATTAAGCATTTAATGCCTTGCTAGAGAGAGAGCGCACTATACTCATAAATCACGCCACTTCTTAGTACGCCATACAAATTTCAATACTGAAATTCTTTTTGTGGAAAAGGGACAAAGCATACCATCCTAATCCGATCTTTTATTTTTTCATATTAAACACCTATCTGGTAGCCTATTGTGTATTTCATAGCCCTTATATTCAGATACTATTAATATAGACTTTAGCGCTGATTTGGCACACATAGATAATTATTAGATAATTATACTTGGAATTACACAAAAAAACATTGAAACTTTGTGAAAAAATCATTATGGGTTCTCAAATCATTAACTCTCCTACAATAGTAGTGAGGATGACAAAATACTACCCAATCAGGTGTCGTTTAAAGGGGAACAAATCAATATGAAGTTTTTTTTAATTTTAGTGTCTCGTGTTCAAATCGGGTTATGACAATGGTTTTTTTAACATAGCTACGGAACCCTACCATGAGTGTATCAGGCAGGACAAGCTTTTAACAGTTTTTTATATTGGTTTCTTATACAATTGTTTGTAAATTTACGTTTTGTTTCATCGTCGAGGATCCAGAAGGTAAATTTAATATGAAACTGCAAAAAGCGTGACTTCTTTTCCCACTTTTAGCATTTGGTCATTCTAGTTTTAGTTAGTCTACTTAAAATTATAAAAATGGTGTCATATCAAAGTTGAATGTTTTATCTATGAAACCGTAAAGACCGAAAGACGATTAAAAATAAAATTTGCTAGATAGAAGACAAAAAAGTAACACTGATTTACGTTCTTCTCCCTATTTTTGGATTCGTTCCAATATCTTAATATACAGATTTCATTTATGGAGGGAATCGTAAAGGTACAATACAGCTATAATTTTCGAAAAATGTGATTTAAACCTCAAAAACAGAAACGCACGACAGTGTGTTAGCATTTTGCTTGTCTAAATGCAACTTTAATACAATATATTACGCCTTATTGGTAATCTGTAGTAACAAACACTGCTTAAAAAGTTATATGATTATTTACGGGATATTTACCGTGGTAAGGTTGCGGAATGAGCTCCCGATCATATAACTTTAGTGAACAACCGTGATAGTTTAAAACAGTGTTTTACTGCTTAAAAGTGGGGAAAACCCTTCGTCCTAAACGTCTTAACTTTCAAGTAAACTAAACACTGCAATATTTACTATATTATCTAATGCAGTTAAAAATATAATTACAAATCAAGTTGTTCGCTCCAGACTATGACCTCGCAACCCCTGGACTAATTTGGTAATATTCGATTTAAAAAATGGTATACATTTATATCCGAAACGTGGATATTCGCCAAAGAACCAAAGTCACCGACATAGCTGTTTAAATTTGCAAGTTGAAGTGGCAATAGGCAGGCCACATCGCTCGGAGAACCGATAACCGATGGGGAAGAAAGGTTCTTGAGTGGAGACCACGAACCGGAAGACGCAGCGTAGGTAGGCCTCCCACTAGATGGACCGACGACATAGTAAGAGTCGCTGGCATCCAGTGGATGCAAAAGGCAGGCTGTCGTTCAGTGTGGAGGTTAAAGGGGGAGGCCTATGTTCAGCAGTGGACGTCTTCTGGCTGATGATGATGATGATGATACATTTATGAAGATCGGATCAACGCTACGCAAGTTATTGGCGAATGTACAAATATACATACAAACTCCGATCAGTTCTAGTAGACACTGAGACATTCGCTTCGCTCGGTCAAATAATAGATTTTTCACTGTCAAAACTATGTTTTGTCGCTAAACGATGGCTGTCATCGTCCACTGACAATGGAGGAGATTGGGGTAAATTGGCAGATAAAAATAATTTATCTATGGATGTGTAGTTAACGAGCGGCGCAGCGGGGACCCTTTCCCCATCATCTGCTTCCCCTGCAGACACGGCGACGCCAGCAGCTATTATTATAATTGTGAGAAGATAATTTCGTATTTACGTAAGTGTTAATACATATTTTTGAATATACATTTTGAAATTAATTGAATTATTTAGTCGATATCAAGTAACTCTCAACCTTTGTCTAGCTGTGATACAGCACAGTAATTTAAGTATAGATACATTTCGGAGAGTGAGCATCGGATCTGCATGATCTAATTCCCTCCTGCCCATTTTTCTATCGGAATGCCAGAGCGGGCGCAAAAAATCGACACCGCTTTATGGTTGATATTCCGAAAACCCGTACGAAGCGCTTTGATTCCACTTTTATTATGCGAACTGCTAGTCTATGGAATGCGCTGCCTGAATTGGGTGTTCTCCGATAGTTACAATCTGGGTATCTTCAAATCACGAGTGAATCGGTTTCTTCTAATCAAGCGTGCTCCACCGTAGAACGCATCATCGCTTTACACCAGGGGAGTTGGCGGTCAAACGCAAGCCTATTAATAAACAAAAATAAATAAATAAAAGTAATAACATACATCTTCCTACATACGAATATGTAATAGCTGCGTTGTATTCCGATCCGATCCAGCAGTGCAAGTACCGTTCTTTTATCGATCGTCAAATTGACAGTTGAGGTCGTCAAATTCGATAATATGCAATTTTTTCAGTACTCGCTGTGATCGATTCTATGACATTTTAGCGAATTTGACGTCCGATAAAGAACGGTACTTGCACCCCAGGTCCGGATACCAAAAGTTGATCTCACAGCTGTGCTCGGAGCGGTTACTAAAACATATAGCTTTAGAATAATCACTTCGTTTAATTATTCCAGCAGTTTCAACATTATGAAGATAAATAATTTTAAGTGTATTTAAAAACCGACTTCAAGTTAGTAAGGGCTAGAGCAATGTGATTGATATTGCCAAGTCAAGAGGCGCTCGAACAGAGTTATTCGTATTATTGGAGCTGGACAAAAAACTACTGAGCCAAAGGCAATGAAATGTTTGTTGAGAGCTTCTTCTACATTGAATAATTTAAAAAACACGTAACTAGAGTCACAAATGTCGGAATAATCAGTGTATCGCCCAAATTAAATAATGTAAAGCGTGCGATTCCCAAAAACCTACAAATATCTTTACCTAAAAATAATTGGCTTCAAAATAGGTTGTATCTTTTGACCCGACCCATTATCTTGCCTGTTGACAATTCTTGCGTACAATCACATAGCCGT